>JAVMKO010000003.1:86684389-88099389 GCA_032164245.1 Sternotherus odoratus | reverse complement strand
AACTATGGATATCTGGGAGAATGTATCAAAAGCTATTGACTGTCTACTCCCTGGACGTGACTGGGTTATATTACTCTGCCAGCTAAACTGAAATTATTTTCAGTGCAAGAAACAAGCACATGCAAGAGAACAGAGACCAGACAGCTATTTCAATTTTCAAATTTCTTCTTGATGAAGTAGCCTTCTTTTCTCCTCCTGGGACAAATAATGATCAATAGTTCTTGCCACTTAAGACTACTATGCTCTGGTGGGATATCACAACCTGATATTCACAGAAGGAAAATCATTAAAGAAAGGAGCCTCCACCTATTCAGTCTCTACCCACCTCAGCATAGCTCCAGACTTTAAAGGGCTACTCAGCTACCGCCTCTCCCCACTCCAAAAGAAACTTCAAATTAGAAGACAAAACACCATAACACTTTATATCTGACCTATCACTCCTCATCTTCAAAGGAAACCTGACACAACACTGTCAAAAGTCAAGCCTAGGAGCTTTAATTCATAACACGGCTAGACACTAAAAATCATGGAGAGAATAGACACACTGCAATCTATAATTCAGTAAGACATCCCTGCCCCAGTTGCCTTCTCACCACACTCCCTCTCCTTCCTCCTGCAGGGGTGTTAATGGGCCACTTCACCTTGAATGGTCCCTTGAGATGTGTGAACTACTTATGCTAAACAATCTGTTCCACCTGTATTTAGATGTGACATTCTGAATAAGTTTCTCAGACCTGAAGAGATTTGTAAGCTCTAAAGCGGCAGTTCTCAACTTCGTGGAACCGCAATCCTTTTTTCTTTTCCTGCCTCGCAGTGTGACCCTTTGTATGTCCGCCAAAATGGTTCCTTCCGCATTCAGCGGCTTTTCGGCGGACATGCCATGTCCGCCAAAACCAGAAGCAACCACTTCGGAAGCTTTTGGAAGACATTTTGAAGCACACGGCACGTCCACCGAAAGACCTCCGAAAGCAGAAGGAATCAATTTGGTGGCGTATCAGTGGCACCGGGAGCTCGTGACCTCCCTGGAAGCGGTCGGCGACCCCTAGGTGGATCGCGACCTGCAGTTTGAGAACCACTGCTCTAAAGCTTGTCTCTCTCACCAACAGAAGTTGGGCCCATAAAAGATATTACCTGATCCACCTTGTCTCATTAACATGTCATTCTCATATTGCCTATTCCCTTCTTTCCTTCACCTATATTAGCAAATCTTTTTCTAGATCAGTCCCTGCTGACTTGATTTACTTGGGCTTGGCTACACTTGCAGATGTAGAGCACGGAGTTAAACCAGCCTTCAGAGAGCGCAGTAGGGAAAGCGCTGCAGTCTGTCTACACGGACAGCTACAAGCGCACCGGAATGGCCACATTTGTGGCACTTGCAGCAGCACTGGGAGTGGTGCATTATGGGCAGCTATCCCCGCATTCAAGTGGCTGCAACATGCTTTTCAAATACTGGGGGCGGAGGGGGTGGAGTAGAGTGCAACAGGGAGTGTGTTGTGTGTATGTGAGGGGGAAATAATGAGCTTGTGGGGTGCTGAGAGTGTCCGTATGCTGTCTTGTAAGTTCAGACCCCCTCTTCTTCCCCTCACCCCCCGTCTCTCTCTCACCCACTGAAAGCAAGCAGCATTTCTCAGTAATGTTTGCTTTGTCCCGGAGCAGATAAGCATTCCAGATGTCAGAAATGGAGCTTTGAAAGGGCACATCCACATTCCTACAGCTGATTCCAATCAGTGACAAGAGTAGCCACTTGATGTAAAGGGATTATGGGATGTTTCCAGAGATCACAGCACAGTAATGCAACACCTCAGTCACACTGACACTGGGACATTGTTCCTCTCACAGAAGTGGAGTACCAGGAGCGCTCTAGCCACCGATCAGAGTTCTCTACGTGCCTTGCCAGGGTGGACAGAGAGTGAGTTAGAGTGAACTGGGCAACTTTAGTGTGCTCTCACTTGCAAGTGTATCCAGTCCCTTGGACACAGAATTAAAATTAATGGTATCCACTCAGGGTTCCTTAATAAACTCTGAGACTTCCTCTATACCCTCCTCCCAACAAAGCCACTGCCACTTGTGGGGGGAAGATTTTTCGCAGCAAACGAGTGCTCTCCTGCCAACAAACAGCAGCTACACTATGTGCCTTTTAGCGGCACAGCTGTAGTGCCACAGCCGTGTCACTAAAAGCCTTGTAGTGTAGCCATAGCCTGAGTCACAATGAAATCAGTCCTAATTATCTATGGAAGAAGAGAAATGTCTTTGATCAGTGGTAAAAACCTGTCCTTTCACAGTACATTAAAGGAATGAATGAAAAGTCTTTATATTGTTTAATTGGACCACAGTTTAAACATTCATATTGCATCAGTTTCCTAATAAAATTAAATGCAAATGTGACTTATGTTCCAAACTAGCCCTTAGAGAGTTGTAATTAATACTCCATCCATTAGGCATCTGTTCCCCTACATGACACCGACCTCCTGATTATAAGCAACATTAATAATTTTTTGCAGATAGAAATTTACACGGATTTCTATAATAAAACCACCATACACAGTGCTACCCTCACGGATTCATTTGGCCTTTAGCTTCCTAAAAAGATAAATTAAATTTGGCAAAATATTTAAATTTGAACAAACATTCCAATTAATCATTAATGACTTAAAACCCTGAATACTTTCCATTCGGTTTTGAAGGAAAGATTTTGAAGCAACAAAAGAAATTCAGGGGCAGGTAGTCCTTTAAAATATTTCTTTCACCGGTTCCTGAGACAATTACTCCCTCATTTCATTTTTCCGTTTCTCTTTGAGGAACGAATAGAATATATTAAATTTTGTCTTGATTATAAGTAGGCTTAGAATTTTTCTTTTTTAATTTTAACAGATATCAATGTTGATTTTAAAAGTGTTATTTCCTATTTCCATGTTTACATTTTCACTGTTGCAGGAAATTATGAGGGGGGAGTGCATCAGGTAATTACTGAATGACAGTAGATATTGAGAGTCAAAAACACATATTTCCGAGAACTAGTTACTGCACAAGGTGAGTAACTTCTCTTTTGAGTGTTCCCATTGGTGCTGGACCTCAGGTGATAGCCAAGTAACATCCTCATAGAGATGAGGGAGCTTCAGAAAGAGTAACACTGCAGACAGAATTTCATTGTCAAATGCAGCATCCGATCTAAAGGCATGAACCGTATTGGTTGGAGAAAATATATACTGAAGAGCAGGTTGCAGCGCTGCAAATTTCAGCAACTGGAGCATTCTTAAGTAATGCCATGAAGTAGAATGCAACTTTGTAGAATGGACTAACACCGTAGGAGGAAGCTGAATGTTGGGTAGACTCAAAACATGGGATAACACACCCAAAGATCCACCTCGAGAGTCCTTCAGTGGAGATTATGGATCTTTGTTTCAATTGCAGTTGGATCAAAAACAGTCTAAGAGACTTTGTGAATGGTTTGATTTGGTCCAGTTAGATGACTGGAAAAACAATCTGGAATGTAAATGGTGTGATTAATATGAAACTCAGAAAACACTTAAGGTAGAAACTTAGGTTGTGGTTGTAATGAGACCTTTTCCTTGAAAAACACTGTATATGGGGGCCGGGACCACCATTAAAGCCCTCTTATACGCTGACCTCCTGGCAGAAGTGGCCACCAAATGGTTTTATTCGATAGATAAAGCAACAAACTCATAGCTAATGGCTCAGAAGGGTAATTCATGAGGCAATTAAAACCAAGGTTCAAGTCCCATATTGGAACGGAATCTCTAATTTGAGGAAAGATTCATCAGGCTGCAGACAAATCTTGATGTACAGTAACTCCTTGCTTAACATTGTAGTTATATTCTTGAAAAACGTGACTAAGCGGATCCAATTTCCCCATAAAAATTAATGTACACGGGGGTGTTAGGTTCCAGGGAAATTTTTTTCACCAAGCAACACTAGAGAACTTCCAGACTGGGGTGAAGTGCCCAATTAGCCTCCTGAGACAAAGATGGGAACTGAGGAAAGATCTCTGTCCTAACCCCTTTCATGTCCTACCTTGCTCTACTTGGAGAAAGGGTAAGCGTGAAGTGCCCAACTAGCATCCTGAGATAAAGATGGGAACTGATTGGAAGTGCAGTGGTGGATAAGAAGTAAATCAAATGAGATAAAGGTATAAACATTTTCTTGACCAAGTTTGTGCAATCAAAATGACTTTGGCCTTGCCTTGCTTGATCTTATTGAGAACGTTCAAGAGCAACGGAGTTGGTGGACACACATAAAAGAGGCCCTTCATCCATGAGATAAGAAAGGCATCTTCTAGTGACTGAGAATCAAGTCCTCCTCTTGAACAACACTTTTTGCACTGTGAATTGGCTATGGTGGCAGAAAAGCCCACTTCTGGAAATCCCTAGGTTAGAAATATGCGGTTGAGGATTTTTGAATCTAACTACCACTCATAACTCTGGGAGAAGGGTCTGCTCAAGTTCTTGGCTGAAGGTAAGAAGCTGAGATGACTACCTGGTTGGCTACTGCACCAATTACAGAGCTCTCTCTCTTTGGCACAGAGTGGGGGAGCGTACACCCCACCCTGACAATTGATGTAGACCAGTGGTCTTCGAAGTGGGGTGCGCACAACCCAGGGAGTGTGCAAGAGCCCCCACAGAGGGGAGGGCGCGGTGTCCCAGCACCACCGCAGGATCAGCCCCGGGAGACCGCCGAAATCAGAAGCGTTCTATTTTTGTCCCACTGAAAGAAGAAGCTTTCTATTCAGCAGCATTTCGGTGGACATACCCCCAGGGCACAAGTGGGCACGGGACAGCAGAAAGAGGCCACAAGGGAAAAACTTTGAAGAACGCTGATGTAGACCATGCAGGGCAGGATGTCTATTGTGATCTTGATGGATTTGGCTATAATCAGCAGAAGGAAGTGGAAGCAAGCCTCCTGACAGCTCTCAGCTCCAAAATATCAACATGCAGAAGTTTCTCTTGAGGATATCATTTGCCCCGGATTGTGAGAGATTCGAGGTGAGCTTCCCATCCAGGGGGATATGTCTGATATTGTAACAGCCAGAGGAGCCTGAAAGAGAAGAACTCCTGTACAGACTTTGCAAGGGTTCTCCCACCATTTGGGCAACTCCAAAGCTAAGGGAAACAGAGACCTCTTTGTCGAGACTGTGCTTCTCTAGCAGCTCATCTAAATCCAAGGAGAAAGGTGCTTCACCAGACCAAGAGAAAAAGCACAATTCCCAACTGCCATGTACCACAATTTCCTATTCTGTGCCTGTTCATCTCTTCATTCCGCTGTTCCCCTAGAGTTTTTGGAGCAGGGCGGGAAAGTTTCAGAATAATTTTTTGTCTGACTCACCAACTCTCTCTCCATTAGGATACTGGGTGTACTTACTGCATCCCCCAACAAGTCTCCCAGTATTATTCCTAGAATCTATGGTTCCCACTTTCCACCCACCCAGAGAAGCAGGCAGGTTTAAGCAACCACATAGTGCTGATCATGTGACCATCTAGGACATAAGTGAGATTAAAACCTATAGCTCAAACCTCTGCCACATCTTCACCATGGTTCGGTCAGAATGCAGCAGTGCAATATATCTAGGCATGCAGTTTTCACCACTTAGGGAACTTCAGCTGTTACAGAATCTGGCACCATGTCTCCTCAGCATTTTCTCAGTAACAGTTTACCACAAATATAACAAACCTGTCTTCTGCTTGTTATACTGGCTTCTCATAGAATATCGAATCAGGTTTATAAATAAGAACCTATGCAGAATAGAATAACAAAATTACCCTAGACTTTGAATATTAGTGCACAGAAGTATACAGACACAGTGTCTGTGTTGCTTGGAGTGAGGCAAAAAGTAAGTAGGCTTCGTGCAAGAATGGTAAAGAGTGAGTGGGACCTGTTTTCCCACCATTCCAGCCAGAGCAACTGAGACAGTTCAGATGATGGCAGGGATAATAATCACAGCTGGCCAGGGCCAGTAGCAGATTAATTTCCCCTTTGTCCAAAAGAAAAATAGAGAAGGAATCTCAGCTGCAGGCTTTTACAGAAGTTAATATTGTATATGCACAGTCCAGTCTTTAGGCATTATATGGCCACTCTTAATAAAATAGGATCAGCCTCCATGGTAACATAGCCAAGGAGCTGTCTTAGCTTAAACAGATACTGAAGCTGTTTTACTTTGGAAAGCGCTCTGAGTAGGCAACCATCACTTGAAATGTGCTTTAGATAGTAGCATTCGGACTTCCATATTTGTATTAATGCAGACACTCTAGATAAGCTTTTGAGCCATAAAGTCCCTTTATATAGGTCCAGGAAGTGTAATAATTACCCTGTAGAGTAATGACAATCTTTGTAAGTGGATTATGCATCTCAGAAAACTTTTAAAGATAGAAAAAACATATGTCTGTTTGAAGGATAATTACATATTTATCGCTTTCTGTTAGATTGCTGCTTCAGTGACTCTTTTCACAGAGGCATCCATCTCTTCCCCCCCTTATAGTCAATAACTGATTTTCTACAGCCTACAGTCTCAGACCTAGGTTTGAAAAAGTATCAGTTATGTCAGGATTTTCAAAACCATTAGCAATAACTGAATGTTCTCTCGCTGTTTGTCAGATACTTCAGAAACATCTTAGTGTAAAGGAGAAATGAAACCATTGATTCTAGAAAACAACATAGGCCAATAGCACAGCATTTAAAAAATACTAACTTCATGGCAATGGTATTTCTGCTGATTGTCTGCCGTTTCCATTGAGGAAAAGACGGAATAGAGGAAACATGCTAACAAAGACTAATAATCAAGATGGAAGAAGCTTTTTAGAACACAATACATTCTATAGTATCATAGTTTTGACACTCCTTATTGAAAGAATTGTATTTGGGCAAGTTATATATATGAAGCACCTGTCAGACAATTCCTGAGTTATTGCTAACAGAGGAATCACCTCACTGGAGTCTTGCAAAAGTGTTATCAGTCTACAGAAAGATGTTCATGTGATTCAGTTTATTATGAAAGCTCAATTTCCCAATACTGGCAGCAGTGAACAAAGCCAACAGTCAGGAACAGGATATGAAAATCACAGCATTTTAAGATAACAATTAGCTCTTAACTACTATGTATTTTTTAAAGCTTTGTGTTTCACCCAGATGTATACTACAAGATTCCATATATTCAAGGTTTAATCCTATTCCTTGAAGCCTTTCCGACACTGGTCCCTGTATAGTCAATACAGTGAAACCTCGATATAACGGACTAATTCGGGCGAGGGGGTGTCCGTTAAAGCCGAAAGTCCGTTATTTAATAATTTTTTTAAATTATTAAATAATGGACTTTCGGCTGACAATGGACACCCCCCTCGCCCGAATTAGTCCGTTATGTCGAGGTTTTACTTTTATCACGGCCGGGAGCCCGGCTGCTGGGACCCTGGCGGGAGCCGTCAACCCACCCGCCCGGGTCCCGGCTGCAGGGGGGGGGGGTGGTTGACAGCTCCCGCCGGGCTCCCCGCTGTGGGGAGCCGGGCGGGAACTGTCAACCCCCCCCCCCCCCGCCACCCGGCTCCCCCTGCAGGGAGCCGGGGGGGGGGGGGGGGAAGCTGTCAACTCGCCCGCCTGGCTCCCAGCAGCGGAGAGCCGGGCGGGAACTGTCACAAAAAAAAAAACCCGCCCGGCTCCCCCTGCGGGGAGCCGGGTGTGTGGGGGGGGGTTGACAGCTCCCGCTGGGCTCCCCACTGCGGGGAGCCGGGCGGGAGCTGTCAACTCGCCCGCCAGGCTCCCCGCTGCGGGGAGCTGTCAACCTCTGCAGGGGGAGCCGGGGGGGGGGGGGGTTGACAGCTCCCGCTGGGCTCTCCGCTGCGGGGAGCCGGGCGGGAGCTGTCAACCTCTGCGGGGAGTGACAGCTCCTGCCCGGCTCCCCGGGGCGGGAGCCGGCAGCCCCCGAATAACGGATTTCGGATGCATCAGAAATTTTGTCCGTTGCATCCGACGTCCGTTAAATCGGGGTCCGTTAAATCGAGGGTTTACTGTAATGAAATTAGACAGAGAAAGCCCCTGGAGGGGATGTCTCTCTATTTACAATCATTGTCACAGTCTAGAAGAGATGATTAATGTCAGTTGAAGTCATTTAATAATTTGGGAGTCTACAGTGCAAGACATGCAATTTCTTACTGCAGTAATTAAACATTCAACTCCTTTTTTTCTGTTGACCCCTGAGCAGCTCAAAGGACAAAACACAATTGCACTGTCAACTAAAACTACTGTACAATTCTAATATTTAGCTGATATACAATGAAATAACTGTTCTGCAGGTCTAGGTTTTTAATGACTCCAGTGACATCTTTCCTGGTCTGTGCTATATGAGCACAGCGGTAAATCAAGAGGGATTGTTCTCTTCTACTTGCTGTAGCAAACATCTATTGGGTTACAGGTGTTTGTGTAGAGCTTAGCCTTGATTCTGAATTTTAGCTACAGGTATTCATATGAGTTTTTCAGACGTAAGATGTCCTCATACTCATTAACCTGTATATATCCTTCTGTCATATTAATCAGCTTCACATTAAAAAACCGTTTAGAATTACTACATTAGCATCTCAAATCACGGGCTGCATATATAAGCAGATTTGCATTCCATGTAAGGCAAGCTAACAACATCTAGTCCTATGTTTTTAAGTTGAATTCCCAATTTTTAACTGTATATATACATCCATACTTTACATATGTATTTATATTGTGTGTGTGTATGTATTATAAATACTATCCTGTAAATTAGCATACTTCATATTTTCAAATTGCACTTAATATAGTTCCCAGTCATTTTGTAACTGGCAAAATATGATGTGTACATGATTTCCTATGATTGCATAAAATATATCAGCAAACTATAGGTTTTCTTAACTGAATTTACAAGGTCATGCCAGCTATTTTTTTAAAAAAATCCAATAAATAATGAATTGCTTTCTTGCAAGAGAATATGTTTTCAAAGTGACAAATGTTATTTACCCTTTCAGAAAAGCTTCTTTAGAATCATTTATAAAAATTAATCACAAGCTACTGTCAAATGTAGCATGAAATATATTTATAAGCAATCTCTAGTCCATTTGCAGGTTAATAGGTTGACATACTCATTATCCCTTTTTATTCTATTTGATCCACCATTAGTTCTGAGGGGGATAAAATAAAAGCAGCACAATATTGGACTTTAAAGGAGCTAATTCATCAATTAGTAAAGGCATGTTGATTTTTCTTTAAAATATTCTAGGTTTTTATTCAAAAAAGCCTCAGGGCTTTGACAATGTTAAAAAAAAAAGCAATAGCAGAAATAATAGTAGTAATTTAAGCTTTTTTGAATAGTATTTTAAGTTCTCTCTCTCTACATTAGAGATTGAGTCTGCTCCCATAAAAGCCAGTGGCAAGACCCTGCACTGAATGAAGGCAATGGAAGTTTTGTCTTATTTGAATAAGTCACTGGTACCCAAACCTTTTGAGCAACTGTACTGGTTTTATACACTAAGGGCCAAATCCTGCTCATCCTACTCAGGTAAGCAAATATATTGTCAAATTCAATAGGACAGGATTTGGCCATAAACTCTTTATTGCAACAGCTAATCTTTCTGCCAGTGTGCTACTCTATATTTCTCATTCATTAATTATTCTTCCAATCGATAATGAAGCTTGAGCTCTCCAACACCTCAGAACATAAGAATAGCCATATTTGGTCAGGTCAAAGCTCCAATCTACCCACTATCCTGTCTTTGGACTGTGGCCAATGCCAGGTGCCCCAGAAGGAATGAACAAAACATGTAAACCTTTCGCCCATTCCCAGCATCTGACAAGCACAGGCTTGGGACACCATCCCTGCCCATCCTGGCTAATAGTCCCTGATGGACCTATCCTCCATGAACTTATCTAGTTCTTGAAAGAGCACATACAATTGATTGGGCAGTTATTTAAGCTATGTTAATAAAATACAATTTTACACTATTTCATCTAACAGATAAATCACTAATCATGTGGAGCTCTTTCCTGAATAAGACATCACTACACTTTTACTCCAATTGCAAAAAAGAAGCAAAGAGTATGAAAATTCCTACAATCATAATGGAGATAAGGGAGAGGAAAATAATTAGTGTGACCAGATGTCCTGATTTTAGAGAGTCAGTCCCAATTTTGGGGTCTTTTCTTATATAGGCTCTTATTACCCTCCACCCCGTCCCAGTTTTTCACATTTGCTATCTGGTCACCCTAAAAATAATAGAATTAAAGAGTAATAGCCACAGCTTCTCTGTATTTTTAATTTAAGCGTTGCAAGCTTTAGCTGTATTAGATGACCAACAGTGAATGATTCTACCCATCTCCTCCTCTAGGCCCAGTCCCTCTGCTGCCTCTTTTTGGTACCATCCCCCAAGCCCAGGGATAATTTGAAACTTGCCATTCATTTAAAAGCTAAATAGTGTTTAACTTCTGGTTCCAAGTTAAAGTTTAGTTAAGAACATAGCTTTATGCTATGTTGTATGAACCACTTAATTGTTCTTATAACTGATTTAAAAGAATTTAAAATGTTGAGCCAGACTCTAAAGTCAATAAACTGTATCATTACACTGCATAGTTTACTGTGCTTCTCAGGTGGCTTACAACACTTGGTCTAAGTTATTAATTTTGCATGATTCAACTTGTGGGTGCCCAAGTTAAGACTCTTAAAAAGGACTAATTTTCAAGAAGTGCTGGGACACCTGCCCTCTGAAAACCAGGAACTTTTAAGATGTTTCAAGTTGGACATCCAAAAACTGACACACACTGAAAATCTTGTCACGTTTGAAAATCTTGCAGTGTTTTTCAGCTTTATATTCACAATAGAATATATGTATACATCAGCAACCTGCTAAAAGACACCATGCTATAGCTTGTGACTATATTAAAATACAAAATTTCCCCCACAAAAAAATAATTTTCCTCCTACAGCACAAAGAAGAAATTTTAATGAAACTGTGATACTACAACCTTGTAGAGAGTGCCTTTTACATATGTAGACCCAGCAATTACAGTCACAACACACTATGGTCACTGATATAATAGGCTATTTTCTAAATGTTGATAAAAATCAAACAGGTCAATTTGAAGTGACAGACAGGTTTAACTAAAGCAGTGAGCTTGTGAGATTTTCCCTGTTCCAAGGTAAAAGTTTTCATCTCACAGAAAAGAAATAGTTGTTTTGTTAACAGACAATATGAAATCGGTAAAATGTTGAATATAGAAATTTAATTACTAGGTAACTATTCATTGCTTTGGGACTCCAGAGTGCTAAGAAAAAGCTTTTTTGAAATGACTAAAGTACCTAGTGCTATAGCTCTGAAAACAAGTTCATACTGGGGGTAACTTGACATGCAGTAAATGTCTTCTGCGTCTCTCAATGATAAAGATAAAGGAACCATTTTTTCAAAAGGGACTTTACTGTGTTAATTGCATTGAGCCTCTGAACGCTACTAATGTTGCTACATTACTCAGCAGTCCCTGCTATAGATTGCTGAACAGCTTCCAAACACGTTTTACTTATTTTAAAAATTTAATGCATGTCCAGGGCAAATGATTCCTGGAAGCACCTGACTCTTCCAAACAAAACCAACCAAAACAAAAAATCCCACTGTAATAAACATTCCAAAGTATCATACTTCAGACCCTGCATGAGTTACAAATAGTTGTCATGACCCACATTTTTAATTGCCCAATACACCCCACCCTGAACTTTCTTCAGTGCTCTGGTTTTTTAATATGGTAATATGTACATACACATTTAAAAAAATAAGTTTGTCTCTCTTAGTTGCTAATTATTACAAAAGACAGTTATTTGGCTGATGAAGTGCAACACAAACATCTCTAAACTTAAGTGAAACTCCAGTCCTGAATACTATTAAGCTAAAACTTCATATTATTCCAACTCCTTCGGCACAATTTTAGAAACCTACAAAAGAAAAATGCACACAAAAAAGGAGTTAAGAATGCACAAGGGTCTCTGTGTAGTCCGCCGATCGAGACAGAAGCAGGACCAAAGAGGCACTGTTACAGTGACCTATTTAAAATAGGGAGGTGAACACTGTCAAGGTTTATCACAGGAACACGAAGCTGTAAGATCTCACATTGTGCAATCCATATTGTAATAACCTGTAACACTCATCCCTAGGGACCAAACTATTCTGGCCTCCATCTTCACTTTCTCAGCACCACTGATCAAACCATTACCCTCACATTACCTTCAAGGCACTTCACAACTTTTTTTCCACCAACATCTCAGATTTCTGTTCAATCTCCCATCTGAAGTATTATACCCTCTCATTCTTCTTGATCCCCCATTTATTTGGAAGAAGCTTAGTCTTCCAGTGCACTAAGCTTTCTTGTTCTTTTTCTATAATTTCTCCTCAAAACAGCGCTAATAGAAAAGTAACCTATCTGCCTCCATCCTCTTGTTCGCAGCAGAAAAATTCAGCTAATAAGCTGCATTTAGCAAAAAGGAATTACACTAATACTTGTCCCTACCATCTTTTGTCTATTTTTATAATTATCTGCTTTTTGTCCCCTTTAGGTTGGGAGTTCCTACAGGCTTTTATTTTATTAGTGTAAAATGCCATTCTTATAGTACTGTATAAATTCTATGCAATAATAATTAATCGGCTGCCAACAGAAAATTACAGCTGGATTAAATTAAATGTTTTCTAAATATCCTCATCTGTTGATTTTGCTAGAAGACAGTAATATTTAAGATGCCTGTGATATTTATGGATTTGGTTTGCTTATTCCCACAGACTGAAAGTGCTCAGCACTTTGTTCCTCATCATGATCAAACAGAAATATCTTTGAGGGAGACCTTTATGACAGAAATACAAACCGGTGGATTAAGCAAAGTATATTCAAACAAAATGTTTTTTCGTGCAAAAACACCATCATCATCTGGTACATTGCCTCATAATAAAACATGCTAGTATATACACCTCAATGTTTTTGATACCTGAGTGTCTGGGGATCTAATGATAACACCAGTACTTTGGGGCAATAGCAATTTCTTTACAGATGAATAATTTTATTGGCAAAGGTTTTAAAAGATCAGTAAAAAGCTGTCTGACCATCCCTATCCAGCTTCAAAAGTGAGTACTCGCCAGACCCTGAGGCTCAATAGCAGCACACTACATTGGCTACCTAAGCACAGGTGCAGCCCAAGGGACTGCACTTGTTGCTTTGATTGCACTGACTGCCTGGAGAAATCAGCAGCGAAAGTCACAACCACAAACAAAAAGCCAACAAGCCCTGAGGATAACAATAATATTTTGTTGCTGCTGCCAGTCATTAAACCTCTTATAGCAAACTTCATAGCAGACTCTTATAAAGTCATTTTTCATTCAAACCTGTCAAATTCTGTACAGAAAACTTTTAATCCCTTTAGTGACAAGCTACCAAAGAGCCAGAAGGAAGAGGACAGAGAGACCCATTGCACTGTGACTGTTGAACTCGCCAGTTCCCAGGTGCACTTGCTTACATTTGGGCATTTATCCTCACACCAACATATGTACAAACTTCTCTAACTTACAATATAATTCTGTCTTCTCATTGTACATCTAACTCAGCCTGACATGAAAACTTAACCACCCAGTCACAAAAACTAAACAATAATGAAGAGCACATCAATTTTACTTGACCATTAAAAAGAATTACTTGCCAAGAACAAACATTTATCTAGTGGCTAAGAATCCTAAAAATAGATTGTTAACTTCCTGGAAGATAAGGGAGAGTGGTCTAGAATGAAGTAGTAATAAATATTCCTTACATTAAAGGGAATTTGTCCTTAACTCCATGATAAATCCCATGTTTAAGCTCAGGTGGATATGCAACAGCAGCCAACAATTCAATGAGACACAAGATGGATGAGATAATATCTTTTATTGGACCAACTTTTATTGGGGAGAGAAAAATGCTTTCAAGATCACACAGAGTTCTTCCTCAGGTCTGGAAACAATCACGGTGTTACAGCTAAGTACAAGGTCAAATAGATTGCTTAGTTTAACTATTCATCACACATTTCAAGGGACAATTCAAGGTGAAGTGGCCCACTGACATCTCTCCAGCCAGCAGAATGGAAGAGGGAGATGAGGTTGTTAGTGGGTTACAGATCATTGTAATAAGCTATAAATCCATTATCTCTATTCAGTGCATAATTTTTAGTGTCTAGCAAAGTTATGAATTTAAGCTCCCAGGCTTGTTTTTTGAAAGTGCTGTGCATTCTTTTGAGAATGAGGACAGATAAAGAGAGATCACTTTGTAAAAAGGTGATGTGGCAATTTTCTCTTTTATTCCCCTTTGCAAGTTCTTTCAAGAGCGTAGTGATTGATTTGATTTCACCAACGTAGTTGCTACTGGGGAATTTAGCATACTGGTTGAAATACACCACACACTGTGATAGGCATGTGTAGGACCCATGTGTGACCCTCCATACCTAAAAGCAGCACCCTGGAACCTCCATATTCACCATTGTCCTAAATTATGGTAGAGTTCTGTGGCACCTTAAAGGCTAACAAAAGTATTGAAGCATAAGTTTTCGTGGGCTAATACAGTGTTTTTGCTAGTCACCAGAGTATTTTATTTAAGTTTGTTCATTGCATGACACTAACATTTTCCTCCCATCCCACCCTCTTTAAAATTTAGCATCACAAAGAATTCAGCCCCTGTAGCAATATATACAACAGGACCATGAAGAAACAGATGTCAGCTAAAGGGCAGCTTTCATTTTTCCAATTTGCTTCTTTGGACAATTTTTCATGCTGCCCGGTATGCACCAAACAGCATGCCTAGACATTTTGTGTTCCTCATTCAACTCCCTCCTAACAGTCTCTCTGTTTTCCAAGGCTCTCAAGAACAGAGAGGAATTGTAGATTTAAGAGGGAGGCATTTAATAATTGTGAGAAGTTGATGGTGAGTAGAGTTCTTTACTTTTAGTATTTGGGTAGGAAGAACACTAAGGAAAGAACACAAACAAAAACAGCAGAACAAAACTGTTTAAGAAAATTGGGGCTGTAAAGCGTACAGAATCTGTTTCATCACTGTCTGAAGTTATGCCTTAAATGATCTGCACCACATACACCTAATGGGACAAATAGACATTGAATTGCCTTGCTTTTGTCACTCAGTCCTGTATCGCATTTTTGACTCAGCCTAGTATACCAACAAAAATACTGTGTGCCTACATATTTATCTTTCCAAAACATATTATCCCTTTCACTCGGGAAAGAATGTTAGTTTTACGTTGATTGAAATATTTTTCTTTTAACGGTGGAGCTATTTCAGTAGTTGAAACTGAGAACATTACAGGTCAAAAGAGAAATTAAATGAGTCACACTGCATTAAAATTCCAAGACCCGATAACAGTGTAACAGATTATAAACAAACAAACCTATTACGTACACAGATGCTCTGCAAACAAAATGAAAAAATCCAAAGGAGCTGTACTGCTTTCTATTCAAAGTTTAGAGGATTCCCCACCACCAATATCCAAATGTCAGACTAAAAATCAGAAACAGGAGTGTAAACATTCAATATATATGTTAGCCCTATAAAAATCACAGAACGCCTTTTATTTTGAAAGAATCAGAGAGGTAGCAGTGTTAGTCTGGAATAGCAGAGGTAACAAAGTCCTGTGGCACCTTAAAGACTAACTATGAAGTTTTGAAGCATAAGCTTTCGTGGGCTAATACCCACTTCATCGGATGCAAGCAGTGGAAGTGTCCAGAGGCAGGTATAGAAAAGTAGGCAAGAACCAGGTGGGAGGTAACAAGGTTAGTCCAATTAGGCTGAACCAGCTTGTTATCTCCAATCAGGGAGGGTGGGTTATTCTTCTAGCAGTTGAATGGTGGGTGTGAACATGGAGAGAGGAGAAGCTATGTTTGTAATCAGCAAGCCATTGTAGGTCTTTGCTCAAACCTAAATTGTTTGTGTTAAATTTGCAAATGAATTGTAGCTCTGCAGTTTCCCTTTGCAGTCTGGACTTGAAGTTTTTTTGCTGCAGTATGGTAACTTTTAAATCTGTAATTGTGTGTCCAGGCAGGTTGAAGTGTTCTCCTACAGGTTTTTGTATATTGCCATTCCTAATATCTGATTTGTGTGCATTTATCCTTTTTTGTAGGGACTGTCCAGTTTGGCCGATGTACATAGCAGAGGGACACTGGTGGCATATAATGGCATATATGACATTGGTTGATGTGCAGGTGAATGAACCAGTGATGGTATGGTTGATCTGGTTAGGTCCTGTGATGGTGTTGCTGGTGTAGATATGTGGGCAGAGTTGGCATCGAGGTTTGTTGCATGGATTGGTTCCTGAGTTGGAGTTATTATGGCGTGGTGTGCTGTTGCTGGTGAGAATCTGTTTAAGGTTGGCAGGTTGTCTGTGTGCCAGGACTGGCCTTCCTCCCAAGGCCTGTGAAAGAGAGGGATTATTGTCCAGGATGGGTTGTAGGTCACTGATGATGCGTTGCAGAGGTTTTAACTGAGGACTGTAGGTGATGGCCAGTGGTGTTCTGTTGTTTTCTTTCTTGGGCTTGTCTTGCAGCAGCAGGCTTCTGGGTACATGTCAGTAATACAGAAAATGTTGCCTATAACAAAATAGCTAAAAGTGGGAAAACGTAGGAGATATATGGGAAATTTAAGAATTTTATCCTGCCTGTTTTAATTACAATACTTTTTATGATACCTGATTTCTGTATGTGGGTGTAGCATGTGCAGATAGGTTTTACCAAATATCGGTCTTTAACTCCATCTAGGATTCTAAAACCTGCAAGAGAAAATGGCTAAACAATACTAATTTTCAGACTGATGTGTCAACAACTGTTTTTTTTTTGGTTGTTGTATTTATTTATTTTTTGACTGATAATTTTAGAATTGTTATAGTTTCAAAGGAATCCCATTGACTTTAAAGAGCTATTAAAATGATGGTGTCCCCTTCTGAACAGGATATAGTATACTGAGAAAACATGTCAAATATTAAAACACTTCCTCTGAACCAAAAGGCCTAATGTATTACCCTGTTTCCCCGAAAGTAAGACATCCCCCGAAAATAAGACTTACTTCCAGTTTTGCCGCTCGCTGTAATATAATGTAATGTAATTTTGGGAGCAAAAATTAATATAAGACACTGTCTTATTTTCGGGGAAACACGGTATGGCTGGAGCCAATTGGGGGGGAAAATAATTTCAACTAATATTTTTTAACTGAACTGTTTATTTACTGTGGACCACGTTTTTTATTTATGGAACAACTGAACCCTAACTTCTGAAAGGTTTAGGCTGTATCTTTATTAGTTATTAAACAAAAGAATTTAGATCCCTGCTTTATTGGAGATTGAACAATTTTATACAAGGTAAATTTGACTAATCAGATACTAAATTGTTGACCTCTGCTGTAATTCAGGAACATATCAAATAAGAATAATCAAGCACTTGCCTAGGAAGTTCTCTCCCCAAATATTTATCATATAACAGATTTTCAAGGTCTATGGCATGCCAACTCTGTTGTTTTTAATGAGCTATATTACCACACACAAAGAATGCTCCTTAAACAATAAAAGAGATGTGATTGCAATTTATCTCTTAACCATTTTAATTTTATACATACTGTGGGAATGACTTCTGTTGGGAAAATAAGAGCTGATCATCTCTAACTTTCCATACTGTGGTCATTATTATTGCATGTTGATTTATTTAAGTTAATCAGAAGAGTTAACCATGCTGAATTTCAAGTCAACTGGAAGTGTCAAAACTATCTTAAAAAATTTGGTGGTGGAGACAGACGATTTTCAACAGGAGTTGGGAACAAATAGTATTTGTGGGTTTGCAGAAACCCACAACCCTTTTCAACCATCACAAAGAGTGTACCATAACAAACGGTAGCTTTAAGAAGAGGTTAATCCCATGAACACTGGGATGGGACACGAAAGTCAAGAAAGGCAACTTTCTGAGGAGTGAAGGAGAGGGGACATTTATAGATTTGTCTGGTACCACTCATTTCTTGGAATCCATATCTTTTTTTCACGCTAAGCTTTCTGAGCCAGCAGCTTCATTTAACAAATGTGTCAATAAACCTACCAAATGTCCTTCAAATGTTAGATTGCTCTATCAACAAGATTAATGTGTGTATTGAAGTAAAGACAAGAAAGTACCAGTCTACCATTTTGTCAAGAAGAATTTGCAACTTAAAGAAACACAATAGAAAAATTAAAGTGGCACAGCAGTCTTTTGCAGCAAATGCAATTAAGGAATAAGCACATATGGTTCAGTAATTTCTTAAATATAAAATCTACTTTGCTTCTGGTAAATAAGAACTGCCCTCCTACAATCTGAATATTGCCACAGTTTTACTACAGCAATGAACCTGATAAACTTGTACTAGAATATATGGATTTGAAATGTGCAAACAGATTTTGTCCATAAAGAGCTGGCAATACTAAAGATCTTAACATGCATCTTATAGATAAAATGACAACTAAGTCTTTAAGCTAAGAGAATCAAACATTTAACCCATGTGAATATTTGATCGCTGCTTAAAGCAACAAGTTTTTAATTGTCACAGTCCTTAGACAAAAAATGTAAGCAAAGCGCACATAAATGACGTCGTTTACTAACCCTTGGTAATTTCCATCTTCCATCAGTTTAATTTGCTGTGCTTCCAGTGATCAGCCTGGAGTTATTATTTTGCCTATTACTTTATTCTCCATAAAGTGTTCACTGCTTAGACCCATGGCTTTAACCTTTCCCAACTTTTCTACCCCTTTCAGGAGTCTGATTTGCCTCATACCTTACGTTTCAGCTCACTTAAAAACGACCTGCTTACAAAAGCAGACAAAAATACAGAAGTATCATAGCACACTATTACCAAAAAAAACCCAAAAAACTTACTCTCTCATTTTTACCATAGAAAATAAATCAACTGGAATATAAATAAATATTGTACTGACATTTCAGTGTATGGTATACAGAGCAATATAAACAAATCGCTCTCTATATGAAATTTTAGTTTACATAAAAATTACTAGTGAACCCAGTGCAATCTATTGTAAAACTAGGCAAATATCTAGATGAGTTGATGTACCCCCTGGAAGACCTCTGCGTACCCCCATGGGTACACATACCTCTGGTTGAGAACTACTAGCTTTGACCTTCTATCTGTAATTTGCTCCATTTCTGATAAACCAGAATAAAACAATGAGCTCCTATCAGGTTCTAAAACTATCCTTCTGAATTTGTAGTCCCTTTGTTGATGGAATACATGCATATAATGCCTCTTTACTTTTCAGTGCCTATGGGAAATTGCATAATAATTTCTGCGTAATGAGGTCTGTGCAACAACCCTAGTACCCATCAACTTTTCATCAAAGGGCAACTGATAAAACCTCATTCCCATTAATGATCATTAATCTCTAGTTTATTTACAAGTAAAATGACACTGCCAATGTTTTAATGAAGGCATCTGGGCATAAAACACAGGTGTTTCTTGTTTCAGTAGGTTTCTACTTTCTGACTCCTATCAAGTAATTCTTTTTAAAGCAGATACTTCAAAGAATGAGTGATATATTTCAATACAAGTGTTTCACATATTCTCCAGTCCTACCATCAGTAAAACTTTTTATATGCTACAGTATGACAGCAGGATATGTGCACTGCTTAGCAACTAAATCAAGTTAAACTGATTGGTGGTTTTATGCAATTTAATAAAATAATTTTTATTTCTTGTGGTGTCTTATATGGCAAGAAGGAATTTAAACCAAACAAGAGCATTCTTAATCATTAGAATGTTTGACTAAGTCATACCAAACTAGATATTCTGCTCCCATTCCTTATCTCCTCTTCCTACCCACTTTTTGCCCCGGACCTTGCTTATTCAAAGGCATATGGAGGATTTTTCCAAATATACTTTAAATAAATATTTATATCTGCACACACCCCGGGGGTAGCCAAACTGTAGCTCACAAGCCATCTGTTAAAAGTGCTGCTCATGGAGCCCCCACACCAGTGTTCCCTCTAATTTTTCCCAGCCATGTGGGGAATGAATTTCATTATGTGCACCAGCATGGTGGTGATGTATGATGGGGGCGGAGCCAAGGGATTCAAAGTGTGAGAGGAGGCTCAGCACTGGGGCAGAGGGTTGGGGTGCAGGGTGGTGAGGGCTCCGGCTGGGGTGGGCTCTGGGGCCGAGGGTTGGGGTGCCGGGGGGGAGAGTTGGGGTGCAGGGTGGTGAGGGCTTCAGCTGGGGCTGGGCTCTGGGGTGGGGCCGAGGATGAGGGGTTTAGGGTGCAAGCTGCCCCAGGGCTATGCCAAGGAGAGAGGAGTGCCTCCCCCTACCATGGTAGCACTGGGCTGGGGCCACAGGATAGGCAGCACCTCTCCCACAGCTGGGCTGGACTGAGGCACCTCTCCCATGGCTGCAGCAGGTGTGGGCCATGCAGGGTTGGGGCCAAAATTCCTCATCCATGGCCGCAGCAGGCCCATGCCAGGCTGGGTTGGGGCAAGAGAAGGGGCACCTCTCTCACACCCATGGCAAATCTGGGCCAGGTGGCCCTGAGCACCTGCATAATACTCAATAGGCTTCTGCATAGCCATGCAGCTTAGTGGGAACTTAGGTGAAGAATGAGGTGAGAGTGTGGGGCTACCAGACAAGGGTTGGGGGTAGAGCTCAGGACCTCTGCCTTGCAGTGGGATGGTAGGGTAGAGGCTTCTGCCCAGCGGGGAGGGAGGTTTCAAGGTTTCTGCCCTGAGGGGAAGGGGGGTCAGGCTGAAGCCTGAAGCCCTGAGCCCCATGAGGCTCCTCTCACAGCACTGAAGCCCTGGCCCCCCAGCAGGTATGCCCCAGCTCTCAAACTTCTGAAGATTTGTCCTATGTGACTCAGAGGGCCAGTAAGTTTGGCCACCCCACTATACAGTTTATTCCTGCATGTAAAACTCACTGCAAGAGGAAATCTTCTAACCTTAAAAAAATAACGCTATTGACTTCTCATGCTCTAGTTAATAATAATGCCTAACACAAATATTTCACATTGTTATTAAATACTGTTATCAAGTAGTAACTTGTTGCAAACTGATCATGCACTTGAATCTCCTGGGTGAACCACAACAACTATGCAGAGCTGTACTGGCTGGAGGTCTGCCCCTACAAATCTAATTGTCGGATTGAGTCCTTCATATGAATCTTGTGGTTGTCAACCATACGAGACCTTTTTAATGCAGGATCGCACATACTATTTTTTAGGATGAACAAAATGCTCCAAAATTTCAGCAAAAAGGGGAAGGAATCACGGAGCATGGAACAATAAAAAAATCCACCTGCTGTAGACTAAGTCACAAGATAAGCTGCATGCAAGTTCTACTAGAAGGTATTTGATGAGAAGAACATAAAAAGGATCATGGCGTACTTAGCACCTTCTATCAATGCCTATTCTATGCATGCCCAGCCGCTTCAGCTCTCCACATACGAGTTAGTAATGTTGGTTCTCATTTTTAATTATATTGAAACAAATGCGGTAGGTGGAATCACACCAAGCCACCTTTTTATCCTCCTTTCCAAACCCAGATGGCAAATCTTAGAACACATTTTCATATCTTCAGTTAACATCTGCCTTCTTAGCAAAATCGTTAGTTTTTCTGTTTTCAACTTTGAAATGCCTTCCTCATCCGCAGGACAAATGATTTATCTCAAGAGAACTACAGCCTCTCATTTTAAATCAAGTCTATTTCCATCACTCAAGCTGAAATATGTAGCCGACCTTATTCACATGCCCTCAAAAGTGGACATCATAAGATAGATAGCACAGTTAAGTAACAGACTATGCACAACTCCACTGCGATCACATTGGAAATAATGCAGTTCAGTTTTGTGTGCCCAGGTTGACATAAGTATTGATGAATTGAATTTTTAGAAGCACAAGAAAATGATCAAGTAGACTGGAGGAAATCCTTTTGTAGTATTCAACCAGCTTAGCAGAAACTCAAAAACACAACTAGCAATAACAGACTACATTTGTTAACTTTAGCAATAGCACATAGTAGACTAGGTATCCCCTCCTTCTAGACCAAGCATCCTCTCGATTAGAATATCCAGTTGAGTTGATGGAGATTTTTCTTCCAGAGAGGAAAATCTGGCAAACACAAATCTTCCATTCTAAGCAACAACCACCCAACTTCAGGAAATAGCAGACCGTGAGAAAAAGGAGGGAAGATCAGATAGAGGACAATAAAATATATATTTCATATTGGACTATCTTGGAATCACTACATGGAGAATGACAGAGGAGCCCTGTGCAGAGGCCAAGAGATCCAGTACATAGTACTTAAACAAATGTAATTCATCACAAGGCAGCTACTCTATAGATCTCTGTTGAAGAGGCCATTTTGGCCCAATGAAGTGAGTAGAATAAGCTTTAATAATAGCAGTGACTAGACGTTTGGATATTACATACAGCAATCTTTTCTAAAACAGCACTTGATCAAGGTGGCTATGGAAAATGTGAAGGACTTGGCTCCTAGGGAGAAAAAGAAAAAGCATGGATGATCGTCTAGATAGTTCATTAAATTTCAGATATATTTCCACCACTCTGCTGACATCCACATTTCCTCATTGTGCTTCTGGCTGGGACTGAAGGATAGTAAGAGTGTTCTGGGAAGTGCTCAAGGTGGTTTTACTCCAGCAGCAGTTCCCCAACTTTATAAGTTCATTCACCACCTGCTGAAAAATTGTTATAAAGTACAGTAGACTCTCGATTATCCGGGATGATCGAGAAAACCTCAATCCCGGTTAATGAAATCCCAGATAATCACCGGTCTACTGGAGGGTGTGTTCCCCAGGCTCCTGCCAGCCGGGGTCTCAGCCCGCTGCCAGCCTGGGTTTCCTATACCCAGGCTGGAAGCAGGCTGAGACCCCAGCTCCTAAGGGTCCAGTGGGAGAAACCCCAAGGCAGCGGCAGGTTAAGCTTGAGACTGACGCTGCTTTGGGGCTTCCCCTACGGGCCGGTTTAGACATCCCGGTTAATCCGCAGCCCGGTTAACCCGCGCCCGGATAATCGGGAGTCTACTGTACATTGATGGGACCTCAAACACAAGTACAGTCATTTGGGATCCTCTGCTCTAAGGTAAATAAAGTAATTTTGTCATTTTAGAAGACACAATATGGTTTTTGAATATAGAAGCAGCATTTTTCACTAACCCATAACCTTGGCTAAGGACAGCGTTAGAAAGCAGATCTCATTCAATAAAAGTATACAGATATAGAAAGTAGGCTTGAATAGAAGTAAACAGACAGACAGTTGAACTCTCGCACAAAAGAAAATTTGACACATTGCTGGCATGGCTAACCATAATGATCTCAGAAGTATGGTGCCTTTTGGGAGCTTAAAAAGAAAGGAGTAAGACCATGAATGATTAGCATTATAGATTGTGCTTACCTAACCAGAGATTTGTGAGCAGAGGTATGTTGCAAGAAATCTAGTTGCTCTAGAAATCTTTGTTTCCTGTTGTCCAATTTAATTCTGCATCAGACTACCTACAAAGGTTATAGAAGACTTATCATTGTACGTTTTCAACAACAGGTTAGACAAACACCTGTTGGAGATGGTCTAGGAGGTATACTTAATCCTGCCTCAAAGCATGGCAATAGACTTGAGGTTCCTTCTAGCCCAGCATTTCTATGGTTCTAGGGATTTATAGATTCAAGGACATAAAGGATCCATTGTTGTCCTATATAATAACAAGCCACTGAATTTCCCCAAAATAATTCCAAGACTATATCTTTTAGAAAAACATCTAATCTTGATTTAAATATGGTCAGTGATGGAGAATCCATATGTTCTTTGGTTAATTATTAAATTGTTCCAATGGTTAATTACTCTCCCTGTTCAAAATTTAGGCTTCATTTACAGTCTGACTTTGTCTAGATTCAACCTCCAGCCACTGCATCATGTTATACTTTTCTCTGCTAAACTGAAGAGTCCACGATTAAATATTTGTTCTTTACATAGACTATAATCAAGTCATCCCTTAACTTCCTCTTGAGCAATGAGAGAACTTTTCTCACATAGCCATATACACCATAAGAAATAAAAGCCTCCCAAATAAAGTAGACTAATTAGGAGACTGATGCTCTGATATGCTGCAGATGCATGGACTTTAGTCCCATAAGAAGAGTTTGCTGGTCCACAAGCATTTCTCAGATGAGTTGGTGGATATCCATTGTAAAGAACTTGTAAATCCAGAATTTGAAGCAAAGTTCATTCCATCAAAGAACTCTGGGTTTTCCATCATCTGCATTGGATAACCCAATGGAGAACAATGATTCGGGCTTTGTCTGCTATGTGAAGAGTGATTCCTTGATTGGAGATATCTGTGGCAGTCTCTCTATTGACTTGCGGATTGCTTGCCCTTGAATGCCGGTTTCAAATCCTACTCCTGACTTACAGTGGCAGAATCTACAGGTGGGGAGATACTGGGGAATTATACTGCAGGCTGGGCCTCTGGTGGATACTGTCTGTTGTTAGGAGTTCTTATGCTTTCCTAAGGAATCTCTACTTCATCCTCCTAAGACTCAGAGCATCATATTTGAATGATGGTTGAACACTGCCAGCAGGCATGGCAAAATTCCCCTCCTGTGATAAGTAACAATGCTGTCTCCAAAAGTGAGTACTTCTTGCACTTGGTGTGGTAATCTGCTCTATTGCTCCACCATGTAAGGGGCCCTGGGGCAAAGTTCATGGTAAATTCCCTCAGGGACCATGCAGGAGAATAAAATGCCACAGAGGCGAATGCTTGCACTGCAGCTGGAATCATGTCTGTGGACATTGTGGCATAGACAGCAACCTGAGCTAGCCATCTAAGCTCGGTTCCAAGGGGCTGGGTGGGCTTGCACTCAAGCAGCTAGAATGAACCACAGCCCATGCCACAACATCCACCCTGTTAGTTTTAGTGTGCTAACTCATGCAAACCTAGCACAAGTCTGACTACCCAGCTGTGTAGACATCGATTAGAGAGTTGCTTTTCACTTCCCTAACTCATCCCACCCCAGAATTAAGTGTGTAAAAATAATAAATCTAAGTGTTAAGAAATTAAATACCAAGCCAGCAGGTGAAAGAGGTTATGGAAAATCAAACACTGGTGTGTGTGCGCATGCACGTAAATATAAATAAATGTCTAAACCTATTAAAATCAGATTAAACAGTGAAACAGTGCTAAACAAGACAAATCATCATATTTAGCTTTATGATGTAGGCTTTTTAGGGGATTCTAAATCACTGTCCTCTTCCACATTCCCTGAGTAACTGGACTTAGGTCCAGCTGTTTTTACTCCGTCTCGTCCCCATTCTTGGTAATTTACCTTTAACACAGGAGAAATTTGTACATTGTTTATTTTTAAATCAGTAGGGAATCTAGTAGTTTTTATGGGCAGAGCACTAGCAGTCTGACAATTTGGTTCCCTCTCATATTTTCTTCATTTTCCAAATCTAACCAATCAACAGAGGAGACTAATAATAATGGATCCTCTAAAAATCAGCTATGAGTAAAAAATGAGACAAAGCTTATTGGAGTATAAAATAGTTTGCTCTTAAATTGCACCTTTCCTCTCAAAAGCTTAAGTGCTCTTTTTATCCTTGTGATTTCCCACAAGTTTAAAGAGAAAGACACTAAGTGATTTGCTCAAGAGTGCAGTGGAGTAGTTGGAAACAGAACCCAGGACATTTGTTCTAGCCACTAGAAAGCACTGGCTCATATTTCAACTGAGCAGGTGATCGACAATTGCTGGCACTGTCAGTCAAAGGACTAATGCCCACACTTTCAAGACTCATTCTCTGCTTCAAAACCTCAATTTAAGTTATACAGCCACATTTATTTTGAGCTTTTCCAACAAAGTATCAGCAGATCTTGATTTTGCTGGTTGGGTGCAAGTCTCCATTCTGTTAGGGAGGCTGGTTTCCTGCTCCTGGAAGGAAAGATGAAAAAAATCTGCATTGCAAAAAATACATGAATGTCATGCTCTGAACATTACATGCTATGTTGAGTGCCGTGGAATCTTGCAGCCCATCATTTCTGTCACTATCAAAGAGTTTTGCCCTATAGCACAGAACTACAGTTTGGGCACCAGGGAGGATAAGGGGAGAAAGATCCTACTACGTACGCACACATTTAAAAAACAAGTTGACAAAATTAGAATTATATGTAGGGACAAAAAGTTTGAGAAAATAATAAGATTCTAGGAATCAAGTTAATTTAAGGATTCTAAAACCTTGATTTTCACTGAGGTTCAGTTCCAAAAATTTTACAACACAGGCCCATTACTAATCAAAGCTCTCTTTTACTATGTTTCTATTTCTTTTTACGCATGCTCCTATACAAAGGAGAGATTTTCTCACTTTATTTTAAAGAATCACAACTCTGACACAATCCATATTATTTGCCTCAAGACAAAATCACTACAATTTTCTCAGACTGTATTCATTTTTCACAGAAAGAAAAGGAAGCAATTCAGAGCTGATTGTTTTGTGACACTATTAGGCTATATACAGTGAAAGATCAGACAAAGTAGATTTTCTTTTTAGTTAAAATACCTGAGGGAATCTGCATGTTTCTGCTGTTCAGCTGCCAGTGTTTGGCCGCTGAACAGCAGATACCCAGTGGCCCAGCAAATACCATTAGGAACCATAAAGATCTTTTTATGGATGGAGGTGGGGTCTCCTAACAGAGAAATAGGAAAGGGCAAGTAGGGGACATTGGGAGTTTTTTGGAAGGTCTATCAGTTTCATTATGTGTTTGCTCTCACGAACTTGTGGAGGGACTAGAACAATCATGAACAAGTAATTTTCATTCCGCTGTGAAAGATTAAGTGATCCTATTTTGACTGCTGTTCAGGCAGGGAAGGGAGGACCTCTCTATTCTGTAATGTTGGATGCTGTAGCCACTGAGTAATTCTTTTGCATCACAGAGCGACAATGGTTGAACTGGAACATTTAAAACAGAACATGAAAGGTGACTGGTTGGGTAATTGGTCTAATACTGTGTCCTTCCTCTCAAACATGTTAGTTCAAATTGAGACCAAATAGCAGCGATAGAAAGTAGTGACCTCAGGGGACTATTCTGGGACCAAGCCACAAAGCCCACCACAATTAGCACTACTTCGCACATTAGTTGTCAGCCTCAGCAGAAAAGGCAAGAGCTGAACAAGCTTTGAGACTGACGTACTCATCCCTCCATTAGAGGTACTCGTCCTTCCAGGTCAGAGATCTGGCACACCGCTGGGACAATGTGGAAAAGCTTGCACTCCCCTGTCAGTGCAGTACCTAGTCCACAGATTCAGTGGTCACCACTGCACAATTAACATTTACGGCATCCTAGTATTTGCATTCGTCATTGTATTTGCAACAATACCTATATTTATTGTAGAATAGAAAATACCACCATAAGTTACCAATGGCCCCACAAATTATTATTTTCTTTAGTGACAACCAATTTGAACATACATCCGTCTACAGGACAGTCACCCTCACCTTTCACCAACAGTAGTAGCAAAAATTATTTGTTTTCCAGTGAAATGCTTTGTAGCAAACTACGTACGTTACGTGAATATGGGCTAGTGCATCGTAAAGCTGAGACAAGTCTGCCATTATTAACTCAGCAAATTTTAATGTGAGATATTTAGTTTCACGTGCAAGCTGGGGACATTTGGTCTCCTCACTCTCTGCACTAGTTAAGAAAGAGAGGGTAAGAGATTACAGGAGTTCACATTGCATCATTCTTTCAGAGTTCCTAATGGCTTGGGTGGCACAATAACTTCAAAAGAGGTTGCTTACTTTTCTAGCTGTTCTGCAAGTGCAGTGTCTATGCTATTCGTTCTGGTGATCTGTGTGAAACAGAATTAGGCTATATTTGGAGAAGACAGGGAGTTTTGGAGGGAAGAGTTGGTGAATCATTATAATCTTTCCTTGGAGCCATTCAGAAATGCTAAGTACTGCTTGAGGGAGACATTATGAAAAAGTACATCACATTACGCAGGAGTACAGGATTTGGGCTGAAGCAAGTTCACAGTTGGATGCTAGTGGGACAGAAAAAAGTTCTTGCACTGCAAAAAGAGTAGGAATCAAAAAGTGCTGTGTAAAATACTATTATAGAGGATATCCTATATCAAATATTGATCCAGTTTCTGTGAATGCAGGAAGTTCAAAGAAGTCAATTTTCCCATTAATCCTACGCTCTGTCCTTAATAAATCTACCCTATATTGTGTCTTCATTTTCCTTCTTTCTGCATTGGCAAAGTGGTTTTCAGCTCAACAAGCCAGACACACAACTAAACCTGATGTGATTTCTAAAGAATGTCCTGAAATACTTTTTTTAAAACATATATATATTTTTAAATACAGAGTATTGGGCATGTCTTGTTTCCATTTTGCTTAAGTTTATTCTGCTTGCTAAAAGAATGACTGATGGGGAACTTAAAATATTAAACATGAATTTATTTGTGCTCGCTCCCATTTTGTTTCTCATTCTCTTTTTCAAACAAAAAACTGGCACCTCCAGATGTCCATGTCATGCACTGAGCGCTAGCGAGCATGGTCTACTTTAATACACAAATCTGTTTATAAATTACTTTTTAAAGACCTCCAACAAATTAAAATCAGAGGAGGGGCTATGAAAAGAAACAAAATGGTTTGTTTCAGCCTATTTTCAATTACTTGATCTCCTGCTCGTAATAGTTTCCAAGAGAATGAGCAACCTTCCCTTGAAAAGAAGCTCCTAGCCATAGAAAGCAGGTGACATATAGTATACCTCCTTTTAGAGGGCTAAAAGCCACGCCTGAAAATGCACCAGGAATACCAAAAAATAAGGAACAAGTTAAGAAAAACAGAATCTCAGGTTACAGGTAAATTAAACAGAATATTAAACTGTCTTCCTATTAGAATCAGAATTTAGAGGCTGAAGGCTTGTCTACTTTACCACTTAAGTCAATGTAACTTACTTCAGTCGTGGTATAAAAAAGCAACTCTCCCTCCCCTCCCTCCCCCCCGAGTGACAAGTTACATCATCCTAAGTGCTGTCTACACCAGCATTAAGTCAAGCAGACACTCTCCCACAGACACAGCTTCCGCTTCTCATTGAAGTGGAGAAATTATGCCAATGGGCACTCATGTTGGCATAGCATGTCTTCACCAGATGTGCTACAGTAGCACAGCTGCATCAGTGCAGTGGCACCAATGTAGCGCAATAGGGTAGACTAGCCCTAAAAACAAAATGTCTCAGGTCATCTGGTCTTAATACCAATTGTGTGAAACCTGTTCCCTATTATAGATCCACTAGGATTTTGTCTAGTTTAGTCTCAAAATGGGTCAGACGTTAAGGGCTCTATCGAACTACACCCCCTGGGAAGTCACAGGATACTAGATCTTGTTGTAAAAAAACTTTTCTGTATATTTGGTCTACATAACTTTTATTTTAGCTCATTCTAGTACTCTGAATTATTATCCCTTTATTATACTAAATAATGTAGATCTTTGGTTAGTGATTCCACTCTTCAAATATTACAAAATGGCTAGGTAACATGCTAACACTCGCATACTGGCCAAACTCTACATCTTTAGCACTTTTCATCTGTCTTTATAAATAAATTCCTCTAGACCCCGACCATTTTACACTCTGCTCTGATCTTCCTCCAAATTATCACAGTCTTTTGCTACACCTTTTGGGTGCCCAGGAGGTAGGCCCGCCTGTTACTAAAGTCCCTCCCCCAGCCTAGCGGGAGGGACACTAGACCCAGGACCAATTAATTATGGGGAACAACTAATGAAAAAAAGGCAGGGGAGTGCACGGTGGTTATAGGTTCAGAACGAGGATACAGGATGGGGACACCGAGCAGAGAACCCCGCACAGCGCCCACTGCTCCGCGAAGCTGTCGAGGGAGCCAGTGAACGCTGCCCAGTGGAACTCTGCCCGGATGCGTGACTGGATGAGTGACCTGAGGTAGGCCCCACAGTCGCACCATACCCCCTCATCTAGCATTCTCCTCCTGGTGTTATAGATGGCGACTTTGGCAAGCGCCAGGAGGAGGTTGACGAGGAGGTCTCGCGATTTTGTGGGGCCATGGATGGGGTGCCCAAAAAGAAAAAGGTGTGGGGAAAAGTGCAGCCAGAACCTCAATAAGAGGTTCTGGAGGAGCCGGAAGAGGGGCTGCAGCCTGGCGCACTCGAGGTAGGTGTGCGCCAGGTCCTCCCTCACGCCGCAGAAGGGACAGGTGTCGGGCACGGGGAGGAACTGCACCAAGTACACACCCGTACTCATGGCTCCGTGAAGGAGCCGCCAACTAATATCCCCTGGCGGGCCATGGAATTAAGGTGGAGTAGAAGGTGGCCCACCGGGGCCGCTCACCCTCGTCTGGTGGAAGGTAGTCCCGCCACTTGGTATCAGGGTGGGACACGAGGGTGAGGAGATGTATCGTGTGGAACACGAGCGTGTACAGCTGTTTCCTCTGCACAGTTCAGAATGAGACCGGCTGCAAGGTGTGCAGCCGGCTCAGGGCGTGGGGAGGCCGGGAGGGCTCACAAAGCCGGGGCCCAAGTACTAATTCAGGAGAGCCCGGGGTGAGGGGTGGGCGGGGAGTACCCTCTCGCAGGGCCCGCCACAGGAAACCGAGAGAGACAGGAGGCAGGGTGGTCCTCACCTCCCGGAGTACGCGGAGGGGGGTCACGAGGGTGGAGAGCCCCATGCGCCGAGCGAGCACACGGGGATCCGCCCAGTCCCCCCCGTCGTAGTCCAGGAGGTCTCAGACTTTGATGATTTCCGCCAGGACCAACCTCCGGCGCACCGAGGGAGACTCAGCCACCTGCACACAAAGGATTGGATTGTGTAGCAGGGGTTCCGCGAGGAGATCCTCTCCCTCGGTGGCCATAAAGGACCTGGTCGCCCTGAAGAGCTTCCAGGTTTGGAGGAGGTCCTGGTAGAAGGCCGGCAGCTCCGAGAGGTCTCGCGGAAGACACCCCCCCCCCCCCGATAGGAGAAAAAAGAGCTGCCGGTCATATCGAAGCCCCCGGAGGCGGCGGAGGAAGGCATGCGCCAACGTTCTCCATGGCGGACTACCAACACCATAAAGGAGTCTCTGCAGGGCCTGGATGCGGGAGACATGGACCTGGCTGCACAAGCTACAGATGCTCAATTTAACGTTTGACATGTGGATGGTTATCACCTTGTCCCATGACAGAATGCCTGTGTACATGCAACCCTAGTGGTCCTGGCCTTTTATTTACCACCCCTCCACCACCACCCACCCACACACCCCAAATCAAGTCTAAATTTGATGTCAGCAAAGATTTAAAATGTGACCACAGACATTACCACTTTCTAAATTTTCCTTCCCATTGAGTATTTATGTTTTGGGTTATTTTCCCTACTTTCATTTTTCATTTCAGGAAAGATGTGGAAAAATTGGAGAAAGTTCAGAGAAGAGCAACAAAAATGGTTCAGAAAATATGACCTATGAGGGAAGGTTGAAAAAAAATGGGGCTCTTTACTCTGGAAAAGAGAAGACAGAGGGGACATAACAGTTTTCAAGTTCATAAAAGGTTGTCACAAGGAGGAGGGAGGAAAATTGTTCTCTTTAACCTCTGAGGATAGGACAAGTAGTAATAGACAAATTGCAGCAAGGGAGGCTTAGGTTGGACATTAGGAAAAGCTTCCTAAGTGTCAGTGTGGTTAAACACTGGCATAAATTGCCTAGGGACGCTATGGAATCTCCATCATTGTCTAACTTGCTCTTAAAAATCCCAAACACCTGTCAGGAATTGTCTAGATCAGTGGTCGCCAACCTTTCGGACCTCACGGACCACTAAACTCACAATTTTGAATCCCACGGACCACTAACATGAATTTTTTTAAAAAGGTACAAACATCTATAAAATAATGATCATAAAAGTTCCATTTCATTAATATGAAATGCACTTGTTCAATTAGAACAAAATTATTAAAGCTTGTTTAATTATAACAAAATTATTAGTGTGATATTTGTTGCTGCTTGTTTGAAATAAGTTTATGGATTCTTGGCTCCAATGACGTCACTGCAACACGGAGAGCCGTTTGTATTTCAAGCCAACAGCGGTACTTGTTTCTGATTGCCGTAACAGATGATAATGTCTTCACACACAGATAGGTTGTTGAAAATGGAATCAAAATTTTGATGGCTTTTTCACTCAGCACTGGGTACTCACTTTTTACAGAGGGCCAAAAATGATGTCTTGATGAGGATGAGTGGAATTTAGCTTTGAGACGGTCGTCAGATGATAGATCGATTAGGCTTTCTTTTTCTTTCATGCTCAAATTGCTATCTTCAATTTTCGTCGAAAATGGATCCATGACCCACATATTGTTATGTCTGGGGTCCTCTTCCTTTGGGTAATAACGGCCAAAAGATTCTGTGAGCGACCATAAGTGCTGTCGAACAATGGTTATTACCTGTCGGTTGACATCCTCCTCTTTCATATACTCATCAAGATTCGGGAACATTTGCAGATCTTCTTCAGCCAACCGCATTTGCCACAGCAATATTTTCTTTTGAAATGCATCCATTTTACCTCACAGTGTGAACACGTCCGTAAGCTGTCCTTGCAAGGACGTGTTTAGCTCGTTTAACAGTGAAAAAATATCTGCCAGGTATGCAAGCTTGGCTAGCCAATCCTCCGACAAGAGTTCTTGGGATTTCGAATTATTTTGCTGCTGGAAGAATAACTTGACTTCTTGGCGCAGGTCGAACAATCGGGTTAGTATTTTGCCCCTTGACAGCCATCTCACCTCAGGATGAAGAAGATGAGTATATTGAGAGCCCATTTCTTCACAAAGTGCCTCAAATATTCAAGAATTGAGCGCTTTGTGCCGAATTTCATTTACAATTTTAATTACATCAGAGAGTACTTCTTGCAGTTCTGGAGACATTCTTTTCGCTGCAAGTTGCTCACAATGTATAATACAATGAGTAAACAAGATGTCTGGGTGTCCAACATCTTTCACTTCTGTAACAACTCCTAAACGATGCCTGGTCATGCTTGCGGCACCATCTGCGCATATCCCAACACATTTCTTCCATTCAATAACGTGTCTCAGGAAATAACCATTAAGTGCATCGAAAATCTCAGAGCCGGTTGTTCTACCCAGCAAGTTGAGCAAACACAGGAATTCTTCCTTGAGCTCTCCTTGACACTCAAACCTCACAAAACAAAGGAGAACTGCCTTGTTAGTTATGTCTGTTGATTCGTTGAGTTGAATTGAATAAAACGTTGAATTTTTCACCATTTCAATCACTTGATTTTCAATATCTTCAGCCATGTCTTCAATTCTGCGCTTCACAGTGTTAGCGGACATAGGAATTACTTTCAGTTTCTGGACAGACTGTTTCCCCAAAACCTCTTCACAGGCTTCTAACAAGCAAGGCTTAATTAATTCTTCTCCAATCGTATACAGCTTTCTACTTTTTGCGATTTGAAGTGCTATCAAATAAGAAGCCTTTACTAGGGACTTATCTTCCTAAAAATTGCAAATAATGTCCAAATTTCTCCAGGGACCACCAAAATTTTCTCGCGGACCACCAGTGGCAACTGCAAAATTTCTCCACGGACCACTGGTTGGCAACCGCTGGTCTAGATCAACCTAGTCCTGCCATGAGTGCAGGGGACTGGATTAGAAGACCTCTCAAGGATTCATTTGTATTTTTGCCTACACTTTTAATCTTTACCTCTCTGAGTTATTTCCCTGTTCTCAATGATGTTTGAAACTCCTTCTAATTTAGAATTAATGTGCTGTTTCCCTCACCTCTAGATCATCAACTTTAAATAATATTAAGACCAACCAGACCTAATGTAGACACTGATGGAACCACACTAACCATCATGTCCTAACTAAATGCACTGCAATTCATCATAACTTTGTGTGTAATACACTTTAGACAGTTTTCAATCCACCCAAGACAGGGCTCATTCCAAAGCAATATTAGCTATTTCTTCAGAATCAGACATATACACAGTATCAAATGTTTTCCTGAAATCCAAATAGATTGATTCCATTATTTTCCCTTCATCCACAAATTTTGTAATTTTAACAAAAAGCAATCAATTACTCTTTGGCAGTATCTATTTATAGACTCTTCTCTCCTATTTCTCATCTCTGTTTTTCTATAGATTTTTAATTATTTTCTCTCTCAATAGTCCTTCCATTATTTTATTAGGGAGAGGAGAGACACATAGATAACTTTCTTTCTTTGAAAGATCAGTACTAATATGCTTTTTTCCAAAGTCCTTCCCAGTACCTCATTAAGTTTTCCATGGCTTTTTAAATGCAAATTATCAGTTCCTATATTGCATGTAAATTGAGCCAGTTTTGTTGCAGATGTTCCATTTTCCAAGTATTACATTGCTGGTTTTTTGCCAGCAGTGGTCTTTATGGCATCTTTCAGACTTCAATAGTTGTCTACATTTCTTTATTTTGCTTATTGGAGACAGATTCCAGATAGGACTTCAGTGTTCATTCTTCAATAATCATTCATTTAATCCCACCCACAATCCTTTCCTCTCTATTATAAATCTTTCAAATACCATCTCTTTCTCATTCTCTCTTTCAAATGGTCTGCATACATGCTAATAGTATGTTGTAACTCTCCAACAACTTAATACATATTTCAAAATGTTCCCTGCATTTACTTGACTGAACTATAAAACATTTTATCGTTTTTGTTAAAAAAGCATTCATAAAAGCTTTCCAATTTCATATAGTGTTTTCATAAGTAATGTTGCAGTTTTAGCTTTAGGGAAAAGATCTACAAGATTTATACCTTCTCATGAAGCAATTTTTCTGGTCTTCAGTGATCACTTCATCCACTCCCAAAATATCTGAAACCAGTTTGGATGCAACAGTGAAAATGTGCTCTTTGAACAATCTTGCATTGGATAATAGGCCTTATAGGTTATTCCATCCTCTTACTTCTGAATTCTATGATGCAATAAACTATTTTTAAAAATTGTGTCTGATAAGTAAGGCAAAGTTAACCACTGAAGGACGACATTCTAGTATGTTCTGGTACAATGTAAACTGTTGTAGTGCTACACATCCTAGTTATGTCCTCAAGTGATTTCAATGTACAACAGTTATGTAGCAAGTTCAGTGGAAGATCATCAGAAAACGAGTTCAGCATTCTTCATTGTCTTCTTGTGGAGAAGTCTGAGGTGGAAGAAGGAATACCTCCAATTTGAAATATTAAGCTGAACTTAGAATTTCCTATCATTTCCATTTCAGCAACATTCTAGGAGTAGTTCAAAAAAGGGCTGGGACTTGTTTCTGCTTTTAACAAATTTACAGCCCGAAGACTGAGTTTTAAGTTATTACTTTACCACACTACTAAATTAGAAGAAAAGCAATTGTGATTACAATTTGAGGATAATGCCTGTTTTTGTTTATGATGTTCTAATTAGATAAGCACCCTGTTTGTCTAAGCATTCATATTGTTGATGTTAATTTCTTTGCCATTGCTGACTTTCTCACTAACCTCAGAGGGGACTTCATTTACATGGAATGTAATTAGCATTTGCTAGGTTATGCAACAAGAAAAAAAACCAGCAAGACACCAATTTGTTCGTTCAACAACATTCAGAACCCTAATAATGATTATGTAACTTCCCCTGCAGAATTTTACTGTTAACTCTATATTTCCACAAATATACAAGAGAAGTACATACTACTTTTTTTTCCCCCAAACGTTTGAGGAGGTGGAGACAACAACTTAAGAGTGTAAATAATGATTTTCAATGTGTAATTTAATTCTCAGAAACAAAAATGGAATGAAATGTTCCATCATCAGTCTCACATATCACTGCCTTACACTGACACCTGCTGGAAGTGGCTGGGTTTGTAAATATTTCCATTTCTATCAGTAGCTGATTTAGCAGGGCAGGACAATTTAAACTCCAGTTTAATCACCAAGACATCTTTAAGAGCACTAAAGCATAGCTTTTAGAGAAAAACATACAATATATAATCACAAATTTCCCAGAGGCTACCATTCAGTCAGAAAATATGTTTTAAGTAACAGCTTCTTTAAGATTTTTAGTATCCCTTGGGTAGATGTAAACTCAGAAAACTATATTTGTGATTAGTTTCTGGACTTCCCCTTAGGAGACAATAACTACTGCTAATACCTCCCATCTATAGGATTCATTGAGTACTACCAGGTTGACAAACATTCAGTTACAAGGTAGTTTATTACAAACATAACAATGACTAAAAAGATGCTTCTATGTATTTATATTTACTAGCAATTTTGCAAAAGTGAGAATGTTTTCTTCTCCATTAATAAAGAATTGCCTAATTTGCATTACAAATGTTCTTTACCAAAGCAAATTATTCACTGTTAAAATGACAAGCAAAAAGTACTGAAGCAGACATACTTAAATAACTTGTATTTACAAAACAAACTATGTTACAAAACATAGCTATTCTCAATGATTCATTCTGTGAATTGAAATGCCACTTAACTACATTATGTAAACAGGGCAAAATTTCAAATGTCTATACAAAAGGGAGTATTATCACCCTGACATGCCAAAACTCTACCTGCGCGAACTTACATTCTATTAAACAACTATCACTTTATGATCAAGTTTGAAAGTAATGAAAGAATAGAAAGTATTTGGGCAATGCCTTTGTAGCTTGTTTCACTTCCAAATTTCCCTCAACAGAAATTCTCTCGTATTCATGCAAAACTTCATGACTAGCTAGCAATATGCCATTTTCCAATCTAATAAAAAATGAACACTGAGAACTTTTCAGTTTACCTTCAGATGTACATTGGTTTACATACCTCGTGCAACTTGTGTGTATTTTCAGTATGAAACAAAAAGGTTCAAAAACACCATAAGCACCAAAACCCAACAACTGGTTCAAAACCAGCCAAATGGATTTCATGGTAACGTCAAAATACCCTTTTTTCTTCATGGGCATGCACCTCTCCTAGTATCTGTACTGTCAAAAGTCATGAAAGAAAATCTACCTGTTAGGCTCCAATAATTCAGGACAGCATGACTGACACACACATACATCAGGCTATGTTAACCGCCTAAGAAATGGCTTCTGAAATACAGAACAAACTTGCATTCAATAGTCTCACATCCATGAAGTAACCATCCTTTTTAAAAAAAAAAAAAAAAAAAAAAAAAGACTGACTTCAAGTGAGCTGCTTGGGATACTTCCACAGCAACAAAGTTGTCCAGCTGTACTTGTCCAATGGATGGAACAATACTACAATCCTGCTTGAGTCTCAACATTCAGTCTCAAGGCATGAGATAATAGTTATATTCAAACAAAAAGTTGTCAAATCTGTCAACATCATTTTCATTAACTTTTTTTTAATTTTGTAGAACACTCAAAAAAGACAGAATCAGAAAGTGCTAACACTGTTTACTAAGCTGCTGAAATCATATGCTTGCTTAAAGTTTGTTTCAACTCAAAAACAAAACAAAAAATAGGAATTTAAAAAAACAAGGATCCTGGATAATGACTAAATAGGGGTTAAAGAACTGTAAGACGTTTGCCAGAACCTAAACATCGCCCCCAAAAAGTAGACCATTAGGGAAGATAATTGAACAACAGTTTCTTCACAAAAATCCTGAAATGTTAGCCAAAAACGTTTTATCCAAAAAAAAAAAACAACTCAGCAAATGCATTTAAAGCAACATTTCACATTCTTGAATAACTCACATATATGTATGTACAACAGAATATAAAAGTCTTTCAAAATTTACTTTCAAGAGTAGGATGCCTTCTTGTCACCCATCTTATTTGTTGGCTTTTTGAGATAAAAGTAAGGTCTACAGACACTGAAAGTCTGTTTTTTCCCCATTTTTTACTCACCTTACAAAGCTTTTGGTAACGTGGGGAAGAAACTGCCATCCTCTGCAGGCGATGCAACAAGACCACAACTTTCTGCAGAGATGTTCTCACCACAGCCATCATTTTAAGTTTGCCACACTTCTGAAGACACCTCAGAATTTGCATTATAAATGAAGAGCAACTATGATTTTCTCCTGGTCACTGGACAATGATTTGCCAGCTCTCTGAGCATGCTCGCTTCCAGGATTGCTGTTGAGAGCCACAAAGCTTTATATGCCTCAAAGGCAAAAGGAGGTTGACCCAGCGCAAGTTTCTCTCAATTAAAAACAAAAACCAAGAAAATAAAACCCTTTACAGATCCTCCTAGCCAGTATTTGCTCAGCTCAGGATGCACAGAGAAAGAATGAAGTTGTTGAGCAGCCGAATGTCTGCTACCATACTGGAATGCACTAAATAGCAGAAAAGATTATTAACTGAAACATTGAAGGTGTAAAAACAAAACAGAATTCCCTTAGGAAGGCAGCTCCACCATATCCCAATAGTTCTTCCCTTATAGCTGTTTTATATTGAGAAAGAGAAAAAGAGAGAGAGAGAGAGAGCACGGCATTCACTCCCTCACTCTGGAGAAGGGTGTTCTCGCTCTCAGACTAAATGCAGCTCTGGCAGTGCTGTGGAGTGAGTGAATAACAGATTGTGTTATCAATCTTGAGAGAAGAGCAGAGGGATACCTGCCCTAATTATATCAGCCATATGTTAAGGGCTAATAAATAATATACAGGAATATCTCAAAGCTAGATTATTAATACAAAAGGAAAAAAACTGCTGGGGACAAATCTCTTTTCTGTGAAAACTCTCCTAAAAGCTATTTCATCCAAAGGGCTCCCAAACGAATAATTTCCATGCCAGTAAGCATGAATATTTTTAAGATGCCATTTCCAATTAGAATCCTTTCCTGACTGACTCATTAAGAAATGGAAACAAGAGTGAGAATATAATTTTGGCAAACTGAACATTTCAAGTCACGATCACGATCCCTAGACAGGGTCTCCACTGCTTTGAATCCTCAGAGGCAACACTTTGATGTATAGTCACTCTAAAGCAGTATTTAAGCAAGCTATTTACAACAGCAGAAATAAGACACTATAACATGGGAATGGTTTTTATATCCAACGTACTCCAGGTGTAATCCAACCAACCAACATAGCCATATTACAGCATCACCACATCCAGCCATCTCTTATTGCTTAGAGAAGTGAGTCAAAGACATTTTCATTTCTAGTAGAGGTGCTGCCAGAACAAACATCCAAAAACATCAACATAGCAGGAAGCAAAACAGTCACAGTTTTAGACGACACCAGACAACATCACTGCCTCAAAACAGACAGATCCAACTTTGATTATAGCAGGTACGGTAGACAATGCAAACTGGTTTAAAAAAAGTCAGTGTTTTAGAAACCCATCAAAAAACAGTGCATAGGGAAGAAAAAAATACCCAATGAGCAAAGCCTTTTTGAATTATTTTTACATTCATGTACATGGCTTCAACGATCATGGCATCGTAAAAACTCTCCAAATTAAGGGAGGAAAAAAAGCATTGCTGATAACCACATATGTGAAAGAAAAGGAAATGCACTTATACAACTACAATACATATCAAAACAGAACAGAAAAATATATGAAATTAACATAGTAATTAGAATGTTGGGTCTCAACCGGGAGGGGGAGAGGGGGGGTCAAGTCCCCAAGGGAAGTTACCAACAGATCCAGGGGCTCTTAACTGCCTTTTCTTTCTTTATGGATAGATAGAGCAAAGGAATGTCCAGAAACTATGGGAATTAAGAACATAAGAGCTTCCATACTGGATCAGACTATGGTCCATCTTGCTCACTGTCCTGACTCCAGCAGTGGAATGACTCACCGCTATCTTTTACCTCCAGTTTATGGCAGGACAGAAGTTTAGGTTCATCTGAGCAGGGGGTTGCATCCCTACCCAGTTTGGCTAATAGTCATTGATGGTCCTATACTCCATGAACTTACCTAGTTCTTTTTTAACCCAGTTATGTCTTTGACCATCTCAACATTCCCTATCAATGAGTTCCACAGGTCAGTTTTGCATTATGTGAGAAAGTACTTCCTCTTGGTTGTATTCCACCTGTTGACTATTAATTTCACCAGATGACCCCTGGTTCTTTTATTTTGTGAAAGGGTAATACTTCTCTATTCATTTTTTTACACCATTCATGGTTTTACAGACCTCTTTCATATCCCTCTTTAGTTGTCTCTTTTCTAAAATGAACAGATATTTTTACTCTCTCCTTGTATGCAAGATGTTCCATATCCTTGATTATATTTGTTGCCCTTTTCTGAATCTTTACAAGTTCCACTATATCTTTTTTGAGATGGGGCAACCAGAACTACATGCAACATTCAAGCTGTGGATGCCCCATAGGTCTGATATAGGGACATGATTTTATTTTCTTTCCCTTTCCTAACAGTTCCTAACAAAGAAAACAAGGAATACTTGTGGCACCTTAGGGACTAACCAATCTATTTCAGCATAAGCTTTCATAGGCTATAGCCCACTTCATCAGATGCATAGAATGGAACACAGAAATAAATGCATTTATATACACAGAAAGCATAAAAAGTTGGAAATTACCATACCAATTCTAAGAGGCTGTTTAATTTGGATGAGCTATTATCATCAGCAGGAGGAAAAAAACTTTTGTAGTGATAATCAAGTAAATCTATGTCTGAGTTGAGAAGAAGGTTTGAAGGAAACTTAACTTAGGGAAATAGATTCAATTAGTGTCATGACTAAGCCATTCACAGTCTTTGTTTAACCCTTGGCTGATAGTGTCCAATTTGTAAATTAATTCCAGTTTGTCAGCTTCCCGCTGGAGTCTGTTTTGGAAGTTCCTAACATAGTTAGCCTTTTTGACTGTTGCTGTGCATTGAGTGGATGTTTTCAGAGAACTATTCATGGCGATTCCAAGATCTCATTCTTGGATGATAACAGCTAATTTATAAATACAGTGATGGGTTCTAATTGGGATTATTTTTTCCAACGTGGATTAGTTTGCACTTAATGTTGAATTTCATATGCTGTTCTGTTACTCAGTCACCCAGTTTATGTGAGATCCCTCTAACTCCTCACAGTCTGCTTTGGACTTAACTGTTGAACAATTTTATATCATCTGCAAACTTTTCCACTTCAGTGTTCACCTCTTTTTCCAGATTATAAATGAATATATATTGAACAACACTGATCTTGGTTCAGATCCATAGGGGACCCCGCAGTTCACTTTTCTCCATTGTGAAAATGACCATTTGTTCCGATTCTTTTTTCCCCCATCTTTCAGACAGTTACTGATTCATGGGAGGACCCTCCCTCTTCATCCCATGGCTACTTAGTTTCCTTAGTGGCCTTTGATGATGACTGAGCAAGTGAAAGGCTTTCTGAAAATCTAAGTATCAACTGGCTCACCCTTAGTCACATGCTTGCTGACTCTCTCAAATAACTCTAATAGATTAGTGAGGCATGACTTCCCTTTATAAAAACAGAGTTGACTCTCCCCTGACCAATCATGTTTATCTGTTAGGTGTCCGATAATTCTGTTCCTGACTACAGTTTCTACCAATTTGCCTAGTATTCATGGTGATTTATTAGTGCTGAGTTTGTCAATTTGTTCTAAAACCTCTTCTACCGACACATCAATTTGGGATAATACTTTAGATTGGATGCCTAAAGAGAATCTCTCAGATATAGGGATCTGCTCTGCAGTGAAGACCAATGCAAAGTATTAATTTAGCTTTCCTGCAAGTGCTCTTTTGTCATCTATTGGCCCCACACTGTCTGCCTGGCAAGCTTTGTGCTTCTGATGTACTTAAATAATTTTTTACTGTTAGTTTTTGCATCTTTAGCAAGTTGCTTCTCAAATTCTTTCTTGGCCTGTCTCGTTATATTTTTACATTTACTCACAGGAGTTCCTGCTCCTTCCTATTTCCTACTTTAGGATTTCTCCTTCAAATTTTTAATGGATGCCTTTTTGGCTCTCATCGCGTCCATTAATCTGCTCTTTAACCAGGGTGGCATTCTTTTGGTCCTCCTACCATCTTTTTTGATATGGGGTATACATTTATATCCCAAAATAAAGGATTAAAACTTTTCTTTGTAATGTGGAGTCACAGCATACAAGAGATTTGAGCCACTGAATTAGGATATGAGATCTGGTACACGGCATAGGATGAAGATAAGAATGGAGATTGCAACTGGTACTGCATGCCCATTTTTAGACTGCAGCATTAGATATATTCTACAGAGCTAGAATACAATTTACCTGTTCACCTAGAAGATATATTTTCTTCAATGTCTAGCTTGAATGGATAACCAATGTCTGATTTCAGGTTTAGTTTGAAAATCTGAAAAAATAATACAACTATATATCTACTATTAATCTGTACATTATCTATGTGATCATCTCCATACATCTTTCTAACGCATCAGGCACCAATTAAAAGTAACATTAAGGCTCTGATGAATTCACAGAACCCCAAGTATTGCATAGCTTTGAAGTGTACACTTTATACATTGCTCAATTTTAAATGTTTCAAGTGCTGGCATACTCCCTTTCAGACAGATGTGATCAGCTTGAAGAAGATTCTGCATACTCTGCCTTGGTTCCCTGCAAGGCAATTATGTCTTCCTCCCTTCAGAATACTCCTTTTTTGGAGAAATACGACAGCATGTAGGAATATGGGAAAACTAAACACCTACCATCCTTAAACTGTCTTTAGTAGTTTTTGTGTTTTTCATTTCTTTATTCTCTGCTTACGCTCTCACCATTTTATTCTTTTATCTCCACCTTAAATATTACATATTTTCTCCATCTTTGTCATTATTTTCTCTCCTTTTTCTGTCTGCTCTTCATTTTCCCATTCCCAGGCTCTATCCCTAGCTCACCTCCCCCTCTTCCAGGTCTCCTATGCATAAGCCTCCCTCCAGATACCTGTGCTAGTGACAGTCTGCTCTCCAGCACCCTGTGTTCGGGATGGGATAATCCCTTCTGCATGGAGTCTGACTAGAACCAGCCTTCTTCATTTTAAGCAGATTCTTCTGCTCAACACCAGCCCCCTCTACCACAGCCTATGCATTGGATTGGGTGATCACCTGACCACAGGTTCTTCCACCTTGAACAATTTTCAAATACATTTCCCAGCTGGCCTTTTGGCTTCCCACCTCTGTCTCACCTCCTCATTTGACTTTCACTACTGAATCAACTCTTCTGCTCACCAAAATGGCCACTCCTCAAACTCCTCTTCACTAAACACTGACAATGGAAATATCATACGAGAGCAATTAATTTCCTTTTCACCAACCATCTCATTTCTAGGGCATAGCCCACCTACTCTTCCATCCAGTCTTTTTATAATCTCCCAGTCATCAGTACCCTTGATTTCCACAACACTTTCCATCCCCTTCTCTCTCTCTCTCTCTCCATTCAGTCCTTCCCCCAAAGCAGGATTATAGAAGCACATTCTACTCATTCCATTTTGAGTCTTTTATCCCTCTTATCCAGTACAAAATCTGTTCCTTCAACCCCGAACCCTGACTTACATTCAATATCTGCTGCTGCCACTTCCCTTCCTATGCCACTGAACACTTCTGGACTTCCAATGGCCAAATAGATTTCTTCCACGGCAAATCTGCCCTATTCTCTTTCAGTTGTGCTATTTTCATTGTCACCCATTTCATCCAATACACTCAAGGAATTACCAGCAACAACAAGGTTGATGACTAGCTGAGTTCATTTTATCTATTTTTAAAAAACAAAAATAAAACAAACTTACTTATGATTTTGAACCAAATTATGCAACAGCTAACCTATCGGAATCTGGTCATGTTACTCTAATCCTCTCTATTATTTGTTAAACCCTTGTGTCTTGTTTCAAATTAGATGAGTCACAATCTGAACCCCTTGTAAACTGCTATGCAATCAGTGTATGGTTCTATAGTTTTGCACAACAGCAAGGACGGTATGAGAGCACAGCACATGTTTTGTATCAATTTGATTTAGGAAATACAATGTCTTGTACATTTATACACATGAAATGGTGAGACAGTTTCATGTTACTGTATATACTACAGCACCAGGGTTAAAAATAAATATTTTTAATGTGAACAGATATTGTGGGTCTGAATCTGGAGTAATTTTATTTCTCTTTCCTGTAGGTATAAGAAAGACTAACTGCACAGTGCTGAAATCAACACAAGACAAAAAACAAATGTCTGAAACCACAAGAATATACTTGGAATTATTATATCAATACAATAATATGAAAACCTATACTTTTAGAAGACTAATGATCATTAGAAAGTGAAAGTGACCTTGAAAGTTGGGGCGGGGCGGACATTTCAAACGTCACTGAGTTATGAGAGTCTGATATGTGCTATAGTTAAACCTTTCATATTTGAAAGGGAACTTAAAATTATGTGTTGACTCATGGGAAACTATGCTCCCTCTGCTGTGCGGAACAGAGCACAGCCATGGGAAAGAGAAAATAATAGTAAAGGGTTTAGCTTTCTTAGCCCTAATCAGTAACCTCTAGTCTCTCTGTGGCCATAGATCAAGAACTCTGCTCTTTGAGGGCAGTTTGTAGCCACAGGCAACAGGAAGAGCTAGGATACAGCCTCTCCATTAGCATGCAAAAAGTTATATCAGCGCTCCCCCACAAAAGATCTGTTATTTTAAAAAAGGAAACTCTGTACAACTAAAGAGAGTTGATCATGCATCGTGATGCAGAGACCAAAATAAGAGTTTCCTTCTCCACTGTCTTACCCCTTGTGTACTAATTTTCACCTGTGCAGAGGGGGTGTAAAACACTAACATTCTGATTTAGCCTTTGCACAGGTGTAAATGACTACAAGGCAATGGAGAATCAAGCCCTCCACACACCACACTGCTTCAGGTCATTAACTCTGTTGTCCCATTTCAGATCCCTTTCATCTCCTGTTGATACACAAAGTATTGTTACAGTATTTCCAATCTGTGCTGGATTTATCTCCTGCTTTTGTGACTATTTGTCCATGGGAGGCTTTAAAAAAAAAGGGGGGAGAAAATAGTAATTTGTGGAAGATAATTACAGCTACTACCATTATACAATAGTAACGTAAACAGCCACATATCTAGAGAGGAGTATTCCACAGGACTGGCCACATTAAAGCACTGGCTGTACTATGTCTGCCATACAATAAACTGCCCTTTCTCTAGACTTTTGTTATTATCGCAGCTTTTAAATTAGTTTAATTTATGTTCAATATAGATCAACTGCACAACGGATTCTAACAAGATCTTGCTCATTAAAAACTACTTGAGCACCATCAGTTTAGACCATGAAAAGATATTGCCCCAACTCGGGGCTGGATTGTGGGGCTGACCGACCTATTGTGCTTTCTTTCCCCAACGAAAGAAAATACATTAGATGATAAAGTAAACTAACTGAAGGAGAAACAACATATTAAAAAAATTAGGAAGAAAGGGCAATAGCTGTGAAGGGAATTTACATGATGTCAACAGGGCAACCAAAGAATCCATATTTGTTTAACCATTTATCTCCTAGCACAAAACCTGGAAAATTATTTTAATCTAGTGGAATCCAATCTTTTCAGCCGGAGGCCCAAACATTACAAAGAGGTCAAGTGTCTCCAATCAATTCTTTGGCACATATTCTCTGCCATGCTCTCCTCAAATTGTGCCCCTAAGGCAGAGCCTGAGTCGCCTTCCCCAAATATTCCAGTAAAGAGGGATGTTGGGAATAGAGGAGGGAGTGGCTGGAGTGTGCTGATCTTAGAGAGAGTCTCCTCTCTCCCCTGCCCCCATCCTCCTTTTGGCCTTCCCTGAGCAGCTGTGGGAGGGAGGAAGAGCTATTCTTTGCTAGGTATTCCCCTACGCCCAGGGGGAAAATACCTAGCTTTCCCAGTCTGGCATGGAAGTAGGCAATGGAGCAAGCAGAGACTTTCTTCTCACTCCCATGTAATGCAGCTGGTTATCATCAAGGGAACTGCTGAGCAAGAGTGAAGGGATAGCAACTACTCAAAACACTCCTGGCTAACAACAGCTCTGCTGCTGGGGTGCAGGGAAAGTGCCTTGGAGGAGGGGGAGTATGGGAGGCAGCTGAATAGGCATACCTGTGCTCCCTATTGGCAGGGCAGAGTCAGCACTTAAGTTAAATAATAATTGGGTGCACATTTTCAATTCATAATATACATTTTCGTCTTAACACAGCTACCCACAAGGGTCACACTTTAGAAGCTGGGAGATATCGATTGCCCAAGACAAAAGCTGGACACCCTTCCTTTAATCACTAGTAAGAATTCTTATATTAAATCAATAACTTCCTCCATGCCCACTGCCATTTTGAAATATTGTTTTCATGAATATGAAGGATTTCCTGTTTTTAAGGCACCTTTCCCCGGTCAGATTCACAATAGTGGAGAAACAGAAAACAAAGAACAAAACAACAACAATAATACTCTCTCATGCTCTTACCTGCATCTGTTTTTTCAGTTCCCCAATACAAGCACTGTCCTCCAGAGCATTCTCCCGCTGGGATGCATCAGCAAGCACATTAACTGTAGTTTCCGCCTCTTGCATCCACTTGAGGAAGCCTTCTAGATCCTTGAGTAAGGCTTGTACTGTCTTCAGTTCAACCTCCAAAGCATTCTGCTTATCACCAGCTCTGAAAGCACAAATGAGACCAGCATCTCAAATTTGTTTCCATTATGACATACCATATTGTGTGAATCATAAATGAAGATACTGTAAAATGATCAGAAGATTCATTAAGTTAAAACACTAAGAAAATGGTACAGTCTGTTCCCACTTGTTTTCTTGTATGTTAGGTCACTGGTTCCTGGAATATTGCATCTGTATCCATCATTCTGCGCTGGATATAGGTATTACACCCAAGCCCCTGAGGAGCGTGAGGAGGACACAAATTATTCAATAAAACCTAGCATTTCCCTCTGTGTGTTACCATAATGGGCTTGTGACTTTGCAGGTGTGAGATGCTGTTATTTCCACACTTTGAATGTTTTCTCACTGCTGTTAGAAGTAGCTCACTGGTGTGAATGAAAACCATTTCCCTAAAATTGTATATACTTTACACATTACAGCATTATGGAAAATTGAATAGATGTACTTCATTTGCACTTGTTTAAGAGAGCAAAATGACTTCCATACCCTAAACATACAGGGCTTCCACAAACGTAAGAGGTATTTGCCTGTGTGTGACAGTGTTCACTTAACACTAGCTGACAACAGCCCCCATTAGGGTGGAAACATCTAGCTGTATTGAAACCACTTGCCTTTCATAATGTTCCTGGTGAAAATCATTGTAATGATGCAAAACCAGTTACCTCAAATGAGCTTAATTTCTCCAGATTGGTGGCCTTATACCCATTATGACCACCTCACACTGGAAGCTAAAACAACATTTGCAATTCTCTATACTGATGACCTTCTGGTACCCCAGGAAAGTGCCATATTTAACATTTATGGGGATTTTCCTCCCTGTGGTCCGAGTCCATAACTAAAGAATGTGCCATATTTCAAAACTAGAACCCCTAAAAGACGCTGGTTACAAGATTCTAGTTCAGGAATCGGCAACCAAATCTGCTGACAGGCCAGGATGGTTTGTTTACCTGCAGTGTCCACAGGTTCTGTCAATTGCAGCTCCCACATGACACAGTTTGCTGTTCCAGGCCAGTATATCCCGCAGCCCACACCACTTCCTGCAGCCCCCATTAGCCTGAAACTGCAAACTGTGGCCAGTCAGACCTGCAATCAGCCAAACCTGCAGACACTGCAGGTCAATAAACCGCCCTGGTCCATCAGTGGATTTCCCAGATGGGCCACGTGCCAAAGGATGCTGAACCCTGTTCTAGCTCAAAAGGCCATGTGAACAGTAAATCCACTGAAAACTTTTTGGTGATATTTGACAGAAACAGAGGGGAGGGATAGCTCAGTGGTTTGAGCATTGGCCTGCGAAACCCAGGATTGTGAGTTCAATCCTTGAGGGGGCCATTTAGAGATACAGGTCAAAAATCTGTTGGATGATTTAATTGGGGATTGGTCCTGCTTTGATCAGGGGGTTGGACTAGATGATCTCCTGAGGTCCCTTCCAGCCCTGATATTGAAAAATCTGAGATTTTTCCCATACAGAGCAGCTCAAAGAATAAAGACAAATTTAAATATTATGATTCAAAGAGACACTTAAATGACTGAAATTGCATTAAATAGATGAAGTTTTGCTAACATTCAGTGGACAGATCAAAAAGTCAAATTTGGGGGAACTGGCTCAGGCACATACCTAAAAAAGAGCAAGATTTTGCCAGCCTGGCTCATGCTGAATAGTAGCTTCATACCAAAGAGTAAACTCAAGTAGTAGGATACCTGAATAAGGCTGACAGAATCTAGTCCAAAACAGATATACAGAAAGGGAATTCCAGTGTGCGCTTTCCAACTGTATAACCACACTCACTTGTGAGCCTTTACTGATGTGCTCTGGCAACATCATAATAAATCACAAGGGATAGTTTCAAAAGGCTGAAAACAGAGGTTCTCAAACTGTGCTCCATTCCGGTGGTCTGCGGATAGTTCCCTCTAAGATGCACGCCTGGATGGCTGCACATGAGAGAATGAAGGGCTGCTCACCTAATTAGTGGAGTCATGCAGGCATGGTGCCACTAATTAGGTGCCTAGACTCTTGAGCAGATGCACATGTAAGGTGAGGTGGTGGCCAGGGGGAAATAGGTGGGAGGAAGCAGTGCAGTGAGAAGAAGGGATTTGGGGGGGGGGGTGAATTTGGGATGTGCAGGGCTGCAGAGGCCGAAGAGGCGACTTCAGCTCCAGGGCTGCAGCTACCCAGGAGAGACCACCCTCCTTCTCAGCCCCAGCTTGAAGATTGCTACAGCAGGAGAGACAGGGAGAGAACCCGACCCTTCCCAGCCCCAACTTGGGGGCTGCTGCGGCAGGGGAGAGAAGGCACATCCATTGCATTAGAAGAGTAAGACTACTGATATTAAAATATGAGTGGTGCGCTTTCATTTGTAGAACAAAAAATGTTAAGTATTATTAAGGTTTTTTAAAATAGCACTTTGGAGTTAGCTAAAGGTACAAACAACATTTGAGAAGATCATTAAGTGGTCCGCAAGCCGTCAGCAATTTTCAAGAGGTCTGTGGGAAAAAAAGTTTGAGAACTACTGCTGTAGAGGTTGCTATAACATGTTTAAATAGTCTATTCACATTATTCCTACAAGGATTGAATAAAACTGTGTGTGATAGAACAACTTTATTACAGAAATGTAACAATTCAGATATGTTACAGTTAATGTTTTTTTAAAAATCTCATTTAACCATTACCAGTTAAACATAGCATAGTATGAAACTGAATTTGATGTTTTTTCCCTCAAAAAATATGGACAAAATAAAAGTGAGTACTTTGAGTAGCACTCTTTCACTGCATAGGCACATCTCCCAGTAGCTGTTATCTGTAATGCTGCTGCTAATTCAGTAAACTGTCTTCCCCTCCTAGTCAGAACTAAACCAACACTCTCATATGGTGTCAAGTAGCAAAGTGTTTATGAAGAATGAATATTCTTTCCCCCTTCCTGTGCAGTGTTTGCTCAATAGTTGCTTCCAACCCTGATATTCTATGATTAAACAATTGCTGTGTTTGAAGCTACAGGTGGCTGAATTTCAATAGTGGCTGAAATGATCCATAGATGCAAGACCTGATTTTAGAAATAAAAAAAAGTTGCAGGTGACCAGTTCCCTTCAGGATCAAGCCCATGGTTTGTACATTAGTTTACTGGTACTCTGGAAACGCATTGTATAACTGCAAAATAACTGTTATTCAAGCACAACAAATCTAATGTAATATTATAACTATTCTGTTAGAAGAAATATCACTTGAATAATTCCCATCTTTTAGAAACTAAGTGGTGCTTACACATTCCAAATCCTGGCTACTGCCATATAAGCTATTGACAGAGCAGAACCCTTTAATTTATCACTGCCTCCAAGGCTTTATGCTTCTGGCTCTAGATCTGGTGGAAATATGCCTGAACATTTATCCTCCTATTGAGGAAATAATGGAACATGAATTTTAAGGATAGGGTGCTTGATAAATATGTTGTCTAACACAAAACACCCTCTAAAATTAAAGCAATACAACTCAGCAAAGCGAGTAAGAAATAAAGACATCAAAGCAGCAAGAAAGTCTTGCCTTCAAAATCATTTCCCTCTGTAAGTAAGTTTAAAGGTGAAATAGCACTGAAAATGGAAAGAACAGGCTAGAAATAAAAGTGGCTTTCAAAGAAACAGACAAGCTTCAAAGTATACCTTGGTTTTAGCAAAGCTTTTGATATAGTCTCCCATAGTATTCCTGCCAGCAGTTAAAGTAGTATGGATTGGATGAACGGACTATAAGGTGGATAGAAAGCTGGCTAGATCGTCAGGCTCAGCAAGTAATAATAAACAGGCTTGCTGGCAGCCAGTATCAGGCGGAGTGCCCCAGGGGTCAGTCCTGGGACCGGTTTTGTACATCATCTTCATTAACAATTTGGATTATGGGATGGATTGCACCCTCAGCAAGTTCACAGATGACACTAAACTAGGGGAAGAGGCAGATACTCTGGACACTATCCCTACCCTCCAGCATGACCTATACAAACTGGAGAATTGAACTAAAAGAAATCTGATGAGGTTCAACTGCAGAGTCCTGCATTTAGGATGGCAGAATCCCATGCACTGCCAAAGGCTGGAGACTGACTGGCTAAGCAGCAGTTCTGCTGAAAAAGACCTGGGGATTACAGTGGCCAAGAACCTGGACATGACTCAACAGTGTGCCCTTGTGGCAAAAACGTTAACGGCATCTTGGGCTGCATTAGTAGGAGTACTGCCAGCAGATTAAGGGAACAATTATTCCCCTCTATTGGACACTGGTGAGGCCACATCTGGAGTAGTGTGTCCAGTTTTGGGGGCCCTACTACAGAAAGGAGGTGGACAAATTGGAGAGAGTCCAGCAGAGGGCAACGAAAAAGATCGGGGGGGGGGGGGGGCATGTAACTTACAAGGAGAGGCTGGAGGAACTGGGATAATTTAGTCTGCAGAAGAGAAGACTGAGGGGAGATTTGATAGTAGCTTTCAACTACCTGAAGCGGGGTTCCAAAGAGCATGGAGCTCGACTGTTTTCAGTGGTGGCAGATGACACAATAAAGGAGCAATGGTCTCAAGTTGCAATGGGGGAGGTCTAGGTTGGATAGTAGGAAACACTATTTCACTAGGAGGGTGCTGAAGCACTGAAATATGTTACCTAAGGAAGTGGTGGAATCTCCACCCCTAGAGATTTTTAAGGCCCAGCTTGACAAAGCCCTGGCTAGGATGATTTAGTTGGTGTGGGTCCTGCTTTGAGCAGGGGGGTTGACTAGATGACCTCCTGAGGTCCCTTCCAACCCTAATCCATCAAGACAACTGACCCAGATCCATAAGCCTACGAACTGGTGCACTGAACAAGAGGATGAGCTGAACTTTACACCTAATTTCATCACTTTGGGAATCATGGCTGCTGCACTAAATTTTAATATCTCAAAACTTTTTACTAAGAGAAAGGACTAGAACACGCTGACATTCCATCACTTTCATGCTATTCGAATTAAAGCTGTAAAACACATTATTAAGTATGCTCTTGATATTCCAGCAGCATGATTACTACGAATCAAATGGTTTGAAAGTGATGATGTGGGTAACCTGGGAATTTTCCATTTTTCAGTCAAAAGAAAAACTAGGGCTTATGTGATGGCCTAGTGGCGACCCACATTGTTGTAGAAAAAAAACTTGATACTTTCATTTCATTCTCAGAGACTGCAAGTTCTAAACTAAGGAAAAAGAGAGAACTCTACCCTGCACTGTAAGCACCTTTCGTGACAATAAAGCAGGTGCAGTCAGACTCCAAAAGGAGTCCAAATCCACTCATGGATAGAAGCTCTGACTAGGGTCTTCCAAGGTTGTGGAGTTCATATTTGAATGAGCTACAGACTTCCATAAAACTGCAGAAGTGACACTGGACTCAAGGAGTGCATAAGAAAAAAAATAAATGAATTCTATCAGTAAAGCCAGGATCAAGAACAAGAAAATCATTCCCCTTTTAATTTTAGCCCCAGTCCGGTCTGAATATTAAATTCCATCAACTTGGTTTTGAGATGCAAACTAAAAATCTATACTCCGTAGTATGAAGAAATGTGGGCATGGGGGGAGAATGTGTCAGGATGAAACAACTGGGATGCCGAAGTCATGGAATGTAATCCATTATGGAGGCTGGGAAGATATTGATGAATTACCATAGGTTTAGCCTTGAGTATACAAATGTTATTAGACACTGCACAGCATATCCAATTTATACCACATCAAACCGGAGGGCTCAATCTCTAATGTCAATGGCTTTAAAATGAGCTGTTGCAAATTTCAAGTTTTGCACGAATTATGTTTTTAGCTGTATCGTGATGCTATTCAGAACGGAGAACCTTCCAGCTAAAGTAACTAGAGAGTGTCTTCCAGGTTTTTCCATGCATGGATACTGCCAGAACGGACGATGGATCACTTCTAATATAATATTATAAGCATAAATCTTTATTTAAAGCATAAACCATAAAACTGAACTTTGTGCACCAAACAATTTCTCCCCCACCAATGCCCCATGTGAAGTAAGCCTCCGATTGTATGGTATATATGGCCTAGGTTGCCAATCATACACAAACTCAGAATTTTACTTCCATTCTTTTTTCATTTAGGCCATAGGGATGACCCAAAATCCCAAAACTGAATGCAAATGGGTGATCAAGAAAGAAACTGATTCACGAGACATCCTCAATACTATGAAGTGGCCCACACTATGGAAAAAGACTGGGAATCTCGGTCATAAACCAAAGTCTTTTCCCATAATGTGCCTGGAGCCACAGGGAGTTAGGTGTCCAAATCCCAGTGAACACCAATGGGTTTTCAAACTCCTTTGAAATCCCAGCCTACATCTCAAGACCCATCTAAAGGAGGGATATATTTTTGTTCTCTCTCACACATAGGATGAGCTACAAAGTTTTATGCCATTTCAGCTGTCATCTCTGAAAAGAACCAGAAAAGCATTTGTATATACTCCTTGCCATCTCAAAAGTGCAAACTACTAAGGTAGAGTTTTCCCTCCCAAGAAGAGTAACATTCTATACACTGCCTCCATAATTACCTCTGACACTTACTGCATGGCACTGGAGTCACCACCTCCTCTCCCTCCCGAGGGCATAATGCCACTTACATAACTTTCATTATCCATCTCTCTCCATCACTTTCAGCTACAGTTTCATTGGTTGTCATTATTTAAAAAGACTTTTTAAACACCTTAAGTTTCCCCCTTAATAAGGATTCTCCCTGCTGAATCATCATTAACTTATTGGGCAAGACAACTATTGTCTTTTAAAGCTTTTGATATTCAAAAAGTATCAGTTAAATACTATTCCTGTATCATTTCTCTGTCAGCTATGAAAAAAATACAAAACAGGATTTGAATGGATATTTGATTACCTTCCAGGCAATAGTATTATGTATGTGGGACTATATTTTTATTGAAAGACTTTCAGCACTCAAGTAACTACATCTTTATCAACGAGTGTAAATAAGTAAATTTCTAGCAGAGAATATTTTATTGCTCTTACAGCTCCTCAAGTTAGATATTCAGGTTCAAAAATAAAAGGTACCACATATGGCAAATTGGAGGCACTTCAAGAAAAGGTTCTCCAAGATATGGAGGCTCATGGGAATTAACATATGCCAGAAGACTGAACTGAATACCTATAGAGTCATTAAAAGGAAACTTGGAAACAATCTACAAATATCCAAAGGTGCTGATTTCAAAGAAGGGAAAGAATTGTTCCAAATGTTGCAGAGAGAAATGGCTAGAGGCAAAGAAAGAAGACTGAACAAAGGAAAAGTCGTTACTCAATATTAGAATTATTTATGTATTTAACAAGATGATCAGTACGTTTATGGAAAAAGTCTTCTAGGGTCAGTTATGGGAGCTCCCATCATGAGAAATACTCAAACAGATTCACTCTGATGTGTGTGACTACTGAACAGTGATAACCCTGTATGCTGCAGAAATGAATGGGATTAGATGACCTATGAGGGCCTCTCATATCCATGAATTTATATCCAATATTTTGACAATTTAAAACAGCAAGATCCAGATTTACAATGTACAATATTTACGTTCTACAGAGCCTTGAAGTTACCTTTGATTTAGGTTTATCCAAGATGTGTGTAAGTGGTCAGTGATTTCTTTCACCTTCCTTGTGTCATCATCACTGTAGTCCCGAAGAAGTTTATTAGAGAGGTCATTGAATGCAGCCATAATTATGTCCCCTTTATGCAGGTCTTGTATTAGCAGCTAAGGAGAAATTTTAGAACAAGTCAGTAAAAATAAACAAGGCATCAGAGCAAACTTAAAATCAGTCTGATTTCTCATATTTTGAATTGTTAAATTATTGCACACACAGACCATAAAACATGTTCATATGTCTATTTTCTTGTCTTATGTAAATCTCCTATTATGAAGGCACTATAAATTTCAATAGATGCCAATAAACTATTCAAATGGAAATGATAGAAAAAAACTTGCCAAAGAGAACAAGGGACTACAGAAATTCTGTTCTGCCTTTTATTGCCTATCTTTGACTGATGTTAAGCAAAATACAGAGTAAAAATAAAGATGAACTTCAAAGTAGAAATATTTTTCAAAAAGTCTGTTTCACATAGTTTTTCTAGCATAGTGTTCCAAGTAAAATCTCTCTCTAAAATATTGATATGCGCACCTCCTGCCATTAAAAATGGGAGGAGTTCGAATTTTTCTTCAGGAGCTGTAGCCTGCTCTCTGTGTAGGTAATGACATGCCATACTTGGTAAACAAAGATCAGAAGTGCATAATGCAGGTTTGCTTACAAACAAAATGCAGCTGAACATTACATAACAATATAGAGAACAATTAAATAAAAAAAAGTTTTAACTTTAAGATGACTCAAAGCTCAAACTGCAGAGCATATGAGAGACAAGACTATTATGCACGGTTATTCATAATGAGTGAATAAACTTAATGCATTTCCATAATCTAAACATATTTAGTCCAAACTCTTCATTTTGCATGCTTCACTCATGCTACACGATCCATCATGGTTTATTTATTAACAAACATTTAAATGATGTCCTTTAATAAATAGCGAACCGTTTTACTTCCACTGCAGATAGGTTTCACTCTGTTCCACTGTTCTACCATCTCTGTTGGGCACTAACTCTAATATCCAGAGAGTGGGTTTAGGTGGCAGAACAAAAGTGAAAGGGAGAATATTTACGGAGCTCTTGTGCATCCCCAGCTCTGGGTGGAAAGGAATGGCAGATACTGCACTTATACAAGATATGTACTTCACACAGGTAGTACAGGCACTGGTGATGTTCGTCACTGACTGAGAAGGAGCAAGGGCAGGAGACGCAGTTCTTGAATCCTGGAACTCTGGGCATAGTCCCAGAACTGGGGGCGGGGGGGTGAACTTATCCTATTCTAATTAAAAGCTAACTGTAAATTTATTCAAATTAAAACTAGATATATACAAACTATTTACGAGTTTACTTTACTGAAGGAGGACACAATCCCAACTCAAGGCATGCAGCAGTAAGAAGGAACTGGAGAGGCAGCAACCCACACCGCCCTTTGCCGTCCCAAGAGGTGGGAGGGGGGAGGGAGAAGAGAAAGGGGGGGAAACCCCACAAGCCGCAATTTGTGGTCCTGCCGCCAAATTGCCGGCAGAGGTGGTATGGCCGCCGAAATGACCAGTCACGAACAGTAAGCCACCCCGAAACGTTGATCGCCCCAGGCACGTACTTGGGGGGCTGGTGCCTGGAGCTGGCCCTGTGTGCAGTTCAGTGGACACTGCTCTGAAGAATTTCTGGACTCCAGCACATGGCATGAGTGCCCACATTTGGAATACATATAGGGACCAGCCCTCATGGAAGAATATTTGAATGCTTTTTGGAACATCTGGTGAATTCTCACCACAACATCATCTCCCCCACTCCAACCCAACTCTTATCCCGATCTCCTCCCCTTAGATTCTTTTTTCTAAAATTACATACTGCTTCTATCCCTTCACTACTCCACCCCTCTAAGAACAATCCACATTGATTGAGTTTCCTCCTCACTTTCGATTATGTACCTTTATTTCACCTTGTCCTACTCCTCCTGTAGTCCCCTCTATACTTCCTTGCATCAGAGAGGCATGGCCCACCCTTGACAATCTTTCATTTTCTATAAAGGGAGCAGCCAGCCCTGAGGCAGTTGGACTTGCTGATGTACTACAATGGATTTACTGGACTATCAAAAGCAGGGAGCCTGATGAGGGGGATGGAGAATACAAGAGGTTCATAATAAGGGGTCTTTAAACGGCCTTGCAGGTTGCATTTGGGTTTATAATTCAGGTCAATTTTGGAATCAGTTGGCCCATCTTTAATACTTACTTCCACTGTCTCCAGCAGAGCTAGTAAGTTGCTGTGAAGTAACATGCACTATGTTCAGTGACTGTATAATAAGCTTGTGTCAGCACATTGCATTAATTCTGTGCTCAAGTAAGGGAATTTATAAGATGGAGATATTAAGTGAATGTGATGTAAATAAATCAGTTATATAAACACATACAGACACACTCACGCACGCACCATAAACTCACTACTTTTCACCAAATTTGAGTCTCAGGAATTCTGAACAAAAATAAACATGGCTATTTAGAATATATAAATTATATACAAACAGAAGTATATATTCAAACAAACAGAGAGCCTATCAAAGGATGTTATCTATACTGAATTATATACTTCGAAGTCAGACAAGACCTTAGGTTGACCCAATGAAGTCATACAGCCCGAGGAAGGAATTAGAAAGCATGAACAAATCTTACTTTGTTTTCAGAAATCTGTTTGATAAGTGTCTCTTTAGGAGCCTGTAGAAGTATGTGCAGACGGATATCATACTGTTCTATGAGCTGTTCCATTTCTTGCCTCTGCTCATTCCACTGCATGCTGTCAGAAAGCATGTATTTTAGCTGCTGCTGCCGGACCTCCACACCATGCTGAGTATTGTCCCACTGGTTCTTGACCTTCTCTACTGAAGAGAAGAATGCAAAAAGTTATAACCTGAGGTTCACATCATAGAATCATAGACTATCAGGGTTAGAAGGGACCTCTCGTGGTCATCTAATCCAACCTCATGCTCAAAGCAGGACTAATCCCCAACTAAATCATCCCAGCCAGGGCTTTGTCAACCTTGACCTTAAAAACCTTTAAGGAAGGAGATTTCACCTCCTCCCTAGGTAACCCATTCCAGTACTTCACCACTCACCTAGTGAAAAACTTTTTCCTAATATTCAATCTAAATGTCCCCCACAGCAACTTGAGACCATTACTCCTTGTTCTGTCATCTGGTACCACTGAGAAAGTCTAGATCCATCTCCTTTGGAACCCACATTCAGGTAGTTGAAAGCAGGTATCAAATCCCCCCTCATTCTTCTCTTCTGTAGACTAAACAATCCCAGTTCTCTCAGCCTCTCCTCATAAGTCATGTGCTCAGCCCCCTAATCTTCTTTGGTTGCCCTCCGCTGGACTCTTTCCAATTTTTCCACATCTTTCTTATAGTGTGGGGGCCCAAAACCGGACACAGTACCTCAGATGAGGCCTCAGCACTGCCAAATAGAGGGGAATGATCTCATCACTCGATCTGCTGGCAATGCCCATACTTATGCAACCCAAAAGGCTGTTAGCCTTCTTGGCAACAAGGGTACACTGTTGACTCGTATCCAGCTTCTGATCCACTGTAACCCCTAGGTCCTTTTAGGCACAACTGATGTCTAGCCATTCAGTCCCTAATGTGTGGAAGTGCATGGGATTCTTTTGTCTTAAGTGCAGGACTCTGCACTTGTCCTTGTTGAACTTCATCAGATTTCTTTTGGCCCAATCCTCTAATTTGTGTAGGGCCTTCTGTATCCTATCCCTATCCTCCAGCGTATCTACCACTCCTCCCAGTTTAATGTCATATGCAAACTTGCTGAGGGTGCAGTCCACGCCATCCTCCAGACCATTAATAAAGATATTGAACAAAACCGGCTCCAGGACCGACCCTTGGGGCACTCCACTTGATACCGGCTGCCAACTAGACATTGAGCCATTGATCACTATCCATTGAGCCCAATGACCTAGCCAGCTTTCTATCCACCTTATGGTCCATTCATCATACTACTTTAACTTGCTTGCAAGAATACTGTGGGAGACTATCAAAAGCTTTGCTAAAGTCAAGGAATAACATGTTCACTGCTTTCCCCTCATCCAAAGAGGCAGTTATCTCATCATAGAAGATAATTAAGTTAGTCAGGAGTGACTTGCCCTTGGTGTATCCATGCTAACTATTCCTGATCACTTTCCTCTCCTTTAAGTGTTTCAGAGTTCATTCCTTGAGGACCTGCTCCATGATTTTTCCAGGGACTGACCCAGTATGGCCATTCTTATGTTCTTATTGATAGCTGGCTAACCCGCTTCACAAAGACACAGCTTATGACTACAGAAAACTGCTTGTGCCAGTATAGCTTATACTGGCCTCTTAACTGCAATAAGCTACATTGGTCAGCACATTTTATGCTGGTATAACTGCCTCTACATTAGAGTTTTTGCCAATATAGAAATGTCACCCAAAAGAAAAAAAAAAATCACATCCCTGATCTACATTACTATACCAAAAACAGTTGCTCGTGTAGACCTGGCCTAAGTAGCTTTTACACTATACAATAATCATTAATTACAATGTATTTCCTTCAAATATTACCAGTTCAATTGCGGTCAAGGAAATTTAGCTATGTTGAAAGTTAGAAGTGGCAGTAACAAACCATTCTGTTACTAGAACTAGAGGTAAACAAAGAAACTTATGACAGGTCAGATTTTCAGACTAAAATTATAAAATGTCCTATTACCCAAGAATTTTGACCAGTTTTCATCATACTTTGAAGATATATTTTCCTTTGCATTTAGAGTAAAGGTAGGCAATATTCAGCACTAACCAATTATACTAGCCTAAGTTACAGGAGTGGCTCATAAGAAGGTTTATACAGAACTTGGTTGCAGCCTTAAACATGAGGAGACCCATCTCTTCTGAACAGATTTAAATCCTGCCCACCTTGTTCACCTTGCTCCCAGGCCGGGCTGAGCCGCGGGGGCCCCGCGCTCCCTGCGGGGCCCCTGCTGAGCACAGTAAGTGGGGGGTGGGGCCTTAGGTGGTGGGGTCCGGGGGGAGGGGGGGCTTGGGGGGGGGGTCTCAGGAGGGGGCAGTCAGGGACCAAAGAGCAGGATGGCTTAGATAGGGGGTGGGGTCCTGGGGGAGGGCAGTTAGAGTGGAGGGGTCTCCGGAGGGGACGATCAGGGGACAAGGAGCGGGGCGGATTAGATGGGTTGTGGGTTCTGAGGGGGGCAGTCAGTGGGAAGTGGGTGGGGGTCGGATGGGGGCAGGGACAGGCTGTTTGGGGAGGCACAGCCTTCCCTACCTGGCCCTCCGCACAATTTTGAACCCCAATATGGCCCTTAGGCCAAAATGTTTGCCCACCCCGTACTAGTACTGGGGGGGGAGGGGGTTGACCCAAGATACGCAACTTCAGCTACGTGAATAATGTAGCTGAAGCCGGCACATCTTAGGCTGACTTCCCTGCCATTCTCACGGCAGCAGCAGGCTCCACCCATCGACCCAGTCTTGCGCCTTTTGGTGAGCTGTAGTGCCGGCATCGACGGGAGTGCCTTTGGAGATCGATTTATCACATCTTGACAAGACGTGATAAATTGATCACCAACAGATCAATCTCTACCTGCCAATCTGGCGGGTAGTGAAGACATACCCTTAGTCTCTTAAGTCATTTAAGCATTGAAACACTGAGTGCGCAATGCCTAAATAGCTTTAAAAATCTAAGCCCAGCTCACTATCTCTGAAGTTTTTATGGCATATTATTATTACAACTAAGAAATATCCGTTCCGTATTACAGATGAAGACTTCCCCCATTATAGGCTCAATTTAACCCTCCACTCATCTTTTAAAGATTCTTTCCACTTTCAACACACAACTCAATTATCTTGGCTTTTTCTTTTCTTTTCTTTCCTCCTATTCCCCAAACCCAACGAACAGGAACAAACACTAGCACAGTCTTTATTGCCCTCAATTACAAAGTGTTGAGAACACAGCAGTCCATAATGAAATAAACAATACATTAATTCCTTTACACCACTGAATATGATGAACAGAATAAGCAGGAAGGATTTTGCAAGCAGTTCTAGCCTCATGAGCTATTCCATCCTGAGCTATCCAAGATATCGCCTCTCCTCCCCCCATACTTAAGAAATGGACAGTGAAGAAGAAGCAACATTTTAATTAGTGATTAGTGTTTTTAAATAAACACAGGGAAACTGAAAGTCACTTGACTGTTTTGACTGCTAGTCTGCTATAATCAGGGGAAATGTTCATCGTTTATTTTAGTACAATGAAAAACTGATTATGCTTTGGGGGGGGGAGGAGGGAGAACTTACATTTTTCTGTGATCACTGTCCTAACGTCTGAACTGGAAGTTTTATTTTTCAAATTTTGAGCCAGAGTAAAAACAGAATCCAGCTGAGGATGGCGCTGGTCTAAATCCTCCTTTGTTATCTGTAAGAATCAATATTTTTTAAAATTAGAAAATGCAAATTTTAACATAAAAATTTTCTGGACTACATGTAGTTATGAACTTAAAACAAATTCTGCTTCTAGGCAGCTGTTCCCATCTCTATTTTACAAGTATAACATACTTCCAGTGTCACAGTATCATAAAGCTACTTTATTTGATTGACTATTATTGAAGATTCTGAAGTGCAGATTAATCTATGAACTACACATTCTTTGGAAGTGCTGCACAATATTTGTGCCTGCATCATTTTTCCTCTTTTGTAAATTAATTTACTGCAGCCAGTACAGAATTATTTGAAAATGACTGTTTGAGAAATAAAAATCTGTTTTATATATCATAGTTCTAATGTTCTTTCGCCCGTTAAGCCCTTGTTCCTACATCTCCAGGGCCACACTGTTTTTACGCCTAGACCAGCGGTTCTCAAACTGGGGGCCGCAACCCCCCAGGAGGTCGCAGGTCGATTCCCCGTGGGGTCACGAGCTCCCTGTGCTGGTGAAGTGTTGCCAAATAGATCACTTTCACTTTCGGCGGCATTTTGATGGACATGCTGTGCGCTTCAGAGAGTTGTCTGGAAAGCCACCGAAGTGATTGTTTCCGGTTTTGGTGGCTTTTCGGCGGATGCTCTGAAGCACACAGCATGTCCGCCGAAATGCCACCGAAACTGGAAACAAACACTTTGGCGGCATATCGGCGGACACATATGGGGTGCGGTGGCCCACAGGGAACAGAAAAGGGGCCACCGGAACAAAAAGTTTGAGAACCGCCGGCCTAGACCTTTTGATTAGGGGAAAAAGTGCTGCACGTACAGCGTATATGTGTAGGAGCATTACCAAATCCTTTGCTGGCATATGCCTTTTGTTGAATGTTGGTACATCAGCTTTTGGTCAGTTTAGAAAGCTATGCTCATTATCTCCACAATATAAGGGTATTTTAGACTGTATTATAATGCAAGTTAATTTATTTCCATTTAATTTTAAATTAGAAAAATGCTAATGTTAGACACTTAGAAATGTTTGTTCCTGATCATAGTCCACCTGAGGTTGAGCCAGGACTAGGCATAGATGTCTGAGTGTCTACATCATCATTTGTGGTGATTTTACTAATGTTAATTGTAAATTAATGAATGTGAGTTACAACCTGACCAAAAACTGTAGTGTAGGCAAACCTTAAGCAACTCTGTGTATTGTGACCTTTAATGTCAGAATTATTCTTAGTAGAATTCAGTGTATAGTAGCTTTAGAGAAGTTAAGATTTTCTTTTAACTTCATAGTATTCATTACATGTGGGTATAGTAATTAGTCAGCACTTTGCCAAAATCATGTGACACTCATATTTTTGATTACATCAACAGGCTGATTTTCTTTTCCCCCTTTAATAATGATTACTGTTTAGTAATAGCCTTGTTTGGTTTTATAGTGAGAAGGTACAATGATTTTCTCTTTGTTTCTTCCCTCACAGAATATATGGAAATTTAAAAACAAAAAAGATACTAAAGTGTCATCAAGTTACTAGCTTCTCCAGTGACACATACTTTCATTCGTGCAATTGTCCGACTGATCTCTTCTGCATTTCCCACAGTGACTATGTTCGACTTGAGCATCTGATCAATCAATACGAGCCAATCAGCCAGTTCAGTTGTAGTTCTATCCAGATCAGCAGGTGCAGAAAGCTCCAAAGCCTGCTGAGGCTGTACAGGAACTTCAAAGGGAGATGATAATAGCACCACGTTTTGGACAGCAGGATAAGCTGAAATAATAAATATAGTCAGCATTTTAAAAAATACTCTCTAATATTTAAAAAAATCAAGTCAGAAAATGACACTGGTAAAAACTATAAAAACTGTGGCATTTTCTGTAGGATGTACACATTCATGCCAATGTCTACAGAGAAAAAACAATAATTGAAGCAGCTTGACAACAGCACACAAAAAAATCTTCAGAGAAAACAAAATGCATGTCACTTGATTTTATGCCAATAAAGAGGGACCCAGTGATTTACATTCATTAGAAAACAACAGTGGCTTCCAAAGAAGGAAATGCTGCAAAAATAAAACGAATAATGATTTCTAGAGATAACAATTTGCTGAACTAAAAATATCAGGTCCAGAGAAGAGTGCCTACACCCGGGATATGTAGATGTTGTTTCCAGTTGGGTAGGAAAGGGAACTACTGACCCACTCTCTGAAAGAGAAACGTTTCTTACCTTATAGTAAAAGGAGGTTCTTCGAGAAATATAGGCCCTATCTGTATTCCACTGTAGGTAAGCCTGCAGTCAGAGCTGAGAATGTTGAAAGCAGTGGCCATTGGTCCACACATATACCCTGACTCGAACAGACCACCTCAAGTTTCTTCTCCACCGTGAATCAGAGATGATCTGCCGCAGAGGGGAAGGAGGATAGATATATGGACCACACATCTTGAAGAACTTCCAGTTACTATAAAGGTAAGTAACTTTCTCCACTTCAAGTGCTGGTCCCCCACTGTGGATGACTAACAAGCAGTACTCAAACAGAAGGAGGGTGCGAGGTTGCAGATTGCAGAGCCAAATGAAGGATCACTGTTCCAGATGGTATGAGGCTTCTCTGCAGATACCAAGACAAATGTCAAATGTGTGGACTCAGCTCCACAAAGCTGTCTTCCAAATATCAAGTAGAGGCACTTCTTGAATCCACACCACAAATGTTGCTTACATTCTTGTGGAATGAGCTCCTATCCCATAAGAAGTGGGAAGATTAAACAACTGATAGCAAAGCAAAATATGGCCAGAGATCCATTCTGAGATTGCTTTAGAGGATACAGCCTGAGCCCTGACCCTTTCCACTATGGTGACAAAAGTTTAGGGGATTTCCTGAATCAAAGAATATCAAGGTCGGAAGGGAGATCATCTCAGGAGATTATCTAGTCCAACCTCCTGATCAAAGCAGGACCAATCCCCTATTAAATCATCCAACAGATTTTTGCCCCATATTCCTAAATGGCCCCCTCAAAGACTGAACTCTCAACCCTGGGTTTAGCAGGCCAATGCTCAAACCACTGAGCTATCCCTCCCCGCAAGATAAAAGGCTACGGCTCACGAAACATTGAGGGAATGTTTCTTTCTTCTAAGGATGTATGAAGTTTTGGGAAGAATAAATGTAAGTGGATAGACTGGTTCAGGTGAAAGACTACTCTGGGGTTGAATTTAGGGTGCAAACATAATGAAACCTCATCCTTACGGCAGGATTGGCCATCAAAGGCCCCTGATCATTAACCCTCCTGGCTCAAGTAATTACAGTACTACCAGGAATGAGACCTTCATGGACAGGAGAAATATGGAGCAAGAAAGCTAATGGTTCAAAAGGAGGCTTAGGGCGTACTGAGAGAACAAAGGTTCAAGTTCCATTGAGGAACAAACTTTTTTTTAAATGGGTGGAGGGATTCTGATTTGGTCTTTCCAAAATGTGCTAGTCAGAGGGTGTGCAAAGATTGAGTAGCCCCGTGAAGGCAGATGGTATGCATCGATTCCTGCCAAGCACACCCATAAGGAATTGATGGACAAACCTGCTGTCTCCAAGGAAAGAATATAGTTCAGAATTTTAAAAAAATCTGTGGCTTCTGGAGAAATAGGTCTGATGCACCCAGATAGAGAAAAGATTCCACTGGAATTGAAAAAATCAATTCCAGTTCCAAAAGCAGTGCCTATAGTGCTGCTGGGGGGAAATCATAGCCCAGAAATGAATGGGAGAAAAACTACTTCCAAAGACCAGCTTCTGTGGTGGAGTTGTAAGCTCTCTCGAAAGGGAGGGATCCAAAGAAGTGGCAGACTCTGGGTCTGGGAGAGCGAAAATGTCCTCAGGAGGAGAGTAGGCCTTAGCTCTTCCCGGAGTGAGAGGATTCCTGTCTGTCTGCACTACTGGAGCCACAGTAAAGATAGTCTGTGCCACAACCGTTGCAGATGGTACCGGGAGTGATCAATGCTCTCAGTGATCAATCTTCATCAGTACGAGAGGATCCTGGTTTTGTGTTTGGGAAGTACCGGAGACACCAGTACCACCAGACCATGATCCACTGCCAGTGAAGCTCTAGACTTGTGAGCTTTCTTATCAAACCTCTGAGACTTAGTACATTCAAAGTTATTTTGGGCTGAGCTAATACTCAGTTTAGACAAGATTGGATCAGATTTCTTCTAAGTGGATTTGAAGGAAGACTTAGCCTCAGGTTTATGAGAATGCTCCCTGCTCTCCCAACAAAACCCTATCAAATGCTCTGTGGGAACACACTCCTTCACTCCTGATTTGGCACATTCCTTGCTTAACTTGGATAATGCACAGGGAAATCAGGTTGGGGTTCCCTATTTGTGGTCATATTGGTCTTCATGGCCTTTTCCATCAGGTGCATCAGGAAGCGAAGTTCCCACCCTTCCTGGGAGCAAATGGCAGATACTATACCTTGCCGCAATATGGGTTTCCCCAAGGTGTACAGGGAGCATTAGTTGTGGTTGCTGACTAAGAAAGATCACAGGCAGGAAGCACAAGTCCTGGGCATAGACTAGTATCCAACCCTGACCATGCAGCAGTGAGAAGGAACTGGAGAGGCAGTCAGTCTACCCTGCCCTTTGTTTCTTCAGACAGAGGCAACAGATGAGCCAGGTGCACGTGCAGACAGACTTTGCTTTCAAAATGATCTGGTGCAAGGCTCATATGTACCCACAGTGGAATACACATACATACCAGTACTCAAAGAAAAACTGAAGCATTTCTACCATTTCTTCCACTAAGTCCAAAACTAGTACTATTGGTGGAAAACCACAAGATCTTTAACATTCTCAACACAGAGCTCACTTTAGACACAAACAACTTAAGCTACTGCTTAAGGTCTTGCACAGATTTAGCAACTCACAGTTTGGCCTGATGTCTGGTTGGATGGAGCAGGAACAACACCACTTCTAATCTGGCCCTATCCCTTCCTTCAACACTGAAACCTGGTTACATTGAGGGCTCCCAATCTTACAGTCAGGTGGCTTAAGGACATGCATATTTTAAAACAAACACTTCAACGCAGCACCAGATCACCTTCAAAAAATGCCACAAATTACAACTGCTCTTGGTTTACTTAGTTCCAAACAGATAAGTTAATCAAGGAGTTGTTCAAATCATGTATATTTTCCTCCCAGTAATAAAAATTATGGACCATTGTTCACCTAAGAGTCTTGATTTCAACTCAAGTCAATACAGACCCTTAACAGGCTGAGATTATAACACAGAATTATTTGCTCCATTTAAGTTTACCTCTGTGAGGAATTTTGAAAAATATTATGAACCCATTTACTTAATCTCTTTCAGGCTATGTATACAGCACCTAGCTCAATAGGTTCTTGGTCCATGAGAGTGCCAAGGCACTATGGTAATACAAATAATAAACTAGTGGTTTTATTCATCAATATTCAACTCTCAAGCAACAAAAAAACCTGCCCTTTTCCCCAAGTAAACGCTCCAATGTTGCCAATACAAAAATAGTCCTAAATACAAGGATCCAAAACCTTCATATTATAATCTCCACTTCACCCAAGTTAGTACAAATTATTATATATTTTTTTACTTCAAACAGGATTAAGCTCAATCAAATTAGACATGACTGTAAAACGTGTTTTCTGCTCATCACTCACCAGAAGGCTGTGCCTGTGTCACAAGATGGAGCTGCTGAACGTACACCTCGAGTTCTCTCATTCTGTCAGGTACCTCTTTGAACAACTACAGCAAAGCATGGAAGGGCAAAAAAACCCATAAGGATGTTTGCTTTTTAACAGCTACAAAGAAACACTTAACAGAACTAAAATATTGATCACAAAATACACAAATACACTAACGCTATATTTACAATGATGATTTCTATAGATAGCAACGTGCCGTAGAAACCTATCGTTTAATAACCACAAGCAATGTCACTGTGTGCTCAGATAGAGTTTTTATATCTAGCTACAGTGTAGTGGTGAGTGGGTGGGTGTGTATGCATGCGCTTGGGTGTGTTTGAGTTAAGTTTGACACAAACAGAACAGAATTTGGAAACAAGTCAGAGATTCTTTTCCATTAGTTTCTGCCCAAGTACCCATACAGAGACTCATTCCCTGCTAGTTGAGATATTAGCCAAGGCACACAAGATGTATCGTAATATGAGGTGAGGTTTTTTTTTAAAATGTATACAAATTATCTACCAACTACTAGAGCAAACCAAATTTAGTTACATTATTATTTTGGGAAAAGGAAGAGGGTTACTTGGCTTGAGGAGGCAGCAGGAGAGATATAAGCATCTGTCCTTCCTCATCACAACTACTAAATCCCTCCTCCCTCTGGTAAATACTCAGATTGCTGTCCCACAATCAAACTGTCCCATCAGTCACACTCCTCCAGTCAGGTAATCAAGCAAAGAGGTCACATTTCATTACAATTTCTAATTCCTACTATCTAAAAGGGAAGAGAATCCAGGTAAGACATGACCCACCACACTTCCCCCTGTAACTCAAGTTTGGTTTTATTTAATATTTGCTATGATAATTGCAAACATTCAATTTCTTATTGAAAAGTGATTTTGAAATGTCAATTTCTATTTGATATTTTACAGCTTTTTTTTCTTTTTTAATAAACCATCTCAATCTAGCTCTTTGAAGGAAAACCAGTTCAACCAGAAAGATCCAAACCAAAGGAGAATTTATACTGATTGAACCATTTTTACATGAGTTTCGCACTTTGACATGGAACAGTACTTATGCTCTACACTATGGAGTCTAGCCTTCCCTCGACATGCATGTACAGCTTCCAAAAGCATTAATGGGAGTCACATGTGCTTAGAAAGGAGGACAGACTTATCTAATAAATTACTAGACTTGCTGACTACACAATCAATATGGAGAAGATACACACCTTGTTCCACTTCATATTGATAATCCTTAAGGTGTCAGAAATTCTCTCTTTTTCCTGGAAACCAACGCTTTCATCTGAAAGTACCTCAGGTTCAGTTCTGTTCAACCATTTCAGTTTTTCTCCTTGTACTTCCATTTCCTCAGTTAAGTCCTACAGAGGTTAAGAGAGAGCTTTATTCTGAAAAGGACTGTGTGCGAGTGCGCGCACACACACACACACAAATGTTTTAGTTAACTAAAGAATTTAACATTTGGAGAGTTAATTAGGAAAAAATTAACCAAAATCTAATTAAAACCCTATTTCGATACAAAATTTATATTGGCATCCAATCTTCAATCCGCAAACATGGTCTGCAGATATCTGCAAATCTGCAGGGCTCTACTAACATCCCAAACAATAGAAAACAGAGTATTTAAAAACTTTACTTGACTAACAGAGTTTATTTTCTTCCTGCATGAAACACAAAAATCTGAGGAACTGAAACTAACAGAGAAAAGCTAATGTGGCTGCTTTTATACATTACTCATGAAATCTATTCAACTGCTATATGCATACAGTAAACCCTCGATTTAACGGACCTCAATTTAACGGACTTTGGATGCAACGGACAAAATTTCTGAGCAAGTCTGATGCATTCCTGATCCATTTCTGGCGGGCTGGCTGCCGGCTCCCGGCTGCCGCCTGGGTTCAGGCAGTGGGCGGGTTGGCTGCCGGCTCCCGGCTGCCGCCCGGGTCACAGCAGCGGGAGGGTTGGCTGGCGGGTCCTGGGAGCTGGAACCCATGCAGGCTGGCTGCCGGCTCCCAGCTCCCGCCCGGGTCCCACCAGCGGGCGGGCGGGCTGCCGGCTCCCGCCCGGGTCCCGCCAGCGGGCAGGCTGGCTGGCTGCCGGTCCCGCCCGGGTCCCAGCAGCGGGCGGGCTGCAGAGCTGTCGCCCTGACCCTGTGGCAGGCGGGCTGCTGCTCCGACAGCTCATTTTTTTTTATTATTAAATAACAGACTTTTTGATTTAACGGACACCCCCTCGCCCGAATTAGTCCGTTAAATGGAGGTTTTACTGTACTTTGGTTTGGTTACCTTTTGGAGTAGCCAATATATTCAAATGATAAAGAACTGATTTCCTGTGTCTTCGCCTCAGTTAAAACTTGGGTCTGTACCAGTTTTCAAGTCTTTAAAAACTAAGACCCCAATCCGGCAACAAGCTCTGCACAGGCAGACTCTTGAGGCTTGTGCAAAGAATTAGTGCACAGCAAGCTGGGATATAAATCTATAGTGCACTAGCCTGTTAACTGAAAAGTTTCTGATGCACGATAGCAGGTTTCACTCAGCTACTCAGTATGCAGCAAGTTAGTGAGCTGCAGATTTACTCCCCAGTTTGCCACAAACTAAGTCAATGTCTAGAAAAGCGCACATGCAGTGTGTTAAACAAATCAAGGCTCAAAGTTGCTCTGAGTTTTTAAAGGAGACTTTTTTTTAGTAATACTTTTCTAGCAGGATTCTCGCCTGCTAAAATTTAAAAGACAACCAAAAGTATTCCATGCTGGCTAAAAGGACAATTAAAGAAATATTCAGCTTCCCAGTAACAGGACACAGGTGTCATTATTTACATGTATTTTAGTTGGCTATTTACTTGCTTATTTTCCTTAAAGTGCAATAAAACATTGACACACACTGGATAACTTTATAATAATCAAATGCATTGTGATATTAATTATAACTTCCTACATTTCAATCTCAAAAATGTTAATACATCTCACTTTGATAAGTAAAACACACACTTTAAACAAATTATTATTACATGTCCTTATTATAATTTTTGATGGTATTCAGTCTGTTTAGTTGCATGAAGATCTATGATGTTCTACAATTTCCCTTACTACATTTCATGTGCCACAAACTCTTTTTCTGAAGTGCCAGCTGTTTTTGAACTGAGAATATAACAAAAACACAAAGGTTCCACAGCATAAGTGTCTGCTAACTTACTGTTCCAATGACATCTTCTCCTACCTCATAAACGACTCAACTGACCCTCAGTAAAAGCTGTCCCTTATTTTGGTCATTAATCCCATGTCACTTTCTGCAATGTTTTTCTTGTGCCTCTCTTTATTTTGGATGTTTGTCCCACATTTGGACCGCGGCAGATTCAGAATTAATGAAAGATACACATGCACTCATACACATTTTAATCTATCTTGCCTTTAATTCTCGCAGGTTTTCTTCATGGTTGAATGTAGGTCTCATTTCCAGGGAATTTTCTACATTTTCCAACCAGCAACAAAACTCATCCAGCATCTTCCTGTAGTCCATTAGCTGCTGATTCTCTCCTTTTAGTCTAAACACCACAAATCCCACAGCAGATAACAGACCAAAATGAAGCAAATCAATATACAGGAGCAAATGGAGACAACTTGATTAAAAGTGGAAGAAAAAACATGTTTATTGAGAAAGATGCTTGTAGCAAACCTAATGTTTGCAAAATTTCACATTCAAATACTAAAGCCTGTTAAGGTGTGAGACATATTGCCATAGCAGTGAACACTATGTACCATTCCCACACTACTGCTAATGTGACACACAGCTCTCTGTTTTACACTAGTGAGAGTTACCAATAGAGTTGTTTTTTTCTGATCAAAAGGATTCTTTTCCCAAGCATAAAAAAACAAATCGCCTTCAAACAACTATGCTTAAACTTTACTTTAGAAATCTCCAAATAGTTTTTTCCAAAAATCTGTATAAAATATTAAATTTTAAAAGTACACGTGAAAAAAGACATCACAAAGCCAAGTTTCAGCAATGACTAGGGCCTAATTGCTATAAGCCACTAAAAAACTATTGTGAAAATATTCAGGAGAGCCTCTGAACATGCAAACATTGGGAAAGGACATTTTCTTGTAACATATGAAAACTTACTTCAGGTTTTGTATAAAATCATCTTGATTATTTAATTTCTATATGCAGCAGAGATGACTGAAAATTAGATTAGTTTCTGAACACTCAAAAATAATAATAATTATGGGGATTTAGCTTCACAATTTCCATTAAGGACATAGGAATTTCATATCCCACCAATATACTGAAAATGTGCACATTTAGCTCAGACTGCCCTGGAACTTTTACAGAACATTTACAATAGCACTTCAATATGGCTTCTGATCTTATTTATAGACTGTCCATTCAGATAAATAAATGATTGTGTATGAGGCTTTCAACTCTTACAAACAATATATTTTCTCTGTGTCCTCTATTACTTTGGTTTTGGATTTCAGACAATACGTTCAGGTTACTGCAAATTAAAGATCAGCAGAAATGTACTTACATCTAATTCCTCTGATGAGGTTGAACTGAATGTAGTAGTGGTCCCTCCAAATAATCTGATTTTTCAGTGAAGCCATTTTAAATAGAGAAAACTGTAGGGAGGGGGGAAGAGGTGGCCTTGTGTTTGTTCGCATTAACAGCAATCTGAGTAGTCAATCGCTGATGCTTTTATGAGAAAGTAGTTCTATGAGGCAGTTTGAAAATGGGGTCTAAATGTCAGGAAAATTCAGACTAATGATGGTGTGCAATAGAATCCTATACCTCCTCTGGAGTCTTCTAAATGAGATTCTTCCCATCATATCTGCTCAGACACCCAAATTTCTGATTAACTTATTACCTCTGTTGTCTATCCATGATCTCAGCAGTAATTGCTTTCCAGCGTTTATTTAACCCCACCAGTTTTTCCTGCAGGAAGCTCCCATCTGCAGTGGAGAGTTTCTGTATGATTCCTTCCCCAGTTCTGTTCAGTGCTGAAAAGCTGGTCCGATGACTGCTGACTCCTTCTTCAAGTTCCTGTCACAAGTATGAAAACCAAGCAGAATTTTATTACTGATCTAAACTGACTTTGATTTATGGCTTATAACATTGAGAATACATCCTGGCTGCATATTATTTTACCAAAAAGAGCTTCTTAAGCTACTTTACATTAACAATGTGCAGCTTTAAATGAATGATTAAATGCTTGTTATTAAGTCTAGCCCAATTTACTAATAAATCTAATTTTAAAAAGACTGATGCACAATTGGCTACTGAATACAACTGAATATAAAGGAACTGACTTCTAAATGGTCCATATTAGCATCTACATTCATGCCGGATGTTTTTAAGTGCTATACTGCTGGTTTTTTTATCACTGCTCACAGATTATGTGACTTTTCACCAATTCTCTCCGAACTTGTGTGCACAGTGTACTTGTAACCTTACAACACTTTATCTAGGATAATTTTGGCAAAGTTGCCATGATCTGCTGATATCACAAAAAAATCCAGGCAACTAAGGGAAGTCAGAAAAAGTCAGGTTCAAACCTTAACACATCCCTATCAGCTAGAAAAAGCTTACATTAGTAGTACAGATAGATCTCTTTGTGACTAGAACAGAACTGACGATGATTCAAGGAAGAGAAAGGAAATGCCCTAGAAGAAAACTCCCAACAGCACTAAGAACAAGAATAAAATACAAGCAATACTCAGTGGATCATAAATTTATCCTGTAAGTCACAGGTATTTAACATTTGGATTTCTAAAATATAAATACCTGCACATTGCTAAGTGTATTTTTTTGTTTTGGATTTATTTTAAAGCCTCTTGCTTTTACAAAATTAAATTAAGATTTTAGTTAAACAGAAATATTGCTTCCCCTTTAGGGTGACACATGAGAAGAACCAGGAAATCAAAATTTGAAAAGGCAGAACAATAGCAAATAAAATTTACATTTTTCTTTTTTTCTGGAGTATTTACACAAGGCAGCTTTATGAAAACAAAACAATTGTGCTTGCTTTCTACTCAGAATGGAAAACTAAATCCTGCAATGGACAATTATAGATATACTAAGTATTTTTAAAAGTATACCCAATTAAGGAGTACAGTACATTGATTCTAATGTATTTTTAAAATGTACCAAAAAACCTTAATAGGGAAAAAAAGTCAACAGAAGACAGAAAATAGAGCTTATGTCCCTAACTCCCTATTCAAACTTTTACATTTATACTCTAACAAAAAAAAATCAACTGAAATTACAAGAAAAGCAATTTCAAGTTACTCACACACACATACTTTCCTGCAAGACTTTAGAAGACCATCACAATTTCAAGAATATATTTTTATTTATGGGCAACTTTGAATCTTCAGCTCAAATCCATACTAAACTTTGGTCAGCTTTCCTGTCCTCTGACCAAATGCCCCGTACCTGCTGATGCATCCCAGCTATCTCCAAATCCAGGCTACCATCCGGAGCGCGGGCATCAGCCAGTAACCCTTCAGCTTCTGTTATCCACTGTGTGAGGTCATTGAGATCGCAATGAAACTGCCTCCAATCTTCAACTGCTCTGTCAAAACAGCTGTTGGGGAACAAAAAGGGTTTTTAAATTACTAGACTGTTTCAGGGAAAAGACATGGGCTGACCTATTTAATATTAAGAGTAGTTAATTCATAATAACTTGTCCTGCAAACAGAAAGGCTTGATATATTACAATTAAGTATGTCTTGTGCACTGAACAGTTCCTGTCATTGCACTGAGTACAAAAGCAAATCACACAAACCATCACTGCCATCAGGGCTGAGGTATTTTTGGTTTCCGTTACTGGGAAAATAAAGATTAATTAGCTGTAGCAAAACTGGTCTCTTGAACAATTTTTTTTTAAATAGTTCATATATCAGAGGGCATGACAAATTAAATATGATTAATTGCTCAGCTAAGGTTTTTTGCTCACAAAACCATGATTTCTCCTGCTGCCAGAAGCCTTAAAAGGTGAAGCTGAGCTTCATCACACTTCACTGCTTGTGAGCTTTACCACTCCACTTCAACTCGATCAGAAATAGGCATGCATGCAGTAGGTCCCACAGAATTCATTACACAAAAATATTCAATATATTTTACTTTTGCAGCATCATTAGTTTTAAGCTTAACTTAAAAAGGCAAACATTTTCTCTGGCAGGCAAAAGATCAACCTAGTAGACACAACATGTTTTCATACTAGCTAAATGGGCAGTGACAGTAGGCTGACAAACAAAGAAAAAATATTTTTTAGCAAAACCAAGAATATAAATATACTCTTCAGAAAAGCATCTTAGCCAGGCACATGACTTTTATAATTTGTTGACTGAGGACAGTATTTCTGCACTATATAGTAGATAAGATCTCTGTCCCCAAAGGCTTTACCGTCCACATAAGACAGACAATACAGAAAAGACAACTCTGATGGACTAGATCATGTACCACTTCAACATGGTGCATTTTGTTTCCCTTTACAAAATATAAAACAGAGGGCAGATAGCATCAGCTGGCATAAATCTGCATAGCTCCATGATGGATCTGGAGTTGCGGATCTGCTATGAGTATAAGAAGGCAGTTCATTTTGAAAGACAGAAATTAAGGCATGGTACTAGTTTGCACAGTAGGATCGTGAACCTTTTTTCCCTAAACTTCAATAGGCCTGCATATCTAGACCCTAACAACTCCTGCCTTCAAAGGCCTACATTTTAAGAATTTAGATGTATTCTTATCACTTAGCTAGTTATAGTGGTATAAAAGGAAGAATCAAAATCGGTGCCTGCCGGAGTAAGGGCCTTCTCTCACTGTGACAGTCTGAGGCCCTGTTCTTAGGCTAAGGCCTTTGGCTAAGCAGCAAAGGCAGCCATAAGTTGGGAAGCGAACGGTCACATCTTCACCAGTCACACTGAAACAAGGGGCTATTGGGCTGAGAGGCACAGACGGAGTCGACACGGGAGCAGCAGTAGTCAACTCAGTGCTGTGAAGACGGCGCAGTAAGTTGACCTAAATATGTTGACTTCAGCTACAGAATAGCATAGCTGAAGTTGCGTATCTTGGGTCGATTTCCCTGCCTCCCCCGCGTGTAGACCAGTGCTAACAGGAATTGGATCTGGAGTTTCACTAGAGAGGAAAAACCTCGGAATGCTTGTGTATACAATGATGTTTAATAAGTTTTATTCATCTTTAAATCATGAGATACAAAATCCTACAGATGTGAACCAATTTTACACTGTGAACACAGCATCTTTTTGTCAATCTCATTTTTTTCTTTGGTTTCACACAACACTAATATATGTTGAATTCATCCTTATATTTTTGAATGTATTATTTTGATTGGCCATCTTGGTAGACAGATTTGGAGTTCTTGTATGAGTTCAGAAGTAGCTTGATTTAACTGTATCCCATCAGAAAACACCAAATCTAACTTAAATGAGCTAGTGTCATGACCACAGTGTTATTCACTTGCAGTGATTTAAAAAGTTTCAATCAGCAACAATCAAAATTGAATTAGATCTAATCTTTGCCAAGACTTACGCATATTTCCTGGCCTAGATTTGTTTTACTTTGTTTGTATGGCTTAGTTTTAACTATCAAGTTCAGTTAAACTGGGTTGGCTTACATCTTGCAAAGGTAGAAGGAGGGGCTTATCTGGGCTTCAACTTGTAAACATGAATGATTCCCCCAAACTGAAATCAGTAGCTTGTAATGCAACCCATTTAGAAAATGAGCAGCATTTAATTTACATATAGCTTTAATCTAAATGTTTTGCAAACTGAGTATAATTTAGAGTAGATCAATGGTTCCCTATTTACCCTTCTGGGATGCATAATGCCGCTTTCTGTGTGTGGGCAGCATCCACCCAATATATACACTACCTGTATGGCCCTGAGGCTGTAACATGGGCCATAGCTGTGTGCTAATTGGGCCACAAGCAGCCCACGGGTTTTTGAACCATTGAACTAGGTACAAGCATTTTTTCTTCATCAATCACTGTTTATTGTTCATCTTATAAAAGCCAATGAATGAGAATGCAACAACTTCCAATTTCTTCAAATAAACTGTTATACTATCCCAACCGTAACATTTTAAGAACCATGGGGCTGGTCAGCTTCTCCAAATGGCTCCTTTACAGTAACGTATAAAGTGACTTTTACATTTTATTTATTCATCATTAAAACCCCACCACAAAAAAAAAATCAAAGGAACAACCAACACATTGGGAAGGTTTCTTCTTTCCACTAATTCCCAATACCTGCTTTGACTTTCCGAAGAAATTAACCCAGTAAAATGATCTCTACAATTAAATGGGAAAACTAGTTCTCTTTTATTGCCAATGTGCTTTTTGAAGGCTTAGAATTGGTCAGAGGAAATTACCTCATGTAATGTTTATTTACTCATGTACTTAATATTTAAATGGTTATTCAAACAATAGTGTTAATTTAAACTACCTATTCACCTCATAAATAAGTGGCATTCATTATTTGTTTGCATTACTTTTTTTAAATATCAACCTTTAAAATGTCCATTAATGAATATAATCAGTCTCGTGGGTAACCAGTTTTGCTTTATTCTCCTTCCATTGCAAAAATTATGCCTGTATAACACTCCTTGGCAGACCAGCCATTTACATAAACTGTTCTGTAAAAGAAAACACTCAATGCTTCTGTACAAGAATTTAATTAGCTGCTGCATTTTATCACTCATTTTGTATTAACTCTTCGGTTTACAGAGCTAGTTTTCATCCTGCTCTGAACAGAATACATATAGCTAGTATATAGTCCAAACCTAATCTAATGGAGTTTGCTTTTGCAAGTCCAGGCTGTCTCACCCTGGAAGATAAGACATGGCAGTCAAAGCACCTAGGTTTGGTTATAATTGGTTGTAACTGTGATTCGTCCAAATTTAGTTTCAGGTTTAGATTCAATGAGCTGTCTCATGCCAACCATTTAAGATATTCTAGCTAACGTGGATTTTTTTATAATAAAAAATGCAATACAATTTGCATGATAGTGTTAAATAATGTTCAAAATAATTTTGCAGCATTAAAATAGGAAACATGCTGATTAAACACTTTCATTAAGTTTTGTAAAATGGTTAAAGTTCTGCAAACATAAAACATTTACCACTATTCACATTAAAATATATTCCTACAAAATCAAAACATACCACTTCTGATCATTGTACATCCTATTGATTCTGTCCCATTCTGCATTCAGCTGTGTTAGTGCATCTCCTATTTGAATAGCTTCAGGTCCAGATGCTTCCAATATAACATCAGGTTGTTTCTCATGAATGACAGCAATCTGGTCCCCAAGTTTGTCCAAAACGTCTTTTATGTTCTACAAGCGCAAGGATGACACCAACCCATTAGTTAAATCAACATCAACAGGAAACAAGAATAGTCAATAGCCTTCAAAAAACATTATGAACATTGCCAGTTGAACAACCAGAAATGGAAGACACTGGCTATCATGGGAAGAGCACCAACAGTTGATAAATCAACAGAGAAAAACTGTTTTCAATTGCACCTTTTTAATCACCTATCCTTTCCACAAACCTTATTAGAGGACAACATACATATTTACAGCCAATCAGTTTTGAGTTAAAGAAACATTAAGTATTAGAATGAACTTCACTTTTTCTCTTATTCTTTTAATCAAAAATTGCACTTGCAATACAATGTTAATTTTTCTTTGTTCCTCATCTCATCAAAAACTTCCTTTGAAGTCTCATAAGAAAAGCGGTAGTTTAAATTACTCCCCATATAATTTCTGACATATCCAGAACTGCATTGAAGTAACGTGAACATTTTAACTTTAAAGGACAAAAAGATTTTCAGAATTAATATGGTCAATTCCAAACAAATTGCAGTATTGGGTCTAGATGTTCCAAAACCTTACATGGTTCTGGCACTATTCTGAGACTTCTCCATAATCTAGCTACAATGACATATGGATGAAACAGCAGAATTACCTTATACATATCTATTTCAGTTACATCATTTCCATGCACTTTTCTTCCAAATGCATTTTAAATAGTGTGAGATTGTAAAAAATAAAAATATACAGGACACTATTACCTAAAACTATGATGAGCATTTTTAAACCCATTCAGTATTATAATCATCACTGGAATTCTCATTGTGGGTGCACATATGCAGCAAGGAGGAAATAGGGACTGAAAACAGCATCATCAAAACGGATCAACACACCCAACCCTGACAAAGCCATGATATTATAGCAAGGGTGGACAAATTTTGTGGCCTGAGGGCCACACTGGGGAATAGAAATTGTACGGCGGGTCATGAATGGTCACAAAATTGGGATTGTGCACGCGCTCTGGGGTTGGGCAGGGGATGAGGAGTTCGGGGTGTAGGAGGGGGGGGATCAGGACTGGGGCAGGGCTACAGGTTCTGGCTAAGTGTGCAGATGAGAGGTTTGGGGTGCAGGAGGATGCTCAGGGCTGGAATTGAGGGGTTTGGAGAGCAGAAAGGGGATCAGGACTTGAGGTTGGGGCATGGGGAGATGCTCAGGGGGCGCAGGCTCCGAGCGGCGCTTACCTCAAGCAGCTTCCAAGAGCAGCGGCATGTCCCTTCTGCAGCTCCTATGCGGAGGCACAGCCAGGCAGCTCTGCACATTGCCCCATCCGCAGGCACCGCCCCTATAGCACCCATTGGAGCGCATAAGAGCCAGAGAGGGACCATGCCGCGGCTTCCAGGAGCCATGTGGTGGAGCTCCCGACTGGAGCAGGGCCAAGCCACGTGGTGGGGGCTTGCGGACCATAGTTTGCCCACCAGTTTTATAGTTATGTATGCTTTTGAAAGCCTTTGGGTAAGCAATAGTAATTGCTTTTCTCAGTGAAACAGTTCAACAACTTTAATTCTCCCTTGCTCCAAAAACTAAAAAATGGTACTAGTCCAGGAGTCCTCAGACTGTGGTCTGTAGAGAGCTGTTGAGTCACATGTTGCTAGCTCTTTCTCCTTGTTTCCAGCTGCTTTTATAGCACTTTGCAAAATTACAAAGAAGCACCAGGATGTGTATAAAAGCAGCAGGCAACAAGTAGAAGCAGCAGTCAGCCTAGCTATCTCTGTTAGGGGACATCGCTACAAAGGGAAGAATGTGCAGTGAATGGGAAACATCAGAAGGCAAAAAACCATGCATGGAACAGAGAACGTAAATGTGGAGTGAGGAATGAAATGAAATATAAAAGGAGACCAGGTATAAGTTCCAAAAACGTATAAAGTAAATAGGATTTAGATACCTAAGTATCGAATTCACTTCTGAAAATGGACTTAGGTGCTTTTGAAAAAATAAACTTGCTGAGTAAAATTTTCCAACACAAAAATTAACAAAATATACAAGTACTCCCATTGCCTTCAATTGGGATGAGTTATGTGCTTGTGTGCTTTACTGAATTGGGACAGGAGTATTTTCTAGCTTAAAGTTAAACATGTGATTTGCTTACTCAAACCTTATTTGCAGTAAACTCGGCTATGAACAAATACTTTCCTTATACTTTTCCAAATAAGTTATGGCTGCGGTTACTACAGGGATACAGGTATGAGACACTGGAAGGGAAGTTGACCCACTAGGCTCTAAGATAGATGTTGATCACACTATGAAAAAAAATGGAATCTGTGTAGAAGTCAACATTTTAAACAGACAACTATAAAATTTCACTGAAAGAAAAACATCAATTCTCACATCTCTACTTGTCATTTCAAACTTGAGTGTTCCAAATGGAAAAGAAAATATGCACGGACAGGGGACAGTTACCAACAACAGCTACAGCGGGAAGGAAGCAAGTAGGATTTAATTATTTTCTACACAATATATATTTAACCAGTATACCACATACGTTGAAAATATAATTGTTGAATCATTTCTTGGTTTTCATCTCTTTTTGTTGCTCTTTTTGCAACACAACACTTAGATTTGCAATACCTTCAATGAATCTTCCTGAGTAGAGAAGTCCTCGTAGACACCAGTGTTTAGCTCTGGTGCATTCAACAATAGTTCAACATCAGCCATGGCCAGCAAAACTCTGTTAATTTCAACAAGGTATTCAGTAGGGAAGGGAGAGGCCCTACTTCCTGCTGGATAGTTGCCTTTTAACTTCAGGACGGGGATCGCCTAAAGCAACACAAAAAGGTCATTTTATTATTTATTCTTCTCAATTTAAGGCATTTTGGAAAAAGGGAAATCCTAAACAAAATACTACTGTTATAAATGAAAAATTTCTACTATATTCAGAGTAGGCATTTTCTAAATTAAAGACAAAAAACAGTTCTTTCTATCCTTCTGAAAATTACCCAATCCCAAAGAGGGCCATCAGGATTATATCAGCAATTTAAAAAAATTTTAATCCTTTTTCCAAAACAGCCTTTTAGTTCTACCACCTTCATTTTTATACCTCATGCCAAAACGTAGAACACTTTTTCTCCCTGGACTCATGTTTACAGGAAACAAACGGAAACAAAAGATAGTCTCTGCTTTCCGGATTGTCAGTGCTTTACTGAAGACAAGACTGAGTTGTAAATTTACTCCAGCACATTCCACCATTTTTTCTCCCAACAAAAGTAGCAATTTTTGCTCCCAAAAGTATTTTTAAATATGCTCTCATAAGTCTTAAGCTTTGCATGGGATGACTAAGACACTGCAAAGATTTAAAAGCATGTGAGCACTTTTCCAGCAAGTACTAAATACTCGTGCTGAAAGGTGCTTACAAGGTTTCCAGCAACAACATAAACCGGTGCCTCGCTTTCCTTCATAATGACAAAACACTCTGCAACTGCATCCACTGTATCTATTTTGCAGCCACAAGAGATTACCACTTCAGATGATTCCAGAAGCCCCAGATGTGGCTCCTATAAACCAGAATCTGTATGGGTGAGTTCCCAGTTAGTAGAGAGGGAAACACTGGAGCAGGTAAAATGTGGCTTTCTTCTATGGCATACGATATAGATGACAAGTCCACTGGAGTGTTCCTGGAAATTAGATCCAGGTAGCCTAAGTTACATCATTGCCATGTCTGGCAAAGACATTAGTCACAGATATCTGAAGCAGATTTTCCATGGGCTGAAACATCCTAGAAATGGTTTCTTATTTCAAAAACTTCTTACTGGACAGAAGACATTGTGCTGCCAAACTGAAAACACCAGAGCTTTAATATCAACTGCAAAAATTAAAATCTTGCAATGAATATTCTCTGCTTCCCCTGGTGTAGGTATCACACACTGTCATGGTTACATGAAGCAAATGAGTTGACAACACTGCATGATGGTGCAATGAGTATCAGAGCTCTATATTATTTGCAAGGTCCTTTGTGTTTTGATCAAATGGCTTAGAAAGGATATTGGAGAGGAAATGGAAGAGTTCTCTCTTATAGGTAAGAGGTAGTAACCAGTTTACTGAAATGCCTACAGAACCAGTGTCCTATCTGAACTCCCAATTCGATGCCAAATCTACTTGTACCTTTTAAAATATAACAGCCCCATATGGTACTTTGCAGGGATATATGAGGATAGAGGGTGAAGTGATGATGAGTGTATTCTTCTAAAAAGTGCTCTTTTTAATGACAGCAGCAAGAACATTAGTAACTTCAATGCCTTTAATATTGCCTCTGCTGAATTTTGTAGGCATATTGAATAGATAGCTCTTAGTACCAACATTAAGTGTTGCTTCCAATTAGCATGATGGTAGAAACACATATCAAAATAATTCATCTACATTTTCATCCTGTCTACACCACTCTATATATAAACCATGAGAAAAAATTAAAGTTACTCTAAAATTAATGATTGGGTTTTTTGGTAAGCTCACTTCAGGTGTTCAGCTACCAAAGCAGGGTAATTAACTGCATCAGTAACAGCACGAAGTGGCATTTTTTCTTTCACTGAGCTACTAAAAAAAGTGATCAGCAAAAGATGCCTCCACTTACAAATGGCCTCTTCTGCAGTTGGATCTGTAATCCTTGAAACAGTATTGAGGAAATTCAGCTTTGTGCTCCACTCCAAATGGACATCCCAGTTCTTCAATCTCAGGAAGATTGAAGGAAAACTGGCAACTTTTGCAACTGATTTCTGCATAGCTGCTGTTCATCTGTGATATGTTGCATTTTCTTCCTCCCATTGTGCTGCTAAACCTCTTACAGTTGCCCAAATCATTCAAGCAACATCTGGCCTAGTCATCATCCACTATCCAAATGTACTTCAATTGTCAGTGAGACAAACAGCTCTCCTTCTTTGATGAAATAATTCTGTGTGTTTGATCAATAGCAGTGGCTTAGAAAACACACTTGGGTCTTTCACTCTATGAACTTGTAAAGCTTAAAAGTTGTATTCCATGTCTAGATGTTGCTGGGCACCTTAAATATGTTATTCAAATTAACTAGAATCCAGTCAGCATAATTTGTGTTGTCAAAAGTAAAAATCACAGAAGACGCTCAAGTCAGGGCATCTAACTTAAATGAAGTTTATCTCAGGTACTGAACACTTCTAAGGAAAGATGCCAAACTGCAGTACTAGCCCTGTACTGTAACTGGAAACATCTGGGTGCTACCACGAGACTAATTCATAATATATTAGGTCTCAGCCATTTATCATGCACACAAAAAAATCATGATGCACAAGCACAAAATTGGCTCTAATGCAATTGAGAGCATAATTAGAACATAGGGGCTTAAAATAATCAGGACAGCCATACTGGGTCAGACCAAAGGTCCATTTAGCCCAGTATCCTGTCTTCTGACAGTGGCCATTGCCAGAGGAAAGGAAGAAAACAGGTAATCATCAAGTGATCCATCTCCTATCGCCCATTCCAAGTTTCTGGCCAACAGAGGCTAGGGACACTGTCCCTGCCCATCCGGGCTAAAAGCCATTGATTAATCTATCCTCCATGAATTTATCCAATTCTTTTTTTAACCCTGTTATAATCTTGGCCTTCACAACGTCCTCTGGCAATGAGTTCCACAGGCTGACTATGTGTTGTGTTAAGAAATATTTCCTTTCATTTGTTTTAAACCTGCTGCCTATTAATTTCATTGGGAACCAGTGTGTTTCTGCTGCAGAAGGAGAGGGCAGTCTCTTTGCATCATCAGCCTTGCTCTCTGGAGGATCTTTCCTCAGCAGTGCACAAGGTGTGGAAGAAGACTGGGAATGGCCAAATGCCTAAAAGTCATGTAGAACTGCTAAGGTACAGTAACCCCCATGTTGTGGTTCTGCAGCTACCTCCATGGCAGAGGATGAAGGATGCTACAAAGCACACATGCCACTCTGCACTGGCCAAATGCAAGGCTCTGGATTTCATTTAAATGGATAGCTCTTTTGATTTATCTTCCTGTCCTGCTGCATTATAACATTCAATTGTTTACCTTCTACTGGGGGGGGGGGGAGGGGGGAACCTTACCTGGAGTTTGAACTGTATCTGTTGACATGCAGCAAACTGGGTTTCAACTTGTTGCCAGCGTCGACACACATTGGTGTGCTCAGCTTCCCCCACTGGGCCATATTGGGACAAGCTGCTGCTCTTCTCCTGCAAAGCAGTGAATTCCTCGCGGTGCTGTTCGAGCTCCTGAAGCAGTTCCTGCAGAGTACACCAAATTAGAAGCTGCCTGAAATCACTAAACAGTTATTTCCTCCTTTTCACACATCATTCAATGTGTAAACACACCAGAGTGGTGTATGTACATTACTACAGTACTGCTTTATAAATTCAGCTTTTTTCCTCCTTAAATGTGGAACTGCAGAACCAACAAAGCCTAGGGAGCAACAGTAATTTCTGCCTCACATAATTAGGTCCCTTGCAATTTGGCTCACTCCAACTAAATTTCACATAAGCCTGCTGTTTTTCTTTTTTTAAAAATCATAAGCATGGAAGTTTGATGCCCAACTTTATGTTGAGCACCAAAAGATAAAAAGCTAATCGAAGATCAAGTGATAGAGTTATTGTCCTGGTAGATATGACTGGATGACCCTTTTCCATCTCTAATTTCAAACTGAAAGGGCAGGTTTTAATAAACATTTTGACCCATATCCTCAAAGATAACTAAGGGAGATAAGCACCTAAATACCTTTAAGGATCCAGGCTCCTCTTTTTACAAAATACACATTTTCAGTATGAATGGGGAATACTCACTCGGAGCATTTATTTTGTACAATAAGGTACCTCAGTTCATCAAGCTTCCACTGTATTTCCATCTTTGCAAATAAACATTCTGTTGATCAGGGAAACCCAGCATTTCAAACCACTCTTGCCATACTCATTGAACTCTGGAAACAGGCTTTTTCATTTGAGTATTGAGATTGCTGTGTCAGTTTAACCTGCTCATCTGACTCAAATCAATGCAGTTAGTGCACAAATTTGCTATGTAGCTACTGCAAAAGAAATTGCTCACATTTACGAAATCTTGAGGTCTTTGTAAGTAAGATGAACAACAAATACAGAATAAGAGGGAAAATGGAGAGCTTTACTTAACTATGAGAAAATATTACTTAAGTGCCTCTGGTGGCTGTGTTCTGACCCAATTAAATGTCAACACCAGTTTATCAGGAAAAGAACAGCATGGGTACCAGCAACAAATTCCCTTCCAATCTGTAAAATGATCATTTGTTCATGTCAAATAATTTTCTAAAGCGTGGGGGAGGGGAGTAATCTCAAGAACTTTAGCCCACTAATTTCCTCCTGCAATTTAAGGCTTCATTCGCCTTTATCCCAGCCAAATCATTGGGTATAGCAAGGTAGGAAGAAAATCTAAATGAGAACCATCCTCTTGAAATTGAAAGTGATTTCAAAAAATCCCTTCACACTGAAGATCCAGCTAGTAAAAAGCTCAGGGAAAGTTATAAGGAAAGATTTAAACTCCTGATTCATGCTTCTCCAGACAATATATATTCCAAATAAATTGTTTTGTATGGGTGGGCAAGGAACACAGTCTTTCCTGAAATATTGATGATATGCTATCAGCCATTCTCTAGAGTAAGTGTACACAATCCTAAGTGGGTAGAGTTCACCCCATGCCCAACAAAAGTACACATTTATTGAGTGCTAAAGTCTCCCCCTTCTTTGGCCCTTGTTTAGTACCAAAAAGGTAATTCCTATGTAATGCTATATGAAACCCTAGTCTAAGCTTTCTTCCCAAGCTTTGCTAAATCCTACAGTTGTTTCCCGCAAACCTGTCCATTCCCAAATGCTAGCTCCCTCTTCTTGAGGGCTTATCTCATGGTTGCATATTGAGCTAGCAGCATCAGTGAGTTAACAAAACTCGCCTAACTTTCCAGCCAGGATCGAACCAAAAGTTGGAAGTGCATGAGGCAAACACTGGTAGCTTAGCAGAGAGATTGGTCAGGTCTCTAAACTGGGATACTTCCAGGGATTTCTCCTCTTATGCATAAAACATCATTACTGAGAGAACAGGCAGACAAGGAATCAAAATTTTTGCCCTTGCTGGGGGTAGGAGAAATTAAATGCTTTATCAAGTGATTCCGCATTTTTCTAGTTCCAGGATCAGAGCATCCATTGGCTACACAGGAACTCTATGGCAAGTGAGTTCATCTTGACTGATCTTTCTTGGGAGCACAAGTTCTCACTTCAGAAATGTTGACAGTACCCATTTTAAAAAAAGCCTCATGGGATATCCTCGCTGGCAGGAGTTCAAGATCACTCAACTAAACAAATAAACAAGCCACAAAAACAAACCTCTGGAAGTTTCACTCACTACTCAAAGTACACCTCTGTATGAAAAGTCTGGGTGTAAAAGGGTATGAAGTAATATCAGCACTATCTGAGTTTTAAACCGTTCAATTCAACAGCTCTGGTCAATACTGGTTATGTCTGGAAACTAGACGATGTTTTCAAATAGAGGAACTGATTGTGAGCAACCAGCCTCAACATGAAAACTCTGGTCCATCAACATTCCATGCTATGTACACATATACATTGCTATGTACACATATACATTCCTACATGATTTTTTTACACAGGGTCCACCTTAAAAAATTACTAATTGCTTTATTATCTAAATGCCTTTGAGTCAGGAAATCACCCTGTTCAGCAAATCACTTTAGCATGGGTCACCTGAGTACTCAAATTATTAGTAGCAGTTTTGCCTGTACTAAGGCCACATGTATCCTTATACCATATTGTACCCCATTTGCCCTCATCCCACTGAGCATTCATAGATGCATGGACCTACCTCTCCCACTATATATTCCAGAACTCACTGAATGAAGCACGTCAATGCTATAAAAGCTCGGAAGGTTGCAGGAGGTGCCTTTTACTTTCTTCTCAGCGAAGATTCCACCTTCTTAGAAACTAAGTCCTCACATAGAAAATTTACTCTGGAATGATCCTTTGTTAGGGAAGATAACTGCATCAAGAAAGCTGGGGTGCTTGATGCCAGTTTTGCTTCATTCTTCATTAAAAAGGTTAACAATGACCCAGTACTCAACCTAATTAATATTAACAACAGGGGGAAGAAATTCAAGCCAAAATAGGGAAAGAACAGATTAAAGAACATATAGGTAAGTCAGATGTATTCAAATCAGCAGGGTCTAATGAAATTCAGCCTAGGTAGTTAAGGAACAAGATAAAGCAAGCTTGGCGCCATTAACAATTATCTTTGAGAATTTCTGGAGGATGGGAGAGGTCCCAGACGACTAGAGAAGAGCAAACACAGAATCTATCTTTAAAAAGGGAAACAAGGAGGATCCAGGGAATTATAGACCACTCAGCCCAACTTCAATATCTGGAAAGATACTGGAACAAATTATCTAACAATCGATTTGTAAGTATCTCAAGGACAATAGACTTATAAGGACTAGTCAGCACGCATTTGTCAGGAACATATCATGCCAAACAAACAATTCCCTTCTTTGATAGGATTACTGACAGAGTGGATAATGGGGAAGCAGAACACGTGATATACCTTGATTTTAGAAAGGTGTTGGACATATTCGCTTATGAGAATGTCATGTGGAAGTGAGGAAAAGGTGGTCTAGATGAAATTACTATCACAATTGGTTGAAACATTGCACTCCGAGTGTAGCTATCAATGGTTTGCTGTCAGACCAGGAGGGTGTACTTAATGGGATTCAGAGGTCGGCCCTCTGTGTGGTGCTATTCAATATTTTCATTAATGACTTGGATAATGGAATAGAGAGTACACTTACAAACTCTGCAGATGACACCAAGCTGGGAGGGATTGCAAGCACTCTGGAGGACAGGTCAAAATGACCTTGACAACATGGAGAACTGGTCTGAATTCAACAAAATGAAATTCAATGAAGGCAAGTGTAAAGTGCTTCATTCAGGAAGGAAAAGTTAAATGCACTACTACAAAATGGGGGAAGAATTGTTTTGGTGGCAATACTGGTGAAAAGGATCTGGGAGTTATAGCAAATCACAAACAGTGTGAGTCATTAATATAATGCAGCTACAAAAAAAGACTAATATGCATCTGGGGTATATTGAAAGGATATTGCATATAAGACATAGGAAGTAATTATCCCACTCTACTCGGCACTGGTGAGGCCCCAGCTGGAGGACAGTGTCCAATTTAGGGCACCAAAAATGATAAAAAGATTTAGAAAACCTGACCAATGTGGAAAGGTTAAAAAAGCTGGGAATGTTTAGTCTTAATAAAAGACGACTATGGGGGGACCTGGCACAAGTCTTCCAATATGTTATCAAGAGGATGATGCTCAATTGTTCTCAGTGTCCACTGAAGGTAGAAGAAGTAAATGGACTTCATCTGCAGCAAGGTAGATTTAGGTTAGCTATTAGGAAAAGCTTTCTAACTAGGATTGTATTTAAAGTCTGGAATCGGCCTCCAAAGGAGGTCATGGAGTCCCCAACATTGGAAGCTCTTAAAAACAAGTTGGACAAACAGCTCTTAGGGATGGTTTAGATCAGTGGTTCTCAAACTTGTTTACTGGTGACCCCTTTCACACAGCAAACCTGTGAGTGTGGACCGCCCCTTATAAATTCAAAACCCTTTTAAAAGTATTTAACACAATTATAAATGCTGGAGGCAAAGCAGGATTTCGGGTAGAGGTTGACAGTTCGCAACTCCCCCTGTAATAATGTCACAATCCCCAGATTGAGGACCCTGATCTAGGTTTACCTGTTCCTACCACAGCGCGGGTGCTGGACTTGATGATGTCTCAAGTCTATGATCTCTGGAAGGGTAGCCAGACTGGATTTGTTTTGATGTACAGTAAACCCTTGATTTAACGGACCTCGATTTAACGGACTTCGGATGCAACGGACAAAATTTCTAAGCAAGTCTGATGCATCCGAAATCCATTTGTCACGGGCTGCCTGCCGGCTCCCGGCTGCCGCCTGGGTCCAGGCAGCGGGCGGGCTGCCTGCCGGCTGCCGCCTGGGTCCCAGCAGCCGGGACCCGGGCGGGCTGGCTGACAGATCCTGGCTGCCACCCGGGTCCCAGCCCGGGTTCTGGCAGCGGGCGGGCTGCGGAGCTGCCGCCCCGACCATGTGGCGATCGGGCTGCTGCTCCGACAGCTCGGGGTTTTTTTATTATTAAATAACGGACATTTTCATTTAATGGACACCCCCTCGCCCGAATTAGTCCGTTAAATGGAGGTTTTACTGTATGTTAAAATGCAGCCTTGTTTGCTTGTATAAGGTCTTAAGATTTTGTGGGAAATTACATTTCCCAGCACTAAATGGAAGCAGTTCTTCATCCCCCAAGGAGACGCAAGACTCCATTGATTTTTTCTTTTGGGGCTTGCTTCCTCTCAGAAATGAACAGTACAGAAGAAGCCAGAGAAGTGGAAGGAACTCTTGGGTGAATGGTGAAGATCTGACATCTGTGCTGAGTCCCCCGTTCCCCCCCCCCCCCCCGTCGTCTTTCCTGTCCAAACTCATTTGGACTCTGTGTCCAAAAGGGATATGGGCAGGTCACCCTCATGCAGCCAAGATGGCCAACCAGAGAGAGGCTTCCCTTCTGAGAATAGATGAAATTATGGACTGGCTAAAAGTAAATCTCAAGTGAAGAAACTATCATGAGAAAAATATCTGAAGATGTAATAGGTCAAAAATATTACTAGTATACATCAAGCTAATTTGCAAAGTTTGGTATCAAGATTATGAACCATAACCAGAGGAAGCACTAAACACTTGCCTGTAATAAGTATTTATATACAAAGTAACAAATATCGAAGAAAGTTAGACCGGGGTTACTACTGCTCCCCCAGAAATGATAAGGCAATACTCCAGGCTAATCCAAGACTGACACAAGCAGATGAAACAATGGAAAAATACATACAACCCTTCTGGACAGACGCTTTACCATGGTGGCATCCAAAGAATATCCCTGAGCCCCAGCACACAACTCTAATATAAATTCATTTATTACCTTCACTCTTAATTTTTTGATCTGTATTTACCTGTAGTTCTTGTTCATCTTCCTCTCTGTGCAGTCCTGACAGACGGTGCTCTGTCTCGTTCAACCAGTTCAATAGATTGTCCTGTTCTTTCTTATATTGTGAAAACACAGGGGAGAGCTCCACTGCTTGCCGCCTTTGAAAAGACTTCAGTTCCTATAACAAAATAGGCATGGGGGATACGCAGTGAGAGAAAAATAAATTGGGGGAAGTGGATTTTACTTATTTATCTTAAATGGAGCTCAGATTCTGCTTAGTGGGATGTGGGAATTAACTAATTACAATTAGTTCTGATTGGCTTGGGCGACAGATTTAAAAATTCAGAAAATCAAACTGCAGGAAAACAAAACTATAACTTTGGAGAATATTTTTTAATTTGGGATCACTGAGCCAATCATTGTTTCTGTATGTGCACTAAATATCTGAAGGCTTTTATCCCCTAAACCATACTATTAAGTGGTCACAATCAGATTTCAAATAGGCTTCCAGAAGTCCACCAGGCAGACTGCACCAAAAGTCAGTCATGTTAAAACTCTGAAGTCACACCTTTACATTGTTGTGTCTTGTCTGCAGAAGCAACAGCTGCAAGCGGATCTTCTCCCTCTTGCTGTCCTCCATGGGCCGCTGTAACAGTTGCTCTCCACTCTGTAAAACCTCCTCAATCTGGGCTCTTTCTTCATCCATCTAAAATTATAGAAGCCTATGGTCATTTACAGAAAGCCCATTTTAACGTATTCGAAATAGATTTACTGACTGCCTGAATGCTAACAAAATTAACACTTCAGTACTGTTAAACATCCCACTGTCACCCAAACTAAACTGGATGTGAGAAATTCCAATTCTCCACATGCAAAGACTAAAAAACGTATAACGCCATCATTAAAATATACTACCGAATTAAAGAAACAAAGAAGTGGATCAAGCTGTTTAATTCATCCATTCCTCACAAACCTTTTCATCTTCATCACTTGATTCCATGTGCTTTTCTACAACTTTTAACATGTTTTGTAAATCACTCTCAAATTTCTCAAGATCTGCAGAAGCCCCTTCAGGTTCCTGGGGTTCTGGCTCAACAGGAAATTTATAAGGCAAAGGTTCCTGACCAACAAGTATCTGTAGCACAAAACCAAAACAAAAACCGCACAAATTAACTGCAAATACTGAAGTAACTCATGTGATATTGACTCTCTGTGTAAGTAGATATCAATACACATGCCTGTCTGCAGGTCAGGCCATAAAACCATATATTGAACTATTTATTTTCAGAAAATAAAACTAACCCCCCACCCTGACCAAACAAACATTATTACTCACCCCAGGATTCAAAAATCCTGAATGAAGTTTCCCCAAAATAATGAGATTTTAATAATTAATTTGAAGTATTTTCATTTGCTTTCTGGTATTTGAGACTTTAAAGTTCATAATTTCAAGCTATTTTCCCCCAACCAAAAGGGAAAGAAGCTTAGCTTGCATTAAAAAGAAAAGTGAGATTCTCATTATACACATGACCATGACAGAGAAACACCAAAATATCATGGGACTTGTAATGAAATCGCAGGAGTTGCCTTGCTACAATAACTAGAGATAACTAGGTAGAATGCCATAAGTAGGTTACATGCCAAAGAGTTTCTGCCAATGAATTTCAGCCTGCAGGCCTCTAGCTAGCCTAGTCTCATGGCCTCTCTCTAACAGAGACTGACAATCATGCCAAGATATGGTCTACATAAATGACTACTGGGTAACAGGCTGATGCCACTTAGGGTGACCAGATAGACAGTGTGAAAAATCAGGGGTGGTAGGAGGTCATAGGCAACTACTTAAGAAAAAGCCCCAAATACCATAACTGTCCCTAGAAAATTGTGACATCTAGTCACCTTAGTGCCACTACACCCTTTCACCTATAATCCAATTCAAAATTCATACCCTGTTGATTGCTAGGTGTGACTGGTTACTTTCTGAAGCCATTAATTTTCACATATAGAGATTTACCTACATAAAAATATCTTTGTATATTAACACGACGTTATCCCTATGAAGCTATTATTAGCAGTATACCCACACATACATTATTCAAATGTCTTTAGAATATAAATTAACTGCTTGGTTTTGTGACTCCTTCTTGCTCACCTTAGCACTTCTGATGTGCTGTGATACCTTCTCAAAGTTCCGGTTCAGTTCAGACAGCTTCGGTTCTACAAGTTCACGGCAAGACACGCCACGACTGTTCATTAAGATAACGGCTTGGTCGCGCACGTTATCCACTCGGAGATTCACATCATCCAATTCTGATGTCAAACGCTGAGAAGCAAAAGCAGCACAAAGTTACTGCAGTGCAAAGAAAAATCAACCAGAAAAACTAGCTCAATCAAATAGTGCTATTATTTTATAACTCCCTGCTTTAAAGATTAAGTTTGCAACCTTCACTGTTTCTTCCTTTTTGCTCACTGGCTTTTTCTCAGTCTCATCCAGCAGGGCTTCAGCTTGATAAAGCCAAGTACTTATGTGGGCAACATTCTCATCAAAGATTTCTAGCTGGCTCCGATGATTCTGGAAAGGGAAGTAAAAAAATATATATCCAAGTAAGAGAAACAATAATATTTTTAAATGTCCCAGATAAGGAAAGCCTAGATGAAATATAAAAATGCTACACATACTTTAGGAAGAAAAACACTGAACATTTTATACCACCTTTCACCTTAATTAACTTTATAAACATTAACCAGTTTTACAGACCAGGAAATGGACAAAGGTAAGTAAGGTGTTTTGCACAAGACCATACAATTCTTTACCAGAAACAGGACTAGAATTCAAGAATTCCTGTTTTACAACATCATAATTTCTTCACTAATCCACCATGACTATTGGAGAGTGCTGCATTTTCTCTTTTTAAGAGGATATTTTTCTCCCCCTGTAGCGGTGTAAGAAAACTACACAAACCATAAGGGAAAGTGACGGACTCTACAGGATAAATACTGAAATGGATTGTCAGAATGACAAAGAAAAAAACATGACAAAAACAGAATATTTCCTCTAATTTCTATTATAGTAATCTTTTTAATTTAAGATACAGATATTGGCCCCAATTCAGGAAAGCATCTCTATTCAGGACAACACTTAAATTTAGGCATGTGTTTAAGAGCTGTCCTGAGTAGAATGGACTTAAAGCAGGTTCGTACATGCTTTCCTGAACTGGAAAAAACTACCCTCAAAGTATCAATATATTACACAATCACCAGCTGAGCCACCAGGAGCTAAGGAAGCCACCCACCGAGAGCATTCAGCAACGCGTAGGGTCCGGGAGAAAGCAGAATTTTGTATTGCTCAACAAGGATTCTTCCAAGCTGATTGAACAGCAGCACTGGCAGACTCCAAAGAGCAAGCAATCGTTGCTTGTTTCTTTTCATTGCAATGCAAGGATGCCAACCACAAGTGATATAGTGACTTACTTAGAAAAAGGTTACATGGAACTATACACCACCCCAGGAAGTCATCAAATGAATGATTCAATAACTATGTTGCTATTTATTTGTATTGTGATAGCACGGAGAGAGCTCCAATCAGTATTGGGAGCACATTGTGCCAAGAACTGTAGAAAAGCATAAAACAAATTCTCTTCCCCAAAAAGACTTGCAGACTCATCTGGGAAAGTCACAAATGAGTATGATCATAATGAGGGGGGAAAAAGGCATGAGGGAAGGTACCTGAAAGTACCAAAACTAGTCCAGGGGGGAGTTCAGGGAGAGGAGGTGGCGGGGGTTGCTTTGTTATTTTGATTTATTTTATTCTATTCCATAAAATCAACTATCCCCAACTGACGACTAAACATTTTGAGGTAACATTTTGATGAGAAGAGGGTGGGGACCCTCCATCCAGGGGAGAGGGCTGCATGTATAAAGCACGATGTAGAGGACAGCATGGAGACAATTATGGGATAAGCAGACATGCATAAACAAGACCGGCATCACTGGTGGACCAGAAGAGGCAGGGAGGGGTCACAATAAAGGACTAGAGAGGATAAGTAGGGCACAGCAGAGCTACGGTAGACCATGAAAGTAAAGACGAAGTTAGAAGTTAAGTGGTGAAATAGAGGGTGCCAGCGTAGGGTTTTAAAGGAGAAGTAATGAGATCCACACAGCAAGCAAACATGATGATGCTGGCAAAGTGCATTTTTAATAGATTGGAGTAGCATGTGTGATAGGGTCACTAGCAAGAAAAAAGTTGCAGTAAGTCAGACTGGAGAAGATAAGGACCTGGACAAGAATTCTACCAGTGCAGCCAGAAAGAAAAACCTGAACGTTGAAATAAAAATATATCTGTGTTTTTATTCCCAATGACTAAGCATCACTTCCAATGTAGTGAGTTAAAAATGACGACTTGTCTGTCTCCCTCAGGAATATATGTAGCTCCATCACTGTAGCAAGTAGGCAGTAGCAATGTGCATTCCATTCCCAAATACCATGTGGGAGCCAACGTCTGTTGGCTAGTCTGAAACACACACCACCTCAAAAGAATTTCCCAGCTTCCTCATTTCATACATCTTCATAACTTCGCTCTCTGTCTGCACAGCAAGTGGGCTGCCAAAACTCTATCCCCCACTTTAAGACACTGGACAGAGTGGAAGCTTTACTGTCAAAGTAGAAAAAGGACTCTAAAGTGAGAAAGAGGAGGGGAGGAGAAGAGAACCACACACAAAATATTTTATTCATAAATGATTTACCAACAAGGTGTTGCACCAGTCTTCAGTCCAGGTCCGAACTCGACTCCAGCCAGCATTAAGAACACAGAGCTTCTCTTCCAGGGAAGTCTCGCTGCCTTCCACCAAGGCCTGGAGCGCTGCACTGCTCTCTGTGATGGTATTCAGATCAGCTTTCCTTCTTTCCAGCTCTTTCAGTACATTCTGAAACAAGATAAACACTTATTGGCACACCACCACCTCTGGTGGATCACAAAAGCCTGGATCACAAAAGCCAGGAGACAGAATTAATTTATTTTTTTAAATGATTTATTGCTTTTCACCCAAGAAAGGGTGTGCATTCTCAATGTAAATGTCATTTTTTCCACTACATGCATTCATCTAAAAACAAATCTTGAATATTATTTAACTATTTTTGAAGGCAGTATTACCAAAGCAGACAGTTCATTTACAGCTCACACCACCAACCAAAACAATACAAAAACAGGTGTGATTTTAAGAAGAATCCTTTTCACACAATAAAGCATCACAAAGAGTGAGATTTTCAAACACACTCAGTACTGGTCTAATTCTGCTCCTACTGAAATATTTTACCATTTATTTTAGTAGTAGGAGAGTTAAAGCAATGCAAAATGCATCTGAAAATCTCAACCTCCTGGCGGAAAATTCCATGATCATTTTTCATATTTTGTTATATTACTGCAGGGGTAGGCAACCTATGGCACGCATGCCAAAGGTGGCACGTGAGCTGATTTTCAGTGGCACTCACACTGCCTGGGCCCTGGCCACCGATCTGGGGAGCTCTGCATTTTAAATGAAGCTTCTTAAATATTTTATTTACTTTAAATACAATAGTTTAGTTATATATTACAGACTTCTAGAAAGAGACCTTCTAAACACATTAAAATGTATTACTAGCATGAATAATGATTTATTGATTAACCTCAATGTTCTCTAACTACAGCAATCAATAATTGCTTTATTTGTCTTTCATTAAGTTAGAAAAATGTGTTAAGTTAATGGAAAACCTGACTGCTGAATAACTATTGCATCGGATATATCCTGACTGTATTCTCGCCAATGCAATATTGAAGTTGTGAACAAATCAGGGAACCCAAATAAATTCCCATGCATGAGTCGGATGCATCCTTAAATCTATATATATATATAAAGTCAAATGGTGTATGCGTGCGTGCGTGCATGCGTGTATGTATGTAAGCTTACTCCTTCCACACCGTTTGAGCTAGAGACTTGAAATTTGGTACAGTTAGAGGTCTTGGGGTCAGGTTTGCTCTCTGCCCCCCTCCAACGGACCCCGCACTTGCTCAGCTTTCTGCCCCCTCCCCACTTCAGACTGACCCGAGCAACGCCGGGTATTTTCGCTAGTTTAGAATAAATTGAGCTTGTCAGAATTTATTTCCCCCATTCTGGAAAGTTTCAATTTATCAATGAAAAACCAAAACCCAAATAGGTTTTTGCAAAATTCTAAAATTCTTCAGTTTTTCCAACGAAAAGTCAAAAATTTTCCACAGAAAGCAGGCAAAAACCCTTTCCATCAAAAACCCTCTTTTCCACCTAAAACAGTTTGGATGGAAAATTTCTTAACAGACCTGCTGCTATGGTATTAGTGTGTGTACTGATTAATACCATAGTTATTAAGGATTAAGAACTTTGCTGGAGACATTATAAGGTAATTACACATTATTAAATAGCTAATTCTTAACATCTTTAATATTGTACTGGCATTTATACAGAATAAATAATCTAACAGTTTAAGACCTTTGTGATACCATACATCTGATTCCACAATGGTCAACTCCAGTAAGAACTAAGCAGACTTGGGAACAAATGGGGAAGACTCCAAATTCTTAGTTATTCCCAGACAGAGTCACTACAGTGTTAATGCAATAAAGATAGTAATTAATCTAGGAATTATAATTATGACTGTCAATCGCAGTTAAGCAATTCACTCAAAACAAATTAACTTGATTAAAAAATAAATCAGAGTTTAAATCGCACTATTAAACAATTAAAAACATTTTTGGATGTTTTTCCACATTTACAATTATATTGATTTCAATTAAAACAGAGAATACAATGTGTACAGTGCTCACTTTATATTGTTTTTATTACAAATATTTGCACAAGAACAAAAATAATATTTTTCAATTCACCTCATGCAAGTGAATCAATATCTTTGAAAATGTAGAAAGCATCCAAAACTATTCAAATGATATTCTATTAACAGTATGAGTAAAACGGCAATTGTGATTTTTTTTTAAATCTCCCAACTCCTCGTGATTTTAATTTTTTGACAGTCCTATTAAAATATAGCTTGCTTACTTTAGCCCAGCCAATTTCTGTATCCAGATCAGCAAGCGAACTCTCTGAAGTGGACTTCTGTACTAACTCGGTCTCTGTAAGAGCTAGCCATTCTGACAAAGAGGCAGTTTCTTTCTTCATTTTGCATGCCAGCTGCAATGCACGTTCCAGGTCTTGTTTCCCTTCAGTCACCTGCAGAAAGAAGCCAGCAATTAAAACTCACTTTAACACAAAAAATAATGGCATTGTGAAGTTGTCTTGTATTTCAAAATGCCCTGAAAAGAAAATTAAGTTATTTACAACGGTTACCTCTTACTATAAAGAACGAAATAACCAATTTCCTCCCGCTAACTGAACAACAGTTGAAACTACAGAATACACTTACGCAAAGAACAGAAGAAAGAAATGGGCATGTCACTTCTTTGTAGCTACTAGCTGACAAATTTAACCACTGACTAGGTGATCACTAACAGACTGAAAAGCTAAAAAACTCAAATGTAATAGTTATTATGTAAATGAATTTTGTTTATAATCCAGAATGTAAATGTTATCTCAAAGTGCTTTACATTCACTGTTGTCTAGTTCCACCCGCCCTGAAAAGGAATTCTGTAAAAGTGGCATTGGGGGATTCCATGTTTGTGGTGTCCCAATGGCTTCCACTTCAAATGGATTAAGTATACTAATACAGTAAACCCTCGATTTAACGGACCTCGATTTAACGGACTTCGGATGCAACGGACAAAATTTCTGAGCAAGTCTGATGCATTCCTGATCCATTTCTGGTGGGCTGGCTGCCGGCTGCTGCCCGGGTCACGGCAGCGGGCGGGCTGCGGAGCTGTCGCCCCGACCCTGTGGTGGGCGGGCTGCTGCTCCGACAGCTCTTTTTTTTATTATTATTAAATAACGGACTTTTTGATTTAACAGACAACCCCTCGCCCGAATTAGTCCGTTAAATTGAGGTTTTACTGTAGTTTTTTTCCAACTCAACTATGGGTATCAGAATCAACTATGGAGTCTTTCATTCTTGTTCATCACCGGTAATAAAGATCTGCAGGAAAACCTTTGTAACTTCACCTATCAAAAGTGTCATTATTGCCTTCCAAGGATTGCACTGCGGGGGCTGACCGGTACTTTCTAAACAATTCTGTTGATGCATAAGAAATATAAAGCAACTCCCTCTGAGTTATCTGCGTCAGTTCTACAGGTCTAACCCAAAACTTTTGAATGGTTTTGTATTTAAATTAGCAGACGACCCTTCGAAAACACAGAGAGCAGATTTGTTGAGTGAGGTAGTGCCATTTTTCACTTCCACTGCTTGCATCCGACGAAGTGGGTATTAGCCCACGAAAGCTTATGCTTCAAAACTTTATAGTTAGTCTTTAAGGTGCCACAGGACTTTGTTACCTCTGCTATTCCAGACTAACACGGCAACCTCTCTGATTCCATTTTTCATAGTTACTTTTCAGAATAGAACCACACTAACGTGAGGCATGGGGGAGGGAGGTAATTTTCTCAAAATATCAGCCCAATAACTATGAATTTACCAACCAGTAAGATTTTAGACAAAATCAAAAAGTAATTGTTTATGTATTTATTTTAAACAAGCCTAAGAATCTTAAGAACCAGCTACTAATTACACCAAAATACATTAGTTGTTTAAAATGGTCATATATCCCTCCATAATACAGACGTGTATATTAGATAGTTGACCAGCTATTTATGGAGGAGATTTTCCTGACCCCATTTTAGGGGCAGGAGAAACATTTGTTATTTAGGTCCAAGTGGATGAAGATGAATGTATTACTAGCACAAAAACAATTACATTAGGTTAAAAGACTGAGAAATTACATAAACAATCCTCACTTGTCCAGGTAAGTCCAGACTGTAACACCAGTAGGCAAATTATATTGCCAAAAATGTATTTGAAATCTCAACAATAAGAATTGATCTAATTCAGTACTTGTACTCCTTTTGTATTACTACAAGCAATTCATACTCAGAAGTACTGAAAACAAGAAATACCTTGGCTGTAGTTTTAAATCTTTTTCCTAAATGGATTTGGAATGCTGTAACTCTGCTCTTCTGATAGGCTGTCACTGATTTTCTACCTGGGTGTATAACCAGCAGTTAATGCACAAGTCTCAGTGGTATCTTTATTGGTCTGAAGAGCTTACAATTCAGAACAATACAATATTCCAGGCAGCAATCTGAATGTGTGAGTAAAGTAATTTGGCCATACACCATAACCTCAGCTGAAGAATGCTACATTGCAAAAACTCTGCTTCCTTTTACATTTTGTGTCTTAGCTAAAAGTAGAAGAAAACAAGTTTCCTATTCTTATTGTTACTAAATGTTTGTCCAAAGACTTATTTTTTTTAGACTAGGCATGTACAAAATTCCACGACTAAAGCAAAAATCTGAATCAGTATCTAATGCAATTCTTAATGTCTATAACACTATTAGTTTGCACTGTTGTAGCAGCATTGGTCTTAGGATATTAGAGAGAAACGATAGGTGAAGTAATCTCTTTTAATGGACCAACTTCTGTTGGTCAGACAAGCTTTCGAATAACAAAGAGCTGCAGAAGTGCTCAATGTAGTTCAAAAGCTTCTCTCTCTCATCAACAAAAGTTGGTCCAGTAAAAGATATTACCTCAAACACCTTATCTCTTCACTAATGCTACTTGTATTTCCTAAATTTTTCATTTCACTCCCATCATGAAGGCAAAACTTGTCAAGTGGATCAAGACTAGAAGTTATCTAGTTATTCGATGAATCATTTCTAGTGACCAAAGCACCTCCTGGCAGATAAAATAATCATAAAAATGTCTTGAACAGGGTTAAAAAAATTGCTGATGAACGCCACCTTGGTTTAGGATTTCATACTAGAGGTTGCTAAAAGGGGACATGCTATAAACTTGCCCAAAACCAACCCAGGCATGCAGCAAATAATGGAAATGACCTCGCCTTCATGAGAAACAAAATCCACAATCTACTATCAAATTGGGACAGTAAGGAGAAGCAGGATCAGCTCCACCATTCTGTTCAAAAAGTAATATAATTTTTTTTAAAGGCTAGAACAAGCTAAAACCAAGATTACAGTATCTGTGATCAGACTGCAGTTACATGACTACAAACTGTTATACTTAAGCTCTGATCCTACAACTGATCATGAATGGGTGCAGCAATTTGCCTGCACACTGTTTATAAACATTAAGGCCAGAAGGGACCATCATGATCATCTAATCTGATCTCCAGCACATTGCTAGCCACATCCACAAAACCTTGCCCACCCACTCTGATCAGATCCAGGACATCTGGCTGAGTTACTGAATTCCTCAAATCATATTTTAAAAACTTCAAGTTGCATAGAATCGGCCATATACATGTGTTTAAACCTGCAAGTGACCTGTGCCCCATGCTGTAGAGCAGGGGTCTCAAACTCAAATGACCACGAGGGCCGCATGAGGACTAGTGCACTGGCCCGAGGGCCGCACCACTGACACACGCACACACCCTCGCTGCCCCGGCTCCGCCCCCACTCCACCCCTTCCAAGAGTTCCCACCCCTGCCCCACCTCCTCCTCTGAGCACACAGCTCCCCATTCCCTCCTGGAAAGCGCTAGGCACCACCAACAGCTGTTTGGCAAACAAAGCAAGAGCAATATAGGAAGTCCAGAGCTAGAAACACGCGTGGCCCAGCCAGGCAGCAGAGAAGCCTTTGCTTCTGGCCCCTCCCTCCCACAAACTGCTATGGGGGGGGGGGGGGAACAGGAAGCCTGGCGGGCCGCAGGGAAGGGCTTCGCGGGCCACATGCGGCCCCCGGGCCGCATGTTTGAGACCCCTGCTGTAGAGGAAGGCAAAAAAACCAACAAAAAACAGGTCTCTGCCAATCTGACCGGGGGAAATTCCTTCCCAACCTCAAATATGGTGGTCAGTTGGACCGTGAGCATTTTGGCAGATCCAATGGCTGCCTGGGAAGGAATTCTCTCTAGTAACTGAGAGCCCTTTCCATCTAGTATCCAATCTCTGACTACTGGGGATATTTGCTATTAGCAGTTTTATCATATCATCCCATTCATAAACTTGTCTAGCTCAGTCTTGAAGTCAATTAGGTTTTTTGCTTCCAGCGCTCCCACTGGAAGGCTGTTCCAGGATTTCACTCCTCTGATGGTTATAATCCATCTAATTTCAAGCCTACACTTGTTCAAATCCAGTTTACATCAGTCTGTTTTGTATCCACAATAGTGCTTGACTTCAATAAACTCCTCTCCATCCCTGGTATTTATCCCTCTGATGTATTTACAGAGAGAAGTCATACCTCCCCCCTCAGCCTTCTTTTGGTTAGGCTAAACAGACCAAGCTCTGAGTCTCCTCTGACAAAGTAGGTTCTCCATTGCTTTTATCATCCTAGTAGCCCTTCTCCACACTTGTGCAGTTTCAATTCATCTTTCTTAAACATGGGAGACCAGAAGTGGACACAGTATTCCAGATGAGGTCTCACCCTTCCCTTATACAATGGTACTAAGACGTCCCCATCTACTGAAAATGCCTTGCCAGCTGCAGCCTAGGATTGCACTAGCCAGTAGCTGGAGCACAACCTTAATTTGAAACCCTGAAAAGAAACCTCACCCCACTGCTCCTACATGAGTATTAAGAAAAGGAACAAGATATATAGTCTAGATTCTATGGTATATATTTGTCACTCTTTTTACCTGTGCACCCAGATCATTATAAAGAAATTTTAGTGCTGTGAGTTGTTCATCCATTCCTTTAGGATTGTCTGTTTGCTGTTTCTGTACAATTTGCCTTCCTGTCTTGATTACAGTCTCCACCTCAAGCTTCACTTCACTTAGAGTTTTATACAGTTTCTGAAACCAGAAAAAAAATATATAGTGACATTTTAGTGTTTGTAGGTAACTGATCCCTGGGACTGTTAAGAACTTGGACATCACAATGCAAATAAATGCTGTGGATCATCTTCTTCAGGTCAAGCACTCAGAAGCAAAATGTTTGATCACAGATCAATTCTCAAATTTCAGATGATCCATTTTCTGCTTTATTAAACCTAATATTCATAAAATTTACTCAATTTCATAATTTACTGTATATCACAGTAAACACCAAAGGAGTTGGCAGAGATTTCCCATGATCCATGTTTTTTACATAAGGTATTAGAATTAAGCTAAAATGAAGGGCTAAGTAAACACTTCTCTAAAGTGAAAGTTGCCTCCAGAACATGAGCAATAGCCGGGGTGGGGAATTTTGATGAGTGGTGTACCACTTAACAGTGCATTCCCATTATGACTACATATTTTCCACTCAAAAGTATTACAACTTTTATGCAAGACTTTACAGTAACTCCTCACTTAAAGTTGTCCCGGTTAATGTTGTTACATTGCTGATCAATTAGGGAACATGCTCATCTAAAGTTGTGCAATGCTCCCTTACAGCGTCATTTGGCAGCCGCCTGCTTTGTCCACTGCTTGCAGGAAGAGCAGCCTGTTGGAGCTAGCTCAGGGGTGAGCAAATGACGGCCCGCAGGCTCGTCCTGTCCACCCCGAGCTCCCCTCCCCCCCCCCCCCCCCGCTCCTGCACCCCACTTACCCCTTCTCCAAATAGAGCAGGGTGGGGACATGGACTGAAACAGAGAGAACTTGGGGCAGCAGCTGCTGTCTCATCTTCCTGATTAACTTAAAAAGACAATGTATTTAAGAGTGGAGTCAGCTTAAAGGGGCAATGCACATTCTCCCTCCCCCCCCCCCCCCCCCACAGGGTATGTGTCTGTCTGCCATACTGTCTCCTTTCCTTCTATTTGTACTGCCCTGTAGAGTGTGAGACTACATTATCCAAGTGTTAACCCTTGAGGGCTCAGCTAAAAGCTAGTTCACCATTTCGCAGTAAGGCTTTCCAGGGAAATATCCCACTCTCTTACTTCACCTCAAGCAAGCTTCACAATCATAATTGCTGTGTACAGTATTGTTTATTTAAAGTTTAAACAATTGTTTATATTGTGGGTGGGTATGTGTGTACACACACACACACACATATATATACACATACATACATACATATACATACATACATACACACTTTTTTTGTTGGGTGAAAAAAAATCCCTGGAAACTAAATCCCCTCTTTCCTCCCTCCCCCCACTGCATTTACATTAATTCTGATGGCAAAACTGGATTTACTTAACATCGTTTGGCTTAAAGTCACATTTTTAAGGAATATAACTACAACGTTAAGTGAGGAGTTACTGCACCTACTAACAATTCTGTTTGTATACTGTGGCAAGTTATACCAGCATTTACTTTAATCAGGATACAGAACTAAGCAAAAAATCCTAAACACGTCATTTTATATTATATGGGTTAAAAACAAGATTTGGGGGGAAAAAATCCATCAATAAAAGTTCTTTACCATACACTTGTCCAAGTGATCCTGGATTACATCGGGGTCAGTATCCTTCACATCCAAAACATGGAGTTCTGCCTTTACACTATCCAGGACCCGCTTACAATCCAACATGCGCTGCTCAAAATTGGCTGGTTTCTGGAAAAGTTGATACTTTGTGGATACCTCCCGGAGTTTCCTCTGTTTATAAGAGCACCAAAAGGGATCATTCTAAATTAATATCTGAGCTCTGAAACAATGTTTAAAGCTCCTCCCTTCAGATTCCATTTCATTTTTCTTTTATCATAATTAAACAATTCAATGCATGCGTGCGCCATTTTCGGAGTACAATTTAACAACCTTACACTATCTAGCCTTAATTATCTTTCTTCTGCAGCGCAATAGGCGTTGGCCTCTAGAACACATACTGCCAAAGTAACCATTCCATTAAAAGAAAAAAATATCCCATCTGGCTCTGCACATTCCAGTCTATGAAACTTAAGGAATTAACGTATTTAACTCCTCCCACCCCCAGTACTTTAAGCTCTCCATTTAGACCATGTAAATGCTTCACCGCCTATTTTTAAAACCTGGTTGATTGCACAAAAAGTGATTTGTAGATGGACAAAAACAGTTTACAACTGGAAGCTGACAGCCTAAATTCATGGCTGGGATTTCTTTACCTGCAGGGCATCCAGCTGAGTTCCACCACGAGGGGACCTGCATTCAGCAGAAGCTGAGGACAATGATCGTGCATTTTTCTTGAGCTCCTCCAAGGTGGATTCATGAAGTGCGATTTCTGTTTGAATTTTCTGCCAATATGTAAAAACAGGGGGGAGATCAAGGACACAAAACCTCTTCGGGTATGTCAGATATCAAACAGCAAATCCACTCGGAAGGAATGTATTAAATACTATGAAGTCTATGCTGACTTTGATGACTGCTTGGTAGATTGAATGAATTATGTCCATTATAGCAGCTATTCTAATGCACCCTTCCCATGCAGACAGAATATGCTACTCCTAGGAGATAATCTACCTTCATCATACAACAGAAAATCTTACACAATGAAAAATCTCTGCTGGAATACCTGAGCCTCCTGTGGCATCTGGAAGGCATCTATTCTATCAGTCAAATATGAGGCCAACTGTCTATCCAGCTCTGCTAAGTTTTCCTGCAAGACCTGCAGCATGTGGTCATTTTCCCGCATGGTCTGAAGCTGCTGTTCCAAGGCAATCTGCCTGCTCACTGCCTAAAGGAGAGAGAAATAAGGAGGAGGAGTTTAGTGCCAATATTTTTAAGCTTTGTCTCAGAATATGAAAAATATATTCACACACAAAATACTCATGAAATGGAGCTCCACAGTACTCCCTTCTGAAACCGGGTGTGTGATTTATGCCAGTAATTGATGATAAACCAAAAGAGTACACAGAAAGGAAACTCGTGTAATGTCTGAGTTATCGAGAAAGCCTTTTTTTTTTTTAAATCACCTCAGTAAACAGAGGCAAAGTAGTTTCATACTTTTTCCATCTATTCAAGAACAAAAAGGGAATATTACCTGTAGAATCACTCAACACAAATGAATGCCAGTTCCCCTACCACCAGCATACATATACACAAGAAACAAACACCTACCTAACTTTCATATGACCACACTAAAAAGCATCATCACAATGCAGCTACCAGGAAATGACCACACACCATTCCAATATAGGACAGCCAATTATCCAAATACGCTGGACTAAGAGTCTGCTTTTCTCGGTTCTTATCCTTCAAGGAGGAGTCTGGGTTACTGGGTTATGCAATTATGATGAATAAATTTAATAACCTGAGATGCAGCTACCATTTCATTGCCCATTATATCTATATGATGTATTTCAAGACAAGAAGGAACCATTGTGATCATTTAGTCCAGGGGTGGGAAAACTTTTTGGCCCAAGGGCCACATTGGGGTTCCAAAATGATACAGAGGGCCCAGTAGGAAAGGTTGTACTTCCCCAAACAGCTTGGCCCTGAACCCTACCCCAACCCCCACCCACTTCCCACCCCCTCTAGAATCCCCGACCTATCCAAGTGCCTCCAGAGACACACACCCCCACTCCTAACCACACCCAACTCCCTGCCCTGAGCCACCTGCCGCACCCTGCACCGCACCCCATACCCTTCCTGCATCCCGAGTCCCTGCCTTGAGCCCCCACCACATCCTGCACATCTCCTGCACCTCAACTCCCTGCCCTGAACCCCTGTCACACCCCGCACCCTTACTGCACCCCTTGTGGGTAGGGAGGGGGAGGAGTTGGGGTAGAGGTTTTGAGGAAGGGGTTGGAAAGGGGACTGGAAAGAGACAGGGCAGGGGTGGGGTCTCATGGAAAGAGGGGCGGGGGCAGGGTGTTAGTAATTCAGCCCTCCGGCTAATGGGCTAGCCCCCATGCAGCCCTCATAGTCATTTGAGTTTGAGACCCCGGCCCTATCTAAACCTGCTGCTCCTTGTCCCCTGACCTCCCCCTCCTGAGCCTCATATCCCACCTGCACCCCCTCTGGCTACCTGTCCCCTGACTGCCCCAACTCCTATCCACCACCACTCCCCACCCCCTGTGAAGGAGTGTCTACCACAACACTTGGAAAATTGTTTGAATACAGTAGACTCTCGATTATCCAGGATTGGATTAACCAGGATGTGGATTAACCAGGATGTCAAAAAAAAATACACGCAACTCGCAGGGCCAGCTCTGGCTTTGCTGCCGCCCCAAGCACACACACAAAAAAACCCTACCAGGGCGCAGGGCAGCCAGTGAACCAACACCTCCTCCCCCCGGGACAGGATGGCTGGTGAATCAACCCCCCTCCCCATATTTCCTATGGATGGTTATTATCCATGATTTTATTAACCAGAATTATTTTTTTCCCTATCATCCTGGATAATCGAGAGTCTACTGTAGTTAAATATCTTTATTGTTAAAAATTTACACCTGATATCCAGTGTGAATTTGTCTACTTTCACTGGATTGTGTTATACCTTTCTCTGCAAGACAAAGAGCCAAATTATCAAATATTTGCTACCCATGTAGATACTTTTGGGTAACCAAGTCACCCCTTAACCTTCTCTTTGATAAAGAGATTGAGCTCCTTAAGTCTACTACTATAAAGCATGTTTTTTAACCCGTTCTTTTAACCTCTTCTCCAACTTATCAACATCCTTTTTGAATTGTGGTCACCAGTATTCTGGACACAGTATTCCAGCAATGGTCACTCCTACTCAAGAATCACCCGTTTACGCATCCAAAGACTGCATTAGACCTTTTGGTCACACATCACAAAAGATGACAAGGAGGAGAAAAAGAAAGATGCAGACTAAGATAGAAGGGACCGTTTGACCACCTGCAATGGCTTCCTCACATACTTTATTTCACTTTGACTTTGTTCTAATCTATTCAAGAATAAAAATGTCAACCCATTCATGTTCTTTCAGTGTTAGGAAAAATATGCATTGTAGTGCCAGAAGCTTCTCCCTTTTGCTAGACCATAGGACAGTGGAAGAGGAAGTTTATTCTGGAGTACTGGGATGAACTCTATTTCAAAAAGCATTTTAAGTTTTGAGGATGAAATCTCTTCCATTTTGTCACAACTATTTGGAAAATAAGGTACCGTAGTTTTTCCAAATAATAATGAATTAATAGAAAAATAAATCATCATGTATGAGAGTCTTATGGCAATTTTCTAATCAAGTGTGCCTAACACCATTGTGAACACTTCTGTATTACTGCCTTTCAGTTTTGTGTCCATGATTTGAATGGCCTAACCATAATAATTTCAGCTTTTGTTCAAACCCATTTCAGTGCACTAAGCTGACTGTGACACTTAAACACTTCCTCCCACACACACCCCAAATTCTTACCACGTGACTTAATTCTTCATAGCGGGCATTGAAAGCCTCCAATTTTTCACTGATTATGTCATCAAGAATCCCTCCATCAATCAATGTCTGACCTAGCTCCCGAATCTGGGTTCGATTATCTGCTGGATGACGCAGGACAGATTCCAGGGACTAAACAATGGAAAGAGACAACCGTTAGGATGCTGAATTTCGCATTGTTTTTATAATTCAAATTTTGGCAGTATGCACATCACCTTTTATACGCCAAATGTCCAGAATGAGTTGGTTACTGCTAGTGCAGTGAGGGTAGAGGGCAAGTTCAATAATCATTTTTTCCAACAGGTAAGTCACAGCACTTATTTTTCTGTTCACAACTATCCAAAAAATGAAGGCTACTGGGAATACCTGGCAATTTATATGGGGCAGCAAACAACATGCAACTGCATCTCTAAATGATAAAGTACAATACAAGGAAGGCTAAAATTTATCTTTTCACTGGTTATCTTTACAATTATCTGTCCCGTAGATTTAAATAAATTATATATTCATTTGACACAGGAAATGAAAAGTTCAATATATATTTGTCTTCAACTGAGGTGTATTTAGACATTTCTTAACAGAGCTATCTGAAAAGTCACCAATCCAATAGGAAGACTAATACCTCAAGAGCTTCATTGACAACATTCAATTTATCAGGCAGATTTTCTGTCCTTTGCACCCTTTCCTCCAAAGAGTTTAGCCAAGTGGTTTCTAGGTCCAGATACTGAAGCAGCTCAACCCAACAGGACCACACCTCCTAAAGGTATGAGAAAAATTGAAATTAGCCTGAAGAGCATTTTTCAGATGCCTATGAGTGTTCTAAGTCTAAGTCTAACAGATTTGCCTAAGATACTAGAATTCGCTATTATTCATGAATGCAACAAAATTCAGACACACATTACAGTAGGTTGTTTAATTGGCTCCTGGACAAGAATTTAAAAACTCTTTCATAATGCAAAGAATCTAGGTATCTGTAAATCACATAATGCAGCACAGGGAATTTACCTGCAAAATTACTATGTACACTCAGAGTGGTAGCTGTGTTGCTCTGTATCCACAAAAAGAACTAGGAGTACTTGTGGCATCTGATGAAGTGCGTTCTAACCCACAAAACTTATGCCCAAATAAATGTTAGCCCCTAAGGTGCCACAAGTACTCCTCATTCTATGTACACTCAGATTATCACACCGTATCACTCATCTTTCCTTTGTAAAAAGAACCACATGTACTTCTATCCCACACAAACTTATATTTATTTCAGTTTTATTATTAAATACTGATTAGTATTAGTATCAATACTAATTTTGCTCTGTGGAGATTCTTTTTGGTGTTTTGGAAGCAGTGGCGATAGATAACATAGCTGTGTGACAGAACTCCTTGGCTGGAGAAATGTTTATTGCAATACAATATATGTGGGCCTAGTTACTGGACACAGAATAAAAGCAAACCTAGATGGTTCCTTGTGCATTCCAGGAACCTATCCCTGGAGAAAAAGAAATCGATAGCAAACTCTGTGTACATAAAATATATTGGATTTAATGATGAAACCTCACATTTTAAGTGTCCATTACCATATTTTTCCTTGTGTCTCTTTCCTGAGTTTTATTAATATGAGAGCTATTAATCATACCTCTAAAGTGTGGCATTTCCCCCGGATCCGGTTACACAGTAGTTGGTAGTTCTCTAACACAACGTTAAGTTCAGATGTCAAGTGCTGACCACCAGATGGCACTTTTGCAGCTAACACCTTGATATTGTCTTTCAAAATCTTCACACGCACTTCTTTCTGCAACACATCCTCTTTCGCTCTCTAGTCAAAAATATGTATTACTTGATCAGCCACTGCTTAACGCAGCGTCCCCACTAGCAGTCAACATAAACCAAACCAGTTTACTAATCTGATTGCTCATCATTAAATGTTATTCTAATTATAGACTTAAAAGGCTCATCCTAATATTGCTATGCTTGCATATGAACAACAGATCTAATTCTGACTTGCACACATTTTAACTGAAGCCATGTGTCTGTGTGTGTGTTTGTGCATATTTTACATACAAACATGGATGGAAAAACACACAGAATGGCCTACTGAGAAAGTAGGAAGCTTCCTAAGACTTCTGAGCAGAGGAATATTAAGCACATATGCTGCTGCTACGTGGATCTGAATCTTGGCTTGCAGAACTTAATTCCAACAGAACTTAGACCGCCAGAAGACCCATGGGTAATAGAGAGGAGCACAAAGTGAAGTCATTGGAGATTCAGGTAGGAAAGGGAATCTTGGGCCACGCTATCTTATATTGCCTCTTGTGCTGAAATTTACCACACTGCAATATTCGGGCTCAGAAGACACCACATAATGCAAGCAGAGTAGCATGCTAAATACATGTTAAGTTGCGGCAAGTGGTAGGAGGGCAGTACACATGTCAAACCAAGGACTGAGGCAGTCTGGTCCATAAGAGAACAACATTACGAAGTGACAGCCTCCTTACCAGAAAAGATATCCCTCTGGGACCGAAAAGGTAGAGGTAGGTTAGACAGCACAAAAAATGCTGCCCTTGGGGTCCTTTTCTCATCTTTCTCTAGGTCCTCGCCTCCCCAGTTTGAACTACATGCACACAGTTCTATTCACGTATTCTTTTCAAAAGTGCTTATCACTGGTCTAATTCTGCTCCCACTGAAGGCAATGGAAGTTTAACTAACAATTTCAATGACAATGGAATTAGGCTTTTGAAAATCCTTGAAAAGATAATATTTGAAAGGAAAATAAATCTCTAAGTGCAATCCCAAAATAATTCCCTTTATCGAAAACAGAAGAGCTTAGTTCGATATTAAGTATCTGCCAAAACTATGGTTAACCATCTGGATTATTACCATGTCCTTCTCACATTAAGTAGTATAGAATATGAATCTAGACTAAACAGACTGCACTCACAGATTTCTCAGACATTTATTCTACTGAAAAGCTGTGAGGAGGTTCTCTGGCATGTGTTATTCAGGATGTCAGATAAGAAGATCATAACAGTCTCTTGTGGCACTGACATCTATGAAAAACCCTTGCTGAAAACTGCCTCAAAGACCCCTTTAGAAGAGCAATTTATAACTTTGAATGTAGATTTGTCAGCATAGTAGAAAGTAAAAGTAGACCCCATATTTAGTATTCCACTGGATAACTGGGTCTATAATTGTTTTAATCCAGACAAAAATGCTCGTCGGTTCTGTACCTCCACCAAAAAGATTAGATCATATAGCCCTCCATTGGATCAATGATCAACCAACTGGTTCAACTAGAATTTTTGTCCACATGGAGACACTATATTTATGCAAGGACATATGGGTCTGACTCTGATCCAATTGCTGTAAGTGGATAGATCAGGTTATAGAATTGCTCATTTACATAAGTTTACCACCAGATTTTCTCTTGTTTTCTCAATTTTCGGCTCTTGCAATAAATATCTGTTCTCACTTTTTACATCTTTCCTTCTCCCCACCCCCAACCCCACTTTGCAACAGACACCAACCCTGCTGGTCAGTCAGGGTGGGTAGTTTCATTATGGAATTCTTGCTGTTTTGTCCAATGAGAAAATCTGCTTATTCAGCCTGTGCTTTAAAAATTAAAATTCCATAAAGTGTAGTTGAAGTATAGCACTAATCTTATGAGTAGGACTCCCTTCCATCTAAGTAATCATCTTAGGGTAATCATCTCAACTCAAGGTAAGCCCCAAGACAGAAAGTGTTAAGTGTTGTGTTTTGTTTGTTTGTGCTTAACCAGGTCTTTATAATGATCTAGTATTTCTGACCTTCATTTCCTCTACAGCATTCTCTAGTTCTTCTGGAGATTTGTACTCAAAATCTCTCTCCAGGTACTCCTCTTCAGCCTGTGTCATCCATTCTTGCATCTCTGCCAAATCCTTCTTCAAGTTTACAGTTTTTTCCTGATTTTCAGACAACCGATTTTTCTGACTAACAATCTAGATATGCCAACAAGAGAAGTTAAGGTGGTTTCACTATTTGAAGTTGCTCACATCATCATTTGATATAGACTTAAAGTCAAGTGCAAGTGATTAAATGCCCTCATTCAAAACATTTTTTACAGTTATCTTTCTAGATAAAGATTCAGAAATTCAAAATTAATCATTTGAGCTATTGTAAGCAGACCAAGCCACCAGCTTACATGGAAGATGACCAAGATCTGGAGAGGACAAAAGGTACATCTTTCCTCTCTGAGTATAGGCTGGTGACACTCCCTGAGATCCTAGAGAGTATCAAGTGCACTTCAGCGTCATATCTTTTTAGTTGATAAGTAGTCACTTGGGAACTTCACAGGTGTCCTTATGTTACTCACCATGGCCACACAAAACACAATTATCCTGCTCCAAAGGTACATGTCCCTGCCACTTTAGCTAAAGGAAAGTCACTAGCAACAAGCAGTACAGGGCCTATGGAACATGGATGTGTAGTTCTTTTTCTAGCCAGAAGAGATACAAACACATGTTCTGATTAATGCGCAGACCAAAAACCGGAGAGGGAGGGTCAGGGCTGGAAAACTACCAGGGGCAAAAAAAAATTGTTTTCAGGAAGTGTGACAGTGTGCTAGCAGAACTACTTAGCCACTGGGGAGGCCAGCTGGCCCTGATTGGGAAAGCAGGAACAGCTGCTGCCTTTGCAGGTTGGGACTGGATAAAAGCCTCAGAGGAAGGAAGCCGGAAAAAGAACACAGGAAGAGAATACAGGTGAAAGGAGACAGAGATAAGACTAGCAGGACCTGACAAAAGGCAGTTCTTTGGAAGAAGAAACTTCCTCTCTCCCCTCCCCCTCCCCCACTTAGGGAAAGGAGCAGTAATATTGTAAACACAGACTTCACTAGTATGTAAAAGCTGGTTGAGTGACACACTGTAAATAAACCACATGGTTGTATCTACAGAAGGGAAGGTCTCTGCAGTCTGTGAAAAACAAAAAGGAGGACAAGAGCAATGGACCCTGCCACACACTTATTTTTGAAGTCTTCCATTATTCTCATTTAAAAATTATCTTGATATATTACTTTTAAAATTAAACTAACGGCCATCTATCACCCAGAGCCACAAATGCAACTCCAAATGAAGATAATCGGAGAGTGTTCTAAGACCTCTGGCAATAAAGCATGTGTGTCTGTTCAACAGAACCAAAGGGCACACCACAAGATATAAAAAAAGTGACAAACATACTTAATAAAATGAACCATGTGCACTGGTAAAAGAACTATTCTTGATCAGTCATCTTTTCTTTTGATTTATTATTGTATAAACATTTAAAAATCAGAAACATTTACCTCAAGAAGTACAGTGCCAAAGTAAAGCATGGATTCCTTGAACAAGCCCATCGTACCATTGTTTTCCCTAGCAAGCTACAATATCTTAAACTACACATTTCCTTTTTAAACAGATTTTATAAATTGCATCTAAAGGCTTGACTATTCTAATGTTACACTATTACCCATCTAGCCTATTAACAGCCATAGAGTGAAAAAGCAATGAACAACTACGGTACCAGATAAGATCAAATAGGTAGTAATGCTATCAGTTACTGACCTGTTTGCTCAGTTTATCCCATTGTGCCTGGCAGTCTAATAGCTTAGACTTTATCCAGGTATCAACTCCAGCAATAGGTTGGCTTCTTAAAGTGGACTCTACTTCTTTCATTTCTTTCAATGTCAGCTCAGTTTTTTCCATTTCATTAACAAACATCTAAACATGCATCAGAGAAAGAACATGTTAACAATCCCTATTATGGGAGTATGCTAATTATGCAATTATTTTTGTAAGACATCTGTACGATATGCATTCTTGTCACTTTAATTTTCTCAAATACATTTGTATTAGAGGCAACGAGAAACCAAGATCAGTCAATCCTATCCACATCCGAGTGTGTACCAAACCAATGTGCCTAAGGCACAATAGACACAACTATAGACCACCTGACTCAGTCATTACAGCATTCAAATTAATACTCCAAAAATGCCAAATGCCTATCGTATTTCCTTGGAATGCCAGGGGTTTGAAGATGACACACAAGTGTTTTGGACATTCCCTTGATGCTGGACATTTGGAAAAGCCACACAAACTGACTGAATTTCAGGGTTTATTCACATGGTTTCAGCCAGAATTCATAACCAGTGTGGAATAATACTACAAGCCATTGGATGGAAAGAAAGGTTGAGGCCCAGAACTGGGATATTTGAATATGATTCTTGACTCTGCGCAGGACTTCTATTACCAAGGAAAATTACTTTTTCCTCTCTCCCAGTTCTCTCATCCATAAAATCACCTATCATGACGGTTGTGAAGCTAAATGGGGGGAGAGGGGGGCAGCTCAGTGGTTTGAGCATTGGCCTGCTAAACCCAGGGTTGTGAGTTCAATCCGGGGGGAGGGGTTGGAAATCTGTCAGGGGACAGTACTTGGTCCTGCTAGTGTAGGCAGGGAACTGGACTTGATGACCTTTCAAGGTCTTTCCAGTTCCAGGAGATTGGTATATCTCCATTATTTATTTTTATTTATTTATTATACTAGATATTTGTAAGCATGCTAGGAGGCTTTGAAGAAGCTCTCTGAAATGCAAGGTATTATTAGGGTCAAATGGATTGAAGGGCTAATTGAAAAATACCACCTGGGCAAATAGATAAAGACAAAGGGAAATTTTTTTGGCATGCTTTACTTAATGTGTCATACACACTGTTTAATAATGGCAACAAAATAATAAAGATGAGAAACACTCTATTGCAAAAGATTTCTTAGATCAGCAGAACTCACTGTGCATTGGTCAAGTTGTCTTTGAAGCCCTTCAGAATCTCCTTGGATAGCTTGTTCTTTCATTAGGAAGTCCTTCACACCATCCATCCACTTCTGAATGGTTTTTGAATCAGCCTGAATTGAACACAGTAACTCCATGGTGAAAAGCTTATAACTATAGCATTTCAACAGCTATCAGTAAACAAGGAAGAACAATTTTAAAAGCTGCTAAAATAGCTTCAATTTCTGTTCTGTTTGAGAGATTGGTTTACAAACCTTCATATAAGTTGAGGGTGGGAAAGTATTACATGCAAGTATCAGAACTTCTAAATACAGGCTGCACTGTTCCTGACCACTGAACAGGTGCATGGAGGAATAGGGGGTGAGTATAAGGTTAAGGAGTTTCTGCCCACACCCTACTGCAAGGCTTCTGTGAAGACCAGGCACAACTATAGGCTGGTTTGTAGACAGAAGTTCAATGACTGCCCCCCACCATATTCCCCAGGAATGCACCCTGCCCAAGGAGGTGGGACCATGAATCCTTTCTCTCCCCATTGCACAGCACTGACAGGGGTAGGAAGGGTGCACACTCTCTCTTAAAAAGGTGCAGTAGCAAGGATGCTCCTCCTCAGTACCTTCTGGGGACCAGTTGGAGGCATTTTGCCTTTCTGAGGATCACAGACACATAGAAAATACCATACTTGATCACAATGATCCACTAAATCCAATAGCCTCTCTCAGAGTGGCCATTACCCCACACAAGGAAGTCTCTTTCAACTCTTATCAGTCAGCTTATGCCCTGAAGAATGAAGATTTGTATCCCCTCTAACAAAAAAGTTTTATCCTGTCAAAGGTAACTGTAGATGTGTAATATTGTTATTTAAGCCTAATATGTTAAAACCCCTACTATACTCTCTGCTTCAATTATATTTGGGATAAAGAGGTCCTTGGGTTAGCTATACTTTGCAGAAAAAAAAGTATTCATTTTCTCATTTTTCAGTTTCTTGTCTTTCAGTTTCACTTTATGCTGACGCAACCGTCCCAATACAAAGCTGTGCCTTAAAAGCTACAATTAGCCTTTAAAAGTACATACTCCATACTGCATTCTAACGCTGAAGAAATATATACCTTATTTCATTGGAACCTTGTAACACTACTACTTTCAGGATCCAATTATTACACTGCCAATTTCTTTAAAAAAAAAAAAAAAAAATCTCTGCATTGGAAGCCCATTAAAGCACTGCAGTACTTATTTTTGTCCCAAATCCACTATCGGGAAGAGTTATGGTTAGATTCTTGACATTGTTTTGACATCCTCCAGCTTTTGGAATTTTCTGCAACTGGATTAGACTGGTTTATGAAATCAGTTTTCAAAATAGACCATTGGAAACTCCAACAGTGAAACAATTCAGTGTGAAATATGTATTCATTAAGACTAAGATTTTACCATTTACTTAAGCATGTGCTTAACTTTAAGTACATAAGTAGTCAAACCAAATGCAGTGGTATTATTCACATGCTTCAGAGTTAGGTATGTGCTTAAGTACCTTGCTTTTGGAAGCTCTTATTTAAAAAACAGAGCATTAAGATAGTTTGCAGTGTTGTTGTAGACATTTTGGTCCCACAATATTAAAGAGACAGTGGGTGAGGTAGTTTCTTTAACTGGACCAACTCCTGTTAGTCAGAGAGCCAGTCTTTTGAGTTTACACAGAGCTCTTCTTCAGGTCTGGGAGATGTAGCTGTACCTCTCAGACCTGACAGGGAGCTCACCGTGGGCTCGAAGGCTTGTGTTTCACCAACAGGACTTGATCCAACAGGAGACATTATTTCACCTACCCTTGCATCTCAGACGAGGGCCTCTCTGCTGTCCACTTTCCACATGGAGAAAAGGAGTGGAGATGGTAAAGGCCAGAGAGAGAGATATCATAAGACTCTTAGAAACCCCTACAGAATTCTACCTAAACGAATTAGACAAACTTCTCTGTATTCTCTCTCCCAGATGAGGCTCTGCAAGGAGGAACCCTGGGACAGCCATAACCACAGAGAAGGAGAGATCCCTGGCCATTCTGTTCAATTGCTAACTGTGCTGCCTGGAAGATGCAAGAGGCCAGAGCCTGTGCAGAAAGCTGAGGAGATCTGCCAGATTTAGGGACAAGTTTTGCTGCCTTCATGACAGGGAGGCAAACCCTGCCATCCATGGATAAGAGGCTGAGGAAGAATCCTTATGAATATTTCTACACAGCTCCCTCCCACAGCTATGAATCCAGAGGATGCGCAAGTGTGATGGTCTCTTTAGAGTGGGATCATTTGCCCAATAGTATTTTCCACTAAAATCTGTAAAGCTACACACCATTGAACAAATAACAAAAGAATAGGTTTCTTCTCTCATTTCCCCAAGTAAAATCTAAACACACATTTTAGTCCAGGTGCCACTGATGACACACAGAATTCGCTTTCCACAATTAAGGGGAAATTTCATGGTCCCTTGTAGCATAGTCAGGTGGACAGGGCACTGGATGGGGAGTCAGGATTTCTATAAATGGCTCTGCCACTGACCTGCTATACAATAAGTCATTTCACTCTCTGTGTCTCTGTTGCCTATATGTAAAATGGGGATAATGCTATTTGTCACGTATAGATCTCAGAACTAAGTGTTCATATTACTGCATAATTTAAAAACATTAGAAAATTGACTAAAAGCAAAACAAAAATCCTTACATAAATGAAAACTAACTTCCTATGTGTGATCACATCATCAGGGATCTCACTTGCTTCAATTCACTCCCATGTCTCTTGCCTACTCACTCATCTGTTTTACTAAGTCTGTGTATGGCTATACAATACAATCAACCCATACAGTTTGATATCATGTCTCAACAATAGCCAGCAGCAGCTGAGTAGTATAGAATATCTATGCAAATACAACAAGTTTACATATTAGATCCTCTCTCCCCATCAAACTATGATGGTTTTTAAACTACAGCATCCTGGGATAGCACCACCAATGTATGCACTAACAAAGCTCCTCAAAGGAACTAGGAACTACAATACCCAGCTTTATGTAGGTTTGTTCATTTATTGATAGTTTTAGAACGCATTCAGAAAATGCTGGAAAAAACTATCGGGAAAAAAGTTTTAAAGCATTAAAACACATCCACAATTAAGCCCTTTGAAGTATGTCTCCTCAGGCACCACCAATGCACATTTCAGAACACTTCAGTAGGACTCCTCCTGCTCTCAAGCTTTTCCCCTCCATTAAAATTATGTACTGGTACCTAGCTCCCCGCTGGGGAAAAAATTCTTTTCTTGGATCTGCACCACAGAACTCAAATTCATCATTCTGTTCTCCCTAGTCCTCCAAAACTCCTATTAACATCAGTAGCCTTGACATCAGTGGGGACCCAAACGCACAGGGAGAGCAGTACACTAACATTGAGTACTACTGTGAAGATCAGAAAAGATAATTTTGCCCTTAGCTTGTAGCTGCATCACTTCACTGAGAATTCTGATACAATAACGGAGTACACTACCTTGCTCTCTTGTATATGCAAAAGGCATCATTTCCATTTTCAGGGCCCAATCCCACACAGGATAAGCATGTTTAAGTGGGTGAATGTGGGGATTATTCAAATGAGTGTAGTAAATGCTGGAATTGGTGTGCAACTAGTTACATGAAAAACATTGCAATTACAAGAAATTAGAGGGAGTTCTGCAAAGAACTGCAAAAAACTCAATGAGGAGCAGAGGCAATATTTAACAAGTTAAGTATCTATTGCTCAGCTAAGTGAGAACTAAGAGGGAACCACTAAGTCTACTAGTAATCTGAACAATGTGAACACATGGAAGAAGAGTTATTTAGCATGATGAAGGGCAACAACATGGATGAAGGACAAATGGGGTGAGAGTAAGAAAGGGAAATGGTAGGTTTATCATCAAAATAAACCTCTTAAAAGTGAGATGCATGCAGAATAATCAAAGGTTTCGGCTGAAATTTCATCACTTGGCATGTTTAAAATTAGACTGGGGAAAATCCTAGTAAATTTACAACAGGGAATAATCCTGCCCAGGCAGAGAGAATGAGTAGATGACTTAAAGGGTCATTTCCAGCTCTAGACTAACACAGACTTGCTCACCTTAGGCCTTATCCAACTCATTGAAATCAATGGAAAAGATTGCCATTGACTTCAACAGAAGTCAGGCCACCCCTTGAGCTCAGACCTTCCCTACTTTTTAAGATCACTCAACTTAGTCTCATGAAAGCAGCAAAAAAGTGAGAGTTTTGATGAAACAGAGTGAATATATCTTGGCAAAAATGGATTTCCACCTGATCCTGGGCTGCATAAATAAATTAGCAGCAACTATTTTTTAAACAAACCAGGTATTTCTGATCAACTAGACAGCTCATACTCATCTCAGTACTATAGGTAACGGGACCTATCAGTAATAAATTGAAAGCAGCAGATATCTTCCTTCTGATAACTCCCTTCACCTCTCTCTAATTTCAGACTATGATTTGTCAGATTTGTAGATTCTATTTACAAGTTTATTAATTAGGGCCATACTTCAGTGATTGTCATACCAGTACTACACACTCTCCAATACTCTGAGAGCTTGCCCTGCCAATTATTCAGCGGTAAACTGGAAGCCAGCCCCAGACCTAGGACTAAAGAATTAGTAAATAAGCTAGCAAAATACTCAGATGAGCATTTGAGTCCATGCTTGTACCTGCAGAGGAGTGGGGCTAGGATTTAGTACCACAAGTATGTTATCTTATGGCAGCAAGTCCCAACCATTTTTTCCATTCACCAACCTTAATCAGCTAGTCCAGCTTTGACTAAAACTTTGCAAGCCAGGCCTATGTTACTTAGCCATCCTATTAACAGCCTCAACTTAAACAAATGTAGGTCTCCATTGATGAGTTCTTAGTATCAGGGTTGGCCACCACCCAAGCACCCCCTCGTGCCCAGAGGTGCCTCAGCAGTAATCTGCTCCTGTAGTCTCCTTCACAGGGTCCTCCAAATTAAGGAAGTCCAAAAGAAATTAAAACATTCCTAGCCTGAGGTCCATTTTATTCAGTCCTTGGGTTCACACAGGCCCTCCAGGCCCCAACCCCAGTTCAGCATCTCTCTTCCCTTCATTACAGGGTTAACAACCCCTTTTTCCTGGAGCTGGGCACAGTTCAATATCTCTGCATGAGTCAAATCTTTCTGGCTGCTGCAAGCTAGCTCCTGTGACTTGTGTTTTCTGAGCATTCCCCAGCTAACTGCAGCCACCTGATGCCTTTTATAGGGAACTTCCTGATCCCACTAAGGTGAAGCTCATCCGGTAATCAGCGCTGACTTAGCCAAAACTCAGCAGCCCAAGGTGCAAACCACAGTTACATCCTTGTCTGGATCAAAATTTTGCAGCACACATGTGTTCAAGTGTATATTCAACACCCCCCCCCCCCCTCAGACTCCCACCCCAAAAGTAATGGGCTCAGAAGAGGAAAACTTTGGGGAGAGGGGGAAGAAAAAAAGCATGCACACACACACTGGTTTCCCCTCTCCCCTTTCTCTGAATCTTATGCCCCCAAAAGATGATGTTCAATAAAAAAAATCAGTATGTATGTGGACTGTATAAAACATATTATTCAGAAGAGAATATACAGATAATTCAATGCATTCAAAGGTGTTTAATGCACACACAAAAAATCTCCAAATAAAGGCAGATCCTTGAAATGGAAATATAATTCAGTCACCAGCTCAAATTGAGAGTTCAGCATCTCCTTTGTCAGCAATTGTCAGCAACAATGGTAAAGGAAACTTTATATTCAGAATCTGGAACTGCCATAAATCGTCTAATGAGGGATAGATGAGTAGATCTCCCACAAACAAACATTTTTTACTTTCTACATTTTAATAAAAAAAAGGAAGAGGAAGCCTAGATGTGAAATGTATTCAAAATGTCTGCTTAAATACTACACTAATCACATTAGACACACCAATGACTCCATATTAAATGACAGCCTGGTTTTTAATCTGCTCGGATTGGCACACATCCACCACTTCATAATTACAAATGATGGTTAGTATTATATTTTTGGAGCTACATTTTGAAAACAAGTTATAATGCACTGAATTTTCACGTTTTTGCCTCCCAGAGAGATAGCACAGATTAATAAACTGAGAATGGGATGGGGACCCAGAAGTTAATTTAAATCCATTTTACACAATGAATCTGTGTGACTGAGCAAGTAATCCCTCTTATTCTAAAGTGAGGATATTTCCTGTCCTGCCTCAGAGGGCTGTTGGTGAGGGCTGTTTATATAAAAGGATGAAATATTATATACTGTAAATGCTAATTATTCTTAACCATTATAGGAAAAGTGTAAATTATAAGTAAATCTATATATATAAAAGTCAAATGGTGTATGTATGTATGTATGCGTGCGTGTATGTATGTATGTATGCGCGGATGTATGCTTACTCCTTCCACACCGTTTGAGCTAGAGACTTGAAATTTGGTACAGTTAGAGGTCTTGGGGTCCTAATGACTGTAAGAGTCGAAAATTTTTCAAATCTCACCTCTGATGCCCCCCAGGGGTGAAATTATTTAAAGGCCAATCACATCAGCTGGGCAGCTGCTGTTCTCTGTGACATAGTTATGATGTCATAATACCCCCTCCAACAGACACCGCACTTACTCAGCTCTCTGCCCCTCCCCCCTCCAACGGACCCGAGTTGGGTTTGGTCGGAGGGTAAGTGAGGTGGGGGTATCGGGTTTGGTCGGGGGGGTGAGGTGGGGGTGTCGGGTTTGGTCGGGGGGGTGGGAAGGTGTCTGGGTGGGTGAGGGGTGAGGGGTGGGTGTTGGGGTTGGTCAGGGGGTGTTGGGTTTGGTTGGGAGGGTGTTGGGTTTGGTTGGGGGGGCGAGGAGGGGGGTCGGGGTTGGTCGAGGGGTAAGTGAGGTGTGGGTGTCGGTGGTGGTTTGTTTGTGGTGTCGGTTTGTTTGTGGTGGTAGGTAGGGGTGTCGGGTTTGGTTGGGGGGGAAGTGAGGTGGGTGTGTCAGGTTTGGTCTACGGGGGGGTGAGGTGTGGGTGTTGGTCAGGGGGTTTTGGGGTTGGTAGGGGGTGACGTGAGGGTGTTGGGTTTGGGTGGGGGGGTGAAAATGTGAGTCGGGGTTGGTCGAGGGGTAAGTGAGGTGGGGGTGTCGGGTTTGGTTGGGGGGGTGAGGTGGGGGTGTCAGGTTCGCTCTCTCCCCCATCCAACGGACCCCGCACTCGCTCAGCTCTCTGCTCCCTCCCCACCTCCGACTGACCCGAGCAACGCCGGGTATTTTCGCTAGTGTATTATAAATGCTGTGTAACTTGGTATAAATTTGAGATGCCGTTTAACTGTGCTGCAGATACCGTGCATCCGACGAAGTGGGTATTAGCCTACAAAAGCTTATGCTTCAAAACTTTATAGTTAGTCTTTAAGGTGCCACAGGACTGTTACCTCTGCTATTCCAGACCAACACAGCTACCTCTCTGATTCTTGTGCAGAATAGTTGCGCAACATGAGGTTACTGCTGTGTAACATAGCTCTAAGTTGTTTCAAACCCTTATCTTGCCTTATACGTTTGTCTCATACTTTTTGTCTCATATGTTTGTCTCATACGTTTGTCTCGTCTCATATGCTTCAAACTTTTATCTTGTTCCATATATTCTTGCCCCACGTGTCTTTACAAAATAGGAACTTTGTTTTTGTATGTCCTGTTCTTAAAAGGTTCCAGATAAATAGTAAAATAACTAGATAAGGAACAACGTCATCCCTTGTCAAGCTTGTCAATTTGCATGGGGCCTCTCTTGCCCCTCCTTTATTTAAACTAACATATAAAAAGGTCTTGGCAATGTATAGGGCCACGCCACAATTTGAGTGTTAACTCTGTGGCTTCAATTTGCTGAGCAAATAAACTTGTATTCAAGATTTCCTGTGTCTGCCTGTCTTTGAAGGTAAAATTGGGACAGGCCTCCAAAGGAACGAAGCCATTTGTGCAACACCATTATCCACCTTCCTGACGTTTCAAAGTCTAATTTTTGGAACTGAAAAGCACTCTTGTACATCACCCCCCTTTTTCCCATACTCTTTTTCAAGGCACTGTGCCAATCCACTATTACACCTAGTACAAACTCAGGTTCAGGAGCAGAAAAGGGATTCCTAATTTTTCAGATGCAGAAAAGCAAAATATTTAGAGCTGTATCCTGGAAGGTGCTGAACATCCCCGAGAGGCACTGAATCGCTCAGGTTTCCACTGACATCAATGAGAGTTGATGGCACACAACACCTATCAGGAGTAAACTCTTAATGATACACTTGACCCTTGCCATTCCAGGAACAGAGTAAAAAGGAGGAACATCTTTAAGTATAAACAATTCTATCAGATGACCAAAGAGTAAATCAGAGGTTTTAAAATGGAGACACTCATCATGACAATACTACACTATACTTCAGAATTCCCTGTGATAAGTCAATACACATTTAATGCTAATTTGTCAAACATCAGCTGGATTCATGCTTCCACAGGAAGAAGAAAATGGACTCTTTTCACGGGTATGCAAACAGATAGAACTCCAAATATTTTTCACTTTACCTCAAATATTCTCAGTTTAGAGACAATTTCCTCCAGTAGCTGAACATCTTTAGAAAACTTGACCTTTAACTTGTCCCACTGCTCCTGTACACACTTGAACTCTTGCTTGTAGATCTTTGCTATGTCAGAGGAAGCACGTTTTTCCAAAGCTTTTGTTTCTGCAGCAAGTTTATCTATGGTGGGTTTCTGGTCTTCTATGGTTTCACAAAGAGTCTGCAGGGAGAAAACAGAAAAAGAATGTACATATGGGTAGTACTTTTAGGGTTACCATATTTCAAGTTCCCAAATACAGGACACTACCAGAAGGGGACAGTTGTGTAGGGGGAGGGGTACAGCGACCAGCACTCTGTGGCCACCCAGCTCAGAAGGCAGCGCCATTGCCAGCAGCAGTGGCAGAAGTAAGGGTGGCAGTACCAAATCATGGACATTTGTTCATATTTCAAAAATAGGCCCAGACGAAGACCGGAAAACCCAAAAAGATGTCATGTCCAGGAAAACCCAGACATATGGTAATCCTAAATACTGTGATATACACAGTATATGCACACATGCAAATAGTTGAGACATTTTCAAATTCACCATGTAAGGGCTGGTCTTCACGGGGGGGGGGGAGGAGGAGGGGGAGAATCGACTGCAGATACGCAACTTCAGCTATGTGAAATCATGTAGCTGAAGTTTGCGTATCTGCAGCCGACTTACCGTCCATCCTCATGGTGGCGGCAGGCGGCGGCGCGCTCCCCCGTGGACTCCAGCTTGCGCCTCCCGGCAAGCTGGAGTTCCGGAGTCAACGGGGGCGCCGTGAGCGATCGATTTCTCGCATCTTCAGAAGACGCGAGAAAATCGATCGCCAGAAGATCGATGGCTACCCGCCGATTTGGCAGGTAGAGAAGACATGCCCTAATTAGTGAGAAAAGAGATACAGGAAACTTATTTTGTGCTTCCTTTCATGACAGACTTGCTTATTAGTCAGTACAAACTGCAAAGTGTCCACCTGATAAGTCTGTTTTCAAGCTAATGTTTCTGGAAAGAAGGTGCACTTTCTGTAAAGAGGCATAATGGTATACCCGAGTGGTATAATGATGCCTAACTCCATCCCAGCGTAAGGTCTATGCCACAGGCACTCCTGGCTCTTTGCAGGTGTGAGCGCAGAGAGCATCCAGACTCAGGTTCCTCCTATCCAACATCATTCTGAGATCTTTGTTGCCCTCCACTATAACTTTCATGTCTCTTTTTCTTATGCTATCATACATCTGCACAGTACAGGCACGACGTGTCTTACGCGAGGGTTCGGTTCCGCAGTTTCCGCATAAAGCGGAAACCGCATATAGCCGAAACCCCATTGACTTCAATGGCGGGCGAAATCGCTCACCCTAAAGAAAGTTTTTATATTTTTAGTTTTCCCTTACTTTTTTTTTTTTTACTTTTTTTTCGGACGACCACGTAAAGTGGAAATCACGCAAGTTAAATGCGCGTAAAATGCGACATGCCTGTATGTCTCTTCGGGTCAATCAGTCCCAGAGGTGGAGTGGGATTCTTAAACAGACGTCCAGTCAGACAAATCTCCAGAGACTAAAAAGTGTCACATTCATAATTTCCAACAGCTCATGTACTAAAGGCTTTTGCCTATTTTAAAATTACACAGCAGCAGTATCTAAAGAGCAAGCCATAGAATTCCTGTCATATTGTAATAGGCTGTCTATAAAGTAAAGCACTGATATCCTCACTTACTGGGATTTCAACAACCCCAATTAACACCTAAAAAAAAAAAAAAACTGAAAAGGAAAAAAATTAACCAGTCTTCAGCAGAGTTCCTCCAGCTTCATCCCCACACTCCTACACTAATGCAGTGGTCCCCAACCTTTTTATCACTGCGGACCGGTCAACGCTTCACGATTTTACTGGGGCCCGGGGGGGGGGGGGGTTTGAACTCCTCAGCGCTCCAGCCCGGCTCACAGGGCTTAAAGCCACAAGGCTCTTCCTCCTCTCCCTGAGTGCCCCGGCGTGAGGGCGGGCGGCCGCTGCGTGAGGGCGGGCGGCCGCTGCGTGAGGGCGGGCGGCCGCTGCGTGAGGGCGGGCGGCCGCTGCGTGAGGGCGGGCGGCCGCTGCGTGAGGGCGGGCGGCCGCTGCGTGAGGGCGGGCGGCCGCTGCGTGAGGGCGGGCGCTGCGTGAGGGCGGGCGCTGCGTGAGGGCGGGCGCTGCGTGAGGGCGGGCGCTGCTGAAGGGAAGGCGGCCACCCGCGGAAAGGGCTGCTGCGGCCCGGTACCCATTGATCCACGGACCGGTACCCGTCCACGGCCTGGGTGTTAATTTATGGGGATTTTTAAAAACAATTTAAATATTTGGAGATTGTGTGTGTGCGCGCACAGATAAATGAAGTGGGAGGTTCGTACATTTATTTAGCTTATTTTGAAAAGATATCCGCTTACTTTATGAATGTGCAATAGTAAGTGAAGTCTCACTTCTTTCTAGCTACAGGTGTTTTAAAGTAGGGGTCTCAACTCAAATGACCACGAGGACCACATAAGGACTACATCACTGACACACTCCTTGTTGCCCCCAGCCCCGCCCCCACTCTACCCCTTCCACGAGGTCCCGCCCCTGCCCCGCCTCCTCCTCTGAACACGCAGCTCCCTGCTCCCTCTTGGAAAGCGCTAGGCACCGCTAACAGCTGTTTGGCAAACAAAGCGAGAGCAATATAGGAAGTCCAGAGCTAGAAACACAACCAAACAAATCTAATTTAACAAGAAATTACCAGCCTCAGATGATTCAAGCTTTTTTTCAAATGTAATATGCTGATAAACCTGTCAGAAATTTCAGCCCATCTCAGCCGAATATTAATTATAATTTTAGTCTCCCTCTCCCAAACTGATCCTCATAACCCTGTTCCCCATCCCCACTTTCCCCCATAACCCAGCTCTCTGTGCCCCATCCCCAAATCTCCACCCACTCACCCCTGTAACTCAGCTCCCTGTACCCCATCTCTAAATCTCACCCCACTCACCTCCCATAACCCTGTTCTCCATCTCTAAATGTCCCCCCACTCATCCTTGTAACCCAGCACCCTGTCCCCAAATCTCCCCCCACACCTCCAGCTTCAATACCCTCCCACTCCCTAAACTTCCCCTCCGTGTCCCCCACCGTTGCCTCCCTCCGTCTCCTTTCAGCCTTCCCGGACTCTCCTCTCCGCCACCCCTTGCCCAAGCCCGACACTCTCTGCAGGAGATACCGGTAGGGGGGCATGGCAGGCAGGGGGCGGCACAGCAAGCCCAGGTAGCTGCAGCCAGCCAGAGAGCTGTGGAATGGGGCTCACCTCTGGCTACTCGCAGAGCAACGACTCCCACCTGGGGTGTGGAGAAGCTTCTCTGCTGCCTGGCTGGGCCGCTGCTGAGCCCCGGCTTCCAGTCGCTGCTACTGAGGCTTCAATGAATGAGCTGGGGCGGCACTTCCCAGGAGCCCTCTGCAGCAGTGGCCAGGAGCGGTAAGCCAGGCTCCCCGACACCCTCCCACCTCCCTCTGCGGGAGACTTACCGCTCCTGGCTGCCACTGCAGAGGGCTCCTGCGAAGCACTGCCCCAGCTTGTTCATTGAGGTCGCAGCAGCAGTGCCTGGAAGCCAGGTCTTGGCAGCCACCCAGCCAGGGCGCTTCGCAGGAGCCCTCTGCAGCAGTGGCCAGGAGCGGTAAGCCTCCCGCAGAGGGAGGCGGGAGAGTGGCAGGGAGCCTGGCTTACCGCTCCTGGCCGCCGCTGCAGAAGGCTCCTGGGAAGCGGTGTCCCAGCTCATTCACTGAAGCCGCAGTAGCAGCGCCTGGTAGCTGGGGATCGGCAGCGGCCCAGCCAGGCAGCAGAGAAGCCTCCGCTTCTGGCCCCTCCCTCCTGGAAACTGCTATGCGGGGGAGGGGGAGCAGGGAGCTTGGTGGGCTGCAGGAAAGGGCTTCACGGGCCGCATGTTTGAGACCCCTCTTTTAAAACAATTGTCTCCATGGTACCGAAGGGCCAGTACTCTTTGCTTCTGAAAGGCAGGTCTTTCAATAGCTCACAGCTATTCTTCACAGTTTAGGATTTAAAAAAAGATGAATCCTTTGCCCAACTGAAATTGTAAGGTGATGCAGGGAAAAAGTTCAAATTATCCCACTGGATTTGGCTAGGGTACACCAAACACCTCTAGTCACCGCTAATCTGGCTAAAACATTGGGCTGTATGATGGAAAAAAGCAGCTGCCAGGTAAGTAAATGATCAAAACAGCTAAGCTTCTAGATGCAAAAGTGAAAATAAACTTACCTTTGTCTGCTGCAAGGCGCTCTCAGCCTTACTCGGGTCACTCATGGCATTCATAATGGACTGTACTTTACTCTGTAGTTCATTCAGTATATCCTTCAGTCTCTTCAAAGTGTCCAGGTAATCCTGGCTAGGCTGGCATTCTAGCTCTGTTTTTGAGTTAAAAAAAAAAAAAAAAAGTTGCTATTTTTAAAAGGAGGGAGGAAATGGGCACAGAGTGCTTTTATTTCTAGAAGCAATTAAGCTATATTTCATATATCTGAATGAATACAAGAACACAAACTCCCGGAGCCATAATACTGATTGTTGTGCTAGCAATTCAGATCAAAATATGAGAAGTGGTAGGACTACATGGAAAAAATGTTGGTGGTAGTGGTAGTTTTTCCTTAGGTGCAGTTTTTGGTGTTTTTACATACTGAAGTATCTGAGGGGTAGCCGTGTTAATCTGTATGCACAAAAACAACGAGGAGTCCGGTGGCACCTTAAAGACTAACAGATTTATTTGGGCATAAGCCTTCGTGGGTAAAAATCCCACTTCTTCAGGTGCGTGGAGACATAATGGAAGAAAGTTATATAATAAAGAATTAGTAGGGAGAAAAGGCCTCTTTCTTGTTGCTGTTTTGAATTATAGGGCACCTTTGTAGAGCCTTAAAAGGATTATAGGTAACATTTCCAAAAATGGCTAAGTGACTCAGGAGTTGAAACCTCAATTTCAAAAATGACTTAGGCACTTAGAAGCCTGAGACTCACTGAAAGAAAAAAAGGACAGACACTTGAGACCTTTTTTGAACATGGAACTTGGCTCTGAAAAATTTAGCCTACATCTCATATTCCTCAAGTAATGACAGGGAGTGAATCTATTCCAGCAATACATCAAATGATATTTGAAAACATTGAGGAGCAGCCTAAAACTAGGGCCCTCGGGACCTATGAATTAGCAGGTTAGTATGTGTTGTGGACTGTTTGCACATCTCCATTTGTTTTTAGGCTTCGCAGAATTCTTTTTTATATAACTTTGATGGATAATTAGTTTAAGCATTTTTTTTCAATTTTTACTGATTTAAATTTTCAGTTGTGGGAAGTCGGGGGGCAGAGAATAGGGGCATCAAACAATTATTTAAAGTACAGCAGATGTTGAGATTCAAAAAGTTAAAGTTTTATAATAGTTAAAATGTTGTGGCCAATTTGTATAATTAAAATAAACAAAGTATACAGCCTTAAGCCAAACTCTAATAAGCTCTCAAAGTAGAATTATTCTTACTTTGCCTATCTCGAAATTTCAGTCAAAGGAAATATTTTTCCCTCAGTTTGTGTCTGAGGTGAAATCAATGTTTATTAACCTTTATCGATAAAACTCTAATCCTTGCAAGCCCATTTATTTTTCATTAGGTTTCCTGCTTTTGACTTTGGAATCTCAAAGGATTTGTTTGGCACATTAGTTTGTGTGTTTCAGAAACTACCAACACAATATTTAATTTAAAATCAGCACTGAACAAGATTTTGGCCACAAAAGTATCGCAATATGTGTATTCTCTGCCTTGGATACCTATGCAAATTCTTCACTGCCACCACCAAAAATTAATCAAAAGGCTCACTTTCAACAATGGGTAATTAAAACTATCCGTGCTACTTCATACTATTTCTAATTGAATAATGAGTGAACAGTTCTGGAGACAAATTAGATCGGTCAGGCAGCACCATTTCTCAAAGGAAGCCATATCAGTTTTAAGAGGAAAACTTTCATGGTATAGCAAGTAGGAGTACTGTATTTAATCAGTGAAACCTGCTGATAAGGAACTTATAGTGAAATTCCACCCTTATTTGAAATAAAATTCAAGTTGCAATTCTCAACACAACATTCCTATGGAGCTGTACAAGCTTATAAACTCTGCAGATTCCCAGCACCAGTACTTCTCTTCACTTTAGGAGCTTACAAATGCTGAAGGTTCCTTCTTTTTGCAAGCAATTCAACTTGTGTTAAACAACAAAAAACATACTGCACTATATGCAGTTTCCACTATATAAGAAAGTTTCTTAAACAAACAAGTTCTTTTATACAAGTTTGGAGAGTACCTTGGTGGCAAATACCATGCACTCCAAACTGCAGACACTTTCAAAAACTATAATCTTCACTGAATATATTATTTGACCCCTTTAACTAGGATGTGATTACTAGGTAATAAATGGTTAAAATATATTGTCATTCATAAACAAACAAGCTTACTTCAAATGATTTTCTAGATATTAAAAAATCTCAAGCATATTCCAGTCACATCTTGCAATTAAATTGGTAATGTGCATTGCAGTAGATATCTGTTCATATGCACATGAACTAAATCATAACAATTACAAAATAATTCATCACCACAATGACTATGATAAAACCCCATAATTTAAGCATGATCCGTGGGAAAGTTTTCTGACAATGAGTTGAAGAGCTTGTTCCTTATGTCATGCATTAAATAGTTGCCCTAATCGCATAGCATTTTAATCTATTTTTATTACACTGGAAAGACAGCATTTTCCTCCCCCCCCCCCCCCCCCCAAATACAGCCAGCATAAAACACTTCATCCAACCTTTTTGATGCATAAAACAAAAGAGCATACGGGTGAGAAATCTACTTATAGATCAGTGCACTTGATATTGGGCTGTAAAATATTAAAAGCCATGTATTTGTGCACTATATATTGGGCTGTAAAATATTAAAAGCCATGTATTTGTGCACTACATTTAAAATCCCTCAAAAGCCAGTATGCCTGGCTTGAATGTTAACAGTGAAGCTTTAATGATACTGAGAAGCAAGGAGAGTGTTCCTGAGAAGCAGATCAAATTCCTAAAAACTTCAAAGATGGAATTCATCTTCAGACAAGTATTTCCAAAAAGAATTATGTATGACTAATATGCTCAAAGCTGAAAGAAAATAAATTTCTTATGCACATTTCAATTTCACACAGCTCTCTCTTTCTTCCATTCTTCAATGGCATGTGATTGGCTAATTTATCCTGCTCCAAAGTATCATTTATTTATTTCTATAGTACCACAGGCATACCTAGTACTTTATCCTGTATCATATATTTCAAATATGTTTCACCAATTAATTAAAATTTAATTTCAGGAATGCAGAATCCTTGCATAATCACTTTTCACATTAGGAAAGAACATATTTAGCAAGGTGCATGGAGGAGGTAATCTGGCACTCCAATTTTCTGTTACATTCTACAAGCCTGATCCAAAACCCACTGATGTTAATGGAAAGACTCCCAGGAAATTCAGTAGGCTCTGAATCAGGCCCTATACAGAAACAGAACACCATTAGCCATCACCTTCAGCCCCCAACTTAAACCTCTCCAATGCATCATCAAAGACCTTTAACCTATCCTGAAAGATGATCCCTCACTCTCACAGATCTTGGGAGACAGACCAGTCCTCGCTTACAGACAGCTTCTCCCCCCCTCCCCCCAACCTGAAACAAATACTCACCGGCAACCACACACCACACAACAAAAAGACTAACCCAGGTACCTAATCTTGTAAGAAAGCCCGATGCCAACTTTGTCCATATATCCATTCAACTGACACCATCATAGGACCCAATCACATCAGCCACACCATTCACCTGCACATCTTCCAATGTGATATATGCCATCATGTGCCAGCAATGCCGCTCTGCTATTTACATTGGCCAAACTGGACAATCTACACAAAAGAATAAATGGACACAAACCTGACATCAGGAATCATAACATTCAAAAACCAGTAGGAGAACACTTCAGTCTCCCTGGACATTCTATTAAAGATTTGAAGGTGTCCATTTTAAAACAGAAAAACTTCCAAAACAGACTCCAATGAGAAGCTGATGAACTGGAATTAATTTGCAAATTGGACACTGTCAACCAAGGGTTGGTTGAACAGGGATATTGAGTGGCTTTGTCATTATACTAATTGAATACATTTTCCTAGTTAAGTCTCTTTTACAGATTCTTAACTGTTAGATACAGATAGATCCACTAAATATTCAGTACAAAAGGTTTTTTCTCTCTTCTCTCTCCTGCTGATAATGGCCCATCCAAATTAAACAGCCTCTTAGAATTGGTATGGTAATTTACAACTTTTTTTTGCTTTCTGTGTGTATAAATGTATCTTACTTCTGTTTGTTCCATTCTATGCATCTGATGAAGTGGACTAGGATGCTTATGCTGAAATAAACTGGTAAATCTCTAAGGTGCTACAAGTACTCCTCATTTTCTTTACAGATACAGACTAACACGGCTGCTATTCTTAAACCTATTTAAATATAATCATCAGTAGGAAAGTAATTATTTAATCCAATTATGAACTATCCTGCTTTCACCTTTCCACCAAGTTTCAGAAAGTAGCTGTTTCAGGGGGTTCTGAGCTCCCATTTTAGACATGGCAATGATAGTGGAAGCCCACCATTTTAATCTGCTAAAGTAATTACACGCCATGACCTTTCAGTATTTTTAAAAGTTGTTATTCTATGTATAAGTTTTAGTTAGCTACACCAATGAAAAAAAACATATTGAATTAATGCTCGAAGGCCGGATCTAAAGTCCATTGAAGGCAATGCATGCGTTTCCACTAACATGAGTGGACTCTGAATCAGGCACCTGCCCAGAAATGCCAAAGTGAAGGCTTTGAGTGTACATCTTACACCAGGGTGGGCAAACTTTTTGGCCTGAGGGCCACACTGGGATTCAAAATTATGTGGAGGGCCGGGTAGGGAAGGCCCTGCCCCCTGTCCGACCTCTACCCATGTCCCACCCCCTGACTTATCCAATCCCTCCTTCCTTGTTCCCTCATCGCCCCTCCAGAGACCCTCACACACACACACAGACACACACTAACTCCCCCACCCCACCCCGAGGACCCCATGCCCTATCTAGTCCCCCTGCTCTCTGTTCCCTAACTGCCCTCTCCCAAGACCCCCTCCCACCCGGGACCACACGACCTAAGCCTCCCGCCCCCAACTTGCTTACCTGCTCAGCTGGGTGCGCGGCTTGCCACAGTCGGCTTGGCACCCGGGGCTACTGGCCCTGCGCTCGAGGGCCACATAAAAATGACCAGCGGGCCACGTGGCCCGTACTTCGCCCACCCCTGCCTTACACTTTAGTCTATGCAGTTACCTATTATACTACTGGGGGAATTCTGTGCCAAAAATCATGCACCAAAACTTAAAAATTCTTAAAATTTTATTTGTTAAAACACTAGGTAATCACACCAGTTTCAAATATTTTGGTAACTTATTTCATAATACCGGTGAGCAAGTAGGTCTGTAACAATACAGACACATAAAAAATATCCCCCACGAGAGTTAAAGAAACCTCTATGACAACAGTTCCTGTTTCTCTGCCTCCTTCCCTACAGAGCCCAGCTGGGGGGAAGCCATGCCTCTCCCCCTGAGCCCAGCCATGCCCCACCCCTAGAGCCCAGCGTTATTCTGACGGGCCCCTGACTTATTTCATGTCAGAGTGAATGAGACTAGAGGCCCCTTACTTCATTCAGTGAAGATGATGTGCACTGCATGAGGTTTAAAAGAGAGTTGACAATCTAAGTAGAAGACAAGAGACAACAGAAGTACAAGGTAATAATGAGACAGATAACCTTACAGAGGCACTTTATAGACTTTTAGAAGAGAAATGTATTTTAGCCATGGTCCACAAAATAGGACAGTTTGAGAACTGTGGCCTAACCAACCAGCCAACAATCAGAAGAGAATTAAGTTTCTTGCAGCACAGCAATTTATCCCATAATTTTAACATACAAGTCATAAAAGCATAAATGTTGCCTTTCTTAGACTATAACTGCCTGGTGCAGGGCCTGGTCCTACAATCTGTATGTCAGAAAAATTCCCACTATAGTCAACAGGAATAGTGTCAGAGTGAAGGATTACAGAAGCAGACTGATAAATGTATCACTTTTAAAATTTATTCTATATAGTTCCACCAGTGTACTAGGCATCTTCATAAGAGGTGAACTGTCCTTGACAAGAATACAGGAACTCCTCACTTACTGTCATAGTTATGTTCCTGAAAAATGCGACTAAGCAAAACGATATTAAGTTAATCCAATTTCTAATTACATAAGAATTAATGTAAATTAATGTAAATGTTTGGTTCCAGGGAAAAAATTGTATAGACTATATTTTAGACAGACATACCCACACATACATACATACACGGTATAAGTTTTAAACAATTTAATACCGGTACACAGTGATGATGATTGTGAAGCTTGGCTGAGGTGGAGTCAGAGGACATTTCCCAGGGAATGCCTTACTGCTAAATGAACTAGCAATTGGCTGAGCCCTCAAGGGTTAACACACACACACACACACACACACACACACACACACACACACACACTCTGCAGCAGGAAAGGAGGGAGGGCAGACAGACAGAGAAACACACAGAAGAGAGATTCCCCTTTAAGTATGCCAACTCTTACGTAGGCTGCCTTGCCAATCAGATCAGCTTGCAGAGACCAGAGAGTTTGCAGAGAGCACCCTCCATTGTGTGTGTCCCCCCTGCTCTATAGAGATGGGGTAAGCGGGGTGCAGGAGCATGGGGGAGTGGAACACCCTGACATCAGCCTCCCTCTTCTTCCCCTCCACATAGCAAGCAGGAGTCTTAGAGAGCAGCTCCAAGGCAGAGGGCTGGAGCAGCACATGGCAGTGAGGGGAGGGACAGCTTAACTGCTGGCAATTGATAGCCTGCTGGGCAGCAGTTGAACAGGGAACTTAGGGGAGCGGGAAGCTGAGAGGGGGAGCTGATAAGGGAGCTGCCGGTCCACCCTAGTTCCAAGCCCCAACCAGCTAGCTGCAACAGGCTGCTTTGCCTGCAAGCAGTGAACAAAGCATTGCACTACTTTAAACGAGCATGTTCCCTAATTGATCAGCAACGTAATAACATTAACCGGAATAACTTTAAGTGAGGAGTTCCTGTAGTTACAAGAGGTTTCTTTAACTGTTGCATATTATACTGAGCACTATTATAAATATATCAAGAGAAATAATCTGTCCTTATATTACCTTTCAGACATTCTAATAATTCCTTTCAATACTTTCTATCATTTTCTGCAACTCTCTCTGGATATCACTGACTTAATGTGACCTACACTAAGAACTAATGATCTGTGGATAAAAGAGGAAAATGGAAAAGCTACGTTTATATTTCTACACAGCTACAAATTCTACGTGGCATTTGCAGTGCAACATGATTTATATAGTGTGTCAATGAAGACCTAAGACAATCATGCATATTATAAAGTGAAGCAGCAGTTCTTTACAGGCTCTGAGAACGTCAGACTATGCACCAAAAGAGTGCAAAATCTGATTTTTTAAGAAGGACAGATTTAAGACCGCCATCAATGTGACTTAAATAGAAGACATGGAAGATTTACCTTTCTTCAGCTGTTGATATCGTTCTTCCAATTTCTGTTGGACAGATCTGAAGTGGTCAGTAAAACTACTCAAGCTGTCTTGGATGAAATTTGGAGCAGCAGGTTGGGATGTGATCATCTTAGCCGTAGCAGTGTGATGTTCAATTTGAGGGCACAAACTTAACAGATGAGTGAGCTCCCGCTGTGAAAAATTATACACAAAAACAAAACAACACCATTTGTATAAATAGCTGTGCTATGACTATTCAACAGATTTAAGATAGCGTTTTCAAAAGCATCTAAATCCCATTAATTTTAATTAAGACTTGAGTACTTTTGAGACAATTACCCTTATACTCTTGATACAGGCTAAACTAATCTGGGGTATTTTGTTCTTCTATAAGCTGAATATCAAAGTAAAAAGGTTGCCAACCTTACCTGACATGACTCTTTTAGGGCTGCTAAAGAGGACTGTTGCGATGCTGAAGTGGCATTTTTAAGCCACACTTCCTTCTCATTTATAATCTTCTCAAGTTCACCCATTTCCCGAAAGTATGTGTTTATTTCATCCTGGTAGTGTATCTTTCTTGACAGTTCCTCCAGGTGCCTGATCACCTCTTCCCACTCTGTCAATATCTTCTCCAGGGCACTTTTCACATCCTCAGTAAAAAGTCCCTCTGAGTCAATGAAGAAAATAAACCATTGTGGTTATAGAAACTGCAACACATTTTGATTTACAAATATCTAATCATTACATTCTTCAGATCTACTAGTGCAAACATATATATGTTTCATCTAGAATCACACAGGTGTATTTATTTATTTATTTTACTTCCAAGTCAGCCTTCCTTGAAACTATGTCAGATAGTGGTAATAAGCATTTTGGCTTTTAATTTCAAGCTTATATTACAAGACTTAGGGTATGTCTACACAGGTTTTAAAAAATCTGTGACTCCACTAAGTCATCTGATTCAGGTTCACAGCATCCAAAAATCACTGTGTAGATGTTTGGAACTGGGCTTCAGCCCAAGCGCCAGGATCCTCCACCCCCACAGGGTCCCCCGAGTGTCTACAGAGCCATTTTTAGCCCTGCAGACCTGAGCTTCACAAGCCCACGTCAGCTGACCCAGGCCAGCCACATCTGTGAGTGCCACTCCTTCCCTCTGACAAACAAATTCAGTTTACAATGATGAACTGTCACTTGTTTTATTTTAAATACTGAATTGTACTTTGCAAGTTAACATTTAAACATCTCAAATCATTAAATAAAATTAACTTCATTAAACAATGGGCTTTTTTTTAAATGACATTTTCCCTGCAGCGCTCTAGAGTCACTTTTGAAAGAGACAAGCAGCAAACTACAAAGCATCAGTCCCCAAGTGCACACTGGGATCAGCAAATTTGTTGAAAGGGTGGATGAAAATGGTGCATTGTCAGGCTGGGAAAGAGGAGGAACAATATCAAACAATGTTACATTGCAGACAGATATGATTAACAATCAGATGGTAATATGAATAGCTGCAAAACACACCATGACAAACACAAGGCTACTGCCAGCCCACAGATACTGAATGACCATTTTTATTTCTATACTAGCTCTCACTCACCTTTTTAAAAAAAGACTAAATTAATTTGAATAACCAGTACAATACATGCCTTGAAGATGTAACATTGTAACAAGAGCAGGCTTCACCCACACACTTTTCTCGCTGTTTGTATTTTTTTCCCCTTGTGGTGGGTAAGTAATTGGGGATTATGTCTACACTAAATTTATTATGTACATGTCATGTTGTGTTTTGCAGCTATTCATATTACCATCTGATTGTTAAGGTCTTGAAACTTGCAATGCCACGATTTGTAGTAGAAACTGTGGTTTGTAGAAACTGTGACAGATCGCCTTCTCACCCCTCTTCAGAAACAGGCAGGAAACTCTTCTTTGGCTCCAACAGTGCTCTTTATTTCACAGTGCAAGACCCCACCACCAATATACACAGCTTTATACACAGCTCTATAGCTTACAGCTCTACACAACTCTATATAGTTCAGCTTTGTCAGGCCTCTAGCCTCAGCTCTATTTCAGCTCTGTACCTTTCTCTATCTTTCTCTCTCACTCCTCCACACTACCATACCACCACCACCCGGGCTTCCTTCCTGGCAGGCTTATAGCCCCCTGAGGAGGCTGCCAGGTGCAACCCATCCAGGCTGATTGCCCTGCAGCCCAGGTGGCTAATTACGCTTTCTGCAAGGGAGGTTTGCAGAGGGCTTTTCTCCCTCTTAAAGGGGCGGCAGGCTGGGTCAAGCCCACCCTGCTGCACAACATAACGTAATACAGTGATCTTACAGATACTTTGAAGATTCATTACCTTCATCCCTGCAGCACCATTATTAATAAGGATCTGGATGTTCAGGTACATTAAGAATTTGTAACTTTAATTAGCAAGGCTATAAGATCTAATACTTTAGTATAATGACTGAGGCACTCTGAATTACAGCCTAAAGTAACCAATAATTCAAATTCTTAAAAGTACTCTTTATATCTTGCAGTTGCAAGTTTGTGTTGCTATTTCTGTTTCAAGTTGCTAATTCTTTATACAATGTGTATTTGGATGAGGTCCTATGGAATATATTCACTGGGTGAAGGAGTCAAAAATGTTAAAAGAGAAATCTACATATTTTATCTTGCTTGACATTTTAACTTTTCTGTCCAGGGGAAAGATATATACAATACTTCTAATAATAGCTATTGTTACATGACACTAGCCAAATTTTAAAATGTGTTTTTCATTATAATCATTATGTGGTGCTCGTAAAGGCCTAAGACCTTCATAGTTTAAAGAAGAATAGATTCCTCCCCAAAAGAGTTTTGAAACCTAGAAACAATTACAAAGCAGCACAAATTTTTACTGTCTAGCTTTACACTGAATTAGCTGGCTCACCAGCTTGAGATTGTGACCTACTGTAACAGAGACCCACGTGTGACATTAAGCACCCCTATATTCTCACACTATTGTAACAATCTTTGTACAAAATATGTGATGAGGTATCATTTGAAAACTAATAATTCAACTGAATCAACTGGTTGTATACAATATTGTATTATAAAAGTGTATAAAGTGAGGTCTTCTCTGAAAGCTAATGACAATGGTGACTAACATCACTAAGATATATGTGCTAACACTATATAAGGAATACAGATACTCAATGATATTAGGCAGTACTGTGTGCTGAGAGAGAAGAGGAGGTCACAAATAGTTCTCTCATTACACTAATTGATTGCATTTCCCTAGTTAATTTACCTTCAGTAGTTGTTCTGTTGCCAAAGAGATCCATTTCAAAAGGTATTTTTTTTCTCCTGCTGATAGTGGCCCATCCAAATTGAACACCCTCTTAGAATTCGTATGCTATTGTACAACTTTTTGTTTGTTTGTTTTCTGCGTGTATAAATGCATCTTACTTCTGTTCCATTCTATGCATCCAATAAAGTGGGCTATAGCCCACGAAAGCTTATGCTGAAATAAACTGGTTAGTCTCTAAGGTGCTACAAAGTCTTCCTCGTCTTATTTACAGATACAGACTAAGGGTATGTCTTCACTACCCGCCGAATCGGCGGGTAGCCATCGATCTTCTGGCGATCGATTTCTCGCGTCTTATGAAGATGCGAGAAATCAATTGCTCGCGGCGCCCCCGTCAACTCCGGAACTCCAGCTTGCTGGGAGGCGCAAGCTGGAGTCGACGGGGGAGCACGCCGCCGACCGCCGCCACCATGAGGACGGACAGTAAGTCGGCTGCAGATACGCAAACTTCAGCTACGTGATTCACGTACCTGAAGTTGCGTATCTGCAGTCGATCCCCCCCCCCCCCCCCCGTAGTGACCAGCCCTAACATGGCTGCTAATCTTAAACCTGTCACAGCTATCTACCTGTCTCCTATGTAAATTAAGCATGGTGGAATCAGAAACAATGGACGCTCTATTTACACAGAAACTATACGAGTTATGGGAAGCCCACATGAAGGGAAGAAGAGCATAAAATCATCCTGACTCTTGAAACAAAGAGCATATCTAACCTAGAGACCTATGTCAGTATAATCACATTGCTCAGAGAAGTGGATTTTTCACACCCCGGCTCAACATGACTGGCGAGAGAACCATTTTGAACAAAGCCTGTATCTAAATCTAGAAAGATTTTTAGAATCATATTTTATTTTTTACTTGTAACTATCTTAATTCCTTACATTTAAATTCACTTAAAGTCCTGGACTTACACCTTAATACACTTAAAGGTGTATTCTCCAAACAAGGACACTCCACCAGAGACATATGTCAAATCACAAAACAAGCCACCCAAGTACGCAGAAAGAATCTGCTTCAATACAGAAATAAAACCCCATCCAACTGCACACCCCTAGTTATCACCTGCCACCCCACACTTGAACCCATATGGGGTATCAAACAACTACAACCCATACTCAATGGGGACCCAATCCCGAAAATAATCTTTCCTGAATCCCCACTTCTGGCCTTCAAACACCACCCACCACTTCTCCAAGTTCCTCAACAGAAGCAAGCTCCCCACAGACCAGGACACAGCAACTCAAAGTGGCACCAGACGCAAAATTTGCGGACATATCTTCATTGCCACCAAGATCAAAACTACCAACACCACATTTTTCAAGATCCACAGATCCTACACATGCCTATCACAAGATGTGGTATACTTCAGTCAGTGTACTACATGACCCAACAACTATGTGGGTGAAACCAATCACTATGCTCTTGAATGAACTCTCACAGGAAAATGATAAAAGACAAAAACACCCAATCATGTGTGGATAAACACTTTTCATAAAGTGATCCATCTATTTCTGACCTATCAGTCCTCATCCTCAAAGAAACCTGCACAACACTTTCAAAAGATAAGCCTGACAGCCTAAATTCATAGCTCTGCTAGATACTAAAAATCACGGACCCCTCTTTTTTGTCCTATGACTGCAGAAATGTTAACAAGTTCTTCAACCTTGAATGATCCCTTAGAATGTGTGCTAACTACTTATGCTAAATGCAAGATGGATGCTCAGAGTATCTTTCCTACACCTGGAAAAGAGTTCCGTGTGGCTCAATAACTTCTCTCTCTCTCTCTCTCACCATCAGAAGTTGATCCAATAAAAGATATTACCCCTCCCACCTTCTCTCTATTAATCCTAATTTTGTTAATAAATGTATTTCACTTTACCATAAATAAACTCAGTGCTGTGTTTAAAGAGAAAGGTGTTAACCCAGTTAATAAGTGGTGATGTGTGTGTGTCTTTAAACGAACCACGTTATTTCTCTGAACTACACAGGAGAAGGTTGAACATTGCAGAACACATGGTTTTGGGAAAATTTGGGACTGGGAGTGTGTTGGGGTCACCCTGCAAGTAGCAACCATGACTAGTGGAAGTTGGACTAGGAATATGGACAATTTGCTGGAGTCAAAGCTGCCATCTGGTTCTACAAAATGATGTCCTCCATGAGCATTCAGGGGCCAGACAATCATCCTGTGGGTACAGCCAGTGCTGGGTCATGCAATATGTGTTGCATACCCAGACACCCCTGTCAAAATGCTAATGGTGGTACGCATTACCCCTTTGACTAGCTGAGGACTCTGCTAATCATAACTATTGTACCGGGGTACAATTGTGGACTAGACCACAGAGCAACAAACATTCTGTCTCCAGAGTATGTGAAGAGCTGCTTTACAGGAGAATCAGACATGCTTTACTGACAGCCATTTCACTATATTTATTGGAATTATCTAGCAATTTTTTGGCCTGGCTGAAAGATTCGGCTTTCACCGATGTTAATTATAAGTTTTTGGAAGTTTGGGTTTAAACAATCATTCAGTCAGATTGTGTATCGGGCTATGATCATTTCCTTTGCCTTTGTGCCATGGGTAGTGACTGTATTACCAAAACATGTTGATGGGAGTTTTTACACAGAATCACAAACATGCATAAAGTAGACATATTACTCAGAGATAAATACACTATTTGTCCAATTAAGCTTTGCTCTAAAAGAGCAGATCTGTAACACATGAAAGTCTTTAAGACAAATTCTTTGTGCAAAATTCCAAAAGGACAATGTATAATTTTAATTTTGCCTTTTTCAACATCTTCAGATCAATGGAACAAAATCAAAACTTTAAGAAGTGAATGGACACATGCTACTTCAGAGAAATATTTTCTGACCTGATCTTTCATAAACTTGGTTAACAGTGACATACATTGTGTTCATCAACACCAATTAAGACACATTCGGCTCTCTAAAAGATCGAGTTGAAGAAAGGCTTAATCTGGGAAAGTATTTTCACTACATGCCTCTGCTTAAGCCACTGCTTAAATCACTTGCCTCCACCAAAACAAAATGGAAGAACTTTACCAAAAGATCTCTTACCCTTTCCCATTTGATCCAACAGACTCTGTCCACTCCCGCTCAGATCATCTATCTTCCGGCTTTTCTCAGCCATTTCTTTTTCTAGGGCCTGCAAATCAAATCCCATCAAACAACATAGTTTCAAAGATGGGCATTTCAATGGACACAGAAGCTTTTTCACTACAGCACATAAGTACTTCTCTGCCACTCCCCAGGATTTCTTGCAGGAGATTCCAGTTGCAAACAGCAACGCACCTTTGAGTGGTTGCTTGTCATGTTTGCTTCAGAAACTAGGGCAAAACTGTATTGCATAGTAAAACTTACTGGTCCCAATAAATAAATAAATAAATAAAATTAATCAGAGTAGCAGGATACCAAAAATAAAAGGTGACCAAAACAGTCTGCTTGGCAAGTGAGGATGAGATGCGGAACTCTTCATATATGAATTCTAATTCAAATCTGAAACATGCTGCATGTAACTAACTATTCAGCAGCCATTCAGCGTCCCATGGGAAAGCAACTTTTCAGTTAAATTCATATAAAAAAATACACTAAGTAGTACAACTGGAAATGTCAGGAGAACAGTGGGGTGAAGGTAACATCCCAATTACTCAACAACATGGGCCAGCAAAGGCACACCACTCCACACGCTCTGTATGGGCATCCCAAGGAATATTTTGTTCCCTCCTTTAAAGCCAACAAGTATTTTCTCCCAATGCCAGTTGCAAGAAGTTGATAAAACACTGCAATTTTATTTCTAGTGTTATTGTAGCCTTCTTGGTTTTTTGTTTGATCCATGTTTGGTAAGTTTAGTCTTAGTCAAATTCAGCCAATGGGTAGAATTTCCTGGCCTTTTATTCTTGAATGCTTGACTCCCATGTTCTTTCTAGTAAATTCTGTGTGCCTTAAGGGCCTAATTCTGGTCTCCTAAATGTCACAGGCAAACTTTCAGAAATTCACAGGAGTAGGGCTAGGCCCCAAATTAACAAAAAGTGAACAGTGTTATCCACTTGTTAATTTGTGAGTAGAGCTAACTGCAGTAATTTAGATTGTGAGCTGCAGAAGTTGGCCTTGCAGGTGTATATAATTCTGTTAAAGAATGCATCAAATCCTGTGAAATCTGAAGCTTCCAATTTGCCTAGAAAGTAGATATTGCAGCAAGCTTCCTCGTGTTGCCCTGCCTATATGTTTTTTAATTTGTCCTTTTGGGAATGCTTTGATGCTTGAAAGATCAGGACTCCCGGCTTTTTTATTATTTTTTTTTCATACCACACTCATCATGGGAAGTGAAAGTATTAATTCTTTCAAGTAACTGAAGTTTCTTTTCCCTCCTACCATTTCCACCGAAAAAGGTTTTAAAAAAAATAATTGAGTAATGAGGGAAATCTGAGTTGAATTAATGAGCTTTCAAATGTGGTGTGAAGGCAGTGAAATTCATGGTCATTTTGATACATTATGGGAGTGAAGTCTGCAATAGTGGGCTGGAGGCCTAGAAATCTGTCCTCTGTACCTTGCTATTCCCTCGCTACTCCCTCTTGTGTCATGCATCTACCCCTCCCTTCTAGTTTCCCCTCAAGGAAATTTATTTTGAAGGGATGCACAAGCCACGGTCTAAAATTAAATTAACTTTTTAATTACAAGCCCTCCTGATGCATGCCAGTGACCTCACGGACTTATTGTTTACACCCTCATCCTAGTCTTCATCAACTCTTCTCCATGTTTGGCCCCTCTTCTACTTGTCTTAACACAGACTCCAAGTCTGCAATTGACAACAGACAGGTGGAACTGCTACACTTCCCTAGAACCTTTACTTATGTAAACGGGGCTTCACAGAGAAGCATGCTGTCTCTGTGTGATAAATTGCAGAAATGGGATGCAACTGTAAACTCTTCTGGGCAGGGACTCTGTTTTGTGAAGAGCCATGCATATTTAGAGAGCCTTGTAAATAATGAATAGCCTTAACGTCATCTTTTTGCACTGGAGCCTATTCAAAAGCGAGCCTCCTTCTGGAGACTTACATATGCAAATTTAGATTCCACAAGCAGCTTCAAGTACTGCTAATATTCCAGTCAGATTTTGCAAAGATAATGCTTTTAAAAAAAAAAAATGGTGACAAGGATTCACTCCTCCAATGACATAAATCGAAGACACAGGAGTCATAGCTCCCACAGGGTCTTGTAAATTCTACACTGTCTCACAGGTTGGTGACAGTTTTATAGCAACAGTATTGTATAAAGGATTTAATTACAGGGACTCTGACCTATGCTAAGATTCTAAGTAGTAAGATTCCAATTACTTTAGCAATAAAATAATTCTGGCTCTTCTGAGGGACAGGGTAGGCAGAGGGTCAGTATATACCTCCAGGGGCTTGTGTGTAGAGAATGCCCACAGCTGTATACTTTCCCAAAGTTTCTTGAGTGTTTCCAATCAGTCCCCATCTCCAGTTGTCAGCCATGTGGCCAAAATAAGTAGGTAGGTGGAAAACACAATAATCCTCATGAAATGCATATCCTATCACTTTGCTGAAGAGAGATATTAGCAAGAAGGAAAAAAAACCAACTCCCAGTAAATCAGTAAGCATGACCCAACAGCCACAATATTGCTTACTAGCCAGAGTTCCACGTTTGTCCAGCATTCCAGAGCCATTTAACAATGGGACTTAATCCACAGAAAGCTCTCAGATCTGACTGTACCTCTATCTCAGGAGTGGGCAAACTCCGGCCCACCAGGGCTCTGGATCCGGCCCACGGATTTGCCGCCCCTGTGGTGCTGCGGCCCCACTCTGCTCTGAGAAGCGGCTGGCAGCAGATCCCTGCAGCTTCTGGGAGAGGGGAAGCAGAGAGCTCCGTCTGCTGTTCTTGCCTGTGGATACCTCCCCCGAAGCTCCCATTGGCCAGGAACAGGGAACCACGGCCAGTAGGAGCTTCAGGGAAGGTACCCACTGGCATACACAGCCCTCTACTCCCTCTGTCCCAGGGCCAGCACGGCTATGGTGCTGGTTGTTTCCTGGATTGGAGCCGGGCTGGGGCCAGGGCAGGTAGGGTGCCTGCCCTGACCCCGCTGCCAGACCAGAGCCGCTTCAGGTCACCGGGCCAGAGCCCACGTACCAACCCCCTGCCCTGAGCCCACGTCACACCTTGCACCCCTCCACCACTGTGCACCCCAACCCGCTTTGTACCCCCGACACCCGTCCTGTGCCCCAACCGCGAGCCCTTTCCTGCACACCACACTCCCTCCCAAACCTCCGCCCCAGCCCTACAGTCATAGCCCTGGAAGCAATTTCTCCACCCCGATGTGGGCCCTTGGGCCAAAAAGCTTACCCACCCCTGCTGTAGCTGATAGCAAGCAAAAACTGACACAATGAACTATTCACTGGAACATCCTAACATCTTCTTAGTTTACCTTCAACTTTTCTTTCACGTTTGCCATCTCTCTCATCTTCATGTATTCTTTGATGTCTATGGCCTGAATGGCAGCTTTTGATTTCAAAATCCAGTTCAACAGCTCAGCATTTTCAGCATCAAACCTGGTTTAAAAAGTCAGATGATAAAATTTGTCATCATTTTTTTCTCCCCATTCAGTCATTATGTCTTATAAAGTTCCGCACATTCCTCCATCAATACCGGGAAAGCAATGTGGCACACACACGTTACTGACCTACCACAAGTGAGTAGCAAACAAACCTCACTGCTTCCAGACTCTTCATTAAACTGCCACAGTGAAAACCATTTCATCATCATCAACTTCCCTTGCATGAACTTTGATGCAATGGTACCGTTTTCTCATTTTACAGATGATATTTTACAACACATGACTACTGTTTCTATTAACATAAGATCCTATAGGATGCATCTTACAATGCTATAAAGCATAAAAATAGGTTTTCTTAAAACAAAACAAAATTAAAAATATGAATGATGGACAACTAAGGACTATATTTTTGTTCCAAACTCTGTAAATACGTGTAAAAAAACACATTAGCTTAAATGAAGAACCAGCAGTTAAAGAACTACATAACAATAACTCCGAGAGCAGCTGGCAAAACAATTATAAATGATCAGCTGATTGGGAAATAGCTTAAAATCTGGCTCCTCAGATATGCTAAGGGCTTGTCTACATAGGAAAGCTAAGCCAGTATCAGCTAAGGTGTGAATTTAAACCAATATATTTCCACCAGAATAGCTCACCATAAGAGTGGCTTTTTAAGGTTTAGTTTAAACCATTTCCAAAGTGACAAAGAAAAAATTAAATAAAAAACAAACACTTGTATAAGGCTATGTATGGGGACTATACCAGTTTAACTATATTGGTTTAAAAAAGTCACCCTTTAGATTATATCAGCATTACTTTCCCATGCAGACAAACCCTAACGCAGAACAGTCTGTAATGAACCTAGTGAGAAACTAATTCCAGCGCATTACTGTTAAGTCAGTCAAACTGTTCATGGGAGAATTTGCAAGTTTCCTGCCATTGTTCATTTATTGGCTCAAGTGTGTGTTATAGGGAAGTGGCAAAAACAGCAACTGAAAGTTTAACCTGTTTTTTCCAACTCTATTCTCTGATACAGCTTTAACACTAGTAAAGGGAGATGGTAAATGAGGCAGGATCACTGACTGTTTTAAAAAGCAAGAACAGTTTACACAGCATCATAAACCTCTAATTCAAGAACTTTAAACAGAGAAGAATGATCTTGTGGTTAAGGCATCAGACTGGAACTAAGGTGCTCCGGTTTCAGACACTATACTACTGATTTGTCAGGTGACTTCAGGCAAGTTCCTTTAAGCTCTCTCTGCTTTAGTTCTCCACTTTAAAATTAGGATATTTTAAGCTATAAAAGATACAGCTCTTTCTTACTATGTGAATGAACAGCACCTAGCACAGTAAAGCTCTGCTCTTGGCTCAGGCCTCTAATATTAATAAAATACAGACGACAAACCACTGACTGGTCAAATTGCTGATTTTTTCTTAATGGAGAGTAAATGGAAAATGACACGGGTAAGACAAATGCATGCACAGCTTTACTCTGTTCATTTATCTTGACCATAGTAATTTAATTTTAGTTCCAATATCTTATAAAAGACACAAAAGTCCATTTTGCTTTAAAAAACCACCCAATGAGTTCCTAGCTATGAGATCTCAATATACTGTGGTCTCTGCTATACAAGAAGGTTTGAGACAGACCACCAGTTTTTCTGTCCAGATAGCTCTGACAAAGTATTTTAACACAAATAGAAGTAAATAATAAATTAATAAACTATATATTACAAAATAAATATTACTTGTATGGAGCTTTTCATCTAAAAGATCTAAAAGTGTTTTACAAAGGAAATGATCGCCATTGTTCAGTGGGGAAACCATGGCACAGAGAGGCTAAGCACATTTTTCAGCAATCCTGAGCACCTAGAACTCTGTTTGAAGTTAATGGGATCTGCAGGTGATCTGTATCTCTGAAAACCAGATTGGGAATGACTTCCACAAAAACCACATAGCGGAGCCATGACAGAGCAACAAACAGAACTCAGGTCTATGAGAAAATGCCTTCTTAATAATAATAATATGGAGATACATTAACTTTTTTGACTGGTGGAAAAATTCATGATTATTCATTTCACACTAATTTCCAGAAGGTTTTGTGTAACATCTTTAAACCTTTGTACAAGTGGAGGTGCAATGCAGAGCATACATCACGGTCAGAGGAGGGGATCAACCAAGTTGAATTGGGTCTCCCAGCTTTGTGACAATTAGACAATACATGAAAATAAGATATATATATTTTTAAAATCACTGGCAGTTCTGAGAGAAGAAACAATTGTTGTATCAACCTGAAACAAAATTTCTGGCAAATCAAAAAGTCTGAAAACAACAGATTTTTAAAAACTCAAGATTTTTTTTTAAAAAAATTGAGAAGTTTTAAAGTAAATTTCAAACTAAGTCATTCTAATCAAAAATTCAAACTTAATTTTGTTTTAGTTTTTCTTTTAAGTTCCTCCCCCCCCCCCCAGACAATTCTACAAATACGCAAAATGTTTTGCTCAACCCAAATTTTCATTTTTTGTTTTAAAAAAAGTTTTGGCTGAAAAATTTCACCCAGCACTAGAGGTTAGAGATATTTCTCACTTGTATAAAGAATTTCATACATAAAGACTAATGAAAATAAGTTAAAAAAATTATCTAGTGAATAACAAATACCAATAATGTATTCTTACCTTTTTTTTGCTGCAATATCCACAGGTATCTGCCTTTTCTTTGGTGGTGGAGGTGGGGGTAGTTCCTGTCTGGATTGTTTTACCATTACCTGCTCCTTTACAGAAATCATTTCCGTATCTGTCTTCTGTGAAAGTTGGAACACTCCTATATTCCCCACAGCCTGCGTTACCTACACAAAATGATTTTGCAAAAATAGTTTACTCTTTACGGGACAAATTCTGTCTGCTTTTTTCCAAATCAATTTCATTTAGAAGTCATTCAAACCCATTTAATAATAAACTCCTCACTCTTATTTAGCACTTCTCATCTATAGATCTCAAAGCACTTCAACAAAAGAGTTAACATTATCCTAATTTTTCAAGATGGAGAAACAAAGCATCAAAATGCTCAAATTGACAAACTTTGTAGCAGATTGAATAAATATAATCAACATAGCCAGTGATATAGTTTCATTCACCACTCAAAACCAACACTCGAGAGAGGGAGTTGAAGGAGGCTTTTTTAGTATATGACAAAACTTTATAAATGCTTATGCTGCCAGTTCATCACAACTAGATTTCAGCTATGCAAAAATTGAAACGCACTTCAAAGTCAATGGGAGTCTATTGACTTCACAGGGTTTTGGACTAGACCCCTGGGAGTGCTCTAGACAGTTAAACCAAGCACGTGATTAAGTCTTTTTCAGAAATGTGGTCTAGCTAACTCAGCACTCCTTACTCAGTATTTCTGACTTGGACAAAACTCTTGCTATTTAGAGCTCTAGTTAGCGGGATATGGTGTAAACATACAAGCTTTGCTCTTATTCTTACACGCCAAAATAAATGTTTACTTCTATAATTTCAATACATCATGGTAAATCTGTACCATGTTGAGAAAAATCACACTGGTCTCAATTCCTTGGTATGACCATTTACTTATTTATTCTCACTTCTCAAGTATCACCAATTCAATAAGTCTCAACACCCTTACAACAATATTTAAAAATTCACAATCAATAAAAAGCTATTCTACCCACCAATAAAAGGGAGAGATATTAATAAGGCCTCCCTTTCTCTTAACCTGAATGGAAGAAATTGAGCCTCACACAGCCGTGTCCAAAAGGTTAACAAATTTGGATTCTGACAGACAAAGGGAAGTCCATCAAGAATTAATTTAGGCATAAGTAATTGTACAAACTTTCCTTTACCAAAGCTAGTGCCAAAGTCTTTGCTGGGCAATTTTGTTCATGGTGGCAAAGTTTTGTTTTTGTTTTTCTTTTGAATCTATGTACACATCAAGGATTGAACGAATTTAATGTTGCTTGCTTACCTGATTAGAGAAGTCCTCAAGCTTCTGAACTAAGCTGTCCCATCTCTGAGTTAGTTCCTCCAGATCACTGTCAATTTTCTTTGAAGCTCTGTTATTCCCAAGGAGCTGTGTCACATCCTGACCAACCTCACTTAGCTGATCTAGAACATGACGTTTCATTCCCATATCTTCCTTCAAAAACTGACATTAAAAATAAATAAATCCATTAACTGTTTTCACTTAAAGATCCCAAATATTTCCCCAGCCCTTCTCAGATTTTACTCAAGTTTTCTCTTTTAATTCCATAGACAAAACTTATCCCATGATCATTCTAGACGAACTACAGGTTTTAAAAACAACTCTACCATGCAACGAGAGAAAAAAAGAATCTGTGCCAGAATCAGCCATGATATTGCAGAGTATTCAAAAGTACAAAATTTAGCTATCACTGGGAACTACAGAAAGTGTCTTTTATTGACAGTCTTCAAGTGAAACAATGGGAACTGTGGACCACAGAGGCAACTGATCATAATGTGGCAGAGAACCAGAGTTTGCCACAGTAAGTTAAATTCTCAAAACATCGGTCATTTTACAAAGAAAGAACCCTGTGAAGGACTTTGACAAACATAAGGAGGAAAAGTGTGGCCTGATTTTCAAAGGTGCTGAATGTTCACAGCTCCTACTGAGGTCCAATGAAGTCAGGCCAAAAACATGCTACTTACTCGTGTTTTTTAAATCAAAAGGGAAGACTAGGATAGCAACACTCACAGCCAGTTTTCGAACATTCACAGTCAGCTCTGTTTGATCTTTGAAGTTCCTTGTTTGGACTTTATTTAAAGCCTCCTCTTTTTCAGATAACCAAGCTTTCAACAAGCACTGCAGAGGAAAGAGAATACAGCACTTCTGAAACATATTACTACAGTGTTGAACAACTAATGACAATTCCTCCTTTCAGATCTTCCTATTAGTTCATACCACCACTGTTCTGCAATCCTTACATGCATCAAACTCCTACTGGCATTAATGGGAGTAGCACACATGCAGAAATAAAAAGAATATTAGATTAGATATCCACCAGAAATTCAGCCTAAATTTACAAATTATTATACCAGACTTGAATGCAGTGAAACATTTAGAATAATCAATTTTCCTTCTCATGACTAGCAAACCTAGTGCTCCAAAAACCTTGCTATCAGGATCTGTCAGTGCTTCTAGCCTTGGCAGTTTGTCATAACCAACTTTCAAATCATGCCACTCTAATTATTACCAGACTTTAATCTTTCTCAACTTCAACTGAAACACAGTTTTAGCACGCAATGCCTTAAACTGCTAGAGACCGAGATTGACACTAGGGATAAACTATTGTCAAATACCACAAATGAAGGGAGCTTTTTCAGTGTAGAACACATCTTTACGGGGAAACAGTCTCATGGCTTCTCCTCCCATCTCATTCGGAATTATGAAGACCATTGTCCTTCCTCTTTGGTGGTCAAATACCATTGTTGTGGTAACCACAAGAATGCCTTAGGAATGTGCATTAGCTTCTTTTAATATAATTTAACAGCTGGAAGCAATGAGGAGGTGCCCATGTCCCATCCAACACTCCATGGGCCAGTTTAAGAACCACGGGGACATGGGGGGGAGGGTTGGTTTGTTTTAAAGCAGCCCTAGAAGTTCATTGGATGTTAAACTATAAAAGGGTCACCAGATCCTCAGTCTAGCTGTGCAGTTTTGGCACTGGCCCAGGGTTGATTAGCAACTCCTGGTCCTAAGGCTACTTTAGTTTTCCCTTCCCATATAACCTGAGTACATAAATGTATAGACAGGAAAATATAAAGATGATGAAAATGCCATGAAGTATGAAAGAACACGGCCACAACACCACATATTCATTGGAAAAATTAAGCTGATGTTCCAGCCAACACATTTTATATAGCAGAGTTAAGAAGCTCTTCAACGTGAATGATTAAACTCTGCTAACTTAGCTGATAATGATAACCCTTCTCAGGAAACTGAAACATTATAATTAGTACAGTGCTAAGAAATAAATGGCAATGACTGACTAATTTGTTTCCTGAGTGGTAAGAATTATGCTGACTGGGCAGTTAGGCTTCCAAAGATTCTTTAGACAGTCATAAAAAGATTGATACATCTCCTCCTCTCATTCTTCCAGCTGACTGGTGAAATGGTGGAAGTGACCGCAGCTGAATGATCTAAAATATTTATCTCTATGACACAAATATTTTCCTGGAACTTGAAATTAGTTCTAACTTCAGTATTGCTAGTTAGCTTAGTTTTCCTGGAACATAGGGACTGATCAATTAAGCTTGGTCATTACAGATGACTGATCCTGAGCCAGTACCTCAAACTGAAACAATGGTTGCTTTAAACCACTTAATTATTTCTTAAGATGAAAGGACATTTCGGTAAAACCCTGACATTTCTACATCACACTCCCTATATTTTCACAGTAAAAAACCTTCAAGGATTTTTCATTTTCAGAGTCTCACAGTTCATGTACATTATGTAAAATACTTGCACATCAAGAGACTCGTGTGTAAGACTCACTCATTTCCATTGATTAAGCTGTCCTCATTTCCTGGTTAGTGAGCAGTCATCCTGAATGCACACCTGGTAAGAACTGCATTTGCAGTTCTGCAAGGACCAAGAAGCACATTCACATAAGCTACTTTGACATGGGAGTAGTTGAGGGCCTGTACCCTGACCTGGAGTGAGATTAGTGGTTCCTCTGTTCATCTCCTTCACTCAGATATAATCCTACCCCACACAAAAACCTGTCATAAAATTTTGCTGTACATTTCTCTACTTATGCCAGAATATGTGTATGACATTAGAGAGACCAGTATCTAAAACCTGGTCCCTACTAGCAGCAAAGTCATGCTAACTCCAGTCAGAATTACTGATAATCTATAGAAAACATTATTATAACATGGTTCTTAGGTGAAAATCCTCAGGCCTGGTATATACCACAGAAGTAAGGTCAATGTAAGGCAGTTTATGTCAGCACAGCTGTATATTGAACTAATTTATGTTGACTTAATGGTGTTGTGTAAATTTGTTCTCGGTCACGGAAGCCAGGCTGGAATGCTGCTAACTACAACAGCATAGGTACCACTGTTCTACATTCAGCATCCACAGGACCCAATCAGATTTGATTTGTTCATATATGTGAATAATCGTATTGTGACAAAGCTCTGTCCTTGTCTCCATGGTTCCCATGCTTTCTGGTGGATTTCACTAGCCTCAGAGGCTCACTGTGACCGTCCACTAGTCCTCCTCTCTCTAGAGGCAAGGGTCACAGCCTAACGAGCCATTTTCGTCATACGCCAGCAAGGGAGGTGAGGAGAAGCTATCCTCACTTGCAGAGTCACTGTGCATCTACTCCAAGCTCCAGCCCAGGGACCCTAATAGTATCAGCTATGGTAACTGACCTTTTGGAAACAGGAAGCATACAATTCCTGGGGCCACTTCCCCACAGTAGCCCCTGCTTCCTCAATATCTACTTCACCTTTACCGCAGGGCCTTCCATCCCTGCACCTGAGATGGTTTGTACGTTTCTCCCACAGCACAGCTTCCTCCTACAGCTCCTGACATGCACACCCACTTGACTAACTGGAGGCTTTTAACTAGTTTCAGCCAGCTCCTGATTGGCTTCAGGTGTCCCCATCAACCTAGCCATCTTCCCTGCCTTCTGGAAAGATCTTAATTGGCCCCAGGTGTCTTAACTGACCTGGAGCAGCTGCCATTTGCTTATCCGGAGGTTACTGGGATTTGTTTAGCCTGTGGCTAATATATCTGTCTCCCACTACTTTACTATAGCCATCTGGCCTTGTCCCATCATAATATATTAATTGTTTATGGCATTTCATGCCACTAAAGAATACCAACCTGCCAAAGTACTGCCCAACTATTGCTGTTAAACAGGACTACAGTATAAGCACTTCCTCTCAAACAATGGCTCTATCACTGCTGAAGAAAGCATCCAGTGTGGCCGTTTACCCTAAGCCCTAAACAGGTTTATTCACATAGCATATTAAAAAAAAAGTATATAGTGTCACATCAAGCTAGCTTAAATTCATGTTGCCATCTCTTTGTATCTCAAAATTATATAACTAAATCAGCAAATATTGAGATAGGGCACCTAACTCATTCTATTAAACTGCCTGTTTTATTTTATATCCATAATTGTAAAAATATTAGTCATGAGATTGATTGGTTGGCTGCAAAACGATGCGTGTTTGTTCATGTTGGCAGCACATATAGCACATTTGGAAGAGATTCTAGAATTACCAGGCTGCCAGTTACTTAGTGATTCACTCTTACTCCGCTCTCAGGATCAATGACCAACAGTTTCCATTTTATTCCATTCTTTTCTGGTCTTAACCCAAATAAAACAAACAATCTGTTATTTAAATACTGTTTTACAGTTTGAATATAAATCAGATACAAATCCTCTAACTGTCTCACCATTACACAGACAAACATGGACTCATGGGCAGCAGGTATAATGGGCAAGGGGAGACTAAGCTTCCCCAGACCCAGGCCAAAACCCCATTCATGCTCCACCCTGAGGCCTCTCCCTCACTCCCCTAGAGCTGGTGGAGGCTCAGCTCAGGCCAGTGGCCTGGAGCTTGGGGCTTGGCTGGCTAGCAGCAAGCTCAGGCTGGCCTGGGTGAACTGGTACTCAGGCTGGCCAGCAACCCGGGGCATCTGGGCCGTGGCTTGGCTCAGCTCTGCCAGCTGCAATGGGGAGAGGAGTGGCAGAAGAGGTGGGGCTAACCCCTCCCCCCCCCCCCCCCCCCGAAGGCGGCGTCACGTGCTGCCCAGGCATACGTGGTTAGCTAACAAGACAGGAGAGTCCAAAAACCATGGGGTCCTAAACAGATAAATTACCCTCAACACTCCCCAGATATTGATCCTGCAAGGTAAGATGCTCAGAACTGCACTGTGATGCAATTACTTCTATATTAAAGTCACTGGAAATGCACACTGAAATTTTGAAGAACAAGAAGTAAGGATTATTTTAATAATGCAAGAAAGCTGTTTTGCAAAAATGTGCAACTGATAAAATTTATTTTCTACAACACTACGCCTGCGGAACACACTGGCACAATATATTATTAAGGTAAAACAATTATTAGGATTTTTTAAAAGGATTATGTATTTTTACATTTATGAATACCACTACATTGGGCGTGATAAAAATGTGCAACTCTCACAGGCTTAAGCAACTTCTTCCTCAGGGGCTTGAATAAAAGCGTCACTGTGCTCAGGAACCCAAACCAAAATGACAACAAAATCCAACTCCACGGGGCTGTTTTCTCCCGGAGAGCAGTTAATCCCTCATCAGAAAAACAAAACAAGAATAAGCTGCTTTAGCCCGTTGCCCAAATCCTCCTTTGTATCAAGTGGAGGAAGAAGAGCATCCTGGTCCCTTTCACCAGGCCTCAGTCCAATCCTCTTCACTGGAAATGAAACTCTCACTGGTAACCCCTCTCCATCCTGACTCATTGAAAACCTGAGATCCTTAATGGCTTCTCTTTCGTAAGGCACAGCTTTTTGCTCCAATCTTCAACTTCTTAGTTCCCAGTTCCCTTTATTTAGTTTTGAAACCTCAGGCAGTTCCTACTATATCAACTTTTCATCTCAACAGAGCAAAGGGATTTAATTACTTCATGATTCAGCCACCAACAGGATCCTACCACATCACATTATTGTTCATAATAAGGGTTTTTAAGTTTCCTCGGGAACATGGTGGAGACAGGGTACAGAACACGACTGGTCTGAGCCACTACAGTTATTCCTATATTACTTTTATGTACAGGCTGGTAGGTCCCAAGGAGAAGAGATTAATTTTGAATCTTGTGGCAAATAATTTTACAGATGAAAATTTTACAGTTTGACGAATGTTTTCAGCAGTTACAATCGTAATGAGTTAGAACTGGAATTTTTTGATAGTTGCACAGCTTCCTACCTGCTCTTCCACCAACTCCTGCCACAGTATCTGAATATCTTGCAGCTTCACCCAACGCTCCTCAGTCCAATGACAAACTGCTGTCCAACGCTCACCGAGTCTCTACAACAGCAAGAAATGTTAATCAACATTCACAGTCACACTTTGAAATGGGTGAAAAGACAGATATTCAAACACAATTATTTTCTCTAAATCACTATACCCTCTTTCTAAACTAAATATTATCCAAACCTAGAATTGTAATCATTATTTTACATAAAGTCAAAGGAGGGAACTTTTAAGAGTTCTCAACAGGTGGCTTAACTATGGTTTGCTTTTGAAAATCCCATCTTTTATCATCTCTTGTTTTAAGCCAAGTATTAGTCTTTTCAATGTAGGACAATTTGGAGGAAATACTTTTTAGAACTACAAGACGTTATTTAGGCAATAAATAAAAAGCTCAACTCTTCAAACAGAAATATACTTTACAAATTTCACATGTGCATCTCAATCAAAATTACTTATACAAAAGAGGAAGTAAAAAAACTCTACTGTAAATCACCGCTTTACCTTTGAACAGTTTCACAAATGAAATTGCATTAAGGGTAAAATTTTCAAAAAAACCTGTCTAGTCTCTTAAGAGTACAAGTCCACCAGACTATCAATTATCTTCTGTAAATTGGATTTGTCCTCCAAAGTGACTTAGGCACTCTTAAAAATGAGAATTAGGACTTTTGAAAATTTTACCTTAAGCAATTTTATTAATTTTTATGTTGTTATAAGAAACCAATCTCTCAGAGATAAGGATTTAATAATTTGTTTACAGCACAAAAAAGTGTCCATTTTTAAATTTCCATTAAAACTGATGTGTGTGGTATTATCTGTATTCAGGCAAAGACAAATTAACGTCTTATTTTGGGGCCTGTGAGCCAGGTTTTTCAGCAAACACCTTTCTATACTTCAATTCTAATATTTTACTTCAGAAGAATAAAGCATATGCTAACAAATCATAGGTGTCAAAATACGCTAGTGACTAACTTGGAGAAAAATTATGAATTAAGCTAGTTTACAATTAAGAGGTACTTTATTTACAATTAACTATCAGATAACAAATGTATAAAACCAAACCATCCTACGAAGTTTATATGCAATCTAATACAATAAACATTTACCTGCAGTTGTTCCTCCAGTACAGCTGTGGCACTCTCACCACTATTTTCATCGACAATCACCACCATGTGGGTCAGTGAGTTTACTTTAACCTGCTCTATCTCAAGATCATTCTGCAGCCCCTGGAAGAACAAATCAATGGTTACAGAAACTACATATGGGTAATGAGCCATCTTTTTGGCCATAGCAATTAAAACTGTTGCTGTGGCAAAGTGCTAAAGACTCAACCATTAAGCAAATGTTTTATTAATGAGAGATCTCTATAATGTAACCAAGTACTAGAAAAGGCAACTGTCATAAGTAGCTTAGAATTACTGTTTTACCTGTGAAGAGTTAACCTGAAACAGGAGAGGGGATGACGTAATGGAGCTGCTAATCAACCGGGCAGACAAAGGTTTTAGTTTCGGTTTTCTCTCTCTCGTGTGGAGGAGTCTGTCTGTGGTTCCCCTGGCCATGGGAGGGATCATACTTACGTTTCTATTCTACATTTCTATTATTGTCTATGGAAACCAAGTCCAGCAGTAAGTGATTTGAAACCTTGAATTGTATCACTTGATAATTGGTCCAGGGTGTACTTTGCTGTTAGCTTTAGTAGTGGGAGAAATTCCAAGGGAGGGGGTCAATGAGGACTGTGTGATGCAAGGAGTTGTCATTCTCTATTGATTTCTGTACAAGGGATCTGTACTTCTTACTTTCCTTTTCTTAAAAGAAAGATTTTAATAAACTGACTATTTCCATTGGAGTGATCCTGGTTTGGATCGATCCTGGTTTGGATCAGGCACGTCTCACAGCAAGTGAGGGTTTGTGGTCTTTGTTTTCGAATCTCTCCCAGGAAAGGGGGGGAGGTATTTGGGGGGTGTTATAATAGGGGTTCCAATTTACCCTAACCCATGGTTTTGGGGGCTCAAATTGGTGGTGGCAGCATTTTCCAAGCCCCAACTGGAGAAGTTTGGGTTTGGGGGGAAAGTTTTAACCTAAGCTGGTAAAATAAGCTTGGGGTTTTTTTTCTTTCATGCGGGGTCCCTACTTCTTTACCCTCGAGTTCAGAGTGGGGAAATAGACCTTGACAGCAACCAAAAAGTGTAATTAACTTAACATACATTATTTCAGATGATGGAAGATACCAGGTAATAAGTTATATATTTTAGTTTGTAACCAGTCTTGTTTTTATTTACCAAAAAAAAAAATGCTTTGTGTTCTCTAGCAAATAAAAACGGATGTTTAAAATTTCAAATGTTTGGCTCTCAACAGCAAGTGACATTCTGAGCCTCTAATGATGCATGTAAGAAATCTAAGGGTTTCTATAAAATGTATTACTATACATAAGGTATATTGCAAGTATAACAGCAGGTTAAATTACTTACTATGCACACTTGTCTTAATTGGTTTTGATGGAACAATAATTACAACTAACTCTACCGCTTTGAGGATATATATTGCACACTATATTCTGAGACAAAAGACTACAGAACAACTACAAAGAACATGTAGAAGAGGGGAGATAGTCCTGTTATTTAGCAATATTGAAGTGTAGTTATTGTAAATCTCTAGGTATTACACAACACTTATCACCAGAGTACCCATGCCCCAGAAATATAATTTTACATTTTCTATAGCATCTTTTATCCCAAAGGATCCTTGGTCCAGTTCATACAATACCAGAGTAGGGCTTAGGAAACCTCTGTTCTATTCCCAGCTCTGCCAGTGTCCAGCTGGGTGACCCTGAACTAGCCACTTCACCTCTCCGTACCTCACTTACCCAATCTTCAAAATGAGAACGCTACTGACCTCTGCAATGCACTCGGAGATCACTAAAGAAAAACACTATATAAGTGCTCTGCATTATTATTCAAAATCTATATACCTCATGCCCCACTGAAAAGTAGCCACTGCTCAAGGTGGAGGAAGGAAACAAGCACTGCCCTCAACTCACAACTGTGAGGAGAGGGGAAGTTTTGACCAATACGTCAAGGGCAAAGCTACTCTTGTGGCAAGTTTTTATAGGATCTCTAATGCCCTTTTCTCTTAAGCTACATACCTTACTGGGAACCTGGAAGGTGGTCAATAAGCTGCCTCCACCTCAAAATGAATGTTCTTTTTAACATTTATCACAGAATGCCGCAAGAGTGAGGAGCATTGAAAAGCCCTCTCCCCTCTAAAAACACCTGGGGCAGAAGGCAAGACCCAACTCAGGAAACTTGGCTTAGAGCCATACCACTAGTGAAGTGCTGGGCTAATAAAAAAAGCAATTTCTTCTTGACTTAGTGGTTTGTTTGGGTTTGTTGGGGGGGGCTGTTTTGTAAGTGTCAAGAGATACAGTGCATTTGAGTGCACTCTGCTCTTCATAATGGGTAAATTTGTTATTTTTCAGCCCCTCCCCTACACAGGCAACTTAATGAAGAGTTTTTTAGGCAGCAAACAAGGCAAGATATGCAACTTCCACCAAAGCTGCCTTACTCAGTTAGTAAACAAAGTGCTTTCAAAACTGTCCAGTTCTCTTCCTTTCCATTACCACCCCCTGCCACATCAAAACCATCAAGCACAGGCCTCAGTGTACAACTAGATCTGAATCTTGCCTAAAAAAGGGGAAGGGGCGCCATGAAGTGGCTGCCACAATTGAGTTTCTCCATTGTAGCAATCATTAAGTTATTAGAGCTTCTGAGAATTTTTTTTTTATATCATGTGTATTGCAGAACAGGCAAAAGCCATTTACTTTATGTACTTCCATCTGTTTTTGAAGTGACTCTAAATCTTCAGCTAAGGCCTGAGATTCCATCTTTTGAATGCGCTCTTCTGTAACAGTCAGCCAGTCAGACAACTGCTGCAATTGCTTCTTCTGCAGTTCCATCAACACATCATGCAGGCTGCACATGGGAGAAAACAAAGACAGAATTCCTGAAAGGCTTTTTACAAGTGAAAAGCAGAGGATATAGGTATAAATAAGAGGGAAGCCACAGAGCCATAGCTAAGCCATTTATGTCTAAGTAAACTGTTCAGCATTTAATTCTAAACTAAAGAAAACAGTTAAGCTTCTGCTTACTCCTCAAATGTTAGTGAAATATGCCACCAGCGTACATAGAACTACGCTCACAATTTCTAACATCTCATTTGTTTCTTGCATCAGATGTTCTCTCTGAACAATGTCATGAGCAGCAATGAAATGCAGTTTCTCCCTTAATGACTGTAATAAAACATAGCAGGAAAAAATCCTTCAGATAGTCCTTAGTATTATATAAATAAATACTGTTCTTTACAATGATTGAAGGCTTTTTTTTAAGACCTTAGTCTTAAAAATTGTTGCAATAATTTATTTGCTACACTTAGAAATAATACACTGCACTTTCAATCTGGCACCTTCTATATTATATACATATAAATATTTGCATTAAAGTAGCCAAGAACGCAGATTTTTCTTCTCCTTGTCTTGCTCCAGATGGGTTACTGAGCCGGATGGATTTAATGCTACAAAATGACACGTTCATTCTGAAAAATCTGATATTAGGCCACAAAATCAGGCTAAATACACATGGACTTTCTCTAACTAGTTCTCCAGCTATACAGGAAGCTTTAGGGCACAACTCACCGAGCTTGCCTGTCCATGCTGTCCACTCTGAGAGCTTCCCATCGAGAGTTTAGCAGTTTCATTTGTTCCTGGATCTCGTTCTCCTCTTCCTCTGATAGATTGCCCTGTGCTATCAATTGGTTCCCAGCCTGCAGCACACTACCCACACTACTCTGGTGTGCAGTCAACTCCATCATAAAAGCCTGGAAAAGGTACAACGAACAACATCACCTTGACTTGTGAGCTGCCATCAGGAGTTTGTGAATTTGTAACTGTCTTAGTAAACTGATAACGTTCAAACCACAATGCTGCAGAATAAGCTGGCATCATCAAAAGCACAAGCACAGCAGTCCTGGTCCCACTGGTCTCTCCATCAGAAAATATCAAAAGAACTGAAAGTATTTGTTTCAGTAAAACAAAAGAGGTGGCAAAGGAACTAAAATAGACATTTCCTAAGAGAAGAAATTGCTGATTAGAGTCAGACTTTAAGATCAGAGGGGACTATTATGATCATCTAGTCTGACCTCCTGCACAACGCAGGCCACAGAATCTCACCCTCCCACTCCTGTAATAAACCCCTAACCTATGTCTGAGCAATTGAAGTCCTCAAATCCTGATTTAAAGAATTGAAGGTGCAGAGACAACCTTTAAAAATAAGTCCAGTAAGAAACATATTAATTGGAAACAATGAAAACCAAAAACAAAACATTCTGCAAAGAAAGCAGATAAGTTCTCAACTATAGAAATAAGAATTATTTGTTTTTTTAAAAGTCCAAAAATGTGAACATGGGAGGGGTCTTCTCGCTTCTGTTCTCTATATATAGTCATACAGTCATGTGTATACAGTCATACACCTAGAGAAGGCAACTATTGTGAAAGTACCTCTATTTTCTGATGAGCTGTGATTGTATATTTTACAGTGGCAGAAAGACAAAACTAAAATATCTAACAGAATTTTTCCATCTCTAGCACCTACAGCTTTTCACAACATTATACTTACAACCAGAAAACTCTCACTAATAAATTGGAAAACAGCAGGACCAGCTCCTCCACTAGTATACAACCATTGGATCTGGCCCATAAATCACGACAAAGTCTATAGTTCCTGTCAAACAATGCAGAATTTGACGAATGAAGGCAAATTGTTACTTTTAGTGCACATTCTAATAATCAATTATTTCTATTTAAAAAACAAACAAACCAAAAGGTTAAAACTCAAAATCTAATGCGCAAAACAAAGCATGATGCAAGTGTTACAAGCCGGAAAATATCCTACAAACTGAGTATAAATTTAGCAAAAGCAACACAAATAAAACAGAAGGGTGTTTTTATAGCATCAAGAACTAACAATTTTAAGAACAGGCTGGAAAAAGAACAGGTAAGCCAGGGGTCTCAAACATGCGGCCCGCAAAGCTCCCTGACGCGCGTGCACGCGCACACACACACACACACTTACACTTTCCGGGAGGGAGGGACCAGAAGCGGAAGCTTCTCTGCTGCCTGGCTGGGCAGCTGCCGATCCCCAGCTACCAGGCACTGCTGCTGCAGTTTCAATGAATAAACTGGGGCAGCGCTTCCCAGGAGCCCTCTGCAGCAGTGGCCAGGAGCTCAGAGGTGGAGACGGGGAGGGACCTCATGGAAGGGGTAGAGTGGAGGCGGGGCAGCGAGCATGAGCCCTCGGGCCAGTGCACTAGTCCTCATGTAGCCCTCATGGTCATTTGAGTTTGAGACCCCTGATGTAAACTTACTTCATGAGTAGCAAACTGCTCCTTGACTTCTTCAACATCACCAGATATCTTATCCTGCTGATATGTATCTTCAGCTGAAAGCAACCACGTGAGGACCTCTTCCAGAGCTTCTTGGTAGCTGTCCAAGTCCATATCCACCTCAGTCACAGTGCTTGGGGTCTCTGCTCTAGAACTTTCATACTCCTCTTCAGGTGTTGCACTCTAGAAAACAAAGAGGAATGTAACATTTCTTAGAAACGCAGACATATTGTTTCCATAATAGGCATCAAACACAGATTGTTTAAGATCCCTTGAGTACTTCAGTGATGTGACAATGTGTCCGTTTTGCCAACTCTTAACATTAAAATATGAGAGTTGGTTACTTTGTAGGCTAGAGGGGCCAACTGTCAGACCTGATTATTTTCCTTTTTTTCTCCAAGGAGAATAGACACTCTAGAGGTCATCACTAAGAAATAAAATCACCCTCATCACTGTTTATTAAATTAAGTCAGCAGGCGACACTGAAGTAGAGCAGAGGAGTACCAGAGAAGAACAAAAACTCTCCCAACGCAAATTCAATTCAGGATTAGGAGCCACCCTGTCCAGCACAGCAAGATTAAATGAGAAAGATGGACAGAAGCAGGAAGCTTAAAGCGTCTGAAACTTCCCAGGACAAGTAGACAATTGTCCGTGTAGGAAAAGGGAGGGGGAGGAAAAGGAAAGGCAATGCTAAAGTGAAGATGAGAGACAGAACCAAGAGGAGGACTATCATGGTGCAATTTTAATATCCTCGCTTGGGTTTTGCAGGGGGTGGGGAGGGCTACCAGTATACTTGAACGGGTGAGAATTATAGACAAGAGCTTCCAGACTTGGATGGACAGAAACGTACTTGCTGTATATTAAATGCTCCTTCTTCACATTCCTTTTTGTATCTCCTTGGAAGAGTCTCCACCTCACGGATGTCTTCCATTGTGACTTGCTGAGGAAGGACCTCAAATAAAGAGGTCAAATACATGATGATAGATTTTTTGTCAGGAAGCTGTACAGCAACATCTAAACAGTAAATTTAAAAAAATAAATAAGCGAGACTGCTTTTCTAGAAAATCTCCTAGACAGCTGCGGTGTGGTCTCTATACCAGAAAGTGCCAGGGTCTCAAAGGTTTATGCCAAAAGGTCAGGCCTTCCTTCCCCAATGCATCTGGAATGGTTAATAGATCACAGCAGCTTGAACAATGGAAATGTAAGTAAGTAAATAAATAATAATGGAACAAACACCTTTACTTCTTGGAACGCTAGAATATTTTTGGTAAGAGGCTGGGGAGTTTCTGCTCCAACTTTTAACTTCATCTTTTAAAGCTCATCCCTATCTTTACAGAGCAAAGCTCCCAAAATCAAGGATTTTAGTTTGGAAAGTCTTGGGAAACTCAATGCTTACAAAAGCTGAGCAGAGAACAAAACGGAAAGTTCACGTTCTGTCAGTCCCTACACAGTGTAGACAATGCAGCAGAAGTTACCAAATCCTATAAAATGAATATACCAGTTTCCTCAGAGCTGCACCAAAATCATACAGCCCAGTCCCATCCCAATGGAGAGAGACAGGCCCCATTATCCTCACTTGTGATAGATACAGTTGGTAAGAGGTTTAAAGAGCTCTCTCTAGACTGAATCTTACCTCTGTACCGTACCCCTAGGACTGATCACTAATGCTGTAGAGGCCATCTGCTGGTCTATTATGCAGGACATACCTTTGGGAAGCCTAGAATCCACTCAGAGAGGTGGGGCTTTAGCAGACGTCATAGAAACTTGCTGGCAAGTGCTCCCACAGGTAAAGCACTTAAGCAGTTAAGTGTCTACTGTCATTCAGTGGGCACAGAAAGCAAAGTGGGTTTGTTTATAATAAGAGCTACCCAGTATAGCATATTTAATGTTTTACAAGAGCCTGAGAAATGCTGAGTTATTTATAGTTTTAACTCCTACACTTTGTGACATGTACAATTATAATCAACTCGTACCTCATTAAAAACAAAAACTGTGAACCAATTTTTGCTTCCTTAACCAAGGATTATGATTTGTTGCATCACTTAATTTTAAAGAAAAACCATCAGTGAAGACAGATGTCACTTACATACACACATAACCCTATAACTACATCTCTCTTCAAAGTCAATAGCTGAAAACAAGAAGTTACAACTGGAAAATAACTTGCCTCTGTATTTACATTAAAAGTAAATGGAAGTAAATTTGAATGTTCATCTCAAAAATAAATTGATAAACAAGAGCAAACAAACGTTTTACCTTCAGGATCTAACAACTTTTCTATTCCCAGAGAGTTTTGAGCCATGGTGAAAGCATGTTCTAATCTCTCAGTTGGGGTCAACTTAGTAACTTTATCCCAACTGAAGAGCTCGGGTCTGAAAGGAAAAGGACAACAATATCAATTAAGGAGTGAGAAGGGGGAGAGGCATCACACACATCAGATGTTACAATGCAATTACAGATTTTAAAAAGTGTAACAGATTCCAAGCAGAAAACTCTAGTATGTGCAAACTTATACCAACAAAAATCTGAATCACTCACTTTATATCTATATGACTGCACTTATATTCTCATCCAATGCCACATAATATACTCTACAACTACTATTATTGTAACAACATTTGGAGAGAGCGTACATTTTAAAAATGTACAAATTATTAAAATATTTATTTTTCAACATTACTGCTGAGTATTTACTTTTTGCATTACACTCAGTTTAGATAATGAAGAAAAAAGTCAGTTTCACTTTTCTGTCTAGTAATTTTACTTCCAAGTTCAGAGCACTATGATTAGCACAGTGCTGTAGTGTTTGAACAGCAAACAGACATGACAAATCATTTTCCATTTTTTTTAAATAGACATTAAAAATAGCTGCTATTTGTAAGCTTTCAAAACCTGGTGGGGGAAGGATGGGGTGGGTACTTAAATGCAACTGGAATGAATACAGAGCAGCCAAGCTCCCTGCTTCCTCGCCTCTTCCCCACCTTCGCTCCTAAGCATGCCACAATCCCACTCCTCCCCTTCCCTCCATACTCTGGGAGAGAGGGGAAGGAGCGGGGCGCCAGCACTCTCGGGGGAGGAGACGTAGAAGAGACAGGAGCAGGGCCTTGGGGAAGGGGTGGAATCGGGGCATTAAGGATCAAAGGCAGGGCCCCTGCACTCCGCCTAAACATACCCCAGCCTCTATGATGAGCCACTCAGGGCAGGGAGAACTCCCACAATCCCAGACCACACCCCTAGCCCCCTGCACCTCTCCTCATGCCCCCATCCACCCCTTGCACCAAATGGGAGCTCCTGCACCACCACCAGATTCCCACCTGCACCCCTCGCACCAAATGGGAGCTCCATACCCCAATCCCTTGTCCCAGCCCTGTGCACCCTCCCGCACCCTAGCTCCTGGCCAGACCCTGCACCCCAATCCCCAGCTTGCTCCTGCACCCTAACTTCCTCAGACCCCGCCCACTCCTGCACTGCAAGTTCTGGCCAGACCCGCACCCCAACTTTTTATACTTTTTTTTTTTTAATAAAGCGCTCTTACCCAAAATTAGCTAACGGTACAAACAATGTTTGGAAAGATCATTAAGTGGTCCGCCAAGACCCTCAGCAATTTTCAAGTGGTCTTGTGGAAAAATAAGTTAGACTAAAAAAAAAAATAAATAAATAAAAAAAAGTACCTCACTATTTTCATTTACTTCCTATTACTTATAGGAGGAAGATGAAGAATTAAAAGGGGGTGAAGATAAAAGAATGTGGGTTTTTTTTGGCTGGGTCCCAAGGAGGGGCCCCAAAAATTAAGCTGAGCCCAGGGCCCCACTAACTAAATCCACCACTGGCTGAGGAACAAGACTGAATAGGGAGTTAAAGGTTCTGACATCTAGGAACAGGTTAAAAAGTTCTAACAAATAGGATAAGTTGCAACTAATAGGATTTTAATAATTGACTATAAGTATTTGAAAGGTTTAAACTAGGAGGGTTAGAAAGGATTTACAAAATAATACCCTTATTTGTAATGGAATAAAGTAAAGAGAAGAAATATTTATTTAAGAACACACACCCCTCCCCCCCCCACACACACACAATCCATTAGGCAGCGAGGAAGCTGCAATTTTTGCGGATAAGAATTTCACACCTCTTATTTTTGTTACCCTGTCTCCCCTAAACCCCCATCCCAGCCTGTTTGTTCATCACATCCAAATGTTTTTGTCTTGTGTTTTGGATTAGAAGTTCGCTGAGGCAGGGACTGTCACTTTCTATAGGTCTGGACACCACCTGGTACAGTGGAGCTGTGATCTTGTTGGCCCCCATGTGCTAGAACTACACACTTTAAATGAATACAGTAAACCCTCGATTTAACGGACCCCGATTTAACGGACTTCGGATGCAACGGACAAAATTTCCGATCCATCCGAAATCCGTTATTGGGGGCTGCCGGCTCCCGCTGCGGGGAGCCGGGCAGGAGCTGTCAACCTGGCTGCCCGGCTCCCAGCAGCGGGGAGCCGGGCGGGCGGGCTGAAAGTTCCCGCCCGGCTCCCCGCTGCGGGGAGCCGGGCGGGCGAGTTGACAGTTCCGGCGGGGGTGTTAACAGTTTCCGCCCGGCTCCCCGCAGCGGGGGGGCGGGCGGGCTTAAAGTTCCCGCCCGTCTGACATTTTCCGCCGGGCTGCGGGGAGCCGGGCCGGGGGGGGGGGGGTTTTGACAGCTCCCGCCGGCTCCCCGCTGCGGGGAGCCGGGGGGGGGGGGGGCTGACCTCTATACAACGGACTAATTCGGGTGAGGGGGGTGTCCAAAGCCAAAAGTCCTGTTATTTAATGATTTTAAAAAATTATTAAATAACGGACTTTCGGCTTTAACGGACACCCCCTCGTCCGAATTAGTCTGTTAAATCGAGGTTTCACTGTAATTATAAATTATACTTTGGAATGATGGATCCTGAAACATTTGTAAAATTTAAAATTACACTGGACTGACCAAAAGCAGCAATATCTGATGAAGTCATATACTTTTTTTAATTAGTAATGATTTCTACAGACTACCAAACACACCTCCCAAAACAAAGAATGTGATCTTTGCCAAGAGAAGTTTAAACAATACCACTTCGAAAAAGGGCCAACGGAGAGTATACCACACTACAGAAACAAAGAATGGATTATCCTTTGATTCTTCTGTTAAGTAATGTATGCCAACTGTGAGAGAAGAATTGCTTTGTCTCAAATCACACTTACTCAAAACTAAGAGGGAAACATGGTGCCTGTATTACTTGTTGATTTGTTTCAAAGTGTCCCTTTATCTACTCACTAGAGATATTCCAAACACACAACTGGACTGGAGCCTTTTTTCAAGTGTTTTCGGTTTGGGGGAAAGGATGGTCTAACAGCCAGGATACCCACTTTGTAAAGATGTATTCAGCTTACTTTCTAGTTAATGCATGTTGATTGCGATTTAAAAACAATCTCGAGTATTTTTATTTTTTGGTAATTGAAAAGTGAGCAAAGGAACACTGGGAGTTACAGTCTAGCTCTGGCTTTGCCCTCTGCAAGTAAGTGCTGGATTGGCAAATTTCCCTCCATTGTTAACATAACCACACCAAAAACAAAAACAAAAAAATCCCCAAAACCCACCATGAGTGAACCATTTAGACATTCTAAAAGCTGATGAACAATCCAAGATGAAGAGGCAAAAGCTGCTTATTTGTGTAGCTGTCAAACGATCTGATTTGTCACTTACCTGTGTCTGTGGATCACAGCATTAAAGGCAAGTCCATCAGTCCAGCTTGTGGTAAAGTTCAGAACGTTGACCTGACTGTAAGGCCTTGTGGATTGCCGAACCCAGCTCAGCAGGATTTTCTCACTGTTGGTCTGCTGCAAGTTTGACATGATGTCCTTCATGACATCTTTCACCTGAGGAAAGCAAATAATCAGTAACTACAATTTTACACGCACGTTAACGGTTGAGCTGCCAAAACAGCATTTAAGCTGTGTTGTTGCACCAACTGGTATCGGAGTTCAAAACACTGTTTTCACTGAACACAAAAAGGTCAGCTGCAGATGGTGCAGCTGAGGAAGGGAGCCCTTAAGACACTTTGCACCCTCCTGATCAGGGGCTGCTGTGTGGGCAGAACTGTGCTGCCCAGGCTTCCATGGCATAGCATACATGCTCTGCCTTTTCCTGTCCTTGGTTCTACCCCTAGCATGTCCCCCTCTCCTAGGCCTTGTATGGGGGCAATGATTCTACATGGGGAATTCTCCTGAGCCTCTTACATGCCATTTGCTGCTTTTATATGATGCCTAAGCAGGGGCCAAAGTCCCTCCCAAAGTATCCAATACTCCTCTCACTCATGTTGGTGTAAATCATGAGTAACCGCATTAAAGTCAGTGGAGGTACTTTGGTGAGACCCTAAAACTAGGCTACAATTACAGTATCAAGGCCATTCTGCTAGAACACTTTAAAAATACCTTGCAACTAGATCTGTGCAGAAAGCTTGTGAAAAGAATAAAAATGTAATGTTTTAGTCTTCGTTTAAAATGTTTCTGGGTGGTAACAACGCTAGGAACAGAACCAATTGACTGAGCTCAACAGGACACACAATTAGAAAGTGCAGGATTCAACCAACAGAAGAGGTCAGAAACTAAACTCTGACCTACACTAATTACAAACTCAAAAGAGAAGCGATGCTTTCCAAGCTAGAAAACAAAGAAAGGTTTGTAAGAATTCAGAGATCAGCTTGGAAATTCCTGGAAAGAGATCGACCTCCCCAAAGCTTCCTCACCTGCCAGTGCAAGATGATGCTCCACAGTAATCCCAGCGTCAGTTTGGGATTTCCATCAACAATGTCAGTCCCTCCTATATTCACCAATTCCACCTGGAGACATTAAATCAACTAAGTCAATCAACATTTCTCACCAGGAATTGGAGTGTCCTCCCATTTTCTTATCTACCCACCAGCAGTTAGCAAATGAACAGATGCATTTAACTGTGTGGAAATTGCCAAGCAGAGATTTCTGCAGAGAGCAAGTTATCTGAATTGGTCATGAAGGTAATTAGAAGCAAAATACATAGGCAACAGAGTAAGAGTTCAATCCCAACCAGCAATATAGGGAGATACAAAATTCAACCAATACACAGGCAAACAGTAATTTGTCTGTTTTGCAAGGCAAGAGGTAATCCTAAATACTACTAATGCTCCTTTTTTCACAAGAGTACAAAATGTGAGTCAGATTCCAGAGTTTTTCCTCAGAGGGTTGAATAAAGGGATGGACCAATGAAAAGAGCCAACAGCCTCAGACCTAGAAAACTGTGTGTAATGCCAAGGTAGTGTCATCTTTTAAAAAGTTAAGCAGGACATCTCTAAGATGCTTTAATGAGAAGACATCCAAACGGACACATTTAAAGTCGGGAAGCCAGAACTAGAGACTGGAAATTTTCTTTTTTGGGCTATGAGCTCCCCAAATCCAAAATGAACAATGGGATAACCATACCTACAGCAGCAAATCTATAGGCCATAGAAGGCAATTAAGACGACCATGATGCTATTCCCAAAGGAACACAACATCCACTGCAATATCAAGCGCTCAGTGTAAGAGCTCAGATTACAGTTGGGTTGAGGCACTTCATAAAGTGTGTGTGTGTATATATATTATATCTGGTGCAGCAGAAATGCTTTCCTCAATGCAGAATGGGGATCATTAAGCTGACAGAATGAATGTGAACAGTGAAGGAAAACAAATTCCATTCTGCCTCACATAGTTACTCTGATACAACAGTGAATCTCTTTCCTACTATCTCATCAGATAAAGCACTATGTTCAACATCTTCATTAATGATCGGGATGATGGCATGGATTGCACTCTCAGCAAATTCACAGATGACACTAAGCTGGGGGGGGGGGGGGGGAAGAAGGCTAACAACATTTTAGGTTGTATAAGTATGGGCATTTCCAGCAGATTGAGGGATGTAATCATTCCCCTTTATTCAGCATTGGTGAGGCCTCATCTGGAGTGCTGTGTCCAGTTTTGGGCTCCACACTATAAGAAATGTGGAAAAAATGGAAAGAGTCCATCGGAGAGCAACCTAAAATGATTAGGAGGCTGGAGCACATGACTTAAATGGAGAGGCTGAGGGAACTGGGATTGTTTAGTCTGAGAAGAGTGAGGGGGGAATTGATAGCAGCCTTCAACTACTTAAAGGAAGGGTTCCAAAGAGGATGAAGTTTGTCTGTTCTCGGGGGTGGCAGATGATAGAACAAGGAGAAATGGTTTCAAGTTGCAGTGGGGAAGGTCTAGGTTGAATATTAGAAAACACGGTTTCACTAGGAGGGTGGTGAAGCACCTGAATGGGTTACCTAGAGAGGTGGTGGAATCTCCATCCTTAGAGATCGTTAAAGCCCAGCTTGACAAAGCCCTGGCTGATCCTGCTTTGAGCAGGAAGTTGTTCTAGATGACCTCCTGAGGTCTCTTCCAACCCTGGTCTTCTATGATAAGATGAGGTACTAGTTTGTTTCTGCTATAAATCACACTCAGGAACAAAATGACCAGCTCCTTATGCTCCTATCTATAACGTGTAGGGAAGAAAAAGCTGTGTGAACATGTGGGACAGGACTTCAAGTTAAATGACACATGCTGGAAGGTAATATAATTTAATTTATGCCAATGATTAAAAGATTAGAAAACAGGATTTATAGTGACAGACTCTAGGAGATCAATCTATTTATCTTAATAAAGAAAAGGTTAAAAGGGTGATTTTATTACAATGGATAGCTACCTATTTGGGAAACAAATTTGATAGTGGGCTCTTCAATCTACCAGAGAAAGGTATACCTCAATCCAATGGCTAGAAGTTGAAGCTAGATAAATTTAGGCTGGAAATAAGGTGTACATTTTTAAAGGTGGGAGTAATTAATCATTGGAACAATTTACTAAGGGCCATGACAGATTCTCCATCACTGGCCATTTTTAAATCAAGAAAGGATGTTTTGCTAAAAGATATGTTCTAGGAATTATTTTGGAGAAGCCTATGTTACGCAGGTGGTCAAACTAAATTATCATAATGGTCCCTTCTGCCCTGAATAATCACCAATAATAAAGATTCTGCAGTCTGCCTGTGTAACTCCACTGAATTCAACTAGTGAAGAGCATCACCTTTTCAAGAGATCTTTTTATTCATTAGGAGAATGAAACTGGCATGGAATCACTGGCATGGAATCACTGCACAATCCAGAGTCACCTTTCAGGCAGACACACATTCTAAAGCAGCAGAAACACGTTTCTGGAGGGACAGTGAGGAAGGCAATGAGATGGGAAAGATCCTCTTCCAAACTTTACAGTAAAATATACAGAATCTTATTAATGCCCAGTCTGCAAATGCTGAGGATATGCTCTCTCAAGACTCACAAAAGTTGCACACGGAGGGAGGGAGAAAAATTATTCACTGACGCAGATCATTTAACCGTAATACTGGAAAGAAAGCTAGGATGCAAAGAGAGGAACACATTATAATGGAAGTACGCCAAGTGCAGTCTGCTGGAAATTATTTTGCAAAAAGGTGTGATTTCATCCGAGTGAAGAAGGAAAGGGTCCTGAGAACACGGAATAGAAATGCTTATGTTTTAGAGCCTGTGTGATTATAGACAACTCTTTCTATATCCTCTCTGTACCTGTACTAAATCCTACATCCAACCCTGTAAATGCACTTTATGAAAATCACTGCATGTTCTGATCAAATAGCTTTTTATCATCATAAGCAAAACTATTCTGCTCACGTAAGTGAGCTGAAGTCACAGTAATCACTGTAAATTTTTAAACCTAGTACTCACCTGTTCCTTAGATGGTTTTTAAATGCTCAATAATAAGTCTTTCAAAAGGTATTGATATTTTATAGCCTTAAGCTCCCAGGTAAGAGGGCATTCCCTTCCTCCTTTATCTTAAAAAAACCGCTTAATATTTCTGAGCTCCTGGTGTAAATCATGTGTAGAATCTTTATAGCAGTCAGCTAATGCTATCTGCACATTTCCAAAACTACAGATCTTGGCAGGTCAAGGAAAAATCAATAAATCACTCAGTAGTTTAACTCAATCCCATTTACTACTTTCATAAAATAAACCAAATTAATTTCAGGCTAGAAAGACTCATTACTTATCCTTAGAAAAGCAAATAAGTGTCTGCACAGTATATCAGAGAAGAATAAATCCTTGCTTGCTTCAAGTCACTTCCTAATAATATGATTTTAGTCCAGCAATACAAAAAGGGGAAAGTGCTCAGTAATATACAGCAGTTTCACAACATCCTTGATCAGCAGTATATAAATACATTGGAACCCAATTACAATAAACTCAGACACACTGTAGTGAAACACAGTGAAGCAGACTGTTATTCCTGAATTATTTCAGTCCTGACACATGCAAAACAGCAATTCTGATTAGAAAAAAAAAAAAAGTATGTGTTCATCATGAAACTGTTCTGTGAAGAAAAAAATGCAATATAATGCAAACAGTTAAACATTTTTTTAAAAAAATTTGTTTTCCCTAAAGCTATACTGTTCATTTTTGATCAGCTACTGAAGACCTATAAGCCTGGGACAACTCATTAAGGACCTGAACCAACACTCATGTAGTCAATGGAAAAAAACTCCTATGGGCACTTTGGCTCAGGCCTTAAAGCATGGGTTATCAACCTTTTTCAAATCAAGCCCCACTTAGGAGTTTTTGGGGGGTTTGTAAACTTGGAGGCCCCACACCAAAAAATCTGAGTGAGTAGCACTGCAACCTGGTGCCCAGGGTCACAATGCCACTAAAATTTGACCCTCCAGACCAAATTTGAGTGAGTGATACTGCAACCCCATGCATAAGGTCACAATGCCAGTCACTCAAATTTGGCCTGCATGACCCTCTGTCATGAGTAGCATTGCGACTAGGCGTTTGCTTTCTCCTACCCCTTTCACTACAAGTACTGATTTACTGGAAAACTTGCTGTGCTCCACTCCCTCCCCCAAAAGGTTCTCTCTCTCGCACACACACACACACACACACACACACACACACTTGAGAATCTCTGCCCTAAAGGGATATATAGATTCAAAAACTGTCATGCCCTTGAGATTCCTGCACTACTGCTGCATCTTCATCTGAGGAGCTTCCTATTTATTCATCTAGATTCCTGCATTGTGACCATCAGTTTAGCATGAGGTCAACTATATCCAAGCTAAAACTGTGTGGGCAATTTTGATTTGTTGAGTTGGGAATTTTTGCAACCAATGTTTTAACAAATGTTCTCTAAAATTGCCATCTAAAAGTATTGTATGTATTGCAGCAATGAAAAGAGTAGAGCTATTCTGTGCTAGGGACTGAAAAAATTATAGAAACATACTCTCTGCTCCAGAGAATTAACAATCAAAGTCTCTAATCCCACAAACATTCAAGTATGTGCTTAAAATTTAATATATTGTATTTTTAATTTTAAACAACAACTATTATGTGTTCTTTCTAAGGCCTGATGGCATTAGACCAATTGAGGATTGATCAAACCATTCTTCAGATGACGTCTATAGACTAAATCAGAGATTTCTAAAAAAGCCTTGTGTCTCATATATGGCTTACATGCCAAAGGTCTGGTGAAGTAGTACTCAAATACTACTATTGTGCGTGCATCTAAGAAACTAGATTAGATTAAATATTGAGTCAATAACATACATTAACTAGAAGTGATAGTGACTTATAAGTGGCAAATAAGGAGAGATGAAAATGCAAAATGGTTTAACTCGCACAGAGAACAAATGCCTATAACCAAACCATTCAACTCCTCTTCATCAAAGTCTCGTCCAAAACTGCATCATTTTCATAACATCTTGCTTGCACTTAATTGTTTCACAAAAACATTAGACATTAGTTGAAAATACTGACCACATGAATTGCTCCTAGTTTTCATTATCTGGTGGCATTTTTATTTGCTGTGTGCAGTAGGTTTATGATCTGCAATTCCAAGCCACTTATCTTAGAAGACTTAGTAAAGCAAACTGACCACACAAAAAAATATTGTAAGTTGCAATATAAGCTTACACTGTTCTGATGTAAAACTTGCAGTACTCTGTTGACATTATTTAGAGCATGTACTCTTGTTGAACCACGTTCTTTGGGCTAAAAATAAAAATACAAAGTTACATTTTGTTTGTGTAAAAACAATTGACTACAGTTGAAAACAAAATAAACAGAGAAAAACAGGAAATGTGTCATTTTATCGTGTTATTTTTATAAAGAAAAACAAAAATAAGGATAACTGCAGAAATTAGAGGGTTTTTACTGAATTCACCTATGGGAAAAAAAGAATAGCACTCAATACAATATTCCTTATATGTTGAAACAAACCTCAATTTCAGAATGTTTCAAAAACTTCTTACACAAATGCCACAATTTTTAACTTTTCAATGTGCTGCAGAATTTTGTAGTGGCAACGTAACTGCCTTGTGGAAGTTCCCAAGGGGGAAGGTAAAGCTTTCGACAATTTGATGGAGCAGCTGGGGTTATTAGCTCCAGGAAAGGAGCAAGAGGCAATTTGTTGTTTTGGCACCCAGAAAACAACTGAGACCTTAAGCACTGGGGAGAGGCTGCACTTCCTCTTTTTTCACACACTACTTTGGGTAGGGCCAGAGAAGACTTCAATAGGCTTTAGCTCAAGCCCAAAGTTACATGCACTACACAATAGGATATTTGTATTTAGGAAGCAGAGGTCAGGTGATTAGCATCCTTCACAATCACTAAATTAATACTTTTCTTACCAATGGATTTCCTGTGAGCCCTTCTAGAAGATCCAAGAGCTTCCTCCCATCCTTGAGCTCTGTGAACATATCCTTAATTGGTGGCTTCCCACTCTACAGGAAAAAAACAACATGGAAACAAAATGAGGATTTTTTTCAGTAACAGAAGCCTCTTTAAAATTAGATAAATTTTAATTTTGCATCATGTTTTCAACTCACTGTTATTGTAATAAAGGAAAAAGGAGGAGTCCCACAACTGAGTTGCGGCCACCCTCCACAGATGAGAATTCTTTCCTTTCCTTTTTACTTTGTCCTTCACTGTACATCAACAGCCTAATATCAACACTCTCTGAGCACCTCCAGCTCCTACTTACTTTAAGGTAGGTGCTTCAACACCACAGAAACCCCAAGTGCTATACTTTTAGAGATTTCTTTGAGAAGGAATGTTCTGTTCCAGCTACACCTAAGGCAGAACCAAGACTATGGACACATTAAAGGAGAGAGGCACACAGATTCTTGGCTAAATGCGCTTGGTGGTGATGCTTTCATTGTGGAACTGATCCAAAGCTCATCGAAGTCACTGGGAGTCTGTTGTCTTCAATAGGCTTTGAATTGAGTCCTTATGAAGGACCTACAAGACTTCTGTCCAGATTAGTGGACTAGAACATGCAGAAATTGGAATTTCCATTAATATTTTGAAATCGTTCCCTTATTATCCCCAGCCATGTATTCATTTTCATGGAAAAAAGTACAGGAACAGAATCACCCAAGCTCAACTACAGACTCCCAGTAACCATTTCTTTTGAAATCGGTACATAATTGGTGTAAGTTAGGTAACAGCATGGAAAGGATTGATGTTTCCTATACTTCCCATTAGTCTTTGGATCTATGGATAATACCACAGATTCTAGGGAAATTGAACTGGAAAAGAAACAGACAGGCAGTAGCCAGATTAGTGTGTTACATTTATTTACTGGCAGTATGATACGGAGTTGAGTGCCAGATTGGAGAACAAAATAATTCCTAAAGGTTCCTAATGTCCACAGCAATTCAGAATTTCACTACACCATCCCCTTAACTACATGCCACTCTCTCTCAGAAAGCAAAACTGGCCAATTTACAGAGTTATGTCAAGTAGTTGTACTATTACAACCTTCCCTATCCTGGCTCCTCTTTCCCTAATGACAGTTTTATAAGGACACAAGAATTGCAGAGTTCTACGAATACATTAAACCAGAAAAAGCAGAATTCATGTTTTGTAATGTCAACACAACTGCGAAATTTCCATGCAACCCGATGTAGCCAAATTTTTTTAAAGTAACATTTATTGTTACAAAGCTACCGTTTAGCTTCAAAAACTTAAAACCTTAGAGCAACAGCTTCCAGAAAGGTCTGATCGTATTAAAGGAATTAATATAGAATCAAAGTTGAGCTATTTCAGTCACTGAAGCACAGCACACTGTGATCTCACTTACATCAGCATAATTAGAATCGAAGTGCACCCCCAGTTTTAACTGAAACCATCTGAACAAAAATGGTAAGGATGCTCATGTAACTGACAGCCCAATGGCCTTTATTCTTTTTTTAAAAAATAGCAACCATCCAAGGTTTCTGACATAATTAGTTAATGCAATAAACTCTTCTGGCAGAAGGTTTACTAGTCAATTACTGACAATCTATAAGAAAGTGTGTACAGAGTGTATATGTACACACACTAGTCTCGGATAGAGAGGGCAGTGCAATTGACAGACTATAATTCCAAACAGTAATTATGAGATGTGCACAGTGTAGAGTTTATGAGCAGGAACATTACATATGAGTATTTAATAAATGTAACAATATCCTTCCAAGCATGGTGAGAACACCACATATTTCCACTATTCGCATATGCTTTTCAGGTGATGTAGATGTCGTAAAGTTCAACCGCAGCCTTTAAACCTGGCCTGGGGATGATAGAATAGGAGAAAGGAGAAGATGGAATTTCTTGTGTACTCCGAAGCAACGTGGCGTGCCACGGGAGCAGCTGAGCCATCACAAATTACCTTTATATCATGAATACCAGCATTCAAGCTAACTTAATTTGGCATTGGATCAAGGAATAGGTGATGGGGTCATGGCAATTAAGATGAACAAGTCACTGCTCCTGTTGATTACAAAACACCTGACCATGAGAGGTCAATAGAAGCCTGACTAATTGTAAGGCGCCAGATTTGTGGCCATGGGGAAAGGAAGAGGGTAAAGAAGTTCATATTCCAGAAGAAGTCCAAGGATTTATTTCCCTCAGGAATCTGTTTTTAGTTTGATGCACTGATAAAAGTTTCCTACAACCTTGCCAAATGTCTTACAGAAAGGAAAACAAGTGTTCTATATTTTGTGTCCACAGTTATAGGCATGAGCTATGTGTGCATCACCCCAGAACTGCATTCCCCTTCATATTAGTGGCTACCAAACACATATAAAGATTCACAGAAATCTATAAAATGTGCTGAAAATGAAACTGAAAATACCAATATCAAATATCCTGACATGGATTTTGATAAACAGACCACAGGCAACTTTTCTGTCTCCACTGTGGGATGGTAACAGTTTTGTTGGAGAGGATAAAAGGATCTTCATTGTGTTGTATTACATTTAGGAGGTTTTTGAACATATACCATCTGAGTTTTTCCCCACTTGGATGTTTTAAGCGTATGAAAATAAACCTCATGATTTCCTGCTCTGAGACATTTTGTTGCGCAGGTCATGATATATTTTTCATCTACAAGTACTGTACCACTGGAAAAAGTTTTGATCTGCTTTCTCAAGAGAATGGTTTTATTTCACTGGCATCAGAACAACACTTTCTTCTGCCAGTTTAAACATCTATCAAAAGACCCTTAGATGATTTCTGAAATTTAAACTACTCATTTCTGCTTTATTACAGCATTCATTATCCTCCAAAAAGACAGATAAAGCGATGTTAAAAAAACTGCTTTGTAGATTTGTAGAAAGCTTCCAGAGAACACAATGCATAGTACTGGGATGAGAGTTAGGGTCAGATTATAAAATAAAAGGTTTTTAAGTACTTTGTTAGGTTCTCATCCAATATGCCTGGGGAATTATTTTTCCCCAAAATATATACCATAGTCATAGATCCAAGTTTCTGATATAATTCACTATTTTGAAAATTTTGCCGAGCACTTTGGATCCTTGTAGAACAGGAACTACATAAATCTTATTTTTATGACAATGTGTTAATGGCCAGATACAAAGCCCCAGTAAATCAATAGAATAACTGTCTCCCAATTATTTCAATGGAATTCAGATCAGGACTTAAAAATGGCAAGACTCTCCACCAAAGTGAGAATAAAGTGTTACCATTCTGAACTGGTGTATTTTATATTTACTTTTCACAGGTTTAAGTAACTACACAAGGGCAAAGCAATGGAGGCCCAATGTCTACTGATATCCCATACAATAGTCATTTCATCACTGAAGAGATCTGATCAAAATTGAGGTACTAAACACTATTACAGTGACAATTGGACAAATTATACCAGGACCTGAAGCAAAAAGCAAAGGCAAACACTTCAGGCCATCAGCCAGGAAGTAAGAGAAAATGAAAGGAGGAAGCGGAGACCAGAAGAAACAAAATTTAACAGGTTATATAATGAAAACTGGTTACTCACCAAACAACAGAATCAGATGAGAAGTTTTAAGCTACTTAACAGACAAAAATTAGTAGATTCAGCTACTACCTTTAGGGTGACCAGACGTCCCGATTAAATCAGCACTGTCCTGATATTTAACCCTTTGTCCCGCATCCTGATCAATGTACAATGCTGTTTGTCCCGATACTCAGATGAGGAGGTGAGTGGCGCATGGAGGTCTCGCGACAGGGCGGGGGGAGGCGTGTCCAGCAAAGAAGTGAGGAAGCAAATAGCAGGCAGATGTGGGGATGAAGAGGCTGGTGGGGAAGGGTCCTCCCCTTCCTCCAGTCAGCACACCCCACATAGTCTCAACTCCTGGCTATCGCTGAGCAGAGCTGGAGATATGGGAAAGGTATGCCAGCTCTTTGTGACCAGGCTTAGTGCTGCGCTGGATCCAAACCAGCTCTTTGTGAACAAGCTTTGGGATCTGATCCAAAGTGAACTCAAGTCCCCCATTTATTTTAAGGGGTGGGGACACCACCCCCAGAAAGCTCTGCCATCAGGAGGATTCACCTCTGTGGCAACACCAGAGCTGAAAACCCGGCCCAGCCAATTGAGCCCAGAAGGTTGCTGACCCTTGGCCCAGACCCTGGGCTGGAGCATTCCAATAGCTCTTGGCTCCCAAGGCTGAATGACAGCCCTGGAGCAGGACCCCCCCTGCGCTTGGGGCACCCTAAGAAGGGATAGGCAGGGCAGCTCGCACCCAGAGCCAGGCAGGGAGTCTGTGGATGGAGTGGAACAGCTAGAACGGCTGGCTCTGAAATGAGAAGTGGCTCCGTGTTCAATGGGGGAGGCTGCCAGAAGCCATTTCCAAGCTTTTCTTTCCTCACTGTTTTCCCACGGGGAGAGGCAGGGAAGGAAGGTGCTGCACAGAGCCAATAACTGCACCCCACCAGCAGGACATCCGCAGACCCACCCACCAAGCTCTCAGCAGAGCCAAGGAGAAGAGATGCCCAACCACACCGGGGACAGGGCTGCAGAGGCTGCTACTGGAGCTCTGCATGGGCGGACTCCACCCAGGGAAGGTTGGGGGCTGAGCACTGATAAGCTGCTGCCCAGGTCACTTACCCACACTGGCAAGCAGAGGCTGCAGTTGCGGGGGCATGCACTGGACTAAGCACAGCACGAGTGCCCCACACATAGCAGCCTAGCTGTTAGCCCCAACACAACACAACCATTCCCAGGGGGCACAAATCCTCCACTTGGGATCCAGATGTTGCCTCTCTGGGCACATGCGACTGCTCTAAACAGAATCAAATTATTTTACTGCAACAGGAGACCCTATAATCACGACTGACAAGCAAACTCCATGAATGCTCCATTCCAGAGAGTGCTTCAGATACTGCCCTGGCCTCAGTGGAGTCACTCCAGAATTGCCATAGTGCAATTGAGGGTAGAAATTGACATTTCGGGGTGGATGCTGCCTCAGCCTCTAGTTGATTCTCCAGCCTAGGCGGAGCATACAATTTGTGATGAAAGACATCACCACACTGAAGAGGTGTATTAGAGGAAAGCCAGGACTCTATGGGCCTGACCGAAGCCTATTCAAGGGATTATCATCATTAATCACTAGCATTGTCTCCTGATGAGGGGCAGGGTCTGGCAGGGGTGTGAAGAAGTGAGCAGAGGGTAGGTAGAGAGGGACACAGCAAGTCAGCAGTGGGCGGGGGGGGGCAGGAGAACAGGAGCGGGGCTGATGGTGCCCCAACATGTCCTGATATTTTTATGTTGTAATCTCACTAAATTACACTGGCTCCAAATCCTCCTGACAATTGTGGCTTTACAAACACATTTTTATTCTTTTCCACTGTTTTTCCTCTCTTTTTATTGCTGAGTGAAAGACACACACATGGGAAACTAACAAAATGGCTGTACAAGGGGAAAGATTAAATTGACCATACATAAGAGTGCTGTTAGATGCAAAGTCACAAACAGAAAAAATTAAGATTTTTCGTCTAAGCTCTCATTATGTAATACATATCGTAGTAATATGCATTTACTTGCTAATAAGTCAATAATGTCATTTTAAACAGTAAACACTACTGAAACAGCACAAAATAGTGAAGGAACAGTGTAGGTGAATGAGAGGGAGAGAAAGGGATTTATATATTGGTCTAAATTTTCAATGTTGGGTGCCCAACTTGAGAACTCTAAAGGGGAAGCATTCCACAATTCTGAAAAGCTGGCTTCTTTAAGGTGTCCGTTTAAAAACACTAATTAAATTTGAAAATGTAGGCCACTGTGCTCTGAAAACATTTAACTGATACACATTTCCCTTTTTCATGTTACTTCTCTGAACCATTCAGGTTCTCTCTGACTGAAATAAAAGACATACAAAATCAATCTGGAATATGGACTCATGAGAAGCCCGATTGATGGGACAGATGTAATCAGAGATCTCTACCAGGTTCATCACTACAGAAGCAGAACATCTTAAAACATTTACTCTGCTCTAGATCAGAGACCGAAAAGATGACCTAGATATTTCTTTTATCCCTACTTTAACAAAAAAGAATGGACTTTTTCTGTCTTAACTGTACTATAACAAGTTCATGTCAAAGCCACCTTAAATCCACTCCCTCATGCTGCAAGTATGATGTTGTGCCTCCTTGTAGCTCTCCCCAGAATCTCACCTCATGGCTTCTAAACTTGATTGGATACTCAATGGGAAGCCAGTGAAGTGACAGAAGCAGGGGAAGAATGTGCTCTGAATGAAGTGTGCTGTTCAGCAGACAAGTTGCTGGCCTCATTCTTTCACCAAGAGGAGTTTAGTTTGCAGTCACTAGCTGCATTTTCAGGTATAGCATATTGGTCAAGCCTGAGATCATAAATTTCACGGATTCATTTTATCTCTGACAAGATAGGCCAAAGTTTCTTGGAAAGCTGGAGATCATTTTGGGTACTGTTGGGTATCTAAAATTCAGAAAGAATTTTTTCTAAGCTACAAGCCACTTGGACAAGAATGGTTCAGACACACTTTCTTGATGGTGATGTTTTATTGGCTGATTTTTAAAAAAAGTGTTTCCCTTTATGCACACCATCATTGCCATATTTCCTGAGATTAGGTATCTATTTTTCATCCAGGAGTTGATCTCATTCGGGTGCTGCAACAGTAATAATGGATATCCAGCTCTCTCTTTTCTGCATTTCAATACATGCATGGCTGGTTTAGAGCTAGATGTTGACGATCACAGGGAAAGAATGCAGCTTTGAAGAACTCTACAGATGGAGAGCTCCACAAGCAAAGATGCTGCTGCCCACCACAAACCCTGGGTTCTATTCCTCAATAAGGAGCAGAACCAGCATGCTGTGTTTACTCCTGCCAGTTTTCTGAGCAGAATGTCACAGTAGCCAGAATTAAGTGCTACAGAGAAATAACAACAAACAAGGATGGAAGTTTGCCCATTAATCATATAAAGAGGCGCCAGTCATTATTTTGAGCCATATGACATATAACCAGGTTAGCTGAGAACACACACAGCTTGAAGCAGATTTAACTAGTTTCTCAATTACCTTCTTAGTATTGAGTGACTGGATACAAATCAGCAACTGAAAGGTCAGTTTCCTCAAGCATCAATTTCATACATACCGGTGAGACTGTTCCGTGTTTAAAAGAGGGAAGTAGGCAACAGTCTTTGAAAGAAGCCCCCCTCTCTCCCTGTGAGCAGCAAGCCCAGATGCTTTTAGACATCATTCACCAACCAGTGCGGATGTGGGTCAGTGTCACAGACAGCGAATCAAATTTCACTCAGTGTATCTAGTATTACTTGTTGTGCAAATGGGTTGAATTTTGTAAAGGAGGGTATTGCACAATAAGTGTTCCTCCTCCCTGAAATTCATATGATATAAAAGTAAGATCTGGCCCATTGAAAGTCAAGTCATTTTATACTACTACAACTCTCAGACAATCCACTTACAATCAATAAGCTTCTGCTGCTAGCTTGCAAATCCATGCCGTTTTATTAGAACAAATTACTTTTGTTGCATTTTTTAATTATACAAGTTCCCATGTATCACTAATAGAGAAATATTTAAAATTCAATTATGATGAAATAAGAAGGTTCACAAATTCTCATTAAGAAATTTCCTTTTTCTAGGTTGTTGTATGTTATAGGCACTGTGCAATTTATTCTGTTTTTACAACCTCAACTGTTTGCACTCTATGTGTTTTACTTGTAATGTATTTTAATTTATAAACAAAATTCAACCCAGAATCATAAAAATCTGTAAACAAAAGCCATTATAATATATTGAATAAGTAGTGCCTGGTTACTTTTAGCAGAATTACTTGTAGCAGAGAATTTGACATCCTTTTCTTTCTCATTACCTGAGATAATTGAGGATAGCTTGCAATAAAACTATTTTAGTAAGAGTGTGTCAACATTGGGGGGTTAAGAGGCCTGCAGAAATCCAACTGCTCTTAAAATCCCATGCTTACAGAAACATTAGCAAGAATAGCAGCAACAGAATGAAAGAGTCATGATCCCGGTCAGCTTCACACTGATGCATCTTAGGGGGCACCAGGGAAATGGTATATGCTAGAAAAACCAAGGTATAATTCTCCACTAGCGGTGTGGGGGAGACTCAAAACAGGTTCCAGTGTTTAAAGCAGCGCTGGCAGGAACTATAATAAGCATTGGGTCATCCACAGCCTCATGAAGATCAGTTATCCTATATAATAAAAGGCTAGGGAAGTTTGTGTGAAGCCGTCATGCGCAGTAGACGGCCCAGACGAACAGCATGCTGGGAGGTGTAGTTCGGCAGCACAACATGGCCGCCACGCGTGTGCCGCCAAGAGGGAAGCAGAGTCTGGATCAGAGGCTCGGGGAGCGCAGGCAGGAGGGCGGCTGGGCTCAGGAGGCGCAGGCAGGGGGCCCTCGGAGTGAGGCGGGAGAGAGCTGAGCGAGCGGGGGGGCCTTGGAGGGGGTGAGGGGGGAGAGAGCTGAGCGAGCGGGGGGGGCCTTGGAGGAGGGGAGGGGGAGAGAGCTGAGCCAGCAGGGGGGCCACGAGCCGTTACCGTTGGCCTGTGTCCACAGGCTTTTAGACTAGTTTAGTCATATTTTCCCAGATATCCTAAGTTATATTGTGAAACTGTTGGGGATTTTTTTAACCTACAAAATTGTCCAGTTTGAGCATCCTATAACATGCTAAGTTAAAATTGGGACATTTCCATAAAATAGTGGCCATGCGACAACTCTAGTCTTGGAGGCAAGGAGGTTAAATCGGGGGGGGGGGGAGAGTTCAATGAAGTTAATTTAAGTAATTAGAGCACAAACTGTTTATTATGTTTTAACTTCATGTTTTTCCCAAAGAGTTTATGCTAATGACCTTTGCAATTTAGTTACACTCCTCAGTAACATCGGCACCAAATAAAAAGCAAAGATCACTTGATCATGCCCCGTGCCAAATCATGAGTCCAGTACATGGGAACTTGATGTGGGAAACAGTTCAGAAAGTGAAAAGGTCATTGCGCAACGTAAACTATTGCGTCAACAAATAAAATCTGTTGTCGCTTCCCAATTTCTAAGTTTAGACCAAAACTTAGAAATATTTCTGTAAATAAAGATGTAAAACAACTTTTCTCCTATTAGTCCTCCAAATATATGAAAGGGCAACAGGGCCCAACATACATGAACAAAAATAGAATACATTTTTCAGGCTCCAATTCAGCAAAGTACGCATGCATGTGATTCATTTAAGCATATGCTTAAGTCTTATTCTCTTTAGCATGGGCCTCGTCCTCTTAAAGTCCCCTGTTATTTATGCTTAAGTCCTTTCTGGAACTGGCACATCATTGCCAGCAGCCAAAATTTTCTGGTCTTCTTAGCTAAAAGTAACTAATAGAACAACACATTAAGGCTGATGCTTTTTAAAAATAAAAACAATCAAATCACCTGTCTTCTGAAGGCTTAGTTGGTTAAGAGAAGAGCAAGATTCATCATTGCGCTACAGCGCAAAGTTCAATTAAACAGGATGACAGCTATAGGTTTAAGTATTTGTAGAACTGAAATAGGGAGGTTACTTATCTGTAATTGGAGGTTCTACAAGATGTGTAGAAAAATCCCTATTGGTATTTCACTGAGTGTTATGCATACGCACCGTTCATCTGGAGCTGGAGAAGTTGAAAATAGTGTTGGTTGGTCTGCATAGGGACACTGGCTCACCTCATGCCTCAGTCCAAGGGAATAAAGGGTGGGGCGGACCAACCGCCGCTTCACAGTTCCTTCTGTACCACAAATCAGGTCAGATCCAAAGCGGAGGGGAAAGAAGGAAGAGAGTGGAATACAGATACGGATCACCCACTTCCGAGAACCTCCAGTTACTTCCCCTTCTTCTTTGGGTGATGTTCCCTATTGTATTGCACTGACAAGCAGTACCTAAGTAGGAAGAAGGTGTGAGGCTGTAGACCAGGGGTGGCCAAAAGGAGGCTTGTAAGCTGCAGGCAACTCTTTTACAGTTAAGATGCAGCTCATGGAACCCCTGCATTGCCACTCCGTTCTTCACCTACCAGACGGAGGCAGTGGGAGCTCAAGACTTCTGCCCTGAAGTAGGATAGTTGGGCCAGGGGCTTCTGCCCTGCAGGGAAGAGGATCTTGGGGTTTCAAACCTGGAGGAAGCAGCTGCCTGGGATTGGGGCTTCAGCAAGAGCAGGGCTAAAGCCTCCAGCGCTAGCTGACACCCCCAGCTCTTGAGCTGCTGAAAATTATTGTATGTGGCTCAAAGGTTCAATAATTTTGCCATCCCGATACAGAAGATAGGGCTGAGTGGAGTATCACCATCCCAAAGGAGGCATGAGCAGAAGAGTCCTGCCCCAGGGCAGAATGTCTTGCAAATGTACAAACGCAGTGCCACATGGCTCCTTTACAGATGTCCAGGAGGGGAACCTCCTGAAGAGATGTCATAGCAGTTGCTTGCACTGTGGTGGAATGAGCTCTTTCGCTCATTGAGGGATAGTGGGGAGGGAATGTTCGACAGCTGATAGAGTAGAATGATAGAGTAGAGATCCATCTGGCGAGTCTGGGTAGAGATGCCACGCCCTCTCACTCTTTCCGCTACACTGATGAATAGTCTCAGGGATTTTTTTATTTGGTTTTGATCTCTGCAAGTAAAGGCCAAGAAGGCCTTCTAAACATTGAGGGAATGGAGTCTTCGTTTCTCTGCTAAGCATGCAGTTTTGAGAAGAACACTAAACATTTGAAGCTATTAAAAACTGCTAAAACTGTTTGCAAACTAGATCATTCTTATTTTGGAGAGCAAAGCCAAAGCTGTGGACACCAAACTATGCAGCAGTGGGAAGGAACTGGAGAGGCAGGTCAGTCCACCCTGCCCATCATCCCCTGGGACAGAGGCACAAGGTGAGCTAGGGTGCATGCGCAGAACAATGAACACTTCAAATTCTCCACCTCTCCACATGCATAACTCTGAGTGGAATACAATAGGGAGAAAATAAAGATACCACCACTATACTCACAAAACACTAGAAACACTATTGACAATATGTTGAAAAGAGAAAAAAGCAAACAAAATATGAAAGCAAACTTCAGACCTAACAAGCAGGTAAGGAACATATTGCATCAGAAAATCCATGATTTATATAGACACCTGTAAATTTACTGAGCCTAGTCCCACTGAAAGTGATAAAGGTATCTTAAATAAAACGAGGAAGACTCTGTAGCACCTTAGAGACTAACCAGTTTATTTCAGCTATCGCCCACGAAAGCTTATGCTGAAATAAACTGGTTAGTCTCTAAGGTGCTACAAAGTCTTCCTCGTTTTATTTACAGATATAGACTAACACAGCTGCTAATCTTAAAGGTATCTTATTAATTCTCACTCATTTTTCTTGTTTGGGTTCATGCATGCTACGGACGAAGACCTTTCCTTCATCCTCTTGAACTGGATTTTTAAAGAGTATGTTATGAATCTCTATTCTTTTGATTTTTTCCTTCACTAGATGAGAATATTTCAATTTGAAATTAAACATATTAAAATCATATTCAATGGGTAGACTTACTTTCACTTCTAGCTCCTAACAGAGGCAAACTAATTGATTCATATTACTTTTATGCCAAATGCCATATCTTCACAATGCCATTTACAACTACCAGACTTCCATTTATCCTCTATCATACAACATATTAAAATTAAAAATTAGGATAGGTTTGCCTATCAGGATAACTTTACAAAAAATCAGATTAGAGCATCATTCTGAGCTCTGTAAAGAAGTAGGTAGAAGTAGAAGAAGAAATAAGAACAGACACAAACACTGAACCTGAATATTTTCAAAGGTTTAGATCAGTTCAGGTAAATACAGTTTATGCCAATTCAAAAAATGTTCTGTCCCCAAACTGATGCGGATATTCCACTAATCTGCTACGCTCTAGCTATCTTGCTGAGTCAGATTATATCTTTTTGGGTAAATGGAATGCAATTTAGCAAAAGAAAATCTAGACTGAATTTTGAAAAATGTTTCCTATTGCAACAGCAACAATTAGGTCATGGAATATTCTACAAAGAAAATTAAAAGTTTCTTCACTTGAGCCACTCAAAAATTAAACTGGAGAAAGTACTACAGCTATCTTGGAGGACATTTCCTTGGGTATGCACGATGACTTAACAGATCGTTATGATCTCTATTTTTGCATGATCCATATACTGCACGTTCCATGATCTCCCTGAATCCCTTTTGCAATGTCTTTGGCTTGGAGAATCCCCAAATCATGTGAAATTGTAGACAACAGCAGACCCAGGCAACATAACAGATTTATCAGACTTGCCAAGACACTGCAGTGCACTTGGCAAAATGTCAAGGTAAGGGGCCCAGGGCTTGTTGTGTGGTAAAACAAACTTTAGATTGGAAAGGAGACAGCCACAAAGCAATACTGCTGAAAAAGACCTAGAAGAAGATTTCACACGACTTCGCAGTCACAAAACAAAATTAATGTCTGATAAGTGTGGCAGAAAAAAATTTAAAAGGCCAGTGTGATTTTAAGATGCATACACAAAGGAATAATCTCGCAAAACAGGGATCTAAACAGTCCCTCTCTAATAACCCCAATTCAGCAAAGTACTCGAGCATATAAACAGCTCTTTAGAAGAGGGACTATATTTGTGTATTTTTTTTTTCAATGTTTAAAACAAATAGGTCAGGAAGCTGGTTGGGTATATGGGTGCCAATACAAATATATAAAAACTAGCAAAAATACCTGGCGTTGCTCGGGTCCATCAGAGGGGGGAGAGAGCTGAGCGAGTGTGGGGTCCATTGGAGGGGGGGAGGGGGCTGAGAGCTGAGCAAGTGTGGGGGCCGTTGGAGGGGGGAGGGAGCTGAGTGGGGGGGCCGTTGGAGGGGGGGGAGATTTTAAAAATTTTCAATTCTTACCTGAGGGGGGAGAGGGCAGAGAACTGAGCGAGTGCCGGGTCCGTTGGAGGGGGGTATTATTACATCATAACTATGTCATAGAGAACAGCAGGTGTTAACCTGCAGCCCAGCTGATGTGAATGGGCTTTAAAAGAATTTCACCCCTAGGGGGCGTCAGAGGTGAGATTTGAAAAATTTTCAACTCTTACCCTGATTAGGACCCTAAAGCCTATCACTGTACCAAATTTCAAGTCTCTAGCTCAAATGGTGTGGAAGGAGTAAGGGAACGTACATACACGCATGCACACACCATTTAACTTTTATATATATAGATAATGGTTGATAATGCTATTATAGGCAGGGCTGATGGAATCACCTATTACAGATGGCTACCACTTTAGATTGTAAGAATATGGGGTTTCAGTTACTTATAACTTAGCCAAATAAACTAAGCTGAATTTTTCCATGACCGGTGTCTGCCTCAGATTGAATATTTCTGCGAACAAGACTAGGGAGAATGTGTGGCATCCATGTTAAACAACTCTGGAAACATTCTCTTTTAGAATCTCTAAAACCCGCATGCTTTGGAGCAGGAACTTGAAATTTGCCAAGATGACTACCTTTGCATCCGGGATGTGCCTTTTGATATGCATGTGAAAATCCATCTCCCTTCCCCACCTACAGGGTTCAGACCCAGGGCCTTGATCTCTTGCAAGATCACTCGGAAGCCCCCACCTGCCATAACAGGTTCCCTCCACATGAGCATTCCACCTTGGCATCAGCAGAGGAGACAGATGGAAGAGAGATGGGGGGAGGCTCCCTCTTAGGCCTCCTTCGCAGGGGACTCTGAAGGGGACAGCACCAACCCCACTGCCGCCAGAGCTTGGATTCAGGGGCAATGGGATCAGGACTGGGGAGGGCGGGGGGAGGAGAAGAGGAAGGTGAACAGAGAAAAGGGTGTTCTTCCACAGATGTTGCGGCAACCTCCGCTTGCACAGACACCCCCTGATGGCGTTTAGAAGAAGCGGGGTCTGTCCACTTGGCTGGATTAGATGATGAGACCATCCCCAGCACCCAAGCGAGACGGTCATCTGGTGGTGCTGGTGGAGGAAAGGGAAACTAGGAAACTAGGATTGCTAGCAGAGGCAACGGCTGTGTCCCTCCAGACATACCTGAAAGCCCAGCCGGGGGAGCACTGAGACTTTCCCTGATGAGAAAGGGGACCCCAACAGAGCATCCTATTTGGGAACCAGCAAGTATGTTCCAAGCTCTCCACGCTCCACCACCAGCAACTGAATGGGGACTTGCCTCTTGGTCAGGGTGGGGAAGAGGAGGCGGTGGCAGCAGTAGTGGGTGCAGGGACCACAGCAGATGGTATTGGGACAGCAGATGGAACCACAGCCACCTGCTTGTAGGCCCTGGGTGCTGAGGAGCCAATGCCCCTAGAGCTGGTGGATGGGATGGCAGGGGGAGAGGGTGCCGCAACCGATGGCAGGGCTGCAGCCGTAGTGGCTGCCGCTATAGGAGGAAGTTTTGGGGCGGGGCTCTTGCCCTTTTTCCTGCCCTGGACCTTTCTGCCAGCTACGGGGGAATCCTTTGATGGCAATGTGAGCTTTGGCAGTACTGTCCCTTCTGTCATCACCCAGTGTCAGTGCTGATGGTATCCACAACAGTGCTAGTAGTGGTTGCCACAAGGGCAGACGGGGAGAAAGCCAATGTGGGGAAACATCAATGGTCAGGAGTCCCCCTCCCTCAGCCCCCCACCCCACCCAAGGCAAAGCTGCTAGAGAGGAGGACTCACACATGGCCTGCTCAGAGTCCACCTTCAAAGTCAGATGATGGGAACAGACAACCAGGGAAGGAACAAAATGATAGAGAAGTGTGGGGGTAGGGAAAATAGAGGCTGACTGCTCCTTAACACTAGGTTATGTAGGATGCGGGTGGGGGGAGGGAACAAAACAGGGAGGGTTAACAAAATAAAATAAGACAGGCGGAGGGCATAAGAGGCAGTGTGTGGGGAAGCATCAGCTCCTTCAGGTGTGGGGCAGCAGTGAATGGGGGCATCAAATGAAACAGGGGTGGACCACAAGCGCAGAAAGTGCACAAGTGCATGGGGCCAGACATGGCAGGAGACAAAACAGTAAGCCAAAGGGGTCTGGGTAGGGGACAAACAACAAAAGGTGAGACTTGGGTGGGCAAATAAACAACAAAGGAAGACAGGTAAACAACCAACCAAGTGTGTCCAGGAGGCCCAGGGAGGCAGGCAAAAAGGGTACAGGGCAGGAAGGCAAACAGCAAAAAAGCAGGAAAGATCAGGCACGGCAGTGGAAGTATATAGGAAACAGTCAAGGGGCAAGGGGGTCATGTAACAAGCGAGTCCCCATGTGAAATGGGGGAGGGTGAGCTGCAGAGTGGAGGGGACCACGTGCGACAGGGGAAACAGAGAGCTGCAGGGGAGACTGAGACCCGGAGCTCCTAACCACTCTCACAGCTGCAAATGACATTTATGGGAGCTGGGCTTTGAATGTATAAAGTGCTATAAGTACTTTGAAAAATCAGATCCTATGTGTCTGAAGTTGGGAACCCCACATTTTTTACCTAATATCTGAATGTCAGTTTCCCCATCTATGAAATGGGGATAATATCATACACACACCCTGCATCTCACAGGGCTACAGTGAAAATAAATGCATTATGTGTGAAGCACTCAGACTCTAATGAATGCCAGAGAACAATCCATGAGGACTATTAATAATTTAGTCTTCAGAGCAGGGTTTGAATACAGTGCAGTAAACAACTGGGGCCACACACTGAACAAAATATTGAATAGCTGCTCATTAATTGAGCATCATTCATTTTGTGTATGATGGCATACATATTGCATGAGGCAGGAGTCCTATGGAAAAAATAGTATGTGATCACGTAATTAAAGACTATCATAATACATACACACTGGGGAGAGAGAATTAATGTGGCACAGGTAACCTTAATTCTGGCATTTTCTAATTTCTGAGTGCTCGACTTTGCAACCCTAATAATGTTCTTTTAATGTAGTTTTTCCGCATGTTAATTATAGGTATAGATTAAATTAGAGGTGACTGGGGGGGGGGGGTAAGCACAGGATAGGATGTAACAACTGTTTGAAGAGCAGTCATATGAAGCTCACTAGTCTGAGGCTTAACTCAGTAAATTAACTGTCTTTACCACAAACTATTTTAAATTAACTTTCCATTTTATAAAAAAAAGTTACATGCAATTTGGGTGTAATTAAACTGCCAGTGTAATTCTTGAGATGATGGACAAGACAAAAGAATGACATTGTTCCATACGGTTAAACTATGTCCAACTGGTTTAAAGTTCAAGCAATTTTAAAAGTGCATGAAATTGACAAGGCTATGAAACAGCGATATAATATTTTCTATTTCTCTGTACTTTAAATTGTTTAATACAGCAAGTATAGCATAAACTATTTTTCACTCCTTTATACATTCAAATGAAGGGTAATTACAGTACAATTAATGTTCAAGTTCCTAGAGCCTGAACTTAGAAATTCTTTAAGCAATTTCTCAGTTTTATATCCATTTATATTTTCTGTAGCATAAGCTATGTAAATCTACTCAACTTCTCTGATTTTCTCTCATGATAGAGATTGTGATGTCCCAATTAATCCAACTGTGATTTATAGAAATTACACTATAAGCAGCCAAAATGATTTCATAAATACAACATTTTGATATGAGGCTGCTTTCAACTAAGTATTTGTTTCATTTCCTTAGATTCTTAAAAATATAAGAATCTTGGCTTTCTAATATATTATCTTTCTACCTACAGCTTTTATCATGCTCATCACCACAGTATCCAAGTGCATTAGTCTTCCTAAGCCAGTGCCCTGCCTGTGCAAAGTAGCCACACTCAGTGCTTGAGCTGAACATGAAAAAAAAATTAGAAGTGCATCATACAGGTGATTACTTTATGCCTTAGAGTACAAATCTTCTAACCATTAATTTAGCTTACATAACTTCATGTGTTATTAAAGGGTCATGAAATTGCCGAGATCCTTCTAAATCCAGCCACAGTATTGGACTCCCTGTGAAAGAGAATCCCACAAGTAGAACATGAGTCACGTGAAGTGCTATTTCTATATTATACCTTGAGATTGAATAATGAGATTGAATAAACAGAAAACACTTGTCCTTTCACTTGAATTGTGATATGCTAACGCAATAACATGGTCAGTTTTTCTATTTATATGCTGATTGGGGCCCAAAGTATGGAGAAAAATATCACCAGGGTTGAAGTTTTTCTCATCTTGTTTTCGCTTTTTCAGAACATTTTTCCATTTGTTCATTAAGCAGCATTGAGAAGATGGTGTCCAGCATGATTAACTTACACACTCTTCTCCCCAAACACACACACTGGTCAAGAGTATTTTGGCTAAAAGCTAAGCATCTCAGCTATCAGGCAAAATTAACCTTCCGGCCAAAATTAATAAAATCATGCCAACTTGCATTTAAACAATACACTGTAATTTGGAGAGCCAAGGAGAGGGTAATCAAACATCTATATTCTACACACCAAGCTACAGTAGACTCTCGATTATCCAGGATTGGATTAACCAGGATGTGCATTAACCAGGATGTTAAAAGAAAATATGTGCAACTCATAGGGCCGGCTCTGCCTTTGCTGCCGCCCCAAGCACACACACACACACACACACACACACACAAAAAACCCACCAGGGCTCAGGGCAGCCAGTGAACCAACACCCCTTCCCCCTGGCACAGAGTTACTGGTCAACCAACCCCCCTTTCCCTTATTTCCTATGGATGGTGATTATCCGGGATTTTATTAACCAGAATTAATTTTTTCCCTATCATTCTGGATAATCGAGAGTCTACTGTATAGCTTTAAGAAGTCTATATTATCATTGCTGACAACACGGTCATAAAGGTTTTTTAATTTATCTCCTCATACTCGTCCTCAAACACTGGACTTCACATGCATGTACCCTTCCATTAAGTGAGGCACCCAACATTAGTAGTTCTATTTTCAGTAGCCTTTCTGGCCAGTAAAGAGATATGCTATCCCTGTGGCCAACCTGGTTTCCTCTTTTCATGCTATTAACTAGGAAATAATCACAAGAACATAAGAATGACCGTACTGGGTCAGAACGAAGGTCCATCCAGCCCAGTATCCTGTCTACCAAGAGTGGCCAATGCCAGTGAGTGAACCTAACAGGTAATGATCAAGTGATCTCTCTCCTGCCATCCATCATCGCCCTCTGACAAACAGAGGCTAGGGAGACCATTTCTTACCCATCCTGGCTAACAGCCATTAATGGACTTAACCTCCATGAATTTATCTAGCTCTCTTTTAAACACTGTTATAGTTCTAGCCTTCACAACCTCCTCAGGCAAGAAGTTCCCCAGGTTGACTGTGTGAAGAAGTTCCTTTTATTTGTTTTAAACCTGCTGTCCATTAGTTTCATTTGGTGGCCCTTTATATTACAAGAATAAGTAAATAACTTTTCCTTATTCACTATCTCAATGATTTTATGATTTTATATACAAGGCTATCATATCACCCCTTAGTCTCCTCTTTTCCAAGCTGAAAAGTCCTAGTCTCTTTAATCAATTCTCACATGGGACTGGTTCCAAACCCCTAATCATTTTAGTTGCCCTTCTCTGAACCTTTTCTAATGCCAGTATATCTTTTTTGAGATGAGACGTCCACATCTGTCCACAGTATTCAAGATGTGGGTGTACCAGGGATTTATATAAGAGCAATACGATAGTCTCCGTCTTATTCTCTATCACTTTTTTAATGATTCCTAATATCCTGTTTGTTTTTCTGACTGATGCTGTACACTGCGTAAATGTCTTTCGAGAACTATGCACTACAACTCTAAGATTTTTTCCTAATTCATTATAGCTAAATTAGCCCCCATCATATTGTACGTATAGTTGGAATTTTTTCCAATGTGCATTATTTTCCATTTATCCACATTAAACGTCATTTGCCATTTTGTTGCCCAATTACTTAGTTTTGTGAGGTCTTCTGAGTTCTTCACAGTCTGCTTTGGTCTGAACTATCTGAGTGGCTTAGTATCATCTGCAAACTTTGCCACCTCATTGTTTACCCCTTTCTCCAGATCATTTAAGTTGAATAGGATTGGTCCTAGGACTGACCCTTGGGGAACACCACTAGTTACCCCTCTCCATTCCGAAAATTTACCATTTATTCCTACCCTTTGTTCCCTGTCTTTTAACCAGTTCTCAATCCATGAAAGTATCTTCCCCCTTATCCCATGACAACTTAATTTACATAAGAGCCTTTGGTGAGGGACTTTGTCAAAGGCTTTTCTGGAAATCTAAGTACACTAGGTCCACTGGATCCCCTTGTCCACATATATGTTGACACTTCAAAGAACTCTAATGGGTTAGTAAGACGTGATTTGACGTTACAGAAACCATGTTGACTTTTGCCTAATAATTTATGTTCTTTTATGTGTCTGACAATTTTATTCTTTCCTATTGTTTCAACTAATTTGCCCAATACGGACGTTAGTCTAACCTTACCTTTGCTGGGATCACCTCTAGAGTCCTTTTTAAATATTGGCGTGACATTAGCTATCTTCTAGTCATTGGGTATAGAAGCTGATTTAAAGGACAGGTTACAAACCAGAGTTAATAGTTCCACAATTTTACATTTGAGTTCTTTCAGAATTCTTGGGTGAATACCATCTGGTCCTGGTGACTTATTACAGTTAAATTTATCAATTAATTCCAAAACCTCCTCTAGTAACAATTTGATCTATGACAATTTCTCTGATTTGTCACCTATAAAAAGGTGGCTCAGGTTTGGGAATCTCCCAAACATCCTCAGCCATGAAGACTGAAGCAAAGAACTCATTTAGTTTCTTTGCAATGACTATCGTCTTTAAATGCTGCTTTTGTATCTCAATCGTCCATAAGCCCCACTGGTTGTTTAACAGGCTTCCTGCTTCTGATGTACTTAAAATATTTTACCTTTTGAATTTTTGGCTAGCTGTTCTTCAAACTCCTTTTTGGCTTTTCTTATTACATTTTTACACTTAATTTGGCAGCGTTTATGCTCCTTTCTATATACCTCACTAGGATTGACTTCTATTGTTAAAAAGGCATCTTTTAATCTCTCACTGGTTCTTTTACATGGTTGTTAATCCCGTGACCATTGTTTTTAGGGACAAGGTTCCATCTTCAGTAATCAGCAGAGTGGCATAAAGGAGGTTTAAAATAGCTATTTTTCTTCCTTGTGGAATGCTACAACTTCCTTTTCCAGTCCAAAATAAGAAGCAATTTCTTCAATAGGTTTTAAGTCACAGGAAAGTTAGAGTGTGAAAGCAAAGGAGTGTGCAAAAATGAGTGAACAATTATCCATCAGTCCATAACCAAGACTCAAACTGGAAGCCCCTTTTCGACCAGAGTTATGAAATTATGAGTGGAGGTTCCCTGAATATTTTGTACAAGTAGAATTGACTCAGCATCAACATAGCGGAGGCTAGTTATTAGACTCCACTCTAACACACTCAGGATATTTTATGTAGAGTTAAACTCCAAGATGACAACTACGAACCAAACACTGCCATGCAGAAAGCTGTCATTCTTAACACCTGCATGTATATACTTGTCTCTCACTAACTAACAAGAGTATATTGGTGCAATACTTTTGAGGAGATACAGTGTGTTTAGTTGTGGGGGGGGGGGGAAATCGGGAGGGGTGAGAGAAGGGGACATTACCAGTGTTTTAGTTAAAACAGATATTCTGCCATTATACACTTAACTATGTTTTTCTGAGACAGTTCTTCAAAATCTTGAGCCAAGTACATTTAGTAAATGCTAAAAACCGTGAAACAAAACATGGCATCTCAAACTGACATTTAATCCGTTCCTATTGGAATTTTTAAAAATTACTTCTACCTTGGAAAAGCGAGCATTTATCCATTTTGTAAAGGTCTTCTTCTGTACATCATTGTGTTCATCTAGAAAGAAAAGAGGGGAAGGGGAAAGGAATGAACTTTTATTCTTTAAATTCCCCCAAATACAAATACCACCTCAATCCTGAGGTGTTAGAGAGATAGCATTTCAAACTAAACAATCCCAACCTCACTGTGAAGAACTTGCTAGCTACTTTGCAGATAGAATTGCTCGGATTCAGACCACAATTACTGCCTTGAAGTTACAACCAGTGACAGAGTATTTCTAGAAGTGGTGGGGGCATTCTGGGCCTTTACCTGTGTATTTAACTCACATTCCTATGGCTGCTAAAAGCCAAGCGAAACAGTGGGCTCTTTGCTGGTGGAGCCTGTCAGCACCTTGTTACCTGATGGCGTGTTACCAAGGAGCCATTGCTAAGGCCCTTACCCTATTAATAAACTCTTGGTGCTGCTAATCTCATTGATCTCCTAGTTTGAGGAATGATAGAGAAGGCGATGGGGAAACAGCTATGGCAATATTTACTGTATTCAGATTTCCTTAACTCTAGGCCTGGATTAGAACCTGTTTGGTGACACTGGATCTCCTCTTGGCAATCGAATAAGCAATTCACCCACACTGCTTTTAGCTCTCCTAGTTGCCTTCGATATAGCCGAAGAGGTGATCTTCAGTATAGAAGTGATCTGAAATGGTTCCCTCCTTTTAATATAGGAGGACCCAGGTGGTCATTAACTATTGTACACTCACCCCAAAAAACCCTCACAGTAGAGGGCTGCATGATTCTATTTTGTCCACTTCTTGTTCAACATGCATATGAAACTGCATGGCATATTGTCTGCAATACATAGATGATACCATCTGGAATACATGGAGTGGAACAAATGACCCAATATCTATTGGATAAGTCATGGACAGGAACCTACGTAAATGATTTCAAGGAAGGCACGGAAATCATGAAAGTACCCCAAACCACGATTTTGTACATATTTTCTTCCTTGAAATTGATTACACATACTTGTAAAATTCATCCCATGCAAACTCCATGAAATTCAATACTTTGCCATTTACAATGTCATGAATTTTTCTTTTTTAAGAAGTGATTTACACAGGGCCCTAGTTGTGAGTGAGGACTAGCAGCTAAGATTTAATCCAGACAAGACAGAAATAAGGTTACTGGGTAGGAGAAGATAAACCAGAAGAATTAGTAAAAATTATAATAATCCATTATTTATTAAACAAGCTTGCAACTTAGAGATATTATGAGATTTAAGACGACCACAAGGTGACTGAGTTGAAACCAGATTCAAGCTAGGTCAACAGTACTTTTTTACTATCTGCCCATCGTTAGGAAGCATAATCTTGTGTTTCAAAATCAGACATTTTAGACCTGTCACCACATGTTCAGACTAACACTATTTTAAGCTACACATTGACCTTATTCTAAAGAAAGATTAATGCTTTGGATGAATTTAGATACAACAGTCTCACACTGAACATAGAATCCTGATGATGCAAAAACTGTACTGGTTACCTATCAGTATTTGAGGGGAGTTAAAGGTGTTGGTTTTGAGCAGTAAAAGCCTTAAATATTTGGGGACCCAATTACTTAAAACCCCATTCCTCTGCCCATGCCATACTGCCACAGTTCTGGTTAACACAGCCACTTGAAATGGCACTGCCAGGACATTACTGAGAAAAGGGAGCCCTCACCCTGGCATTCTTCACCAGGGTCCCTTGACTCGAACACCTTTCCCCTATGGTCCTCCATACTGACACAGTTTATCTATTTTTTCATACATTTGCTGAGAGGACAGAATAAGGGTTGGATGAGGTTATTTATTAGTATGAGATCATTAAATTTGGGGGCCAGAACTGATAGTGACTGCATGGGTTTAAGCATTTCACATGAATTTTGCAGATTAGTGTGAATGTAAAGCCTTGCATAGTTTTCAAACTTCTTGAGCTGAATCCCTCCCCTCCCCCTTTCAGTTATAATTTTTTCTCACAGTGCCCTCTCCCACAATCCAGACAAGCTGGGTGGCCTGCTGAAGTGAGTCAAGAGTGCCATCCCCACCCTCCCTCCCTGGACACCACTGTGCAGAGCTGGCCCAAGCCCCGACAGCCCCAAAACAGAAGTAAAACTATGCCTATGCCCATGGACCCTCTCCTCCCCAGCACAGGGCCCCAAATGCATGCCCTGTCCCCTGCTGGGCCCTTGAGTGTATATAATATTATGGGGGGAAGGCTCAGAAAAAGGCTGAAAACCCCAGCCTTTAACACATTTTCAACTCTCACAACAAAGAGAAAACAAAAAGGATTTTCTAGCGGGTTGTCTGCTGTCTCTTGTATCATGTTGTGTAACCGGCATACATTTGTGTCACTGGAGCACACTCATAACAAATGGCTCTTGAGATCAAATGCCAGAGCTTCATTCTGGCATTTAATCACCTACAGAAGTCATGGACAGCCTTGCCTATTCCTCCACCATGAGCATTATCCTTTCAGTTGATCAGGACTTTTTCATACTTCAGTTCTGATCCCGTTTTCAACTTTATGCCTCCTTTTTGTTCCTGAACACACTATTCATACAGATATACATACAGGGTCAAACTTTACTCAGTTGTGCTTTGCCAGTCGCTAAACCTCTGCTTCTAGTATTCATCTTTAAAACCAGTCTCCTCCTCTTACCATTTACATTACCCTTGCACTATACAAGGTTGTGTTGTTTTTTTTTACTTAAATCCTGAAAGACAAGAGATATTTGTTAAGGAATAGTTGGAAGAGCACATTTTTGTCATGAAAAGGGCACTGAGGAGGTTTTATGGGCCAGATCAGACAGTCCCACTGCCTTTTGTGTCAGCCAGCCCAGAAAGAGTGAAGAAGGGTCAATGTTCATCTAAGTCCGCCTTAAATTTGCCTTACTCCCTTTGTTTAAACTTCTGATTTTCTACAAAGAAGGAATTTAGAAATAAAAGAAGGAATTAGCCTCTGGGTTTTCAATTATGGTACTAGGAATGTAACAAAATTAGAAATGCCTATTTGTCTAGCCTGGGGGTAGATACACTGTATTTATCATAAATAGCTCTCCACATCACACCAGTATGAGTTTACAGAAGAAAGGGTGAAAGGACTCAGTTTTTCTGGACAGGGAAAGCATTTAGCATTTATAACTTATTAAGTGAATTTAAAAATAGAGATTTAGTCACATCGGTCATTGTATAATCTGTGCATGCATTATTTATAAACAGAAACCATGTAAGTGTTTACTTCCAATTAATGGAGTAATAAAAGTCAAAATAAAAACGCTATAAGTAGAGTAGGATTTCATACAGCGGCTAGCACAAGCAACCCTGAAGCTGATCAGGGCCTCTGGACATTACCATAATATAATTACTAAATCATCTTAATGACTGTCACTGTTTAAAAAGATAAACTTAAAGCTTGTTAAGCAGATCCCTTTCCTTCTCAAATATGACTGACAACAGGAATTTGGGAGGAGTGATTGGCTCAAGGGATGCGTAATAGCGTTTGTACCCTTTCAACTCCATATGGCAACTCTGCATTTGACCCAGGTCAATAATGACTACAAGTTTTACCACCGTCTCATGCTTTGGTTGTCCATGTGAAAAGAGCTGGGTGTCTCAGCCCAGGTCTTAAATGTCTCTCGGGGCCAAAATTGGCACCCTTGTTGGCAGTGTCATTAGAGAAGCCAAGAATCAGTTGAGGATTAACACTAACCCCCAGTACTCTGGAGTCAGTGCAGATAAAGGTAGAGACAAATGGTTGGGGCAGAGATGGGAGGAGGCTGATAGGAAAGGAGGAAGTAATGGTGGATTGACAGCAGTTTACATTTTTTAAAAGGTTAGCCATGGCTGTGGTTCTTTAATATCATGGGTCAAATCCCACCTGACAATGAAGACATACTTTGGTCACGGACTTCAATGGGACCTGTATCTGGCCCCTTCTCTCTCCATAAGGCCTTGTCTATATTGGGAATTTGCTCCAAAATTCAGTCATCAGTGGCACTGTTACACTCTCCTACTGAAGTAAGGCAAACGTAAAAAGGTAGTATAAATAACTCCACCCCAGTGCAAGTAATGATGGTGCTTGTCTGCACTGGGGCTTGCATTACACAGCTACATCAATGACTAATTGTGGCATAGTCCAGGCACCATACTTTCAGAAAGATATGGACAAATTGGAGAGAATCCAGAGGAGAGCAACAAAAATGAGAGGTGGTTTAAAAACCATGACCTAAGGAGGAAAGGTTAAATCACTGGGCATGGTAAGTCTTAAGAAAAGAACGAGGGGTGATCTGATAATAGTCTTCAGATATATTATGAACTGTGATCAGTTCATCTCCACAGAAAGTAGGACAAGCAGTAATGGGTTTAATCTGCAGCAAGGAAAATTTAGGTTAGATATTAGAAAAAACCTTCTAGCTATCAGGATAGTTAAGCACTAGAATAGGGAAGCTGTGGAATCATCATCAACGGAGCTTTTTGAAAACAAGGTTAGACCAACCTGTCAGCAATGGCATAGGTACACTTGAGCCTCCCTCGGTGCAGGAGGCTGGACTGGATGACCTCCCAAGGTCCCTTCCAGTCCTACATTTCTAGGGTTCTATTAAATGTCCCCCCACCCCAGAGGATAAACTATACCTAAACTGAGTATCAAAAGAAACAAAAGAATACAGAAATGGAATTTGTAGTCAAAGGGAAGCCAATCCTAGACTGTCAGAGTGTATGGGGGACTTTCAAAAACTCCAAGCCAAGGGATTTCAGCAGACCGTAGCTCAGGTAAGTCATTTTATACAGATATTCCACATGCTTTACTTACCTATTTAATGGGATTGCGGTAAAGATAAGGGAGTAGGATCTGGATTTCAAACACTGTTACTCTCACATACGAAAGGTTTTTCTGATGGAACTGCAGCATTGGGAACGTGGAAATCAGCATCCCATTTTGTACACATAGAAAAAAGGGGTCATCTAATTAATGCAGAAGACTGGAAATCAGACAATTCTCCTGCAGCTTCTGGTGACACCATGTCTAAGTCAGGCAGGTCCACAAAGACAGTGAACACTGGAGAAGTGTCCTGAGCAGCTTTAAAACATCTTTAGAAATTTTAAAACCAGTTAGAACAGCAGTTCTCAACCTGGGGGTCGCCGAGCGATTCCCGAAGGGTCGCGAGCCCCTGTGGCCGCCATGAAACCACCGAATTGATTATTTCCGAATTCGGTGGCTTTTCGGCGGTCATACCCACTCTCCCGATTCTCCGCCAAAGCGCTTGCGAAAGCGGAAGCAATCACTTCGGCAGAGAGTCGGGAGCGATCGGAATGTCCATTGAAAAGCCGCGGAATGCGGAAATAATCAATTTGGCGGCTTTTCGGCGGACACACAAGGGTCGTGCCGAGAAGCCACTAGTGAAAAAAGGGTCGCGGTTCTCACAAGGTTGAGAACCGCTGAGTTAGAACCATAGTGTAGACTCAGTTTTAGGTGGTTTAAGGAGGCCTGAAACACTTCTACTGAACCAGTTTGAAAAGTAAGGGTATGTCTACACAGCACACAACAGTAAGTCTCCAACCTAGGTTGACAGACTCAGGCTTGCAAGTTTCGCACTACCATGCTAAAAACAGATGTACAGATAGACACTCAGGATAGTTCCGAAGCCTAGAGAGGGGGGATGGGCTCCGGAGCCCAACCCACAACTTCAAAGCTCTGTCTACACAACTATTTTTAGTGCAATAGCACAAGCCTGAGTCTGTTGACTCAGGTTAGGAGGCCCACTGCTGCAGGCTGCCAGAGGCTGTGTAGGTGTACCCTTAGGTGACTAAAGTAGAAGCTCTCTTGAAACCAGTTCAGTTTAAAAAAAGTCAAGGCCACATTAAATGGCCTAAAACTAGGTCCACACTATGGCAGCTATAACTAGATATAAAATGGATAGTATTTTAAAATTGGTTTCAATGTCTTTCCAGTTGGGGACAAGCTCCATGTACTTTGGCATGAACTGCTTTTAAAAATTAATACTAACTGCCTCACAGAAGCATTGTGAAGATTGTTCCATAGAGTTCTAAGATCACTGAATGGAAATGTAATACAACACGTTAGAAGTTTTCCACCTCCCCAGCCCTCAATATAGATGCAGGATGTTCTCCCTGAAATGCTGATGAACAACTACTGATGTCCATCAGGTGAAGCACTGGGCTAAATGAACATGGCGATGGAATTCAAATAAACTGAAGGATCTCTGGACAATACCATCATTGCTGGGTCACATGTCTGTTCCTTTGACAGGGCTGGGGGAGGTTATGTGGTATCCACATCTTTCCCTTTGAGAATGCTTACAACTAGATCTGTCAAGGGCTCTTACTAAACACAATCAGAACTGAACTTGCACTACTGGCTTCCCTCTCTGACAGAAAATAAATATGGTTTAAAGAGTAGATAAATTTTAAGGGCTGTGTCTTTATGATAAATAGGTGTCAGGAACTGCAGAATTAACATGTCAAGTTCTACACATTGCAAAAAAAGAGTCTGCAACAACATCGGTCATTGTTTGTTTGCCCAGAATTGAGACGGGGTAATCTACAACCCTTAAGAAATGAGGAACTCAAGTGCAGCATAAAAAAAACCCCACCACCCCGCCTTGTGCATAGTTTGCTAACTAAAATAAAACACTCTAAACCCTTTTGAAGATTAGCTTATTAAAACACTTATAAACTACCCTTATGTTGGGGGACATCACTATGGGCTGACTCCATGCTCCAGAATACTCCGGTGGTTGATGTAGCATCACAATACAGAGCAGCACATTGGAGAAGCAGGCAGTGATCTGAGTAGTGCCTGAACACGGATGAACTTAAAGACTGTGTTTCCTCCTACTTAGGTAATTTACCTAATGATCCTTTCATCTGGATTCTAGAGTCATTCAGCACTCAAACTACTGAAGTTTATTACATTTTGACAATTTCTTTTGCAATGAAGCTGAAAAGCCCCATACTAAACTATAGCAATGGGTATTAAAATTGTTTGCTTAAACAACATAATACATCATACAGGGAGAATGACTTTCAAAAATGGAAAATACTATTAAGGGGGAGGGGTTCTCAGGGGTCACTGAAGATTTGCTTTTCTCTCAGCAAGATGGAGAAACCTGCCAAAAATTAGTTAAATTCATTTTACACTTTTCAAGAAGCAGGGCACAATATACATGAAGTGATTTGTGCACACTCTGGGCAGGCTATGAATAAATACCATACTTCTCATTGGCTGAAGTACATAAATAGAAGCATCACAATGAATAGAAATTAAACTAAAGCAAAGCACTAGAATATATCACTATACATCTCTAGAGAAATCTCAATTTCTCGTGGCACTATGTTGAAACGTAACTGCATCTAACAGCCACAGGATGATCTGGTTAAACGATTTGGCAAGCAGAGATCTTGCTAGGAATACTCAGCTTAGCTTTGTTTACTCCTTAAAAAGAAACATAGCTATAATGAAAGCATAGTGTATCTGACCTAGGATTTAAATGGTATTTTTGCTTGCCTTCATGGCTCCATTGATACAATTTAGAAAGGCAAAACAATTTAAAATAAAACATTACATAGCCAGAGCTATTATAAGTAACTCCAGCCCGACTGTCAATCATCTGTGTCATGCAAGGCAAAACTAGGAACATTTTAACTGTCTGCTAAACTTCGTCACCAGGCTATATAAAATAAATCACTTTCCTTCTTGTAGTAGCTCACCAAATTGTTGACTGGTTACTTCAATTTACGCACAACAATTATTGAATCACTATACTTTTTTAAAAAAATATATATTTTGAATAATTATTATTTATATTATATATGGTATTGTGGTAATAATGGTTACTCCATCCAAGGACCTGTGTTATACATTAGACCCAAGCTGTGCAGCAGGGCCCCTTGAAACACTAGTTTTTTTTCCAATATAGTCTCTCTCCAAGTCCCCAGTGCAGTACAATGAATACTGTGTCTCGTATTTCATTTGGCATTAACTTAAACATATTTCACTCTGTCAAAGTTTTCAGAACGCTACATATTTTTGCATTGCAACACAGACCTGAATCGTGGAAGTTGTCCAGGTTCGGCAGCTGAGAAGGGAACATATGGGCCTTTTGCTAGTCAGGACAACATGGGAGGAAGTTTTGGTGTTTGAAGAGTGTAAGCAACAAAATCCTCAACTGCCTCTTGTCTGCCAAATACTTATGAGATTTATCACATCCTCCTTAGTCAGAATTTAGTCAACTCCATTTTCCGTATGTAACTCTTAAATCTTCCCACTTTACCAAATCACTCAAGCCCCTTACTAATTTTAATAATTCTTCTACAATTTTGCTGAACCTTTTAGTCATCTTTCTGATACGGAGTAGCACAGAAAAAAAAATCACAGAATTATAGATGGGATCCAATCAAAGCCATTTAGAAAGGGACTGTCACCTGCTTGGTCTGTGATATGATGCCCCTGCATGAACAACACTTACCACCATATCAAATTGAAAGCTATCTTTGTTGTTATCTAGCACCCCTGAGAGCTTTCCATAGCATTACTGCTTTCCAAACCGGTTCTTCTAAAATTGTACATTACGCATAACATGTATTACAGAAAGCAGAAGAAAAAAAAAAACTATAAGGGAGAAAATACAATGATGTGTGAAAGGGCATACTAAATCATTTGCACCCTGTTTAAAACATCACAAATGCAAGCAGCAACACTCACTAGTCTTTATAAATGTGAGACCTCTGACACGTAGCAAGATTCTGGAACGTCCATGGGACTTTCAACTTCATGGTCACTGGGGAGGAATTCTTGTGACTGCACTTTTAATCTTGAACAGTTGGCTAGAAGACATTCAAATCAGTCACTTGGCTGCTATTTTTTATTTTTTTTAATTCATATTCAAGTAGGAAAATACTTCTGATATCAATCAATCAGTCATTCGCAGTTCAGTGCTTCTGGAAATCTAAGGGCATGTTTACACTTGGAGCTGGGAGTGCGATTCCCAGCATACCCGTGCCACCTCTGGCTGAGCAGGCATGCTGAGGACAGCATACCCAAGGCAGCACAAGTGGCAGGAGGAGCTACTGCCCCATGTCTGACGGGCACAGTCAGGGTGGCTAGCCCTCATCACCACCTGTGCTGTCATGGCCATGCACTGTTTTTAGCACCCTGATTAAGCTAGCCCAGTTATGTGTCTTTGAGCTGGTAATCATAACCACAGCTCCACATACAGACGTACCCAAAAAGTAGGCATCTGTTTGAAAAGTCCCTCAGTGGCGAGTAACCGAAGTAATCCTTCATTTACTGCACTGTTATGTAGAAAACTCTGGTTCAATTTCCTGTCAGAAATTGAATCTCATTGCCCAGGCCACCGAGGCTTTGGGAAGGCAGCAGAGGCAGTGTACTCATTGGCAGCAGACAATGACTGGCTTCACATAGAAACTCTTGAAAACCTCTGCTGAAGAAAAGACCACTGGCCTTTGGGACTGCAGTAAAAGACTCATGGCACAGCCACAGCTGACCAGAGTCAGCTGACTCCTGTTCCAGCAGGGTTTCAGAGCCTGGGCTCCATCTGAAATTTGACAGCCCAGCAGCCCCAGCTCAAGTCAGCTGACCAGGATGCTCAGACTGGATGGCCACGTTTTTTTATTGCAGTATAGATATACCTTAAGATGACAGTCAAAGTCAGAAAAAGAAATGGTGAAGAAAACTCTGCAAATGCCCAGACAAGAGAAGATCCTAAGGTAGTTTGTAGGAGGAGGAATGCGTCCAAAGACTTTTGCTCTAGAAAGCATTAGGATGCCCAAATATTGTTTCTAGCAGATATTGGTTAGCAATTTTATGCATTTAATTATAACCTTTTCCATGTATGAGGTTTGCTTTCAATCCCACAGAGCGCAACACAATTTTTTTTTTTAAAAAAAAAGGATAACTTGACAAAGGAAAAAATAAATAAGAGCTCCAAACCCTCAGTTGTGTCTATAATCAGAGTAGTTCTACTCTTTCAATTCATGTCACTCTGGTCTATAATTATTCCTCAAGCCTTTAGGTGGCTGGGGAAGAAGCGAAAGAACAAAGGATGACTAGTAAGCTTTGCATCCTTAAAATCTAGGAACTGATTTGGGTTCATTAAGTGAGCATTAAAAGATAACACACAGGTTCCAGCTGTCAAACTGTAGTACCTAGTTTTCATGGCCGTAAGTGCTATGCTTTTTAAAAAAAGTGACATCTGCCTAACAGAAGTGTGTTTTTTATCTGTTCTACTCTTACTTGTGTATATTTGAAGAGTAGTCATGGAATAAACAGACAATTGAGGAGCCACTCATTCAGAACAAATAGTTTGGAATAAAGGTGACCTAAAATTATATTTCTTTACATTACCAATAAATATTCAGTTGCATCATCTAGCTCCCAAAAAAGCACCATTCTGCAATGCCTCAAGCTCTATGCACCTTCCAGGAAGCATGGAGCATCTAGGAGGCAGGGGAGAACTGATACGAGGTAGTAGTTTTGTATATTGAATGCTTCTCATTTTATTTTTGGGAGGCAGAGTAATTTTATAGTCTTTTGGATAGCGTTCAAACAGTTGGGGAAATGACTAGTCCCTAACTCTAGCTCAATCTATCCCTTTTTTCCTAGGGATCCTTTTTCTGCTAAAGCAGCCATTGCTCAAAAGTTCTCTTGAAGAGAAAAGTTTACCTTTGGACTTTACCAAGTGACCTAATTTTTGCTGATGACATTGTGCTGTTTCGATCAGCATAGCTCCAAATGGAAGAAACAACAAGGGAAACTATATGGCAATCAATGTCCCAAAAGCAACTATCAGAATAGTCAGAGAAATATCAGAAGTAGCAAGTTATTTTACCCATCAATGGAGTGAGATGTGCAATGATGGTGACAACATATTTGAGGTCAACCAACAAACATCAAGAGCACTGAGTCAACGTGCTCCTTTTGCCAAGGCGGCTGTATAAGTAGGAGCATTACCAGCAGATCAAGGGACATGATCACTCCCCTCTATTCAACACTGGTGAGGTCTCATCTGGAGTACTGCATCCAGTTTTGGGCCCCAACACTACAAGGATGTGGAAAAATTGGAAAGAGTCCAGCAGAGGGCAACAAAAATGATTAGAGGGTTGGAGCACGTGATTTATGAAGAGAGGGTGAGGGAACTGGGATTATTTCATCTGCAGAAGAGATGAGCTGTTTTCAACTACCTGAAAGCGGGTTCCAAAGAGGATAGATCTAGACTGTTCTAAGTGGTACCAAATGACAGAACAAGGAGTAATGGTCTCAAGTTGCAGTGGAGGTGGTTTAGGTTGGATATGAGGAAACACTTTTTCATTAAGAGGGTTGTGAAGCACTGGAATGGGTTACCTAGCGGGTGGTGGAATCTATTTCCTTAGAGATTTTTAAGGTCAGGCTTGACAAAGACCTGGCTGGGATGACTTAGTTGGGGACTAGATGACCTCATGAGGTCCCTTCCTACCCTGATATTCTATGATTCTATGAATAACTTTTTCCAATCTTTTCAAGTTTATAAAAGTAGTGTAACTGGAACTAATACAAAATTCAAATTTTTAACACCAGCATCATGCCTGTCATTTATGGAGCAGAGTCATGAAAATCTACTATAGAAATGGATAGCTAGGTCACATTCCAAAGTAAATGCCTGAAGATACTTTTAATTAGACTTTCCTGCAACATTAGAAAGTCTAAGTACAGCAAACCAACACACATGGAGTGAAGAGGATGATGGATAGATACATTTAAGACATGCTGGAAGGATGCCACCACCACAACTTCTAGTTCAAGCGGTAATATGGATACCACCTGAGAAGTGAAAAAGAGACAATGTAGAGAAACAACTGAACAGAGAAAGGACCAATATCTCAACATGACATTCAGAAGTCTGAAAAGACCAGCACAAGAACAAAATAAGTGGTAGAAACAGCTGGACATCCTATGCACTTGAAGGTGCAGGAGAATAAAGAGAAAAGAAAAATGACATGCAAATAGTGTCTTGGGAGAAGATATCCGTGGATCATGGACTTTTGCATTCCCACCCTACTCGCAAATTAATCAGTTCAAACCCTTCTTTCGGAGTTTCTGGCTTCAAAAAAACCCAGAAAAACATTCTGTTGCTCATTTATTGATTGTTCCTCATTGATTGGACAGTGGGGCAACTCAGGAGCTACTCCTGAACAAAGTGGATTTTTAAAATAATTTACAGTTCACCTTTTAAAGAAACAGTTACTTAACTTTTCACTCATGATAGTCAACGGTAGCTATTTGCGAGGAGGGCTGATACTGTGGCATAGCAGGGGTGGTGAGTTGTATGGGCCTGTGGTGCCCATACTCCGGCAAATTCAGGGCCCCGGGGATCTGGCTCTAACAATGTTTGAGCCAGGTCTCTCCCCTGGCCCCACTTGCTACCCTTGCATGCCTCCCCTGGAGCATCCCACACACCTCCCCAGAGCATCCCTACCTCACCTGCGCACTTGGCAGCAGGCGGCTGACCCCCACAGTTCTACGGCTGAACTCCCTCGCTGGCTGCTGCAACTGTGGAGGGTACCACTACAAATTATACAAACCTGCCGCCACTGGCAGTAGGCGCAGCAGAAAGGGAGACTCAGCCAGTGGACTAAAAGTGATTCCCAAATCCCCAAAGATTGGATATTAGGAAACACTTTTAGGAACGGTCATCCCTGGAAGTCAGAGGAATCCTCAGCCACCCCGTTTCAGGCACTACTTTCTCTATACAACACAAAGGGATCTTAGGAGATTGTCTTCACTGCACTGTTAACTTGGGCTCCTAACCAGATTCTCTCACAAAAACATCTGCCCTGTGTTTGGAGAAGAGTTAAGACTGGGCTAATTTACACAGTTGGGAGGGCAGGTTAGAGTCCAGTATCAGCTTTAACTCTGTTTGGAATCCACTCCCTTTGCAGTGAGAACATAAGAGGGGAAAAAATCACTTGAGTGCTGATAATCCTCAAAAATCTTCCCACAATTGTCCCCAAAGGACAGACTAGTTCTCTCTCAGGTGACAACTGACCAGAAAAAAAAAAATCCCTACAGCATCATCTCAGCACAAAAAACCATGGGATACACCCCCAAGCCCACATTGATAAATGCAGAAACAGTGAGGACACAGTAAAACAGGCAGGGCTTTGCTGAAGGAATGCTCACACCCAGTAAGCTAAGCCACGTAAAAAGTACAATCCTACACATTATGGTTATTACCACCAGTAATAACAGAGTGGATGTCAGCCCGGTGATATAGCTATTCCCCCTTGCCTGCTTCCCCCACAAGAAAGATTAGGAATCACTGCTTCAATAGGAACACAAGGCTGTCAAATAGTTTCTATTGGAAATCCAGTGCTTCCCAAATGCTGCAGGTAATCTTGCAGTTTGTCAGTCTTATCTCGGACACGCTCTAATGGATTTCAGTATGGAAAATAATGTACTGCCAAGAATTACTCTTATTGTAGTGTTAGATTAGTAACCAATATAGGATCAGTGATTGACTGAAGGGATTTTGTGTAAACAGAACTTCTCAATTAATAAAGTCAACAGAAATAATAAAAGTATTTATCAAAAGCCTTTACACACTAATGTTATGTTTTTATTCATAAAAACAAAAAAAACTTAAATGGCTTCTTAAAATAATCAAACTCCTCACACTGGCTCAGTTTCCTTGTTTCACAGATGGAGACCCTCAGGTAGTGGCTGATTATTTACTGGTGCATGCTTCTATTCTGTAAAATGCTTGAGGTTACTTAACAGAACAGTGTTATCATTTGGAACAAGAAGCTCCGGTAAACTTGTCTTGACTTGCTTCCTGTCATATTAGAATGCATTTGGTCACATGCACATGGATTTGTGTGCGATGTGAAGGTCTGAAGAGCTAAGAGAAGGAGAAGGAGAAGCCAAGTCCTTAGACTTCAACAAAACACTTAGAAAATGTCTGACTCCAAGTGACTATAACATATGGTTAAATGTGTGTTTTCTCTCCTATATGTTACCATGGTGTAAACCAGTAAAATGTAAACACACACCCCAATTTAACCACACTGTTGGAATTCTCTCTACATTTAGCAGAGAAAACAGCTGTGTAGTATGTGTTTTCAAGATCCTTCAGACAATCTAGGAAACTTTGCCAACTTCAGTAATGGAAATTCAAATACTGAACACAAATCAAAGCCCATGGGCAGGTCTACACTGGCAATTTACATCAGCATAAAACATGTCTCAGGGTGTGAGAAACCGCTATCCCAACTCAACCTCTCCCCCGTGTAGACTGTGGTAGGTCAACAGAAGACCTTCTGTCAACCTAGTTACCAACTCTTGGGGAGGTGAATTACCTATGCCTATAGCAGAATGGCTCCCATTGGCATAGGTGGTAGTGGTTTAAACATACCCCCACCCCAGGCTTGGTCTGGACTGAAATGTTTTATCTGTATAGATACAATGGGCAGTGGTATGGAAAAAAAAAAAAAAGCCAGAAGCCTCTGTGGTGCCTCCCCCCAAGCACCCATATGGCCTCTATCGCATTGCTTGCTCCCCACTGCTGGATCCCTGTGAAAAAGTTCCTCCTGGCAGATCCTAACAGGCAGCAGCCACAAGAGCAGGAACTGAAGGGGAGGAGAACCAAATGCCATCCCATCTCCCCCTCAGCAACCAGTTAGAGCATCTAGTCAGTTCCCAGCTTCCCTCCCCTCCCCTCAGCTGCCCCAGCTTCCCTCAAATTCCCCCACACACCCAGCTATACGTATCTTCTCCAGGTTATCCAGCTATGCCTCCTACACACACACACACACACACACCTCTATCCATGCTGGACACACACACACATATCCATCCTTCAGCTCTACATCTCCTTCCAACCAACCTCCTTTCTGGACATCCCAAACCCAGCTTCCCTCAGCCACTACTCCCTCCAGCCCTCTTACCCCCCACTTTTCACTCAGACAGCCCTACAAAGACAGCTGCTCTTGCTTCTCCCCACCACCAACAGCTGCCTCCTACCTTCCCAAACACCCCCAAGCACACACTAACTTGTCACAGTTACGAAGTTTTGTGCTACTTCATTTCTTACCCCTGCTTGAGGAAGGGCATACAGAGGTTTGTGGTCATTTGCAAATATGTTGTGTATTAGTAAATATTTGGCATAGAAGGTCTCCTATGAAGCTGCATGAAACCTGGCCATTCTGTCCAGCGTAAAAAACACAAAGAGGAAACTGTTACTCTTCTTTCCAGGAAGCTCAGACAACTTTCAGTAACTTCCACAATAGAAATAAATGTTAGTCTCTAAGGTGCCACAAGTACTCCAGCCCTTTTTTATAGAAACAATTGTTAACCAGAGGAAGGCTAAGAATTAGATGCTAAGATCATTTTTGCAACACCCGATAAACTTTTCCTTTGTTTCTAATGCACTTGATAATCTATCCCCACACCCCAGTACTTCCACTTGCAGTCTCATTAAATTCATGTATTTAATTGTTCCTTCCAAAAGGGATACATAGGCTCTGTTACATTTCTCACTTTTCATAGGCTGCCCTGAAAGTAGGATTTCCATTGACATTTCATGAAGATAACCCTACATGTCAGACTCAAAGCAATGGGCTAATCTGGTATTGTAAAATATGTGCATACTTTATTACTATTCTTAATCTGTGCATAAGTGTAAGGAGAGGTTTTGTTTTTTTGTTGCTAACTTGCATTCTTACATCACATTTCCACCAAGCAAAACGCTCCAGTGATCAGCACAAGATATGCTCTTACAGGCTTGTACAGAGTAAATAATAGGACACTGAATTGTCAAACAGGGCTGCATTTGCCTGCTGGTCAATATCAAGAGGATGTGGCAAGTAGACAAGTCTTTTTCACACTCTCCTATTTAAGAGCTAGATACAAATATCTTTAAAGACTAATAAATACAACCCTTTCTAAAACTCGCAAAATTTAAGGGCTACCCAACATTCATTCACAGGGCTAATAGCTTTATAATGTTAATAGCCTCCATAAGGTTAATTCATCCTTGACTTCAGTGGAACCCTGGTAGTAGGTCCCCTCAAAATGAAGTATCTTCTAAACTGATTCAAAAAGATCCTGAGCTTTCATGAGTGTGATTCCTCCAGATTCAGACCCAAATATTACCATTTTAAATGTGAGACTTAAGGCTTTATTAGGAATTAACTTATCTAAATTTGCATAGCAATATAAATTCCTAGTTAAGTTACACAGCAAAATCAGGAAATTTCATTTTTTAAATCTCCTGGACTACTGTTATAACCAATAGGGCCAACAAGGAGTCAATTATCCTGCACTAAATTGGTCACCTAGAAGCAAATACAGTGGAACCCCGCTATAATGAGACAGATGGGATCCAAGAAATCCCATCACGCTAAATTCAGGGTCGCGTTACAGCGAGGTCTCAGTCCCCAGCAGGCTGGGGCTGCGGCTTCACTCCCCATTGCCCAGCAGGGGAGAGAAGCTGCGGCCCCATGCCTGCTGGGGACCGACTGCAGTTCTCTCTGGAAGCCACTGCTCCTGCCAGGGGCAGGGAACACCAGCGCCTGCAGCTCCGGAGTCCCCTGTCCCGGCAGGCGCGGGGGCCACAGGTTCCACCGACAACTCTGGGGTTGCAGTCTGCAGCCCCGGAGTTCTCTGTCCCAGGCAGGTGCAGGGCCGCAGCTTCTTTCCCCTGCTGGAGTTCTCAGTCCCTCACAGGCATGGCCGCAGCTTCTCTCTAAGGTGCCCAGCAGGGGAGAGAAGCCGTGGCTCCTGCACCTGCCGGAGACAGAGAACAAGGACTTGGGAGCCACGGTATAATCATGCTATATCCAGAATCTGTTATACCAGGGCTTCCACTGTAGCTTTAAACCTTCTTGGTCCAGGACTATCCTTCACTCCTCCTTCAGCATCTCCACCCCCACCCAACCTCACAGAGTCTTCAATGGCAATGAGATAGTGCCAATAGGCAAGTGATTACCACTGGATAAGGCAGTGGCCTTCAAACTGGAGTGCGTGAGCCCCCGGTGCCAGCGCCGAACCTGCCAGGGAGACCGGCAAACTCCCGGGCAGGCTATTTTGGTCCCGCCGAAATGCCGCCACCGCCGCCGGGCAGCTTCTGGTTTTTGCGGCGGCATTTTGGCGGACATACCCGCCCAGGGGGCCACCAGACTTTTTCCTCCGCGGAAAGGGGCCACAGGGAAATAAGTTTGCAGACCCCGGGGATAAGGCACTGGTGAGACCTCATCTGGAATACTACATGCAGTGCTGATCTCCATGTTTTAAAAAAGATGAGACAGGTGGAGAGGTAGGATGATCAGAAGAGTGGAGAATCCGTTTTATGAGAAGAATCAGAGAAGTAGCTGTGTTAGTCTGGAATTGCAGAAGTGATAGAGTCCTGTGGCACCTTAAAGACTAACTAAAGTATTGAAGCATAAGCTTTCGTGGGCTAATACCAGCTTTGTTTGATGCAAGCAGTGGAAGCCCTAGCTTAACAAACCCAGGTCTGCTAACTGCAGTTCTACTAACAATCAACTCAGGACTGAATAGGGATTACGAGTGGCTAGCTAATTACAAGAGCAGTTTCTCTTCTCTCGCTGTTCACACCTCCAATTCAGCTGCTAGAGAAATACCTCATCCTCCCTGATTAGAGATAACAAGCTGGTTCAGCCTGATTGGACTAACCCTGTTATCTCTAACCTGGTTCTTGACTACCTATTTATACCTGCCCCTGGATACTTCCACTGCATGCATCCGACGAAGTGGGTATCAGACCACGAAAGTTTATGCTTCAATACTTTAGTTAATCTTTAAGGTGCCACAGGACTCTGTCACTTCTGTCTTATGAGAGAAGATTTAAGGAGCTTGTTTTGTTAGGCTAAACAAGCGAAAGGGGGAGGGGAGATCTGATTGTCTCAGTACATCAGAGGACGAATGCTAGGCAAGGAGACGAGTTATTTAAGTTAAGAGCCAATGTGGGCACAAGAAAAAAAATAGATATTAACTGGTCATCCATAAATTTAGGTTTGAAATTAGATGAAGGTTTCTAGCTATCAGAGGAGTGACGTTCTGGAACAGCCTTCCAAGGGGAGTAGAAGGGGTAAATAAATAAAGACACACATACACAAAACTTGTTTCGAGACTAAGCTTGACATGTTTAGGGTAGGGATAGTGTGATAATCTCTACAACAGCATATGGCCCATCTGCAACTGCTATTAGCAAATATCTCCAACAGCCAGAGATTGGACTCTAGATGGGGAGAGCTCTCAGGTGTCTGGCTGGTGGGTCTTGCCCACATACTCAGGTTCTAACTGATCACTACCTTTGGAGATGGGAAGGAATTTTCCCACGGATCAGATTGACAGAGACCCAGGGGAGGGAGAGGGTCACCTTCCTCTGCAGTGTGGGGGAACTGTTCACTGGCTGGTCTGAACTAGTGTAAATGGTGGATTCTCGGTAACCAAGTCTTTAAATCAAGATTTGAGGACTTCAGCCAGAGGTCATGGGACTACTACAGGAGTCAGGTTTTGTGAACTGTAAAGTGCAGGTGGTCAGACTAGATGATCATGAAGGTCCCTTTTGGCCTTAAAATCTATAAGACAGTTCCAACTACGGCCCTCATTTTCCTCCTCATTTCAGGTAATTTTGTCAGGCCCCACACAACTCTTGCATCACAGTCTCGGTCAGCTGTTCCCTCATCCTTTCTTCTTAATCTCTCTCCACTTATGTCCAAGCAAACATGACAAAAATCTATATGAAGAATTACATCTTCCAATCATCCCATGGGACTCCCAGAGACCTAACCAGCTCCTGAATCTCAGAGTCAGGACAGAGCCTCCCTTTCAAGGACTTATCTTCACCTTGATAGGAGAGCCTCCTTCGGGGGTTGGGAATGGCAGTACAGTTCCTTAAGGTAAGCAATTCAATGAATGAAACTTAATCAGCTCAATTTAGAATATTCTTATTGTTCAAACAGAAATACCAGCTTTTAAGATTAAGTTTACGCTCTTATCAGTAAGCACTTTAGGGGCTGGGACATAGCTCTCTTTTGTGTTTGTACAGTTCCTAGTGCATTGTGGTCACTACTAGAAACAAACTTTAATTCATAATAGCATTTCTGTAATAACAATAGCAGAGGAGCTCTGCAATTCCTGATGACATTCCTGTCTTAGCTGCAGAACAAAAAAAATATACAGATTTCCTTGCAAGTCAAGATGTGAAAAAAGTTGTCTGAACTTTCACCATCATTTAGTAGTATAGGTCCCAATTCTGCGAAGAATCTTGCTGAATTTTACTCACTGTAGAGTATTCTTGGTGATTTCAGCGAGGCTCCACTGAGCGGTTTGCAAGGTCACGGTCCAAGTCTTCAATACATAAGCAACTCTATGGATTCCTTCAGAACATTAAAAAAGTAAAATTCACCTTCCATAAGCAAAGATTTTTCTCAGCACTAGACTCCAAATCCTTATCTTATGAATTGCGGAGAATATTCTTTATTATTATGGATTCCATGATTTTCTTTTAGTATTTTGCCCCCCGATCCTTCAACTGAGCCCCATTCAACCTTATGCAACCACATGTGGGTGTTAGGATGCACCCACACAAATACCTTTGGTGAATTGAGTCCTTAATTAGTGTAGTCATGGATTCAAGAATCTTGTATCATATGATTAACAGTCTCATGACAACCTACTTTTACAAACTGCATGCAGGATTTTTTTCCCTTCCATTTACAAACTTGTGATGTCTCACAAGATGCAAATTATATATAATCTAAATGACTTCTCAACGAACTCCTTTATTTTCATTCTTCTGGAGAAAAAACAGAAAGATGTGGAAAATTGTAGATCAGTAACTGCTGTTTTATTTAAAAAACAGTACATGTGTTTTTTAAAAATTATGTCCCAGTACATACTCAACTTTTGTATACTGAAAAAATAACTCCTCTTTTGCTTATATCCTCTGAGAAGATACAAAACATTTTACCTACTAGTTTTGTCCTATATTATTTAGACACCCTGGATTTTATCTGCATTATTTTTAATTCTACTGTTTATGTTCATGTATAAGGAATGACCCATGTATCGGTATAATTGCACCTGGCAACGACATTTTTTAGATATATTGTGTCTAAAACAAAGACAAAACTTCAAGAATCAACCAATGCCTTCTTGTTGATTTTCTTAAAGAAATTAACAATTAAAAATCACTTTTTAAATGTCTAAATAATAAAAAGAATCTTTAACAAAATAATTCAAATTAGTAGGATCTTTTCCCCCCAGCTGATTTAAAACATTGCAAAACAGATTATAGGACGACCTTGTAAAACATATTCTTCTCTCTCAAGTTATTTCTGTAGTAGAATAAACCAAATGAGCAAAACCCACATCGCTAATTGTGATTATCTTTCACATACCAAAATTCACCTAAACGTTTTAAAAAAAAAATCCCACCACTAGAAGTCTGCAACACCAACAACACATTTATTTAGATTTAGAATTTAGGCTCAAGAGCAAACCTAGAATAGGAAAAGGACCTTTGTTTTAATGCACTTAGGTGTAAGAGCAGGTGAATCCCATTCCAGGATTAGATCAGGATGCTAAATGGATACTTTGATCTGGAAACCACATTCCCTACATTTCTTACATTATGATTCACTCAAGTTTCAATATAAATGACATTCTTCAAAATGAGCTGAAAAGGACTTTTTAAAAAAAAAAAAAAAAAAAAAAAAAAAAAAGAACTCCTTTATACATATGAAGAACTCCTGAAAATCATGATTTTCTTTGAGGGTGGTTTTGGAGGTTTTTTGGAAACAAGTTTTACCTTAGAAACATCAGAAGTGTCAAGTCTTGTCTTCTCTAGTTTTGCTGGTGATCCTTCTGGGTGTCACAAGGCATGTCTCCATTACAGCCCTAAGTCAACCAATGTTAGGCTGACTTACACTGCACCCACCTTCTGTTGTGGTACAGGTCCTCACCAGCAGCGCTTCCACCAACTGAAAAAGGCAGTGTGGGAGGAGCTGTCTGGGCTTCTCACCTCCGGGAGTGGGGAGCCTTTGCATAGCAGCCCAGCCGGGAGTGGAGAGCAGGGAGCACCCTTGCTCTAACTGCCAAGCTTTCTTGTCAATTTCACAGCTTAGCATGGAGCCCTGAAATTGACAAGACAGTCAGGTAAGTAGCCCAGGTAAGTAATGTAGTGTCTGCTTTCGACTACACGGACACATGTGCTACACCTCTCATGGAGGTGGAGTTATTTCACCAGTGTAGTAGGGCACTTGCATCATCAGAACAAGGCTATATCGCCTGTACATTGATGTAATTAGATCAACAAACTGCTTTACATTGACCTGTGTAGTATACACCAAGTGACAATGTGTCATGTGAGCTCTCACTTTTTATCCACATGTACCCTATATCATTACTCACCATGGAAATTCTAGAAATGCAACATCTTCCATCCCCTTAGCTATCTGCCTAAAAAAATCTCTGCCATTTTCAACTGCTCAGCCTTCACTCACTTGATTCTTGTGATACCATCACTTTACTAGTTCTACAGTCAAAGGGTTTATCTACGCTTGGAAAAGTGGTTGACGTTATGTCATTTTAAATGTGTTAACTAACCCTAACTCCAACTCCTCCCCACCCCCAGATACAGGTTTAACCACCGTTACCTCGACGTAACCAGTTGAGGTTCACCCTAGAAAGGAGGCCAAGATCAAAGAGGTTAAATCTGTTGAGCTTTTCCCCTAGTCTAAATACAATTTAGGGTTAATGTGGATTTAATTAAAGCCCTACCTAGCCCTGAATACTTTTCCTTGGGTACATCTATACCACAGATGAAGGTGCAATTGCCACACTGGAAGGTATACCGATTCAGCCCCTATATATGGGTGTGTGCTCTGGGGCTGGAGCACTCGTGGGGAAAACATAGTGGGTGCTCCGCACCCACCCACAACCAACCCCCCCACACCTCCTTTTCTCTCTTACCCCCGAGCATGTTGCATCCCCTCTCCTCCTCCTTTCTACCAGCACTTCCTGCCCCTCTGCTGACTAAAGGCTGTTTGGCATGGCTTAAGACTTTCCAGAAGGGAGGAGGAGGAGCAGGAACATGGCGCACTTATGGGAAGAGGTGAAGAAGAGGCAGGGCAGGGGACTTGGAGGGAAAGGGGGTGAAAAGGGGGCGGGAAGGGCAGGGACTTTGGGGAAGGAGGGGAATGGAGGAGCAGTCTATCACCCATTGGGCAGAAGGGAAGCAGCACCTATGTACCTATATAGTTTGGGTGGCAGGGATAATCATGGTAGTGAGGATGTGGTGGCGGCGCAGCCTAGCTGTCCTGGTACAAGCCGGACAGAAACTCAGGGTATATACTCTGGGTTGCTGGCCTGCAGCAGTATGCTATTATTTCCTGCACTAGCTAAATTAAAGATAGCACAGTATACCTACCTGCACAACAATCATACCTTCACTTGTGGTGTAGACAGAACCCAGAGTCTTCCAGCCTAGAGAGGACCTGGTTTTTTACTCTAGAAATTCGTGGGGGGGGGGGGGAAGAGGCTCATGTATCCAACGATGTGGGTATTAGCCCACGAAAGCTTATGCTTCAAAACTTTATAGTTAGTCTTTAAGATGCCACAGGACTCTGTTACCTCATGTATTCTTTGTAAATCATAAAGAACTAAAAATGGGCATAAGTCCAATTTTTTTTCTTCCTTGGAAGTTCATCCAGTAACAACAACTTAGAGATTGTTACAAGGTATCTTTCCTTCTTCTAACCCCCAGGTCTGCCACAACCTCTGGTCCTGCATGGAGCCTTTTGGAGGACCAGGGCTCATACTGGTGAAAGAAACTAGCCTGTACTTCCTGGCAACAGTCACATGCCATGGCTCAGGATTATAAACAGTTATAATCCTGCCACATGAGAGGGGCTCAATAGTCAATGACCTAGGAGCTGCTCCTGTATCTTTTTATTTATTTTTAAAGCAAACAAAAATAACCAAAAATAAGCCCCACAAACTAACACAGCCAATTAATAAGAGACACAAATATATCTAGGATAAAGATCAGATCCCTGACAGAAGAGGATGTTATTCTATCTCCTGCCAATAACTACTATCCCTGAATCTCTAACCTTCTGATCAAACTGCCACTTTTGTTCTAAAATAGTTTTGTCTGCTGTGATCTGTTCATCTGGTGAATCTACCACTTGATCCCTGTTTGCTGCTCATCATGTGTTTTAATGTCAGTCACCTGAGGGGCAATGTTACTTCTGTCAGCTCACAGGCATGGTCGGTAACATGGAATGCCCTCAAGAAAAAAAAAGGGGGGGGGCGGCGGGTTTCTACTGTCCTGGATCCTTGTGTATAGATTATCTTCTGTTACGTGTCTGTACATGTGTGGCATTTGCCAGATACTTTCTGTTTAGAATCTAACATTCTTCACTCAGAATCTGAAAAGCTGCGAGACATTTTTATGAAGCATCACATCAGGAAATACAAGATACATGACGACATTTTTCCTGGAGAAGAAAAGAGAATCTACCCATTTTGGGTGGCAAATGTAATTTAAATTTTGCTTGTTTTACCTGATTGCTCATCCGTCTCCACACCCATGCTGAAAATGAACTGTACAGACTGGCTAGTTTTCAGCATCTTCCCACAGTTACCCTCAGCTTTATTATAGCTGCAAGCTCACTCACAGCAGTGCTGTGCTTGCCACCAGCCACTGGCCGAGAGGTTAATTATTCACTTTTGAATCCCCAAACGTAATTCCAACCTGATTTTCTTGTGTGAAATGCATTGATCAACAAATCAAGAAAGGATGAAGCAGCTACATTTGTTATCTATCCCATTATTTACTAGGCAAGCAGGTAAGGCACGTTAACTATTTCGTCTCAAAGTTGTAGCATCATGGTTGAGAACAGATTAACACTATCACAGAAAAAACAAGGAGTCCTTGTCAGGGCCGGCGACAGGGGGGTACTACGGGTACAGCTGTACCGGGCCCCCCCGACTTTAGGGGGGCCCCGGTACACAGCTGTACCCGTTGTCGTCCCCCCTTGTCACCGGACCTGGAGAGCGGGGAAGGGGCGGGGAGGCGGCGCGGCTCTCCCCCGGACAAGCGCGCCTGGCCCTGGCAGGAGCAGTGAGCCCGGCCAGCGGCAGCAGCGCTGTCCGGGGGGGGGAGAGAAAGGGCGGCTCACGCCGCTCTCGCTCCTGCTGCCGCCAGCTGTCAGCTGGCGGGGGGGGAGCGCCGGCTGGGCTGGGGGGGGGGGGGCGAGTGCCGGCTGGGCTGGGGGGGTCCCAGCCGCTGTCTGCTGGGCTGGGGGGGGTCCCGGCTGGGCTGGGGGGGCCCCCAAACTATCAGAGTAGGGGGCCCCCAAATTTCTGTTGCCAGCCCTGGTCCTTGTGGAACCTTAGAGACTAAAATTTATTTGGGCATAGGTTTTAAACCTACAAGTCAAACATACAGGAGGGAGGTACAAATATGCTTGGTAAGGCAACTCCCTTCTTTTCATATGCTGTGTATTTATACCTCCCTACAGTATATTCCATGGGCGTGGGGCTAGCAACTCCACCCCGTAGGGACCCAAAGTGCTACTGAAACGCCAACCACAGAGATGGAGTGCTCTGTGGTTGGTGGCCCATACCCCGCCTGGGGGGTGACGGAGGGAGAGGGAGAGGGAGAGTATATTCCACTCCATGCATTTGATGAAGTGGGTTTTAGCCCACGAAAGCTTATGCCCAAATAAATGTGTTAGTCTCTAAGATGCCACAAGGACGACTCCTTGTTTTTCAGAGTGATAGCCAAACTAACATGGCTACCACTCTGAAATCTCTTTCACAGAGTTTACTAGGGCACATATAAATGCTGGAAATCTACTTTATAAATTTCAGTTATATGAAGCCATCGTTAGCAATACGTTCGCATTTTCACAATGCTCTAACCTATGCCATTTTGTACCAACAGAAACAGCCCAACATTCTACCTACAGTATTAAAACCTAGCATGTTCCAGTGCCAGATTACAAATTAGTAGAGCTCAAAATGGTTAAAAGCAGTTTAGTCTCACTTGTCTAGAGTAAATGAACTGCATCTTACTGAAGGATTCTACAGCCTTGCACTCCACTTGTGTGGCTCAGTAAGATGGTTAAAACAGTAAGATGGTCCTATCTGCTCAGGCAATCCTACACAACATTCTAACTGTCAAGCATTACCAAGTCCTGCTTACATCATAGAGTTTACCAGTGCAGACAGAAGAATGGAAGGAGGTCTACCTAAACAGACAACAGAATCCACACTGTAGGAACCAACTTGATAAACCTATCTCCTTTCCTCTAAGCATTCAAATCCACACATCTCCATTACATTTGTTATATGAAAGTTACTTTACTCAAAAGTATTTACCCCACACACACACTCATCTTAGAATTTAAAAAAATATTTGTCGAACATTTGAATAAACTTCTAAGAAAATTCCAAGTTTCCAAAACTATACAGAGGTTTATACCTAACATATTTTGTTATAAATGATTTAATTTTGTGGAGGTGTTTCCATAATCTAATCTATTTTGACACCAAACCACTTCATCTGTTACAACCTACATTTTTAAGCAGAAACTTCAATCACTTTCTCTATCACTCCTTTAAGATTAATAGATTTTTGTAATACATTTTTATATTTCTCCACATCTTGAGGGTTGAACCATGACTCATCTACTTTCCTTCCAAAACAATAACACTTTGAATTCAATGGAAGGATAAATCTGGGAGTTAGACCAACTCACTTTTTGAATTACTTGCTTAGTAAGATTTACAATACACTCCATCCAGCAATACAATTCACAAACCAAGTCACATAACAGACTGTATTTCAGCCATTCTTGTAATCATAGCTGACTAGAACAGGAAGCATATGGTGCCCTTCAATTAAGGGTCAGAGCATTTCAGTGGAAATAAATGATAAAGTGACACCAAATTCAAGGTCAGTCTAGGGAGTATCCTTGTTTCCCCACAATGTTGCTAGTACACAAGGTTGTTTATTTTTTGCAGAGGTTTTTTTGAAGGGGGTGGAGGGGGGGAATTGTTTATCTTTTTACCTCTCATGGTTACAAAAATTACTCTGAGTATAGAGGGAGGAAAATCTCTATTTTTCAGTTTACTGTGAGTTTAAGAACAGTTAAGGAATAGTCAGCATCAACACTTGACATCATTATCAGTCAGTTTCCCATGTTGCTCATGTGGGTCCTTTTATAGAGCAATGTTAGAGAGAAACGGGTTAGAAAAAATTCCTTGAAAACCCATGAAAATTGACAGAAGGGCTCAAGGGGAGGTATACAACCTGAAACTACTTACAACTTATTCTTACAAATCGATTAGCTATCAAGTTGACTGTATCCCTTTAATGTATTTCAAGATAAAAGGTTAAACAGCAGAGTTGTTGCCAAAGGGAAATAACTGAATGGATACAATTTTTAAATGTGTTTCTAAAAAGCAGAAAACAAAAAATTAAAATGATTGAAACAATTATGTCACACACTTATAAAAGGCTACCAGTGTCATGGGATGGCACAGAGCAGGTAACTGAACAATTGGAGAAGGCGGAATCCCCATCCTTTCTCCCAGTTAAGGTCCAAACTTAGAAAATCCAAGGTCTCTCTAGCTGGACCAAGTCATTGCAATCAAACCAGCTGAATTGAAGGTCAAATTGCATCACTGAGCACCCCCATCCAGAGCTCTGAACGAGTTTTGGCCTGTGTTACACAGAAAGTCAGACTAGTTTATCACAATGGCCCTTAACGGGCCTCAGAATCTATGAATTTCCATTAAAAGCTCTCTCATTTTTCCCCCATCTTCTTTCCTGTTTCATTTCCAATCCTTTGCTTATCCATCTATATCGTGAAAGGTCTTTTCTACTGTAACCTCTTTTTCCACCCTTTCAATGTTTCCGTTCACTAAAACACCCTCAATTCTTTGATTAAAGAAATGTTTCCTTCTTTTCTTTTAATTTAGCTTCTTTTCTCCATCTTCAGTGTTTCCCCAGAGAAGATCCAAAGGAATGCAACTCACAGCTAATCTGTGGCTGAACTAAACTCAAAAGCAACATTCATCAATTAACAAAACAAACTGCAGTGAAACCTCGATATAACGGACTAATTCGGGCGAGGGGGTGTCCGTTAAAGCCGAAAGTCCGTTATTTAATAATTTTTTTAAATTATTAAATAACGGACTTTCGGCTGACAACGGACACCCCCTCGCCGAATTAGTCCGTTATATGGAGGTTTTACTTTTATCACGGCCGGGAGCCGTGAGTCAGCCCGCCCGCCCGGCTCCCCGCTGTGGGGAGCCGGGCGGGAGCTCTCAAACCGCCCCCCCCCCCCCCGGCCCGGCTTCTCTGCGCCTGGCTTCTCTGCGCCGGGCGCCCGGCTTCTCTGCGCCTGGCTTCTCTGCGCCGGGCGCCCGGCTTCTCTGCTGGGGGGAGCCGGGCGGGAACTGTCTAGCCGGGCGCCCGGCGCAGAGAAGCCGGGCGGGGGGGGGCGGTTTGAGAGCTCCCGCCTGGCTCCCCCCAGCGGGAAGCCAGGCGGGAGCTGTCAACCCCCCCTCCCCCCCCCCCCCCCCCCGCAGCGGGGAGCCGGGCGGGCGGGCTGACTCACGGCTCCCGGCCGTGATAAAAGTAAAACCTCCATATAACGGACTAATTCGGCGAGGGGGTGTCCGTTGTCAGCCAAAAGTCCGTTATTTAATAATTTTAAAAAATTATTAAATAACGGACTTTCGGCTTTAACGGACACCCCCTCGCCTGAATTAGTCCGTTAAATCGAGGTTTCACTGTAGTATAAATGCAGAACAACTCCATTGCTCCAAATTTATGCAGATGTAAGAAAATCAAGAATCTGATCCCACTACTTTATTCTACTGGAAATGGGGGATTCCTCTTCTAAAACAGCACAGGAACATTGGTTTCTTGCCTTAGTAGTTCACAAATCCGCAACAAAAAAAGTGTGTCAAAACTGAAATTAAATAAAATCAATGGGTCAAACTCTCGGCTGTTCAGCTGGTTTGAAGTCAATAGACCTGTGCCAATTTACATCAGCAGGTAATCAGCATAAGGCAATTATCTCAGATCTGATGCTCTCATATAGCTAGAATATCATCCAAAAAACTGAAATTCAGAAATATGGGAGTCTAATATGTTCCTGCTCTCCTGGTCTAGCTTCTTTAGTCCTGGTTCCATAAGTCAGAGCACTAGCATTTTCAATTCCTAAATGGGTTTCAAACAGGAATAAGAACATGAGCCCAGCTCTCTTTTCTCTCTCCCCCCCCCCCACCCCCCGGGGTTATTTTTAGTTGCAGCAAATCTCACTCATCTGTCCCAAAAACATTAAAAAGGTGCCTTTTTTCAACTTTAATTTATATTTTTTTAAAAATCTTTTTAGCAACTGTGCTGAAATGTGAAGGGGATAAAGTTGTTAAAAAGGAATATGTACAATCCAATAAACTCAAATCACAATAAAAGAACAAAAACTTTTATGTGTGTTCAATTAGATAATCAAATTCAAAAGTCTCTCTCTCTCAGCTAACAGGTTTCAGAGTAGCAGCCGTGTCAGTCTGTATCTGCAGAAAGAATGTGAGTACTTGTGGCACCTTAGAGAGTAACAAATTTATTTAAGCATAAGCTTTTGTGGGCTAAAACCTCAGCTAACAGGAAATGTCAGCAAAACTTTCCGATTTTGTCTATGCTCACTTTTCATACTTTAAAATGTATTCTCAACGAAGCCAGTTAGTGAAAGTAGATATAGTTTTAAAAATGTTCCAATGCCAAAAGCTGTTCTGTGACAGTTGTCTAGCAGCAAATGTTAACCAGCCACAATTCACATAGTGCTTGCAGCAGAGTTGTGTCAAAAAGTAAACTGTAAACTACCCCTGCCTTGGGCTGTTTCCTGCCATGCCTTTAATGTCACAATGCTATTAGATTAAGCAAACTGTACTTAAAAAAGGGGGGGGGGGCTAGCAAAAGGTAAAATTTACTCCCCCCTATGTCCACTCTTGGAAATATATTTGAGACTCAAATATGCACTTACCTGGGGGAAGAAAACAAGCCTGAATATCTGTATGCCCAAGAAAAGCAAACACACACTTTTTCCACTGAACTTCTTTGACTGTCTGAATGCTCATGATCAAGCTTAATGTTTAAAAACAGGAAAAGTGAAGATGCAGAGGAAGTGCACACCAACAACAGCATGAGAACTGCATGCCGGGATTTTTGGAGGGGGAGTAGAGGAGAGAATTGGTTTTTCTATGAAAGAACTGGACTTAAAACTCAACCACAACATGAGCCACTCAGGAAACACGTAAGCCTTTTACAGTTGAAGAACCTATGCAAACGAGACTTGAACTAATTAAAGGTGCCCCATGTAATAATTTACCAATACAGTGTTTGTGTTCGACAAAAAAATAAACTTTGTATTTCTGCTTTCAAAGCCGTAGTTCTACATACTGAAAGTAGGAAAGAATCTGGCAATTCTCCTATGCTGTTCTAGACTGTTAATTTCATGGAACATCCTGTAAAGGTTATACAAATATTCTTCTTAGCATTTAATTTGGAAACAGCTGTAATGATAATAAAGTAATATTTATCATTGACATAGCATTTTTCTTAATTCTTTATAGCAACACTCCTGTAAGGTAGGTACCAATAAGTACTTTCATCAGGTATTTCAAAGCAGTGCAGGAGATTTGGGCATAAATCTTCCATTAAAATTAATAGAAGAAGATGTACAGCTAAACTCATCTGAAAATCAGCTCAGTAATGCAGGCATAAAGAAAGGTTGAAATCCTCAATACGTAGAAAAGTCAAGTAAAACATAGGCAAGAACAGTAACGTTCAGTTTTAATAATGTGAAGTAATATTAGCACCACAGTGAACAATACGTTAAAAATCATATTTGTATACACAAATATCTCAGGGTGTCCCTTCGAGAAGCACAGGGCACACAACTTTGTTCTCCCTTTGGTGTTCTGAAATCAAGCAAGAGAGCTCAGAACTCTGGAATTAGCCAATTAAATGTCTTTTGATTTTATTATAAAATATATTTTTAATTCAAGGGTAAATACATTTTAGGATCTTAATCTGTGTTTATGTATATACAGGGAACCACAGGTAAGTGATGTACAGTGAAGAGTATATTACAGCCAGAGGGAGATCTTTGTACAGAAGAGATAAAGTGACACAAAAAAAGATGCCACGAAACTTATGCTGGGTACTCGTATTAAAGTATAGTTTACGAATGTTGCCCACACAACAATATAGTGGATTTCTTTAATAAATCAGATTTATGAGCTTCTCCCAAAGAAATTTTACCAGGACATATACCAAGACTTCTCTCAAAGTAGGGCTGTTGATTAACTGCAGTTAACTCCGACAATTAACTCACAAAAAATTAATTATGATTAAAAAATTGAATACCAATTAAAATTTATTAAATTTGTGGATATTTTTCCACATTTTCAAATATATTGATTTCTATTACACAGAATACAAAGTGTACAATGCTCACTTTATTTTAATTACAAATATTTGCATTATAAAAATGATAAAAGAAACAGTATTTTTCAATTCACTTCATACAAGTACTGTAGTGCAATCTCTTTATTGTGAAAGTGTAACTTATAAATGTAGGGGGGGTTTGTTACACAACTTCACTCAAACAAAATGTAGAACTTTAGAGCCTATAAGTCCATTCAGTCCTACTTCTTGTTCAGCCAAATCGCTAAGACAAACATGTTTGCTTACACAGGAGATAATGCTGCCCATTTCTTATTTACATTACCGGAAAGTGAGAATAGGCACTTTTAGAGCCGGCGTTGCAAGGTATTTACATGCCAGCTATGCTAAATATTCATATGCCCCATTGCGCTTCGGTTACCATTCCAGAGAACAAGTTTCCATGGTGCTGATGCTCATTAAATAAAAATGTTTTAATTAAATTTGGGACTGAACTTCTTGGGGAAGAATTGTATGTCTCCTGCTCTGTTTTACCGGGATTCTGCCATATATTTCATGTTATAGCAGTCTCAGCTGATGACCCAGCATGTTTGTTTTAAGAACACTTTCACTGCAGCTTTGACAAAACGCAAAGAAGGTACCAATGTGAGACTTCTAAAAATAGCTACAGCACTCGACTCAAGGTTTAAGACTCTGAAGAGTTGTTCAAAACCTGAGAGGGACAAGGAGTGGTGCATGCTTTCAGAAGTCTTAAAAGAGCAACACTCAGATATAGAAACTACAAAACCTGAATACCCAATAAGCATTAGCCTTCTGCTGGTGGCATCTGACTCAGATGATGAACATGAACATGCATCCCTCCACTCTGCTTTTGATCGTTATTGAGCAGATCCCATCATCAGCATGGTTGCATGTCCTATGGAATGGTGGCTGAAGATGAAGGGACATATGAATCTTTAGCGCCTCTGGCATGTAAATATCTTACAACAGAGCCTTGCAAATGACTTTTCTCACTTTCAAGTGACACAGTAAAAAGACATGGGCAGCATTACCTTCCGCAAATTTGTTTGTCTGTTTATGATGCAAATATTTGTAATAAAATATAAATATAAAATGAGCACTGTACACTTTGTATTCTGTGCTGTAATTAAAATCAATATTTGAAAATGTGTAAAATATCCAAAAATATTTAAATAAATGGTATTCTATTATTGTTTAACAGCGCAATTAATCACGTGATTAATCACAATTTTTTTAATCACTTGACAGCCCTACTTAAAACTCAAGGTCCATAACAGCTAACGATAACGCACTGGTGTAGGCCCAATCAGTTCCCATTCATCAAGAGAGTGACAGTTAAATGTTTGCAAAGTCCGGCCCTAAATTTGAACCCAAGTAATGACACTGATGTAAAACTAAAAATTGTGTTAGATGTGATTTGCAAAGGAGTCACTTATAGAATTAGTAGATTGCAGGAACAATAAGGCATTAAAATAGTCTAAAGTCAAAATGAAGCTAGGGCCTCTGCCAAAACATAACACACTCAATGTGAAACATATCAACTGCACGAGTTGGTAACCAAGGGAGGAACATGAGGAGTTTTGGGAAGTTGCCTTAATACTAGAGCTAGGGGATTGTTTAAAAACAAAATCTTAAGAGTTCAACACATGCATTCTAGCTACAAACTTTTTCATTCATTCTAAGATGACTGTCTCGTTCCCACTACTACATAATCAATCGACTATTTAACAGCTGTGTAAGGTATGCAGTCTCTTATTCATTCTAGTGTTGACAGCAGTAATCAAATTTTGTACATACCACTGGCTCTATTATAGCCCAACAGTCACTGGCTGCATGCCTAGTTTTCTTATCATCCCACAAGATTTTTTTAAAAAGCCAGAGAGACCAGCTGAAACTACAGAGGAGTGAGGGTGTAAAAACTGGAGCAAAGGCATTTGGTTCTCCCACAAGCAGAAACTAAGCCTTTGACATTCAAAAAGATCTCACAAAACTAGAAGTGATTGGGCCACAAAATGGCAAGTGAAATTTAATGTGGATAAATGTAAAGTAATGCACATTGGAAAAAATAACCCCCAACTACACATACAATATTATGGGAGCTAATTTAGCTACAACTAATCAGCAAAAAGATCTTGGCTTCATCATGGATAGTTCTCTAAAGACATCCATGCACCGTGCAGTGGTGGTCAACAAAGCAAACGGAATGTTAGAGAATAAGATGGAGAATATTTTATTGCTCTTATATAAATACATGGTGCACCCACATCTTGAATACTGTGTAAAAATGTCGCCTCATCTCAAAAAGGATATAATGGCATTAGAAAAGGTTCAGAGAGGGCAACTAAAATGATTAGAGGTTTGCAACGGGTCCCATATGAGGACAGATTAAAGAGGCTAGGACTTTTCAACTTGGAAAAGCAGAGACTAAAGGGGGATATGATGGGGCATATAAAATCATGAGTGGTGTGGACAAAGTGAATAAGGAAAAGTTATTTACTTGTTCTCATAATACAATAACTAGGAGCCACCAAATGAAATTAATGGGCAGCAGGTTTAAATTAAAAGGAAGTTCTTCTTCACACAACACACAGTCAACCTGGGGAACTCCTTGCCTGAGGAGGTTGTGAAGGCTAGGAATATAACAGGGTTTAAAAGAGAACTAGATGAATTCATGGTGATTAAGTCCATTAATGGCTATTAGTGAGGATGGGTAAGGAATGGTGTTCCTAGCCTCTGTTTGTCAAAGCAAGATCATTACCTGTTAGGTTCTCTCACTCCCCGTGGGGCACCTGGCATTGGCCACTGTCGGTAAACAGGATATTGGGCTGGATGGACCTTTGGTCTGACCCAATACGACCATTCTTATGTATTTACAGATACCCATTACCAGGTAAGAAGAATTATATTCAAACAAGGCCAAACACCAAAAAGCACACCATCTTTAATAAATAGTATTTTCAGGAATATATAGTCTTGAGGAACATTTGAGTAGGGATTATTTTCCTTTAGGAAACCTCAACTCCACACATAAACAACAGAGTCTACATCCACGAGCTCAGACCCCAGTCGCAGGAAACAGAAAATAGACAATGGTGTACATATGTATTTAGATAGAAACAACCTATGAAACAAGCTGAACTTAAATATAAAATCAATACAGGTGACTTTAAATCTTATTGAAATATATAGAATCTGTTAAACAGAAGCACAACCTTGCGTGGGACAATGTGGCCCTCCTGGGTAATAAGAATGGCCAGCACTATTGAAAGACACATAAGCACCATCACCAATCTCCATCCTGACCCCAACATCTATGGAGTCAGGACAGTGGTTTCTTCCACCTGGTCCAAAAATAAAATCAAAAGTGGAAAACTACAAACATCTTCTTATAGTGTGGAGGGGAACAGAGTCCTTAACTTACACAAGTCTCTTCAAAGCATCACATTCTTCTTTAAGACCATTTTCTAGTTCCTGGCCTTCTGGATCTGGGAGCTTACGGAGTCTGTTTGCTGTCTGGGCTAGGAGGAGGAAGTTCCAGTCTCTCTCCTGGCACTTCTTTTTAGCCCTGTTCTCCCATTTCCTCTCTATCTTACTGTGGGGTATGTACATGTGATCACAAGCACTTTACATTTATCATTGCAGTTGCCCACATTAACACTGCCTTCTCTTCCACATCAAAAAGCAAGTCAGCAAAGGATGACTTGCTTATAAGAAAGTCAAGACGTCCATTTCTCCCCCCCCCCCCAGATACAATCTAGCAATACAGCTAGATGGCTAGTTAGCCAATTCTTCCTTCTTTGGTGATGTGGGGCCAGAAATTTCTTGCTTCAGTAGGAGTAATATGAGCATTTTACTTGTTCCCTAGGGCCACTGTCCCAGCCTTGTTTTGCCTCCTCTTTATGTCCCCGCTCTAATTAGCTCCTAGCTAACCCTTTCCTTCCCTGTTTTACTATGTGGTATTAACATACCATCCATCACAAGCTCTTTATTATACTATTTTAATTCACCACAATACTAAGACCACCCTCGGTCAGCAAGGCCAATCAAACAAGACATTGAATAAGTAGGCTAGCAATTTTGGCGCAGTGATGAGCCAGAAAAAAAAGTTAGGGGAAATGCTGAAAAGGAATGGAGAGGCATTTCATTATTTAAACCCTAACTAAGTCTCCTGTCTACTCTGCAAAAAAAAAAAAAAAAAAAAAAAAAACCATACATAAAAATACTACCCTGGTTTGAAATGCAACACATGATGTTTCAGGGGAACGGTTTTCATTTTGGGGGACACAGAAAATTGATCAGGTTTAAAGTGGGAAGCAAGCTCACCTTTAAATTATAGAACTGTTAATTCCACTGCATAGTGGAAGGATTTTGAATAAAAGTTTCAAAACTTTTAGGAGGGTGTTGAAGCACTCGAATGGGTTACCTAGGGAGGTGGTAGAATCACCTTCCTTAGAGGTTTTTACGGTCAGGCTTGATAAAGCCCTGGCTGGAATGATTTAGTTGGGGATTGGTCCTGCTTTGAGCAGGGGATTGGACTAGATGACCTCTAAAGGTCCCTTCCAACTCTAATATTCTATTATTCTAATTCCCTTCAAGCCCCCAACCTTGCATCCCAGAAGTGTACCATCTTGCCCTGGTCAGAAACCTGACCAGTGTGTATGTTCGTTACCCAGTCTGCTCCACCCATGATGTTGAGAGGACACACACTAGGTTTTTGTAACCTGAGCAGAGATTTCCCAAGCACTTCAACCAATACACATGGTTTTAGTTAAATATAGAACAGATTTGTTAACTACAGAAAGATAGATTTTAAGTGATTATAAGAGGTAGGAACAAAAGGTCAGCGATAGTTACTAAAGAAAATGAAAGGCAAGCACACCGTCTAAATCCTAAACCTTACTGTACAGCAGAGAGGGACAAACTACGGCCCCTGAGCTCCTGGCCCTCGGCCCCTCCCCTACTATTCCCCCTCCCCCATAGCCTCAGCTCACTGCATTGCCAGTGCAATGGTCTGGGCGCTGGGATTGCACACTCCCGCTGGACAGTGCAGCTGCAAAGCCGCAACCTGACTCAGTGCTCTGTGCTGCGTGGTGGCCAGGCAGCACAATAAGGGGGCAGGGAGCGGGCAGTCAGAGAGAGGTGAACAGGGGGGGTTGAATGAGGGCAGAAGTACCAGGGGGCAGTCAGGAAGGAGAGGGAGGGCTGAATGGGGAGGTGGGGGTTGTAACTATCCGGCTTTTCTGTAGCCATGTTGGAGGCCTGAACCAAAGCCGCCTTCTGCAGCCAGACTGAAGATGCAGCAGCCATCAGCTGCAGCCCTGGAGTCACATACTCACATTCCATCTAAAATGTATTAAAAAGATTCACACCAGGTAGGGGGACTCGCCCGAATAGTTCTCACGGTCACCAGATAAAGCATTGTCAGGACACTTTCCTATTGTTTGACCTGTGATCTCTGTCTGGTTTGAAAAGGTTTCTGTCTCCTGTATAATTAATTGTGCTAGGTGTAAATCAGTTAAGGTGGTGGGGTAGGATTGGTTAGGTAATTTTGTTAGGATTGGTTAGTAAAATTATACTAAGATAATTGGTTAAAAGAAGCAAGACTCAAGAAGAAGCTGAGGAGAAGAAGATCAGAAAAAAAATACCAGAAGCAAGGAGGAGAAGGGCTGGAAGAAGACCAAAGGAGATAAGGAACCCCTGAGGAAAAGAACTCACCTCCAAGACCCAGCCTAAGATAAAAGCTGCCAGGACTTTTCTGACCCTGAGGTGCAGCAGCTAAGATCCAGAGACTGACCTTGCTTGTCATATACAGGGGAAGCCTGCTTGCCTGTCCCAGGATTGGTGAGCATGATACTGTGTGTTTAGCTTGTGTATTCTGTTTGTTTGGGAATTGTCAATAAATAGGATAAGGATATTACTGTGTGAGGCTCTTTCAGCGGCTAAAGGTCCTGCCAACCCGCAGGAAGATGTGCCCTGAGCCCTAGGAATTGGGGAAGGGTGGTTGTACAAATTAACAGGGTTTCACCTTGAGCCCTAGGAACTGGGTAAAGGTGTATGTCCCTATAGTGTGGAAGGGATAGAGAATTTGTGCGGGTAACAGGGGTAGTGAGGGGTCCATGAACAGTCAGGGAAAAGGGGGGGGGGGGAAGGGTCTCCGGGGTGGGGTATGAGGCAGAGAACAGGGGGGAATACAACAGGAGTCTCAGGGGGGTCATCAAGGGGCGGGAGGTATCAGATAGGGGGCAGGTGCTGGGTCATACCTGGCTGTTTAAGTAATCAGCCCTCCATATAAAATTGCAGAAATGTGGCCCTTAGGCCAAAAAAAAAAAAGTCATCCCCCCACCCCACACTGTACAGTCTAATATGTGGAATCTACAGTTTCTCTCACCCTACTGGACATTGCAGGTAGATTACAGTTCTTAACACACAGTTTTCCCCTTTAAGTCTGGAACAGTCTCCTCAGTTCCAGTCTTTGCCTTCCCAGCATTCTCATTGCTTCCAGTGTAGTTGGGGGAGGAGAAAAGGGGACAGTGGGATCATACTTTTATCTATTTTATATCCTTAGTCCATGTGCCTGGATGACACTAGTCCAAACATGTCCTGGTGTACTTTGCTGAGTCCCAGAGTTGAGCAACCCCCATTGTGTGATGCTTGCACAAAACTCTTTTACAGAATTGTAAATCTCTTGTTTATAATTTTCCTGCTGATTAATGGTCATTTAAGGCCCGCTGTGGATCACCTCCTTTGTTGTCAATGGAGAACTAGCAGTGGACGACTGTCAAACTCACACCATATTTCAACAACCATACAGCAAAATCTCATATCTTCATACATCTGAACGATATACATATACATATTTTGACAGAACAATGGTTTGAGCAGATTATGACCTTTCACAAGATACCCTGCATGGAACACTTTGTATGAAATATCACAATCATTTATGAATGATGAATATGGGGAGTACAGGCCTCTACTTTAAGATAGGGTGTGTCACTGGGGAGTCAACCTGGAAGAAATATGTCATTTTCATGGGCACTAACAGGACAAACAGCTTCTACTATGCAAAGAGAAGAGAAGATAGTATCACTCATTCTTAGAACCCACAGAGGTCTAATATATATACACATATACATATACACACATATACATATATACACACACACACACTTCCGCCAACTGATTCAGTTTCATTAACAACAGCACCGATGTGGCTGTGCAACAACTGATTCATTTTGCAAAATAGGAGGTAACTATAGACCTTTCAAGAATCCAAAGTCACTCTTTCTGAGAAGGTTCAAGAATAGCAGCCGTGTTAGTCTGTATCCGTAAAGAAAGCGAGGAAGGTGCTACAAGTATTCCTCGCTTTCTTTCTGAAAAGTGTTCCTAACTGATGACATTAAGAGAAGCCATATTTTGATCCTTTTCAAATACAGTACCAGAGAACTATTTCAGCGACAGTATCCGTAAATATATATATTATATAATAGTAGCATCTACAGAACCCATTCATTGGTCAAGGCCCCCATCTGTACAAAAAGGACAATCTTTGCCCTAAGAGATTATGGCCTAAGTACAAGACAAGAACAACAAAGATACATAAGAACACAACAGAACAAAAAGACAATAGTAGTTACCATGACAGTTGTTTCAGGCCATCAGTTGCCCAACCATGATTAACTTTTTTTCCTAAGCATAACAACATAGAATTTTAAGGAGGAATTTGAGGAAGGCCACTAAATTCGCTTTGCCGATGTTTATGAGGAGCCCTCACGTGCGAGTGGCGGCATGGGATAAAGCGCAAAACATGTTTGAAATTTTCCCAAATGAGGGACAAAGACTCACGTCATACGCAGACTGGCAGGCAGGAGTCGACATCTCAGTACCTTCCTGGGAGTATCTTAACAGCGAGTGCTTAGTAAGCATTCAGCCTGGCTCATCAGGAGAGCATCCACAACACCCACATGAACCTATGAGCAGCCAGCTCTGAGACTCCTCAAGCTTCTGGAAGCCTCTAGTTCCGGAGTTCTCAAAACTTCATTGTTCTGCAACCTCCTTCTGACCAAAACAATTACTACATAAACCCAGGAGTGGGGACTGAAGCCTGAGCCCCGACACCCCAGGCAGTGGGGCTAGAGCTGAAGCCCAAGGGCTTCAGTCCCAGGTGGGGGGCCTGTAACCAGGCTTTGGTGTCAAGGGCGAACACCAAAGCCTGAACCCTGCCACCCAGGAGTTAAGCCTTTGGCTTCAGCACCACATGGTGGGGCTCGGGCTTTGGCCTCAAGCCCATCAAGTCTAATGCCAGCCCCAGTGACACTTAAAACAGGGTCCCAACCCACAGTTTGAGAATCAGCTACAGTTCACACAAGGACGCACATAGGTTCATTCAGACGACACTAGCACAGACATTTACATAATACTTATGGTTATGAGTCAATGCTTTCATTTAGAACCCGAGAGTTTATCCCTAACATAGATAAAGAAAGCTTTATGTCCATTTTTTTTAAATCACCACAGGTATGATGCACAGTATGCTTGCTTATTGTTGAAATAACTGCTAAATTAAGTTTAAATGGAAAGACGACTGAACAACCAGCAGAAGTTTGTCCAGGTCTCCTTTTCTCAAACACATTCTTACCCAGATCTGCCATTCCATTATGTTTTAGGCCACCTCAACACCATCTACCAACTGGAACATGGGACCTAAGATTGGAGACAACTCTTTTCAACAAGTTTCAGAGTAGCAGCTATGTTAGTCTGCATCAGCAAAAAATACAAGGAGTACTTGTGACACCTTAGAGACTAAGAAATTTGGGCATACGCTTTTGTGGGCTAAAACCCACTGATGCGCGGAGTAGAAAAATAAAATAAATATAAACACACACACACAGAAGGAAGATTGTGTGCGCGCGCATATATGTACATACACCCACTGTCTTCCTACTGTATTTTCCACTTCACGCATCTGATGAAGTGAGTTTTAGCCCACAAAAGTTTATGCACAAATAAATGTGTTAGTGTCTAAGGTGCCACAAGTACTCCTCATTGTTTTCAACAAGTGCTCTGGAAGGGAAAGAGACTTATTTTTAGTGGTGCAGGAAATAGCCAGTTATTATAAGTGGGCTGCTGTCTGGAGTTATGGTATGATACTTGGAGGCAAATACTTACTGAGCGGAGAATACATACATTTGTATGGGGAGAGAAAAACCCTTTTGTAAATGGGGAGACACTATAAACATGGAACACAACAATACCATCTTCACAAAGTCCCTTTTCAAAACAGAATCACACTAAGTCAAAGCTTAAATAAGATAAAACTGCTTTTAGTATAGAATAGGTACAGACTCTTTACCTGAATCAGGAAAGCTCAAGTGTGTTATCAAAAAATTGTATTCCCAACCCCATAAATGGGTTAGAGTGAGTCTACAAAATATTAATGAAGCTGCAACAGATATAGAAGGGGGACCAAAAAAAAAAAAAAAAGTGGCATTGCATTACTTTACCCCAGAGGCTACTTGCAACTGTTGATAGTGGAGGGTGAGATTAGATAGATCAATAGATAGAAACAAACCCTGGCAGAAATCTAAGGGGGCAGACACTCCACATGTCCCCTCCCACCCTCCAACAAGGTCACCTCTAAACACAAAAGTAGGATAAAGCAAACTGGGATATGATATTGTTCCAGTTTTATTTCCACTAGAGCCCTGCACCTGCTGTTGGCTTCTCACTGTACCATATACGTGACATCTCCAAGATAGGAGCAGCTACTATACACTTCCTCTTTCCTTTCCAAGTCCATATCCTGGGGGGACAGTGGGTTGGGTTTCTAACTGATCTGAAGAACAGCTGCTCTTGCTGGGTTGTTTATGAGTTTAAAAATCTAAGCTGCCTTAGTAGTGTATACCATGCTGATGGGAGGGCAGATTCAGGAGTCTGAGACTGACCCGTCAGCAGACTGTGTCGGAAGTGGTGGGTTTTCCCAACAGTGGCAACTTGGCAAAACTTGCAGCAGTGTCGCTATTAGGGAATATGTACTACTGTCACTGTTATATAGCTATTAGATGAGTAATAGGAAAACTATTCCATTACTCCCAAGATGCATATTGCTGGTGATGAGAGCACTCTGCCTAGGTAGACTTGAGGAAAACTCAGGCTCCTGAAATCCCTTTTGTTTCTACTTGCCCGACTCAGGTGTGCAAAACTGTGATGTGACAAAACCTGATTTGGACTTAGCTCAGAGCTATTCTATCAAACTTATATTTGCTAAATCTCCAGGGCCGTGAGCTAATTGAATCTCTAGTCAAGCACATGTACATCATGACATATATAAAAATCTAAGAATCAGTTACAGAAAGAAAGACGTGAGACAATACACTAATCTCTGTACAAATCTAATAGAAGGTATCACTTTGATCACAAACAGTTCTTACAGTTCAGTCATATTGCTTAAAACTTTCAAAAAATGTTTAAGTGACCTAGTCGGAGTCTCACAAAGAGTATCCACCTCCAAAAATAATAGAAATTAACTCCTTTCCATACAACTGAAGCCCAGTATACAGGTTTCTAAAGTTAAAGTTATGGCCATAGACGTGTTGTTGCTGGATTTGTATACTCAGGCTCCTTAAAATTTTTTATAAATAGCTTTATGGGTCCTCTCTAATTGTACTTTATGTAGGTGTTCTCACACACACACACACACACACACACACACACACACACCCCTCCTTGCCCTTCATTCCAAAATAGCTACATGGAGCTGCTTCACTGAGCCCAAGAACTCTGATCCACATGCAGTACTGAGATACCTCTTCACTGTACACAGACAAAGGGACCAAAAAATATCAACAAAAAGACAAAATAAGAAACATGAGCTTGAAAACAGAGTTTGATTTAAGAATATTTACCGTGTATATTTTGACATGATGCTCACAATTTGTATTGTAATGGTTATAAAAAGCTTTAATGTTTTGAATCTCAGTATCTCATCATTAACTGTGAAATTTTAAAATGGATAAAAATGCTTAAGACCCCATGTTTCATGCAATTGTGATGATTTAAAATCAAGTCTAAAAATGCTTAAAATAAACATTATCTGTCAAAATTATAAAAGAATAAAAATCTAACTCTGCCAAACCTATTTCTAGTTAACACTGTTTTTGAGAGATGATGGAGGAATCGTGATCCACACAGGTCAGAGACCATGTTACAGCTGTGCTTACAGCACATGTGTTTTAATGTAGCTATCACTGATGTGGTTTCATCACAGTAGGGATAAGGAGTTCTAAAATCTTAGTTATAAAGTCATACATATATCGTCTAGCTATTTCACCCTGGAGGAATGGAATTCCAAAACATCTTGTTTCATGGATTAGATACCACTCTGATAGGTGCAATATAAAATCCTTAAAACAGATATTTCATGGTGGTGACATTTTATATATATTTTAAATAGCCTATTTTAATCCCAATCATACTAAAAAGACATTCTCTACTGGCACCACTACCCATTAGCCTGTTGAAGCATCAGACTCTACCTACAGTGAGATATTAGTAGGTTACTATGTAGCTAAACACCAGCCCACCCACCACACACACCCCATAGTTTCTTATTATAGTATTCTAGGTAACACCCCTTTCTCTGTGTCTGTATTTACTAAGAGTATGTCTACACTGGAAACTTCAAAGCACTGCCACGGGAACGCTCCAACAGTAGTGCTTTGAAGTGCGAGTGTGGTCATGCGTGAGCGCTGGGAGAGAGCTCTCCCAGTGCTCCTAGTAATCCACCTCCACGAGGGGATTGGTTGTCAACACTTGGAGCCTGTCCACACTAGCGCTTTAATGCACTCAGACTTGCTGTTCTCAGGAGGAGTGATTTTTCACACCCCTTAGCCAGCTCATTAGTGCTATAAAATACTAGTGTAGACACACACTAAGATATCTATGGGTCCAATCTGGCACCTGCTGAAGGCCTGTGTGTAATATCCTTACAACACACACTAAAGAAAATATGAAATTAAGTTTTGCAGAAGAGGTGAAGCACTTCCCACCCAACTGCAGGTATTGAAGCCAAATATTTCATCCATCCAATATGTGATTAAAATATGCTGGTCATAACGTATTTTTAAATAATTTTATATATGAGCACACGTGCTCATACAATAATTCATTTCAGATTCTAAATATCTACCATCTGATACATCAGGACTCTCATTCCATTTAGTTAATGGGTTTCCAACAGCACATCATCTCTGTAGTATGCATGGTAACATGCTTTAATTGACATGCATAAAAATGAGCCTTCCTAATCTAGTAGAATTATAGATAAGATAGATATGGATTTTTTTGGGGGGGGGGCGGGGAGGGGGAAAAATCTAACCACTAAAGCAGTGTCTGCTCATAAACAGCATCCTCTAGATTTATGGTTGTATAGGTCCTGGGGTCTCATAATAAATAAATCTGAAATAGAATTGAAAGTGGTCTATATGTAGTTGAATCCAACAGCATGGCTGCAATTGCCTAAGTATTTGCATTAAGAACTTAGTGTTCTAGTGGTTTAGAGCTACTCTGTCAAAATTCCTTCTATGCTAAAATACATTTGACACTCTCCTTATTTCCATATGCAGTTATTCATAATAATTTTCAAATACACATTTCATACTAGTATTAACAGGTCTTAAGTACATATTAATACAGTACAATCAAATCAAAAGACCCGCTTTACTGTCTCCACAATATTGGCTGACAACATGCTGCATCAAAGATACAGCTAACATCTTTGTGTCCCCTCCTGAGCCACTACTCTTATTCATGCGGTCGTGTGTTTCTTTCAGTCTATACTGATTCAAGGAAGTGGCAACACAGTCACATTTTGAGACACTCCGACATGAGTGAGTGAAAACAGAGGTGTCTGACAGCTAAGTAGTAAGTCCTACCTAAACTTAAAAGGAACATTTCAATAAACCTGTAAATTATATGCATTGCATACACACATAACAATGCTTATCCTCCAATTACTTCAAATGCCTATAAACAACCTTGAATTCGAGACCAGGCAAATTCACTTGGCCAGTACTACGAGAAAAGAGACAAGAGTTTACAGCCTTGTCTATATACTAGAAAAGGTTATCCCAGCAAATTCTCCTAGGGTAGATGCCACTGACACCAACAAGACTATGCCTTGTCAGCATAGCTTATACTGGTTCTCCAAACAAATTAAATTATGATGTCAAAAACATTCTTGCCAAGATAATAGCCCTAGTATATGTGCAGTTAACAACATAGAAGTGTTTAAAAAAAATCCACTAGCAAAAAATTCTTATGTAGTTTTCAGGATTAGCTGTTTTGTTACAAAACCCAAGGGTATACTGGAGTCAAAGGATCTCTCGCAGTCCTTAATTTAACACCTTGCATATAAATATATCAGGGTTCTTCATTACCAAGGCACATTGAGATAGGTCATTGAGATTTGGTCTCTTTCCAGTTCCACATCTCTAGACTAGGATTTCTAATAGGGAAGTTTTGAACAATGGACTGAGGACCCCCAGTCTTTTGGGTGATCCAGAGAGACTTGCTGCAGATTTAACAGCACTGCTATCATCATGATCTACAGACTCTAAAATAAAGTGAATAATATACATTACAGTTTAACTATTTAAAAATTCTCTCTTTTTTTAAAAAAAATAAATAGTTTACTAAAGACCAGCTAAAGCTCAGTGCTTGGGTAAGATCCAGAAGTACATATTGACCTGGTGTGCGTGTCTGGTTCTTTGGGACTGGAAGAACGTAAAGTACGTGATTTCTGGTTTTTATAATCATTTATCACAGAAGTCTGGTTTGTCTGGGTGGTTCATGAGAAACTAGAGAGCTTGAAGGGGACTTGTCTGTGGCTTCATAACAACTAGTATAGAATTTTGGAAACAGACACCTGTTACTGGCTTGGTGAAATCTTACAATAGAAGATTTACACAAAACTATTCTGGTTTTTAAAACCCTAACCCTACCAACTTCTCCGGAAGTTTAGCTCAAAAGCTAGTCCCCTAATATGACAAGCTTGCTACCTCTGAATACTACCACAATCAATCACAGCCAAAAGAAAGATCAACAGCACTGATACTGCCCAGGATGACTGTGACCTACCAACTCCCACTCTCTCACCAGATAATCTTTACTCAAAAATACCAAGAGAAGAGAAACGTCATGCTATAATATATTTGACATTTGTCCTAGTGCTCCAGGTCACCAGTTTCAATGACAGGCTAGTCCCACAAAGACTAAGAAAATTACAACTGCTACTACAATTGCACGGATTGTTAGAAGTCATGCCAGGATGGCGGGGCAAGACTTCCAAAGGCTTAACTGCACTGCCAATGGACCCAACTGTTACCACCATTTTCCTGGTAATAGCCTGCTTTTCTTTGAAAATACAAGTATGGACACTTACAGGAATAGATACACATGTTCTTTTAACTTTTCTGAATATATTTCAGAACACTTTCACCCACTCTGAATTTTGGCTCCCACTTCATATTAACAGTAAAGAATCTGAACAAAGCAACATATTCCAAAGCAGAATAGTGACTCATTTTCAATTTTGAAGCATGCAATCTAAAACCTGCGTGTACAAAGTTCTACTTTTCAAATGCATCCCGGAGTGCGAAACCTCCTCCATCAGATAGCGGAGGCCTAAAAAGAGGAATACCAGATTGAACAGAATGGCTAAAAAGACACCCACCAATCAATTTTCACACAGGTTATTTAGTATAGTGAATGAAGTTGCCAAATTCCTTTCATTACACATGAAAAATTTCAGGATTGCACAGGTATCTGCCATCCTGTTTACTTAATGAAACATGCAGAGTGCATTTGGGCAGAGAAAGACCATGCTGTGTGTAGCAAAAAGCAGACAAGGCACACCACCAAAGATAAATTGGTGACTAACATGGAAAAGAAAATAAGAATCTAGCTAGTCTTCTTCCTTTCCTCGGGCAACTAAAGCAGGAAGCACAATAGGATCAATATGGACTGTGGAAGGAAACAGCAGTAAACATTGGCAGGCTCAGATCAGTTCTTGACTGCAGGGTGTGTAAGGGGATGGCTCAGGGTTACAAGAATACAACTGCAGCAGCACTAACTCCAAAGTAAGATAGAGTGTCCCAGTTGAGGAGTGAGGTAGCAGTCAGAACTTCTGATCTGCACTTCCATATATTAAACCGGAATGCTGCAAAAATTCAAAATTCCAAAATTGCATTAATGTTTCTGCAAGTGCACGGTCGAAGACAATTAACACACCAGTGAAAAGAATGAGGAAAGTTTCCCACATCTCTTACATAATTCTGTTGCTTCAGCCTGGCAAACTAGAAACACCATAAGAATAGACGTGTTCTCGCTCTGGTGTCCTGGCAGCATTCGGTAACTCGAGTAATTTTTTTTGTGCCACCTAAAAGCCTAATGCAATTTTAGCTGGACCAAGTATTCTTGGTTTCCCGCCCTACACTGAAAAATGGATGCAAAAATTCACCCCAGAGGGGGCTGCATTTCCTTTAAAGGAGCATTAGACTGAACTAGGCTTTGTCTATCTACACTGAACAAAACAACAAAAAGAAAGCCATATACAACAAACTACACACACACACACACCAAACGACAAAGTTTTACCGAAAAAAATACCAGTGGGAACAGTACTTTGTCAGCAGGAGAGCACTCCCCTGCCAACAAACAGCTACACTGCATGCCTTTTAGCAGCATGGCTGTAGTGGCACAGCTCTATCCCTAAAAGCCTCGTAGTGTAGCCATAGCATTAGTGTTTATAAATCGTCCAAACAAAAGGTTATAGTGCAAAGTAGTGTTTTTATAAACAAATTAGTTACAATAATCCACATAAAACATAATTAAACCATACTAAATCTGTCAGTTTAAGAGACTCCCCAGGATGGTTCTATAGATATATATATATATATATATATACACACACACACACACACACACACACACACACAGTAAAACCCTGATTTAATGGACCCCGATTTAACGGACTTCGGATGCAACGGACAAAATTACCGATGCATCCGAAATCAGTTTTTTGCGGGCTGGCTGCCGACTCCTGGCTCCCGCCCGGGTCCCAACAGCGGGAGGGCTCCCGGCTCCCGCCCGTCTCCTGGCAGCCAGGGACCCGGGCAGGCTGGCTGCCGGGTCCCCAGCTCCCGCCCGGGTCCCGGCAGCGGGACCCGGGCGGGCGGGCTGCCGAGTCCCGGCTCCCGCCCAGGTCCCGGCAGCGGGAGAGTTCCCACCCACGGGCGGGCTGCCGGCTCCCACCCGAGTCCCAGCAGCCGGGACCCGGGCGGGCTGACTCACGGCTCCTGGCTGCCGTGATACAGTAAAACCTCGATATAATGGACTCATTCGGGCGGGCTGCTGCTCCGACAGCTCTTTTTTTTAAAAAAAAAATTAAATAATGGACTTTCGGCTTTAACGGACACCCCCTAGCTCGAATTAGTCCATTATGTCGAGGTTTTACTGTATTTATATATATTTGTAAGCGGGCCTCTGGCCACCCTCTTGAAAACACAGGCAGGAGACTGCTTTTGACTTCACCAGTGTCTTTATTTTGATTCACAAGCAGTGCAAAAACCCCACCACCTATATACAGCTTGCTATCAGTAGAGCTCAGGCTCAGTCCTCAGCTTGGCTGGCCTTAGGAATAGCTAGCCCTTGCAGGCTTTCAGTTCTTGCTAGCTTCCTTAACAGCTACTTACTACTCTGCACCTTCTCTCTCTGTCTCTCTTTCTCCTTCTCCTTCCTACCTCTTCACCTCCCTCTCCCACCCTTCCTCTCCTACACTTCCCACCACCCTGGCTTCCTCCCTAGCAGGCCTTATATCCTGGAGGCTGCCAGGTGGAGCACATTAAGCCCTCTGCAGCCCATGGCTACAGCCAGGTGGCTGATTAGCCTGCCCTAGCAAGCCAGGCTTGCAGAGGCTTTTGGCTTTTGCAGGGCAAGGAGGGAGCTACAATATTATACATAAAATGAGCATACAAACACACACACTACTTGCAAATCTATAATGCACAACACTGTAGTATCTAAGCACTTCCCAAGTAAGCAAGATCTGCAAAGCGAGGACCTTAGTGGACTTCTTAAAGTCTTCTGTTCTTCTCCCTTCCTTGCTACTGGCAGCAGGACATGCAGCCGAAGAGCAGAAACCACTCAGTGTACACATGCATGTGTCTAAACATACATGCACTTATTGAAAGACTTGTTACCCTTCCCTAGTCTGATAGCAAGTGTGAAAAAACAGGACTTTCAGGAGGTGGGGGGGGGGACTTTTTCAGGAGGTGAATGGGTATATAGTTGCATACATATAAAAGACAGAGCTACCATGCTATTGAAACGCCTGGTGATCCTAGGATAGGTAGATACATAAACTAGAACAAACCTAATTTTTATATTTAAAAAAGTGATTCTCCAACCCCTGAATAGGTGTTATGAACTACAAATGCAGAACACGCAACCTGTAGCACTTCAGTGTTGACACTAACTATGCCACTGGGAGGAGGTTCTCCCATCAGCATGGATAATACACCTCCCCAAGAGGCAGTAGTTAGGTTGAAAGACGAATTCTTCCTTTGACCTAGCACTGTCTATACTGGGAGATAAAAATATTGTAATAGGGTCACCTTTGAGAGGTGCAACTATTTCCCTATGCTGAATGTGGGACACCTGATAAAGTTACTAAAACAAGTTCACCACCAATCAATCGTAATAACCTTCAAATTAACATCAAGTTGACTGAGCCCGTTAAAAAGAAATACTGTGTAGCTGGATTCTTTTTTATTTACCTTCTTCTCTTTAAGGCTTTAGGGTTCACAAAGGGAAGGGTGACCCACACACTACCCTACCCTCCACCCACACAACACCCCCACCCATGACACACACTTCCGTACACCTGCCTTTCCTGGTATCAACTCTTCCCAAGGCAAGATAGGGGAGCATGCAGGGTCCTCAGATTTCTGCCAGGGTTCACACCAGAACGTGGCCAGCAGCAGCCTTTCAGGCAACTTTCAGCACTGTGTGGGAGGTAAGTGATGGAAACGGTTTCCAGCCCCCAGGGGGTAGGGGGGGAAGGGGAGAGAGCTATGGAGAGGGAATGACCTGGTCTGTGACTTTACACAGCTCATCTCTTCCCCCCGCCACTCCCGTGTGGCTGGAAGCAGCTTGTCCCTTCCTACCCCCCAGTTTCAAGAGGCAGTCAACATCTCCAGGCTGCTGCTGGCCACAGACAAACCAGCCACCTCCTATCCCCTGGCTAAAGCACGGGCAGCAAAGGGTTAAGCCCTAAGGTTGCACTATGCAGCAGGGCTCAGGGAACCTGCCTGCAGGGGCTTCAGCGAACTGAGCCAAAGAGGTGGCTCAGCAGAGGACGGTGCCTAGGGACAGAGCAGTCCGCACTCCCTGGGGGCTGGACCCGGGCTGGTGGGGGTGGATGAAGAGAGTGCTAAAACCCTGCCCAGGCTGCTGTGGAACCTGCAGGTTCAGGGTGTGAACAGGCTGGAAAATCACTCACCATCACTCCAGAGCTTAACTGAGAAGCTTCCCCATGCCAGCGCTGTGCAGGACTTTGGCTCATGCAGGGCTCGGCTTCTCCTGGCCAGTGCCCCAGGCCAGAGTGTGCTAAATCTTCACCCCACCCCCAATCTTGCACACCCACCCCCATTGTTTACCACTGGACACCCGCCACACACCACTGGTGGGCAGACAGTGGATGAGCAGGGATCCAGCCAGCAGCATGACCCACCAGTACTGAGTGGGGAGGAGGGGAAGGGGAGAAAGAGAGAAGAGGGAAAAAATACTGGATAATTTGCCCGATTTTAAGAAAAAGTCAGAACACCTGCAGGAGAACTTAAATAGGGACTGTCCCTTTAAAAATGGGATGTCTGGTCATCCTACATCTCTTGGGGTGAACAATCCACAAGAGTGATGATGCTATGCCAATAAGTTCCCAGTATTGACTAGCCTAAAATAAAAACACAAAGCACAATTCCTCCTCTGGCTGAGAAGGAGCACATAAGGTTCAGATAGCAAATAAAGTCAAAGAACAAAAAGAAAGCCATACACAGTACATTTGGAAGGGAAATTGAGTTTTAATTTTAAAATAAGTCAAGCTCAAGAAAGCTACCCAACTGCTGCTACCCCCACAGAACTCCGCATGCTTATTTGTGGCTGCCCAACTGGGTGGGGACCTTTTCATGTTGACGCACAATTGTAAGATTTTCCAGCATATTCATGAAACTGTAAACCTCCCTCTCGCCCCGCTTGCTCATTTTAGCAGCTCAACCACAGTTTTCAATTTTATATACATAGATATAAAAAGACACAGAGATGTAAATAAACCCTGGATAGGGCAAGGAGGAGGTAGGAAAAAGAAATGTACAGGGGCTATAGAAAGAACAGCTAGTAAACCCAAGCAGGGATTTTCAAATTCAGAGTCAGATCCAGAGGCCAAGAAGAGGTGTGTATAAAATGTGTCATAAAAATATCATAAAGGAGGGCAAGAGATAGTAGGCTGATGAACCCTTAGTCATTTGTTCAAGATGCACTCTCTTGTCCCCATTTACCTTACGCACGTAGATTTATGGTCTAGCTACAGTTTGACTTTTTAAACAAATACGGAATGACATGAAAAGTATATATTTTCCCTACCTGGTATTTCATTCATTCTCGAGAATTAATTCTGTTTACAATCAAGACAGCTGCTATTCAAGACCATAGATTGCAATCCATGCAATTTATTCGGACAGCCTTTAGATCCTGCAAAAAAAAGTCACAGGTTCCCTGACTTTTCAGATATTAAATACTGAATATAAATATGGCCATATTGGGTCAGACCAATTGTCCAGCTAATCCACTATCCCGTCTGCCAACAATTAACATTGCCAGATGCTTCAGAGGGAATGAAAAGAACAGGACAATTATCAAGTGATTCATCCCATCTTCTGGCATTTAGAGGTTAGGAATACTCAAAGCATGGGGTTGCATCCCTAACCATCTTAGCTAGTAGCCATTGATAGACCTTATCCCCCATGAACTTATCTAGTTCTTTTCTAAACCCATTTATAGTTTTGAACTTCACAATATCCCATGGCAAATCAATTCCACAGGTTGACTGTGCACTGTGTGAAGTAGAACTTCCTGACATTTGTTTTAAACCTGCTGTCTATTAATTTAATTGGGGGAGCCCTGGTTACTCTTTCACTAAATACAAGAAACACTTTCTCTACATCGTTCATGATTTTCTGGACCACTATCATATTCCCTCTCCTCCCATAGTTTCTCTTCTAACATGAAGGATCCCAGTCTTTTTACTCTCTCCTCTTAAAGAAGCTGTTCATATCCCCTAATCATTTTTCTTGCCCTTTTCTACACTTTCTAATTCTAATATCTACATCGGAGATGAGACCACCAGAACTGCACACATTATTCAAGGTGTGAGTATGCCATGGGATTTATATAGCAGTATTGTATTAGTATATTTTCGGTCTCATTTTCTAGCCCTTTCCTAATGGTTCCTAATATTCTGTTAGTTCTTTTGACTGCTGCTGCACAATGAGCAGATGTTTGCAGAGAATGGTCTACCATGTCTCCAAGGTCTTTCTTGAGTGAGATCAGCGAATTTAGACCCCATCATTTTGTATGTATAGTTGGAATTATGTTTTTCAGTGTGCATTACTTTGCACTTAACACTGAATTTCATCTGCCATTTTGTCGCCCAGCTGTGAAATCCCTTTTAACTCTTACTAGTCAGTTTTTAATGTTAATTAAGTTTAAGAGTTGTTTTCGATTGTGGAGATAGTACTCAAAATTTCAACTAGTTGATGGGATTTGGAGTTTTTCATAGTGATCCACAAAGTCTAAGGAGAAATCCCTGAATCAATTCACAGTTGTGGACAAGAAATGGTGCCAAATGTGAATGCTACCATTCAGAATAGTAGAGCTGTCATCACCAAAACATGCTTCCTTAAAACCAGCTTGCAGCTCCATTGGAGCTGCCAGTGAAGTCCCAACCGACACACCTAAGCCGCAGACAGCCAATACAAAGAGAGGCAGAAGCCAGATCCTAGAGTCCATTTACGCAAATGAAAAGTGTGAGGATTTTCAAGGCGAAAAGAGCTATGAATGGAAGAACTTGTAATATAGACTCTCCCTTTTGACCATTAGGAAAGATCATTTTAAGAGGGAACTTCTGATGAAAATCTCCCAAGATCCATCACTCTGTACTCACCATGGTGTAAAGAGATTATTAACTTTAACCCATCAGCTTACTCAATGGAATCTCATCTTCTGAATGGGATTACCCCACTCCCCACAAAAAATATTCCTCTTTCTTTCTAGGTCATTTTTAAGAAGTAAAGGGAAATGGTGTTTGTGTCTGCTTTTTACTTTATTCCTGTGTGTGTACAAAAAAGCTCTTAAGATATTTTGTTTGCGAATACAGGAGGAAAGGGAGTGGGTTGTTTAATTCTTGTTGGGGAAAAATGTTTTACTTTTTTTTTTTTTTTTTTTTTTTTTAGGCTTTTAAAAAAGTGTCAAACACCAAGGCTAGTCTTCCCGGTTTTTCTGATTTCCTCATGTCATGCATCTGAGACCATGTCACACTATAGATCTGACAGTGGAACAGCTGTACCACTGCAGCTGCACCATTGTAAGGTCTCCTGTGTAGCCACCCTATGGGAGAGAGCTCTCCTGATAGCATAATTCAACTACCCCAGTAGCAGTAGTGGTTGAAAAGTTTTAATTGACAAAAACGCTAGTGTAGACAAAGCCTGAGTTACATTAATCTATAAGGAGACTAGCAAAAATACCCGGTCCGTTGGAGGGGAGGAGGGAGGAGGGAGCTGAGCAAGTGGGGGGGGGCCGCATTGGAGTGGGGGGAGGGGGGGAGATTTTAAAATTTTTCAATTCTTACCGGGGGGGGGGGGAAGAGCTGAGCGAGTGCGGGGGCCGTTGGAGGGGGTGAGGGGGGAAGAGAGCTGAGTGAGTGCGGGGGCCATTGGAGGGGGCTATTATTACATCATAACTATGTCACAGAGAACAGCAGCTGTTAAGCTGCTGCCCAGCTGATGTTAATGGGCTTTAAAGAATTTCACCCCTAGGGGGTGTAAGGAGGTGAGATTTGAAAAATGTTCTATTCCTACCCTGATTAGGACCCTAAAGCCTGTAACTGTACCAAATTTCAAGTCTCTAGCTCAAACGGTGTGGAAGGAGTAAGGGAACGTACATACACGCATACACCATTTGACTTATATTTATATATACACACACACACACACACACACACACACACACACACACACACACACACACAGAGTAAAGCCCCGATTTAACGGACTTCGGATGCAACGGACAAAATTTCCATTGCATCCGAAATCCGCTATTCGGACTAATAATGGACTTTTGGCTTTAACGGACACCCCCTCGCCCGAATTAGTCCGTTATATCGAGGTTTTACTATAATATATAAAAAATAGATGAAGTATGAGAAGGAACCTCATTTCACAATTTTACCTCTCAGTTAAGAGAAGAAAGCTTTTCTACAATATAAAACAATAAGAAAATCTCAATTGCACAGGAAACCTGAAAACAATTTTTTAAAAATAAATCAATGACTGTTAGTAAAGAATTATATGTGTCTCAGGAGACACTGTCTTAACAAAAATTTGAATCATCAAATACCTGTTTAAGTAGGATTAATACTACAAAGGAAACCCTTCATTCACCAGAATAAAATCAACAAACGTTCTCCCACTTCAAAGCTTATTTAGAGACTGCATAATGAAATAGACAGCAAGTAGAACAAATGAAGTTAAAGATAGTGACTCAAGTAAATCTTAGTAGCTTTAAACATACTGGTATCTCCCACTGACAAACATACACCCATGCTTGAGTATAAACTACAGCAGTTGGTCAGCCCTATTGAAAGACTAGGTCTAAATTTCTTTGACTGTTGAACTGCTTTAAAAAGATTCCAGTTTCAAGAAATCAATAGACATTTTAAGTGACAAGAATCACAAAACCTTTGATATGCCAAGTAAAGTCTCCAGCTACAGTAAAACCTAAAAAAGCTTCAGCCCACTATCAACAGAAAACTACAGGAGTCTGAAGAAAAGAAAGATGAAAAAAAAGATAAGAAGATGACAAAAAAAAAAAAACCACATGCACATGAGTAAAGAGATCAGAATCCAAGGGGCGGGATAACTACAATCCAAGACACAGATTACAACAAGGGAATATTTTTAAATATACTGCTGCTTAATTTATCAATTTATATTCTTCCAATACATCTTAAAGGCAATTCCAAAAGGGATATCAGATGATTAGCCAAAGCTGATTAATTTTAATCATCTTAAGGGAGGGGGAGAGAAGAGAAAAGAAAAAGAAAAGAAAAGAAAAAAAAAGAGACAGGAAAACATACAAATCCTACACAACTTAACTCAGGGGTGGGCAAACTATGGCCCATGGGCCACATCTGGCCCACGGGACCATCCTGCCCGGCCCCTGAGCTCCCAGCAAGAGAGGCTACCCCCAGCCCCTTCCCCCGTAGCCATGCCACTGCACGGGCAATGCTCTGGGGAGTGGGGCTCCATGCTCCTGAGGAGCAACATGTCTGGCTGTTTGGGGAGGCACAACTTTCCCCATCCAGCCCTCCATACAGTTTTGTAACTCCAATGTGGCTCTCAAGCCAAAACGTTTGCCCACCTCTGACCTAACTCCAATACCTTGTAGGACACAACTAGAGAAGAAGTGTATAAACTGATAAAAGAAAACATCTGTTAATCAAACCAGTGTCATTGCCCAAATGCTAGAACCATGATCGATTTGCTATATGCTTGAGGTTTACTATACAGAAAGTACAGTGTACAGTTATCAGCCATATTGAGTTCCCTTAGCTATATTAAACTGGAAAAGGTTTCTAATGTATCCCAAGTTTCTACCCACTTTCATATACCCAGGCTTGTGGTGACTGAAAGGCTTGTCTGGAACAAGTCATTACTGGAAGTAAAAAATTAACAGATCACATTAAATTCTGGCTAGGTCTGGTTAATGAAGAAACTACTAAAAGAGGGTAGAGTGTCCTGATCTTTACATCATGAATTTTCATTACCTAGAACAGTAAATTTACCTAGCTTTCCACCTGAACAAAGCTGCATAAATAATTTCTCTCTCTCCACACTACACAAGGCAGGTTAAGAGTGACTCGTTTCATTCAGTCTATTGTTTGCCTGCCACACATCCTGTATCCAGCTTAATTAGAGCAGGTGAGTCAAGTGTGACACAGGCATAGTGTAACTGTGTGCGCATGTTAGGAGGGAATGGTCTTGTAGATACTAAGCTACTCAAGAACCATGTCTACCATTATTATTTCGGTCACCACAAATCAAACCATTTTAACAACCAGCTCTATTCTTCTGATGTTTATGGTCTCTATCCTTCCAGATTTGTTAAACTTTCTTCTTCAAAAGTGAATACATTTTTCATTCTTAACACTGGCTCCCTTCAGTCTGGGCAGGCTGCCACAGAAGAACAAGAGCCATTCTGAAAAGAAAGTCAGCTTGAAAAGATTAAAGGAAAGAAAGTGAATATTCTTCAAATCTTTCCACTAAAGTGAAATTCCTTATTTTATTGAAAAAAATAATTCCACCCTATTCAGAGAATGAACTGTTCAGCAGCAAAGAATAAAGCACAATGGGAGATGTCTCAATCCCCAGGCTCATTTGACATTTTCTGTTAAAGTTAAAACTCATTCAAGAAAAATCAGACAAAATACCACCATTAAAATTTGAAATTAAGTTGAGACAACTGTAGAGGGGGGAAGGCTACAAGGTATTTCCCCCCCACATACATTCAAAGTTAAAAAAGAATCTGAATGAACAAAAGTTAACTTTCTGATGGATGGTAATGTATTATTTTTTCTGGAGTAGCAAACTGGCAGATTTGATTCCAATTTTTCTTTACTAATAATCAATTGTGTAAGTATTTTTTTCAAACCCAAAATGTTATCTGCAAATAAAGTGTTGACTTCACCTGGAGCAGCTTGAGAGATGCTGAAAAATTTTCTGCCATTCTTAGAACACAGATCAGGTTTGACAAGCCCTGATTCTGCAATTGGATCACGGCATGAAGGTCCCAGGGCCATGTCCCATCCCATTCATTTCACTGGGGCTTCACACTGATCTACTTGAGGACACTGGTCCCTAAGAATTTTAGGAAACTCCCCAACCAGTGGAGCATCTTTGTAAGTGTGAGCAGCAACAGGAACACTACCCTAGGCCAACTCATAGTATTTTTACCAAGGTTAACTAAGTAACTAGCACAATTGGAGAACTACCCCAAAATTCTTAGGCTAGACACAACAGAGATGCATAAGCACTGGGACAGGCAAGTCTGCCATGCTTTTTAGCTAAAAACAAGCCCAAAAAACCTCAGGACAGAATTAGAGTCTTTAAAAATAATTGTGATAGGCCAAGGGAGAACTTGCACTACTTTTTGGAAGGGTTTAGATCAGGGGTTGGCAACTTTTCAGAAGTGGTGTGCCGAATCTTCATTTATTCACTCCAATAGAAGGTTTTGTGTGCCAGTAATGCCTGTTAACGTTCTTAGAAGGTCTCTTTCTACAAGTCTATAATAGATAACTATTGTTGTATATAAAGTAAATAAAGTTTTTAAAATGTTTAAGAAGCTTCAATTAAATTAAAATGCAGAGTCCCTCAGACTGGTGGCCATGACCTGGGCAGTGTGAGTGTCACTGAAAATCAGCTCGCATGCCAAAAAAACATAGAATATTACCTCCACACAGATGGTGCCCATCAAGTCTCATCTAAAAAGGAAAGCTACTTGAGATTGAAAGTCTTCTCCAGGTTCCATTGCTGATGGCCAGATTGCCAATACTAGACATTCCTGCATTAAACTAAGAAGTTTGGATACTAAGGAGCATTTCCATAGGGGTGGGGGAAGCACTCTGTACAATCATTGTGGTTTGTGGGGGCACAGGAAAATAGAAGGATCAGACAAGAACTGTCTTGTGGTCAGCAGCATCTTTCATCCAAAGATTTTAAAGTTTAGTTATGCCTCAACACCCTTGAGAGGCTGGTATTTCCATTTTACAGTTAGGGATACTGGGGCAAAAGTTCTTAGCCCATCCCATTTTTTCCACCATTATTACATCTTGCTCTACGTACAATTTATTCCCTTCGAGAATGCTATTTTACAATCCTGAAAAAAATCTGCTACATCTGTATTCTTATTTGAAAACATATTGAAAGTACTGATTTTTCAAAATCAAATGTGTAGTTATACAAATTACACTTGGTTATTTATACCACACATAAAGGGAACCCTGAAATGGACTTCTTAGAAATTAGTTAAACCTGAGAAGACTTGTCAAAGTACTTATATGTTATTATGGAAAAAGGTAAATTATAATTACAGGATCAGCTCTTGTTCAACTATTAGAAAAGAAAAACCCATTCACCTCTTTCCACCACAAACCCTCTCCTTTATGAAGTATAATTATTTTGTAATGAGATTGCAAAGCTTTTTGTATTGCAGTTGTACAACAATAGGTTAAGATGCTGCAATACTGACATTTGGACAAATAACAGCTAATTATTTGTAAAATGAGAAGACAGATTTGACACACCCACGCCCCAAAGGAAGAAGACAAGACAAGACTGGAAAATACAGTGTTTGTATAGTAAGTTTGAGGCAGTTCCTTTTAATAAAGGTATATAGTTTAACCAGAGTTAATTATTTTCATTTGGTAGCCTTTTGAAATGTACACTAACCATTGGATTTTTTTTAAATGTGAATACTCCATTATCCCTCTGATGGATGAGGGGACCCCACAATAATATAGTGGTTAAGAACACCAAAACTCAAGCCGTTGTAGAGAGACAACTGAAGATCCCCATACACTTCCATGTCTATTACATCCACATCCTTGTCCTAATATTCTAGTTTCATTGTCTTTAAAAATGAATTCACTATGGTCAAATATTTAAGCCCTGACAAAACTTGGAGTTCTTCTATAGTGAAGTAAGCCGACCGAACGCCCAGATGGCTCAACCCCAGTTTGATATATGCAAATTTCTTCATTCATAAAGAAAAAGACGTGATACAGATTTAATGTTTTTCTAAGTGTTCCACAAGCAAAAATAAGTTAATGTTTTAGTAACAAAAATGATTCACGTTCAGCTATATCTACCTGCACAAATCCAGACCAAAGTCAGATACATCAGCCATTGAGTATAACCAGATTAAACAGAATTAACTCTTAATACCAAAGAATACTAACAATAATCATTATTCAAAAAACTTGCATAAAAAAGTCAGAAAACTCATCTAGATCCCCAATGGGTGAAATGAATCGGAGTTTTGCATTTGATTTCAATAGACCCAGGACATCACTCAATTTTTTCCACTGTATACACTTAAGGGCTTGATTCTCAGTTACACTAAAGCCCCCTACACACGCACAAAATCTTTCTTCCATCTCCCCTCCAACCTGGAGAACACCTAAGCAAATTCTGCACCTCTTTCCAAGGTGAGCAGGATTTGTCACACAGAGTAACAACAGTCAAAATACTTCTGCACTATCTACTCAGAACACTCCCTACACTAACACAGGAACAAATTAACACACCCTTAGAGCCCCGACCGGGGTTATTCTGTCTACTACCCAAGATCCACAAATCTGGAAGTCCTGGACACCCCATCATCTCTGGCATTGACACTCTCACTGAAGGACTGTCTGGATATGTGGACTCTCTACTCAGACCCTATGCCACCAGCACTCCCAGCTATCTCTGTGGCACCATTGACTTCCTGAGAAAAACTACAATGCATTCGTGATCTTCCAAAAAACACCATCCTAGCCACCATGGATGTAGAAGCGACAAAGTCTTGTATCACTTTATAGACTAACAGACTTTAGGGATCATGAGCTTTCGTGGGCTAAGACCCACTTCATCAGATGAATGTTGTGGAAATCTCAAGAGGCAGATATAAATATACAGGCAAGAAAGCAAGGTAAATTCAATCGGAGGGGTGGGGGTGAAGCTCACTTCCAGCAGGTGATTGCCCAGATCACCTGCTGGAAGTGGGCTTCACACACACACACACACACACACTCACCGATTGAATTTACCTTGCTATCTTGCCTGTATATTTATACCTGCCTCTGGAGATTTCCACAACATTCATCTGATGAAGTGGGTATTAGCCCACAAAAACTCGTGATCCCTAAAATCTGTTAGTCTATAAGGTGCTACAAGACTGTCGCTTTTGCAGATCCAGACTAACACGGCTACCCCTCTGATACATGGATGTAGAAGCTCTTTGCACAAACATCCCACACAGAGATGGAATACAAGCCGTCAGGAATAGTATCCCTGATGATGCCACAGCACAAGTGGTTGCTGAGTTCTGTGACTTTATCCTCACACAATTATTTCAAATGTGGTGACAATATATACCTCCAGACCAGTGGCACCGCTATGGGCACCTGCATGGCCCCACAGTATGCCAACATCTTTATGGCTGACCTGGAACAACGCTTCCGCAACTCTCGCCCACTCACACCCCTTCTCTATCTATGCTACATTGATGACATCATCATCATCTGGACCCATGGGAAAGAAACTCTGGAAGAATTCCACCATGATTTCAACAGCTTACACCCTACCATCCACCTCAGCCTGGACCAGTCTACACGGGAGGTCCACTTCCTAGACACCATACTGCAAATTAATGACAGCCACATTAACACCACCCTATACCAAAAACCTACTGACAGCTATGCCTACCTTCATGCCACCAGCTTTCATCCCGGACACACCACATTGTCTACAGCCAAGCACTGAGGAACAATCATATTTGCTGCAACCCCTCAAACAGAGGCCAACATCGACACCAAGCTTTCTCAAAACGACAATATCTGCACAAGGAAATAAGGACACAGATCAACAGAGCCAGACGTGTACCCAGAAGCCTGCTGCTGCAAGACAACCCCAAGAAAGAAAACAACAGCACACCACTGGCCATCACCTACAGTCCTCAGTTAAAGCCTCTCCAATGCATCATCAGTGATCTACAACCCATCCTGGACAACAATCCCTCACTTTCATGGGCCTTGGGAGGCAGGCCGGTCCTGGCCCACAGACAACCCGTCAACCTCAAGCATATTCTCACCAGCAACAGCACACCGCGCCATAACTAACTAACTCAGGAACCAATCCATGCAACAAACCTCGATGCCAACTCTGCCCACATATCTACACCAGCAATACCATCACAGGACCTAACCAGATCAGCCACACCATCACTGGTTCATTCACCTGCACATCTACCAATGTAATGTATACCATTATATGCCACCAATGTCCCCCTGCTATGTACATCGGCCAAACTGGACAGTCCCTACGAAAAAGGATAAATGGACACAAATCAGATATCAGGAATGGCAATATACAAAAACCTGTAGGAGAACACTTCAATCTCCCTGCACACACAATTAAAGATTTAAAGGTCAGTATCTTGCAGCAAAAAAAACTTCAAGACCAGACTGCAAAGAGAAACTGCAGAGCTGCAATTCATTTCCAAATTTGATACCATCAATCTGGGATTGAACAAAGATTTTGAATGGCTTGCTAATTACAAAAGCAGCTTCTCCTCCCTGGGTGTTCACACCTCCAATTCAGCTGCTAGAGCAATACCTCATCCTCCCTGATTAGAGAGACAAAGCTGGTTCAGCCTGACTGGACTAACCTTATTATCTCCAACCTGGTTCTTGCCTACTTATTTATATCTGCCCCTAGATACTTTCACTGCATGCATCCAACAAAGTCGGTATTAGCCCACGAAAGCTTATGCTTCAATACTTTAGTTAGTCTTTAAGGTGCCACAGGACTCTGTCACTTCTGCAATTCCAGACTAACACGCCTACCTCTCTGATTCAAAATACTTCTGTAATCTTTTCAAAAACCTCAGTGGCAGAAAGCAAGAAAAATAACTTGAGTTTCTTATGGGTATCCTGAAGCCATGAGAAAACAGAGGGTTTTTTTATAATGATTAAAAGAATAGTGAGTATGAATGGTTATAATTCCCTTTATAGTTCATCACAGTATGTCGCAGCACTGGAAAGATCAATCAAGTCACACCTATTATGCAGAGGTGCTCAACCTTTTTCTTTCTGAGCCTCCACCTCCAACTTGCTATAAGAACTCCATGGCCCACCTGTGCCACAACAAATGTATTTCTGCATATAAAAAGCAAAGGCCAGTGTTGGGGGAAACATGGTGAGCAATTGCCCACAAAGCTCAGTTGGTCAGGCTTCAGCCCCAGGCAGCAGGGCTCTGGGGCTTCAGTCCCCATGGGGCAGCAGGGATACGGGGCTTCAAACTTGGACTCCAGCAAGTCTAATGCTGACCCTGCTTGGCGGATCCCGGAAACCTGTTTGTGGGGGGCCCCGGGAGCCACAGACACCCAGTTAAGAACTGCTGCTTTATAGGTTCATATACTGCGCTCATAACTGTATTATCTGAGCACCTTCCAACAGTGCATTAGGCAGCATGATTAACACTGGTCAAGTCTTCTCCCGAGGGGAGAGGAGGAGACGACAGTATAATGTGTTTGGAATTTTTTTGTTTATATTTTTTTTAAAAAAAACATGTACACAGGACAGATCTAATGTGTTTGCAGTAGCTGGCATTGCTGAGGAAAGATGTGGTAGCACTCTCTATAACTTGGAGTTTCCAAAGCACTAAAAGCTTCACACCCAAGTATTTTGCTGCAGTCCAGTCAAGCAGTGACAGAGTACTACACCGTACAGTATTTGCAGAATGAAGGAGATAAATTGGAGTTGGCGCACACATCAGAATTCACAAAACCTCAAATCAGTCTCTTAAACCCCAAATAGTATGCAATGAATAGACAACAAGCCCCTCACCTTCTCTTTCACGATTCACATTGCTGAGACGCAACGAATTCTGCCTCAAAACAGGGAATTTTGCTACAGTGATGACTGATTACTGAATAATTCAGTAACATGTGCAGCTCCTGAGAAAAGACAAGGTCTTCATAGCATCAGCTGAACACTTAACAGCTACCTCATGAGGGAACATAAGGGTAGTTGCAGGAAGAAGCAGCTGTTTTTTGGGGGGTTCCAGAACTCCACCAGAGAAGAGCTCCAGTCACATAAAGCACAGCATGGGATACACTTTCCCTAGCTGCAGTTACACAGAAGTGGAGCACCACTCTTATGGGACCCCAGATGACAACAGCTTTCTCCAACAAGCCTGGTCCTCTTCCCTCCAAGATTCAGAGCCTGACCACTCAGTCTCTCCTGCCCAATATGACACTGCATTCACTTCACCCTCCAAGACAGGCACATACACCTTGTTAAGAGCTCTAAATGGCAGGCAGGCAAGCTCAGAAATCCGAAGAGGACTACAAAATTTAAGCAGCTTCTTGGCAAAAAAGCCAAATTATCTACAGTCACATAATCCCATTATACTCAGAGCCTGGATTACAGTCCCCTTCTTCACTGATATTTAAAGTGTTTTATGATTGCTGGAGCAATGTGTACTTCAAGATCACATTTTCTCTCATCTGTCTCAGGGAATTTACTGTGATAGCCAAATAAGTCTTTCTGCCTCTCTTTTCCTCATGGACATCATGTAGGAAATTTTACCAGAAGTGGGGGAGTGGGTCAGCTTTGTGAAAAATTTACCTCCTCTGATGACCTGATTAAGAGATCATAATTATCAATCTAGGCTGGCAAAATTCTCTCCACTACTACAAGCTTTACAGACTAGACCTTAATGACAAAGTCCTGCCAACTGTACAAAGGCAGTAGCAAAATTTTCCTTCCAGCCTTTGCCTGTCCCATCTACCCAACAGGTGCCTGCACTTCAGTAAGTTTAAGTGATTCCTGTATGTATACAATATGCCACTTTGGAATTCTTCAAGTTAGAAGGTAAAAGTTTGGTTACAAAAGTAAAATAAAATGGTTTTCAATCCATTCAGTCAATCATTATGTCCTGGCCTAGCCACAAAACCCTAGCTTCTCACACAATACAAGCTTCCATTAAAAAGCCTATTCTGATCCTCTCTGACTTCAAAAATAAGCTGATTCTGAAAATTGCCACATTTATTATGAAGGCAAAAGAGAATACAGTAAACCCTCGATTTAACGGACCTCGATTTAACGGACTTCGGATGCAACGGACAAAATTTCTGAGCAAGTCTGATGCATCCGAAATCCATTTCTCACGGGCTGGCTGCCGGCTCCCGGCTGCCGCCCGGGTCCCGGCAGCAGGCGGGCTGCGGAGCTGCCGCCCCGACCCTGTGGCGGGCGAGCTGCTGCTCAGACAGCTCTTTTTTTAAAAAATTAAATAATGGACTTTTTGATTTAACGGACACCCTCTCGCCCGAATTAGTCCGTTAAATTGAGGTTTTACTGTATTCTTGTAAAGTCAGAAGAAATGACAAACCATTTCTGAGCTGCAATTAGTTAAAAAATTACTCCAGTTTGGAATTTTCTTCTCTGTTTCTTTGTCTCCCTTTAGCTCCAAAACGTTCTCTATTATGCCCTCAAACTTTCCAAGTAACTAAATACCCCTAGAAACTCATATGCTAGCTATATTCATTTGTACTGCAACACTATGCAATTTTTTTGTTTTGGATGATTTTGGGGCTCAGCTTTGTCTGTTACTCTCTGTGGGAATTACGGGCCCAATTTTTTGTTCCAATTTACGTATGTAAATAGTTAAGGACATCCCTATTCTATTTCTTTGCTTTTAAGTGCTTGGATTTTAAAAGTTAGGATAAGAATAGTTGTCAACCACAACTGTTTTGGTTTTTTTTTTTTAATTGATTCATGTTTTCAAACTTAGCCTTTCATAGGTGACATTTTTTTAATAAAATGTTTAGCAAGTTCTTACCTAAATATTTTATTTTAAAAAGTCATCAAGTTCTTAACCCAGTCAGACATTATTTGATAAATCTACACAGGAACTGTGAGGGGAAAAAGCAACAGGCATATGCATTCATTTGATTACAAAAGATTTTAAAAAGCACTTCAATGGGTGTTTCTATGTGGAAGATCTGCAGGTAGGAATAACCTGGTGAATTTCTTTTCACTTGGCCTGTGAATAGCAAGTGCATTACACAAACAAATGAGAAGGTCAGTTACGAGCTTACCCCTTACTAGTGGAACAGCTTTAAAAAGTGGCAGAAGGATCATTCAAAAATAAAAATGACTAACTTTCAGAAAGCTGGGGAATAAATGTCAAAAATCTGAGGAAAATTAGACACAGATAAGGGCTTGAACTTTACACAAGTTTAGATCTCTGATGTTTGCTAGCTTCAAACCTTTGACCTTGCGGTTTCCAAAAGGGAGGTAAGTAACAGCCCAATATCCAACTAGTATCATACTCTTTCCAAAGCTGTCAGGGCAGGGTCTAGTGGCACATGCCAGTTTTTGTGCATTTCATTCCTCCAGTTAGCTTCTAATACAAAACTTCTCAAGTTACAGCCATAAGCCACAGTCTTACAGAGATGCTTCCTGCTGCTGTACTTCTCTAAGTCACATCCATTGTCCTTGGTGTAAATTCACTCAAGGCATAGCAAACATGGCTATGGAACTAGGGTGACCAGATGTCCTGATTTGTATAGGGCCAGTCCCAATTTTTGGGTCTCTTATATTACACCACCACCCCCGCAACCACATACACCCCCATCCTGATTTTTCACACTTTCTGTCTGGTCACCCTATATGGAACAGAAAACTGCAAAGGGACAGATTAGAACAAATGAAGCTTCATTACCAACCAACCAAGTTCTATACTCAAAGAGAGGAAGTGACCAACAAAAATGGTAAAATGGGGGAAGATCATGGACATAGCCAAGCAATATCAAAAAGGGGATGAAGAATGGTTATCTCCTACCTTCGGATGCCTGTGGGAAACCAAAGGAATTTAAAAATAAAAATAAATCACGACCACTCTCTGGAAACAACTGTCTTGTTCCCTCTTCCCCCATCAGCAGCCCTTTTATCCACTTATTTCATGAACCTAGAATTTTAGTTTAAATGTCTATTTGCACTTGCAGCTCATTCTCTACTGAAGTTCTGTATGTGTAATCATATGACCATCTCTGCAGCAACAAACTGCAACATCACTAACAGAAGGTGATTTCAGGGGAAACGAGGAGCAGGCAAACCCTTGAGAAACAAAATTTGTGATTTTATACAAGTGCTTAATACTAAAGTTGGAAGGATTAGATTTTTTAATTGCTAAGTGTCAATAAATCCCAATTTCACCATACACACACAAACCAATGAAAAAAATCTCTATTGATAGAAATTTCCAGCTAAAAGAAAGAAAAATGCTGCTATAGAAGTTAGAGTTTGATTTAAGGATATTTCCTTTGTATTTTTGACATCTGATGTTGACAATTTATGTTTTAATAGTTACAGAACTTTAACCTTTTCAATCTCCATGTCCACAGTCATTAGTCATCTGATCCCTTCCTCAATTTTCCACAATTGTGAAAAGATAAAAATAAAAATTGCTTAAAAATAAACTGATGTGTCAATTTTTTTTTTTTAAAGAGCTCTGCCAAGCCTATCTGACAGGGGAAGAAACATAAGAACATGGGGAGAGGGACTGTCTTTCTGTTGAGTTTGTCCAGTTCCTAGCACAATGGGTTCAAGGTTTATTAGTGGGGATCTGGGGCACTACGGTAACACAAATAAACAATTTTTACAGTGAGGCTAGCAATATTGTTTGAGATTAAAGAAAGCTTTACTAAATTTTCCACATGACTTCATTGGATTTCTGAGACTAGTTACCAGATTGACCTGTTAGTTTGTCCACAGCATGGAGGATCCACTGCACGAAGAATATAATTTCAGGTCCCAAGCTGCATGTCATAAAGAGAGGCAGAGTTTGGATCCTTGCTCCCTGTACCAGCAGAGAAGAGAATTGCTGTGTAATTATTTTTTCTCATCCTGAGGTGAGGAAGGGGAAAGAACAGTGGAGAGAAGAGGCACCTCCTGTGGCTTGAATGATCCTACCCAGGCCACAGTGACAATTACCAAGGTAGCCACAATAAAGCCACTAAGCCATGAAGGGTTGCCATGAAGTTGAACCTTATAAGGGGAAAGTACTGAGATTAGAATAAAACAGACATCTGAAGATGGATGGGAGGAAGAGTCCTTTTCCCTCCCCTGTTGAATAAAAGAACAGGTAGCCTGACAGAGTGCTTCACAGTTTTCATTTATATCACATTTACTCTGTGTGCAAAACTGAAATTAAAAACATGAGCTGACAGCATCTGTCCATTACACCATATCACATTCGAGATGACCGGTTTCAACTGAAGTTCCTCTGAACTTGTAGGCTTAGTTCCAGTATAGATTGTCAGTCTGTCGTAACACACTGAATATACCCAGTGCGAGGATCAGCATTGATATTCTGCTCTGTACCTCAAGTGCTTACAATGCGTTTTTATAACCCAGTGACTGGAACTGAAACATTTTATATTATACCCCAGCTTCATTCCACTCCACAACTTGGCAGTCAGCTGGCCTCACTGCAATAAGAGCTGGAGGTACATACCACTAGAAAGGAGTCTACTTATTTTCCCCCGCCCCGAATTCTTTCTCCCTTAGTTCAATCCTTGATATCCCCCACCCCACCCCCATACGGTATATATTACATTTCACTTGATGAATCACATCATTTAGACCACAGAACTACAGCTTTGCCTACATTACACAGCATTTAACAACATGGCCATGTCAACACAGCCATGTCACTGAAAGTCAGGCAGTACAGCCAGTCGGCATTTTTGCTAACAAAATACTTCCACCCCCAACAAGCAGCATTCACATTGTTGACAGGAGAGTGTTCCTGCTGATAAAGCACTGGTCACACACACATTTGCCATGGCAAAATGTGTGTCTTTCAGGGCGGAGGGGGAGGGGTAGCATCTCTGAACAACAAAAGTTGTGTCGCTCAATTGCCAGTGTAGACATAGTAGGGCTCTATTTTCCCTTCAGTTTGCCTCCAGCGCCAAGTTTGTTACTCCTCCCTACAACTGGTCTTAGAAGAAGTAAAGTGCTAATTTAGATTTGGAGCTACAGGGAAATTGTCGGTGGTGAAAATCCAAACAAGTCCCATAGCACGTGATACTTCCACTCTTTACATTATCTCCCTGGCTGCTACAGGGTCCAGTCATGCACAACTGTGTCATACATTTATTCAAAAACTGACTGGTTTTGACTGGATGGTTTAAATGAAAGCTGGAAGTTTCATTAGCTGGAAAATTTTCCAATCAAAGAAAGCAAAGAACAGATCTTGTTCTTGTTTCTTCTTTATGGAGATGAAAATCCACATTAGTACCCTTGTTTAGTATTATTGCCCTATATAAACTGATAATTACATAACTACCTTCTGATAAAAGGAGTGATAAGAATATATTAACATCAAACCCTTTCTCTCAAATTATTGGGAGAAAAGAGGTCAAAGAACTGCTGAGAAATCTTTGCTCATGAAGATCTAGAAAGATAGGTCATAAGGACTGCTCATCATGGAAATTATTTCTTAGAAAAAATAGAAACCTACAGTTCACATAGAATTCATTAACATTATGCTTCCAAACCCATTTCCATCAATATTTCATGACTAAAGTTGATGCAGGCAAACAAAGTCTGAAGCTTAGCTGTTCTCAGCTTTAATTGTGTCCACACCCTCACGTTCCCTCTGGGGAAAAAAAGGAGACAGACAGACAGAGTATAAAGATATGTGAGGGGCCTGCCCAGCATTTTGGTGTAGGGGAAACCACTGCCATGTGCAAAGGAAGTTGGGATGGACATAAGAGTTCAATTCTTCTCCTCAGATCATGAGAAAGAAGATGTGGCAAGCACTGTATTGAACCTAGGGGAATAAATAGCTAGCTAATGGCGGGTCTCCAAAAGGGAGACATGCCTACTCCACCTCCGCTCCAGGTGCAAACTACATTCTCCCCCCTCCCCCTCCCTTAAACATTGTATGAGGCTTTGAAGAAGATAGAGGGGAATAAAATGAATACTGAATAGGATCTTGAGGGATCCCAACCTTCTTATTAGGAGCAAGGAGTATAGAAAAGAAAATCACGTGCAACACTATAAATGTAACTGGTTTTCCGACCATTACTCTTCTAAGAATGTGAACAAGAGTAAATCTCAGCAGCAATTAGGACACTTGGGCAGCTGGGGGAGAGGGGGGGAAATTGAAGGAGTCCATGTTTATTCTATGGGCACTACAGCAGCACAGCTATGACACCACATCTGTGCTGATGATGCACCCATAACGTAGATGGTTCCTACAGCAACAGGCGGGTTTGTCATTGCTGTAGGTAATCCCCCACCCCAAATGGCAGTAGGTAGATCCAGGTGTTAGGTCTGCATAACTTTGGTTCTCAGGGGAGTGAATTTTTTTTAAACCACTGAGCACCGTGGCTATGTTGACCTAACTTAAGAACAGCCATACTGGGTTAGACCAAACATCCATCTAGCCCTAGATACTCTAACCCAAGAGGAGAGGGGGCACCCTGGAGACAGTAATCAACTAGCTCCCCAATAGCCCCTTCATTCTGCCAAGCCTGGCAGATGCACAAGGTAACTGACCCAGTGTTACTGAGGAAGTGGGAGGTGTGCTTCTTCTCCCTCTCTCGCCCCATACTTTATTGCTTTGCAGAATCTCTTTGGCATTTCCTCAATTTGGCTTGGTTTGTCCCCCCTGCATCCTCCAACATTAGCTAAGCTTCTCTATAAGCCTTCCTCAAGTCCGAGTCAGTTAAGCATATGACTTCCTCAGGTCAATTTTCTTATTACTTTATCCAATCACTGTATCAGATTTCTTGACCATCCCACAAAAATAACTCCGACGTGTCCTAAACAAATTGCAGTTTTCACATTCATAGATTCCGAGACTAGAAGGGACCATCATGATCTAGTTCGACCTCCTGTATAACACAGGCCATAGAACTTCCCCAAAATAATTCCTAGAGCAGATCTTTTAGAAAATACAGACAGCCAATCTCGATTTTAAAATGGTTAGTGATGAAGAACCACCATGACCCTTCGTTCCCATGGTTCACTATTCACACTGTGAAAAATGTATCCCTTATTTTGAGTCTGAATGTGTCTAGGTTCAACTTTTAGCCATCGGATCATGTTATACGTTTTCTCTGCAAAGTGTTTTCTAAGATTTCCTTTATTCTGTCTCCATTCAGAGTTTCCATTGCCTCCACAGCTGTTCTGCCTTGTATTTAGCTGTGACAGTACATTTCTCAAGCCAAAGACCACCTCTGTAGAAGTCAAAGCTTGTCCCTCTCTCCAACAGAAGTTCATGCAATAAAAGATACAAGGTGGGTGAGGTAATCTCTTTAATATCTTGGGACCAACACAGATACAACCATACTGCATTTTGCAGCTGCTGGCATTTATAAATCTGCAGTTTCTTGAATAATCCCAAGGTTTTGACTAATGAAAATGGTTCCACACAATTCTCTCTCTAGTTCCACCAAGGTTTATTTATCTGCCCAGTAACTTTTGCAGCTACTTTTAAAATTCCCTCTCTTCACTTTGAATAATCACTTCCTGAATTTTAGTTCATTGTGTCCCTTCTTAATTCCAGAAATTTAACAGATAAAACCAGACTCCTGACATGCACAGACCATTAAGTTATCCTTCCAGCAACCTAAGTCCACCAATGGAAACCACAGACCCATGCTGCCAACAACACACACACCTACCTTAGTCATAGGTTTTTAGACATGTTATGTCAGCTGAACTAAGTGCAACTCTCCCCCACACTGAGCTGGGAGCGCAAGAGGGCGGACAGCTTCCGACTTTTGAATTTCCATCAAGGGAGGGTTACAGGCATAATATATACATCTACAGGTATTTCACAGCAGAGCATCTGTATCAGCTGGTGGGAAATATGTTTACTTAAAATCTATTACTTATACGATTCCAGGAAATAAAGAAGCTAGATATGAAGATTCATGGCTTGCAAACACAGTGGTAAAAATGTTGTAGCCATGAAAGGCAGAAGGAGATGTGAAAATACATGAGCCCTGCAATCATATTGATGGGGAACAAAAACAGGTTAAGGATTCTGTCCCCACCTCAAACCTCTCAGTGGCTGCAATTTTAGTGCAATGATATGGTGTGTCCCGTTTGGTTTGTGTCTCGCCATCACAACACTTAATTTGTTAATGCACTACCAGTTATTTATTTGTATTACCATAATGCCAGTCATAGACCAAAACTCCTCAGAGCTCAGGATATCCAGCATCCATGGCTTCTGCTCATTCCGGCCAGGTAATCAGGTTGGGTTCGGAAATAGAAAATCCTGCTCAGAGAAGTGAAATCAGACCAGATTTCTGTACAAAACAGAACAAAAAGACTGTCCCTTCCCCTAGGAGTTTACAATCTAAATACAAGGAAAATCACAATGCATGGATACAGGGGAACAACATCAAACGAGACAATATTTAGTGACAGATCATAACAGGTTGTTCCACACAATACAATATTTTGCTATTTATATAGTACCCTTCAACCTGAAAGATTCATATACAAAACTGAAATACACCTCCTCTACTGTAGAGGGTGGAAACCATCCAATATTCTGAATAAGGACAAGGGGTAGGGCGATTCTGGCCAAACACCACTCTGGTAGACCTCAATCCTATAACAAGACCCAAATGTCTATTTTTAAAATGAGGGGGGGGGGGGGAAAGACAGCGAAATTTGTGTTGTACAACAATTGGATATTGTACTGAAAGGGAAGAAATAGCCTTGCAGAGTCTTTGGGGATAGAGATAGGTTAGCAGCAGTATTTAAGGGACACTGATCAACTCTAACAGACCAATTTTGAAAAGTTCCAAGCACCCTTTGAAAATTCCTTTAAAATAACAAAAGTATTTCTGCTCCCCTGTTTATGTTTATAAGGTCTGTTTCAGTTAGACATTTTCTCCCTAGTTAAATAACTATACACAAAGTGAATCCGTACATAAGAGAAACACCTGCTAACTTAAGTTTTAGCAATCTCAGGGGTTACTCATAATAGTAATAGCTGCAAAAAATTCAGATGTAATTTTCAAATTTACAAGGCCCTATTAACTTGTATAGACTCACAGTTTGAATTTAACATCAACAAAAAATTAGTTAAGGAAGCATCCAGAAGCCCCAGTGAGGAAAGATCTCATTCAAAGCCTATTTGAAATCAATGAGAGTCTCTCTGTGGACTTCAGTCAGCTTTGGATTCAGTCCAATCCCTTCTAGTTCAAATTCTTTTATTAATGTTTAACAAGTTTCTGATTGCTACCATGGCACATATGTACAAATGCTCAAAGTGATACCATCACCAGTTAGTAAATAGCTGCTTCACATTTTATTTTATTTTTTTAAGTGAAAAAATTGCAGAGAGATTAGGACATGTGTTGCATACAATATATTTAAACACTCACTGTTTTATGGGCCAGCATCCAAGAACTATGGAGTGAACAAGTCTCCTTCTCAAAGGATGTCCCAGGGAAGGGAGGTCTCTTAGCAAAACAGAGCGCTTGACCATCTAAATATCCTCAAGAAGTTATACTTCTCTACAAACAACAGCGTCAACTCCCAAAAGTGATCCTCACCAAAGAGCTCTCAAAATAAAGTACAATTTTTAGATCAGTTCTTCCAAAACCCAGTCAACTACATTTAAATTTAATTTAAAATGAAAGCTAGATCAGGAGAATTAAACTCCTGCCAATCTACTCTTGTACCTTAAAATGCATCTGAGGCACTCAGTAATATTTCAGAAATGTTTTGCCTGTCATGTCTTACTGTTTAATTATATACATTACCATTTAAACTATCATGACATACTTCAAGTGGGGGGGGATTCCCCCTCAGTGTTTCATAATTAATTACAGCAAAAGTTCATCTGTTCTTCAAAACACACTGATGACAGCACTGTTCCCCCTCCTCCTCACTACAAAGCAAGCATCCCCCTGCATTCGTTCTTAAAAGCTTCTGTTTCAAAACCAAACATAAAATCACCTATTTCCCCAAAAGGATGTTCTTTTTAAAAAGCTACATTCTAGATTACATATAAAAATTGTTTTTGTTACAGGAAAAAAAATCATTTTAATGGATTGTTTTAAGAAATAAAACAGACATATGTAAAGTTTGACCTATGCCCATTTAATGTCTCCAGATATATGGAATACCCTATATAAGATGTAAATATTTTACTTAAATACAATATAGTATGTCTGTCAATTGAATGGTAATCTTTTCAAGCAAAAAAACCAAACAAAAACCCACATACACTGATATTTGTGCACCAAGAAAAGAGGCTAACAGTAAATACAGTTCTTCTGAAAACCTTGGGTTGGCTTCCATGTAATTGCCAAGGTTAAAATAGTTATTACACAATATAGTTTTGGTTACAACCATGTTATTCTAAATATCCAAAAGATTTTTTTAAATAAAATACATCATTATGCAATACAGCTTTAATACACTGTCTAAACTCTAATCAGAGTATGTGCCTATATTTGTCTAGTCTAAGTAGAGTCTCTCCCAAAATTGGATAACTAATAAACCCTAATCAGACATATTTAAAGTAAACCCTCACACCCTCAAAAGATGCTTTAGTATCATGCTTTACATTATAAGAAAGACTATTCAATGAAACCAAATGCATTTATGATTAGTCAAACAAACTAGGGTATTCTCAAGCGTTTATAATTTACAAAGGCCACAGAAGTGCATCACTGTCTTGGAACATGCTTTCTTACCGATCACTGAAGAGGACAGTATTGGTAATGCATTCAATGACTTCTTTAGAGCCATTAATGTACTGAATAGGTCTTACTAATTCATAAATACAATGCATCACCCTCACAGTCTGAACATACAAGAACTCCCAACCACAGTGAATTTAATCTTTGAGTGACAGAACTAGATCTTTAACTAAAACTCTTCTATAAAATGTTAATATTTTTCCAAATATTCGTAAGATATAGTTTTGCAAACACTAATGCTTTATTTTAAAAAGCTAGGCTTATAAAAGATCCATCTCCCTGGAAATTGGCCATGAAATTGTGTGACCCAGAATTCTTTTTCTTTGTGTAAATGATATTTTTAAGTTGTTCCAACTTACATTTTTAGTGTTTTTTGTACTTTAATAGCAAATACCATATGACGAAATGTATTCTAGAGAATATTCATTCTTCCCATCCTCCAAGTATATACTGCACTTATTTTTCTAAGTTTTTCTTTACAATTAATGGTATAATTTAGTTATAATTAAAAATGAACTATACAAAATTGAGAAATAACAGAAGACAAATGCACTGCTATATATCCTAGCACATTGGTTCTCAAAGTGGGGGTCACGAGCCCCTGCTGCCTGGAGCTGGCCCCAACCCCTGCCAGCAGCGCCCCGAGCTCCAGACCCGGCCCCTGCCACGGCGGACAGCCGGTGGCGCCCCGAGTGTAGGGTGACCAGACGTCCCGATTTAATCGGGACAGTCCCGATTTTAGGGGACTTTTTCCGCATCCCAACCGTACATCGGTCGGGACGCCCCTTTTGTCCCGATACTGGGGCCGTGAGACCGAGGCGGCCAGGCATCGGTGCGCGGATTACTGTTCTTCCTGGGGCAGCTCCTGCAGGAGCTTGCAAATCGGCCCCAGGCAGGCAGAGAAGGGGAGGAGAGAGAACCCCCAGACGCCCTCCACCCCCGCAACCCTGCTCTGGCCACCCCCCGCGCCTCCCCTTGCTGCCCCCAGGCACCTAGATGGCCCTGGAGCGGAGCGGAGCCAAAGCATCCCTGTGTCTCAGTGCAGCAACATGCTGCCTCCCTGCAGCAACTGCCGCCGCAGGGTCCTAGTGCCCGCCATCTTCTCCTGCCTGTGACAGGGTGAGTGTGCTGCTGCTGCTGGGGGGCCCCTCCCCCAGATCTTGCTGCTGCCAGCAGGGAAAGGGCTGTAGGGTGTCCTCCTTTCTGGCCCCAGAGCAGCCTGCCTGCACCCAAACTCATCCCTAGCCCTGCGCCACCCCAGAGACCACACCCCCAGCCAGAGCTTCCCACCCACCTCACCCTCTACCCAAGCCCTGAGCCCCTCCAACACCCCAAACCCCTCATCTCCACCCCCAGCCAGAGCCCTCCCCCCCCCAACCCTCTGCCCCATGCTACATTACATTTTTCGATAGTTATTTAAAAAGTTTATAATAAGCAATGCTCTGGGAAAAGGGGAGGGGGAGATGCAAGGTAAAAATTTTGCCTAGGGTGCAAAATATCTTTCACCTCCCCCCCGCCACCCTTCCCCCCTTCACCCCTCCCCCCCAACTGCTCTTCCCCTCCCCCCGCTTGCCCAATGTGACCTGTTATTTCAGTCTTGCAATCTGGTCACCGTACCTGAGCCCCGGGCCCCGCCGCCAACCCGCCGGCCCCAGCGGCGGGCTGCCGGAGCCGCCCAGAGCCCTGGACCCGGCCCTGGACCCGGCCCCTGCCGAGGCAGGCTGGCGGCGGCGCCCCGAGCTCGGCCCTTGCTGCGGCAGACTGCTGGCAGTGCTCTGGGCCTTGGCCCCTGCTGCGGCGGGCCGGCGGCGGGCTGCCAGTGGCACCCCAAACCTCAGACCTGGCCCATGGTGCAACGGGCTTCCGGCAGTGACCTGAGCCCCAGGCCCTGCCATGGCGGGCTGCCAGCGGCACCCCGTGCCCTGTCCTGGAGGGGTTGCTGGCACCCTCCCCTGAGCCAGCCCCTACCCCAGGGAGCTGGCACCCCTACACCCCACCCCAGCTCAGCCTCTGCCCCAGGGGTCTGCTGGCACACACACACCCAGCCCGGCCCCTGCCCCACCCCCAAGCCCGACCCCTAAGGGGGGGTCACGCTTAGAGGCCTGGTGTCCGAAAGGGGTTGCCAATAGAAAAAGTTTGAGAACCACTGTCCTAGGAGATCTGCAGGGCCTCATATATTTTAATAAATTACCATGAGTAAATACCATTTTAGCGCAAAAAAAGCATCCATCAGTGGTTTCATCAATTCAAATAGCTATTTCTAGAATTTTCTATGCATTCATAGTATCTGCTACTGAAATTTCCAAAGCCAGCTAATTACAGCAGCAGATCTTACAAAGATTGGTCATGCACTCAGTTCAACTGTCTTCTGAGGATTATATTATACACTCATAGGCGGCAAAAACTTTTTGCTGCTCTGCATTCTTTTCCTGCTGCCCCATTTTTGAAAATTGGACATTCCACTGAATGTAAGTTACTATTTTACTGCTGAATTTGATCCCTAAATTATTAAAATAATCTAGCCATCCTAAAGAATGTCTTGTTTGGCAGCTTTGTTTATTTAGGAAAAGAACAAAACAAAACAAAAAAAAGCTGGAAAAAAATTTAACTTTTTGAATCTCAGGGTCTGTGGTTATTAATTATTGTCTGGCCCCTACCCGTTGGGGGAAATCACACAACACTTTTCCACAACAGTGAAAATGTAAATGGATTAAAATGCTTAAAAACACATACTGATATCTGTCAAAATTATAAAACAAATAGAAAGATAAGTAGGCCTGGCAGAATTCAAAGTGGCACTATATAGTACCCTCCCTCAGAGGACTCAAATTAGCTGCTTTTTTAAAATCCCTACTATTAAAAAAAAAAAAAAAAAATCTGCACCACAGTAAGCAGACATTTTAAGCTAGGGGTGAGCAAACTATGGCCTGGCCCTTCCTGACCAGCCCGAGCTCCCAGCTGGGGAGGCTGCTGCAGCCCCTCTTCCTCCTTCCCTCCCTCCCAGAGCCTCAGCACACCGTACAGGCAGTGCACTGGCCCGCCACTCCAGGGCAGTGCAGGAGAGGGGGATGGATAGGGGTCAGGGCACTCAGGGGACAGGGAAGAGGAGGGCTTGGGTAGCAGGTGGAGTTCTGGTGGGGCACTTGGGGGGGGGGGCAGGGGATAAGGAGCAGGGGAGCTTAGATGGAGGGTGCAGTCCCAGGGGGTGGTTAGGGGCAGGAGGGGGCAGTCATGGGACAGTGAGCAGGGGAGATTGGATAGGTTGAGGGTGGTGATAAGTGGGAGGAGGTTGGATAGAGGCTGGGGCCAGGCTTCCCTACCTTACCTGGCCCTCCATACAATTTTTAACCTCAATGGGGTCCTCAGGCCAAAAAGTTTGCCTACACCTGTTTTAAACAAATATTCTGACAATTTAAATTGACTTGTAAAGAAAATTCTGACAAGCAGCTGTTTTCTTGCTTCCACTAATAATGAAAAGTTGTGCATGCATATTTACATCTCTAATTTGATCTGGGATGGTATTACTGAAGCATAAGAAGCAAAACCAATAAAAATAAAGGATCCTTCCCTCACCGTACATCAAAATAAAGGCTCCCATCTCATATCCTTCCAAAAATATATTTGTGAAATCAGCAGTTAAAAATAATTAGGGAGCATTTTATGAGAAGTGAATTATTTTATGGCAATATTTTTGTTGGACTCTGACCATTTGTATCTCTATCATGAACAGCAACCCAAACTGAAAATACAAATGATTAATGGGAAGCAACCCAGTTTTCCATTTAAGTGCTAATATGAATATCCCTTTAACTTAGCATTTTTTCTTTTTTCAGTGGGTTAAGAGGAGGGGGAAAGTAAACAAAATATATATTTTAGACCTGGCAACTAACCTTTAATTTGTTGCTGTCTATACTTGCCTGCATTATGTCCCTTTCATTAAAAAAAAATCCCTCCCACAGACTTGGTTATAGGGGCTGGTTCAGATTTCAGCTGTGTAATAATTAACTTTAAAGTATGTAACAACGCATGCTGCATATCTGAGATCAAAATATAGTCTTTCGGGGTTTTGAAAAAGGATTTTTTTAAAAAAAATCCCATTTTCAGTTTAGGCTAAAGTTTAATTAAGTCATTCCTGATTTTAGTATAAACATATCTTAAATATATAAATTAATTTATGAGATGAGAGAACTAAGAAGGATTACTGTAGATAGGTGTAGGTCCAAATCAGAATAACAAACTACAACACATTCTATTTATACAAAGGACTCATCAAATACAGCAATGATTCCACAAAAGCCTGCAAAAATTACAGAATTAGTTAGCACCTGTTTTTTTGGTGTGACTAACTCAGAGTCCTTGGCCTATAGTAGACATTTCTACCCAGAGTCAAATATGGTCCAGAACTTTACAAAATATATGAAACCACAAATATTGTTTCACAAACTGCACTTCCAGAACTTAAAAAAAGCTTCCCACATGCTGAACTTATGCACTACAAAGGGGGGGGGGGGGGCAGTAGAGATTCCTAAAACTAAGCTGTGTTCACTAAAGGACCTGATGCAAAGATACCTGAAATCAGTTGAAAGATTACTACCAATTTCAATGGGCTTTGGATCTGGTCCCAAATCTGAATCCTACTTAATTTGATATAACCTAATAATACTCATTGCATATACATAATTTTGAGTCTGATCTACCTGCATTTACCCAGTGGGACACATATTTCGTAATTTTAAAACCATTTGTTATTATTGTAGTAAATGATTGGAAAATTTCCAGTTTGTTATACTGTGGATATCAAACAGTCTGTTTTTAGGAGCAAAAAGATGGTCTTTAGGATAGAAACACTCAATTTGGAATCAGGAACTGTGTTCAGTTTTTGTCTTTGCAAAAAGATTTCCTGGGTGCCTTTAAGCAAGTCATTTCACCTTTCAGTACAACTAGTCTATAAAACAAGTTAATAGTTCCCTAATTCATAAACATATTATAAGAATAACTTCATTAATGTTTGTGAAGCGCTCACATATAACAGTAATAGGAACTACAGAAAGGCCCATAAGCAAAATGTTTAAAAATAATTCTGAAAAGAACATTATCCAGAAAATGTTTCTTTGACACAAATGTTTTTGGTACAGACATGTCTGTGGTGCTAAAGTCAGACAACAGTAGCATGTCAAAAAAGTAGATTCATTTTCAGTATACTATTAAACATATAAAGCACCTCTTATAGCGTTGCAACCTGCAATAGCCATTTTCCACAGCTCAAAATAAACACAGAAGCAGCCATCAAAACTTGGTTGCAAAAGAGCACTTATTCAAAACATATGCTTATTCACAAGATCTGAGGTAGTTATAATGCAGAAGGTAAATCTTAAATAAAAAGATATGGTTACCACTGCAGAGATATCCAATTATTATTTTTATACATACAGACACATTTTAGTTGTACCAAAAAATCCCAGTTAGAATCAGGGCTTCTTTGTGCTAGACACTACACAAACATATAGAAATATAAAAAAGTTGCAAGAACTTAAGAACAGGCTACACTGGATCGGGCCAAAGGTCCATCTGGTCCAGTATCCAGTCTTCCAATGCCTGGTGCCCCAAAGGGCATGAACAGGTAATCAACTGGTCAAACCTCTGTGGCTAATTCTCAGCTTCTGGCAAATAGAGGCAAGGAACTTGTCAATTAAATGGCAGTTTGCATCACAATTTCAGACATTTTCATAAATCAATTATATAAAACTTTCTTTAAATACAACTTTTTTGCCCTGCAACCTACCGGATCTGGACTTAATGATGTCGCTGAATTCATTGTCTCCTCCACCAGGTCCTTCCTCTTGATCTGAAACCTTGGCCATCCTTGTAATTCTTCTCTGGTATAATCTAAACCCTTCCAAAAACAGTTTCTATGTACAGAACTGGTTTAGCATCAATACCTAAAATATAAAAGGAAAAAGGTAGTTAAGATTGATTGTTCGTATCTATACATGTGAACAATGGCATATGCTTGACATTCATACATGTTTTCAGTGTATATCAAGTGTTATAAATATCACTGTCATTAAAAAGTCCTGTTCCTCTTCCAATTAAAGAGCATTTTAACATAACTAACAAAAAAGATTAAAATTTGTTTTCTACTCTGATTAAAAGTCACAAAGAAAAGACACAGCCAAGGAAACTGCTTAATGTTAGTATACTATACTGGGAAGTGCAAAATAGGCAAGTGAAATGAAAGTGAAGGCATTACACTTTAAATTTACTTGGGACATCAGATAAAGACTTTGGGGCAAAGATCAGGCATTATGAAGTTGGCCATAACTGGACCACCACCACTGTATACCTAACTTTTAAGTCTTAGGTATTTGGCAATCCGTTCCACATTTATTCCAATGCAACACTAATCAAACCACTATTAAGAACAGTATCCTCGCCACTTGCTAGTCACGCTCCACAGAACAGAAACAACCTCAGACGGCCTGGATTAACCCTTACTGGTACGCAAATTATAAAGGAAGCAGTTTGCCCACTACCCCAGAGCCTGGGTCACTTCCCAAACTTTATATAGATACTCCTCACAAAGTTGTATAGGGGGTTCAGTTACTTGTCTCCTACGGAGCTTAATCACATAACAGGAGCGTGACTTTTTCTTCTTAATCATCACAGCTGTTTCCCCCCCCCCCCCCCGACACACACTAAAACCTGTTTCATCTAAATGACACCTGCAGCAAAGGTGGGAGGGAAAGGGAGAAGCAGCAGCCTCATGGTGCTGTGTGCAGAGAAACAACTGTAACAAATTGGGTGGGGGAAGGAAAGTGACCGAACAAGAGGTCAGGTCACTGGAGCAGTAACAAGGCGGCTGCAAGTGGGATGCAGCTGGCTCACCACCACCTGCCCCTCTCCCCGCCCCCGAGTGACCCAGAACAACCTTTACCCCTCTGGTCTCAATCTGCACCCCGCAAGGCCGCTGAGCCGCGAGGGGCTGCACCCTGGCCCGCCCTCGGGACCTGCTGCCAACCTCCAACACCAGCCGCAGCCACCACGCTATGGGTGGGAAAGACACCTGCAGCCCCGAGCGAGCCGCCCGCGGCCCCTACAGGCGGGGCGGGAGCCCTGGCTGCCCTCGGAAGGGTCTGGCTGTGGTTGAAACACACACACCCGAGCCGTGCCGGGGGCTCCCTCCCTCCACCCGCGCACCCGGGGCTGGGCGGCTCCCCACGCGGGGGGAGAGGAAGCGAGTCCCGCAGGGGGGCGCTCAGCCAGGACCCCTCCGGGGCTGGATACAACACCCCCGTCCCCTTCCTCGCGGAGGCGCCGGCGTCCCGTCCCGGGCTAGCCCGCTTACTCACCGGCGTGCCCGGCCCCCGCTGCACCCCACGCCCGGGGCCAGAGAGCTCGAGCGTAGCGGGCTGCAACTCCTCTCCCCTTCGCCCGGCCGGCGCTTCCCACCGCCGGGGCCGGGACAAGCGGCGGCGGGTGCAAAACAAAACAACCGAAACGCTTTTCCAGCTGCAGGATTCCTGCTCAACCCCCCCGCCCCGTCCCTCGGCGCTGGGAAGCGGCTCCAGCTGCCCCCGTTGCAGGCGGGCTCTCCGCAACTTTCTGTCCCCGCTCCTCCTGCTGCTGCTGCTGCTGCCTTCGCCCCCGGGATTTCCCCTTTGTTTGTAGGTGAGAGAGGACGGGGCCGAGGCTAACCGCGCGCCTGCTTCCCTCCGGCCAAGCGAGCGAGAGGTGGCGGGACAGGCAGCGCCCGGGCGGCGAGTGCTCCCAGCTACTGCTGCGCCTGGAACTTTGTTTGTTCCCAGCTCCCCCCTCCCCACCCTCCGGCTGCTGCACGCTGGCGTTGGGAAAGTGGCGTGGCAGCGTCATGTGACCACCTACTCTGTCAATCAGCCCTCGGAGATCCGCGGCACGGGGCAGCAGCCCCAGCCCGGCCTTCCTCAGGTTGCCCTTCGGGGTGGGGTGGCTGCTCTCCTCCTGCAGAGCGGGTGGAAGTTAGAGGTCGTGTTTGCTAGCAGGGAAGGCTGTGCTCAGTGGGTGGGTCAGGGAGACCTTGCCAGAGCCCACATTGTCCCGGCCCAGCTCTGAGTCGTTCCCTAGCTGGGACTGAGTTACATAAAAGAAGAGGAAGGCAGGGAAAGGACCCTGCACTGAAGGAATGAGGTCGAGCAACCTATATATTCAGAGACGCCCATCCAAACCACACATTTGCATGTACAAATGAGATAATGCCATTTTGCCAGTTTGTACATGCAACTGGCAGACAGTGTAGAAATGCAAGACTTTGTGGGCACACCACAAATAGCTTTAAAAAGGTGTCTTTAGCTGAAGTCTATCTGTTCAAGAATTTTCCAGTCTAGGGGTTATATATTTGCTGACACTTTTAATTATCCTTTGCTCAATACATATCAATTATTTACCTCATTATTCCATCTCAAGAACTTTCTGTGGATTCCTTTTCTCTTGAAATTTAGCAAATAAATCACTGCCAGATTGTAATAGCAGGAGAGGAGACAGGAGGAGTTTGCATTGGACATTTGTTCTGTGGAATAACACTACAGAGGGTCAAAATAAAATGCAAGGGAGATGCTATAAATATATAATTTGCTGCATCCTAGCTTCAAGTGGAATGAGTTTGTAAATAATGTGAAGGGATGTTAACAACTGCAACACAAACAATGCCCTGAGTTCACTTTGATATGATTTGCTATTGTGAGCACAATCACATTTACAGTTAATTTTAAAGTTGTATGTTGAGATATTTTTTAAAATGACAGAACAATTAAACTCATGCAGATTTGTGTATCAAGAGCAGGAGCTTGCTGTCCTGAAAATTTCCAAACAGGGCTAATTCTCTTGGGCATGTCTCATACATATGCGGAACAGTTAAAGTCTCAGATTGTTTTGGGTCTCAAACCATTGTAAGATTACTTCCATATACAATGACATAACACCATAAATAGAGAACCTCAGCTCATGGCATATTGACAGAACATGAAGGCACAGAAGTTGTGACATTAATCAAAATATTTATATAACATCTCCTTTAACTGTCTTGCCTGTTTAGAATGTAAAGGACAATGGCTGTGTCTTACTATGTTTGTTGAGCATCCAGTAAGGGGAGGGGGTCCTGATTTGGGGCCTTTAGGTACTAGTGTAATATAAATAATAAATATTATTATGATATAAATGCCAGTTGACACTGAGAAGCTGGATATATTCATACTTCCCCTGGTAGAGAGTTGGTATCCATTGCCAACAGAAAAAAACACTAAATAACAGTGGTGGATTTCAGGCTAGAAGGACGAGTTAGGTACTTTACCACCACAGTGAATGTGTCTATTGGCACATGTAGCAAAGTCTCTTTGACCCTCCAACCCTAGACAATGAAGTGAGACACAATGTTTTCTTGCATGTGAAACATTTCTTGGGCAGAACCAACACACAAGACACACACATTAAAACCAGTCTCTCCACAATACTGGAACTTCACTGAACATAGCAGGGAATAGTGCAGAAATTGTGAGCACTGATTCTATTATCTTTATCAGTGAAGTAAATAAAATCTCAGTGAAGTCTTAAACCTTGCATGTCAAAGAAATACTGTCCTAGTTTTATGGTTAATGCACAAGACTCAGCGGCAGAAGGTAATTTAAGAAAAATAATCTCTCAGAACAGAGAGTCAGTCTTTTTGTTCTGAGTTTGTACAGTATAGAGTTTTGTTAATAGTTTACAGCCTAGCACCCTGATCTATGATTGGGGGCCCTACACACTACTGCAATATAAATAATAACTATAACAGAAGAACTGACTTTTATTCCTGAGTCCACCATAGATTTTCTATGTGACCTTGGGCAAATTACATAATCTCTCTGTGCCCCAGTATCTACCTCTAAAACAGAGATAATAATACTAAACTACATCTCTACAGTTTTATGATTATTCATGTTTCGAAGCACTTTCGATATCCTCAGATCTCAAATTAAAGGCACTATAGAAATGCAATGTATTATTTATATTAAAATATAATTGTTATATATATATATATAACACATCTCTATATGTGTTGTTTGATAACTTCTTTGAGTTTTGTTTGTTGTCTATTATGTTACTCCGATAGATCAGTAATAAAAAATAACTTGCATATATATGGAAACGCATTTTGCTGCTTGCATTCTGCTTTACTGTTCCTAAATGAACAACTGTTCACATACATACTGTATTGTAATTCCACTATTATCCCAGAAATTCCCAGTGCATACTGAATATCTATGCTTCAGTACCTGAACAGAAGCATGGAATAACAGAACAGTAAAATTCCAGAATCAGGCTATAACATAGCTTCAATAAATATAATAGCTGAAGATGGCAAACATATGTCTCTATGACTCGATACTTATCCAAGAACAAGGAGTATCCTAGCAGGCTGAGGATGAAAAAGAAGTAATTTCTCACTGCAATTGCAACCTAGAGGTCTAAGATTAGCAATGAGTCCAGCAACTCTTGAGTCTGCCTTAATGTATATAGGAAAATCTTCAGTGAAAGGATGGAAAAAGAGGTCTGTCTTTTGGAAACTGGAGCGACATGATCAGTTGTTTCACACAGGTTAACACAGAGCCATGGGATGGTAATAACTTTCAGTCATTACACTCTAGGGCTGGATTCAAAGGCTCCATGTCCCATTACAAATTCTCTCAGCATCCAGTTACAATATCCTGACTTTCATAAACTGACACCCACAGATCACCACACCTATTTTCACAGATCCAGTAACCACCCCAAATGCACAAAAAAATCTATAGCCAGGCACTCAGATACCACAGAATATGCTCCAAGAAGAAAATCTGGGATATACACTTTAACACGTTTAAAACCACCTTCACCAAACAAGAACGCTCCACCAGAGAAGTAGATTGAATCATTGAATGAGCCAACCAAATATCCCAAGAGAATCTGCTTCAGTATGTAAATAAACTCCCCTCCAACTGCACAGGGTATCATTAAATACTTACAACCCATACTCAAATGGGATCACATCCTGAAAGAAATATTTACTGAACATCCTCTTCTAGACTTCAAACAACCATCCGGCCTCTCCAAACTCATAAGAAGCAAGCTCCCTACAGACCAGGACATACCAACTCAAAGTAGTTGGGGTGGGAGAATTTACCTTCCCTGTAAATAAATTAATTTTGTTTCCATCAGATGGAATCAGATGGGATCTTTTCCCTCTTTTTCCTCTTTACATTTTAAGAGCTATTTTAAATGTTTTACAGAGAAGTGGCATCATTCTAGTCTAGGACTGTCTACTACTCTGTGTTTGTACACTGCCTAGCACAATGGGTGCTTTGATTCTTGGTTGCTCCTTGTGCCACACTGTAATACACAGTAACATTTTCTTCTCTGAACTGCACGGTGCCAATGGAAGGTGAGTAGCATACCTAAGATAAGTACTGCCATGTGGATGTGAGAAGAGAATTTTGCCCTAAGGATTTAAACATGCCTCTGTTCAGCTAAGTGATCAAACTTTGTGCATTCATCTTTTAGTTTATTTAAATTGTAAATGAGGCAAAAACAGAGCATTTCTTTTTGCAGTGTGTTTATACGGTGTCTTGCACACTGTATAAAATTTTGGGGGAGTTCCTGGGTACTTCTGTAATGAAAATAATAATTATAATAATGAATATTCTACACATGTATATTTTAGGGCTTTGGATTGTAATGGTCGGCACAACTGGAAAGTAATGAATAGGACAACAGTGTATTCATTCAGACATAAAAAGGGCTCCATGAGTAAATTTGTTTAAAATACTTCAACAAGACCCCTTGATTGCTGTGGGACTTTAAGATTACATCCTGTGACATGGTCTAAATGTCTGTACAATGTAAAAGAAATTAAGAAAAATACATGAAAAGCTATGAAAGCCTCTAGGGAAAGGGAAGGAAGGAAAAGCAAGGGGAGAAGCAACAGAAAGCATGAAGAAATTGGCTGAAATGAATTGTATCCCTCCAATTTTGGCCCACATCAGTGAATACTTTTTTTCCTACCCACTAAAACAATGTAACTGTTCTAGTCTTACGCTGATCTAGTCTTACCTTGTCTCCTTTTGTTTCCTTTGCTCTTGTTACCTCTATTTTTAGGATGCATTCATGATTGATAGGATTACAATAAAACTAAGAACTTCCTGTGTCAATATCTGATGATAGACTGCTATAATAATACATGTACCCACTCATCAATGTTTTGTCATGATTTCAGAAAACCATCCTATATTAAGAAAGACATAAGATACCATATGGATTGCTGTGTAAGTAGAATAGCTTCATTGTCCCTATCTGCAGATCACATCCTGTTGTTATTCTCAGTTTATGTATCAGGTAGATTGTAATTTGGCAAGCATTTTTTCTTCAGTACTTGTATCTTTAGGTCAGATAACCATTATACAGTGCTTCCATGTTGATATATTATAAAAATCTGCTAGTACAAGCTTCTTACTATTTTTGTACTTCATTTTCTCAGAAGACAAGACAATACATAAACAACAAACATTATCTGTAAACTTAGATATATACTCCACTGTATATATATGAACACAGGAGTATCAACATAATGTGCAATCATACCGTCCATTCACAAAGCCTTGTCAAGTCCCTCAGAAGGTACGTATAGTTATTTCTAATCTTGACAAGCCGGATTATTTTGTTTTATCTGTACATTTTGCTACTCGGCCATCCATTTTCATGATTTCAGAAATACATTAAATAATCCAGGTTATTGTATGAGCATTAGGGGGAACCTCCTGTTAACTGTTTGCCATTTTGAAATTTCACTATTTATTTCTAGTTTGTTTTTGTCTCTCTTAGCCAGTTTCTGATCTATAACAAAATTTTACCTAACTAACTTTTCCATAATAACCTCTTGTGAGGGACTTGATCAAAGATCATTGAAAAGTCCAGGACCAATGGTTATGAAAAGCAATACCCCAAATAAAGAAAACGGTTCTCCCCAATTCCAAAGAATCAGGCCCCAGACCCAGGTCAATATATAAATCAGATCTTAGCCACAAATTACACTACTGCCAATCCTTTAGAATCTAAAATCTAAAGGTTTATTATACAAGGAAAAAGAGATAGGTGAGGGTTAGGAATGGTTAAAATAAGTCAGTTACATGCAGTAATGGCAAATCTCTTGGTTCAGGCTTGCAGCTGTGGTAGAATAAACTGTAGGTTCAAATCAAAGTATCTGGAATGCATCCCCTCCGGGAATGGGTCATTCAGTCCTTTGTCCAGAGCTCCCGTGTGTAGCAAAGTCCCATCCAGAGGTAGGTACCAGGCTGAAGACTGGAGGCTGAAGACCACATAGGGGAACTCGCCCAGGTTTTTATAGTTTTCCCCAGGTACAGGAATTCTCTTTGTCCTTGCTGTGGAAACTTACAGCAAAATGGAGTATTGAGTCACCTGCCCCCTCGCTAAGACACAGGGTGTGTCCGCTCTCTCTCAATGAGTCCATTGTGTAGCCGATGATCCTTAATGGGCTATCAACCAGGCCAGCCGAGCTAACAGCAGCTTGTCTGGAATTTCACCCAGAAGTAAAGCATAAGTTTGAAATACAGCCAGTATTCATAACTTTAGCTACAAAAAAGATACACACATACATATAGCATAATCATAATCAGCAGACCATAACCTGGTCATAGACACCTTACATGACCCCCTTTACATAAGATTTGGTGCCCCTGCAGGACCTTGGTTGCACCAATGATCTCTATGATTCCAGATAATTTCAGTAATGTGACAGGCTGGCTCCGGGAGGCTGCAGTTTGGGTGGTGGAAGAGAAACGCTGGTCCAGCATAACTGGGACTGCTGTACCCATGCTACTCCTGGTCTCAGTGCTGCAGAGCTATTCAGAACCTGCCCATTGAAGCGGGTGGCACTTACTTCAGGTGGCCCCAGCCCCATGCTGCTCCTGGAAGGGGCCAACATGCCCCTGTGGCCCCCGGGAGGGCACATGGCTCTGTGCGCTGCCCTCTCTGCAGGCACTGCCCCTGCCATTCCCATTGGCCAGAATTCCACAATCCCAGCAAATGGGAGCTGCAGGGACAGCGCTTGCAGGTAGCACGCGGAAACCTCTGGTCCCCGCCCCACAGGGCTACAGGAGCTGGCTGCTTGTGGGAGCAGCATGGGTCAGGGCAGGCAGGGAGCCTGTCTTAGCAGTAGCCCTCCTGCACCACCAGAGATCGCGGTAGATTGTGATCAGCAGGGAACCGCACTGAGGATCGATAGGAACTGCCACTGGCTCACCAGCCTAGCAGTGAAGAACACTGGGCTAGGCACTCTAAAACATAATACACAAGACTATCCTTGCCCCCTACAGAATTTACACTCTAAACATATACAGGAAACAACAGGCGGAGAAAAGCAGAGAGACAGAGTAGGAGGACAAGTGAACAGTGAAACAATCATATTGAGTACAGTGAGCAGCAAAACCAACATACTCACCACCCCTATTACAGCTTAATTAGATTTGGTTGCTTCTTTGTTCTCAGTAAACTTTTATCTCATTAGATTCAATGGCATATATCATATATATATTGTAGCAAATTACTCCCACGATATTGATGGGTCCTGCGCTTTCTCTTCTTGTGGGGGAATTCAGGGAGCCTTTTTCTTGCCTCTGAACAGGGTATTAACTGTCCCACTAGTATCCTAGAGGAGAGAAGGGGAGAGGGAGGGACCCGGGCCCGCCCTCTACTCCGGGTCCCAGCCCAGGGGCCCTGAGGATAGCGGTAAACCACTGGGATTAGCTACTCCTTCCCCTGGACTACTTCCCTCTCCTACTCTTCAGCTTGTGGGGGGCTTCCTGCCCTCTCTCTACACAAGCCAGGTGTTCCTTTACTTAGGGTCTGGGTCTTTCTTAGCTCACCGCAGCACTTTTCCAAACTCTCTCTGCTCCAACTCCTCCAAACTCTCTCTGCTCCAACTTCTCCAAACTGTTCTCTGCTCCAACACCTCCAAACTGCTCTCTGCTCCAACGCCTCCAAACTCCTTCCAAACACCCACACCTGTCTGTCCGAGGCAGGGGTTTTTATTAAGGCCTTAATTGACAGCAGGTGCTCCTAATTAACCTGCTGCCTGCTTCCCTAGTCTACAGGGAGCCACGCCCTAATGAACCTGGAGCTGATATATCTCCCCTCAAACACTCTGCCACAGCTCCCTGACCTTCCTCTATCACAATATATACACACACATACCCACAAGATTCCCAAACACACAACTATATATATTATCTCTATTATATACATATTTGTGTGTTTGTGTTTGTGTTGGAACCTTGTATATAAAGTTTCCACCTGCAGCAAATTTTGATGGCTTAGTTATAGAACCCTGGAAATTGTGTTTATAACAGAGATGCTGCCATTGCCTTAACTATACTGACACCTGTCAAACCTACTATAATTTATCATCTAGAACAGGGGTCAGCAACCCGCGGCTCCGGAGCCGCATGCGGCTCTTTCATCCCTCCGATGCGGCTCCCTGTGTGTTCTAATTTTAACCGGCCCGCAGACTGTTCTCTATGCGGCCCGCCAGCACTGTCCATCCAGTGCGCGGAGCCGCAGCCGAAAGAGAGGGGCGGGGTCAATAAGAGGCGAGCGGCAGGGGGGGAGAAGAACGGAGGCGGAGCCGGGGCCGGGGCACGAGGCGAGGCGGAGCCGGCGGAGAAGTGCGAGTCGGGCCGGGGCCGGGGCAGGAGGCGAAGCGCGGCGGAGCCGGCGGATAAGAGCGAGCCGGGGCCGGGGCACGAGGCAAGGCAAGGCAAGGCAAGCTGGGGGAGGGGGGGAGTGAAAGCACGGCCGGGGGGGGGGGGGGGAGGAAGAAGAGCGAGAGCACGGCTGGAGGGGAGGGGGAGGGAAGAAGAGCGAGAGCACGGCCGGAGTGGGGGGGAGGGAGGGAAGAAGAGCGAGAGCACGGCTGGAGCGGGGGGGAGAAAGAAGAGCGAGAGCACGGCCGGAGGGGGGGGAGGGAGGGAAGAAGAGCGAGAGCACGGCTGGAGGGGAGGGGGAGGGAAGAAGAGCGAGAGCACGGCCGGAGGGGGGGGGAGGGGGTCGGCCCTCACACATCTTCACCGTCCTTACCAAATCTGGCCCTCTTCCCAAAAAGTTTGGACACCCCTGATCTAAATGCAACACATTATAGTTTGTTTATACATAGCATAAAGGCAAAGAAAACGTTATATGCAGTGTTATTTCATTTTAAATGTCAAAAGGGTTTTGTGGCTCCCAGTGTTTTCTTTACTGTGGGAAACGGGTCCAAATGGCTCTTTGAGTGGTAAAGGTTGCAGACCCCTGATCTAGAAGATAACCACCTTAAGAACATTACATAAATGCGACATTAATGAACAATTATAGCCATCAATTTATCTTCCTGGTATGATTTTCTTAACTAGACAATTAAAAACAACAACAACAACAACAAAGTATCTTTGCAAGACAGTAAGCTTTAGGTTAATAAACAGGTGTATTCATATTATGGGCAGGTGTAAATTGTCACTCAAAGTCATGTTTGATACAGATTGTTTTTCATTTTATTTATTTACTTTTATTCCATTTGTTTCCAAGCTGTTCTTATTTTTCCAGTCTGAGTTATACAGTTGATTTGGGCTTGATTGGTGGCCAGACATATAACACTCAACGGTTGGGCAGACAAATTGTAACTTCTTTCTTTGGCTCAGTAACTTCTTTCTGTGGCTCAGTTTACTCATCTGTAAAATAGGGATAAGAAACAGAAGCTTCAGTAACTCATGTTTGTAAAATAAAGTGCACTGACTGAAAGAGAATATAGAAATGTATTTTACAAATGAATGGTCCCACATTGCTGAAAATATTATCATCTGGAGGCTCTGAAAGATAGGGTGGATTTTTAGGGGTCTGTTTTGTTTTGGGGGGATGGTATAACACTTAATGGGCTCAGTCCCCAAACCCACCTTTTTACTCTCCTGTTCCTGAGTCAACCAAATGCTGAAATGGCCCTCAGCGCAGGATGAATTATAAACATGATTTTAAAAAATAATCAAACAAAATCCAAGAATATGAATTAGATTTATACATTGTTCAAAACCACAACATCTGTTGGGCTCAGTTCTCAGTCTGGTTTCCAGGAACACAAAAGCAGCTGGAAAGATGCCTTAAAGGGGCAGCCAAGATTTTCCTCTGACACAGAGGAATCTTCAGAAGCCGCAAAACTGGCATGGCCACCCACCTCGGCCAAAGGGAGGGAGGAAGGGAGCAGAGCAGAGCACATGGCATTCCACCAGATCATGCTCGCTTAAAGGCTGCTGAAAAGGTATGTCAGTCCTGCAACTGGGAGATGTGACTGCAGCATATGTAGCAGTGGTGAGCAACCTGCGGCCCATCAGGGTAATCCACTGGTAGGCCGTGAGACAGTTTGTTTACATTGACCATCCAAAGGGCTCGATGTTCAGTAGTGATGAACACCCACAATTCCTGACAAAATCAGCAGAACCTGTGTGAGTTTAGCGCTTCTGCAAAGCAGGCCTATGTATTGTATTCTTGTTTTTTATATACTTGGAGTAATGGGAAAAATTCGGCATTCAGACTCCAATGGGAATTGCATGCGTGAGAGAGAAGAATTTTGCCCAACGTATGCAGTTCCTTAGGAAACGAGATATTTTCCAATAAGGCATTTATTTGCTGGCTACTTACATTATTTTGAAGCCAGTTATTTAATTACTGTGCTAGAATTTCTGCATGTAATCATTCCTACTCCATTGTCTTCCATGAAGCAGACCTGAACCCCTTCCAGGCAAACTGCCTTGAAATCACTGCAGACAGAGAGGGAACTTTTCAACATCATTTACTTTGGGACATTCTAAACCAAAGCCAAAAATGATCTTCCAATCCAGACAGGAACTTAAATAAGTTCAGCCCTGCCAAGTACTTTATCACCGTAATGCAAAGAGACAGAGACCGCAAAATCATCTGAAAAGATTATTGAAGCCATTTTGACGTTCAGGGGAAAAAAACAGTTACGCCTCTTTTGAAGGCATTATTGAACAGACCAAGAAGAGGAGGGGAAAATAGAAAAGACACACTTAGAAAATCAGTGAAGTCTGTAAACTGGAGTTGGATGCTGATGAGCAAGTGAAAATGAAATGTTATAATTAGTTCTTGCTAGCAAAGAAGTCACAGCAGCATTCCTTATTTCAGAAAATAAGTTTGCCACTGAGCAGAGAGAGGATTTTGCTGAGCATACAGCATTCAAATTATTTGTAGTGGAACTAGTATGCTAGCACATTATTCACTTGTAATACAATATTCAAGCACTGTACACTCTTAGGGACTGATCCTGCAAACACTAGCTACCAGGAGTAGTGCTGAAAGCTCCAACTGAGATGTACATGTCATCGTGCTAGACAGTGTATAGACATGTAGGAAGACAGTACCTGCCCCAAAGAGTTTGTTGGGTGTAGGGACTTCGCTGAAGTCCCAGGAGTCACTCCAAGTAATAAGCATAATGCTCAGTAAGTAGGATCAAAGCTGTATTATAAAACTGAAGGGTAGACAGTGCAAGTTACAACATTTTAGCTACTGTGTTTTTTAAAAAAAACTTTTTAATCCTAGTCAATACTAACCCAAAGAGTTTATAATCTAATTAGAAACATGATACAGTAAGTGTAACAAACAATAGATGTAAAGGAGAAAGAAAAGAAGAGGCTAACAATAATAAATCACAGGGTTATAAAGATTAGCTTTGGGTAGAATTTGAGGTTTTTAAATCATTTGAAACTTAAATAAATAAAATTAATCAGCTATCCTTACACAATTGAGCAATCAACAGTTTTTTGTAGGTATCACAGCGGAAACGGTTTGAAGGAGAGATTAGAATAAGGAAAAGATAGTGGCATCACAGGGCTGGGGAGGGTGTTCCACTGATAAGCAAAGCAGAGAGATATTTGTGGGAACAGCTTTGCTGAAGTCCTTGGGGCCACTTAAAGTAATAAGCAAATGCTCAGTAGTAAGTGGCATCAAATCTAGGCTGACCATACGTCCCGTTTTGAACGGGACAGTCCCGTTTTTTACACATTTTCTGACCATCCCGTCTTTTTAATAAAAATATCAAATTTGTCCCGTTTTTCGTAAAAAAAACGGGAGGCAGCTTATTTCAGGGACCCACGGCCGGGTCCCGCCTCCTCCCGCAGCCCTTCAGTCCCTTCCCCTCCCCAGCCTGCTCCCCCCCCCCCCCCCGCTGCTGCCGCCGAGCCCGTGCAGTTGGCTGGGCCGCCCCCACCTGTCGTGTGCCTGCAGCTGAGCAGCGGCGCGATTGACTGGGCCGCCCCCACGTGTCGCACGAGCTGGTTACAGCAGAGCCTGGCGCAACGGCAGAGTGGAGCTGCTGGCCGTGCAGGGGCTGCCTGGTGCCTCGCTCCCCCTGACCCCCCCCCCCACGTGGAGGAAACGCGGAGCCCAGCGTAGGTAGGGGCTGGGGAGGGGGGCGCAGCGGCGGGGCCTGCAGGGGTGGGATGAGCTGGGGGGTCATGGGAGAGGTGGGAGGCTGTGGGGGGGTGGGGCTGTGTTTTGAGGCCATTGGGGGGGGGTCTGTAGGGGTGTATTGGTTGCTAGTGGGGGGCTATGGGGAGAGGTTGTGTAGGGAAGGCTGTGGGGGTGTAAGGGGCTGGGGGGTTGGTAGTGGGATGGTGTTGGGGGGCCTGGAGGTGGTTATGTGAGGGTTGGGTATTGGTGACTTTATGGATATGGGGGGGGAGGGTGTTGTAGGGTTATATTTGGGGTCTGAAGGGAGTTATAACCCCATCCCGTTTTTGCCATCTCAATGTCCCATTTTTGTCACAAGGAAATATGGTCAGCCTAATCAAATCCTAATCTTAACCATGATACTTGTTTCTTAATTGTATTGATTTCATTCACTTAAGACACAAAAAGTATCTTCTCCAGGCTCCAGGTGCCTTGACAAATAATTAAACCACAATCCTAAACAACAAACAAAGCAAAGGAAAAACAAAAGGGAAAAAAACCCCAACAAACAGAAAAATCAACAACAACATCAGAAGGAGAACAGCAAATCCCACGCAACAGCCAATAAATATACATAAGAGACCTATGAAGTACCCACTGGGTAGAGGGTAGGAAAGCAGTATTTGCTGCACTCCTTCAGGGTGCGGTTGCCCCTGCCAATGTGAATCTCTGTTCCAGCAGGCTCCAGCCAGTAGCATCTGATAAGGGCCTCTGCTCAGGGTTATGAACAAAGGCCAATGATGAACCCAGCAAAGAAGGCAAAATACTTCCCAAATGAGGGTGAAGGTGGATAAGCTATGATATCAGAACCATCTGCTGCCTGATGTTCCCAAACAAAACCACCACTCTACATCTCCCCTATCCCAAGGATATAGAGTGATTCAAGAGGCATCTGATTAAACATGGTCCATACTTTAGACCGAACTCCATAATGCCTTTGGCGTTCCCGACTAATTTGAGAAAATACACCAGGTTTGCCACCTGGAATGTACTAATCCTAAGTAAGGTTGGGAACCAGGTTTCATTAGTCCAAGAGTTGAAAAGACACAATGTTGCAGTCACTGGGATAATCAAGGTGAGACTCATGAAAAATGGTTAACATTCTCAGGAGGATGCAAGTCTACTGTACTCTGGAGGAACCAGCCATATAAATGGGGTAGCACTTGTCCTCTGTCCATCCTTTACTAAACCACTTACAATGTGGCACCCTATTCTGATTGACTGCTATATGCCAGGTTGGCACATCGCCATGGGCAGCAGTCCATCATGACAGCCTACGTGCCCACTGAGGAAGCTACAGACACTAATAAAGATGAATTCTGTCAGCAGCTCACAGCTGTGACATACTTTGTTCCACTGCAAGACAAACTCCTGATATTTGGAGATGTGAATGCTGCCCCAAGTTGTCCTAGAAATGGCTTTGAGACTATTGTCTGGCCCTTCTGCTCTAGAACCATAAATGACAACTGTGAGATTTCTCTCCTTTTGCACTTCTAATAATATTACCATCACTGGCAATTAGTTCAGGCACTTAGATATCCATTGGGAAACCTGGATATCCAATGATGGCTGGATGAGGAAAGAGCTGGATCATATACTGGAATCATAGTATAGCAAGATCATATTGGGTCTACAGAGATGCAGAAGCCCTGGAAAATACTGACCATTGTCTCCTTGTTACTAAAATGACTATTATGTCTCAGAATTACCAGTGAAGCAAGCAATCCCTTAATAGGAAAGTGGCAAAGGCTTCCACACACACTATTTCTAACCAGCTTTTTGTAATAGCACTGATTATTCTGCTATCTAGGCATTCTTTGGGTTATTTGGATTGACACAGAGAAGTCTCCAGTAGGGTTCATGTGATCTTCAGCTCTTCTCCTTTTAGGTATTTGGAAGCTCTGTTTGGGGCGTGGTTTTGCTTTGGTTTAGGGAGTTTCATAGTGGTGAGAGGATAATGATAGAAAGGTTTTTATCAAAGAGGAAGGTCTTGCAGCACAGCCTAAAAGTGGTATATTTTTGATTAGTCTAATCTTCTCTGGGAATTTATTCTGTAGTACATCCACTTGACTGAGAATGCTTTGTCTCCTATCTTATTTGCTTTGACCTGGACTTTGTGATCTGCATTGCCTCAGTAGGATACAATTGTTTGGTTATTTCACAAAAGAAGATTCAGTCTCTAATGGAGCTGGGATCTTATCAATAAGATGTGGAATGGAGGATTGTCCAGAGCAGAGGGGTAATGTGATCCGATCAGGTAACCTAATGGAGGAGGCTGCATTCTGCTCATGACTTTGCATTGTTTTCACATGCAGTTGCCGAAAATTATGAGGCAACTTCCTAGGCCACTGCCAGAGGGTTCTATCACACTGGACCCTTTGGGCGATACTTCCTGTGTATCTCCACTATGCTGTGGTGTGTAATCTCCACTATGCTCCTTGGACGAAGGTACAGTAGGTCTGCATGACTTCCTAGTGGTAATCCCATGGATCTTTGTATATGGATTACAAGGGCCAGGACTTCATCCAGAATGAAGAGGCAAAGCTTCCTAGTAAGCAAGAGATGGATTAAGATACTTTCTGACACTACCTGATCATCCTAGGCTCAGTGCCAGCATGGGTGATGCTGAGTGGGGGAAGGAATTTCTATTTGTCAAGGAACAATAACCGAGGAACCTCTATTGCCGCATTATTGCCATCCTTACCATGGATGTGTAGATTCAGGGGGAAAGAAGGTAAAAGACTGTCAAAGAAAAATGTTTCTGACTAGTTTGTTGTATCACGCTGAGAGTCCCCTACTTCAGACACATAATGTTTAGTCTAAGACATTACTCTAGCTCCTGTTATAGCAGAACCAGTCTGTTCAGATGCTCAATGGGACTTGTCTGACTCAGCTACCACAAAACAATATCAGTCATCTGTAGTCAAAGTCCCATGCAAAATAAACTGCTTCTCACAACTGACATTCACGTGGAGCAACCAAAAGGTTATAAACCTTTGTGCAGACAGAAGCTTACCAAGTTAAGAAAAGCTTCTGTCATCAGAATCTCTCAGGCTCCATTGTCTCAAATACAGTCTGATCATTTTCCACTTCAACTCATAAGCAAGTGTTTCCCTCCCTGTACAGTTTTCCCTGGCCCTTTCCTGATGGAGGAGAGTGCTCATTAGCTGAAACCAGCCTCATTTTGTCGCTCCACACCACTGGAAGGGTTCTCTCCATTTGCTACAGAGAAGGCAGACATGGGTCATTTCCTTGATCTTGAGCAGGTTTTTAATAATCTCTCCACTAGACTCAGAACTAGGTCTTTCCACTCCATCATACAACTTTATCCACTTCCACTCATTTCTGAGACATTATTACTAAAACAACCAAACTCTGCAGGAGATGAAGATACCAGATTAATAGAACAACATTGATTCCATGTCACCTACCCCAATTATTCTACCACATTAGGGAGGCAAAAGGATAGGATCTCATTAAAGCAAAAAATAACAACATCCATTCATTTTAGGGCAAGGAAAGCTATTTGGAGATTATGATCAAACAAAAATGTCCCACATTATCCTGATGGATAGTCCAGTGCTTTTACAGAATTTAATAACGGTCAAATTTATTAACATATTGATACTATTTTAGAGCATTCTTGTTATCATGCCAGGATTATTTGTAGCTGTTATTGTAAGCCTTACATTAAAATTTATATATACAAAATTGAAAATTGTACTATAGAAATGTATTCTTCATTTGACTTAAATTGTCATTAAGAGACCATTTTGCCTAATGCAAGTCACATTTCTATTTTACTTAAGATAACGTATACCTTTATATGCTAGATTTCATTTTATTGTAGTGACGTATTACATTTTCACAGCAAATCAAAATAACGTATCTCCTCTGCTTAATGAAGGACTGAACACCTAGCTTTCATTATACTGTAATTACACAAACTTTGCTTTTGTCATAATGAAATAGAGATTGTTAGTATTTTGAATGGGGGAAATAATTAAAAAATCCAAGGCAGAGTTGCTGATAGCTCTACAGCTCATTTAGTTTACAGCTTAGAAGTCATTGTGAAACTGAGGTTGAACTGGGTGGAACAGTGTTACAAGTGTTTAAAACATGAGAACAGTATTCTTAATATAGCTATGAGCAAGTAACACAGTGGGTGGAATTCCCAAAGGAAACCAGTAAATACTGTTACCATATGTTAAAATAATTTCACTTTAAAACCCTGAAAGCTGTAATCATATTGATATGAATGTGCTGGAAGAACTGAAATACATTTTGGCTCCAGAAGCGAATGTTTTGATGACAGATTCTTCACAGCAACAGGCACCAAATGGCAACAGGAGCTGTACCAAAAAAAAAAAAAAAAAAAAAAGGTGTGTGGGGGGAAGTGTTATAAAGAGGGTGGGAGCAATAAGTTGAAGAATGCAAAGTAGAGCCGTGCAATGTACTAAAATGCAAATGAAAGTCTGTCCCTTTAACACAGACAGCAGGGTCTTTCCCTATACCCCAGCCCCATTTGTAGTGTGCACATGAATGGAATACAAAAGCCTTTATCTAAGAATGCAAAATACCCTAAAGCACCAGGTCTTTGACCTTATTCTGACCTCAAGCAGCAACAGTAAAATGTCTCTAGCAACAGAACACTTGAGATATTACACGCTAGGCAAAAAGCTAGGCAAGTACAAGGTTAGGTTTGAAATTTGAATTGCACAACAGTCAGGATATTCAGTGGTGGTTCCCATAGCACATTTAACTTTTCCTCTTTTTGCATATGCATTACAACAAATCCTTTTGTTTTTTACATGATCTGCCCTTAAACCATAATTTTTATGAAGTAATACAGTTACACATGTATATTTAAGGTGCTGTTTAAGGGACTATTTAGTGGGAGTGCAGTAGTAAAAATCATTTGTCAAGCAAATACAATACAGCATCTGTTCTTGACATGAAGAGTGCATTTGGGATGCACATTCTAGGTAGACTGCTATGGGTGCTGCACACTGAGATAAAAGAGATCATATTTTATAAATCTAAAATATAAATAGACATACAAACAAGCCCTGGCTTCTTTGGCCACTGGTACTTCCTAGCCCGCAGTGACATTAATTTCAGAATATAAAGGAAAGGGCAGCTCTGTTCCTTATCATCCCACTTTCTCTGATTGACCAGATGCCTAAGGAGAGTATCAGGGGCCAAGAAACAGAAAACACGGGGCAGAGAGCACTAACAGAGGTGGGAACAATGGCGCTGTCATGGCCTGAGTTTGCCTCCACTTGCTGGTCATGCCAGAAAGCAAGAGATAGAGCAGCTGTTTAAACGTGGTTCATCCACCTGCAGCTTGCTCCTGAGTGGACTCAACTTCCAGAGTAGCACAGAGTCGTATAGTCAGTGGTTTGGGAGAGAGGGAGGGCAGAGCTCCACAAATATATAGAGATTCCCCTGAGGGAAAACAATGGGACAATGGAACTGAGAGAGCAGTATTTAAATGTGGGCCAATGGAGTAAGGCCTGGGGCCGCAGTGAACAAGACACAACGTCCACCAGTCAGAAATGAAAACAGAAACTTTTCCACACGTTTCCATTTTCGTTTGGATTGGATCTCCTGGATTGTTCCAGCCCACCGGCTAGCTCTCTGGTCATGTGTCTTAGTATCATCAGGCCTGTCTGTCCTTCCCCTTGCCTCCTTTTTGTTCACTTATGTCAGCTCCCAGACCTCCAGTTAAGGTGTTGAGAGCTAAGCATTGACCCGGGGAACAAGCAGCAGGGTTCCACTTCTCATACAGCCGGAGGCTGATAGTAACCTGAAGACTGCCTGCCTCCTTTTTATATACAATAACTCAGATTTGGGGGAGAAGGAGTTGGTGGTGTCTGATGGGAAGAACAAGCAAACATACAATCAATCACCTCCCTTAGCCCACCCCAGGATCCTCAGGCTGACCTTGTGCATAGTGGTGTCGTCCAAAGGACAGGAGTTGGCTAGATCTGAGGTGCAAGAAAAATAGTTGGTAGCAAGTTGATTAGTTCCTTTCATCAGGTGAAGGGGGTTAGGGAGCAGCAATTTTAATCTTAGCCCAGGTATCAGAAAGGATAGAACTATCACTGGACAGATTGAAAGCAGGAATCTGGGATCAAAGGTGAAGTGCATTTATTTAAAAAAGTTAGAGGCTATGAAATTGCTATATACTGTGTGAATCTTTGTTTTACATTATGCTCTAAACTTGTTCTTACTGATTTTAGTCAGTCTCAATATTTGTACACATGCATAAAACTGCAGGGATTCTGTAAATTCAGAGGGAAGAACACCACCTACTGGCTCACAAATGCCACTTCCTGTGCTTTTCTTGACTGGAGCCTTCTTGAGAAAACCTTGTAAATAGTATCAGAGAGGTAGCCATGTTAGTCTGAAATCGCAGAGGTAACAAAGAGTCCTGTGGCATGCACCTTAAAGACTAACTAAAGTATTGAAGCATAAGCTTTCGTGGGCTAATCCACTTCATCGGATTATCACTAGGAGACCTTTTGAAATGGAGATCTGTTGTCAGTAACTCGGGAAATGCAATTAATTACTGTAATGAGAGAACCAATCTGAACTTCTGTTAAGCCCCTGGCTGATAGTGTCCAATTTGAAAATTAATTCCAGTTCCTCAGTTTCTCGTTGGAGTCTGTTTTGGAAGTTTTTCTGTTTCAAAACTGAAACCATCAAATCTTTAATGGAATGGCCAGGAAGATTGAAGTGTGCTCCTACTGGTTTTTGAATGTTATGATTCCTGATGTCAGATTTGTGTCCATTTATTCTTTTGCGTAGAGACTGGCCGGTTTGGCCAATGTACATAGCAGAGTACATACCATCTACCCTAGTGATAATGGACCATCTACATTTAACAGCCCTCTTAGAATTGGTATGCTAATGTACATTTTTTTTTCTTTCTGTGTGTATAAATGCATTTTACTTCTGTTCCATTCTATGCATCCAACGAAGTGAGCTATAACTCACGAAAGCTTATGCTGCAATAAACTAGTTAGTCTCTAATGTGCTACAAGTATTCCTCGCTTTCTTTACAACACAGAAAGTGAGGCCAAAAAACAGGGGAGGCAAAGCAGGTTTTACACTATCCTGTAGTGCCTGGATTCTGGGATGCTGCAGGAAACAAAATGACCCAGACAAGTATAAATGTGAGCAGCAGTCTTATTGCCTATGGGCGGCTCTGCAATCCAGAATTTCCCTAGCATTAAGTATTACAGGTTCACCCTCTCCAACTCCTTCCCTTGCCCCTCTATACATGCCCCTACACTAGGGAAATAACGGAGTGCAGTATGAGTCTGTTCACATGAACCCAATGCTACTCTCAGACCATTGCCTCCCCTTTATGAGCAGAGCAGTGTATAGGGCCTGGAGAAGCAGCCATAATCTGACCCAAAATCTTTTGTGTTCACTGTAAAAAGACAAACAATAAAATAAGTACTTCTCCAAGACAAATTATTGGGGATAAAAGCAACAGAAAAATACCATGGCATACCTGATAGACTCTGTAGTGAATAACCCTCTTAAATCTCCATTTCATGCAAGTAATGTAGGATTACAGGTTTCTGCTAATATTAGACACAAGCCCAGACACTCCCTTTTAACTAGCTTTGTCAGTTACCTCTGACAGTTATTGCCAAAGCCAGCCCTGGGGTATTATTGTTTCAAATAGATTTAAATGAGATTTGTCTGGGAAATAAATAAAATATTCTTCAGAACAAAATTAAATACATTTGCCTCAATTCCGAAAAGTTTTAATCCCTGAAACCTTTTTAAAATGTGTGCTCTACATACAGAAAATGGATTACACAGCAAAAGCAGTAACTTGAGACACTTCCATTTTTAGTGATATACAGAAACAGTTATCAAGTAAAGACATGACTTCAAGAAGAAGATAGCATGGTCAACTGTGTCAAAGCTGGCTGACAGAATAAGGAGGATGAAGATGGAGTACTAGTTCTGACATTTGCCAAAGAAGCGGTCACTAGAGACTATGGCGAGAGCAGTTTAAATTGAGTGCAAGGGTCAGAAGCTAGATTGGAGAAGGTCTAGGATGGAATTTGAGGAGAGGATTTTCAGAGAGTGTAAACAGCACACAATGAGATTAGAAGATTAAAGGGAGAGGCACAGTAGTTGGAGAGCCAACGGGGCTCTGGTCCATGACTAGAGCTCCTAGACACTGTAGAATAAATAAATAATGAATAATAATAATAATTAATAATAATGGCTCTTCATTGCTAGTCCTTTAGTGAGGGGTCAAACACCTTAACTGGGCAGGGCAGCTGTCTGAATGCAGTACAGTAGGTTGTCTTTGGTTGATTTCACTCAGAGAACAACAGGGAATTCATACTTTGACACAAATATAGCCCACCTAGTAACAGTTATATCCATATAAACAGTGTATGTAGACCAGCCTAAGATGGTAGATAAGGTTTAAATAGAAATCAAACCCAAAAGTGGCCTGATGTCCAGAGATACCAGTTGAGTCAGTACCTAGAATGAGGGAGGACCTCTTGCCTATAAATTGCTAATCCACTTTGGATCTAGGAGTGGGGTTGATAAATTCTTAAGGGAAGAGCATATAGCCCTTCACAGCCAAAGGGAGGGCTATCATAACACGGAAGTCTTGAGGGCGACAAAGAAGTAATTCAGGAAAACAAAGGAATCCTGTAGGATGTACTCTACTGCTAAAAATGACATGGTGGTTACACCCATTTAAGAGAAAGGAAGACAGTTTAACAAATTCATATTGGAAAAAAAAAACTGTAGCAGATATTACATTTCGCCACTGCCTCCAGTTAAAAGCCCCATCTTGAGAGGAAAAAGAGTGTGTTTTTCAATCCTTTTAACTCAGTCAGGTTACTTTAATACAATTGAAAAGGCCCAGAAGATGCAGACTAACCTGTTTGAAGCCATGTTGTCTGATCCTGTTGGAGTCTAGGCAACAATACAGCTAGCTATGTTTTCATATTTATTAGCCTGCTTCTTACAGAAGTTTTTCAACCCTGTTAAGCTAAAGACATTGACCCAATGTGATTGAAAAAAACCAACATCACCACATCCTTTTTTGTCTCTCGAGACAGGCCGAAGAATAATGGGATTAAGAAGTAAAATTCTTAAAAGGTCTGTTTAGAAACTAGTGTTATATATGGATTTGGAGAAGGAAGTAGACAAATTATTAATGAAGTCTGGTTGACAACACTCAATTGTTGCAGCTATTAAATCCCATATATGATTGGGGAAACTCCAGATAGAATTTGATATGTTGGCGGGATTGAGTAACAACACTACAGATGTTGAAACGGACCTTAGATAAATACAAGATTATATACACTGATGAAAAATAGTCTAAACTTGAGTACTGATGGTCTCTGCATGGGTATCCTGCTAGGGAAAGAATTAGGCATCAGTATTGGTAGTTTATTGAAGACATCATCCTTTTGTGGAGCAGTGGAGAAATGAAAATAGGAGGTATGGGTGCACTTCAAGTGTTAGAAACGAATTCATCTGCTAATAACAATGGTATGCATCCCTTCTGAGTAGTGAGTGTGAGTTTAGTCAAGTGATAGTGAAGAGATTCAAAGAAAAGAAATGGCGGTGATTATCGTTAATGCAGGATTCACACACAATGGGAAATGTTCCAAAGGATTAGTCTGCAATGAAAAGGGAAGAGTTCCATAGGATATGATAAATGTATTGAACATTTTGAATATTGCAAAAATTGATTGGTCCCTTTTTTTCCTTTTAAAATAGTTCCATAATGAAGGTAAATTTAAAAGTAATTATAGGAAATACTTCTTTACACATTGTGCAGTCAGTAAAGCTCATTGCAGCATGAGGTGGCAGAGTCAAATATAGTAGATAGATTTATAAAAGGCTAGAAAATTATATGACTTATAATATTTACAGTTATACTTCCTAACATAAGATGTTAGCAACTCTCATGTTTCAGGCTTTTAATTCTCTCCTACGAAGGTCAGGAGGAATTATTTTCCCTCCCATTATACAATGGACAAGATATTTCATAAGCTTGTTTTTTTTATACTTTATATTTATACTTTATATTTATATTTATGTATCAAATACTGGTAACTATGGGTGCAGCGATACTTTAATAAAAACGCACAGGACCAAGTCTCAGAGCCCATGTCAACTGATTCAGGCTTGTGAGACCCAAGCTGCTAAAAACTGCAGTACAGATAGGTGCAGTTACAAGTTCATTAGAGCTTCAGCTACAACAAGCACACAGTCTTATGAGGTCTCAGTAGGCCAAGTCCTTCCAATCAACATCTAAGGATTGAAGATCTCCATAAGTCAGAGCTCCTGTCCATTCATTGGATCAGGAAGAAGGCCCTGAGTCAGTTTAAAACTCAGGCTTTTACCCAAAAGTCTTTTCATTTGTTAGTTGGTCACTGGAGAATCAAGTTTGAACTAGTATAGGCGTATCTCTCCAGGAGGGTGGCTTCAAAGGTTTCCCCTCCCTACTTGAGAAGGTACATACAGTGCCACAACACATACACAATTGCATTTTTAATACAATGGGCCTTCAAAGATATTAACCCTAATTCAATAAGGTTTAACTTAATTCCATAAAGTTTGTTCAGGATATTGTCAGCCTGCCACAGTTTTAACCTGTAAGAACTGCTGTTGTTTTTTTAAATTAACTGCCTTTTGCATTTGGAGTTTGACCTCAATGAAGGTCAAAGGATGAATAATTAAACATGTAGGTAGATGCTCAGATTTCCTAGAAGTTTATGAACAGGATATGTTTGCCTCCTTAATTTCATCTAAGCAATCAGACATATGTAATCATGTCTGAGCACATTGGATGGTACAGAATAAGGAATGACTGTATGAAATAAATTATCTTTATTTTATACTGCATCAAGTCTTTCGAGTTTCAGTGCTGACCAAGTTGAGTTTTTTAAACATTTTCAACTCCATACAACAGTTTTAGACCGAAAGCTTAAAATCACATATCCAATTTCAAACTATAGGGGAAAATTTCGGCAGGATCACCTCTAATTACCTCAGCTGGAATCAGACTCGAATATTATGGCTAAACTCATACTAAAGGTTTGCCCATCCCAGTTTTAGTGGGAGCATTCTTGATTTTCATTTGGCTATCCTGAAATAGTTTTTGGGGCTGGCATAATATTTTCATTGCATGATATGACAACAGTGCAGCATGGCATGATTTTTATGCCCCCACATCATAAAGCAATATAATGATGTAGCAAATCAAACACCACAAAAATCATGGCATGACGACTGGAATCATAGTGGGTTATGCTGAATTGTACTGCTGCCCTTTCGGAGTATTGGTTGTGATGTATTTTAAAGTTATGTTAAGGGCACGTGTATCTTGTGTATAGTAGATCTCTAAATCTAAGGAATGAATTAAAATAAAAGGTCAGTTACTTCTCTTGTTTAAGTCAATGGAAAAACTCCCATTAACTTGTGTAACAGCGAACATATTTCTTGAGTGCTTCCTGTTTTAATTACGTAATAACCTAATGGAGGACTGTGGCACTGCAGTCTTTTTCTCAACTCTGGCACCCCCTGCAGGCAGGTCTTCAGCAGCTCGACCCTTTGGCCACATCACGAAGTCCAAACGCCCCCCCTCGCTCCCATCAGGACAGAAATGAGTCTAGCAAACAGATTATTTGCCCTCCCTAGGCTCTTCAGCTCTATGTCCTTTACTTTCAGCCACTTGTTCAGGCTCCCAAATAAAGCCTGTTCTCGTCTTAGAGTTTATGCCCCTTTACTTGTGGCCAGTGGGGAAATATGGGTACCTGCCCACTACACCAGTGTCCAACTCAGGGCCCCTCTACACATTAGTCACTCTCTACTGACTCCAATCTGTTGCTGCTATTTCTCTGAGTCTCTTCTTACCAGGCCCCTTTTCGCTCCAAACCTAACACAGGGGCAGGGTCCCCAAGTTCTGCTCAATTGCCAGGACAAGGAGCAGCTTCCCTCCCACCCACCCCCAATCCCAGTCACAAACTGAGCAGCTTAGGCACTGCAGCTCCGGCCATGTTCCTTGCTACCTTGTGCCTTGCCCTGCATTTCTTAGGGACCATCATTATATGTTCTTCTAGCTCCACCAAACATGGGGAAAACTTGCTCCTCTGAACTGGGTAGGAGCCTCCTTCTTGGGCTATTTCCTCCACACTCTTGACTTGAACAGCCTTTCTGCTGCTGCCTCCCCAGGGGCCTGGAATCTCCTTTTGGCATGTCTTTCATGTCTCAAAACACCTGTTTCCGACTGAGTCTCTGGCTCCATTTGTACTCCTGTGTCTGTCCTGGTATTTATCTGCCTCTACATGTGCATATTTCTGCATGTTCTTATGTCTCTGTCTGGCTGCGTATGTAAGTCTTCATATGTCTCAGTGTCTGCGTGTCTGTCTTTTCCTGCTAGTGCAGGGGTGTCAAACTCAATTGCACAGGGGGCCAAAACTCAAAACTCGCGGGCCAAACAGTATAACCATTTATTTAACAGACTAAATATTTATGTTTTTTAACCATTAATATGAACCAAAATACAGGATATCATTCCAAAATAAATACATTTCAACTTAAAATATTTTGCTCTTCATAAAAAAATATCCTGTCAATACAATACATTCAAAATCTGTGGTGTGGGGGAGCGGTGTGGGGGAGCGGTGTGGGGGAGAGATCGGGCTGGGTGGGTCAGGTGGGGGGGGGGAAGGAGAGCGCGGCGGCAGCGGCGGCGTCGGGGGGGTAAAGGAGAGCGCGGCGGCAGCGGTGGCGGGGGGGAACGGAGAGCGTGGCGGTGGCGGGGGGAACGGAGAGCGCGGCGGCAGCGGCGGCGTCGGGGGGGTAAAGGAGAGCGCGGCGGCAGCGGTGGTGGTGGGGGGAATGGAGAGCGCGGCGGTGGCGGGGGGGACGGAGAGCGCGGCGGCAGCGGGGGAACGGAGAGCGCGGCGGCAGCGGGGGAACGGAGAGCGCGGCGGCAGCGGCGGCGTCGGGGGGGTAAAGGAGAGCGCGGCGGCAGCGGTGGTGGTGGGGGGAACGGAGAGCGCGGCGGTGGCGGGGGGGGACGGAGAGCGCGGCGGCAGCGTCGTCGTCGGGGGGGTAAAGGAGAGCGCGGCGGAAGCGGTGGCGGGGGGGAAGGAGAGCGCGGCGGTGGCGGGGGGGAACGGAGAGCGCGGCGGCGGCAGTGGCGGGGGGGGAAAAGGAGAGCGCGGCGGCAGCGGGGGGGGGAGAGGAGAGCGCGGCGGCGGGGGGGGGGGAGGAGAGCGCCGCGGCGGCGGGGGGGGCCTATTATATGGCTCTCTGAGCCAAAAAGGTTCCCGACCCCTGTCACAGGGCCATTAAAAACAGATATATAAAACGATTTCGCGGGCCGGATATAATTGTATGGCGGGCCGAATGTGGCCCGCGGGCCTTGAGTTTGACACATGTGTGCTAGTGCATCTGTTGCTGTATGTTTCCCTGCATTTTCAGACTCTCTCTCTCTCTCTCTCTCTCTCTCTTTCTCTCTCTCTCTCGGTGTGTGTTTGTGGCTGCCTGTGTGTGAAGGTCCTTACTTCTGTCGTGGCATGCCTGTGTATCTATGTGTATCTGTTTCTGCATGTCTGTGCATCTCTCCATGGATGATTTCATGCATGTCCCCACATGTCTGTGTCTCTGGAAGTCTGGGTTTTGTCCTCTGTGTGTCCCTATATGCGTGTGTGTGTCTGTCAGTCTTTGCATGCGTCTCTGTGTGTGCATGTCTGTCAGTCTCTGCATGTATGTGTGTGTTTCAGTCTCAGTGTCTGGTATACCTATCCCCTGTTTGTCTGCAGCTGCATATCTGCCCCTGTTTGTCTGCAGAGACCGTGTCTGGAGCCATGTTTACTCTGGAGCGGGAGGATTTTCCCACACTGGGGGTGCTGTGATCCCGGAAGATTTTTCTTTAGACAGTTCTGCACAGTGCCTGTCCCAAGGTGCAAGCAGCAGCCCCAGCTCGGTTACATGCCACTCTTCCTGGTGTTAGTTGGGTGACAGGCAGAGGCTGGGAGTCTCCTGGGGCATGACCGGGGTTTCGGCGTTTGCTACATTCCCTACTTGTTAAATTAACCGGCTCGGTGAAAAAAAGAACAGCTACCAGGAGTGGGGTTCGAACCCACGCGGACATGCGTCCATTGGATCTTAAGTCCAACGCCTTAACCACTCGGCCATCCTGGTGCAGGTGCAAGAGATGCATGCAGACACTACTACATAGCTCACAACACAGCCCAGCCGGGCCTGCACCCTCTGCAAGAACAGAACGGGGCCGCGAGCCCCCAGCGGGGCCCCCGCAGCTTGTCATTGTCCGCGCGGGCGGGCGCAGAACCCAAAGCAGCGAGCGGGAGCCGCCGCAGACGGGCGGGCCGCGGCCGCGCCAGAAGAAGCGCGCGGGGACTCGAGCGCGAGAACAGCGGGATCGCGCCCTCCGCCCGGCAGCGCCGGGACCCGGGGTCACCGCCCCCCCCCCCGCAGCGCCCAGCCCCGCCCCGCCCCGCCCCGAGACCCACAGCCCGGCCGAGGCACGGTGCCCTCGCAGCGCCCTCCCACTCCACCCCCCACTGCATCCCCCCATCCACAGGCACCCCCACTCCACACTGGCCCCCCACATGCTGCAGCACCCCACGCGGCATCCTCCAGCCACGGTTCCCCGCACTGTACCCCGTGCTCCACACACTCACCGCATCCCCCTCACCGCCCTACACTCCACCCTGCCCCCCACATATTGTACCCCCTGCACACTCCACCCTGTACCTTCTGAATGCACCCCCCACTCCACACTGTCCCCCCCACATGCTGCAGCACCCCACACGGTAATCTACCTCCTTCACTAAACGAACCTATATGCAGCCCCCCTTACAAGCCATATTCCCTCAATGCACATCCCCGAATCTCCCCTACACACCATTACATTCTCCAGACACGCTTGCACTATTGTACCCTTCCCCCCAAATTTCACTAACACACTCTCCTCCCTCACAAACAGCCAGACAGAGAACATAGAAACTTCTGCTTGACAAAAGGGTGAATTTTTCTGAAAAGTTGCAATTTCTGGAGCTTAGCATAAAAGTGTTTCCACCCCCATCATTCCAGTGCCCTTGTTGGGTCACGAATAGACAGCAGGTTTAAAATAGATAAAAGGAAGTATTTCTTCACCCAAGGCACAGTTAACCTGTGGAACTCATTGCCGGATTGTGTGAAGGCCAAGACCATAACAGGGTTCAAAAAAGAACTAGATAAATTCATGGAGAATAGGTCCATCAATGGCTATTAGCCAGGATGGGTGGGAATTGTCTCCCTAGCCTGTTTGCCAGAAGCTAGGAATGAGCGAAAGAGGATGGATCACTTGATGATCACCTGTTCTGTTCATTCCCTCTGAGCACCTGGCATTGGCCACTATCGGAAGACAGGATACTGGACAAGATGGACCTTTGGTCTGACCCAGTAAGGCTGTTCTTATGTTCTTCTGGTGCTGAGTCATGAAAGTGCAGCTCTTAATAACCATACCAGGCTACTGACTTTGCTCCATTTTGCTTGAAGCCAGCAAAAAGCAGGTATCAGGGCTGAAATGCTGCCCCTCATTTTCTGTTTAAATGTATGTAATAAAAGCAGTTTTAGAGGCCTCCCCTTCCCCCTCAGTCTTGCATGTGGTACCCATCCTTGGGCCTACATGAAACTGAAAACAAATCCTTCCTTGCTCTATTTCACACTTATGGAACAAATGACATTTTGTTTGTTCATTGGCCATTTAATTAATTCTCTGAAAACGAGATTAAGTTGGCAAAACAGTCACATTCTAAGGCAGTGAAACCCTATGTTGCAAACCATTTCCTGGCAAAACTGTGGTTTCCTTAAGGAAACGAAGAACTGTTTAAAAAGTCCCAATCAATTGTGATAACGAAGAGACCATCAGCCGACCAAAAAGGAAAGAACGAGTAGCCAACAGACATTAACTTTATTATTTACTGACATTTTACTTATTCCCACTTAATTATATGCAGGAACATACCTGCCCTGGCTCATAGAAGCAGGCTTCTCTAGTTAAACAGGTTTCTTTAGGGGGGAAAATGTTACTCCTGGAATTGAATGGTGTCGCCACACCGTTCCCATCAAAGGCATGTTCAGTCCCACAGAAATCTGAGCACTGTGGATGACAGATGAAATCAGGCAAATCGTTACATATTTTCTGTATGTAATGGCTAAAGGCAAAATCAGGATTTGACCATTAAAAATATGTCATGTCTTTTAGTTCCTCTTTTTCTGTAAATATATATAGGTCACTTTATATTGAAGTTCCATTTATAAATAGTATTTATTAATTCTTAACAAATTGTTAATCAGTTGCTAGTACCGCACAGGTCAATACATTGCGTCTAACCATCTATAATTCCTTTAGCTGATATTCTTGGAATTCTATAACATATGCTATTTATAGTAATGGATCCTAAGGTCAGTAGTGCCAGATGTACAATGGTGCCAGTGGTGCCATGGAGCCAGGCTCACTTTGCTTACACTGTACTCCGAGACCCTGGTAGCCCACTCCCACACCCACCATTTCTTCCTCTCCACCCTCTGCCCCACCTGCTGGCCCCTCTCCACCCCCTGGACAGACCCCAGTGCACCTCCGGTTCCAGGAAGTTTCTGCTTCCCATCACCTGTGGGACCCCACTTGTCTCCCCAGAGCTGAGCTGCCTGGGCCTGGTGCGTGAGCCTGGCCAGTCTCAGCCAGCTGGTGGGGGAGAGACAGTGGGGGTGGGGGGCAGGGGGAGCAGCTCCAGGCAAGTGGTCCTAAGGGAGTCTGGCTGGGCTGATTGCGCCACTCCCAAGGGGCCGGAGCTATTCCCTGCCCTGGGACCAGCCCTGACTGGACTGGCGACTCAGCCCAATAGACACAGTCACCTCCCAGCAGGGCTGGTAAATGTGGTCAGGAGGCAGGGTCGGTGCAACCACTAGGCAACCTAGGCGGTTGCAGCACCCAACATTTTGGTGGGTTTGGTGGTAGCTCTCATGGCCGCACCCAACATTTTGGTGGGTTTGGTGGTAGCTCTCATGGCCTCTGCGTGCTTCTGTCAATATCCACTGAAATTCCGCCAAAGCGGTTGGGAGCCCTAGGAGCAGCCGCAGAAATGCCGCCACCACCTAGGGTGCAAAGAAGCTTACGCTGGCCCTGCCAGGAGGCAAGTAGTTGGTCTTGGGGGTCGGTGGGAGGGGGTGTTCTAGCTTGTGAGGGGGCAGGGAAGATCTGTGTGTGTTGCGTCACTAGGGAGTAAGGGTTCCATGTGGGGTACTAGGCAATTGTGGTGGGGCTCTGGGCCGGGGGGGCCCTTCGCAGGGATGGTGTGCAGGGCACAGTGCTTTTATGTGTGTGTGTGGGGGGGGGAGGCGGGGGGATTTAGGGGGGGGCATAGTGGGTCCAGGGGGCTCTGGCCATAGGGAGTCAGGACCAGATGGCGTTACAGAGGTGCCAACTTTCTGATTTCCTTGGGGGTGCTTAATTCCGACTCTCCCCCGGCCCAGCACCACTCAACCCTTTCCCTCAAGGCCCCACTCCGCCTCTTCCATCGATGAGCAGATTGCTTGGGGAGTGCAGCAGATGGGCTATGACAGGGACCAGCAACAGTGCCACATGAAAGCCAAGGAACTGCAGCAGGCACAGCAGAAGTCGAAGGAAATTAACAATCGACCCAGTGCCAAGCCACAGACCTGCCACTTTTACAAAGAGCGGTATGCCATACATGGAGGAGACCCTACCACCACCCTGCAGACCACCGTGAATACCTCCAAGGAGCTCGAGTCACGGGCCCCTGCCATGGACTGCGACGAGGAGGAGGAGTATGGGGGCCAGGAGACCTGGGAATCCAGCTGTGAGCCAGGACCTGTTTTTGACTGCACCAGATTCAGCCAGTCCCTATAGTCGAGCATGGATGATCCTAATAGGGGGAAGGAACTTTGGGTAAATGTGTAACTAAATTTCTCATTATGGTGGCCCTACCCCCAGTTGTTATCTGCTTTTCATTCCCCTCTAGAGTTAGATGGGAGGAGCATGCATAACAGTTTGTTTCTGTAAATAGAGATGTCACTTGAATCCTCCTGAGAGATCTCAATTAAACTTCCATGGAGGTACTCTCTGTAATCCTCTCCTGAAGGTTTCTGGGGATGGCAGCCTTATTTCTTCCTCCAGAGTGGGATACTTTCCCATGCCAGTCAGTGATAACTCCAGCAGGCACCATTGAAGTAAACAAGCTAATGGCATACAGGTCTCATTGGTTTTAGGATGCCAGCAGCAGCTGTGCTCTCTCTGGCATTGTTACCCTCAGGAGTTAGATGTCAGCTAGAACCACTGCCTGTGGAAAATGGTGGCAGTATTCATGGCCGGTGTCCTATACTCATAGTTTCATGGAACTAAGAAATTCCCTCCTCATTTTCCTTACCTCTGGTGGGTCATACTCACCATGGCTTGAGCTGAGAGTGTTACCAACACAAGCACTCAAAGTAGAAGTGTCAATAAGCACGTCTTGTTTAACACTTTATGGGAGCAAGGGAATTGGGGAGTTCTGAATGTTCCGTTTTGCTTTCCCTTGGTTATACTAACCATGAGGTACCCGGAAGGGCCACTGTCAGAGAACAGGACACTGGGCTAGATGGATCTTCGGTCTGACCCAGTATGGCCATTCTTATGTTCCAATATTTTTATGTTCTTAACAATAGTACTTCTGTGAGTTTTATCTGTAACTGTGGCCTTGAGAGGGTTCCCTTCCACACCAGTGGAACAACTGACCCAGATAAGGAGGGGGGAAAGAGGATATGGTAGGACATGTTCTCTGAGATTCTAGATGCCAGTGAAGCATCAGACTTTGAACAGAGGGCATGGAGGTTGAATGTTGCAAACTGTATGGAGAGGGAAAGAGCAGACAGGAGAAGACACAGGAAAAGGACAGAGGGATATATCAGGAGTCTGCTGGACTATGGTGTAGTGTAGACTCTGATGGATCTCCAGGTTCAACAATCCCAAACCCGACTCTCATTGCAGTGTGTGGAGAACTGCAGCATAGCAGTTCCCTAGAGCATTCCCTGACTCCTGTGCAGTATTCCACATGGCCTTAGGGCCTACCCATCTGCTTCCACTCCACACTGGGAGAAAGCTTGGATAACCCCAGCTTCATCTACACTGCTTTTGAGAGCCACATATGATGTACGTGTAGCTACAATGGACATCAGTGTTCCTTCCTCTGCTTTATATATTAAGGCCCCTACTTATTTTTAAGTTAAAATGTATTTAATTTTAAGTTCTTCAGGAAATGTTTGAGCTGTTTTCATAAGTGAATAAAACTCTTTTGTCTTGAAAATGAGTCATCTTTATTAGTTTACAACACAGCATGTACAATGCCTGCTGGCAGCAAAAGTAATGGTCTTGTATACTCATAACCCAGAGGATCAGTGGCAAACTGTGTAGTCATAAATGTATAGCAAGCCCCCACCATTAATAAGTGCACTGTCAGGGAGATATGCATGATATACAGGAAGCACCACACAATCTCTAACAGGCAGCGCCACGTTGAGCCCAGTACACCACAGCACAGTAAAGTGCATTTTCAAAGCCTCCCTGAGCTGAATAGCTCCTTGCTGAGTTCATCTGATAGATAGTCCTTGTGTCTGGCTGTTCAAACTCAGAAGACAACCGCTCACCTTCCAACCCTGCAACAAGTTCCGCCCCCTTGCTTAACAAATATTATGCAGGACACAACAGGCAGCTATATCCACTGCAATATTCTTTCACACTGAGATCCGATCTGGTGAGGAAACCCCACCACTGTCCCTTCAATCTATCAAAAGCACATTCCACTGTCATTCTGCACCTGCTGAGCCTGTCCTTGAATCTCTCATTCATGCTGCCGAGGTGGCCAGTGTATGTCTTCATGAGAGAGGGACTAAGGGGCAGACTGGGTCCTCCAGGATCACTATTGGCATTTCAGCATTGCCAATGGTAATCTGCTGGTCAGGAAAGAATGTCCCTGCTGATAGCTTTCTGAACAGTCCCGTGTTCTTAAAGATGCATGTGTAATATACCTTTGCTGGCATGACCATGTAGCCCATTCTGCTGATGTGCTTTGGGGCCACAGTAGGGATGTGCGTGCCTCTATTGCTCCACCACAGTTTGGAAACCCTGTAGCTGCAAAGCAGTCTGCTGTGTCCTGCCAGTTGCTGAGAATTGTGTGGTGGGAGATCGTTAATGGCCCCAGGCACTTGCATGAAAATGGCCTCCACGGTGGATCTTCCCACTCCAAAATGATGTCTCACTGACTGGTAGCACCATGGTATGTAAGTTTCCACAGCATGATAGTCACTTATTTCTCCAGTCAGTGCAACTCTCAGTTTGGAGTCCCTGTGTTGGAGGGCTGGGAAAAGCACAGCACACTGATCCAGGAACGTGGCCTTGTGTGTCCAAAAGTTCTGAAGTTGCTGTTCATCATCCCAAGCCTGCGTTACATTGTGAACCCGCCAGTCAATGCTTGTTTCTTGAGCCCAGAAGCAGCGCTCCACTATTTGCAGCTCCTCACTGAATGCCACACTAACCTTGAACTGGTTCTCACAATGATCCACAGCAAACTGACCACCAGGAAATCATCATGTTCCCCACAGTTCTTCTTGCAGATCTCCAAATACTAGAGGATCATACGTCCTTGCTTCTGACAATAGCGCAGAGATGTGCAGACTGTACGGAGGACAGCTACAAGTCCCATGTGGGCTCATGGGAAATTGAAAATAGGTACAAAAATTATGGGATAGAGATGATATAATGAGATGAAGAACACTGCATTATGGGAAGTTGACCCCTTTTTCCCAGTTACTGCCGGTTGACTCATTTCTGCCTCACCATCATTGCCACAACTTTCCAGAAGTCAGGGTGCTTATTGGTGGCAGGTTGCAAATTGAAATACCTGCCTATGGTGCACCACTGTGCGCCAACACAAGCCCTCTTAGTTAGTACATGCAGCACTGATGTAAGGAATGAAGTATGCATGCACATACGTGATGTGCTAAATGTGGCAGCTACATGCTGATGTAACTTGTGTCAGCACAACTTTGTATCGTAGACCAAGTCACCCAAATTTGGGCCCTTTCCCCATAAATATATCAGGAGCTGTCCCTGACATCAATAGGAATTTACAGGATTTTATATATATAAAAAAGTGTTAATATGGATGGCTAGATCCAATAATCACTGTCCATCTTTTTTGGTTAAAACTAAGTGTTCTTGGTTGCTAAGAAACAGAACTAATCTTGATAACTGTCTTTCACAAATTGCAAAATCATTAAGATAATGATTATGAGAGAAATGAGGAGATGGATAAGTAATATAATTAAGATTTCCTTAGAATTATGGATATGTGGTGAGGTTAAAAATGACAGACAACTGTTTCCTAAGAGGGAGCCGTTCTTCCTTGCAGTGCAATGAAATGCTGATACCTTTCAGAGATATGTTGCTCCCAGATGAACAAATTACAGGCCTATGCAAAACTAGGATTGAAACAGCTGGGTGTGTGCACATGTGAATATGGATGCAATGAATGCAACGTCTCTCCTTAAGTTATATTCAGTTACTATTTGAACAATGGGGTATTAATATTTTAATTTGTTAACTGATAAAAATAAATATTTCAGTCATTAGCCCATCCCAATTCAACAGTATTTAAATTCATAATCTAAAATATCCAATTATTTTCCATCTCTCCCCTTCATTACTATTTTAATTAGGAGCACTCATTTTATCAGACTGAAATTACCTCTGTTCTCAAAAACTGAATTATAGTGAATGTTTATAGCTGTCTATTATTTAAGTGAAACTGCATATTTTACAGTTTGTTTCACACCACTACATATTGTATGTATAAATTCCAATCCATAAAACTAACCCCTTTAGCTAACAGAAAAGGACTGATAATAAAAGTTAAGAGGCTGCAAGATAAATATTAAGAACATTTTCACTCTTCTGCAATTTCCTGGCAAGATAAGATCTTTTAAGCATTTCAGATCAGCAGCATCTACAAGAATCTGAATGCTGAAGCTTCCCTATAGATGTGCACCCAAACACAGCACTGCACTTAGCTGTTTAAAATTATGTATCACCTTTCTGTAACAACATGCAGGGGAGTGAGGATTTCGCCTGTGTATGGTTTTAAAAGTACAGAAGTTTTCTGCAACCTCACACTTTTAGGTAGCTTCTGCTAACCCTGCTGTGAAATTACAGAAACAGCAGACAGCAAGCTCCATTTTAAGTTTCTTCTATTTTTAAATTAACACAAATACTACCACATTAAGGTGCCACAGGACTCTTTGTCACTACTACATTTATTGTCATCTAAATTATACAGTTGTAGAGATGCTTCAGTATTCTCTGGGAACTCCATGTTGGCACCTGTAAACTGGTGAATCTGAAATGTTCCGGCACTGCCCTTTTAAGAGTGTGTGTTTTGTGTTGACCTGCATCTTTTGTATGTGGGCTCCAACTTCTTGCAGGTTCTCTCCTTGAACCAACAATTATTTGCATGGTGAGGCTGTTTCCCATAATTAAAAATACACACTGCTTGAGTGTTCTCCATGTTATGCTTTCTGCTTGACCTCAATGCATGTTGCTCAGTTTTCTTGAGACTGTTGCAACGCTCTGGCATCTTTAGTAGAAGTCTCCATTGCTGCTGGTGGTAAAACAGTAGCACAATGTGAGATTTGAGGCTTATAACTGGGGAACCTATTTGAATGGCTTTGCAGAGGCCCCACAACTTTGTCAAGAAGTGGCACTGAGTGCCCCATTGACCATTGAAATATCGCTGCTCTTCCACAACATAGGTCCACTATACATAGGACCTACAATGAAATTGGTAAATGGAATGTATGAAATTGTCTCTTCAGTACTCTCATTATTCCCAGTATCCTATTTGTGCATAGTGTGCACCTCGGGTGCTAAAGTTAAATATCTTCATTTTGTCAGCATATTTCAAAAACAGGGTAGTAATTGAGAATAGGGCACAGTGGCTGCTCATTTATTACATTTCTGAAGAAAAAAATGTATTTGGTTCACATGACAATCACATTGTATTTTATCTGCTTTAGAGGCAGTCATAGAACCTGCCTATGAAATGATAGTTCATTTCCTGTCACAATCATATCCTTCTCCTTTTTAGAGAGAGAGATAAAGCATCAAGTTTTGCCACTGTGCCCATCTCGTTTATCTTCCAGTTGTTACTGCCTTTCTGACATAGCTGGAAAGTTTATTCACATTTCTAAAGTGTAATTATATGTAAAATTAATTTAATACATCGAGTGCGCTGGCCACACATCCCATAAATTAAATATCAAAGTAAATAGAAGGCTGCCAATAAATATATTCTGTTCAGCCCAACCCCTCCTTAGTAGCTTTAGAGAAGGGAGGAAAATAGTTTGGGCCAATTACTCTATTTTTATTGCTTAAATGGGGGAGGGGGGAGGAGAGCACAAGGACTAGAAGCTGTAAAGCATTTTTTTCTATAAGATTATCTCAAAACAAGTGCCAAAGAGATACCCCCATACTGCTGCAGTTCTTGGGATAGCCTGAACCCTTCACCTTGAAGTTACAATTTAAGGGCTGTTCTACAGTAGGGGAAGGGATCAAAGATACGCAACTCCAGCTATGTGAATAACTGGCTCCTACTGCTTCAGTTGACTGCCTGCTCTCCTCAAGTTGGTTCAAGGAAGCATCAGGAAACAGGAAGCTCCCTAAGAAATTGGTGTTAATCAGTCCAGGCTCCTGGGGGTGTTAGAAAAGTACATAAGAGGCTCCTCCTCCTCTCTCTCCCTACAGCTCCTACTGATTTCTGTTATTCCCTCTCACCTTCTCTCCTGTCTGCCTGTTATGTCTCTTTTGCCCTCCTTCCTCCAGCACAGCACTCCACCATCTCTGTGCGTTTGGAGCAGAGAGAATACATATTTACCAGCAGAAGACACCATTTTCTACACTCTGGGTCCTAGTAGTGCCCCTCCCCCCAGTCTGGCACCTGAGGCGGCCTCTTCATTTTGCCCCATGATAAGGCCAGCCCTCGGTAACTACTAACATATAGTCTTTAATATTCCACATTCATTAGCGAGTGCATGGTATAAGTATTGCAGTATTTTCTTCCATGCCAAGCATATCATTTTAGAGGAAATGTGGCACTGCGTTAGGGTTCGCTTGGTTTTCAGTTCCCCTGTCAGTAACAGGAGGATCCTACCACTGTCACCAATTTCTTCATGAAGCTCTTGCCATTTCCATCACTTCCTCTTTCACATTAACTACCTCCTCCCCAATCAAACTATCTCCCTAAGCATGGCTCTAGCTTTACTAGCAGCTCATTCCCCCCTCCCCCATTATTGCTTCTATTCCCCAGCTTGTTTTATAAATGCACTGACATGCTCTCAAGGCCCTTTTATCTTCTTCCCCCACCCATCCTACAAGGACATGACATTGTGTTTCGTTCTCTATAACTACAGTGAAATCCATCCTTTCTAAAACCCTATGTAATGGTGACAAGGCAGGTTCACAGCCTGGTAAAGGCAAAAAGCACAGCATTAAGCAATACATCTTTACGAGAAACAGAACTTGTAATTCCTGAAAGTAGTTCATGATTTCATATGTGGTTCTACGACAAAAATGGAACTGAAAGTAGCTTTGAGGGATTCCATGCTGGTGTTTCTAAAATTTCCACCTCTAGTTCCCACTATCTGGAAGCTAAACCATGTTCTCTTCTCTGCCTCAACCCAACTCTCCAAGATTTGAAGGTCAAGCTCTCTGTACGGGTTTTGTATATAAATTCTTTTTGGTTCAAATATCACCATGACAAGTAGTGGTGTGCAGGTCAAATTTGGCCATCAGTTGTACCTGTGCAACTCCATTGTGTTCTGTAGTGCCTGTATAAATGTTAATGGCCAACCCTGACCTTCCAATTAGAAATTCATTAAGAGTTTTATTAATGATGCACAAACCCGAACAGATGCTAGCTCACTTTTCCAGAGCTGAATAGATTCTGCAAGGCACTCAGACTACAGTACTCAAAAGAGATTATTTAGTATTGTTTGTTGCTGGAGTGGTTGAGGTTAAAAGCAATTTCATAAGCTTTAGATTTCTTTATAATATACTAGCGAAAATACCCAGCGTTGCTCGGGTCAGTCGGAGGTGGGGAGGGCGCAGACAGCTGAGTGAGTACGGGGTCCGTTGGAGGGGGCAGAGAGCAAACCTGACACCCCCACCTCACCCCCCCGACCAAACCAGACACCCCCACCTCACTTACCCCTCGACCAACCCCGACTCATTTTCACCCCCGCACCCAAACCCAACACCCCCACGTCTCCCCCCTACCAACACCCCCTGACCAACACCCACACCTCACCCCCCCGTAGACCAAACCTGGCACACCCACCTCACTTCCCCCACCCACCAAACCCAACACCCCCTGACTAACCCCAACCCCCACACCTCACCCACCCCGACACCTTCCCACCCCCCCAGACCAAACCCAACACCCCCAGCTCACTTACCCCCCGACCAAACCCGACACCCTCACCTCACCCCCCGGACCAAACCCGACACCCCCACCTCACTTACCCTCCGACCAAACCCAACTCGGGTCCGTCGGAGGTGGGGAGGGGGCAGAGAGCTGAGGGATTCCGGGGTTCCATCGGAGGGGGGGAGGGGCAGAGAGCTGAGCAAATGCGGTGTCTGTTGGAGGGGGTATTATGACATCATAACTATGTCACAGAGAACAGCAGTTGCCCAGCTGATGTGATTGGCCTTTAAAGAATTTCACCCCTGGGGGGCGTCAGAGGTGAGATTTGAAATTTTTTCGACTCTTACTGTCATTAGGACCCCAAGACCTCTAACTGTACCAAATTTCAAGTCTCTAGCTCAAATGGTGTGGAAGGAGTAAGCATACATCCGCCATTTGACTTATATATATATATATATATTTTTGTAAAATTTATTCTTTACTGTATATAGTTCAGTCCAAGATGGAAAAACTATTAAGTGAGGGATTGCTAATCACAGCCTGTTTAGATGAAGGCAAGCCTTAACTATTTTCACAACTGTATTTTTCTTGTTTCAAAATAGGCTGCTTCCTACTTCTCTCACTTTCTTTTCTGTGTGCCAGTGAGGATGCAGCATTAGAAGGGATATTAGGAATGTGAGGTTTTAAATATGATCTTAAGGATCTCTCAGAACTTCTGGATTTAATTTGTACCCCTCTTGCACTGGAGGAATGTTTAAGATTTTCTAAAAAACATGAAGTGTGAATTGCATTGGCAGGGAACAATAGCAGGACATATTTCACATTAAATGTTTCAGGCACACATGTGAGTTAATGAAAGAGGGACAGTTAGTTTGGTAATGTGACTTTTTCCAAGAATATCAATGTGCAAGGAACCCTTTGGATCTGCTGATGCACAGTGTGACTCTCTGCATTTTTACAATTACGCTGAAATACTTTTATTGGAGTTCAAGATATATACATGTACAAAAAAGAAACACTTAGAACAGTTACATAGCTTTATCATAAACACTTAGCTTTATCATAAAAGGGGGAGGAAAAAGCAACAATACACACAGCAAATAGATTCAGGTTTTTCTGGGGCCTGATTTAAATACAGATTCTGATATCCTCCTGGTTAGTACCTTTCTTTGGAAACAGACTCACTGACTGGATTGGGATTACTCTTGGAGTAAGGTACTACTCAACATGACAACAGTTCTTAAATATTAGTAATGGGTGCCCGCCAGTGCATTTGATACCCCATTCTCTTTCTCCCTTACACTTCAGATTTGAATTTGAATTTCCCCAAGCAAAATGTAACATTGATGGCTTCAAGATTTCATAGTATACCACAAACACCCTCTTGTTTGAGGCTCATTTGTCCCCACATAAATTCTAGCTCAACACATGCAAATTACAGGCACAAGTGCTTCATATAATATTTAATTTAAAGCAAAGTGACTTTCAGCTTGAGGAAGTTGTTGTTCACAGTTCTTCAGCCAACTCCCTCTTCCACGTGGGAAGCCTGTCCAGCAAGAAATATTTCTTACTAGGCAAAGAATGCTTAAAAGCGTGTATCTTTTTTTTTTTTAAACCAAGGCCTTATTGGTTTAGAAGTAATTTAAAAGAATTTGTCAATATATACATTTAGTGTGTAAAAGACAGGAGAGAAACTTTTCATTGTGAAGGGTGCACAAGGATAGCTGGGTGCATCTGGGCAGGAAATCACCAAAATGCAAAGGTGAAATGTTAAAATATATTAAAAGGACATAAAAAAGGGAAAAAAAGTTAAACAGAAGATCTTTACAGTCACTACCTTCTGAAAAAAGGGTCTTGTATGAGTTTAAAATACAAATAAATCACAATGTAGCAGAAAGCTGCTTAGAAATACTGTAGTTGGAATATTGTGCATACTTTTGGCATTGCCCTCGATTCTCAGTAGGGCTAACACAGAGCATAAAGGGCTTCAGAAGTAAAGGCCAAATTTCTTCAGCTCTCAGTCAAGTGAATCCAATGGGAACTGTAATCAATTAAGTACTGTACATTTTGGACTTAAATTTCCCTCTTCTCTTTTTGTCCAAGCCTAATATGGTCAGAGAAGGTTTGAGTGAGGAGAGAAAATTTTTCAAACCCAATAAAACCAAGTGTCATTTTAACTCCACAAGGTTGGCTCTTACAGGAGTATTGAATAAAGGGGGTCTATTCTCTCTTCAATATGCAGTTGTCCCAGAGGCAGAAGACAGCCCCATCAGTCTTCATATACCGTGTTTCCCCGAAAATAAGACAGTGTCTTATATTAATTTTTGCTCCCAAAATTACATTACATTATATTACAGCGAGAGGCAAAACTGGAAGTACGTCTTATTTTCGGGGGATGTCTTACTTTCGGGGAAACAGGGTACTAACCAAAGTAAACATTGTTATTAATACCTTCATGTTAACATATACAAAACACAACATATCAATACATTTTCTTACAAAAATAAGCATTTATTTACAAGGTGAATCACTACAACTTAAAATTTGTACGTGTATGTGAATCTCTAAAATGTTGCATTTGCCTTCCAGACAAAATGTCTATTTATAGGTGTTAAAGGTCACATTTGAGAGGAGATAGTTGCATTAATTTTGTTTACAGGGCTAAAAATCTTTGAAAAAAGTTTGCCCTGACCATTTTCAGACCTTCAGCAGACTACATTACAACCTTAAACAGTAGTCAAATGACTAAGGTAAAGAGTCAATTGAAATGAGGTCTTAATTCTTCAGTGTTTCCTATGACCTGATCAAAATTCTGGTGTGTTCACAATGATGAAAGGGATGGGGGAGGGGGGGAAGAGAAGAGCGGGAGGAAAAGAAAGAGAGGAATGACCACTTCTTGGGTCTGAGTTTGATCTTATCTACACTGGAATAGATCAAAATTCACTTCATTCATTTAAATGGAGTTCCACTGGTGCAAAACCAGAGATCAGAATCAAACTCCTTGTGTAAAAAGGTTTAAGAAACAAAATTCTACTTTTTCTGTTAATAGTTTAACAGACTTAAGAGTTTCTTCAAATGAATGTGGCAATGAATTGCTCAAGAATTGTATCACATGGGCTCCAAGTTTCCTAAAGGCAGGCAACTTACAAAGCACCATAGAATTACAATCACTACAGCAATAGAGCTGTACCCTATGTGGTCTCACTATGGAAGATAAATAGCCATCTCATGGTATACCAAACACTCATCCTTCATTGATTAAAAGAATGAATGAAAGGTTCATAGCTTAAATTAGGTGGTGTCAGAATGGAGGATGTATCATTTTATGAGGCTCTCGAGCACTCTAGTTTTCATTACAGCCAATAGGTTAGGCTTGAAATTTTTTTAAATTTAAGATAATAAAATTTGCCAGCAACATTTAGCTTTTATTAGTACATAATGTGCTTAAGACAAGGGGTAACCACCCCAACTGCCCAAAACCAAAAGCAACCTTGTTCCAAAAGTAGCACATTTCAAAAGCACTATTTCAGCTGTACATTCTTCGGGCACATTCAAGTTGGTCTGTAATGGTTTGAATAGGAGAATCAGCTTTTGCAGCATGAAAAGCAACAGCAGAGGAGTGTTCGACAAGGGTGTTTCCTCCTGTATTCCAAAGCTTTCCTCACCTGACACTTAGCTTCTCCTACATAGTCCTCAACTTTTTCCACATTCAGCTGAATGATATCAAAGGTGTCAGCCTGTTGCTCCACCAGTAGTGCCACCTGTAGAAAGAGCTCATGAACCTCCCTGATGCGAGTCTCCAACTTCATCAACTCTTTGTGTCGCGTCTCTATCTCATTCAATGCTGCACGAGCCCCTCTGACATCAGACAGGAGATTCTCAGAGAAAACATCCCACTTGCCTTGCTCAATCATGTCCTCAATCTGGTTTCCGGAAACATCCTTGCCCATGATCTCCAGCTGTCTTTGGATCCGAATCTTGCAGTTCTCTCGCTGGTTCATCTCTGCCTCATTGTACTCAAACATGGCTTCCTGAAAGGCATGCATGAGGTCAACATAGTGATTCTTCGATACACGGGTTAGGACAGACATTGCACCATGTTTTGTTTCTGCATCTTCACTGAAGTCTCTTATTGTCTGGAGTTTCTTGTGGATGCCTTCTCCACGGGCCTTGATGTCCTTGGCGATGCTGTTAGTATCTCGTTTGATACTACTAAGACGGCGCATGGAGGTAAGAAAGCGGTTATTTTGTTTACCTAGCCGTTTGACATCCTCTTTGAGGTGAAGGTTGTCTGTTCTGATGCTCTGGATATCTTTGTAAAGAGTTACGAGGGCATAATCAGTCTCAAACAGGAGGGTTTCATCAGGTAAACTGTCATCATCCTCATTGTTAGGAAACTGTTGGTTATAAAGCCTCGCTAACTCGTACAGTTCATATAACCGGTCTTTCATCCTGCCTGTAGGCAAAGAGGGTTGGAGAGAAAGGAAAAACAAACAAGAGAAAAATTAAAAAATATATATTTAATACATTCTTTAAGTTTCACATTTCAAGTATCTTTGCATAAAACACCACAAAATACCAGTTTCTCTTAACTTCGCTGCATCTCTTGACACAGGTCACTGGATTAGAGGTATTAATGGTACTTGTGGTAGCAACAGGGCTCAGTAATCCCCCCCCCCCTTTTTTAAATCATGCATTATTGAAAGCTGTACATCCACAAACCTGTCAATAGTTAAATTTTTTAAAAAAAACATTGCTATGATTCTTGTAAACAAATAATTATGGTATAAGAAGAAGCTAAGTCATCACTACTGTGTGCATAACAGCACACATCTAATTGAAGAAAAAAAAAATCGAGACTTATCTGCACTAGATGCCTTCTAGGCCCTGACCCTTTATTGAATGACTAACCACAATGATCAGAAACCTTATAATTCTGCCTTTGCCGTTTCTGCCTCAATGAAACTTGTCAACATGTTTGTAGTCTGCAAACACATGCACAAAAAACGTAAAAAGGAAAGAACTGGTTACAAGGACTGATATGGAAAGGAGGAGGGCACCTAGAGGGGATCCATGTCTGTTAAAGCCCAATTCTGGTGTCCTTCAGTGCACTGAACTTCTGTTAAATTCAGTGTGCGCTAAATATGGACAGGTGCAGAACCAACTCTTCATAGAGCTAAATACAAACTAAAAACTAAACAGATTATCCTAGCAGCACGTCTCTTCCATTATTGGAGCACTATATGTTTATTTTCAAATTCTTGGTACTTGAGACAAAACTATCCACAGCAAATACAAGAGTTTGAATTCACTAAAACAAGGTTTCTGTGGCACTGCAATTTAGAAGCTGAAATTTCATGACAGGGCCATTTAAATTAAAGAGAGTGATTACTGAATTAAATACATATAGGAATAATACATTAAGCGTGCTCTCTGGTGTTCTATGTTTTGACACTAAACTGAATTTTACTCAGCCTTACATTTTCATTTTTCAAGGGCATGTTCACACTAGCCTTTACAAAGATGTTAATTACCATCAATTAGTTGATACTAAATTTCAAGGGTTTTTTTGTTTTTGTTTTTTAAAAAGCAGCAGCTTATTGTACATATGACCAAAGGGTATAAGTGTGGACCCAGGGAAGACAGCGACAGTGAAAAATGCAGATTTATGATCTGTTGCATAGTTTAAAAAAAGTTAACAAAAACAAAATCCCAATTGCAGCCCCCTCACACAGAAGCTACCCTCTTTGACACACATACCTTAAAGTTTTGTAGAACAGGCTTAGCAGGAATCTTGCCAGGGATTTTAAAGAGCTTTTAAACCACAATTCTGCAAATGCTCATGCACATGCTTACTTTTATGAACATTAATAATCGCACTTAAAGACACTGGACACATGCAAGTGTTTGCAGAATTGGGGCCTTAGGACTTGTCCCCAAAGCAAAACACTTACCAGTGATACCAATAAAATTATAGTACTATAGCCCCAGAGTAGAAACATTTCCCTTTCTATAATAGTGGCTTTTTTGGTTTAGCTTTATTCCCTTCCAGGCAATTAAGGTAAACAAAAATAATGAACAAAACCACATTTAATCAGTATAAGGCTATGTCTACACTGGTAATTGAATGACAAAACTGGTCTTTCAGAGCTATTAATACACACACACACACACACACAAAAGGCAAAGGTTTTGCTGCAACAAGTGCCAGTGTGAGCAGCACGTTGTTGGCAGGAACGCTATCCTATCAACAATGCAAATGCCACTCGGGGTAGAAGTTTTGTCGGCAGGAGAATTGACAAACAGCAGCTATACTGCACGACTTTTCTATACTACAGATAGCTAACTGCATCAAGCTGTTTGTGGTGATTTAAAAATACACACTATAGTAGCAGAAATGAACTAAGGCACATGAACCTCTCATGTTTTGAAACCAAAAAGGTTTTTTAATTTAACTTAAATGCAGTGTTCCATGAGAGATCTCTTCCCCCACCCCTAACCAAAAAAGAAAAAAGAAAAAAGGATGGTTTTGGTCCTGTTAGTTCAGAGAATTCAGTCTTCCACAAAGACTGACAAATTAAGAATGGGTACCTAGCATGTGGGTTTGTTGGGGAAATATTTTTTGCATCCTTCTTTAAAAGCAGGCCCAGAGCACCTTCTTGTGAAACAGAATGATTTACTCCTAATAATTTATACGAAGATATTTGTCTTCCTGGTCTCATGGCCAGATTTTACAAGCCACCCTTAATAAAATGGAAGATGTGAAATAGCATGAAATTTATTTGGGCACTATTGCAAAGTAGGAGAGAGGCAGACTATGGATTCAGCCACACTAAAAGGATCAAACAGCCCATGGGAGTACTACAGTAGTCTAAGTCCAAGATAAAAATAATTGAAAATTAACTCTTAACCGTATCTGAAGTTTTTTAAAATGCAAGAATAGTTTTACAGAATCTAAATAATGCTTCACTGTGTGTACCATTTTCTATATTTTATTCAGTTTAGATGAAATACACAAGGGCAGTCTCGATAGTTTTGCTTATAAATTAGATTCTATTTTCAGTTCTTATGCACTAGCACAATACTAACACATTTGGGGATAGCCACCACAGGAGACTGACTACTCAAGAAAAAACAAACCCACAGATAGCCACTGAAGTTAAAAATACATAAAAAGTAAACCAAAAACAATTGTGTTAGAGAAATACAAATAGCTATACTCACTTCTCTCTTTAATGAGAACTAAAAAGGTCTCAAGTTCAAGAATCAGAGAGGTGGCCGTGTTTGTTGCTTCTGCAGATCCAGACTGAGTCCTGTGGCACCTTAAAGACTAACTAAAGTATCGAAGCATAAGCTGTCGTGGGCTAATACCCACTTCGTTGGATGCACGAAGTGGGTATTAGCCCACGACAGCGTATGCTTCAATACTTTAGTTAGTCTTTAAGGTGCCACAGGACTCTGTAGCTTTTAGTTCAAATTCATCCTCTCCACAAGCAACCCATGAAAGGGTAACTGGTTCCAAGATTTACATTTTGCAAGCAGCACTTATATAAAACCTAGGATTGAGGGAAGCATTTCCACCTTAAAAAAAAAAAAACAAATACCCCAGCAATATTGAAAATGCAACTATTGCAGCATGGAGGAGCCAAAAATTGAAGTGTGTAAACAAACATGAAACTGACCTCACTCATTTTGATTGTCAAAAACAGAGAACTTTAAGAATACAAACACACATACCCCTCCAACCAGTAACAAACACACACATCTATTGATTTTAGATATTAGTAACATAGGTAAAGAAGTGTTATAAACTGGCAATGTTCCTTTAAGTCCATTCTACATACTAAAGCGTGAAACTAGTGCTGAAGGCTGTAGGTGAGCTATAGTTGGTCAACATAGCTTTAAAAAAAAAAAAAAAAAAAAAAAAGTCAGATGTAAGTCGTTACTTCTCAGGGGTGCAAAGATAACCTGACAAAACCCAAAGCTCTGCTGTCTTATTGAGAGTGCAGACAGCCTGAAAGAGGTGAAAATGAACCACACTCATCTCCATCAAGTGTTATCACGGTAACCTAATTAACAATGCCGTCATTTGGGCAGAAATATTTCCATTATGGTTGTATATTGAGTCCAGTGATGCCAAAAAAAAAAAAAAAAAAAAAATTTTTTACTGCAGGTCATCTAGCACATACTCAATTTCAAATGTCATAAATATGTAGTGATGCTAGTTTGCTTTCACTAGATCTAAAATAAATAAAAATACTATTAATGGTAAGCTAATTCTCTGGGTGAGGTGCAAAGGTACTAAACTAGTGTCAGTTGAGAAAATTTCCCCATTTAAAATCCCTTAGTAGTGAAGAGGAGGCAATTTGAAGCATGTGCAGATGTAGTAGCTTCAATCAGAGCACTGCTCCATCTTTAACGAATTAGCTTCATGACACCCTTTTGAGATAAGGGTCATCACCACTGTATATATTAGAAAATTAATACATGCACTTTCTCTACAAGGGCACTTTGAGAGTTATTCACTTCACAACCATCAATGTGGCTCCAGCATTGCTATCAAAGTATCTTCAAGAAATGCTCCAAGAATTAATTTCTTTAAAAAGAGCAAAGAAGATTACATAGCTAGACTTATTTACACAGAGATTCTCATATGTTTCTAGAGTGGACCACAATTTTAGAGAGACTTCCTTGTGGATCACCTCCCTTCCATTCACAATCATTCATCAGGACACATCCCTGTAGTAACTAAAGAAGTTACTTTCCTTGCTTGACTTTTTTTTTTTTTTTTTTAAATGTGTATATTTTTAGGAGTCTTAATATGATTTAGCAGTTGGAAGTTAGGAAAGCCTGCACTATGTGACTATACAACTACTCTCACACACACACTTTAATAGAAGGTTGCAGTTTTGGTCCATATAGGGAATGCTCCCCAAATTAGGTAAATAAGAGGAAAGCCAATCAAACCCAAATTCTAGACAGAGGCAAAATGGATATGGGTCTATAACTATATGGATAGGCTGATCATATTTGTACAGCTCTAGAATTAGTCTAGGGAAAAATTTTCAGTGCCTATTTAGGTGCCTAAAGATGCAGATAAGATTTTTCAAAAAGTACCTATTAGGCACCAACCTTCCCTAAATGTGATGTTCGCATACTGATTTCACACACCAGCAAACAAACCCTACTGATGGAACGGATCCTTCATCCTGCCTGTCTGCCTCTCCCACTTCATCCCTACATGTTCAAGCAAGTCAGGATGTTCCACTTTCACCACACTACCTGGGCACCACCAGGAAGTACACAGAGCACAAGACGGACACAGTATTCCTGCTCTCAGTTCTGGTACCTGAAACCACACTAACCTGCAGCTATAAGGAGCAGCAGTTGCAGGAAAAGTCCTGCTTGGACCCAATGGCTCTGGGATGGAACAGTCTCAGTCACGCTGTATGGCTGGCACCTGCAGAGTCTAACCAGCGCACAAGAGTGAGGGGCTGGAGCACCCGCACACTGCGACTGGAATTTTGAGGAAATTTTGCCACCAGCATCTAACAAATCTCTACTGAGCACGTATGTGTAAATTACTATTTTCAGAGGCCTGTGACTTGGTCAAAGTTGGGTCAATTTTCACATCAATTGAAAAAGGCTTCAACTGGAGCAGTGTGTCCAGTTCTGGGTGCCACATTTTAGGAAGGATGTGGACAAATTGGAGAGAGTCCAGAGAAGAGCAACAAAAATGATTAAAGGTTTAGAAAACATGACCTGTGAGCGAAGATTGAAAAAAAATTGGGTTTGTTTAGTCTGGAAAAGAGAAGACAGAGGGGACATAACAGTTTTCAAGTACGTAAAAGGTTGTTACAAAGGAGAAGGAAGAAAAATTGTTTTTCTTAACTTCTGAGGACAGGACAAGAAGCAATGGGCTTAAATTGCAGCAAGGGCTGTTTAGGTTGGACATTAGGAAAAGCTTCCTCACAGTCATGATGGTTAAGCACTGGAATAAATTGCCTAGAGAGGTTGTGGAATCTCCAATCACTGGAGATTTTTAAGAGCATGTTAGAGAAACACCGGTAAGGGATGGTCTAGTAATTAGTCCTGCCACAAGTGCAGGGGACTGGACTAGATGACCTCTCAAGGTCCCTTCCAGTTCTAGGATTCTATAAAAACCTGACTGAAAATGCCCTGGTTTAGCCTTCATTTTCTTCATCTGTAAATTTTAATATTAATTTGAAATGCATACTTTCAGCAAGTCTGACCTTGTATAGGTTGTAAGGCATATCTTCCTTTAGCAATTCAACTGTTGTCAGTCACACACACACACAATGTAGGCTACCTAATGTTTGCAAAAGTCAGGTTAGGTGCCTGAAGATAGATCCTCTTCTGGTGTAAATTTTAAATTTGGCCAGCTGAGAATCTGTCCCAACGTTATTTTCCCATGACAGAATGAAACTTCTGTCTATTAATCAGAACCACAAACAGTTTTCCGATGATGCACAGGAGGGTTACAAATTCTTGATGTGGTATGTGTTGCAATAAGATTGCAACTACTGTACGTTCAGGTCTCTGAAATGCCTGATTACTGAGTGGCTTGGGCAGAGCAAACTAAGTACAAGCAAAAGCTGTGTCAGATAATGAGGGCTCAGAATTGATGCAATTTAAAATGCCTGTCAAAACAAGATATTTGCAACAGAATTCAGTGGTACAGGTGACCTATTATTCACAGTGCTGCAAGTGTTCATTTCTACTATCGCTCCAGTGTTATGCATCATGCTGCTTCACTAATTATCCCACTGACAAGCAGCATTCACCCTCCAAATTAAAAAAGGCAAAAAACAAACAATTCTCTCTAACTGCAAAGGACTAGTTTCAGTTTAGGCCGAGTTGTTACTGCTTGATTCAGGCAGTCAACTAAACCCTGACGTGTATCATAGCAGGCCAGATCTTTGATAGACTCAATTGGCCTTTTGGTGCTGTCTACTAAGTTTTAAGATATACCTGCCTAGTGCCCTTTACCTTTGAGAAGGAAAATTAGTGAAATTTCCAGAGCCTTCAATACTCCGTGTATCTCAAACAGCACTGGGGAAATCCAGTGCACTTTTGTTTCTTTTTTGTAGCATAAACAAACTAACCCACAGAGTAATATTAGTTAATGAGAATTGGTTAATAGCATTTATTTCCTCAAATACTGGTGAAAATCTTAATACTAAAGTGGATGTGGATATAGCAACAGGATATATGGAAACAAAGTGTCAGTTGCCACTTAAGATGATAAAATATGATCATTTGTAAAATACACATTCTTCTTTCATCTGCAACTTCGTCCACGAAGCCAAGAACTAATGCATATCCTATATAATAATCGGCTAGAGAAGTTTGTGTGAAGCCGTCATGTGCAGTAGAGATGGCCTGGACGAACGGCATGCTGGGGGTTGTAGTTCGGAGGCACAAAATGGCCACCGTGCGTGCCCGCCTGAGGGATCCTCCCTCACATGGAGCTAGAGCACCAAGGAGCAGTTAGACATATAAAGTTAGACATAGTTGGAGGGAACTGAGCGGGGGGGGGGGGGGTGTTGGGAGGGAGGGAGGGAGGGAGCTGAGCGGAGGGGGCAGTTGGGGGGGAGGGAGGGAGCTGGGCGAGGGGGGGCGTGCGTTGGGGAGGGGGGGGAGCTGGGCGAGGGGGAGGCGTTGGAGTGGGGAGAGAGTTTAGCGAGTGGGGGAGCCCGCGAGCTGTTTCCATTGGCCTGTGTCCACGGGCTTTTACACTAGTTGTAATATAAAAAACAAAGTGACATATTAGATCAGACCAGTGTTCTGTTTACTCTAGTATCCTGTCTTTGGCATAACCAGTAGCCAATGTGTCAGAGAAAGATACAACCCTGCAGTGGATGATTATGAAATAATCTGGTCATGGGGAAGTTTCTTTATAATCCCATCTCAGTACATTCCAGTAGTTTTCCAACATTGTCTGTGGACAATTCAGTGCTGATGGACTTTCACCCAATTAGATCATTTGACTGTCCAAGCATTCTTTTATATATGTATGCAAAGTTTTTGTAGCTGTGTTGGTCCCAGAATATTACAGAGATAAGGTGGGTGAAGTAATATCTTTTATTGGACCAACTTCTGTTGATGAGACAGACAAGCTTTCCTTTGTCTGGAAGCAGATTAGAATGCAGTCACAAGACAACAGTCACTTACCGTTACATAAAATCAGAATTATTTAAGGAAGAAAAACACTGAATCACAACTGAAATGTTCATTTTAAAAGATGTTGACATTGATCTAGTGACAGTTTTCTACTAACTTATTTCTGTTATGAAAGTAGCACTTATTGTTCAGCAGATTTAATAATTGTGTCTAGTGGATGTTAGTGCAATAGTGTGATACAACTTTAACTTGGAGAAAAGATGTCTTTTACAACATGGATTTGTTAACAAGATGGCTTTCAAAGGAGAATGATGATCTGTCATTTCTCCAAAAGGTAACACAGTGTTGAGTAGGGTGCATATTGTACATTTTAAAAAGTCACTGTACAAAGTAGTAGCGGATACTGACTTGTGTAAACAATCAAATGTTTTGAAATTATGGCCTTTGAATTATAGAAATAAAAGAAGATCACTAGCTACTGAATTATTTCTTTTGCATTTTTAGAAAGGAAGGGGGTGTAAGCAGGGAAGCAAGGGATGCTTAGGGGAAGCATACTGTACTTCTGACATTATCACAAGCCTGTCAGCTCCCAAATCATAATTCCCAGACAGTCTAGAGAAGCAAATTTCTCCACCATAGCCAGCAGCTTGTGAAATTACAGACTCCCATCCCTCAAACCACATATCTGGTTTTCCTCTCTCTCTCCTAAACTAACTCCAGACAACGCTACATATATATAGGCAAAGTCATACCCTAGGAATTGGAACTCTGCCTGTCTGCCCCTGGAGTGGTTAAGGTCTCTTGTTCATAACATCAGAGTAGAACATACAGTCTCTAAAGCCAGGAAGTGGAGGATTTTATCTAAACATTGATAATTTTAAGAAAACTTTAATTATCTCATTCTCCCCAAATTTAGAGATGTAAGTATCTTGGGGTGAGAAAAGGCATCATTTAACACTAACATTTACAGACCTACAGAAATCTCATAAAACTGTCAAAAATTCATCAACAGAATTTTGCAGGTTATCCATTTCAGGTTACAGCTAAGACCTATTTCCTTTCCTCTCTGGAAGGATAAGCTCGCTCTCTGCCTATCCACCCCTATGTTTTCAGTTACTCTACATAGGAGTGTGTCCAGTTGCCAAGGTCATAGGCCAGTTCTTTTAAAGACTTGCTCACACACAAGGGGTCTACTTCTCTTTTCCCTTTATTAACATTTAATTAAGCTTTTCAGAATAAGCTTGCTTCCCCCACCCTATCATTTATTTGAATAGCTAAAGAGCAAAGTTCTTGAATACTAAGTCCCATCTCAGAGCACAATGTCACCCCAGAACAAGTTGATTACCCATGTCTAATGCCATATCTAATTCGCTGGACACGTTAGCTTTTAATGATGCTTCCAACCTTTGATGGCTTTGCTTATCCAGTAGTCTCAATCTTCAGGATGTCTATTGACTTCCCAGGGTGACAAGAACTAGGAATCAAAAACAATTAATCAAATACTTGATGCCTCTAGCACTATGAAATAAGGCACTAACCACTTGAACGTTAATTGCCTTTGAGTGTCCTGTCTGACTAGTCCATATTTCTGTCATACGTGTTCAACAGCTTCAACACACAGTAAGGTTGTATTGCACCTCCTGAGTAATACTTCCAAGGTCTATTTATATCTCATATTTCCCAGGCTTATCCCATGACCTTGTCTACCTTGATATTGACAACATAACATGATAAATGGTATCTGGATGCTAATATTAATGAATCCCTTACTGGTGCCACCCATCTTTTGCAAGGTTGGAGTTTTATTGGACCTTTTATCCAGAAGGTTTGGGCTATGTGGGGGTTGGGAGCAGGTGAGCATATAGATACATATGTAATTGCTTTGTTTCCTTCCTAGGTGTATTTATATGCCAGCAGTGGGCAAGAATTTTGAAGTATTTTGTGTTTGTATTCTAGTAGCACCACAACATGCAAGTCAACTTAGTTCCTGGCTAGTCAGAGTAGAAAGCCTGTTTTATTGTATCCTGTTAGGATTCAAATCTCCAAGAGTTAATGAGACCATAAATTAGCTTTCCAAGTTCTCTGTGGAATAATTCTGTACAGCTTGTGTATCACTACTGCCCAGTTTCCAGCATCCTAGGACAGTCTTCTGACCTGGATTAGTAATAAGAGTCCCTCGGTCATCTTGATATATAGATATGGGAAAGAAGGTATGAATAGTGTAGTCTAGAATGGAAGTCACTCTCTGAATTTGATTGATTACGGCTAAACAAGTTTGGTTTTTGAGTGTCTTATACCAGGGCTGAGATATACCGCTGAGATAACAGGTTTTATTCACCCTCATTGTAAGACCCATGAAACAGAGCTAACCTTAGTATTTTTGGTTTGCCCCATGATATTGCGGATTCCTTTCAACTAAGGATCATAAGTCTATGCCAAAAGCATTCTAAGGATTTGGGTGAGGGTTGGGGAGAGGATAAATTAATTGGGTGCCCTTGGGTGTAGAGGAAAGTAATTCTACAGGGTTGTACTGGAGACTGTGCACGTCTACCAACTTTTAAAACGGTTTGCAAGGGTCAGTTATCAGAAACACTGAAGGCTGGGGCTAGTGGGCCCATTCTGGTGGATTTTAGCATTTGTACAGCACTTAATAAACAACATCTATTCATCACGAGGCTCCTGAGAAAATATTTTTCCTCAATTTTTTTTAATACACAACTATAGCTACCCATCTAGTGTTCAGGCTCTTACCCTACACATTGAAAAGAAGAAAAGAAAAAACTAATATCTTTATATCAATTTTGGCAATTAGGTAAGATAGAGGAGAGAAGTTAAGTGACTTCAATAGAGTCATAGAAATCATACATTATGCAAATCATACAGTAACATACATACCATTAATGCAAGCAGTAAGACACAGCCATCTATGCATTTCTGGGCAATTACTATACTTCTTGGGCATCATTATGAGTCAGTAGGCAAGGTATTAATACTACTGTGCACTTATTCATACTGTAATGCACGTAATGGAATGTTTGAACATATAATCACCATGATATCCGTGTAAGGACGACAGGATCGAGTGACTGTATCCATGTGTAACAAACAGGGTCCTGACACACCAAGGATAAAATGGGGGTCTGAACCACAAAGAATGAGCAACTGAATCAACTGTTTGTATATAGTGTTACTGTGTGTAAAAAATGTCAGGCAAGATCTTTTATGAAAGCTTGTAATGTCCTGAACTCGATGGTTATTAGGATACACACACACACAAATGTATGCATTTGCGCACAAAGTTATAATTGTAACTACAGTACATCTAGAATAGATCATTGCCTCACCACACTGCTGTGAGATTATCACGGAGGACATCTCCCAGGCCAGGTATTTATACGGAACAAGCTCCAAGTACCTTCTTTGTCCAGCCAGTGAGACACATTATGGGAAAACACAAACAATTTGAAACCTGAAGAGAAAATCCCAGTCTGGGAAACACCCTCCCCCCTGGCTTTATGTCACCATGAGTTGCCACACACAGAGAAAAAGGGAAGGGAGGGGGGAGAAAACTGCAAACCCTGCTAAAAGGGGAGGGATTTGAAGTGATGGCTATCTAGAACAGGGGTGGGAAAACTTTTTGGCCTGAGGGCCACATCTGGTTTGCAAAATTATATGGAGGGCGGGGTAGGGAAGGCCCCACCCCTAATCCGGCCTCCTCCCACTTCCCAACCCCTGACTGCCCTCTCAGAATCCCCAAATCATCCAACCCCTTGACCTTGTCCCCTGACTGCCCCTTCTAAAGACCCCTTAACCATCCCACCCCCTACCCAATTCCCCTGCTCCCCCCCAGTGCCCCGACCCCTATCCACCACCCCATATCCAACCCACCCTGCTCCCTAACTGCCCCCTCCAGAGCCGCCCCCCCGGAACACCCCTCCTTTCCATAGCTGCTCAGCACAGCTCTGGGGAAGGGGGGAGTGCGCAGCCCCAGCACCCAGAGCACTCCCTGCGCAGCGCAGTTCTGGGGGAATGCGCAGTCCTGGCCCCCTGGAGCTCTGACAGCACGGCTCTGGGGGAGGGAAGCGAGTGCACTGCCCCGGCCCCCGAAGCGCTGCCCATGCGTGTGGGTCTGGGAGAGGGGGGCAACCATGCTGCCCCAGCCCCTGGAGCACTGCCTATGTGCATGGCTCTGGGGCAGGGGAGGAGCATGCAGCCCCAGCCCCCCAGAGCACTGCCCGGGCAGCATTGCTTGAGGCAGCCTCCCCGACTGGGGACCGGACGGGATGGGCTCGCAGGCCAGATCTGGCCCGCGGGGCGTAGTTTGCCCACCCCTGATCTAGAAGAAACTGATGGCCAGCAAGAAAGTAGGATGTTGTCTGGGAAGCACTGGCTCTCCTCTAGGATGAAGGGCATACTGGGAAACTGTTCTGAGGCAATAGGTAACTTGCATTAGAAAAGGGAATATAGAAGTGTAAAGCCTGAGAGGACATTTTATCTTTTGTGCAACTTGGATGCATTTGCTTTTCCTTACTATTTGATCTTTTAATCCAATGATTTTTATATGAAATAAAACTGTTTATTTTTACCCCAAGCAGATCTCTGTTGTGCAAACTGTGTGGAGTGTGTGCCAAAGTGAACTAATAATTGGGGGCAGGTTTCACGTCTTTGAAAGTGATGAACCAGATGATTCCAAGGGTCTGATAGTTGACAGCTCGGGGACATGGATTTGCAGGGGAGGAACTCTGAGCAAAAGGAATTGTTGAGATCACCATGCAAGAAGTAACGAGGCTGGTGGAAGCCGGAGTGGGACCTTATGCTTGTAAACTGGCTACTGGTGTCAGAGCACTGAACCATAGCAGCACAGGACTAGATACCCAAATTTACAAGGCAGATATGACAGAACCCTTTATTGGTCTGGGCGATCCCCCAAATGTCACACCACACCACACAAGTACAATATGAGCATGGAAATGCTGTTTCTTATTTCATAATAAAAACAAGCAAGAGGACATTAAACATACATCTGAGTAGTAACACAAGGTTGTCAGGGGTTACCAGTCAGATAAACACATTTCTACTGAGAATTCTAAAGATAGACAATTCTCAACAGTCCAAGCTCATACACCAGGATGTATGGTCTAATGATGAAGATAAGAGCAGAGGAAATGTTTACGTTTCAAATAAATCAAGAATCTAGAATACACATATTGGAATATCATGGGGGGCAGCAATGGGGAGGTTTGTATTCTCATATAGTTATTCTGCTGATCAAACAGCATTTTTAAAATCTATCTCCAACCAATATATTATGTAACAGATTATTGTTCATCATCATTAATCTAAATTAGTGCCTTGATACAGTTAGGGCCCAATTTTGGAGTTTACTGCAACCTCTACAGCCGTTCAAAAGCTAAAAAGGGTCCCAAACCGGGTAACTAGCCCCAGGAAATAACCCCAGCAGTTACAACCACACCTTGCAAACTCAAAGGGACATGCTAATAGTCGGAATGCTTTATACTGGATTATTCTGTAGTGCATACCAATCCAAGTCAGGGACTGGATCAGCCCCTGTTATAAGAGAATCCTGGAAGTGAAAATCCACTTTTGCAATGCTAGACTTCCCTTCCCACTCCATCCCTTTCTACACACACCCTATTAAAACAGAGAGAACACAGAGCCTGACCTTTAGTCTATAGCGGCAAGCATTCCTCTCCAATGCAGCTATAGACTGCAATGCTATAGGTGCTATCTGCAGGGTCCAGCCCAGGGACCCTGCAGATAGCAGCTATAGCATTGCAGCATTCCTCTCCAAATATAGCTGCAATGCATTCCTCTCCAAATGGGAAAACGTAACCACTCTTGCTTTGTGCCACTGGGGCCAATTCTGCACTTCTTCCCAAGGCAAGCCCCTGACTTAAATTAATGGAAATCATGCCTGAGAACCCAGGAGTGGGTCCATATTAAATTGCTCTTTTTGTGTGGCAGGATCATGTTGTCCATATCTCATTTGTGGCTATAATGCATATATACTTTTATAGAGTACATATTTTTTGAGAAGTAAACGGAAACTAATTTGAAGCAGAGGGTCGATCTTGCACTCGAACATGGCTGGACTGAAGTGAGCTAAAGACCCATAGTTCCCCCCCCCCCCTTGCAATTTAAGTTAAAACGGAAAGCCTAACCTCTACATCTTCTTGCACACTTAAAGCAGTAGCTTGTAATCTGCCTTGGTCACTTGCCTTTCTTTACACAACTCTGTATATGACAAGTCAAAGATTAAAATCAGCAGCACTGATTAATGAGATCATCCTGCACAAGAAAGATTTCCCTAAAATGTATTCGGTTATACTGCTGGGACACCAGCAACGTTGACAATGGTGTAAAAGCATAACTAGGAATATTAGGCATATGGCACCTAGAGTATCCTTTCCTGATCACGCATATATAACCTCACAAGGTGTTTACAAATTGACTGCTAATACACAACTGCAGCCAGTTGTGCTGCAGTGCTGATGTTGTTAACTAGCAGTAATTGATCTACAAATTAGGACCTCATTATCCATTATAGAAGTATATGGGGCTGCCCTCAGTAATTTGTTTCTTTCTAATAGATTCTAGCGGGGTAGTTTCCTGTTCTAGATGTATCAAAGACTTGGCAAGGAGTCATGGGCTGAAGTATTTTCAGAATGACAGCAACATTCATCAGCTTTATCTCTAGCCTGAAGAGTGTAGTTGAGTCTCTTTTGTGGTTCAGGAGAGATTGAGGAATGGCTAACTGGTTCAGACTTGAGCCAAATAAGACTTAGCTGATTGTGGTGGATGAGGGAAAGTAACCATTAGATCTGCTTTTGTTCAGGGAGGCCATGTCTGTTTGTTATAAGAAGTTCACAAACTGAGGAGCTGGTCAGATTTCCAGATGATTTCAGACAATCAAATACCATCAGTGACCAGGGCTACTTCCTCCCCACATTTGTGTGTGGTCCCAGTTTGCAAACTTTTTTCTCCAATACAAAATATTCAGTGAAACAATCCAATACTCAGTGGTAGTGATCGAGATGGCTCGAATCATCCTGCAAACATTTTGACTTTTCATTTTTTTACAAGACTTTGCCAACGCAAATGAATCTATTTTCACTTTTGGGCAACCATTTTCAATTTAAAAACAAAACCAGTTGAGGAAAGCAGACTGCATTTTTTTAAATAGTTCAAAATTTTTCTGATGGAAAGTTGTAGTGAACTTAAGCATGTAGGTTAGCAGGCTGCCACTCTATTCTTCTGTACCTCGTACAGAACATGGCTGTAAGTCTCCTGCTAGATCCTGCCTGCAGTGTGGAACCCTATTCATGCTGCTCTAACAGTACAAACCCACAGGAAATTCTTCTTGCTCTCTGCCTGGCCTCCTCTTCATTCTGAGTTAGGTATAACACATGTGCCTGTCTATAGTTGTAATGTACTATAGTACTGTCCCCCCGCCACTCCCCACACATTTTTTTGTCCCATAAATATGCAAAGAACTACTACAGTAAATGTTCATGTTAAATTAGTGTTACATTCTGTCAAATAGGGGTCCTCGCCTCCCAGACACATAAGTATAGCTCTAGACTTCCCAGCACTATAAAAACAGTTTATTAGTTACCATTCAAATGATAGCAGTAAATCTAACCAAATTACATGGTTAACTTTCATGACAGTGTGGTATGGCATGCGATTTTGTATGCTACTGTATTGTGTTGCAGTTATTTGCAATGATCAGAAGCTACTATTACCACAGAAAGTGATAGTCTGAAACATTAGGCACATTATCCACGAGACAATATTGTGTCATCCTTCTATTCTTAATAGAAACCTAACCCTAACACCACCTGTTATCTTATCGGTTTAGACTAAAGGGAAAAAACAAAACATGGAGACCAGCTGGTTAAATCTACTGTTTGGTTCATAAACAGACCTGCCATATCTAACTGGTCACTCAATAGTGTGTGAGTAGTAGCTAATCCTCTCTAGCCTTAAAGCAGAAGAAAAGTAACAATTATTCATGAATGGATGGCACCATAAGAAACAGTGTCTAGTATCAGAGTGGTAGACGTGTTAGTCTGGATCTGCAAAAGCGACAAAGAGTCTTGTAGCACCTTATCGACTAACAGTAACTAAAGGTTCAGCCTCAGCTTCTCAATCTGCAAGAATATTGTTTTAGCTATCATACAAGAGTATCACAATTGCACAGCCCTCTCAAAAGTTAAAGAGCTAAGAGTATTATCAGAAAGTCATGCCACAGTTTTTCTCCTCAAATTGTGCGGCCTTGTATAAAAGCCACCGATTTTCCTTCTTCCATATCTGAAGATTTAAAAAAAAGAAAGCCTCACAATTCTAATTCCTACTCACAATTCAAGAGTAGGAACAGGAAGTTTAAATTACCATTTTCAGGCCAATACCAAGCCTCTGCTCACTTTCTGTCCCACTAACATTCAGTTTGTATTACAAAAGGCAGTCTCAGGTATATGGAAGTACCCATTCTTTTTGCAGGAATGTCAATTCCAGTCAGTTAGTAGGAAAGCTAACTTGTTCAGTCAGTTAATCATGGGTCATTCTGGGGTGGCTAAGGAAAGAGCAAAAATGACTTTTCTGGATCTTAAGGCAAATACACATATTAGCTGGGTTTGGACAACCAGAACTGTTTTGTTAGGTTACATAGACTGGAGAAATAGGGAGATCCTGATTTTGTTCTTTTTAGTGACAGGATTCAGAAATTACAGCTGAATACATTTCTTTTAAAAAGGATTTTAAATAGCTTTCAGCCAGATATCATACATTCACCTTTCACCGTCTAAACCCGGTACTTCTTGAAAAACAGACACACTGCATCTCTCTTCCCTGAGATTTTTTAACAACCCCCCCCCCAAAAATGCAAAAAGACTATTTCAAAGCACACCCCGGCTCAGAACACTACCTCATTCCTGTACCATAATATTGTTCTCTCCTTTGCTTCGGTTTGAAAGGGCTCCGGTCCTTTACCTGGGGCTCAAGCACGTCTCTGCGAGATGGACAGGAGTTAGTTCCTTTGGTTTCCAGATGTGGCACAACCGGAAGGGAACCTGAACTTTTCGAGTTTCTTACTGGCGGATGGTCTTTCAATTCAAGCAACCATCTGCGCCTTACTACCAAAGGGAAACACTGTGACACAGGCACCCCGAATCCCCTTCTCTGATCGCCAGGGCCGCCACCCCCCTCCGCCCGTCTCCAGGGACCGCATCGGCCTCTTCAACAACTTCCCACGAAGCGGGCGGCTCGGCTCACCCACCCCGCCGAGAACGGAGCGCGCCCCGAGCCAGGAGACGGGAAGACGCGGGGCTCCCCCCCCCCCGGAGCCGAGCCAGAGAGGGGCGCACGCCGCCAACCCCCCCGCCCCCAGAGGAGCCTCGGCCAGGGGGAGGCTCGCCCTGTCCGAGCCGCAAGGCAAAGGGAGCCCGGCGGAACTCACCGCTCCAGGAAGATGGGCCAGAGGCTGAATCCCCGCTGCTTGCTCCAGCCGCGTCCTCCAGCAAGAAACGTGCCGCTTCCTCGAGGGAGCCCGTCAAGCCGCCCCGGGCGCGGGGAGTTTCCCCGGCCCCTCTCGCGCCCCGCCCAGGCTCCTCCCCCGGCCGGGCCCATTGGCTGCACTCGGAGGCCGCGGCGGGGAGCGGCCGGGGGATGCTGCGCTGCGGGGTCGTGGTCAGGGCGGCGAAGGGGGTTTCCAGAACCCGGGAGCGAGCCGGGGAAGGGGTCCGGAAGGGGCCGCATCAGCATGGCGGGGAAGCCCGGGGTCTGTAGATGGAAGGGGGGGGGTAGAGGGGCGCGGGGCTCTCCCAGGTCTGCTGCGAGACCCCTGGGGGATTTGGGGAGCGACTGGTACAGTCCCCTCCTCCTAAGAGGCCGGCGGTGGGTCACTTCTGAGAACGGGCTGAGGGGTTCCCCCAGCTGCTGGGAAGTGTGGGCGGGCGGGCGGCTCTTGGCCTGCCGCTCCTTGCTCCCCCACTCCCTAGTGCTCTGATTGGGAAGGGGCCTTTTGCCAGCTCAGCCTAAATGAGCGTCTCCTGCACACGTGCAGGGTGTTAACGGGACAAGAACACCTCAGACCTCACCAGCCTCACTCCGGTGGCTCCGTTAAGCCTGCACTGGGCTAGCGCAGGTGGGGGAGCGAAAGGGGAGGAGATGATTGAGACTGGAGTACCAGAGCAGAGGGGCAGCAGGGTGAGTGGGGGGAGGGTTAAGTTACAGGCTGGGTAGAAGAGCAGGAGTTCCTGAGGATAGGGGGAGGGGAATAGACCAGAGCATGGGATATTGAGAGCAGTGGTGTAGCTAGGATGGGACATTTGGATGGGCCTTAAATTTGGGTGGGCAATGATGGGAGGAGGATCAGGACGGGGGATCAGAGGGCGATGGATACTTCAGGACGGGGGATCAGAGGGTGATGGATACTTCAGCCTGGGGCCCCAGGCATGCACTGAGCTCCAAGAGGAGAAGCCACTCTCTAGTGGCAATCAGTGCTGGTGCAAGCATACAGTAAACCCTCGATTTAACGGACCCCGATTTAACGGACTTCGGATGCAACGGACAAAATTTCCTATGCATCTGAAATCCGTTATTCGGGGGCTGCCGGCTCCCGCCCCGGGGAGCCGGGCTGGAGCTGTCAACCCGGCTGCGGGCGGGCGGGCTGACAGCTCCCGCCCGGCTCCCCGCAGAGGGGAGCCGGGTGGCCGGGTTGACAGTTCCCGCCCGGCTCCTCGCTGCGGGGAGCCGGGCGGGGGGGGGGGTTGACAGTTTCCGCCCAGCTCCCCGTTGCGGGGAGCCGGGTGGTGGGGGGGGGGTTTGACAGCTCCCGCCGGGCTCCCTGATGCAGTCACTGGGCACAGTAGCCGATTTAAAGAATAGGTTACAAACCCTCGTTAATAGTGCCGCAATTTCACATTTGAGTTCTTTCAGAACTCTTGGGTGAATGCCATCTGGTCCCGGTGACTTGTTACAGTTAAGTTTATCAATGAGTTCCAGAACCTCCTCTACTGATACTTCAATTTGTGACAATACCTCAGATTTGTCACCTACAAAAGACAGCTCAGGTTTAGGAATCTCCCTAACGTCCTCAGCCGTGAAGACTGAAGCAAAGAATTCATTTAGTTTCTCTGCAATGACTCTGTCATCTTTAAGTGCTCCTTTTGTATCTCTGTCATCCAGGGGCCCCACTGACTGTTTAGCAGGCTTCCTGCTTCTGACATATTTAAAAAACATTTTGTTATTACCTTTTGAGTTTTTGGCTAGCTGTTCTTCCAACTCCATTTTAGCTTTTCTTATTACATTCTTACACTTTATTTGGCAGTGCTTATGCTCCTTTCTATTTACCTCACTAGGATTAGACTTCCACTTTTTAAACGATGCCTTTTTCTCTCTCACTGCTTCTTTTACTTGGCTGTTAAGCCACGGTGGCTCTTTTTTAGTTTTCTGGCGTTGTTTTTTAATTTGGGGTATACATTTGAGTTGGGCCTTTATTATGGTATCTTTGAAGAGAGTCCATGCAGCTTGCAGGGATTTCACTTTAGTCACTTTACCTTTTAATTTCTGTTTAACTAACCCCCTCATTCTTGCATAGTTCCCCTTTTTGAAATTAAGTGCCCCAGTGTTGGGCTTCTGAGGTGTTATTCCCACCATAGGAATGTTAAATGTTATTATATTATGGTCACTATTTCGCAGCAGTCCTTTTATAGTTACCTCTTGAACCAGATCCTGCGCTCCACTCAGGACTAAATCTAGAGTTGCCTCTCCCCTTGTGGTTTCCTGTACCAGCTGCTCCAAGAAGCAGTCATTTAAAGTATCAAGAAATTTCATCTCTGCATTTCGTCCTGAGGTGACATGTACCCAGTCAATGTTGGGATAATTGAAGTCTCCCACTATTATTGGGTTCTTTATTTTGACAGCCTCTCTAATCTCCCTTAGCATTTCGTCATCCCTATCACTGTCCTGATCAGGTGGTCGATAATAGAGCCCTATTGTTATGTTCTTATTAGAGCATGAAATTACTATCCATAGTGGCAGAAGTGGCAGAAAGTCAGACTACAGTATTCTGGGCCCTGTTCATGTTATAACTTGTAATCAGTTGTTGGCATGGTTGGCTGTACATATGGCTTGCATTTGAACACAAGGTTAAAACTCTATTTGTGGTAAGTATAGTAACTGTGTTGAGCTAACCGTATTTTGCTGTGCCAGAGGCCTAGGGGTAGACAAAGCATCATGCTGTAACAAGTTCAGCTTTTTTGCTTTGTGGACTGAACACCCTAACTAAATTTGTATAACCAGTTTGGCTACTCCTTCTTCACTGCTCTGTGTGAAGTACAAAGGCCATGCATTGCCCCACATGTTCCTGATACTAATCAGTCAGTATGCATGTCCTCCAGTTGCTTTTTCCCTTACTGAGGTCCTGATTCAGAAAGGTATTTAAATGTGAGTACATTGGTTTCAATGGGACACCTTGGGTACTTAACAATAGACATGTGCTTACCGAACAGGGGCCTGAGACACTATGGAATAATCCAGATTTTCCCAGAATTCAAGGACCTTGAAAGGTCATCCAGTCCAGTCCCCTAACTAGCAGGACCAAGTACTGTCCAGATAGGTTTTTTTTTTAACCCCCAGATCCCTAAATGGCCCCCTCAAGGCTTGAACTCAGAACTGTGGGTTTAGCAGGCTAATGCTCAAACCACTGAGCTATCCCTCCTGCCTAATGGTAGGGTAGATACAGAAACACAGTATGATGGTAGAAAAATTGCTGGGCACACAAACTGAAAACCCCATTACTTGTAACCATTTATCAAATAAAGATGAAAAAGTGTTGCATTGACAGTGCTCCAAAGAGTTGGGGCCAAATTCAGGTGTGAGTCTATTTGTGTAATCTACCCACTCAAGAGAAGTTGTACTAACATTTTTTTTTTCTGAGCGTTAGTCCCACACATTATGGCAGGGTCCGCTTTCCGTCAGCATATCCGCCTCCATTCGGAGCTCGGACAGGACCAGTGATACGACCTGGGTATACTCCAACCGATGCGTCGCGCCACCTGTCGTTGGAGGCAGTTTTATACCTACTGCCAGGTGTTAGCCTACACACAGCACCTAGTATTCCCTGGAGGTCCCCCATCCAGGTACTCAGTCGGGATTGGGCATGTCCAGGGCGGTATAGCCGTACAGGAGTTGTACTAACATACTCCTCCTTAAATTGGGTCTTTATTGAAGACAACTTCCCCCAAATTCTAATCAGTTTATAAAACTCATTCAGCTTAACACTGTTAAAACTAGATGGAGTGTAAAATTTCCCCAGCGAAGATGAAATATTTGAGTTATTTTAAACTTGCTGAGCTACACTCACTGATGTGCATCTTTCACTCCATTACATCTGACTTTTGGATCTTATCATCTAGATCTGGAAGTTTAAAAATACAGAACTTGGGTTTAGTCTCTGTAGGTCCCACGCTGTAATTGAAATAGCATCTGTACTTTCTTCATGACTGTCGTGCATTATAGGAAAGTTTTAAGCCACCTGTATTATTTCAGCAATACACTCTTGAATGTACACCTCTACCTCGATATAATGCTGTCCTTGGGAGCCAAAAAATCATACCACGGTATAGGTGAAACCGCATTATATTGAGATAGAGGAGTGCTCCTTTACTGCGTTATATCAGAATTTGCCTTATATCGGACTGTGTTATATCGGGGTACAGGTGTATTATGTGAAAATTCATTCACATTGGAGATTGTTGCCCTTAGATAGTCTTTGATGCAAGCTTGCTTTTTCCTTATTTGCTGTTGCTTTTCCTGTCACAAAAACAGCATTCTCTTCAGCAGCACTAGAGGATTTGAGGTAAATAAGAATGGCCCTACTGGATCAGGTACCAAAGGTCCATCTAGCACAGTATCCCATCTTCCGACAGTGACCAATGCTCCAGAGGGAATGAACAGAACAGGTAATCATCAAATGATAAAGGTGAGGAAAAGGTATTGAGCATTGTACCTTTTACTCCCTAAGGGAACAAGAGGCCACAATTAAAAACAAAAACCCACCCATTTCCCTTCAGTGAATGAACTCACTCAGTTTTTATATGTAATACATATAATTATATGACTATGTTTTGTGAAACATAAACCCAGAACTGGAGATTCATGAGGGGTAGGCAAACTATGGCCTGCAGACTGTTTTAAGCCGGCCCTCCAACTCCTGCTGAGAGTGGAGTCTGGGGCTCACCCCACTCCAACACTGTGGCCAGGGAGCAGGGCTAGGGCTGCGCCACATGGCTCCCGGAAGCAGCTGCATGGCCCCACTCTGGCACTCAAGCTGGGGAGCAGAGTTGGGGGGGTTGCTGCATGCGGCTGCTGGAAGCTGTGGCATGGCCCCCCCCTCGGACACTCCAGCTAGGGAGCAGGGTCAGGCAGGGGACTCCACATGGCTCCTGGAAACATCAGCATGCCCCTGCTCTGGCTCCTACATGCTCCAATGGCCTCTTCTGGCGCTCCAATGGGAGCTGCAGGGGTGATACCTGCAGATGGGGCAGCATGCAGAGCTGCCTGGCCATGCCTCCACATAGGAGCTGGAGAAGGGACATGCCGCTGCTTCCAGGAGCCATTTGAGGTAAGCGTCCCCTGGAGCCTGCATACCTGATCCTCTCCCCCCACTCCAAACCCCTACCTCAGCCCTGATTCCCTCCCGCCCTCTAAACCCCACAGTCCCAGCACAGAGCCTCCTCCTACACCCCAAATTGTTCAGCCAGGGCCCTCACCTCTCTCCTCCCGGCCCCTCGCTCTCCCGCTCCAGCCCGGAACCCCCTCCCACAGTCTGACCTCCTCATTTCTGGCTCCACCCCAGAGCCCTCACCCCCTCCTGCACTCCAACCCCAATTTTGTGAGCATTCATGTCCCGCCATCCAATTTCTATTGCCAGATGTGGCCCTCAGGCCAAAAGGTTTGCCATCCCTGATTTAGATCATAGATCTTCCTGCTTTCCACAGACACAGAGGGCCCTAAAGGCAGCAGAACTCAGCAAGGGAGAAAACTGCAGAGGCTCTGCATTCTTCAGAGAAGAGCTCTCTATCTCTCTCTCCAACAAAAAGCAAGGAGGCTTGCAGGCGGGCCTAAGGAGGAGGCGTGGTGGTATGGCCAACCGTTCCACAACTACATGAACCTAATGATTAACTTAAAACCCCTCAGACGGGAGAAGCAAGTGCCAGGGTTGCTACTTCAGCTAGAAGCACAGCAACTCCACTCACCTTCCATGGACATGGTGGGGAGAAGGAAAGAAGGATTATCTCCCATCCAAGCATGCACAGAGAATTGCTGTGCAAGCCCCATTTGGCCTAGGTTTATAGGAGGGACTGGCAGAGCTGTCTATTATTAAGTTTGCCTGACACACTTCCCATTATAAAATCCTGTTTTCAGTTGCTTATAACATTGCTAGATTTAGTCTGTCTGGACTGAAGTTCTTCATGCAGGGTTTGAAGATATAAGCTATGACTTAATTTGAATATTTAAACACTTTCCCTTGGCTGTTCATTCCTTGACACACATACTTACCAAGAGAACTGAAAGCCAAGTCAATTTCACAGACACAAAAATTGTTAACAGGAATTTTGACCGAATAATAAAGACTTAAAGATTTGGGCCAGATCCTGCAGCCCTTACTCACATTCAATTTGAGAACAAGCTATAGAATTTGATCTTTGGCCGTCCTAGTCACCTATCTGGCAGCACAATGTGTATATGTTGCATCAGTAGTCTTATGTAATGTGTTCCAATGCTGACCCTATTTAAATTGGTACATTTACTCAATATCTAGTTCTCAAAACCCTTTTTGCACCATGTGACAGTTGCAGATAAGGAACTGATGAAAGAATGAAGTGCAATAAGAACAACTTGAAGCCAGAATCAAGCTGTGAAAGAAACAAACTGATTTATTGAGGAAGATTTTTCCTGAGATGTTCAAAGGCCTAGTTAAAGCTCTCTCTCACACAAACATTATAACATTATATATAATTCACTTTTGGAGAGAATTACTTTCCATTTGACATGAAGTAGTTGGGGCATTGTTCTGATTTCACAAACAAATAATTTTAATTAAAATTTCTTTAAAAGTTTATATTAAAGAAGTAATTTCATACATTGTATGACCTCTTCTTTTATCCTCTAAATCTCGCTCCAAAATTACTGCTTTTGTATAATCTTTCTATGTTACTCTCCCTCCCTATTAATGAAATCTTTCTGCAGCAGTTCTCAAACTATGGGGTGGGACTCCAAAGTGGGTTGCAGCCCTGTTTTAATGGGTCACCAGAGCTGATGTTAGACTTGCTGGGGTCCAGGGCTGAAGCCCCAGCGCTTCAGTCCCCCTGCCTGGGGTGGCAATACTCAGATTTGGCTCCCGTTCCTGGGGTCCTGTAGTAATTTTTATTGTCAGAAGGGATCACAGTGCACTGAAGTTTGAGAACCCCGGTAGGGTATCCTTTTTATTGGGTGAAATCCTGGTCCAAGTGAGGTCAACGAAAAAACTTACAAAGACTTCAAAGGGGCCAGGATTTCACCCATTATATTTTTGTGAATCAGAGTGGGAGGGACCATAAGTTTATTGCATGTAAAGCAAAGTGTACATTTTAAAAGCATTCAATAAATGATAATAAGCATCCATAAAAGAAAACCCTACATTTTTTAGTACAAGATTTGTTCCTCCTCTTCCTTCTCTTTCACATCCATCTGGATCCATCTCTTTGGTAGTATTGATCAGTTAGGTCTGGATCCCAGCATCCATTTAAGGCTATCTGCAGGATCAGAGGATTAGATACTTTCTTGCTTTCCCTCTTCAAACATAGTGTTCCTTCACAAGGCTGACTACATCACAAGATTTCAGGGACACAGCTTTCTACTTTACACTGGACTGAAGAAAATAAATTTAACAAGTTAGAAAATAAAAACCAATATAGCAAACATCTAGAAACAAAATTGCTTGTTTATGTAACTGCATGAGTAATCAAAGATATATTCAGTCTGGTAAAACATAAGACATTGATTGAGAATTAAGTAAACCCGTAGACTATTCCAGAAAAACTGCAGTTAACACTGCACTGTGTGACAGGCCAGTTGACAGAGAGAGGAATGAAATGCTCATCCAGAAACATTTGCTGCCTGCAACATCATTGCTGGAAACTATTACCTGCACACATTATGGCACCCCACCTTTCCCCAGTCCGTAGGGGTTCAGGAGTAACCCAGTGAATTTAGACACCCCCACTTTTTCCCAATTTGTAGGGCTCCAGGTGAAAAGCACCTACTCTTACACCCTGAGCCCTACTGTATGGGTAACTAACCTGGTCAATTTAAGTACCCACACCCTCTCCCAGTACATAGGGCTCCAGGTGTATAATACTTCTACTGGTTTGCGGGACCTTTTACCAATGAAAGAGCCTTACACAGTAATATACTACATAACCTCTAGTTATTAACAGTTACCAAAACCAGACTGCACATGCTACATATACAGTGCTCACCACTCCCAATAAGATAGATGAACTTTTTTTGGTGGCCAGTCAGGATCAGGTCCATCTGGGGGACTCTGCGCGGTGTTATTGGCAGAGTGTTTAGGTTTGGCAGCTCTGATCTCTGGGGCTGTGTCCTGGAGTTGGATCCTAAAGAACTTCCTTTTGGATCCCAGTTTATATAGTGAAATTTGAGTCCTGCTTAGCTGTACCTTAACCAATCATCATACTGAAATCTATCAAGCCAATCCTAACACTGTGTAACAAAATTCTCTAAACAATTCTAATTCATCATCTTAATTAATTTACATCTAGCAAAATTAATTATGTAACAGACAAAAACAATTTAAGAACAAGACAGAGACCATACAGATAAACAATAGGGAAGTGGGGACCATAATGACAAGACAATAAAGAAATGAGGATTTCACAACCACTACTATTGATAAGTGATTTCTTGCCAGACAGAATCTAAGTTTTCAAACTAAGTTTTATTAACCACCTTAAGATCTGTTTCTTTATCTGGTGACAGTGGGTACTATTAGGACAGGGTCTCCTTAACAGCCTATTACATTGTTTTAATGTAATTTAGATGGAATGTGAGGATGTGACTTCCTGCTTCTCAGTTAATGGCTGCTGCTCACTGCTCTTTTAATCTGGCTGCAGACAAAGGCCTTAGGCTTTAGGCCTTACATGGCTGCAAAGGCCTTATCCTTACAGAGACGATATGGAAGATTAGATGGGTCAGGACTGAGGATCCTCCTGGGCTTTTGTCTCTCTCCTGATCTATGCAATTTGTATTAGCTCCTAGCCTGACCAGATGTCCCGATTTTATAGGGACAGGTCCGAAATGTGGGTCTTTTTCTTATATAGGCTCCTATTGCCCCCCCCCCCATCCCCCCTATTTTTCACATTTGCTGTCTGGTCACCCTATTACCTCCTCAATAGATTTGCTGCAATGCTGTATTATTGTTACTAATTAATGTTCTAGTAAATGGAATGAACAGTGAGATGGCATAATTTGTGGAAAATAAAATCATTTAAATTAGTTAAAACTAAAGAAGACTGTGTGAAATTTCACAGGGAACTAAAAAAGCAATCTGAATGGTCAGCTTGATGGCAGAAACACTTCATCACTGACAAATGCAAGGCCATATACATTAGAATAATCTGAACTGCTTCCTCTATATTTAAGTATAGCCACTGAGGCAAAAGACCTGGGCATTGCTGTGAACAGCTCAATGAAAATATCTACTCAATATCCAGCAGCACTAAAAAACAAACCATCAAGATGCAGGGACAGATTTAAAAATAGGAGAAATAATACTGAAAAGTATTGTTATGCCATTATATATCAATGATAAGACCATGCCTGGACTATTTTGTTCAATTCTGGTAACATTATCATTTTGGGGATGTTCTGTGGCCTGTGTTTTATGGGAGGTCAGATGAGAGGAGCACAATGAACCCTTCTGGCCTTGGAATCTGTGCATCTCTATATATAGCTGAAGTGGGTGTAGAAAATGATTAGAGACATGGAATGATTTACTTATGAAAAGAGATTGAAAAGTATGAAACTTTTTAGTTTAGAGAAGGGACATGATAAAAGTACACAATATAATGAATGCCATAGAGAAAGTAAATCTTGTACTCCTCTTTACCCTCTCTCATAATACAAGAACAAGGGGAAATATCCTGATTATTTCCTGACTGTGTACTTTTTGGTTGGGTATAAAGTGTTATGGTTGATTGGTTTACACATGTGTATCTGACCCAATGATCAGTTTTAAGCATATTGCAGAAATCCAAGATGGAGTCTGAACTGTTATCTTGTGACTCCACCTTGTGACCCCTCTGTGAACTATCAGCCTGGCCTGGATGTAACTGGACTGAACTATTTTTTCCCACCCCTGGGCAGTCCCCTGGCCACACCACTGTTTCCCGCCTTTCTGAGAATCATACCATGTTTTCCCACCACAGATGCTATAAAAGAACTGTAATCACAGACTAGTAGTGCAGTCTGTCACAATGACTGTGTGCACGCGGTTTGGGTCTTCGTGGCACTAGTGCACCACTGAAGAATACCATTTATCCTCAGGGTGAGAAGAAAGAAGACGCATAACACTTTACTTGTCCTGCTCCTGGGAATGCCAACATCCAGAGGGTTCTCAGTTCGTTTCTTTAGTTCCAACAGAGACCGTCAAATGTACCAAACTGCTGTGTTTTTAAATCTTACCTTCCTGTGTGAAATACATTCTCCTGAAAAGAACTCAGGAGCCAAATACTTTTAAACGTGTAAATCCAGCTCCGCACGTGGCCTCAGCCCCCAGCCGTGGCTTTACTTCTGACTGCAGCTCCATTAACGGCCCTAGACCCACTCCCAGCTGCAACCCCCTTTCTGCTGGTTGAATCCTCACCCCCTGGCAGCTGCAGTCCAGCTCCTGAGGGCAGAGGGTGCGGAAAGGAGTAAGGTGGGGGGCACAACCCTGAAAAGTTTGAGGACCACTGGACTATGTGAAACCGTTGAAAAAGAATGGACTGAAAGATCTACAGACATAATGCTCTAATGTTAGAGACTTTTCTCTTGTTTATTTAGCATTCTTTTTCAATTACACCTGAAAAGCATTTGAAACAAACTTCTGAATTTCTTGTCAACCACAACTTGGCATCCATTCATGGCTTTTTAGGTTCATTGCACCTACATGGGTTCTTAATAGCTGCAGTGCCAGTTAAGATTGTATCAAATGCCAGATTGGATGAATTTTGTGTCTCATGTTGACACAGAAGAAATGACATGCATGTTTGACTAACCGAAAAGCTGAGTAAATGGAAATTCAAAGTATTTTCCCGTAGTGAGCCAGTAATAAACCACTGGATTTTTGCACTGTTCCTATTAGTTTTGGAAGCAGAATAAAATTTTTATATGTGTGATAAGGAAAAGCTTTTGTTTGAGTGAATATTTTTATTAAAAAATTATTTCATTTTATTTATCCACCACCTATCACCATAGTACAGTACAAGTAAGTTACCATAACTAGCATCACAATATATCTGCATGCATGTAATATGGCTTACAAAGCATAAGGAGCACAACCCTTTGTGACACTGCAGCTTTAAAGAGTAGAGACGGGGAAACCTTGCCAGTGGTCTCAATACTAGAGATACCAGAGCCAGAAGATAGCAAAAAGCCTGAAGAGAGAGGTGCAGCTCAAATCACTTCCTGAATGTAGCCTGGGTCAGGTTTAGGTGTATTTTTGGCAGTACTGAATTCCAGAGGAAAGTTCCTGCTACCAAGAATGCCCTGCCCATAGCCCCCTCAATTGTCACCCTTAGGAAAGTGTTTGGGTAGACTGCCTGGCAGATCAGAAGGGAGAGGTACCATAGGGTAGCTGGGTCCTAGACTTTTAAGGGCTTTGAAGATGGTAACCATCCACCTATGGAAATGGTCTGATAAATTTAATAGAAAACGTTAGCCTTCTGTAGTTTTTTGGAGCATCCTATATAAATAACTAGAAAATGACATTCTTTCTACTGAATAGGTAAACAAACAAAAACAACCCACAAACCCCAAGACAGAAACCCTGTCTATGGATTTTTAATTTCTATAGAACCATATTAATTTATAATCCTTATTCAGTTATTTAGGACTTTTCCATAAAGGGCACCATGCAATTCATTCAGTAGGGGCTTGGCAGCCAGCAAAGACTGCACAGTATATTCTCTTACCATACAGCTGTAGGAGCAGGATTTTATAATTGTACTAATTGTTATAAAAATTAATGTAAACTTTAATTTCATCCTATAACAGAAAGAAATGACTGTCTAAAACTGTGTAATGTTTCCAGTATGCATTACAATTAGGACCTGTTATAAAGTTCAGTTAGTAAAAAACAGGATTTTGTATTGTGTTTATAATAAATCAATTAAATAAATGTGTCTCTCAATATGTAGTTATAAAACAATTATATAAAATATGACCCACTCAAGAATTGTTCTTGAGGCGTCAAAAAGGGGATATGTAGGAGCAGGATTTTATAACTGTACTAATTGCTATAAAAACTCTCCACCAAAAATGTTATGCTATACAGAACACACAGGATTTTTATAAGAGGAAGGCAATACGCCATACTTTATTAAGAATACAACACAGTTAGCATATGCATTTTAGTCTTTTACACACACCCTCCCCAAGCACACAGTCCTGCCAGTTGATGTTCATAGTTACCAGTTTCTTGTTGTAGCTCGAGTCAATCTAATGGCCAGTTAGATTGATCATGAGTAAGAAGCTGGGGGGTTTCTGTTGGTTATGATGGTTCGAGGCTTTGCAGGACTGAACCCAAAGTTTTATGGCAAAACACCCAAGCTTTATACCTGTACATTTTTATTTGAGTCCATGCATTTTGCAATGTCATTCTGTAATTATTAGTTCTTAAGTGGTGTTAATCTTGGGGTTTCCCTACTGTCATCCTTTGATGGCTATTGTCGGGCTTCCCATCATTATCTTTTATTTGTTGTCTCTCCTTTGAGGGTGTTTGCTCACCTCTGAGGTCGTCAATGCTGCATAACATGTTTAGCATTCATTACAATGGATGTTTTTTGATTGTCTTCTTGTCTTGGTTTTTTTAAGTCTCTTACTTTTCTTGACCCCTTTGGATATTTGTGATGGCTTCACACATTTTTTTCTGATGCACACATTCCTTTTTTACACAGACAATTACACAATCTTTTACAAACATTTTTAAAGGTAGCAGAATACAGAATACATTGTAAATTAAGCCTTGCTAAATTTTATAACTAAAACAATTTACATTGGGGGCTTCAGGCCCTCAACATTTTTAAAATTTATTTATTATAAACACAATACAAAATCCTGTTTTTTACTAACTGAACTTTATAACAGGTCCTAATTGTAATGCATACTGGAAACATTACACAGTTTTAGACAGTCATTTCTTTCTGTTATAGAATGAAATTAAAGTTTACATTAATTTTTATAACAATTAGTACAATTATAAAATCCTGCTCCTACACAGCCACCATATTCTAAAAGTATTTGGCACTAGCTGAAGTTGGATTTATGGTTATTGCCAAGAAAACCACTTCGTAGTACAGTAGTTAGAATAATATAGTTGCAGCAAATTCTGCATTTGAGAAGAAAAGGCATAGTTAGCCAAAAGGCTATCTGAAGCTGAAAAAAACCTTTCCTGGTGACAAATTTGGGAATACATGGGCAGAAAGCAATACATTTCACAGCCCATCCATGACTAATTATTGTTACTGAATAGAAAGCCAGACAGTATACAGGTAATTTGTAGATAGCACAATAATAGCATGACAGATTTCCATGTATCACTTTTAATGAAACTGTGTCATTTTTATGTTTGTATTTGATAGGGTTGTGCTCTAGCAAGGAAACAAATAAAAATCAATGTTACATATTGAGGTGCAGGGATATTTGTCAAACAAGTCATGAACCTGAGCTGAGGAATATAGGAGCTTGTGTTTTATTTTTTTGAAAACTCACTGTAGACAGTTGTGGCTATTTAAAAGATGCGCCGAATAGTTTTTCAGCTACAGTCAAGCACTCGGAGAACAGAAAATGAAGAATTAATGGCACTGAATAGCTATAAATGTCCTTTAAAAGTTTCATTGAAGTCAGTGGAGCTATGTTGATTTACACCAGCGAGGGAACTATAAATGAAAATGAGAGAGGTGGCAAGCGAGAGGGCAACTGTATGACTGTATCAAAACAAGGACCAGTAATTTATAGTGAGTGCAACCCCACAGGCAGTGGTTCAAAGTAAGGTTAGTCAGCAGGCACTGGTAAAAATACCTTAGTTGACTTATGCCTTGGCTCCACTACACCGTCCACCAACAGATCTGTACCCATTGAGAATTGCATGTAAAAAAACATAAATCCTGGTGTAGCCAAGGTCTATGGGCTTGTCTATACATGTAGTTATTCCTGATTATCTCCATGTGTGGACTCGGTTATTCCAGAATAATAATAGCTACAGAGTTGATCAGAATTTTTTTTTTACCTGCAAGAAAAAATGTGTTTAGTATATCTGTATGATGAGAAAAGGCTATTTTTAGAGGCAATGGATTTCACATTATTAATATAAAGCTACATATGAGAGCTACAACAGAAAATTCAAATGACTTAACTTTTGTTTCTGGGGAGCATTTTTGTATAATCTTTTTACTCTTACTTTTTTCCTTTACTCAAAGGAAGCTCTTGGGGGCAGGAACTGTCAGTGGCTAGTACACTGAGCCTCCTTTCTTGGTCAAGGCCTGTGGGCACTACAATTCTGCAACTAATACACAGGAAACATCCACCACAAGACAAAATGCAATACAGTCTAAACTAACTATACAGAGTCATGCCGAGTAATTCCAAACAGAGAATACAATAAAAGTGTTTTGTGACACATTGGTAGGAAAAAAGCTATACAAAGTTTGAGAAAAACTTTCCTCCTTATGGAGCAATGCTTGTAAGGACTGACAGAAAACTAACAATTATTTCTTTGCAGTTATGAAAATAAACTTATACATCTTGTAGAGAGAGCCTATGTAAATAATATTTTAATATACTATGTTCAAATTTAGCACGTGAACACCATTCCTAGAGTCAGAGTGGATGTGCTATATATTTTTCATAATTTGTCACCTCATCAGTTGTATAATCCTTCACCATAAAATATCACCTCCGCCCCCAAACACTTTTAGAAAAGCATTCAGGAGCAGATAAATGCAGTTCATTGATGTAGAAACCTAAAACATGATTTCTTAGGGCATTTGTACACTTAAAAACACTACAGCATCACTGCTGCAGCAGTGTTGATGTCGTGTTTCAGTCTGGACACCACCTACACTGATGGGAGGCGTTCTCCAATCAGTGTAGGTAATCTGCCTCCCCGAGAGGCGGTAGCTAGGTCAACATAATGATTCTTCCATCGACCTAATGCTCTCTACATGGGGACTTAGGTCAGTTTAACTACACCACTCAGTGTGGATTTTTCATACTCCTGAGTGACGTATTTATGCCAACCTAACTTTTTAGTATAGACCAGGCATTAATCTAAAATGTAAATGGAAAAGTGCTTTAAATGTTACTTTTATGAGTAAATAATGTCCAATATTCAGCTAGAGATGCGAAGTGTATACTTACTCCTCAAAATAATGCATCAAATACTTGGACACCCAACAGACACATAGATCACCCCTTCATACACAGATCTTCCTTCTTCACCAAAGAATGAGGTGGAGCTGCCTTGGCAGCACTGTCCTCCCCCTCATTCAGACCCCGTGTAGGGCATCAGGAACACAGAGATGGGATCATGCTAGGGAAATCCACACTTTCTCCCTTCCAGCTCTGTGGATCCTATCCTCGGGCTGTATTATCTTTTCTCCAGAGCCCCTCCATTGGGGCTGGAGACTCTAGTCTAGACAGACAGAGGATTCCTGGGAATTCACCAGGTATTGAGGCAAGCTTTGCAATATTTTTCATTGTGGCATAGGTTCACCTCTGAGTCAGAATTGCGCCACTGCTTCCACCTTATTCCCAAGGAAAAGTAATTTACTGCTGGGCTATACCAGCACCTACTGCATAATGGTTTAGCCACTGTGGCCAGTGACAGTGTATGCACACTGGGGAGAGGAAACCAGGGTGAAGCCATGACTGTGCCTATTCTTTGCTCTCTCCCACCCACTTTCTATGGGGAGGGAGTAAATAGATGACTAGACTCCCTTACCCTAGGTCCAATCACCCTGGAGCATTTTAGAAGTTCAAAACCATATCTGAACTTTGTGGTTGGCGCCCATATTATTTCATGCCCAGTTAAACCAAAATCCCAGGTCTGATGCACCCAAATTTTGAAGAAATTTCAGTTCAGATGTGGATCCAAACTCAGTGACTCCCACCACTACCAGATAAACAAATACAGTACTAGTAGAATAAATAATAATAATGTTTTGCACTTAAAGAGCATCTTTGCCCAAGCAACTGAAAGCATTTCAGCATTCATCAGCACCAATGTACATATGCTGATCAGTATTTTAAGATATATATGTGCTGTTTGTACAAGATAAATTGATGTACTGCTTTAAAAGTGTACTCATATGGGCTTGATGCTGACTAACTGAGGTTCTGAGAAGGAAGTGACAGTTTCTCATTTTGCTATAGAAGTGTTAGAATTTACTGGGATTAAATACTTGACTGGCTTTGCAGACCTATCTTAGGTGGCAAAGAAGTTGTAATGCTTAAAAGTGTGAAATGTAAGAAATGTGTCAGTGAGTGTGGGTTCATCTTAATGACTACTTGAGAATGTCGGAGGAAACAGAATCTAAATGATAATGACATTTTCCATAGGGCTAATTTACAAACAGCAATTTGTTATATTTTGTGGTCATGGTTTTGCTTGTAGTCATAAGCAAACCTTATCTGGACATTATGTACTGTGCTTGGGCATTTAGCTTTTGTGACTCATAAGAAAATAGATGGACTAGACCGGGGAAGCATAGTCAGATACTTAGCACAGGAGAATGGGAATCAGAGGATCTGGGTTCTATGCCTAATTTTGCCACTAAATCACTTAAATGCTCTCTACCTCAGTTTCCTAGTCCATGAAACAGGGCTAATAATACTTCCTTGTCTCACAAAGGGGTTGGGAGTGTTAATGAAGTAATCTTTGTAAAGCATTTTGAGATCATTGGATGAAAAGTACTATTAAAGTTATTCATTTGCATTATAAAGAAGTGATGTGCAATTGCTTGGCTGGTGGTTACCCTTCATAAGTTTTTTGCTGGATGTAAGGCTCCATGACTCTTTAATCATACTTTTGTTGCTATTATTTCTTTGTTTGGAGAAACATTCCACATACTAATTTTCCTTAGTGCAAAGAAGTTTCTTCTTAATTTTCCTTTCCCCTCTAGACTTTCTGAATTAAAAGCTAAATTCTGCTTTCAGGTATACATATCAACTCCCACTAAACCAATGGAAGTTGTGCTCATGTATCGTAGGGAAGAATTTGGCTCTCAGCTTCCATCCCATCATTTAAAAACTTTACACCAACTCAGATATTCCATCCCTTTTTCTAGATCTTACTTATGAGTGAACATATCATGATTCTGTCTGTGCCCTTTTACATGTACCCTTTTCTAATGGAGCATAAGTTTAGTATTCCTACTCCTGTTCAGAAAGTCCAAAAATACAGCAAACAAATGCAAATGAGGTGGGTGGGTTTTATTAAAGATATTTTCTAATTGCCATCTTCTTTCTACAACAAGTTACCATGAACACATTAGTTTCTCAGCTACTCCTAAAATATGTAAGAGTAGCTTATTAAAAAAGCAAATGTTTAGGGTAGTCCAATAATCTCAATCTATATTTGATGGATTTGGGGGCCAGATTATCCCACATCTGCCTATTGCAAGTCTTAGAACATAAGAAGGGCCATACTAGGTCGGACCAATGGTCCATCAAGCCCCGTCTCCTGTCTCCAACAGTGGCCAGTGCCAGATGCTTCAGAGAAAATGAACAGGACAGGGAAATTTCAAGTGACCTATTCCCTGTCATACACTCCCAACTTCTAGCAGTTGGAGGGTTAGGGACACCGGGAGCATGAGGTTGCTTCTTGCACCCAAGGCCGGCTCTAGCTTTTTTGCCACCTCAAGCAAAAAAAAAGGGGGGGAGAGGGTGGCCAGACTGCTGGCGGGGGGGGGGGGGGGGGGGAATTGTGCCACCAAAAGAATGGCCAGAATGCCGCCCCTTAGAATGTGCCACCCCAAGCATGTGCTACCTGGGCTGGTGCCTGGAGCCGGCCCTGCTTGCACCTTCCTCTGAAGCATCTAGTGCTGGTCACTGTTGGAGACAAGAAACGAAACAAGAAGGACCCTGGGTCTGATCCAGTATGACAAGTCCTGCTTGCATGAACATACTGTATACCACCTAAAGCCACAAATCATGCCTTGTTTAGCAGAAATTTGGACAGAAGCGCATATCTGAAGTAGACATGTCACTGCAATGGTTCATGTTGTAATTAAATCTGATCCTCACTCAAGGTTACAGATGTGTGTGCATGTGTGAACGACTGTGATATCCAGCTGAGTCACTGGACTAGCTTGTTTTAGTCTTTTAAATTACTTAAGTGTATGATTCAGAAATCTGTGCAAGATTCCATTCTCCATTTACAGTATAAATCAGTTCTGCAGTAAAGAGTCATTCAGAAAGAACCTTTTGACGGTGATGCATGTACCAGAGAGACAAGGAATGGAACAACTGTGAACACATTGAAACAACTGTGGCTGCTGTAACTGAGCAGTTAACTAGCATAGGACAGGACAAATGCTTTTTAGAGAATGGTAACCTGTCCTCACCTGCCCCGTGTCCCCCTGCTATCACAAATAATTGTTATATATGGAAAGAAAGGAGCTGCAACAGAATTTGATCGGACTGATCAATGCTTGTGCTGTATGTGATATATGGATTAAATTTACTTTTATAAAGCCATTTCCTATTGTTGCTGATGTGCACTTGCCCCTTGCTTCTATAGACTGAGTGGCATATGACTGTAATGACCAGCCTGAAAGTAAGTTCTTTGTCTTTTTGTTTTTTCCTCAAAGGCAGGAAATAATTTCACATCTTTTAGTGTGCCACATGGATTCAATGTTATACCATGTGTGAGTGTCAACTGGAATAGCTATCATTCTATTCTTGCAATCGTGATTTTGCTTCTGGCACATTGGGTAATAACATTTCAACCTTCTTTAAAATTAGAGTCTGATCCTGCAAAGTGCTGAATGTAGTCGATTGAGGCCAGTGTGCTCAACATCTTGCCATACTGAGTCCCTAGAGCAGGGGTGGGCAAACATTTTGGCCCGAGGGCCACATCTGGGTAGGGAAATTGCATGCAGGGCTATGAATGTAGGGCTGGGGCAGAGGGTGGGGTGCAGGAGGGAGTGCTGGGTGTGGGAGGGAGTGCAGTGTGCAGGAAGGGGCTCAGGGCAGTGGATTGGGGTGCAGGAGGGGTATAGCAGGGGGCTCAGGCTAGGGGGCTGGGCTGCAGGAGGGGTTCAGGCTCCAGCCCTTTAAAATCAAGTATTCTCTGACAAGCTCTCAAAACATATACAAAAACTATAGCCAGGGCTGCTAGCACTGCCTATTATGAAGGTTGCCTGACACTTCACATTATAAAACCCCGTTTTCAATTGCTTATAACTTTGCCATAGTTTAACCATTTGGGATGACATTTTCTATGCTGGTGTCTTCCTCAGGCTGAAATTTTTGGAAATGTTCAGTGAAAACAGTATAGCCATTTCCAAGAATGAATTAGGAAAAAATACTTTGCTTTACTAATGTTAAAAAAAAAATCTGGTAACTTTTTCTTTGAACAGTTCTAGAGCTCCTAGGTTTGGAGCAAGGATATGAAATTTGGCAAGCGGGCAACTTGTGCTATTATAATTCACCCAAACTTGGCCAATTTAAAAGCCTTTACAAACTTCAGAGATTGTAGCTACTGAAAATCTCTGAAGATTCTGTTTGCCCAGGTCAGCCTGGGACTGAGCAGGGTTTTCATAGCAATTTCAGCTCTGGTCCCCTACTGGCCAGGCCAGGTCTGGGTTTGGGCACTTCAACTGACAGCAGGGAGGCTCTCTCTCCTGTGTTCTCAAATGTTACCTGGTAGGGCCCACATAGAATGAACAAGGAATCTGCCTCATGCATAAAACAAAGGGGAGGCCAAAGTAAGGGGCCACAGCCAACTTTAATGTTGGCTTATCCTAGCTTTTGAGTGCGTGACTATGCAACCTTAAAAATGTTCCTTTAATGTAGTGTGTGTGTGTGTGTGTATTAATTTATACAGGGTTATCGCTGTTATCACAGATATGTTTTTAGCTTAGTTTTATAGTAAATATAAGGGGTTAATGAACATTTTTGCTTTGAATAAGAGGTTGCCAACCTGAGAAGGTTGAGAAACACTAGTTTGGTTAACAGTCTCTTCTGTTATCAATACCCCAGAACCCAGTAACACAAAGATGAATCAGTTCTATTGTATTGCTCAACTTATCCTGAGGTTAAACTTTCCTAAATATCTTTTGCCATGATCAACCACAATGATTTCTGTGTGTCCATTATTATCTGTCATGTCAGTAATCCTCAGATCAAAACTTCATAAAATAAATTAGTACAGTAAACCCTCGATTTAACGGACCTCGATTTAACGGACTTCGGATGCAACGGACAAAATTTCTGAGCAAGTCTGATGCATCCGAAATCCATTTCTCGCAGGCTGGCTGCTGGCTCCCGCCCGCCACCCGGGTCCCGGCAGCAGGCGGGCTGGCTGCCGGCTCCCGCCCGCCGCCCGGGTCCCGGCAGCAGGCGGGCTGCGGAGCTGCCACCTTGACCCGGTGGCGGGCGAGCTGCTGCTCAGACAGCTCTTTTTTTAAAAAAAAATTAAATAACGGACTTTTTGATTTAACGGACACCCCCTCGCCCGAATTAGTCCGTTAAATGGAGGTTTTACTGTACATGCATTTATAACAGCATCAAATAAACCATTTTGGTCAGTCATGTTAGTGATTCAGATATCAACATCTCTGCACTTATGCTGAAAGTATTTTTTGTACTTTCTCAAATATCTTATCTATTGACTCAGTGTGTTTACTGAGGAGTTTTAGACTTGTACAGAATAAGAACGTTAGAGTTCTGTCAAGATAAGGATTATGACACCACTGTTCTAGTATCTAATTGAAATGATAAATATGAGTGTTGAAGCAGATAGGCTTCTTTGGGGAAAGCAATTTTAAAATAGTTTATTTAAAAATAAACATTTAAAAACACAAAGATTGCTGTATTAAGCAATTTTTAAGGGTAAGAGTTAAAGAAGGGAGAATGAGAGTTGTCTCTTCTCTGTCCTAACTTGCCCCATTGCACAGAAACATTGTAGTGGAAACAGAATATTGGTCATTGTTCTGATCAGCTCCTTCTATCTTAGGCTGACCATAAAAAGTTAAACTGGGGTTTTCTGTTAAGGATGAATTAAATGTGTTTATGCTACCATACATGCTCACTTATTCAGGGCAGACTTATCTCCCTCAGCTCTATATTAGCTGTGGTACTTTACCTGGGATGAATGACACAAAAAGATCCAAGAAAGAAGGTGAGAGGATGAGAGAAAGGAGAGATCAGAGCACAGCTGCCTACATAACTGCTGATCACTGATTCTTGATTTTAAGATCCATTTTCTTTACAAAAATGCATGAAAAAGAAAAATAACCATGAATTTTTTAAAATTATCCTTCAATAATTATAAGTAGTTTAAATTCACCTGACAGACTGTCTGCTCTATTTTTAGCTTTAGCAGAAACTCAGCACATTCCTTTAATGAAGCTTTTATTTTCAAAATAAAGGCTTTGGAATACAGAGCTCCTCTCCAAATATAAAGTCATAATTATCTCTTTCTGAAATGTATGATGCATTCTTTAAACAGATGCTCTCTCTCAGTTTGTCCCATGTTTCTTAAATTGCCCTATTTCAAGCTTTTGTCCATAGATGCTGTGCTAGTGAAACACTAGTGTGAAACTTCCATAATATTCAGGATCATTTAAAGGAATAGTTTATCAATCACTTTCTAAATTAAGCCAAACTAACCTTATAGTGCTAAATATTGATCTAGGATAGTTATTATTATTACATAATCCATTACATATGTATTATGTAATGCTGGGAACTGGACTAAAGGTGTCATCAGCATGAGATGTATTACTATCTGTATTTGTCACCCACTGAAACTATGACAATTACCCAGGTCATGGCAGATTACAAAACAGAGGCTAAAGGTTAACTGCTCCATCTGAGTTGATCCTTCTCTCTCTTCAGAGGCCTCTGCCTTGGTGTAGGGGCCTCTGGAAGGTAGCCTGCTTGATCAGGGCCTTTATCCCCCACAATGTCATCATAAACATGCCACATGTTATTAAAAAAAAAAAAAACACCCAAGTTTAAAAATGCTTCAGAGAATTTTGATAAGGGCAGGTATGTACATCTAGTGGTCGGTACATGCTGCAGAGGAAAATTAAAATTTTTAATAACATGTTAAACCTCTCTACAAATTTCCTTTAAAAAGCTCATAATTTTTAAATCTACTATTTCAGGCCCTTCCAGGGTTATAACCTGGGAATCTTTCCATTCCTCTGTACAAATCTTTTGTCACTAGTTGGGGTGCATTGCTAAATATCAAACCTTAAAAATGTCACTGGCCCAGTTCTGGATAGTGCTTGCTCTGGGCCTCAGGCCAATGTAATATTTTAGGAGTGGATGCCAGATTTGGAGAGAGTATAAAACATTTTAGTTGCAGGATGACACTATGGGACATCTAAGGGAGAAAAGACCACAGAATTAACAAAAGATAGGTTTTATTAGCTTAGCATAACAGAAGTGATTTACTACCTGCTACTCGGGCCTCTCTCAACCTGCGAGAGGGCATGCCCCATCCACCTCTACCCCAGGCCCTCTGGACCTTTTAATCAGGCCCCTGTCCCATGGACCAGACCTCCCCACCATGAGCCGGCTGCACAACTTGCAGCCAGATCATTTCCGGACCGTGTCCAAGAAACACCTTTACACGCTCATGCTCCACACCCTTCATGTCCTCACCCTCGCATCCTGCTCCCATACGAAGTGGTGGGACCTTTGGAGGGTGAAGAGCCCCAGTGGGCCAGCCTACTGGCCCTGAGGCCCTCCGGGGACATCAGCTGGAGACTCCCCCACGGAGCTGTGAGCACGGGCATGTACTTGGCACAGTTCACTCCCCTCCCAAACACCTGCCCCTTTTGTGGCATGAGGGAGACCCTGGCACATGTCTACCCGGAGTGTGCCAGGTTACAGCCTCTATTCCAGCTCCTCTTAGATATACTTTTGCATTTTTGGTTACACTTCTCCCCTCACTTGTTCATCTACGCACTCCCTATCCATCCACCACAAAGTCAAGGGACCTCCTTGTCAACTTCCCCCTATCCCTGGCAAAAATGGTTGTCTACAAAACCAAGGAGAGAAGGTTGGCAGACGGAGTCTCCTGCGACCTGTATCATCAGGACAATAAACCAAAATAGTGAGGGATGCTGTGATTTCTTGTAAGTGTCAGAAAATTAGCAAAGAGCATTTTGTAATGGTTCCAGGTGCATGCCATATATAACAATGCTCATATAACAATGACCTTCTTTCTGAGTTGATTTATCCCTATGATTGAATTGTACAGTCTAACATAGCATGTGTGGGCTCTCCTGTTACATACAAGACCAACGGGAGGCTTAAAAGCTCAGGTAAAACTCTGAAGTATAAAATCAGAGTGCCTCTCTTTCTCCGTTGACCTAGCTGTCTCATGACAACAATCCCACTTTACTGATTATTATTGTATTCAAGTACAGGACAACTCTGACATCTGATGGTCAGTTAGAGTCACTGCAAGTGTAGATTTCTTCGGCTTACCCTCAACTTGGAATGATACAATTTTTACTCTTTATGAATTTCAGCAAACACACACAATTTCCAAGTGTTTTTATTGTTTGCATCAACATATTTTTTCAAATAAAAACACAAGTTACTTCAGAAAATCCAAGTATGAAGAAACTGTAGTCCCTTAATTATGTACTATTCATAATATATCTTGTATAAAAATCACTTACTGAAGCTTTAATTACTTTAATTGAAAATTCTAATAGTGAGCCAACTGAGAGTTACAAGTATAATAAATTATTGTGAAATATATGCCTGAAGATTGCCAGTAATTCAGGATCTCATATACCCAAACCACATCAATTCTCTTTCAAGTCAATAACCAAGTTCTCCTTGAGCTCTATGGGTGTAAGATCAAGCCTTAAGTAGTTTTGTGACGTGAAGATATGGATTTGATAATACAGGTATTGCATAATTCACCTGTCTGAGACCCAGATAAGCATATTATAAAACCAGGCTAGAGAATATCTGGGAAATTGCATATCATAGGTTGGTTCTACAACCCTGGGTTGTAGGGTCCTAGGAAGAAATAAAAACAAGACAACTCCTCACCTCATCACAAACGAAAAACCCACCTGTCTACTTTTGTCAGGCGAGCTATTTAAACACAGCTGTGTGATGGGGGTGGTTTGTTCCCAGCTCCCGAGGTTCTCTTCCGATTAGCGGGATCTCAATCCTGCTCCATAAACAAGCACCCCAGGAAGTCTCCCTGGGAGGAGACCGAGCTGGCCCGCGTCTCACCAGAACGTGGTGCAGCCGGCGGGGACGTCAAACCCCCTGTTCTAACGTGTTCAGTTTTCTAACCATTTCCTCTGTTCGGAGTCGCGCCGCCCTGCGGTGTTGGAACCGCGAGACGGGAGTGAAACGACAGACACGTGCAGGGCAGCAGACCGACGGACTCCAAAAAAACCAGCCCGCGGGGGCAACTCGTTCCTCGTGACACGCCGCAGGCAGCGCCACCCCCGCTTCCTAGCTGAGCTCTGCGCGGGATCCTGCGGTGCTGGGCGCGGCCAGGGCTCAGACGAGCAGCCGCAGGCGCCTTGCGCAGAGCCGGGGCGGGAGTGTTTGCGCGGGGGCTGCTGGCGCGGCTCGGCCCCGCGGCACTGAGCTGTGACAAACCGTTTAACCGGCCAGTGGGGGCGGGGCTAGACACCTTTAAACCCCCGCTACAGACACGCCCCAGCCTGGGGGCTGCCCAGGAACCGCGGGCGTCGTCGTCGTCCTAGGCTGGGTGTTTCCGCGGAACGCCCCTTTAACCACCAGCTGGGCTCGGACCCCGGCGGCAGCGAGCGCTGCACGAGGCTCCCCGAAAGCGGCAGCGCGCGTCCCGCCCACTAGCCATTTGTGACGAGAAAGACCCAACTAGCGCCCGGCAACAGAGCCGACCCTCCCCCCGCGCGTTCCTTGCATGGGACTACAGCTCCCAGCATGCAATTGGGGCCGTGCTAGTGCAGTCAGCGCATGCGCCGCCCAGAGGCGGGTGATTTTGCCTCAGCCGGGCGCGATCCCGTCATGCCCCTGGGCGACGCGAAGCACCGTTTCGTTTTTCTCCTCATTTTGTGAGGGACGGTAACGCCGGTCCGGTGACTCATCGACGCAGGATCGCTCGAGGGGAGGAAGGGCTGGGGGCGGGGTTCCTCTACACAGCCTCTCCCAAACGTCACTTCCGGTCGCCATTTTGTGCCTGTGCCGGGTGAAGTCTTGTCGCGCCCGGGGCCCGCTGGTGTTGCGCGTGTCGCCCGCCGCCGCCGCCATGACGGATCGTTACACCATCCACAGCCAGCTGGAGCACCTGCAGTCCAAGTACATCGGCACGGGCCACGCGGACACCACCAAGTGGGAGTGGCTGGTGAACCAGCACCGCGACTCGTACTGCTCCTACATGGGCCACTTCGACCTGCTCAACTACTTCGCCATCGCCGAGAACGAGAGCAAGGCGCGCGTGCGCTTCAACCTCATGGAGAAGATGCTGCAGCCCTGCGGCCCGCCCGCCGACAAGCCCGAGGAGTCCTAGCGCCGCCCCCCCCTCTGCTCTGCCGGGGACAAACCCCCCCGCCGCGCCCCCGAACGTTTGGACCTGGCCCGCTTTCCCCAGAACTCGCCCGGCCCGCAGGATGGACGCGGGGCGGGGGCGGCTCCCGGGAGGGGCGAGAAGCGGCTGCCTCGCCGCCGGCCGGGGTGGGAACCTGGGCTGGCCGCGTTGGACCCTGTTGTTCCCGACCCGCCGCTCTCGACCACGACCAAGCCCGGCGAACGCACCGCTCCGCCGCCCCCCCAGCAGCGGCTGTGGCCCGGGAAGGAGCCGGGACCGCGACAGTCGCGGGCGGGGGACCTGGACCCGCCGCTTCCCGAGATCGGGCCTAACTACGTGGGAAGCTCGTGTCTTCGGGAACCGCCACTGCGTGGCCCGCTGCGCCTGAGGGGACTCGACCTGGCGTGGAGGGACCCGCGAGATCTTGTTGGGCAGTGCTGTTTGCAGCCTCGCGCCACACTTAGTTTAGTTGTATGGTGGTGGATTTTAAAAAAAATGCGAAATAAAAATGTATTGAGTCATTTCAAATGTTGCTCCTGGTGATCTGCCCCTGGGGTAACTAATGGCTCAGTAGGCAAACTAGGCATAGGTCACCTCTCTACCTAGGGTATAGGTATCTGAGGATAGCTGGGTTAGTCTGTATCTACAAAAACATGGAGTCTGGTGGCACCTTAAAGGCAAGCAGATTGATTTAGGTGCATGAAGTGAAAACTACAGATGCAAGCATTATAGGTCAGTTTAATGCCTGCATCTGTCATTTTCACATCTGAAGAAGTGGGCTTTTACCCATGAAAGCTTATGCCCAAATAAATCTGCTTGTCTTTAAAGTGCTACCAGACTCCTCATTGTTTGGATATAAACAAAGTGTGTTCACAGGGTTGTCAGGTGTGTTTGTTTCTGGACCATGAATTATGACTTGTATTACTGCAGCTATTTCCCCATCCTGCATTCCAGGCCTTTGCTTACTAAAATTCAAACAACCTGTGGATTTGATGGTGCTTCAAGGGATTAATTTGAATCCATGTATTGTGCTAGTCAAATGTGCAACAAAGCCACCCTATACAATAAGTAATTTGATGTTGCCCCTGAATTACAAAGTGGGATACTGTTTACTAATTATTTTCTCTAGTATCTTGTTTGCTTTAGTCTCCCTTTTCTCAGTGCTGTTGGGTTCTCTCAACCTCACCCCATCTTGTATGTCTTCTCTTCCTCTGGTTTCCCCTCTGTTGCTTTCACTCTTTTCTCCCCCTCACAGTATATAGTTCTGTTGCCTCTTCTGTTTTGACCACTGTACTAACAAAGTGAAACTTCATCTCCTAAATGCTTGAATGCATACAGTAACAGAGGAACACTGCGGGGAGTCTGGGGAAAAAACTTCTTACTGAAAGAATCAGGGTGGTAGCCGTGTTAGTCTGGAATAGCAGAGTTAACAAAGTCCTTCTCTCCTATTAGTAGGTTTACATAAACTTTTACCCATTTCTACAACAAGCACCAAAAAAAGTGCCGATTCTTTAATTGTGTTTTTCCTGGAAGAGTACATGTAAAACCTAGTGTAGAAGAGTTGGGCAGAGTGATGAAATGCTGGGGCAACAACATTTACCTTAACTGGCAGAGTTGTGTGCTGCTCTTGGCTTGTTTCTAATTTTAGAATATCATACTGTTTGCTTGCAACAGCAAAAACAAGTAGTTTTTGGAGGTAGAACCTTAGAACATTTATGGGGCTCTTATTTTGGGAACTGAATGGCAATGGCCAAGCTTTATTTTTAATTCCAAATTGAAGTGTTGGTTTGTCTTTCTAGTTCAGGAAGGGGAGGTATAAGTACTGTGTGCAGCTAGAAGCTGCATTGTCTCTTCCCTGCTGCAAAAGTGTTTACAAAATGACCCTTTCCATATAAGATGAAGGGGAATCTTAATTCAACTATTTAGTAAGGCATACACCATTATCACATGTAGGTTGAACACACGCAGAAGCATAAATAAAGCTTCAGCAAATCTGTTATCTAGCACAGAGTAGATACAGAAATGTATTTCATTTAAAATGCAATGTATCTGGATATAAAGTTTGTTTGTTTAAAACCAGTTTTAAGTTGGGGGTAGACAGATTGTCTTGGCCTTGCTTTCATAAATTACCACTTATATCACTCTGAACTCCAGTATTGATACCACTTGAGTGACATGGGATTTATGTTAAACCATTCTCCAGTAACAAGCTAAAAAAGCAAACCCTCCAGCTTTTAATACTCTAAGTGGCCACAGGGGGGAGGTGTTTTTTGTATAACTCCATCACTTTTAAATTGACACCTTTAGGTTATACTGAACCTTTCCCATGTAGACAAAGCCTTCAAATAGAGACCCTGTTCTAGAAGTATCAGCAATTAGCCAATATTTGCTCTGTTAGCATTTGACTTAGTTTAGTACATTGAATGTCTAGAGGTAAAAAATGGTGCTTCTGGCTTAAATAGTTTTACACAAATAATGCATGCAGTTCCTGTCTGAAGACAAAGTACATGGTATAACAAATGACTTAACTTTTTTAAATAGTTAAGTTTTTTTAAATCAGGGGTCTCAAACTCAAATGACCATGAGGGCCACGTGAGGACTAGTGCTCTGGGCCGAGGCCTGCATCACTGACACACACACACAACCCCTCATTGCCCCCATCTGCTGCCCCCTCTCCTCCCCTTCCATGAGGTTCCACCCCTGCCCCGCCACCGCTGCCTCCTCTTGAGCACGCAGCTCCCTGCTCCCTGCTCCCTGGAAAGCCTAGTCACTGCCAAGAGCTGTTTGGCAAACAAATCAAGAGCAATATAGGAAGTCCAGAGCTGGAAACAAGCAAACAAATCTAATTTAACAAGAAATTACCAGCCTCAGATGATTCAAGCTTTTTTCAAATATACTGATAAATCTGACAAATTTGTCCATCTCAGCCTAATATCAATTTTATAAAGTCTCCCTCTGCCAAACCGATCCTCATAACCCTGTTCCCCATCCCCACTTACCAACATAGCCCAGCTCCCCATTCCCCAAATCTCCTCCCACTCATATTTGTAGCCACGTGGGTAATTTCGGAGTTGAAACAGGAGGTACTGAAGGGCTGGGGCCAGGTAGAGCTGTTGACCAGCATTAAGGACCGTTGTGTCGTCAGCCTGAGGCCCCGATCCTGCTGTGCACCAGGACATCAGCGAGGCTGCTCGCTGGTCCAGAGCTAAGTACCTGTTGGTTTGGAGAAGCACTGACTATGGGGCTCTGTAGCGCGGTGCTCCAGGCTCACCCCTCCCCTGGGGCCGGTCAGTGTCTGCCCGCTCCGCCAGGAAGTGACTCCGCAGCTCCACCGCGAGGAGGCAGAACCGATTCACCCCCCGGCCGCTTCGCCCCCAGACCAGCCCCGCGGGTGGAGCTGGGGCTGCTCCGCCCGGGCAGAGAACGAGAGGTGGGGGTAGGGCCGGCCGAGCTGCCACACAACGCAGGGGCGCCCGCCCATCCACCGTGCCTGGGTAAGTTCCCCGCCCGCAGCGGAGCTCCCCGCTGCAGCCTTCTCCCGGGTTTGCAGCGCGCGCGAGCCCAGGGCAGAGGAGGCAGCAGCGGCGGGAAGACGGCTCAGCCCCAGCGCTTGGAGGGACGGGGGGCCCCGGCGGAGCTGGGAGATGAGCCAGGCTTGCGGGTGAGTGGTAGCTGCTGCTGGGGGGGCTGAGCGAGGAGGCTGCTTGCGGGACAGCGCCAGATGAGCCGAGCTGGGGCGCTGCCCTCCCGCTCCCCTGGGCCGGGGGCAGAGTAGGAGACTCTCCCACGTTGCTCTCCCTTGACCCACGCTCCCCATGCACGTTTGGGGAAGAGAGATTTTCTCCCCTTGCTCCCCCCACCCCAGGTGTTGTTACCGGGTACCCAGGACACGCTCCCTGCCTGGCCCTAGGAGTTTACAGCCCAAATGGTCAGGCAGCAAGAGTGGGACCCGCCTAGGGATTGGGAGTCTTCTGCCAGGCCGGCGTTAGTAGAACTGGACTGTGATTTATCAACAGCCCTGATATTTTTCCTTCAAGGTTGTGATAATGAGTTAGTCGATCTATATTTTCTTACATAATCTACATGTTACAGGCCAAACTCTTTGCAGGTGTGAATGAGTGCTGTTCTACAGACTTCAATGGAGCTGTGCTCATTTATTGTTGCAGAAAATTTGGTCACACATATCTAACATGAAGAACATGGTGTGGGGGATTGAATCTTAACAGCCTGGTTGGATTCTGCATCATATGAGACGCTGGTTCAATAGTGACCTTGCTCCTCTCACTCCTGAGGAAAAGCATTGTTCACTGTACTGTGGGAGTGTGATAAACTGTTCATGCAGGAGGGAAAGGGCCACTTGCTACACTAAAGCATATCCTGCTGTTTACTTCATAGAGTAGTCATGGAATTGGTCACAGAGACAGCTATATCCGATAGCCAGGAGAAAGAACACCATAAATAACATCTGTTAGAGTGGTACAAAGTGGTGATACCTCCCCTCCCCTTTATAATACAGAGATGAAGAGCTTTAAGATTCAGTTTGGAACAAAGGAAACTGCAATGAGACAAAACGTGTATATTTACATGTATGTATGTAATTTTTGTTTACGTGACACCTATTTAGCTCTCACTTGCCTACTGAGTGACTAGAGAACACAGAGGATTTGGTGGAATACTACTGTGAATGAAATCACTAAAACACGTTTTAAAAACAAAAATCCTACCCTATACATGTGAGTAAGGCTCATCCATGCTTAAAGTCCAACTGACCACTTACGAATGTGTGTGTATTACCACATCATTCCCATGTCGAACTCTGATGCTAGGAAAGAACAAAAATATTGATGTAAGGTTGTTACACATTGTAGCGCAAGACTCAGCCATTGATCTTTGCTGTTTCCTCCACAGCAGCATGGAAATAATTTAACGAAATATATGAGAGTGAAATGCTACCGTGTTTACTGTTGCTCAGTCTGTACTTCTCTGAATTTTGCATTATTATTAAAGACTAGCATAAGTGCCCGGCGTTGCTCGGGTCAGTCGGAGGTGGGGAGGGGGCAGACAGTTGACACCCCCTGACCAACCCCAACACCCACCCTTCACCCACCCTGACACCTTCCCACCCCCCTGACCAACCCCAACACCCCCCGGCTCACTTACCCCCCGACCAAACCCGACAACCCCACCTGACCCCCCAAAACAAACCCAACACCCCCACCTCACCCCCCGACCAAACCCGACACCCCCACCTCACCCCCTGAGCAAACCCGACACCCCCACCTCACCCCCCGACCGAACAGTGTATTTAATAATCTGTGTGCTACACAGTGCACCGTGAGCCGGGGGGGGGGTGTCGGGTTTGGTCGAGGGGTCAGGTGGGGGTGTTGGGTTTGCTTGGGGGGGTCAGGTGGGGTTGTGGGGTTTGGTCGGGGGGTAAGTGAGCCGGGGGGTGTAGGGTTTGGTCTGGGGGGGTGGGAAGGTGTTGGGGTGGGTGAGGGGTGAGTGTTGCGGTTGGTCAGGGGGTGTAGCGGTTGGTGGGGGTTGAGGTGGGGGTGTCAGGTTTGCTTGGGGGGATGAGGTAGGGGTGTCGGGTTCGGTCGGGGGTAAGTGAGCCGGGGGGGTGTCGGGTTTGGTCTGGGGGGGTGGGAAGGTGTCGTGGTGGGTGAGGGGTGAGGTGTGGGTGTTGGGGTTGGTCAGGGGGTGTTGCGGTTGGTGGGGGGGTGATGTGGGAGTGTCGGGCTTGGTCGGGGGGTAAGTGAGCCAGGGGGTGTCAGGTTTGGTCTGGGGGTGTTGCGATTGGTGTGGGGGGGTGAGGTGGGGGTGTCAGGTTCGGTCGGGGGGTAAGTGAGCCAGGGGGTGTCGGGTTTGGTCTGGGGGGGTGGGAAGGTGTTGGGGTGGGTGAGGGGTGAGGGGTGGGTGTTGGGGTTGGTCAGGGGGTGTTGCGGTTGGTGGGGGGGTGAGGTGGCGGTGTCGGGTTTGGTCGGGGGGTAAGTGAGCCGGGGGGGGTGTCGGGTTTGGTCTGGGCACCCACCCCAACACCTTCCCCCCCCAGACCAAACCCAACACCCACACCACCCCCCTCACCACCCCGACACCTTCCCACTCCCCCAGACCAACCCCGACACCCCCCCGGCTCACTTACCCCCCGACCAAACCCGACACCCCCACCTCACCCCCCCAAGCAAACCCGACACCCCCACCTCACCCCCCCAAGCAAACCCGACACCCCCACCTCACCCCCCAACCAACCGCAACACCCCCTGACCAACCCCAACACCCCCACCTCACCCCCCGACCGAACCCGACACCCCCACCTCACTTACCGTCCCACCAAACCCAACTCAGATCCGTCGCAGGGGGGGAGGGGGCCCAGAGCCGAGGGATTCCGGGGACCTTCGCAGGTGGGGGGGGGGCACAGAGCTGATGGAGTCCGGGGTTGAGGTGGGAGGGGCAGAGAACGGAGGGCTCTCCGGGGTTCCGTTGGGAGGGGGGAGGGGTAGAGAACTGAGGGATCTCCGGGGTTCCGTTGGGAGGGGGGAGGGGCAGAGAACTGCGGGATCTCTGGGGTTCTGTTGGGAGGGGGGAGGGGCAGAGAACTGAGGGATCTCCGGGGTTCCGTTGGGAGGGGGGAGGGGCAGAGAACTGAGGGATCTCCGGGGTTCCGTTGGGAGGGGGGAGGGGCAGAGAACTGAGGAATCTCCGGGGTTCCATTGGGAGGGGGGAGGGGCAGAGAACTGAGGGATCTCCGGGGTTCCGTTGGAGGAGGGAGGGGTGAGCTGAGCGAGTGAGGTGTCTGTTGGAGGGGGGTATTATGACATCATCACCACCTAACCGCCCAGCCGATGTGATTGGCCCTGAAAGACTTTCACCCCTGGGGGGCGTCAGAGGTGAGATCCGAAAATTTTTCGACCCTTACCAGCATCTAGACCCCAAGACCCCTCACTGTACCAAATTTCAAGTCTCTGGCTCAAACGGTGCGGGAGGAGTTCGCAGTCATACGTACATACATACATACATACACACATACATACACCACTTGACTTTTATATATATAGATAGATATATTATGATATAGTATTTACCTTGGTCTTAACCTCAGTGACCTTTGTTAAATTTCCTCCTCCCTGTCTTTAGGAATTGTACCAATAAATAACTGATTTTCCACTCACACTCAACAGTAGTTCCTAAAAAAAAAAAAAAAAAAAAAAAAAGTTGAAACTAAGCTGTGAACCAAGGTGCCTAGGGTAGTCCACATTGAAAATGCCAAGGGCAGGGCAGGCTGCTAAAAGGAGAACCGACTCTTCCAAAACTGTGTGACTGATTGGTGAATCTAACTAAACTGTGTTCCTAGCCCCCATACTGGTTATCAAGAAGCTAAAAAAAAATCACTCAGCTCCCTTTATTGAATTCCAGTCATTGGCTCCCAAACAGCAAATAGGTCCAGCAAAGTGAGAAGTTAATTAAAAGTCTAGTCACTATACAAAATGTTCTTCTGATCCCCCAAAAGGCCACCCACATAATCAGGTTAATATTAGGTTGGAGCTTACCTAAATACCACACTGCCAGCCAGTGCTTTAGTATCTAAAACCAAAGGTTTATTAGAAAAGAATGAGAGGAGAGTTGTTAAATGATGGAAGCCATTATAAACATCAGACCCTTGCTAAAGCCGCGTCGCCATAGCACGGGTTTGCGTACAGCACAGTCGTTGCCATGGATCCAAAATTTAAATAGGGATCCATGGCAACGTGTCTCGCACGGGACTGTGCATGGATCCCAAATCCCGGGCTATAGCGAGGGTCTGGTGTACATACATAAGATTTGAGTCGAGTCCATATAGCAGGTTCTTAGCAGCATTGATGAGTTTGCTGGCTTGTAGAGTCCCTCTGGAACACATCCAAAGCTTGGATGGGTCTATCCATCCTTTGTTCAAAGCTTCAGTTCGTAGAGAAGTTACTCCAGAGGTGAGAAGCAGGATTGAAGACAAAATGGAGAAGATACAGCTGCCTTTGCCGTGTGGCCTGTACACCTTCTGTCCCAAACACAAGCTCATGGGCATGGAAGAGCTCTTGTAATCCCCTGTCCACAGGCATGTCCCTACATGTCTTGCTGACTCATGGGCATAGTTCCTGGCTTTTCTCAGTGGGTTCATTGTAGAGTTGATTGCCCTTGATTGGGCATCCAAATGGCTAGATAGATTGGCCTCAGCAATGTCACCCAGAAACACAGCACAGGTTAGAGATGCAGCTATGTCAAACATATTTATAACTCATGATACAAAGATGACATATTTATAACTCATGATACATATAAACAAGGCCATCATACTTAGCAAATCAGAACTTTTCCATTGATACCTTACGTGGTGCATCTTGTAAGATTCATTGTCATTTTATAATATTGGCATCAATATTATAAATGGTCACCCATTTATAAGCATCACATAAGCTATCAATGGTTTAAGCAAATATGAAGAAAACAGTTGCTGTAAAGGTAGCAACTAGACTACCACCTATTTTAAATAAGATGTAAAAGTTTCCTATAGAAACAAAGACAATATAAGTAAATACTGGGGACTTTTTTCCATTCACAGCCAGTTGAACCCCACACAGAATTAAAAGTGTGGTATGCTGCAGATTACGCCAAGTTTATGGAAGCTTCTGCAGTTGTCATTAAAGAAGAATCTGATTGATAGCTGTGCTTTATCACCAGTTTTAACAACAGTAAGTGTCCAAGGAGTGCATCCAAACCAACACCTGGCCTTCTCTCAGAAAAGTACTTGCTCACCTTGCCTTAGTTCACATGACTGAAAATGCCTGTCAACTAGTCTAACGGTGAATTAATATCTCAATCAAATAGCAAAAGAAAAGTATTACCTGGAGCTATATAACTTTATGTACGGTACTTGTACTCTAAACAGAGCATGATACAGTGTTGGCGTGTAATGGTAAACTTTGGAAAGACTAGCATGTATTCTTGGGAAACTGAGTACAGTGAAACCTCGATATAACGGACTAATTCGGGCGAGGGAGTGTCCGTTAAAGCCGAAAGTCCGTTATTTAATAATTTTTTAAAATTATTAAATAATGGACTTTCGGCTGACAATAGACACCCCCCTCGCCCGAATTAGTCCGTTATGTTGAGGTTTTACTTTTATCACGGCCGGGAGCCCGGCTGCTGGGACCCTGGCAGGAGCCGTCAACCCGCCCGCCCGGGTCCCGGCTGGGGGGGGGGGGGTAGTTGACAGCTCCCGCCGGGCTTCCCGCTCCTGGGAGCCCAGCGGGAGCTGTCAACTCGCCCGCCCGGGTCCCCACAGCGGAGAACCGGGCGGGAACTGTCAACCCCCCCGCCCGGCTCCCCCTGCAGGGAGCCGGGGGAGAGGGGGAGTTGACAGCTCCCGCCCGGCTCCCCGCTGCGGGGAGCCGGGCGGGAGCTGTCAACTCGCCCGCTGGGCTCCCCGCTGCGGGGAGCCGGGCGGGAGCCCCCGAATAATGGATTTCGGATGCATCGGAAATTTTGTCCGTTGCATCCGAAGTCCGTTAAATCGGGGTCCGTTAAATCGAGGGTTTACTGTACACCCCATCCTTAAAGTTCTCCTCTCACCCGTTCACTGCTCTAGCTTATGTCCTAGCTCTTTGGCATACATGTGCTGCATGTTATAGCCTGCCTCCTAGCGTTAAAGCACAAAAGCTATTACATCGCATTATTTTGTTCTTTCTCCATGTCTCTATGGAGACAGAGAAAGACAGAGACACACGCATATACCCTGCATTGTTGGCAGGGCCGGCGACAGGGTGGTACAACGGGTACAGCTGTACCGGGCCCCGGACTTCAGGGGGGGCCCCCCTGAAGTCCGGGGCCGGTACTCAGCTGTACCCGCTTGTCACCCGGGGCTGTGAGCGAGGCGCGGCTCGGGCAGCCGCTGCCGCGCTCACCAGCCCCCTCCCCCGGCACCCAGCAGCCTCCCCCGCCCCCCCTTTGCTTCTTCCAGCCGGCCCCGCGGCTGCAGCGCATGCGGGGGTTGGGCCCCGCGGGAGGTAGGAGACCGGCGGGTGGGCCGCAGGCGGTGGGAGACCGGCCGGGGGGGGGGGGCCGCGGGCGGCGGGAGACCGGCTGGGGGGGGACCGCAGGCGGCGGGAGACTGGCGGGGGGGGGCGCGGGCGGCGGGAGATCGGCCAGGGGGGCCACGGGCGGCGGGAGACCGGCTGGGGGGGGGGGAACTGCGGGCGGCGGGAGACTGGCGGCGGGGGGGGGGGGGGCGCGGGCGGCGGGAAATCGGCCGGGGGGGGCGCGGGCGGCGGGAGATCGGCCCGGGGGGGGGCCGCGGGCGGCGAGAGCCTGGCGGGGGGGGCCGCGGGCGGCAGGAGATCGGCGGGGGGGCGGCGGGAGATCGGCTGGGGGCTGCGGGCGGCGAGAGACTGGCGGGGGGGGGGCCGCGGGCGGCGGGAGATCGGCCCGGGGGGGGCAGCGGGCGGTGGGAGATCGGCCGGGGGGGCGGCGGGAGATCGGTCCGGGGGGGGCGCGGACGGCGGGAGACTGGCGGGGGGGGGGCCCGCAGGCGGCGGGAGACTGGCGGGGGGGGCCGCGGGAGACTGGTGGGGGGGCCGCGGGCGGCGGGAGACTGGCGGTGCTGCTGCTTTGTGTAAACCAAAACCAGAAAAGGTACATCAGTACTGCAATCATGGGGAGTGGTTACCCAGCTTAAATCTAGTTAGTTTGGGTACTGTGTGACGCAGTGGCAGGGTGTGCTTTAGTGTGAGCTCGTCCAGAATCCTAATTGCTCATGGAATTGGCATACACTGCTGCAGCTTCACTACTTGCACTTCACGACAAGCTAGCTCGCTTAAAGTTAGCTCAGATATGTCTATTCAAGCGTAGTTCTACTGCTTGCATCCGACGAAGTGGGTATTAACCCAAGACTGCTTATGCTTCAGTACTTTAGTTAGTCTTTAAGGTGTCAAAGGACTCTTCGTAACTCAAGCTGCAATGAAATTTCATGGTTGCAGGGTAGACATACGCTGAGTTTCATATATCCTGTACTTTTTTCAGGAACTGGCAGGAGAAGTTACCTAATTAGGCCTGAAAGACAAGGTGAGTGAAGTAATATCTTTCATTGGACCAACTTCCGGTGGTGAGTGGGACAAGTGTTTGAGCTACACAATGGTCAGGTTGAATTAGGCCTGGGCATTTTCTTGCTGGTTTTGGTGATTCAATCTGGTTTTCTGGATATGTCAGCCATGATAGAGGTTACTTGGGATTGAACTAGTGACCTCACATTCTGACTGCATTCATCCCTACAACTAGAGCTAGAGGCAAACTCTATAGCAAACCCATGTTTTCTGTGGAATGGGCATTGAGGGAGAGACACCACCCAGTGATTAGTGGGTTACACCAGCATATCACTTTAATATCTATTATGTCCTTTACTGCAAGACTAGTTTTTGTGCTTGGAGTAGACAATGATCTAATCACTCTTTTCTATCTCTTAATACGAACCTACAGGTCACTTTGAAGCAATACAGTGCAACAGGGCAAAATACCTCATAATGTCTGTCAATTCTCACAATCCCATTTGAGACCTAAAGTCTAAAATATTTTCTGTGTGTAATATTTCTATGTAGTTTCTAAACAGCTTTTATATTGTAATAAAAAGCTATGTATTGCAGAATTGTAATGTGTAATGCTTACTATGTTAATCAGGTGCTATTAACTGAAAGCCTGCGGTGACAGCATGAGGGAGACCAGGTAAGTGTTAGAACCTCAGATCTTACATAACGTGATGGCTTTAACTCTTAACAAAGATTTGAGTGCAAATTAGGAAAATAGATATCAGGCATGGAAAGTGGGTCTCTTGGAGCCTGCTCTCTGGAAATCAGTGACAGTTTTGCATTTGAAATCAATTTGTGCAAATCAGACAGGATGAAGTACTGTAGGTGCTTATATTTATATTAAATTGGTAAAACAGTATTCTATTCACTCTGAATGAGGCGGGGGGAGAACATTTTCTGAAGCAGCATGGCCCACTGGATAGTGCCTTGGGCTAGACAACAGAAGGACTTGAGTTCTAGCCTCAGCTCTGCCACTGACCTACTGTGTGATCTGAACAAGTTATTTCACCTTTCAGCATTTCACTAACTATAATACAGGAATGACAATATTTCCCTCCTATGCACAATACAGATAAAGTGTGCTATGTAACAGCTAATGACTAGAATGACCACTAACAGGCAGAGACTATAAAATATAAAAGAAAAAAATGGGTGAATTAATTGCCATATATTAAAGGTGTACTTTTGGAAAGGTATGATGGAAACCGTGCAACCTCAGCAAAACAACACTAAGAGGCTTATATTACATAACTCACAGCAACCACTTGGCTGCCTGGTCCACAGAGCACACTATTATATTCACCATGATATTTAATTTTTTTAAAATATCTTGATGGCATCCTCTTTTAACCAGTCATAAGTAGGGAAGAACAACTTACCAAAAAATAAACATAAATAAAAATTAAACATACTGTACTTTAACAAGGGCACTAGAAAATAATTTGTATCCTAGAAAAGAAACTAAGCAAGTTTATAAACTTCAGCTTGCACATTGTATTGTAATCAGTAACACGCAGGTGTCTTCCATATAATAAACTGTTTGACAAGCTGGAATGCAGGTGGTTTTCTGGAACTTTTCCTAGGATCTTCAGTAGCAATGCTGTACAAGTAAAGGCAGCCATTTCCAGTCACGGGTGATCTGCCAACTTATCTTCTGCTTTGTGCCGGGGGTCTGAAATTAGTGAAGTGACATTTACTTACTACTAGTACTGGAAAAAGACCCTTCATATCATGTTACTTATATTTTTTCCTAACAAAGTACAGTTAAACCAAAGCAACAGAAACAACATGAATAATCACAGCCAGTTAGAGGAACTCAGCCACCCATAGAACAACCACCATTTAGGCATTCATGAAAGGTTCTACAAGTTAATTAGCTGACACAGAGTAGAAAAAAGGAACAAAAAATGCTCAACCCATAATCAGACAATTTCCTCTATTTTTAAATTACAAAAATATTAAACACTCTGCCCATGAACCTGACACACCTTTATCCTATATAATAATCGGCTAGAAAAGTTTGTGTGAAGCCGTCATGCGCAGTAGAGACGGCCCGGACTAACGGCATGCTGGGAGGTGTAGTTCGGCAGCACAACATGGCCGCCGCGCGTATGCCGCTGAGAGGGAAGCAGGGTCTGGATCAGGGGCCTAGGGCAGGAGGGTGGCTGGGCGCAATAGGTGCAGGCAGGGGGCTCTGGCCGGCCGGGGCACTGGGCCGGCAGGGCGGAGGTGCCCGGGCACGGCACGGCCAGCTGCGCCCAGCCTAGCTGGGGCCGTGGGGGAGGGGGAGAAAGCTGAGCGAGCGGGGGCCTTGGAATGGGTGGGAGGGGGGCTGAACGAGCGGGGGGAGTGCGGTGGGGGGAGGAGGGGAGGCTGAACGAACGGGGGGGGGGCCTTGGCGTGGGGGGGCTGAGCGGGGGGGTGCGCTTGGAGACGGGGGGGCTGAGTGGGGGGGACCATTACTGTTGGCCCGTGTCCACGGGCTTTTACACTAGTATGTAATAAAAAAAATAAACCGAATGGGCCTTGGCCAGGTGGGTGAAAGCTAGGGCATTTCTTATTAGACTGTCCCACCCTTTACTTATGCTAGAGATGAAACGATGCTTTCAAACTTGACAAAATTCTTTGCACGCATTTTTTGGACGTTTTCACAGAAACTTCTTGCTCTGTTATCAGTTTATCAAGTTGTTAAAATTTTTCAAAAATTTAAATTTCTATGAAAAAAATTGGATTTTTCAGAAATTTTTCTACTTTCTAACTGATTCTGTTGTTCCTTGTGGACACTTCTCAGAGTGGTATTTTCCCTGGTATTAAATCCTGTCATGCCAGTGGAAATTGGCAGCCTATTTTCCCTACTTACTGGAATTTTTGCCCTGGATTTTGCAGATATTGTTGGAAAAATCCACTGGATTTTTAAAAGAAAAATTCATACCAAATATGAAATAAAACTGTTGCCCAGTCTTGTTTTAAAATTTCTTGTCCCCCAAGTTCAGAGCTTTCAGTGCCTACTTGAGACTTTTACATGAACCCTTCCCTGCCTTGGAGACCTGCCACTCCTCCATCAGACATCTTCTCTGCCCTTGACCCTGCAGGCCCCATGCTAAGGACAAATATTATATTATAGACATAATATTCCATTTCCGGTAAAATGCAAAACTTGAAATCTTATCTGTATGGAATGTACTTTCAGATGGCTTACCCATACTTGGTAAGTATTGTAGCTGGATGTTCCTATTAGTATACTTCAGAGTGATTATTCCACTGAGAGCAACAGGGCAGTTCATAACTCTTAAAGGTACTATTTATCGGGATAGGTCTACACAGCAAAGAAAAACCCATGGATGGCCCATGCCAGGGAACATGGACTCACGGGGCTCAGGCTGTGTGTCCATTTCCTTGCAATGTAGACTGCCAGGTGTGGGCTGGAGCCCCTTCTCTGGTGGGAGGGTCCTAGACCCCAGGCTTCCGCTTGTGCCTGAAAGTCTACACAGCAATGAAACTGCTGTGCAGTCCAAGCCCAAGTCTGAGTTGGCTGGCATGGGCCAGCTGCGGATGTCTAGGTACTGGGTAGACATATCCACGGTGTCTGCAGTCTCAGGCAGAAAGCACTATCCGTTTACATTGAAACTGTTCCCTTACCAGCCAAAAGAGTTCTTCCACCCAACACATGAGTAAACCCAAGCTATGTAGAAAAGAATACCAGAAAAAGCCCATAAGGCAGGGGTCTCAAACATGTGAGGGGGCCGCATGTGGCCCGCGAAGCCCTTCCCTGCGGCCCGCCAAGCTTCCTGTCGTCCCCCCCCCCATAGCAGTTTGCGGGAGGGAGGGGCCAGAAGCAGAGGCTTCTCTGCTGCCTGGCTGGGCCGCACGTGTTTCTAGCTCTGGACTTCCTATATTGCTCTTGCTTTGTTTGCCAAACAGCTGTTGGTGGTGCCTAGCGCTTTCCAGGAGGGAATGGGGAGCTGCGTGCTCAGAGGAGGAGGTGGGGCAGGGGTGGGACCTCTTGGAAGGGGTGGAGTGGGGGTGTAGCCGGGGCAACGAGGGCAGGGTGTGTGTCAGTGGTGCGGCCCTCGGGCCAGTGCACTAGTTCTCATGGAAGGGATGGAGTGGGGGCAGAGCCGGGGCAGCGAGGGCAGGGTGTGTGTCAGTGATGCGGCCCTCGGGCCAGTGCACTAGTCCTCATGCGGCCCTCATGGTCATTTGAGTTTGAGACCCCTGCCATAAGGAGACCCCCTCCCTTCAGAGAATGAGTGGAAATTCTGCTACATCAACTTCCAGTGGCCCTAGTTGCAACATATTTCCTACATACTGCATATGTTGTTTACATTTACAAGCCTAGAAAATCTGACCTTTTGATCAACCTTACTGTAAAATATACATCGGCTTGGCAGAATGATGGTTTTTTTAATAAATAATTTTGATGGATATCCACTTTAATCAATTTAAATTTACACAATTGTGGGAAGTTAGGGTCAGAATTATTTAATGACAATAAATGTTAAGATTAAGAAGTTAAAGGTTTATATCTGTTAAACCAAATTGTCATCACATGTCAAAAACATACCAAGTAAATATCCTTGAAGCAAACTGTAATAAATTCTTAAGAAACATTTTTATCTATCTGTAAATTTTGTATTTGATAATATTTGTTACTTTGTGTGTAAAGTCAAATTGATGTTTACCAACATTTACTGATTAAAATCTAATCACTCAATATAAAGTATTTCTTACCGAGAATCTCCTGGAGTATTTTTTCCAGAGGGTACATCAGATGTTTTTTTGGTTCTCTCTGGCATTCCAGCAGAGGACTGCACAGCAAGTCCTTTAAAAGCAAAGTACTATAGCTCAATTTTTTTACATTAAATGAATTATTGCAAAATACACACACACACACACACATATAATTGCCTGGGTTATAACTCCAATAATAATTAAAGTAACTTGTTTTTAAAAGGACCCCCTTTTTTAAAAAAAGTATTGCTTCAGATAACTGAGTAACTGATTACCCAATGGGTATTGGCCGACATGCTAAGTGGAATGGTATTTAAAGAGAATGAACAGCTTTAGAAATGTGGCTTGATTGCTAACAGAGTCTGATAAGAGGGGAAACCCTGAAAGAAGGTACCAAGCCCAACAATGGGATAGATAACAAATAGCACCTGGTTTCTAACTTCCCACGCTGCTCCTAAAAAATACTGAATGCCAAATTCAGCGTATTGGAGGGTTTTCTTGTTTTGCATGGGAAGACTGCCATAGCCTCCATGTTGTCATTACTAATTTGTTGTCTCATGCACCTATATGCTTTAGATAAAGGGATATGAAAATCAAATAAAAAGAAATTAGAGTAAGAGAAGAATGAACAAGTAATAAGGTTTATTGACTGCAGTAAAACTAAAAACTGATTTAAGATTAGCAGCCGTGTTAGTCTGTCTCCGTAAATAAGACAAGAAAGACTTGTGGCACCTTAGAGACTAACCAGTTTATGCTGAAATAAACTGGTTAGTCTCTAAGGTGCCACAAGCCTTCCTCGTTTTATTTACTAAAAACTGGGGTGCCCCCTTGTGGGTCAAAAGAAACCTGGTTGCACAAATTACATGCCAGCTGATAGTGGTGTCATGTCAATAATACTTCACACTTCATAGCACCTTTCATTCAAGGATCTCAAAAAGGCACCTTGTAATTTGGGTAAATACTCATCTTTAAACACTCGTTATTAAAGATGTCAGACTAAATTACAAGGAAAAGATTCCAGCGTTCCAGCCCAATAAGGTGCAATCGCAATATATGTAAGAAATGAAAATAAGGACAGCAGATATATTGGAATGACAGTGACACCAAGTTGCAAGGGAAATTAATCTAATTTCTGCCCCATTCCTTCCACCAGGTCCACTATAATGGATAGAAAGATTCAGTTTACTAAGCTATACTTTTATTTCACGTTAACATTAAGTCTACATCAAGAGTAAACGGCTTGATCCAACATATTTCAAATTGCCACCATCTACAAAATAACTATTATAGTATACGGAGGAATAATAATGGTGCAATACCATTCTCATTACTCTTCCCTTCTTGCTCCTAGGGCTGGTCCCCACTACAGCTTAACGTCGACTTTAGTGTCGTTAAGTCGGAATAAAACTGTACCTGTCCTCACACGGACGCCATTTGCGTCGATTTTAAGGGCCCTCAAAAATCGATTCTGAACTCCTCCCTAACAAGAGGCGTAGCGCTGAAATCTACCTCTCTGGATCGATTGTGGAGTAGTGAGGATGCTATTGGCCTCCAGAGGCTGTCCCACAATGCTCCATTCTGACCACTCTGGATAGCCTCACTGCTCCACTGTGACCGCTCTGGACAACACTTTCAACTCGCTGCTCTGCCCAGGTAAACAGGAAAAAAACTCGGGAACATTTGAATTGCATTTCCTGTTTGGTCAGCGTGGCGAGCTCACCTGCACAGGTCAGTCGCCATGCAGAGCTCAGCATCACAAGCCGCCATGCAGAGCTCAGCATCACAAGCCGCCATGCAAAGCTCAGCAGCACAGGAGACCAACCAGAGGAAAAGAGCTCCAGCATGGTCCACGCGTGAGGTGTTGGATCTGATCGCTATCTGGGGAGAGGAATCCGTGATGTTGGAACTCAGTAACAACAAACGGAATGCCAACACGTTTCCCAGAGTCTCCAAGGCCATGCTGGAAAGGGGCCACAGCAGGGATGCCCAACAGTGCCACGTGAAAATTAAGGAGCAGAGGTAAGCGTTCCAGAAAGCCAAAGAGGCACACGGACGCTCGTGGGGGGCGGGGGGGAGGAGGGGGAGAGGGCCTGCCACAGACATGCCGGTTCTACAATGAACTGAATCAGATAATGGGGGGCCGCCCCCACCACCGTCACACCAGTCTCCGTGGACTCCACCGATGGGATAATCATCAGGCCTGAGGAGGATTCAGATGATGACGAAGGTGATGAGGATGGAAATATCACGGAGCAGCAGGCAAGCCGAGAAACCCTGTTAGCAGACAGCCAGGAGCTGTTTATCACCCTGGACCCATTACCCTCACAGCCATCCCAACCTGCTGCTACCCCAACTGGCGAAGGAACCTCTGGTGTGTGTGCTTTTAGATGATTAGATGACTGATTTTAAAAGGAAGCATTTATTAATGACTAACAAAAATACCTGGCGTTGCTCGGGTCCGTCAGAGGGGGGGAGGGAGGAGAGAGCTGACCAAGTAGGGGGGGAGGGGCGTTGGAGGGGGGGGGGAAGATTTTAAAAAATTTCGATTCTTACCTGAGGGGGGAGAGAGCTGAGCAAGTGCGGGCGGGGTCCGTTGGAGGGGGATATTATTACATCATAACTATGTCACAGAGAACAGCAGGTGTTAACCTGCTGCCCAGCTGATGTGAATGGGCTTTAAAGAATTTCACCCCTGGGGGGCATCGGAGGTGAGATTTGAAAAATTTCCGACTCTTACCCTGATTACGACCCTAAAGCCTATAACTATACCAAATTTCAAGTCTCTAGCTCAAACGGTGTGGAAGGAGTAAGGCAGCATACATACACGCACGCATACACACACATGCATACACCATTTGACTTTTATATATATAGATTAACTTGCCCTAAGGACTTGGCGTGCATTCATTGCTGGTCCCTTTTTTTTACTGAAACAGTTTGTTAATATACTCCGGTATGGAGCGGAAATACTCTATGGACATTTCCATTAAACTTTCAAGCAGGTAGCGATGAACCTTATGCAACAGGTTTCTGGGGAGAGCCGCCTTATTTGGTCCTCCGTGATAGGAAACCATTCCACACCATGAAATTAGTAGATAGTCTGGTATCGTTGAGTAACACAGCATCGCGGCATATGGACCAGGACTTTGGAGAGACTCTAGCAACATGCGTTCTCTATCTCTCTGAGTAATTCTAAGGAGAGTGATGTCATTCATGGTTGCCTGTTTGAAATATGGACTGCAATTAGTAGGGAGACAGATGTTCCCAGCTGTAAAGTAATTTTTCCCATCCCGTAGCAAGAGCAGGCAGGGATTTTTAGTTTGGCTGCTCGCGGTTGCTTCCAAAGAAGACCCAATGTGCCAACCCCCCCCCCCCCAACCCCCCCAGCCAGCCCGTAGCAAGAGCAGCCAGGGATTTTTGGTTTTGTTTTGCAGTTCGCTGTTCACTGGGAGCCATGCGGCGGGGGGAGGGGGGATCCATGTGGTGGTGGTGGGGGAAGAGGGCGGGGTTAGTCTGGAACATCAGAGCGCTGCTGTAAAGAATATGGCTTAGCTTACCATGGCCGGCTGCATGGTGATTTCAGTAGCCATGTTGAGGCGCTCTCATGTGTGTGAGATGCTTCTGTGAATGTTTGTGTGAACATGAAAGCCAGCCAGTCACTTTTAGGTGCAGAATATGACCTTGTACAGAAATCATATCAGGCCTGTGAATACTGTGGTTCACCATTAAATAGTACTCCCATTATGCTGCAAGAATGTATCTGTCTCATAACCTTGTCCCTTTCTTTGCCCACAACAGCTGCACATTTCTCTCAGAATCCCCCGTCCTGCCCCTCACGCCGTCTATCGCAGATACGAAAGCTTGAAAAGAAAAAGCGTGATGACATGTTTAACGAACTACTGCAGAACTTTCACACTGAGGCCGCTCGGCAGAATGAATGGAGAGAAAGATTGCTAGAGTCAAGGCAAGAGTCCAGGGCTGCAGCAGACAGGTGGATGGAGCGCGAAGAAAAGCAGCAGGAGCGCGAAGAAAAGCAGATGGCGATGCTGCGGATAATGGAGGATCAAAGCAACATGCTCCGGTGTCCATAGAAGAATAGCCCTTCCAGTTTCTGTACTCTGCGCCCTCGTTGTCCGGTGCCAGGATAGGGATATGAGTCCCATCTATAGCCCCACCACAGTTAGGGAATTCCATCGCGGCAAAGCCATCTATTGTAGCTTGCAGGTTTCCAAGGTTTATAACCCTGGGTAGCAGCAGCTTGATGATTGCCCTGCTTACTTGCATCACAGCAGACCCCACTGTAGATTTACCCACCCCAAACTGATTCGCAACTGACTGGTAGCTGTCTGGCATTGAGGGCTTCCAGAGGGCTATCGCCACTTTCTTCTGAACTGTGAGGGCTGCTCTCATTTTGGTATTCTTGCGCTGGAGGGGCGGGGACATCAAACACATCAAAACACAAAAACATCAGTGTCCCTGTTCCTGCTGTGCACATCCAGGTCCATCTCCTCATCACTGTCATCAGGTTCCAGAAAGCACAGTTGTCTCCGGATCACCTTCCTCTGCAGACAATGCAGCATAAAGTCCACAACAATGCACGAGGTCTTCACAACGGCCAGTACTGCAGTGGTGGCATCAGCAGTGCAATGGCGTTAATGCAGCGCAGGGAAAGGGCGCAAATAATGGGATGTGTACCCACAGTGCACCGCTTGAAATGGTGTCAGCGGCGCGAAAAAAGGGCACGAAATAATGAAATGCCTACCCATAGTGCAGCACTCGAAATGGTGCCTGCTGGAGGGACTCCGGGAACTGTGGGATAGCTACCCACAGTGCACCACTCGCTATGTTGACGCTTGCCACAGTTGTGTGGACAGACAATGCCGACTTGCTGTGCTTTGTGGGGACGCACAAAATCAACTCTATACAGTCTGCTTTAAAAAAAATCGACTGCAAGGAAATCGACCTACTATTGTAGTGAAGACATACCCTTAGTCACAACCTGGTTCTTTGAGCACATAGGGAAGATGTTGCAGCATTACTGAATTCTTCATTTAGCAAAATCCTTCACTGCAATTAACTTGCTTCTCAATAATAAAGCTCAAATGCTAAAAAACTAATTCTCTTCCTCAGAGACTACTACTGAAAAACTTTTCCCCTTAGTTTCCCTTTCTGGTTTTCCTGCATTTATTGGCATCATGCTGCAAGTATTGGGGCTCCAAGGCATGCAAGGGAATGTTTACATTTAAAAAATCCTTAGCTAACTTTTGATGCACTTCTAGACTTACAAAAGGATACAGACAAGTTATTTTTAAAAACTCACCAATACTTCCTACTTGGAAGCTTTAAAACTTCTATCTCCTCCCCCATTTCTTTTCTAAAAAGTGTTTTCGGGAAATGAGTTGAGTACAAGGGCTGGTTGAAGATTTTCAGTTGAAATTTTGCAATTGGAAAATGGGGTTTTGTCAAAATTGAAGATTTTCTTTGGGAAAATATTTTGTCAAAATTTTCCTTTAAAAAAATTAAATGTTTTTACTTCGGGCTGACATTAACCTCTGTGTCTGCCTTAACTACTGCAGTGCCTTATGGAAGTTGGACTTCTGGGTCCCACAGAGAACCACTGGTTCAGCCACAGAAGTCTCATGAAGCACTGCAGCATCTCAACCATAAGGAGACACTGTGGTACATCAAGGAAGATGTAATCTGCCCAAGACGCAGAGGGGACCCAGAACCACAACTACCACGAGACACTGCTGTAGCTCAGCCAAGTGCAGAGATTAATGTCAGCTCAAAGCATTTGGACATTTCCAAGTTGAAGTTTTTGATTCTGTGAAATGTTTGGACATTTTAACTTTGTCCTGATTTGGGATGAAAATTAATGTAGAAATATTAGTTTCAACAGCATGGAAATCCCATTTTATGATCAGCTCTAGCCAGGGCCTCCTGAGTTCTAATTCTGCTTCAGCTCACTGACTGAGTCACTGGCCTTGGGTCAAGACACTTCACTGCACTGCCTCTGTTTTCTCAGCCTGCACCTCCCAGGATTGTTGTAAGGATTCCATTACTTTTTGTGCAGCACTCTGAGGATGTGAAGTATTATCAGTTCTGTGTGTGTCCTTTTCAGTTTGGGGGGAGGGCAGGGAGGGGAAATAGCTTCTCCTGCTCTTGACAGAATGAAGCTTTTGAAATCTAAATGTATTATTAATTTACCAAGTTCTACATCTATAACACCTCCCCATCCTAGTCTACAAACACAGCCATATTTTCTTTGCCAGTCTGTGACACAGTCATGTGACCCAATTACAAACATTGTTACATTTTGTCCACACAGCAGAAGAGTTGCTTTAAAAAAAAAAGCCACAAAACAAAACTACATTTGAGCAGCCCCACTGATCATTCTGCCTCGCTGACTGTTGGAGTCCGTTCCAGGGATAGTCTTAGCAGCTACTCCATAGTGCCTGAATGATTTCTATACAGAATGACACCAAACAGCATAGGGGCCAATGTATTCTCGCAGTGTTTTCACAGAGAGGGTCTGATCCTGCCGAACACCCTCAAGGCCCATTGAATTCAATAAGAGCTTCATGAACTGCTCAGCACCTTGCAGGATTGGGTCCAGACTCCACATACAGAGAGTGATGACTGTTTATAGGAAGACAGCCATCTACTGTGACTAGCCTATGCTGCTGGCAGGAGGTAATGAATGCAGTTAGCTGTTGGGGGTTACAAAAATAACATTAACCATGTTGTTGGAGGACACAAACCACTGTTAGAGCCAACCAGGTCACTAACTGGGTATAAAACTGGTTAAAAGTGGTAGTGCGGACAGGGTGATGCTACTCTGCAACATTTGAGCTGTAGCCGTAACTGATGCCCAATTGCAGAGTAGTAATGACCTTGTGCAAGTATTTCTGAACGTTCACTCGCCCAACCGATTGCAACTCCTTACCTGCAGTGGCAGCTTCTTGGACTCTGTTCTGAAGCAGTGATTCCACAGCACTTGTTAAGGTTGGTTCTCTCCTTTGAGTCATTTGTTGCTTGCCCTGGTGAGGGGAGCACGAGCAGTTAGCCTGGTTCCATGACAAAACTGACCAGGACTCAACTCCAGCAGAGATTTCATGGAGGTGTAGGGAGCAGCTCATTTTCTTAATCTCCTTGGAGACAGCAGCAGCAGTCCACAGCAGAAGAAAAAGTTATCAGTAGCTTCCTCCTTTCCCAAAAGTATTGTTCTCTCATCCCATCTAAAACAGTCAAGACACTCAGAAAAGCAGCCCTTAGTGACACATGTAGGCATCTCCCCCTCAATGGCACCACCCCTTTGAGGCACCTGGTTCTCCAGGAACTCCTGCTATTAGACACCCACCATCTTAACTATGAAGTTTTTTAAAGCCTTTTGGTGGTAGAAAAAGAATTTTATCCTCAATTTTTCCCCCCTCCATTGTAGGATTAACCTTTCCTTTCATCTGAAAGCTGATCCTCCTCTAAAATTGAAATACTTAAAAGAAAATGAACTGGTGGACCTGACAATAAGAGTTTTACTTTGTTGATTACTAGTTACAAACTCCATCTGTCACTTTTTAATGAATGAACAATGAACAAAAAAATCTTTCAGTAGAAGTTGTATAAAAACATTTAATAAACACAGCAGCACAGGTCAAGACACAGAGGATTAACCCCACTTCTGAGGCTACTGAAGGAATTCGGCCTTTGATATATCCCAGCATAGTACAGTCGTACTCTGTATCCAGAGCTGTATTACTCTACAGTTGATTTCCTGGAATTGGATTAGAGAAGAGTCTGAAGAAGCAATTTTCTCCTCAGTGTTTGCTACCAAACTTTTCTATAAAACTTCCTGCAGACACAGGAACTCTTTTTTAAGCAACTCACATTGCATTTAATTAAAAAAACAAAAATATCATTAGCTTCAGTGTGGTTTAAAGTTACATACGAATGTGGAGCTTCCCTCCCTACATCACAACCCATTCTGTCTGGGGAGTCGGTTTGCAAGAAAACACAAGGCAAATGTGTTACTTACCAGGGCCTGTTTGGCAGATTTCTGGCCTGGTGCAAAGACTCGTCGTGTAGCTTGTTCTTTGCAAAAACTGATGTGCCTCTCTGCTGCAGCTTCATTAAACCTCCTCAGGCAGTAAGGACACTGAATATAGTCTGATTACAACAAAGGAACAGTATGATTGAATCAACAGTTCAGAGGATATTGAGAGAGAATTGACTACGCTCCGGGAGACTGGGACTTGGGAGTCCTGGGTTCAAGTCCCAGCTTTGCCTGGCCTGCTAGGTGACCTTGGGCAAGTCACTTCCCATCACTGCACCTCAGTTTCCCCATCAATGCTAAGAACTGCCCTTAGCAAAATTCCACACATCTTAGCAACTCTGTTCATTTGATCTGTTTTCTGTAGAGATGAAAGTGCCATGACCAACTGCAAAGTGTTGAGATTCTTGTTGTTGACAGACGGCTTGGTCCAATGCCCAATGAAATCAATGGGAGTTTCTCTCCCTTCTGATAATGCACTAAAAATCTGTATTCTGCATTCACAGAGCACAACAGGTGTTCCACGTGTGGAATGAATCAGGGTGGGCAACAGAGTGCTACACTTCAGATGTGTAGCATGAATCAGAGAGTAGCATTACTTCACATAAATGTGGAGGATTATATTATTTTTATTATTATTTAAAAAATTAAATGGAATAAAACTCTAGAAAAAACCTCAGACATTTAACAAAAACTGGCAATGTGAGTAACCAAAAGGATTACTGTACTATGTACGCTATCGTTTCAACCAATTTGCCTGGCACTGAAGGTAGACTTCCTAGCCTGTAAGTGCCAGGATTGCCTCTGGAGCCTTTTGTAAAAATCAGCATCACGTTTGCTATTCTCCAGTCATCTGGTACAGAGGTACAGGAGTGAATTCAGTTTAAACTAAATGGAAGGATAAACAAAACTCTGCAGCTAGAGTCAAAAAGGAAAACGAAAAATTAAGGGAATTAGTTATGGAAGTTGCTTGGACTGAAGAGCTCGGGAATCTGAATGTAGAGGAGCCTTGGAATCATTTTAAGTCAAAGTTGCAGAAACTATGCAGCCCAAGCAAGGGGCAAGGAGGCGAGGGGGAAAATCTCATACAGAAAGGTTGCAAGACCAAACTGGCTCAACAAGCATCTCAAAACAGGCTATTAAAAGAAAGCCGAAAGCCTACAAGGAATGGAAAAAGGGAAGGATCAGCAAGGAAAGCTACCTCTGGGAAGTCAGAAAATGTGAGGATAAAGTGAGAACTGTGAAAAACCTTACAAAGGAAATGAAAACCAATAGTAAAAAACTTTTTAGTAACATGGCTAAAGAAAACAAGGAAAGAAGAAGCGGGACTGCTAAACACCGAGGATAGGGTTGAGATTAAAGATAATTCTAGGTAGGGCCCCAAACCTAAGTAGATACTTTGCCTCAGTATTAAATAACAATAATGAGGAGCTTGGGGACAATGATGAAGTGGCTAATGGGAATGAGGATACAGAAGTAGAAATCCCATCCAAGGTGAAAGCAAAACTGAAATACATTAGAGAGACCAATGGGGGCCCCAGCTAATCTCTATCCAAGAACAATAGCAAGGATTTTTAATGGATCCATAAACTCAGGGGTCGTACCCTATGACCGGAGAACTGCAAATATAGTACATATATGTAATAAATCCCAGGGATAAATACCAGGGAGAGAGAGAGGAATTATTTAAGTTAAGGCCCAATGTTGGCACAAGAACAAATGGATATAAACTGACCATCAACAGGTTTAGAAACTTTCATCTAATTTCAAGCCTAACAATCAGAGGAATGAAGTTCTGGAACAGCCTTCCAAGGGGAGTAGTCGGGGGGAAAGTACCTAACTTATTACATGATTGAGCTGATAAGTTTATGGAGGGTGTCGTATTATGAGATTGCCTAAAATGACATCTGGCCCATTGGCTCTGTTACTAGCAGGTATCTCCAACAAACAGAGATGGAAAACTAGATAGGGAGAGCTCAGAGCTACTAAAATAATTCTCTCTCAGGTTCCTGGCTGGTGGGTCTCACCCACATGCTCAGGGTCTAACGGATTATCATATTTGGGGTCAGGAAGGAATCCCCTCCACCCTAGGACAGATTGGAAAAGAGCATGGTGGGCTTTTGCCTTCCTCTGCAGCATGGGTCATGGATCACTTACTGGTTTGAACTAGAGTAAATCGTAGATTCTCCGTAACTTGAAGTCTTTTAACGATTTGAGGACTTCAGTTACTCAGCCAGGGGTTATGGGCCTGTTGCAAGAGTGGGTGAAGTTCTGTGGCCTGTGATGTGCAGGAGGTCAGACTTTATTATCATGATGGTCTTTTCTGGACTTAAAGTCTATGAGAAGCCAGAGGCTCAACTTTCAAAGGTGCTGAGCACCCACACCTCTCTCACTGATCTCTGAAAATCCCAAAGGTGAAATTCATCGCAATGCAGAGGGCCAGAACATGGCCTATGCCTGACTTACAGTTTATTCCAAGGGGTAAGGGATGAATTTCACCCTTTGTTAGTCAATGGCAGAGTCAGGACTAGAATCCAAGCATCCCAACTCCCACCCCAGAGCTCTGCTACTAGACTGGAGTTGCTACCATGAAGGTTGAAAGGTCCAATTATTTTGCTTCATCTGTGATTCATCTATGTTGCTCCATGTCTCCCTGATGCTACTACTCACTGAATCCAGAAACCCCTCTTCAGCTGCTCCCAAAGCTGCTCCTAATTCATGCTCTACTCCACCACTACATTTTAAAAACAATCAGGAATGAGGGAGTTAATGTTCACCGTGGGTTGCACAGAATGGAATAAAGCTGAAGCCCATCTGTGATTAACAGAAGCTCATTATTTTACCAAAGAAAAGCAAGCACAAGAGCAGCAGTAAGTGACACTAAATCACAAACCTGGATTGATACTTGGAGGTGGGGGAGGAGGAAGAGGTCGGCCTTCTTTCATGGCTTTAGTGACTTCCTTGGCTGAATGAATAGCATTAATAAAATCCTCATGCAGCTGTTTCCAGTTGGATTTCTTTTCTGGTTGTTTCTGTAAAGGAAACATATGGCAACAAACTCTATATATCCCTCTGAGGATATATAAAGACTTTAACTGACATTTCTTTTCCAGATAGGATTTCAAGAGGAAGAAGAAATATTAAAAGCAGAACAACTCTTAGTAAGACACAGGAAAGTGGATTTGACCTATCCCTCACAAACTAACCAGTCCTCCAAGGGTCCAATAAAAGAATAGCCTCGCCTATCAAGACCTGTAGGTCACAGAGGACTATAGTTTATACTGGATGGAATATGAAAGATAGATTGAAAATCCGTCTCCCCCACTTTTGATCTCCTCTTATATTTTTTGCCTCTTACCCTCAAAGTCTGAAAATGGATTCTCCATAGCCTGCTACTGTTACTAGACCATCAGCAGCAAACAGCACACAATACGACTACCACAGCAATACAGATAATGATCTTCCTTGAATAAAGGAATAAAGATTGCTTACTGTTTGAATGAAATAGTGATGAAACTCTGCAGCTTTGTCCTTGGGACTTTACAGGCCACAGATGGCTCTTGAGCTGAACCTTGAGCATTCCTGATCAGGTCAGTGTCATGCCATCACTTCCTCTCACTGACCTAACTAGAGAGGAAGCTGTCAGAAGCTTGTATGTTTTATTTTTAAGGAAGACTCCTGTAAGAACTGAGGCCTCCATGAGTTCCTAATGGTTTCAATGTGCACCAGCATGGCTCTTGCACTGAGAAGACGCCTCAAGTTATTGGAGGCAACATGCCACATATTTGCACTTGATAAAGACAAAGGCTAAAGCTGGGGGCAGGGGGAGGCAAGAACAGATCCAGACCAACACGTGAGGAGACATTTCCCCACAGAGAATGCCATGCATTGCAAAGAACCCTAGGCTCATTCAGGAGATCCATTTATCGCTGGAGTGAATGACATTCATTGACCAAAGATATTAGAATGAAGGCAACATGCCTGCTAGAATTTCAAAAATACCTTTGGTGGTGGCGGTTTCTTCACTGAGGTAATTTCAGTTCCCTCCAGTCTCTGTTTCAAAGAATTGAAAGGCTTGCGCTTTTTGGTGAAGACTTTCTTGCATATTGGCTCATGCCTTAACTGGGATTCAAAGAAAAAACAAAATCGTACGGCAAAGACCTTGTGTTCTGCTAATGCTACTTCTGTCTAAGGCACTAGAATTATTTCTGCCACACTCTGGAATATTGCTAGATGAGCGAGAGCACAAATAACCTATTTACAGCACCGGGCAGGTCAGTACTCTGAATACTAATCAGATCAGTTCATCGTCTTCACAGAGTGAAAGTTCCTTTCAATATCTCTGTTTAACCTGCTGTCATTTACTCTCCACCCACCCACCACCCAACCCTCCCAATTCCTCTACATTCAGTTTTATGCATCTATGGGAGAAAAAAAGCCTTTGTTTTACCAGAACATCTTGTGCAAAATGTCTTCCACAAGTGTCACAAGCTAGCAAATCTTGACTTTCCGCAGCTGTATAAAATTAAACATATCAAACTATTAGTTACACAGGATTTCTTAAGCCTCCTCCCCCCAAATCAATGGTAAGAGCAGGCCCTAGGGTTTCTGGAACTCATTGTTTTGTTGTGAGAAAGCACCCTTTATACAGTAATCTGTGGGTTTTATTTTTCTTCCCCCTTTTGGGATCTCTTCACCTCAGTGGTGGGGTGCCTCTGTCTTCCTAACTAGGTGAAGTTGGCTCCTCATTTCCACACGACAGTTACTTTCAGAAACTTTACAGTTTAATATAAGAAATGTTAGGGGTTACCTGTCAACTAAAGACTTACCAAGTGGCACATTTAGATTACAGGATGATAAATGCAGAGGTGGAAAAAAATTCTAACTTTGGCTTTAAGCCAACGGATCTTGTGCTATTTACTTTTTCTAACATCCTACTGTCCGCTATTGAAGACCAGTATATTTGGCATGTCAGTCCCAGAATCATCTCTTTCACCCTCAGAGCTGTTGGCTTCCCCCCCAGTCCTGCTCTTCCCTACTGCCCAATGGAAAGAGAGACTCATAAGTGCCCCTCTCCTGCTCACTTGCCAGCTGTTTTAACACTCCACTGTTCCCTGTCTGAGAAAGGAGTGATGGACAGGTCATGTTGTAACTCTTGGGAGATGGTGTAGTGTGAGGACAAACACGAGAGCCATGTCTAAGCACCAGCTGGAGAACTTCTCAACCAGAGAATTCCTACCTTTATTAAACTTCCAGCTGCAACATATCCTGGTCCTCTCTGGAGGGACCAGAAATGCTATAAACCTTCCACATCTTCCTTTCTTTACAATAAAAGATTAAGAGTAAGACAATGTATATACACACACACAAAATTCAAAATGAACTTCTAATTCCTTAAAACTATTTGCACTACTATGGTCCCTTATCAATTGCATTTAAATGGTCCTGACATATTCTAAAGTTCAAGTCTTTGAAGGGGTCTGATCAGTCTTCCAGACCATGTTCTCATTTCCATAATCAGTTTGTGGATGAGTCTTACTGCGGAGGAGGATCACTTCCCAACAAAGTACCTGCAGGCTCCAGATCTTCTCTCATTGTTGTCAGGAAACACTGCAGATGAACCAGATCCATCCAGAGAAGTACTTGTGGAGCTCCCACTAGGTAGGATGTGGGAATTTCTGCCAAGTTCCGAACAGTTCCAAATATCTGGGAGCTTTTAAGCCAAACTTTGTTCACTGGTCTCAGTTTAGGTAGTGCTTTTGTTCTGTGCTGAACATTCAAGTGGCTTTGTTGCCAAATTTTTATTTTGGCATACTGTTTTTTAAATTCCTTCAGGTTGGACCACTTAGGTTTAAGCTTAATCAGTTAAAGGCAGCCTGAATCATCTTCCCATCAGAAGTTCTGCTGGAGGTAGTTCAGACACAAACAGTGTTGACCAATATGCTAAGAAACGCTTTATACGGGTCCAGGGATTGTTGCAGAAGTCTTTTTAGAGTCCACATTGCTCTCTGCACCTCCCCCTTACTCTGGGGTAATGTGGACTAGTACAATGTTCAAAATCAAGGTCTTGTGCAAATGCTAGAAAGCTTTCAGAGGTAAAATGAGGCCCATATATGAGGACTTCTGGAGCTCCGTATCTTGAAACTACTGACTGATTTCTGTATGACCTGTGCTGATGACGTTTGTGAATATATCTGGAAAATAACCAACTACAATAATGTGTGCGCGCCCTTCCTAGAAAACCAAATCTGTGGCTAACTATGGCCAAGGTCTGTCAGGTATCTTTGCAGAGAGTAATGTTTCTGGTGATTCTCTCCCCCCCCCCCCCCCTTTACATATCTTGCAGCTCTCCACTGAATTTGCCTACTCCGACCAGGCCACCATATGGATTATGGTGTTTGTGCTTATACTTGGAGTCCTTTGTGAATTTTGCCGAGCATCTCTTTCTGAAATACCACAGGGATAAGAATGCACTGTCCTCTCAGAAATACCATCCACTGTATGAAGGTCATTTTGGTCCAACCAATATGGGTCTGCTGGAAGACAACTCCTTTAACTTCCCTGTCTTTTGCAGAGTTGAGTCAATTTCTGTCAAGTCACATCCTTTAGTTGATCATTCTAATTTTATGTTAGCTGGCAGATGCTAGAATTGCTGCCAGAACAAGGTTGTTAAAGCTTTTTAGATCTTTCTCTAAGGCCTGGCCGCTCAATTGGGGCTCCAGACAGAGTGTTTGTTTCTGTGTATTTTCCCAGGTATGTGTTCAATGCTGAAAAAAATTTGCATCACCCACAGTCAAAATCTCTGAAGCACAGGTAGAAGATATGATGCCCTGCTCATGTCACCCTGAACTGTTACACCGTCCTGACTCAGCAAGTACCGGTAAGCCTTGCTGCTGCTAAGCTACGAGTCAGCCCACTGATACACCAGCTTGTCTGCTTTGCCAGCAAACTCCTTAGGACTCTGCCAGCCCAAACCTTTCGTTGCAGGTAACACAGTCAATCCCAAGTTCCCCAGAAACAGCTTTTCCTTGGACCTTCACAGTTCACTGCCACACTAGCCTGTTACTCTGGCTGAGGATTTAATACGCAGCACTCAAGATGTTTTTGTAACAAAACAGGAGTATGCTTGTTAACAAAGAACAGGTATTTAAGTGATAAGTAAGACTAGGAGACAGTTATAGTTGGAAGTAAAAACAAAACGAAAACATGCTTTCTAGTGACTACAACTTGCTGAAGTTCAGGATTAATCTTGGTCTAAGCAAGATTTCAAACCTCAGAGATGTCAATCCCCTTGGTTCAAAGATCTAGCTTTCTCAGCTTGAAGAGTTCTGGCTCCTTGTGTTCACCACAGCAATGACTAACCAAAGTAGCTTTTCCCCCCCTTCTGCTTATATCTTCTTAAAGGTCATTGCACCTGTTTCAAAAGGCAGGAAGGATTCCTGGGGGTGCAGCCTCCATCCACTCCTTGTGATTGTTAAGTGGTCAGCTTTCCTGACTTGCTTGCCTGATGGGCTTATTTATCTTGCATGTAAATATCACTTTCATTGTTTTTGGTCTCACCTGGCTTAATTTATATTGGAGGCTCTCATGCCAGGAAAACAACATTCCTTTGTCTAGGACAGCCTAGGCTTAGGCACTGTTCGCTAAACACATGAAGAACATATTTCTAGCACACATCTGTAATTCTTTCTACACTGCCCCTACATCACACAATACTATTAATGACCAGCAGGTAAAACCAGTTTGCATATGACAGCTTAAAGATACAGATGATGATACTGGCAAATTGGGGGACTGAGTGTATCAGGACTGAGGAGAATCAGGATATGGTATGCCCCATCACTTGGCAGGGAAGGGCTCTCTGGTACAGGTCATCAAGTGGTTTTGAACCTAATAACCCCCTTAGGGCTTGTGATTGGTTTCTGTGTTAAAATTCAAGCCAGATATGCAGAGCTGTTCACAGGACCAAGGGAATGCTAGAGCTTCCTTTCCAACCTGGGTATGCCAATGATCAGTTTCTGTAAGGCTTGATATGAATGCAACAGGTCTCCTGGCTGCTTTTGTGTGAGCACCACCCCTAACCCCTATGAAGAGGCATCTCCTGCTACTGTTGATGGATAGGTTATCTACTATTGTGTCAGAACAGGAAGAGATGTGATATCAGTAGCTCTTTTATACAATTAAATGCATTGTGTGGTGCAGTCCATCAGATCACATCTTGTGATCATTAAGAAAAATCTCAAAGATTTTGTTAGATGAGCTAAAATTGGTATGAATTTCCTAAAATGATCTGTTGTGACCAGGAATCTTCTTACAGTAGAAACATCTTTGGGCTCAGGTAAGGTAATACCTTCAGTTTGTTGGAATCTAGAGAAATTCCGTTTGCTAAGTATGTGTCCTATACATTTTAATCTGCTTCTTTCAAAATTCATATTTCTCATTCAGAGTAAGCTCGTTGAAAACATCTCAAAACTACATGTAATCACACTCAGTGTTCATTTTTATCTCTACCATATACCAACACATCATCCGTCTTGCAAAGGCTGTCAGATAAACTGTCAATCTGAGAGCCTTTTTTGGAAATGTGGTGGTACTGAAGATATGCCAAATGGAAAATGATTCAAATGGTACCTTCTAAAGGGAGAGAGAAGTTAAGATTCTTTAACAAGGGGGATTTGCTAGAAGGCTAGGATAGCATCTAACTTTTAAGACTTTTGTGTTTAGTTAGGTACAGGAGGCATGTCTCCTTCTCTACACATGCTTTGATTAAGTTGTCTAAGAGCCACACAAATCGAGATTTTACCAGTGGGCTTTGGCATACATCCACCCCCCACACCAGTCACAGGGGGGCTTCTTGCCATTCTTCTTTGACTTTCCCTACTGCAGCTATAGAAAGGTGGCATGGGGATGTGAAGCAAAGGGAGTGGTTGATGGCAGTCCGTTTTATTTTGTACTCCCCTCACAGCTTTCTCTATAGTTTGCTTTGTGCTTTAATAGCAAATTTCTGTACACCTTCTCATGAGTGATGTACCCGATACTTAGATACTAATATCTAAACTATTCTTAAATTTATTCACCTAAATTTGAGTTATTGCTGATTATGTGTTCTATGTATCATAACTTTTAAAAACAAACTTTGTGGCTGTGGATAATCTAAGCACTATACCCAGATGTACACTTTTCTCAACCTATGCATCATATAATTTTAACATTAGGTTTAATTAAAATTTAAAATGTTTCTCATGGTGAAAGATGGCCAATTGAGACTGAAATGTCGGGGCAAATACAGAACAAGTACCTTGATGTGGAGTGGCCACCTTGAGGCAGTTAAGCTTTCATGGTAATTCACATCCTTGGTCTCTCTACTGACTTTGCACACAAGCATGCCAATTTTACGGGTGATAACACAGATGATGTCACAAGAAAAAAGGCTTAAGGGGAAACTATTTAGCAGATTCATTAAATAATGTTCAAGAAAGATTATAATTTTGTAGCAGATAATGCTCACTTGCAAGTTAATTTTATATTAAGGGGCTAGCAGAAGTTTAGTAAGTGTAGTACTTGTTCAAACAGCTGGGAGTGATCCAGACTATGACATCATAATGGGAGAGAGTATTGTATCATCTCCAGTCAAAGTAGGTCAATACAGAGATTACAGCTCACCAGAAAAAGGAGAAGCTGGATGCCCACACTGAGGTTTTGCTTTATTCCAATCCTTTTCATTCACAAGCCACAAAAAAAAAAAAAAAGAAAAAAAAAATTAGGATCCTTAATGATGCACTGAACTCCACCATTGCTTGGTCCCAAGCCCAAGATGTGAAAGGAGGAGGGGTTTGCATTGGGCTAGCAACCCACCATGTAAAAAACGAATGCTACAGAAACATCAACCAAATCTTCAGCGAATGGAGAAGAATGGTTGGCGCCTTATGCTCCACCAGGAGCGAAGAGGATAAGAAGAAGAATGATGCACTGACTCAGTCAACTTGAAAATGACTGCCTATATTTTTAAAAGCAGTAAGACACATTTTGTGATTACAAATGTGACAGCCTTTTTTCTTGTGTGACATTTAGCAGATTCATTAAAGGTTCAAGAAAGATTATAATTTTGTAGCAGATAGTGAGCATTATCTTTCACAGGGCTAGCAGAAGTTTAACATTTGTTCAAACTGGCAGTGATCCAGACTAAGCCAATCAATAGATGCATTAAGATTTTATATATATCCTTATTTATTATCAGCTAGCATCCTGTACCACAACTCTAGTAAACTGTAAGTTTGCATATATTTAGACACAAGCCACCTCTCTATTTTAAAGTTATGCTGTACCAAACCAAATATAGAAGATATTTGTGGCTTCCCAAAATGCCTGCAGTTATTTGATTTGTTTATACTTGTATACATAGAACTAAACATAAAACTGCACATGCCATATTCCTATTAGTGTCCTTATGATCGTTCATGTCATAAGATCTGAAGGTACAAGGAAAGAAGAGAGCAGTACTTACCCTAATTTCTCAAAATTTCTGAGGGAAGCAAAACCATTTTCAAGTGATAGGTGTTTAGAAGAGCTGGTCAGTGCCAGCTTAAAAGCTGTATACTGGAAAGTCAGGGATCCAAAGAACAACAGAGCAAAAGGGTTGGGGGGAGGGAAGGGGGGAGAACGGGGACATGAAGTATTTCTCCTAGGACTTCAGGGAATACCTGAAAAATTCCTAGGTACCCCAAGCATGTTCTTATAGCTAATTGGATTATACAAAATGAAAAATATGGCTCTAACATCCCCCACCCCCCCACAAAGTACAATGTCAGAATCTAAGGAACCTAAACTTGGGAATAAATTAAGTTAAGCTAAAACATGACAGTGGGAAGTAGAGCTATGGAGGACGGAAATTCCATTTTGAGGATTATTAATTTTGTTTTCATTATAATTTGGAAAACCCTGCAATTTCAAAATTCTCTACAGAAGATTGACCAATAGTACCATGTCTTAACAAAACACAAATCTGATTTCATATCAATCTCTGCACTGAGCACAGAATTAGGCAAAAACCGTAGATTGCTGTAGTTTGCCTCTAAGGAAGTCTAAGCCCCCACTCCTCCTTATTTAAGGGGGTGAGGGGACAAACCAAAACACAGACTTGCAGGTGGGTCTGCACATGATCTCATAAAAGTGAAGGCAAGGTTTGCCATTCAGCAGTATAAGACTTTTTTTTTTTAATTGTAGCAGACATTAGGAAAAGAATACTGAAGCACATATAGTAACCTGATTACAACAATTAGTAGTGACATTGTTAACAATGGAGGACCAAAGTAATCCTATAACCTTTTGTTCTATTCCACTTGCATTCCTCAATTTCATGTTTCCAACCAACATATTTTCAACCTCTATTCTACCCATTGTTTTCTCCCTTTTAAAAACACTCTTGGACTTCCCTCTATAGAGGTGGTAAACCAAGAGAGAAAGGAAATAATGCAGTATTGAAGTAGCAATAGTAAGAACAGGCCAGCTCCACTCTTCTGTAGGCAACCAGAGCGTAGTAACATTCCCAATCTCGCTTACAAGGTATTACCAACATTTTCATGGCATAATGCAAGGCATATCAGGAGGCTGACTGTGGCAAATCAAGTATCAGAATAGCTAAAGAAATTGTGATTATTCTTTAGGTATGTAGGACAAAATAAATTAAGATTTTCTTGCTTGATCTGGTTCATGGCTTGGGCAGCAAAGCCTAGCTAAAAGCAGAATATCCTTTTTCCTCACTTCCCATATCTGCTTCAGCAACTGAACATAATATCCAACTGTGGAGGATCATGGTTTCTGTACTTCAGAAGTGTACAGCAGCAGACAAGTCATAGTACTCTTAAAACGTGGCAATAAACTTCTAATAAACTCATGTTCACTAACCTACATAATTACACTTTACTCAAAATATTAAGCTTTGCACATTACTCACCTGTTCCATGAAATTGACTCATCTCTATATACAAATTTTTCAAATTCCCTCTTTAAACATTTTCAGGAAACATGGGTGCTAGATGGTCAACTTTTAATTACACAGTTCAAGTGTTTGCAATAATCCAAGTTGCCAGTTATTAGCAAACCAAATAATTAACAATTATGACACATACATCCTGCCCTATCCTATGATATACATTAAAATTAGTATAGCTAAAAGTCAAATGAAAGCCTGAACAAAGATGCTTTTGTCACACAGGACTTCTACAAGATTTTTCCCCCCACATATAAATAGGTGGTCTAATTTCTACAGGTTTGGTTAATATAGAACGTGGAAAGAGATTTGAGAGAAAAAGGAAACTGGTTTTAGGTTTGAATTTCAATAATTCAATCTCATGAGCAGCAGTAGATGTTATAACCAAAGCACTTTATACAGTTTCTATACGCAGAGCCCTGGCTGGGATGATTTAGTTGGGGTTGGTCTTGTTCTTGCTTTGAGCAGGAGGCTGGACTAGATGATCTCCTGAGGTCTCTTCCAACCCTGATATTCTATTATTGGATTCACACTGCTTTCTGCTATTTGCTCACCTTCATTTAATATTCATAAGGACAACAGAAAGGGAATTGTATGTACTGCTGTGTCAGTTCATACTAGGGATCAATAGAAAATTTAAACAATTACAGCAGACCTATCAGAGAAAGTTTGTGTTGAGGAACTTAAAGGAACTTCCAAAAGCAATACATCAACCTGACCAAAAAAAAAAACCTATGAAGACTTTTTTCTTTTTTAAACCTCACAGGTACTAGTCCTAAAGTGCTCAGGATTTAGCCAACTGGGATGAGATTAACAGGAATTTAAATTCTCTCTCTTTATATCCTGGGAACCAGTCCAGAATTTTTCCAAAAATAGTATCCTATATCCTAGAAAGGGGTACTATTTCCACCAGAGTCTCCCACCCATAAGCAGCATATACATAGACTTTTACATTGAGCAGGTCATGGCAAGACGGCATGAAAGGATATTCATGTTGTGGCCCTGTGGAACCACAAAGATGAGGTAACTTCCCTTTTCTGCTCATAAAGGGGCAACAACTTTTGCTCACCTTTCTGAGATGTAATAAGCCCATTGCCATCAACAGAATGAGGGGAGGGATAGCTCAGTGGTTTGAGTATTGGCCTGCTAAACCCAGGGTTGTGAGTTCAATCCTTGAGGGGGCCATTTAGGGATCTGGGGCAAAAAATCTGTCAGGGGATAGTACTCAATCCTGCTAGTGTAGGCAGGGGACTGGACTCTATGACCTTCAAGGTCTTTCCAGTTCTAGGAGATTAGTATATCTCCATTTATTATTATTAGAATGACTGGCAGGATAGCCAATGCAGAGTCACTGCCCCTCCGGGCCGCGGCCGCGTTCCCCTCCGGGCCGCGGCCGCGTTCCCCTCCGGGCCGCGGCCGCGTTCCCCTCCGGGCCGCGGCCGCGTTCCCCTCCGGGCCGCGGCCGCGTTCCCCTCCGGGCCGCGGCCGCGTTCCCCTCCGCATCCGGTGGCTTCCCGGATTGCGTTCTGTTCCTGCTTTCGGCGGCTTTTCGGCGGACATACAGCAGTCTGCTGCGGCGAATTGTAGTAGTGAAGCTGATCAAATAAATTCTGCGGCTTTTCGGCGGACATACAACAGTCCGCCGCAGAGAGTGAAAAAAAAAATTGCCACCGGGCCGCAAGCTTTGACTTGGCCGCGTTGACCGGTCCGCGGCAATCAAAAGGTTGGGGACCACTGATTTAGACCCCACACAGCACCAATGTTTGCATTTATAGTTTAGCTCCCTCACAGTGCAAAACTAAGGCTGCAGGGGTAAGGTCCCAGGCAGTCAGGAAATGAAACAGAATTTTTGGTGTGTCACACATGTAGCATACTCTTTTTTTCTGGTTGTGTATAGTTTTGATACATTATTGCTTGAGTATCTTATAGGAAACACTGATGCAAGACTTCAATACAGAGAAGTTAATTTCATGAGGAAAGTACGTTAATATTGCCAACTTTGATTTTAAAAGCGCAACCTAAATCTTGCATTAAATAGCTTTAATTATTTCACCTTCCAAATGAAATGGAAATTTCAACCATTGAAATTTAAGGGGTACCTAAATCCACAACAGTTTTCTAAACAGCTCTTGTAAAATACTATTTTCCAATAATCTTCACAAAAGTATTCAAACTGCAATAGATAGCTCAGACAGGGTTTGGGGGAAAAAAAACACTGCATATTCTTGATCTACAGAACTGTGCTAAGGTCAAAGTGTGGTTTCCAACTGAGCCTGCATTTAAATACCATTAAAGGGAGGGAAAGAATTATTTTATGCACATTCATGTAGGTAAATCTAATTCAGAAACATCATAAGAGATCTCAAATTAAAATAGTTAAGTTCCAATATGTACAAAACCAGTTGCATAGAAAATATATATTTTTCTGTAAAGTATCACAACACACTCATTGCAACTCAGTTTATAAATAGCTGCCATGTTAGGTTCATGACAGAAAAAAATACAGTAATACTACTGTAAATTTTAATATGCAACCCAAAATTGTTTCAGCTGTTTACATTTAAAAAGAGATGGTAAATTACTGGATCTGGTTATAGAAAAATTCAAATACAATGTTATGAATTTCTGTCCATGATGGACAAAGTTAAAGAGTCGGTGTCTTCCCATGATCCTAGCACAAAGAATAATGCAAAGAACAATAAGAAAGTCATCTGTTCCACTAGGACAGCTTGAGCCCTTGAATGTTCTGTCTCAGATTGAGCAGTTCTTTTTCTTGCCTTGTTTTTTCCAACTTGAAGGCTAATTTGTTGGCTTTCTTCTCCAGTCTCCGTTCCTGCAAATATGAAATATCTATTTTTGAGATTTGCAGAGAAGTACATAATTCCCCCCCACACCTTCACAATCCAAGAGAGAGATCTGAATAACTTTCAGAGACATGCTAAATAAGACCTGGCATAACACATAAGACTTCGGTCGACTTAGCAACATCGCTCACGAGTATGAAAAATTCATACCCACGAGAGATAGTTAAAACAACCTATACCCCAAGTGCAGTCACCACTATGTTGATGGAAGTAAGCGCCTACACTACAGCGGAACAGCTGCAGTACTGAAACATTACTGTTGTAGCATCTGAAATGTAGGGTGCCCCACATATCTTACTCCTGGGGGCATTCTGCACCAAAAAATTAAAAATTCTCCAGGTTTTGTCAAAAGAACACTACATAAATGACCAAAATAATCGAAGTTGGTATGATTATTTCAAAAATACCGGTCAGCAAGCATGCTTGTAACAATTCAGACACACACAATTTCCCCCAGGAGTGGAGTTTAAGAAACTCCTATGACAACCCAGTTCTTGTTTTTCTGGACCCTTCCTCCTTACCCCCCTCATCTGTGCCCATGCCCCCCCATGCAGCCAACAATGCACTCAAACCCCATCCTCCGCAGAGCCCAACCACCACCCCCAGCCCAGATACCCACATCCTCTTCTCACCTAGAGCCCAGCTGCGCCTCCTCCCCCCCATGAGCCCAGGGATCCAGAGGGAGAAACAGCCTGATGCTCGGTCCCAGGCTTGCAGTTTCCTGCAAGCTGCTCTCTCTTTCCCTCAGGGCATGCTGGGAACTGTGGCTGCCAGGAACGCATTAGCTCCCTCTACCTCCCCATAGCAAATGTCTTTGGGTGCAAGCTGTGCTCTGCTGAGTCCAGTAGCCTCTGGTGGTGGCAGCTATCAGCACTGCACCCCACTTCTATGGGGGAAAGGAAATTCTGTGTGCACATTAGTTTCTGCAAAATTCTGCATTGCACAGTGGCACAGAATTCCCCGAGTAATATCTAATATCCTCATTTCCCAGGTTGAAGCATGTTAGACTTTTATATAACGAAAGACTCCAGTTTCAGTTACCTCTTCTGTTTTTCCTTTGCAAGTGGCTGGCATGATTCACCTTTTAAAAAGTTCAGAATATAGGAGACAGGAGTGGTGGTGATGGCAGTACCAGAAAAGATTAAAAGTAGGAAGTGAAGTTACTTTCAGTAGTAACAGCCCGGGGGGGGGGGGGGGGGGGAGGAACCCCCAAAACAAAACAAATCAAAGAAAGAGAAAGAAAAACTAAGAACAGATAGAAGAGGGAAAACTAAGTACCAAGAAAAGGATATTGAAAGAAACTGAGAATCTTTGCAGAATGGTTAACAAGAAAACATATTCCTACTTCGGGGGGGGGGGGGGGGATTAAAAATCAAACTTTCCAATGAATCTTTTGAAAAGATACAGAAATCAACCCTTGAAGAGTGAATTTTCCCCCAAATAATTCCCAGAAACAAAATAAATTGATTTAAAAGAAAAAATGATTTTTAAAAAACAATGAGGAATGGAGCAACACATTTTCCTGAGGGGTTGTCTTAAAATATTCAAGACTAGATTTCACCTTTCGTTCTTCCTTTATAGCTTGTTTTCTAGCTTTTCGATCTTCTCTGCTCTCATTTTTGGAACGTGGCTGTGTGGATATTCTTGGCAGATCACTTTGATCAATCATTTGCATGCGTTCAGTCTGCTTACCCGTAAGACCTCTCTGAGGCAAGATATCTAGTGGAATTCCACTCTTGTGAGAAATTTTGATTGGTTTGGGCTAAAATACAGGCAGAATGTGACAATGAATTTGTTGTCTTTATCCTCCCTCCATCCTCCCACTGCTTTTCTTCCAAGGTTTTGGATTACCCTTGCTTATTAGCAATAGCATAGAACCACCAATAATGCTGCAAATTTTCCAATAGTGAACACACAAGCAAAATTCCACCCTCAAATAGATGCATGTAATTTCCCATCAAACCTGAACATAAGTTGGCCTTAAAAATAAAAAAAAGTTATATTTAAACATTACTTTCCCTCCCTTCTTTTAAGTTTCACTTAAAGATAACTAGTAAGGAAAAAGTTAGGGTTGTATCCTCTTTGCTTCTTTATGAGCTCTCAAAAAGGAGGTTGTTGTTTAAAAAAAAAAAAAAAAAAAAAACACTTTAGAAATATCAAGATTTTAAAATTTTGTCCTTGGAGGACAAAAGAACTGTGGTGGGTGTACTCAGTCCTTAAGGGACAGTAGAGATCCACTCCCAAAAGAACTGATTTTCTCTCAAGTTTGTGCAGGTCGCACTCTTGATATTTGAGATATAATCATACTAATTTCTTCAGCTATCTACAATTCTCCAGGAAAAACAGGTTATCCCAATTTTGAATTTTCAATGTAAAAATTATTCTTCCTCTCTTGTCCACTTCCCTACCTCATGAAGCAGCAAAACTGAACACAACATTCCTACCACCCACATTTGCAGGTCAACTCAGACAAATACAGCCAACAGGAAAGTAACGGTCTCTGTCTTTGTCTTGACTCTACAAGCCATGCTGCTGCTTAGACTTCTTTAAACTTCATATAATATAGAAAATAAACCTAATGATTTTACCTTTGCTGGCTCCTCAATAAGTTTTGGGTGATTATACAAGTTTGAATATGTACCTAAGGCAAGAAAGAAAAAAATGGAGGGTTGTACACTGAAAGATACCACCCCCACTTTACACAGCAATTTTCCAAAAAGTTATACATTTAATTTGAAAGACTCGTGACAATCAGTTATGTTTCAGTGCACTTAATAAACTCCAGGCAAATTTCTTTAGTGAGAATGTATGCTGTTATGTGCCAGACAAAAGCACGGAGAAATGCAGAAGATATTTTAACTAGAAACCTTGCTACAAGTAACAACACAATCACCATCTGCTTTACCATCTCTGGAAAAAGTAAAAGCCTCACATACTTACTCAAAATGGATTCACAATCCCACTTCTCTTTGGGTTCCTCAGTAACTAAAGTTATGATTTCTTCTTCTTCCTCATCATTCTCATTAAGAGGAGAATCTAAATCCTTTCTTTGTTCAAGAGCATCAGGTTTCACACAGCTTTTAGAGAAGATAAGAGATGAGGGTGGGAGTCAGGGAAAGGAAAAAAAATAGAATTTCACTATCACTTCCTAACTGAAATTTAAATCTGACTATATATTAAAAAAAAAAACCAAAAACGAGAGACAGGAAACACACTCCTACATGTGTTAAAAACAAAAACAAAACCACTTAGTAATAGGATATGTTAATTTATTTTCCTTTCCCCTATTTTCTCTCTCCACAAATCTCCAAAATAACCAGACGATTTAAATATCTGCATTGTTAGAGGTAGACTGCTCAGAAAGCTGCCTCTACTTTCAAGAATATTTGGTGCACCTGAATGCAGAAAGGAGAAAAACATCAGTGAACCAACTGGCTGTTGTTCCCCTCCCATTCCCTCCATCTGTATGCAAAGGATTGGGTCATAAGTGTTTAATTAGGTAGTAGAAGGCACAGCATGACTCAGAGCAACCAGGAACAGGAAGTGAAGGCACAGATAAAACACGAACTCAAAATGGCATAGTGGGCTTCTCTAGGAGTAGCATCCATGAAGCCAACTGCTTGGAGAGCTTATACCACTAGCGGGTGAGCTCATGACACACGAATCATTCCACTATGTAAATAACAGGTTCTGCTGTATCACAGCAGCATATGGAGATACTCTGCTGCAGGGTCAGTTACAACTAGGATGACCAGACAGCAAATGTGAAAAATTGGAACAGAGGGTGGAGGGGTAATAGGAGCCTATATAAGAAAGAGACCCAAAAATCGGGACTGTCCCTATAAAATTGGGACATTTGGTGACCTAGTTACAACAGTAACAGAAAGATGCATGTTAGGGGAAAACCTCAGTCCAAATCAAAAAGGCTAAGGCCTCCGAACATTAGCTGTAGTTAAGTGGCATGCAGTCTTGCTGAAAAGGGGATATAATTGTAAGCACCAAAAAACCCATTCCATATCACTTTGATGCATCACCACTCAGTTCAACCCAAATCCACTGCTAAATACAAATATGAATACTTTACAAACACTATACTAATCACATCCCACAAAAATATTGTCTCCATCAATGTAAATTAAAAGACAAGTTAAAAATCTAAGTGAGATAAATAACTAGTTAGTAACAGGTCATTAAAGTTAGTTCCGAGTCACATAAGTAGCTCTAAAAGTGATTCTACACACTCCTTAGCTCTCTCTTTGAAGTAGTCATTCAGGACTTCTTGCAACCGAGTGCTGTCAGTGTGAATAAAGCCTTCTAATTCCACATTATCCAATGCACCGATCTCATCGTCATCAAACTGTTCAAAGAACTAAAAAGGAAAATACACAAAGCTAAATGAATGATGAATACGTTTGCCTAGATTGCATTTGGGATAAATGCAATGTTGTTCAACATTAAAAATTCATTTTTACACTATTTGTAACAAAAAAGTTTTGCAGGGCATGTCTGTTCTGTGTTCTTACAGTGCCTAACACAATGAGGCCCTGCTCCGTGACTAGATCTCCTGAGGATTACGATAACAATGAATTTCTTTCCATTCACTCCCATTTCTTTCTCCTCTCATAGAATTCTTTGAAATAAGTCTACAAAACAAATACAGCAGTAGCAGCAGTGAAGGGTAGTCTTGCAGTAGGCTCCTTCCTTTACCTCCAACTGACACGAGCATACCAACAATACATTATCTTTCAATGGTATATAGTCAAATTACTGATCATTTCTCTTTGGGACGTTTTTTGGAATAATTAAGTAAATTAACAGGACTGCCACTACCTAGTAGAAAAGTTAGACTTTATGCATCCACCACACCTTTCATACAATTAGATCAAAGCTCTTTAAAAACATCATATTTTATAAATCCATCTCACAGGACTAAAATACCACCTCCTTTACAGATGGAAATATGTGATTTGACAAATGATACATTCCGCATCTCCCCATAGGGATGGAAAGGATTATAATTGTTGGGAGGCAGGAAAAGAAAAATCCATTGTTAGGATTGCATCCTTGTGGCCTTTTAATGTGAATGAGAACCATTTAAAACTCATTTCTTGTCTGTTCTTCTCTGAAGATATTTTGCATTACATCTGCCACCACGGTGAAATTAAATGAGTGAGAGCTCACACAGGCATAAGGATCTATGTACGTGGATCAGCTAAGCACTGATTTTCAAACTGGGGAAGGTGAGGAAAAATCCTGTAATGCAACACATTTTACTTAGTAACAGTTGGCAGCGTTTAATCTCCTTTAAATTAAAACTGCAGCTGCACTGGTGTACATTTCCTTTCTGTATGTGATAGAAAAGCAGAGGTTTTCAAACTGCAGTGGTTGCCCCTAGGAGGTTGCAGAGGAACATTGGAGTGGGGGGCTGTTTTCAAACTCTTTGTAACCCCCTGCCTTAAGTTACAATTTTTGGTTGTAACCGGGAGGCTGGGTGGCCCACTGAGATGGGTCAGGGAGCAGAGGTGGCGCTCCCTCCCCAAACTTCGCCATGCAGGGCTGGACTAAGACACCGGACATCGCCACTAACCCCCCTGTTCCCCAATATGCCTCTGCATCCCCCTGGACGTCCACCACAGTTTGAAAGCTTCTAGAAGCGGTTGCTAAATGGAAGGCAGAAATCAGAGCGGGGTGGGGAGTAATGGGGTGTTGTCATGTGATCTTGCAGGACTACCCCCACCTATCTTAGATACACATGTACAGTAGACTACCTTATTTGGAAAGGGGTATGCCACCTAAAAAGTTTGAAAACCACTAGCTTACAGGTTTGGGGTTGGGGCGAGCAGGATGGAGCAAAAAGCACAGAGAAAAAAGGTTTAACATGGCCTCTCTCTCTCTCATGCTGAGCGCTTTTTAGCATTTTTATCAGTGAGTTGCCTCACCTTCTCAAATCTCTCATCTAGCAGGGTCAACTGTTCATTCCTTCTCATTACAGATGAAGTCATGGAGTATTCTGTGAAACGGCTCTTGGTCTCCTCTTGCATGAAAAGAAACTCTTTCATCTCTCCACTGACTCCCTCATCATCCGACAAAGGACCCTCTGAATCATAATCTTCATCACTATCCTTGTTTTCTTGTCCATCATCATCCATATCCTCCCACTCATCTTCATCAGTATTAGAGCCTCTGAGTAGAATATATATGTAGGTCAGTCACTTAGGAAATGGGTATAGCCTGTCACAGTCTACCAGTATTATTTTATCACCTCAAACGTATGCCAATTAAATTAATTTTTTTCTTAAAAAAAAAAAAGTGACTTGTATCTGCATGAGAAGAAAATGTTTAGTAGTAAAAGTGATGCCAAAGTTAAAATCTCACAGTTTAGATCTCACAATCCTGTTTACTAAGTAAATTCCATATATTGTGAATTTAGTGCTGTTATTGCAAAGAGATAAACAAAAAAAGAACTAGGGACAATACTGGATTATTTGTTTTAACATTAAAGAGTTCTGCAAAGCTCCATATACCGAGAATCCTCTCCTTTCCAATCTCCTTTCCCTGGCTCATTGGCCTTTAGGACAAAGTCATCTTCGAGAAGATTATCTGGATTATTGAAGTCAAAGTCTTCATCAAGAGCTGCGACAATATCAGGGTCAAAATCCAAACGGGGTCCTACAATGGAAAAGAATGCTTTAAAATTGGCATCGCATCCCCAGGCCACTTCCCTGATTCAAAGGCTCCCAACTACAAATGCTAATTTGTACAAAGTGGAGTTATTTGTTGAACTCAGATAACCACCCCTTTTTAGGGAGGAGGAAAAATTTTAAGAATTCATTAGAAGCACGGGGCAAAATTGCTGAGTTAAATCTGACAGTGTACAATGTTTCAATTAAAAACTATAACTCTGCTCATTGGAAGTCAGATGTGTGGTCCAATAGGCTGAACACACATGTATAATTGGTGAGGTAAATCATGTTATGATTTATTCCGATTTGGATGATTGCTTCTCCTATGTTTGAAATACATACATCCTCCATTGCAGGCAGACAATTAAAACAACAACAACAACAAAAACCAAAAAAAAACCCCAACTTTCTAAATTATACACATATGGGCCACAAAAAACTAATCCTCTACTTCAGAGTATTGCACAGTTGTCATTAAAACTGTTCTTTCTGGCCAGAAGGAACTGTGGATCTTAAACCCCAATCAGAGAATGTGTGATAGATGCTAAACCAGAATGGCACACATAGGTATATTGTGCAAGCACAAGCACACTGCATCTTTGTAACACTGAAGTCTTGAATCATACTACAGTTTAAGACTACAACGCTAACACCGGGATGCTAAATGGAATTTACTTTCCTTTAAAGGAAGACAAACTTTGAGAATGAAGCCTCAGTTCTACACTGGGATTCACATAGGTGAAATTCTGCATCAGTGGGAGTCTATATATATTTGTTATATATAACAAAGATATTCTTGCACATATCGCAATAAAGGAATGGGGCATTAAAAGACTGAAAAAATCCCTTTAAAAAAAATCCTCTGAAGGATTTCCCTTTCTCTCCTTCCTTTCTCAACTAGGGTTTCATGCACAGCATATGAAAGCCAAGGATTAGAACCAGTTGCTATACAATACCAAAGAAAGCCACCAATTAAATTGCTGAGGAAAATTAATCTCTATTCACTTTTTGGTGCTACTCAATTACTGAAACAGGGAAAGAGTTGTACAGTACCTGAAACAGGAGCAGCTTTATTTAACAGTCCCACATCCTCTTCAAACTCTGAGGCAAACACTGAAGAAGGCAACTTAATAGCAGGAGCCTTTAAACAAAAAGGGAAACAAAACAGTTACCGTATATACTCGAGTATAGGTCGACCCGAATATAAGCCGATGCACCTAATTTTACCACAAAAAGCTGGAAAAGTTATTGACTCGAGTATAAGCCTAGGGTGGGAAATGCAGCAGCTACCGGTAAATTTCAAAAATAAAAATAGATACCGTATCTATCAGGATTTTCACTCACTCCAAATGAAAATACATTTTAAACTTCTTTTAGTAGTTTTCACAAGGTACATCCGGTAAATCACCCACAAAATGTAAGTGAGTGCATCTGATAGTTGGAGACCCTTGAAGCTTCTATAATAAAACTATACTGATTAAAGACTGTTGTATTGATTGCAATCATTATTGGCTCAACCTGCCTAAAGGAGAGTAAATATGCATTACGCCCCGGTTCCTCCCCTCCCCGCCGGAAAAAAAAAAAAAAAAAAAAAAAGCGCCTCGCTCTCCCGTCCCCGCCGCGCGGGCGGGCTGCCGGGAGCGTCCCGGTTCCCCCCTCCCCGCCGCGGGCGGGCTGCGCTCCCAGCAGCCCGCCCGTGGCGGGGAGGGGGGAACCGGGACGCTCCCGGCAGCCCGCCCGCGCGGCGGGGACGGGAGAGCGAGGCGCTTTTTTTTTTTTTTTTTTTTTTTTCCGGCGGGGAGGGGAGGAACTGACTCGAGTATAAGCCGAGGCGGCTTTTTTCAGCCCAAAAAGTGGGCTGAAAAACTCGGCTTATACTCGAGTATATACGGTATTTATTTAAAACAAACTTAAAGATGCAAGAGTGATCATGTTTTGAGTATGCTGACAGAGACAAACCTTTAAAAACTACTACTTGCTTACGTGGAGAAAACAGGGTTTTAACTGAGGTCTTAAGTTTCTTAGTGGACTTAAGAACTCTGTGTAGCTCAAAAGCTTGTCTTTTTTCACCAACAGAAGTTGATCCTATAATATATATTGCCTCACTCACCTGGTTTCTTTACTGTATTAAGTAACGGAAGTTAGCCAATGAAGAATTTTTGCCATTAGTATGTATATTCCCTGAGTACAAAGATTGTTTGAAAGCTTTCAAGATGTGACTGAGGAAATGGTTGGGCAGGAAATAACCAGGAGCAACTTTCTATTTCCTTAATAGCAAAAGCATTAATAAAGACCATTTTAACATCTCCCTTCTAAAGCCCTTTCTATCTGCAAGACTTTAAACTTAAAAAAACCCAGTGCTTCCAAAGTAATTCATTTTATGGAACTCTTTATAATGTGGTCAAAATATACATAGTTTTTAAAACTGTCATGTGCGCCAGTTTTCATCAAAATTGGAGACACTGTACAGCCACACTTCCCCAGGTCCTTAAAATAAGCTATTGTTGATTCAGTTTGTACACTGTTCTTGCACACTCCACTGTGTGTCAGGGTTACCTAATAGCTTTCCAAACCACTAACCCAGGGGTAGGCAACCTATGGCATGCATGTCAAAGGTGGCACACGAGCTGATTTTCAGTGGCATGCACACTGCCTGGGTCTTGGCCACTGGTCCAGGGGGCTCTGCATTTTAATTTAAATTTTAAATGAAGCTTCTTAAACATTTTTAAAACCTTATTTGCTTTACATATAACAATAGTTTAGTTATATATTATTATAGACAGAGAAAGATCTTCTAAAAACGTTAAATTAGAGTGGCTATTACTAGTACACGAAACCTTAAATTAGAGTGAATAAATGAAGACTCGGCACACCACTTCTGAAAGGTTGCTAACCCTTGCACTAACATTCAGTAGTGTGCCCGAACACTGTATGTCAAGACTTCACTGTACTCAACACTGGAAGCATTCACCTGTATTTTCTCCAGATTCTGTTTCATTACTTTTTTACCAATATTTGATATAGTTTCTAGTTTATTACTACGGATTTAAGATTTCTTCACAATCCATTACCACAGCATAAGTGTTTTATAATAATCATCAACAAATGCAAAAGTAGTTTGAGCAACTCACATTGTATTTTTCATACAACTATTATGGGATCCTGTCCCTTTTGGGTCACAAAAGAACCCCCACTGTCATGATGAAAATCATTTAAGTGCTTTGCAGTTTCTAACTTACAAATGGATCATTAATTGCCGTTATAATACTTTGGTATCCCAAATTTTCTATTTGATCATAGGCAAAAAAGTGTCTGGGGAAAACAGAATCTTTCATAAGTAGCTTATCACTACATGAATGCTTGTTGAACAAGGTTATAAAATTTAAACATGTAGCTGGATTTACAGGATGTTAAACTCGGCAAGATACAACACAAGAATGGTCAACGGTGCAGCAAATACCATACTTACTGAAATTTGTTGACTTTCTTCCTCTCTCTCTCCTTCCCCTTTCCCTGTAACCCTGCTCTGTTGACCAGATATATAAGATGGGACTAGCTCTGAGGGACCAGAGGCTTCTTTTAGATGCTGCAAGTAGTCATAGTCATCATCAAAAAACACTCCGTATTTCCTCTGCTCTTCTCTCCTCTGTTCCTTATCTCCCTTGAGATTGTAAACAAGATTAGGATTAATAAATTAGATCAGATTCAAAATTTATTAGCAATAACGTGGATCTCAAATACATAATCTGGGAATCTGCATCTTGAAAAAACAGACAGATAAAAAACCCAAACAGATAAAACACAGAAATGAAACACCCTTAGTTTAAAGGGTGAAGGAGGAAACTTTTTTTAAAAGCATAAGAGAGGATTAGTTTTGTAGTACAACCAAACTGACTGTTTTTGTTTTAAAAAAAAATCCAACACACGCTTAACAAGGTGGTCAGCCCATTTACTTACAAAACTTTTGCAAATCTCTGTGTACACAGAAGCTCTACAAACACACATTCACTGCAGAGATATGTAATGACAGTTCACTACACATAGGCAGCATGGATTAATTTTGAGTGTGGGAGCCTTGAACTCCTAAATTTCAATGTTTATCTAGTTTGTTGTCCCTGAAGGGTTCTGCACACTCTCCCCACTCCTTGCATCTACTATAACTACCTCTGGCTAGGTCAAATTCTCACACTGGGAAATGGTTAGTAAAATGCTGAGAACTTGTCTATATAGGAATGTAAAAAATTATAAAGATTTGAGTGTATTTTCAAAAAACACAAAACATCCAGCCTCTTACATTGTAGTAGATTTCAGTCCAATCTTCCAACTCAAACCTATTCCCATTGCATCCCTTTTTTGCAAGTTATTACTCTGAATAGTAAAACCTGATAATCATTTTACTCTTCCACAATATTAATTTCTAATCCAAGCTTCTGTGGTAGAAATGAGCATTTACCTTCTGTGAAGGCAACAGAACTCTCTGAGGTGCAGTATCATCAGCTGCCAAAGGGTCTCTCTGACTTCTGTGTACCAGGTGAAATGTGACAGCTTTCTTTTTCTCTATAAAGGGTTTCTTCCTTCTGTGAGGCTGCAAAACAAAAGTTATGTTCTGATTATAAAAAAATATATTAAAAACTTTTCTAATGAACCACTTTCCTCCCCAAAACATATATGCACCTTCTTTGCTATAAAATTTCTGAAAGTTACATAGTGTTGAATAGCTGAGCTTAAAAAGCATACCAAAATTAGATGCATTCTTGCCAAATGCACTGCATCATCTAAAAGAATCACACTTCATGTGTTCTAAATATCAACTGCAGATATGTATTTGTGTTCTGTAGAATTATACATGAATTTTGGACTGATTACAGCACATGATTTTCAGCTGTGCTCTCACTGGTTTTCTTACATTCATCTGATGAAGTGAGTCTTAGCCCACGAAAGTTTATGATCCCTAAGATCTGTTAGTCTAGGTCAGGGGTCTCCAAACTACGGCCCGCGGGCCGGATGCGGCCCGCGAGGCCCTCTCATCCGGCCCGTGGAGATCTTTTGGGCTCTTTAGAGGATGTTTGGCTCTTTTGAGCTTTCCGCAGGGACGGCTCCGCGCTGGGGCCTGGAAGCCCGCGCGGGCCGCCAGCCGCGGGGCCGGGACCCGCCGCGTGCTCGGCTGCCGCCGCGGGGCCGGGACCCGCCGCGTGCTCGGCTGCCGCCGCGGGGCCGGGACCCGCCGCGTGCTCGGCTGCCGCCGCGGGGCCGGGACCCGCCGCGTGCTCGGCTGCCGCCGCGGGGCCGGGACCCGCCGCGTGCTCGGCTGCCGCCGCGGGGCCGGGACCCGCCGCGTGCTCGGCTGCCGCCGCGGGGCCGGGACCCGCCGCGTGCTCGGCTGCCGCCGCGGGGCCGGGACGGCTCAGCTGGGGCCGGGACGCGCCGCACCGCCACGCAGTTGCAGGGGGCGAAACAAGGCGGCGAACCGGTCTGTGGGGAGAGACCGGGTTGAGCGGGTCAGTTTGGGGGGGAAGAGACCGGGCTGGGTGGGTCAGTTGGGGGGGGGGTGGGAGGGAAGGAGGTTTTGGGGTGAGAGACCTGGCTGGGTGGGTCATTTGGGGGGGGGGGGGTTGGAGGAAAGGAGGTTTTGGGGTGAGAGACCGGGCTGGGTGGGTCAGTTGGGGGGGGGGGGTTGGAGGAAAGGAGGTTTTGGGGTGAGAGACCGGGCTGGGTGGGTCATTGGGGGGGGGGGGTTTGGAGGAAAGGAGGTTTTGGGGGGAGAGACCTGGCTGGGTGGGTCAGTTGGGGGTTGGAGGAAAGGAGGTTTGGGGGGGAGAGACCTGGCTGGGTGGGTCAGTTGGGGGGTTGATGTGTAGTGTTCATGTGTAGTGAACAGGTGTTCATGTGTAGTGTTCATGTGTAGTGAACAGGTGTTCATGTGTAGTGTATCAATGTGTTATTAAATAATAACTGAATAACATAATATTAAATAAATAATAAAAAACAACATCCATGTTTTGATTCTTTTTTATTTGGACCTCGAGTGTGTTGTCGGCCCCCGAACTGCTATTTGATAGTTAATGCGGCCCTCGGGCTGAAAAGTTTGGAGACCCCTGGTCTAGGTGCTACAAGACTCTTTGTGGTTTTCTTATGTAACTGCACTCTGAACATCAGGGCATGTCTGACAAAGCTCAAGCTGGGAAATGGACAGGTGGAAATTCCTCAGAAGAGGCAAATGTAGTTTTGCATATATCATTAGACAACAGTCCATTAATATATATAGATCTATATTCTAGCCCATAATGAAATTGTCAACTGAATTACTACCACATACAACAAACCATCTCAGTCTCTCACCATCCTGAATTCCTTAGCACGCTGAAACACTGTCTCATTGGAATGATATTTTACAGCTCTCTGTAGAACTGTGTGTAACGTTTTCCAATCAGCTCGACTACTGAGAGCTCGGACAGGCGGCGCCTGTTTTACAGTGTTTAGCCACCACGGTCATTAGGATCCAGAGTTAACACCGGCTGAGAGGCGGTACGGGGCGCTCCGCCCTCCCCTGCGCACTCGGCACGCGTGACGTGCGGTTCCTCACAGCCCCCGGGGGCAAAGCGCGGACTGGGGGGTGCGGAGAGCGAGTGGTGCACGCGCCCCCCGGGAGGGACGTTCCATCCTCTTTCCCCTCCCCGCTCCGCGGCCGTTACTCACCATGGTTCGGAAGCGGGTTCAGCGGCGGGCGCGCGCTCTGCACGGTCCTGGGGAGCACGGCTCGGGAGACCCCGAGTCCGGCTCAGTCCCACGTGGGCCACCCCAGTCCGGAACTGTGCTTTACGGCAGCTCAGGAACCGCCGCCATCTTGGGATAAACCAACTACTGTCCATTGGCGAGGGACGGGGGGGAGAGGCGGATAGACAATTCCAAACCAACAGCGTGGAAGTAAATGAGGCTTCTGCCGCAGAGTCAAAAACTGCCAGGGGCGACGGAAGCCCTCTCGCGGAAGGCAGGGTGACAGTGACAGAGGCGCTAACACGCCCCCCCCCCCATCGTTGCGTGAATGGTTCCGCCCTCCGGGGTGGTGCAGTAGGGGACAGAGTGAAAGGATTGGAGGAGCCCGAAGAGGGCAGCGGGCATGCGCACTGAGGGAGCCGCAGTTGGGCTGTCGGGGAGAAGGGAGGGAGCTGCACGCGCAGCACTGGGGGGCGGGGCAGAGTCCTCAGGGAGGCGCGAGCCCCTCCCCCCGCCGGCCTTTCTCAGACCCACGCAGATGTGGATGAACGTTTGTTCTTCTTGCAGTGATTGCGCGCGTGCGTTCCACGTACGTTGTGCACGCGCCGCGGGCCTGGTTGCCGGGAGGATTTTCCCCCAGCTACAGGCTGGGTCGGTAGGGAGCCCCCTGGAGTGGCGCCTTCATGGCCTGGGACCCAGCCCCACCCTCAGTTCCTTGCGCTGGTTGTTGGAACACAGGAGCTTCCTATCGCCTAGCAGCTCTTAGCAGTTCCTGTAGTATAGGAGTTTAGTAGTTAGCTTAGTAGTGTAAATAGTAGTTGTAAATAGTTGTTAAGTGCGGGGTCTTCCCCTGCCGCCCCGCTCTGGGCTTCAAAGCATGCGGACAGTGTGGGAAGCCTATGCCTCTGGGCGAGCCACACTCTGAAGGCCTAAAGTGCCTGGGAGAATCACACCTCGGAGACGCTTGCAAGATCTGTAAGACGTTCAATCCTCGGACAAGGAAAGATAGAGAGTCTCGCCTCTGGCATATCCTGATGGAGGCTGCTCTCGCACCAGACTCGGGTGAGGCACCGGGACCCGCTCCCAAGACAGCGTCAGCCAAGGCCTCCAAGGTCCCGTTGAGTCCGGTGCAGGTGGTCTCCCCCCTCAAGGTGCCGGTCCCGCAGCAACCCCTTCCCTCCACGCCGGAGGCTTCCGCTGCTGCTAGAGAGCTGCTTGCCATCACAGCCTCTCCAGCGAGACAGGTTCAATCTCGTGGCAAGCCGCCCATGATTGGTACCGCGGTCGCAGCCAGGAGCCCTTCGGAGTCCAGGCACCGGTCGATCTCGCGGTGCCGATCGGACTCCCGGTACCGCTCTACCTCACGGCACCGGTCGCAGTCTCGACGCCGGTCGGAGTCTTGGCGCCGATCAGAGTCCCGGCACCCTTGTTCAGCAAGGCACCGGTCGCACTCTCGGCACCGATCATACTCCCGGCACCGCTCCGTCAGCTGGCACCGGGGACGATCTCGCCACCGATCACCGTCCCGTCACCGCACTCCATCTTGGCGCTGCTCAACATCCCGGCGCCGATCGCGGTCGAGACACCGTTCGCCACCCTGGCGCCGATCGACGTCGAGGCACCGGTCTCCTTCCAGGCATCGTACTCCGCCGCGGCACCGAACACCATCTCGGCACCGCTACTCTTCGCGGCACCGGTCTTCCTCCCGGCACCGGACCTCGCCTCGACGGCACCGTTCCCCGAGCCGGCACCGCTCTCCAGACCGGCACCAATCCCCGACCCGGTATCGGTCAAGGAGCCCGCACCGTTCGGGACGTAGAGAGTCCACCAGGTCCGAAACCCGGCGTGACTCTCCGTCCAAGGCCCAGCACCTTGCCAGCACGGTGGCCCCCTGGCCCTCTTCATCGGCCTCACCGCGCTCGGTGCAGGGACAGCCGGCCGCTCTGCAATCCAGCTGGCCGACCAGGGCACATTGGGCTTACCATCAGCCCCAAGGTACCCAGTCCGAGCCCAGTTTCCCTCTGCAACAGTCTGGAGGGACGGACGAAGCGGTTGCGGGCCCATCCTCGGCGGCTCGTCACCCTGAAGTGCCCCCGGGCCCAGCGGAGACAGGTCCCTATTCCTCTCTGGCTAGGGACGAGGTGGTGGCGGGCACATCATCAGCCAGTCCGCCTCCAGTGGACCTGTCTGCTTACCAAACTCTATTGATGACAGTGGCAAAAAATATGAACCTTCCTATGGAGGAGGTCCCTGTCTTAGACGACCCGGTCACCAGTATCTTAACGAAGGGTGCACCAGCCAGAGTGGCCGTGCCCTTCATTAATACCATCAAGAAGTGTATGACCACTATCTGGCAGACCCCTGCCTCCATCCCTCCCACTGCAAGAGGGGTGGAGAGGAGGTACTTTGTCCCCGCAAGGGAGTACGAGTACCTATACGTCCACCCTCCTCCTTCCTCCCTGGTGGTAGACTCTGTTAACAACAAGGAGCGCCACGGTCAGCAGGCCTCAGCCCCAAAGGCAAAGGAGGCCAAAAAGCTGGACCACTACGGGAGGAAGGTTTACTCGTCGGGTGGTCTGCAGCTCAGGGTGGCCAACCACCAGGCTCTCCTGAGCAGACATTTCTATGACACTGCGGACTCCCTGGCCAAATTTCAGGCTACGGTCCCCCCGGAAGGCAAACAGGAGTTTCGGGCCTTTGTGCAGCAGGGCAAGGACATTGCCAGATATGCCCTGCAAGCAGCCCTTGACTCAGCCGACTCTGCCGCGAGAACAATTGCATCCGGGGTCGCCCTTAGGCGCAGCGCGTGGCTGCAATCCTCTAATCTTCCGCAGGGGATGCAGCACACCATCCAGGACCTTCCCTTTGAGGGCGCGGGACTCTTTTCGGAGACCACGGACGCGCGTTTGCAGACCTTTAAGGACAAATGGGTGACCCTCAAGACTTTGGGGATGCACACCCCAGTGACCCAGAGGCGGCCCTTCCTACCCCCGAGGAGGCGGTTTTTCCCTCCTGCACGCCCGCCCCAGGACTCCCTTCAAAGGAGAGGGCGGGCCTATCGCCGTCGCTCCGGCCCACGGCAAGGGGGTACATCAGGCTCCTAAACCATCACAGGGGCCTAAGCCTAACTTTTGAAGGTGCGCCCGGGGGCAGAGCACCAGTCAGGTTCCTGGATCCTCCCTTCAGAGATCGTCTGTCCCCCTTCCTCCGTGCCTGGTCAGACATCACATCGGACCAGTGGGTCCTCCGCACGGTGGAGCTGGGATATTCGCTCCAGCTTTCCTCTACCCCTCCCTTCCCGTCCCTCTTCAGGGACCCCTCTCACGAGCAACTCCTCGTACAGGAGGTGAGGTCGCTCCTCTCACTGGGAGCCATCAAGCCCGTCCCAAAGGAGTTCAGGGGGAAAGGGTTCTGTGGATTCCCCCCTGTGCAGCGCATGCGCAGAGTGGGCGGGGCGAGCCAGCCCAGTGCGTTGAGTGCGGCCCTTCCACCTCCCTCGACCGGGCTCGGCCCCACGTGCAGTGCCGGTGGGGTGGGCTGGGGCTGTGCTGATGTGGGTCCGCATGACGTGTCCGGTTTTCTCGCCTACCCCAGCAACATGTGCCTGGGGACATCAGCGTGTGTAGCCCCGCCTACTACGTCACCCCCACAACACGGGCAGCTCCCCCCGCCCCCCCGCGGTGCCACCCTGCCCCGTCTCCCTGGCTGGAGTTGTGCTGCCAGGCACGTGTGCAAGGGGGGAAGCGGGACCTGGCCCGAGTTTGGCTCCATGGCGGGGGGGGTGGGGTGGGGGGTGGGAAGTTGGGCCGATACTCACCTCCACCAGCAAGTAGGAGGACCAGCAAATGTGAAAAACAGGACGGGGGTGGGGGTAATCGGCACCTATATAAGAAAAAGACCCCAGCATCGGGACTGTCCCTATAAAATCGGGACAGCTGGTCCCCCTAGAAGTGGGGAGCAGGCTCTGGGAGCACGGACACAGGCTGCTCTGGGAGCACGGACACAGGCTGCTCTGGGAGCACGGACACAGGCTGCTCTCCAGCGTAAAAGGGAGCTCAAATTTTTTTTAAAAAAAATCATGCCTCTGAGCAGTCAGTAGGGTGACCCACCTGACCATGTTTTCCCAAAGCTGAAGCAGGCTCCGCCCAGCTGCCCCTGTGAGCTACCTCCGGTAAGTGGAGCTTGTACCTCCTCCTGCACCCAAACTCCTCCCAGAGCCCCACCTCAACCCCCTCCCACACTGAACCCTCGGCCCCAGCCCAGAGCCTCCTCCTACACCCTAAACCCTTCATCCCCCGCCCCACTGTACGGACTGCACCACCCCTCCCCCCTTGGAGCCCAACCCCCTGCCCAGCCAGGTGTGAGTGAGCGAGGGTGGGGGAGAGTGAGTGATGGAGGGAGGAGGAATGGAGTGAGAGGGGGCCAAGCCTCAGAGAAGGGACATGGGCCAGGGAAAGGGTGTCTGCAGAAAGCCATTTAGGAAGTTGGCAACCCTACACGGGGCTGGTGGTCCAAGCCCCGCCGCTGCCCTGTACACAGGGCTGCCCAAGGCCCCCTCTTCCCTCCACCAGATTGCAGGGTGGGCTGGATGGCCAGAGCTGCTTTCATTAGTCCTCTCTCCAGTGCAGGGTTGGCATTGCCACTATGCACCCCCCACATGTTCCTCTGTGCTCTGCTAGGGGTCCCACTCCCTTTTTGGGGGAAAAAATTGTGCATTTGTCCAGTTTGGTCTTGACAACTGATGATCAGTTGGCAAGAGCAAATGTGACCAATGCAACCTTTGGCAAAAAAGTTGGGATGACCGGAACAGGGCTTAAAAAGGGGACCATCCCAGCCAAAACAGGACACATGGTCGCTGTAAGAATGTAGGCGGTTGTGGCTCTCCCTCATTGTCATCTCTGAGAGAGGCTACACGCCGTCCTGAAACAGCCTAAGTACCTGGGGAAATTAGCAGTCTCCGGCACCAACTCATTGACAGGGTAGAGATATGAATAGTTCAGGGGCCAAGGACCTCAGCCAGGGTAGGGCATCACAGTTGAAGGCTTTAACCCTTAGACTGGGTAGCTGCAAGTGGTTCAGGGCAGGGACCCAAGAAGCAGTCTAGGGCACCAGCAGGCAGTTGAGCACCCATGGAGCGGAGACCTCCTGACCTGAACAGGGGGACTACTGTCACCCCAGGGGTGGGAGGGCAGGGGGGGGGGCCATGGGCCCGCCTAACTCCACTGTGTTCCAGCTTAGAGCGCAAACAGCAGCAGAGTGGTCCGCCACTGGGCAGCGGGGAATCCACACGAAACATGCTGATGGTGTCTCTGGCAGCACCACAGCCAGATGGTAGTGTGGTTCCCCATGGCTGCTTCCTATACTCCCCCTTGGGTGTACCAGTGTCCAAGAGTCGTCCTCTGTGTCACTTAGGTCCACTGCGAGCAGCAGTCCTAGCAACTCCTCAGTGTCAGGCAGTCTTGGGTGGTCTCTTCAGGACAGCTGACATCTTCTGTGGGTTCCGGATCCAGCAGCAGCTAGAAGTGTCTGTTTCCTAGCAGCTTTTGCTCAACTGAGCTGCAGGACCCGCCTCTTGTACTTCCTGTTCTTGTCCTGTACTTCTGGGTTCTGCCCACCAGGAGGCATCTGGCTCTTCCTCACTGTCACTCTGTGGGACAGCGCACCCCTTTGCTACCTGACACCCCTCGCTCCCCAAGTCCAGCTCCTGGTCTCTGGGGCTGGTCAAGTTCCCTTCCCCCAGCTGTGACAAGCCATCCGCATTGACATGCTTCTTACCGGCTCAATGTTATATAGTAAAGTTGAACAGCTGCAAGGCCAGATACCATCGCTGTACTCAGGTGTTGGTGTCCTTCATTTGCTGGAGCCATCTGAGGGGGTGCATGGTCGGTTACCACGACAAAGGGGCTCTCGAAGAGGTAATATCGGAGAGCCTCTACTGCTCATTTGATGGCTACGGCCTCTTTTTTTGGTCACTAAATAGTTTAGTTCTCACAGGAATAGCTTCCAGCTAATAAGGAGAACTGGGTGTTCCTCCCCATCTCCCAGTCCCACTGCCGAGGTATCAGTTTGGACAATGAAGCTGCATCTGAAGTTCGGACTATATAACATTGGTTCATGGCACAGATGATCCTTTAATGCCCAGAATGCCTTCTCACAGGACCACCTGGATGTGCTGCGGTTGGTCTTTGGTGAACAGATTAGTTAAGGGGGCAGCAATTGTGGCAAAGTCACGTATGAAGCGCCAGTAAAAATCCCACCAACCCCAGGATCTGTTGGACCTGTTTTGTAGTGGTTGGGGTGAGGTGGTCTTGGAGAGCCTGCATACCTTTCCCAATATACCCTTCCCAATTTAACGTGTCGAGAGAGAATACAAAAGCTTTAGTTGTTGCAAATGAAGAGATGACAGTTAAGATACCATTCTTAATTTTGAATAAATGTTCAAATATCTGCTTTGTATATGCACTTGAGAATTATTAATACCGGTTGAATGATCTTTTGGATGTATTTCAGTATTTTTCAGTAGGTGTCACCAGAACTTCATAAGCTTCCACATTTTCTCTCTTTTTTACTCTGGTGATACTTTCTGAAGGCTGGAAGTTTTACCATGATTTAGTCTGCTATGTGCTGTCTTTACCAGGAGATTCACTATTTCAGCGTTATGGAAATGGATTAGCTAATTTGATTTGATAGTGTTTTGTCTGGTAATGATTTTATAACTACTCCTGTATTACTGTTATTTACTGGGAGGTGACTAGAGTTGGCACTGTGCGAATCATGGAGCAGACCCAGGACCTGCTCTCAAGGAGCTCACAAACTAGGGATCTAATTTTGCAAGTCCTTGGGCAAGAATTCAGTAGGGTTACTTGTATGAATAATCACTACTGCTAAAATAAGGATTTTCAGGCTCTCACACAACAGGAGCAAGTGCAACCCACCTCACTGTTTGCTGTGTCTCAGTCTCATTACTGCAATATGGCCAATCATAAACGTTCAAAATCATGACTTAACCCCCCCACATTCATGGTCTAGACTCTAGAGGGTAGAGTGTTATCCTGGAAGTTAGGAGACCTTGGTTCTAGTCCCTGCTTAGCTTGTAACCTTGAGTCACATTTGCATCTTGGGCACTTCATGTCTCTGTGCCTCCATTTCCTCTTCCACACTTTTAGTCTTATAGTGTAAAATCTTTAGGGCAGGAACGATCTCTTACTATGTGTTTGTATAGCGCCTAGCACAGTGGGAGTCCAATCTTGGATGGCGCTTCTGGGTGAAACTGTAATCCAAATAATAAAGTAGGAGATTTGTTTTGAAATAATGAAATAGAAATAATACTTAAATTGCACTGGTATTTGGGCTGCTTTCTAATTGTTAAACTTTAAGGGCAGTTCAGCTGCCTCCACCAGTGTGTGGTCATATGAGATTCAAAATTCAATTTTACATGTACACAAAATGCATATGCAAAAATGCAGGCCTCCCTCCTGCCTGCTGGGCTCTATTTATGCTCACCTAACCCCTAGCATGCGGAAGGCAACATTCCTTATTTCTGCAGTCCCTTCTCAGCCCCAGCACAGTCCCTCATCTGCTTACTATATTCACCCCTTTATATTTTCCTTTCCCTTCTTTTCAGTTTCCTAATGCTCACATTTGAGATCTCTGCCTCTTCATCCCAAGCCTGCCCATCGGTCACTCTCCCACACCACACATCCCCCTTGCCAATCTGTGAACCACAGGGCATGCTGGCCTTATTCAGCATGGTGGCCATGGTGAATAAGGGAAAAAGCTTGTAAGAGAAGCCTCACAGTTTTTGAAATGGTAAAAGGCTTTAAAAAACTCAAACCCCTCCTCCCCGCCAAAGTCTGTTCAATCACTCCCAATAATATTGTCAGAATTGGCAATTCTGATTTAGGTGCCAACATCTAAAGCAAATTTCCTGGTATTACAAACCGAAAAGAACCTAAAGCTGGAATGGAGTGTGCTGTTCACCTGTGGAATTTTTTTACAACTGCCATGTGATTCTTTCAACTCTCAATGTCCCAAAGAGCTGGGCTTTGGCAAAGCAGCCTGAACTCATGGAGACCTTGTCTTTCCCTAAACAGCATCCCTTTCCTGACAGGCTCCTTCTCCTCCTTACCAGTAGTTGTCTTAGTGTGGTTAGTGACCTGTCTTCTCCTTAGTCCCAACAGCTTCAATCAGGGAGGAACAGCAGGCCCATTTCCCACAAGGTGTTGCTGGATAGCATATCCTGCATGCTCTGTAGCAGCTGGCTGGGCCTCTCCCGTTTCTCTCCTGCAAATTGGGGAGGTTCCCACCCCCATCCTTTGTGTAATCCCTTCCCCTTTCTACAATGTCTTTGAGTGTGCACCATCTCCATTACATCACTCTTGCACATTCCCTAGCTCTCCACTGTGTTCAGTTTATTCTGCACCCAAATTAATTGTCTCCCCTTAATAAACCCTACCATTCATGACTGCCCTGCAACTCAATCTCTAGCTAGTCAGTCAGGACTATCCCACCGAATAGTGTCTTTCTCTTGTGCATACAATAAGCCTACCAAGCCGCAACCTTTTGAAGCGTGAGTATTGATACTTCTATTGCAAATCCTGGGGAAACTTAAGGTGATTTGAAACAACCCCCTTCATTTCCTGGGCTGCTCCGAGAGCCCTGGCTCTTCAGAATTGTCCCAAGAAAATGTTAGAAGTGTTAGCAAATATGGCCTTGCTGCCTGTATTCTCTGCATACCCTAGAAGTGCTACTCTTTTAGGAGAGTGTTACCAGCGTCTTCCCTGACTGCTGGCTCTCTGGAGCCTCCCCTCATGATGGGCATTGGGGTATCTGTGGAGGGGTGTTTCACAAAGAAGAAGAAGAAGTCGTATTCTGCAAGTTACTATCGTTACATTTGGCCCCACTGATGAATACCTAGACCTGTCAGCATCACTGTGCCTCCTGTCCCACCCCCCTCCTTTTTCCTTCGCCAGTTGCAGTCTGAACCCAGCACAGGGGGTTTCAAGAAGGAAGGAAACTTTATTATAGTTTACTTCAGTGCAAAGGAGATGAGAATAAGGTTGCTAAGCATACATTTCTCATATACATCATCAAGAAACAGCCTAACTGTTCTGAGACATCCATTTAAGGAAATTGTTTTGGTAGGTAACTGTTTTGCTAACTCTTATAATAATACTAATGCAGTGCTCATAAGCATAGAGTTGTTCTTTCTCTTGTAGTCACCCAATGAATGCTGCTGCTTGTGAAATGTCAAGAGTGGCAGGCATGCGGTGGTCTTCTGTGAGCATTTATACAGTTCAGATAAACATTGCCAAGTTAAAGACCTGCGGCTTGATTCTGCTCTGACACTGATGTAAATTAAGAAATACTTCACTGAAGTCAGTGGAAGGAGTCAAAGGGATATAAAACTCATGCCCCTCAATTCAGATGAATATAATCATACTATCTAAATATTAACTCACCAGAGTGAATGAGCATAGTTTTTAATGGGCAAGACCAACTACAGAAGAGCTGTTAAATCAAAGACATGCAAGGAGCTTCCAAAAATTAAAATGGAGACCAGAAAGCTAATTTTGCTTAGTATGTGTGGGAAAATGAACCCCTCAGCTGCAGTAGAGTCACTTTTAAGACAACCATCAGAGATAAACTTCCTACAGAGCAAGGCCTATCAAAACCCAGATCCATTACACTTGCACAAGTACTTACTACAAATTCAAGAAGATGCTTGTGTTTTCTTAACAGTTTTATTGAGGTAATTTTTTCATTTTTTATATATTTATATATATAATTAAGAGCTAAACAGTTTTCTAAGGCACTTGAAACTGTGCACAGCAAAGTATTCTACAATATTGTACAACTAGGCAGAACACATTTTTGTTTGTTAAATAACAGCATAAACACAAAGTAAAGAGGGGTACCGTTTAAGAAAAAAGGTAATACATACTCTTTTCTGATGACAGTAATGGAAAATATATATACTGCTGAACAGATCAAGAACCAAGAAGAAACTGTGCTATTAATTAAAGTGTTGTTCCAGTTATTTACATTCACAGATATCAATACAACTGTGTAATATGGAGTATTGGATTAATCACTGGAAATTATAAAGTCATTCATTTGGTCTGATATTTTCATCAAAGTTGCCATAGTCAGTCACTAACCAAAGCTGTTCTGATACAAAGGGAGGCATACATGTCTTTACTTTACAATCACAATTATATAAAGTACACTGTATACATTTAGGACTTGACTGTTTGATTCTCCATTGCTTTGCACTCTTATAGCTGTGCAAAGTGAGTGTAAAATGCCATAGTTCCGAACTGGTGACATTTTACACCTACTTGGCATAGATACCAATGACTTACACAACTCGCAAGGAAGGAGAAAATCAACCCTGGAATGTTGTTTACATCTTTCTTTAGAGTTTTAAGTATGGAACTTTGGTGAAATTCAGGCAGGATACGTTGAGCACAACTGAGCATGTTTTGTTTGTGTTTTTAATCCAGCTAATAATAATAATAAAGTGAAGTGTCAACACTGTCTTAGTGCCTGTTGATATAGATCAGGGTTTCTCAAACGGGGGGTCGCGAGCGCTCCCCAGGGGGTCGCGAGCTCCTGCTGCCGCAACTCGCGGTGACTAGGGCTGGGGCACAGCCGGCAGCCCCCGGCCCCCAGTCCCCGCAGCGGGTGGGCTCCCGGCTGTGTGGCGGCCCTCAGTCCCCCCCAGCGGGCTGCCAGGTGCGGGCCAGCCAGCCCGTTGGCAGCGGCGGGGACTGGGGGCTGGGTGGACCCTGAAGCCCGCCAGCAGCAGCGGGGACTGGGGGCCGGGCGGACCCGGCAGCGGCGGGGACTGGGGGCCGGGTGGACCCTGAAGCCCGCCCCCAGCTGCGGGGACTAGGGCCGGGGTGCAGCCGGCAGCCCAGTGGGTGGGTGGGTGGGGGGGCCTTGGGCGCAGGGGGGTCGGCGCTTTTTTTTTTTTAAAAAAAAATTCTGCGGCTTTTCCGCGGAGGGGTCGCGAGGGGCCACCGGAGCACAAAAAGGGGTCGCGGTCTCAACAAGTTTGAGAACCGCTGATATAGATAACAACTTTGATTGTTGCCATATAATGACAGCCTTGACTATATTCTGCAAGTGAAATCCTGATTCCAATGAAATCAACAACAAAACCTTCAGTGGACCCAAGATTTGACTATGGGCCCTAACCAGGTTAAAGAGAAACTGATGGCAAAACTCTCATTGACTTCAATGAAAGCCCGACCAACCCCTATAGGAACTCTTATCATTAGCTCTAGTTGTATGTTGCACATAGCAGGTTTTATTCCTTTCTGTTGTTTCAATGTTTGGGTAACCCAGCAAACCCCTGGAAAGGGAGGCATCGCTTTGAAGTGTCCCAGTGGATTTCAGTAGAAAGAGTCACATGAGCAAAGATTTGCAGCATCAAGCCCTAACTGTGGCACACTTCAGTTCTGCATCAGAGAATACTCTTTCTTCAAAGTCCAGTGCACTTCTAGGTCTGCAACACAATGACATACTGATACTGCCAGGCTATGCTAATAGCCAGAATAATTGGTCAGTAAAGAAAAAAATTGGAAAGTGGCATAAAAAGCTATTGGTTCTTCAGTGTACAGCAATGTCTGTGCTGATCCATCAACTTGCTTAGATTTAACATTTTGCTGCAAATAGAATTCTTTTTCTCTAAGAAAAATAAAAATTCTTAAGCTCTATTTTAATGGGGATATTAAGTTATCTTTTGCTATATCAAAGTAAAAAAACAGCCAGCACACCTAGCTGTCCATCAAAACAATGCATTTAAGTCACGGATGTTGTGTGGTTCAAAGTCATACCAATTAAAATAACTGTCCAAAACACAATGTTTTTTTAATTCCAAAATTTACACACATTTACAAATCAAAATACCACCACGCAGAATAGCAAAAGGAAGAGAAGATATGTTCAGCATCATTTTACTCTATTAGAACAATACTTAACCATGGTTAAATTTGACATAGTATTGCAAGATGGTGAATCAAGAAATAATGATAAAGACAGGCATAGGATATCATTAATTCCTTTGTTCCTACCCAATACAGTATTTAGCTTCTAAATAGAAAAACAAATAAAAAAAACACACACAAAGAAACCTACTGGTATAAGGACAACTTACTAGCGTTGCTACAGGTAGCTCACATGAGCTATATTTTCATTAAAGTTCTGGAACAAAATACAGAGATTGACATAATAAAACATGATCTCATTCATTAACATTAATAAATAGAAACCTGCCATAATATTATACTGAAGTTTGGTTTTTCTACTGCATCTCTCCCTCTTAATCTACAACTATACTTCCATAAGATTTTTCAGATGCCTATTTCTAAACAGATGATTTAAGCTATTCAAGGGGATTTCTTTTCCTTTTTATTTTATTCTCAAAATATTAGCAACCTAAAACATCTTTCACAACTAGTTTCCTAAATATCATTCTTGTCCTCCAAAAGCTAGTTTTTAAGTCTCAGCAGTGAGTATTGCACTGTGCTTTGTACAATAAAAATACCAATATCAACAACAGTAGAGCTAAATCTGGTGGCTCCTAAAGGCAGGAGGCAAATTTGTTTTTCACCCTGAGAACATCTTAATTTGATTTACAGCAGCTGCACAGGTTTAACTCCTTGAGATACAAATAAAAAGGGTGTTAAAGCATTAAATGATGCACTTGTGATGTGTCAGGACAACCAATGTGCTGATGGACACAACAAGTCTTTAACTCATGATACCATCGAACAAAAGTACTAAAGTGGAAATTAAGGACAAAAGGCTAGATTGTGATTTCTGTCTACAGCAGCATAAAGCTCTATATCTATACCACACAGAGGGCGTGGCTACACTTGCAGCTGTAGAGCGCTTGGGGTTAAACCTGTCTTCGTAGACAGCTCCAGGGAAAGCGGTCCAGTGTGTCCACACTGACAGCTGCAACTGCACTGGCGTGGCCACATTTGTGGCACTTGCAGCGGCACTGGGAGTGGTACATTATGGGCAGCTATCCCAGCATTCAAGTGGCTGCAACATGCTTTTCAAACGAGGGAGGTGGGGTGGAGTGTTTTGTGTGTATGTGTGTGGGGGGGAAGAGAGTGGATTTTTTGAGTGCTGAGAGTATGTCAGCACACTATCTTGTAAATGCAGATCCCCCTAACCTCCCGCTTTTCACTCACTCGTAAAGGTTTGCTTTGTTTGTTTTGTCTTGTTGCACATAAGCTCTGAAAAAGCACTTCGGCATTCCTCCAGCCCATTTCAAAACAAAAGGAAGAGAGGCCACTTCACTTAAGGAGATTAGGGGGCGTTCCCAGAGGTCACTCAAAACTGAGTATCGTTAATGCTCATTTACACTAACGCTGAGGCATCTCACCCAATATGCATCAGCTGTTAATCCTCTGGCAATGACGAGTACCAAGAGCAGTCTAGCCAGGGAGTCAGAGCGCTCTTGTGCCCTGCCAGTGTGGATGAGTAGGAAGGTAGAGCGCTCTGGGAGGCTTTATTGCGGTATAAAGTGCCAGTGTAGCCAAGACAGTCCTATCACGGCATCTGATTACAACTTATTTGGTCACTAACCTGATTACAAACATGGGGCCTGATCCAGTGCCTACCAAAATGAAGGGAATTCTTTCCATTGACTTCAATGGATGCTGGATTGGGGCTATGGTTCCCCCATATACTGTAATATAGACTTCGCTGTACATACATTTCTATTCATGCTAAATCCTTGATCAGACCAGGTTTATAATTAGGTTGAGGGGCAACCCTGTTGTAAGCAGGTCCCTTACCAGGATGTAGCATAAATATTGACAAGACTTGTATATGAATCAATTCCATTGAAGATGGAGTACTGATGAAAGTGAGTTCAGAAAGGGCATCTACCTTTGAATTTTCAGGATTTTTTAAAGTTTGGATCACAGCTTTCATTTGATTTTAAAGAAAAACATTCTTTAGAGTTGATCTGAAAAGATTTGTACCTGCCAATGAGCAACTTCAGTATTCCTTCTGAAATAATTGACATAAGCTTCACTAAAGCAGGGCAGGGCGTGGCCTTACATTTTTGCACTGCTTTAGGAGTTCATAGTGTCAACTATAGGAGAGCACAAATGGAACTTTGAACTTTGGTGTTTCTAGATAAAGGCCTGATCCTTCAAACACTTACAACCCTATAAACCCCCTGGAAACCCACTTATTACGGCAAGTAAGCTCATTGACTTCAATTAGACTATTCATGGCAGTAATCTCGGTCCTTGGTAGTGCTGTAGGATTGGCCCTAACAGACTCAGACCTGCAATACCTATCCAAAATTATTTTTAGCTAGTGGTATCTTGTCTTAAAACAAGTTTAATTTTTAAGTCTACATGTATTTCCTATTAATTATTTAGGATTTTATACAATTTTTATAAGCTTCTCAGTTAACCCATAAGGAGATACAAATGTTATCTAAGAAGCTGGAGTGACTCCTTCAGACATTTCAATCCGCTTTGTACATAAGAGTTTAGGATTTTATTAAGGACTCAATTCTGTGTGCCCTCAAATACAGGACAGTGGGATGTCTGGGTGCAAGACAAATGCAAGATTGAGACCTGAGTGTATTATATGTCCAATAATTTTGAAATGGTTACTCCAGTCTGTTAAGTGTGTCTGTGAATATATTTTTGTCCACTTGGATTGTTAAACACAGTACAGGTAACTAAACCATGGTCAAGTGTCCTAAAATAGAGTTGTATTAATTGTCTATCTGGAGAGAAGTTCAAACTAACATTGATCACATCACCCATTTCAGCTAATTGGATTATGTTTGGCACCAGGGTAGTAAACTTTTTCACCTCTTTTCCCCCCTCTCATTTTCTGCCTTAGGGACAGCCATGTTGACCCTCCCCAACCAGTTTTTCCTTCTCTAGGTCTGTGTTACAGTACTTGTGATTATTTCCTGCTGAGTTGCATGCTACCAGCCCCTCCGCCACTTAGATACACATCCTATTCCTTTCCACTACTGCGATTTGAAAAAGACTGAGGCAACCTGGACAAAGGACCAAGAGACATACAGTACAGTGAAACCTCGATTTAACGGACTAATTGGGGCGAGGGGGTGTCCGTTAAAGCCAAAAGTCCGTTATTTAATAATTTTTAAAAATCATTAAATAACAGGACTTTTGGCTTTAACGGACACCCCCTCACCCGAATTAGTCCCTTATATAGAGGTTTTAGGAGCTGTCAACCCCCCCCCCACCTGCCTGGCTCCCCGTAACGGGGAGCCGGGCGGGTGGGCTGACAGCTCCCGCCTGGCTCCCCGCTGCGGGGAGCCGGGCGGGAACTGTCAGCCCACCCGCCCGGCTCCCGCTGCGGGGAGCCAGGCAGGAACTGTCAACCCCCCCGCCCGGCTCCCCGCAGCGGGGAGCCCGGTGGGAGCTGTCAACCCCCCCGCCCGGCTCCCCGCAGCGGGGAGCCCGGAGGGAGCTGTCAACCCCCCCGCCCGGCTCCCCGCAGCGGGGAGCCCGGCGGGAGCTGTCAACCCCCCCGCCCGGCTCCCCGCAGCGGGGAGCCCGGCGGGAGCTGTCAACCCCCCCGCCCGGCTCCCCGCAGCGGAGAGCCCGGCGGGAGCTGTCAATCCCCCCGCCCGGCTCCCCGCTGCGGGGAGCCCGGCGGGAACTTTCAGCCCGTCCGCCCGGCACCCCGCTGCGGGGAGCCGGGCGGGAACTGTCAACCCCCCCCCGCCCGGCTCCCCGCAGCGGGGAGCCGGGCGGGAACTGTCAACCCCCCCCGCCCGGCTCCCCGCAGCGGGGAGCCCGGCGGGAACTTTCAACCGCCCCGCCCGGCACCCCGCTGCGGGGAGCCGGGCGGGAACTGTCAACCCCCCCCCCGCCCGGCTCCCCGCAGCGGGGAGCCCGGCGGCAACTTTCAACCCCCCTGCCCGGCTCCCCGCAGCGGGGAGCCCGGCGGGAGCTGTCAACCCTCTGCGGGGTTGCCCCCTCTGCGGGGAGCCGGGCAGCCGGGTTGACAGCTCCTGCCCGGCTCCCCGGGGCGGGAGCCGGCAGCCCCCGAATAACGGATTTCGGATGCATCGGAAATTTTGTCGGTTGCATCCGAAGTCTGTTAAATCGGGGTCCGTTAAATCGAGGGTTTACTGTATCTGAAAGCTGAAGCTGTGCAGCTCAGCAAGAAAAAGCAAACTTGCCTCATCAATCAGTACAATGTATCACAATCTCATTAACTTGTCTATGGCTTAGTCAATACTTTACAGCTTTTTGTCCTCCAAACTCATTGCTATTTACAATACATAAAATATATGTACAGGGTTAAATGTGTATGTATATTATACATAAACAATCTGTAAATTCTAATTTAGCAAAGCACTTAAGTGTGTGCGTAAGTCCTACTGAGGTCAACTTCCCTTATTCCATTTTAAGCATGTGGATAAGTGCTTTGTTGAATTAGGGCCATCTTCTGTAACTTATTTGAACAGTGGAGGCTATGGTAGCTCCTATTAGTTGTCAAATATACAAAATGGCATATGTTCTCAATGGCAAAGCCCACCATTGATTTCACTGGGAGTAGAAGGGGGCCCTAAATTCCCAGTTCTGGCTTTCACTTACATGGGTAGTCATTACTAACACAGTGATATCAATGGGTCTACTATCCTGCATAGCATTTGCAGGGTCAGGCCATACATTTGTGAAAATTCTTACAAGGCCTATGTCATAGCCACTTTTCTAAATTTAATCCCTTGGTAATTATTTTTTAAACTATCAAAGTGATTAGGTCGTATTAAGGACCTGTCAGTTGTCCCATTTAATCTTTTTTTAAACAAAAACTCAAATTACATGGTTCAATGTCAAAATAGTAAACTTCTACACTATTTTGCACTCCACACTTTCTTCTAAATTTGTCAAACAAACAAACAAAAACAGTCTCTGGAGAAGGACTGTTTTGCCAAGCTTTAATCCAGGATACATTTTTATGGCTGTGTTTTAAACTCTGAAAACAGGAATTTTAATAGGAATGCTGTCAAAACTACAACTAATGGCTTGCACATATCTGTATGATTTAGTGTGGTATATATTTTCATTGTTTCCTTGATGTAAAAATGCTGCTTCCATAGTTAAAAAATGATGGCATTGCAGAAGATAAATTGTTTCCTACTAATTCTATTTTTAATACACCTAATTGATTCCAGTAAGAGGTGGAATGATCTGATTATTTTTATTTGTTACAAGCTTGTAGTTGGCTGTTTTACTAGTTATTGATTTTTTGGGATTCATACCCTGCATTTTGTAGGATTTTTACAAAAATTAAAGTGTTCTTAAATGTCCCATCAACCTATTTCCTTAAAATGTTTAAATCAGTCTATTTAAAAATAAACAGAAAGACAGTTCATGGCAAGGACCCTGCTATCACTTAAATGCCCTTTACAAAAATAATCCATCCCATTTATGCAAACCTGGTCTTCTTGTAAATATCAGTAAAAAGCGAGATCTAATTTTAGTCACTAAACTGCATTCCACCTCTAGGCTGACATCTAAAATGACAATCTTCAATTTTATAAATTAAAAACACTCCACAAGAACCTATTGCAGAATGTGAGGTAAAAATCACTCTGCAGAACTTTTATTGCCTGAAAAAATACTTCGCTTTCATAATTAAAAACTAAACAGGGCACATAAAAGACAAAAATAAATTGTAATTATGTACACATATAAAAAAGGATAAATAGTATATATACTGTAATACTGCATTATATGTATGTTTATGTGTACTCCAGGCCCATAAAAATCATTGTGTACATAAATCAAAGGATAAATAAGTGCTAATATAAGACAGAGAATTTTTTAGTGTAAACAATGTCAAAGGCTTGTAATAGGCCTTAGGGCTCACATAACAAAAGCATATATTGCCTTTCACTTTCCATACCATTTAATTTTAATAGTCCTATAATCCCAAATACAATTTCAGAAGTTATGAGTTAATAAGCATTCTTTGAATACAACAAAAACAGGCTATGGACACTAAGGATTTTCTGAGGTAACGAAGAGTTCTGTGGCACTTTAAAGACTAACTAAAGCAATGAAGCATAAGCTTTCGTGGGCTAATACCCACTGTGTCAGATGCAAGCAGTGGGTATTAGCCCACAAAAGCTTATGCTTCAATACTTTAGTTAGTCTTTAAGGTGCCACAGGACTCTGTTACCTCTGCTATTGCAGACTAACACGGCTACCTCTCTGATTCTTAAGGATTTCCTGTAGCTTTTACAAGGCCCTTGATGAAGATGTATTGTTCCAAATGTTAATTCTTTCTAGAAGAAATCCAAGGGATTCATCTAATGTTGCTCTTAAAGTTAAAGCCACATTGTTAACCACTTTCCAAACCTACTTATATTCAAATTCATGGTCGATTTTCAATTCTAATTTTTGATTCAAATTAGAATGTCATGATTGTCAATACTGTCTGCCAAAGTTCAAGGATATTGGTGCCACTACCTTGACAACAACGTGAGTGACAAACAAAAGAAGAGTGTTTCAAAACCTGAATACTTTCATTGCAGACACTTGTCTTGTAGTTTGTCCTTTGAAACCTACTTGTGTAATTCTGAGGCATCATCATGGAGAATCCAAGGTGTAATTGTATTTAAAAAACCACCAACCATATTTAGCTTTGCTATATGAATACTCAACGTATTTTCTTTAAGCATGCTTTTCAGAATTTTAAAAAATATATCTGAATTATAACAAGAATATTTTCTGGCATGTAGGTTCACTGGTACAACAAACATTACTGTAGTTCACTAAAGTACTGATGAAATGAGGACTTGGTGGCTTATTGTCTTGCTAGGAGAGGCTGATGTCTCTAGAAAACACACACACAAACTCCCAAATTTACAAATTTTTTCCTCCCGCCATCCAAATATATATTTAAACCAGTTTAATAAAGAACTTACAACCAGTTTGTTCAAACTTTTTTCTGTTAACTGACAGATGAAGTTTCCTTCCCTGCCTGCCTCTCTCTGTGTTCCCAGTATACCCACAATTACCCTCAGTCACCATGATGTAAAGTCTGATGAGTTCTTGGCCGCAGGCCGTCAAACGATTGTCTTCAGCTCTCTTTCTGTCCGCTCAAACTTTGATGAAAAAATATCAACGTATCTGTGTGAGCTAGCCACAGAACCACAACCTCTCTTACCATCAAGACATTGCTTAGTTAAAATGGAATGCTACCCCACTTTCCCTGGTTCTGGTCCCAGTCAAATCTCTTGTTCTCTAATAAAGATGAGGGCCACATTCATCATTAATCTCAGGGTAAGCTGTAACACCACTCACATTCGTTCAAGTTCCAGTGCAATCTCAGGTCTTCATGATGCAATTATTTTCCCAAAGGAAACTGGGTAGTGAAATATGGGATACTGTCAAACAATTATGGACGATGAAACCTGAAACATTAAATCAAATAAAAGTTATAAGTGTGATTGTTTCATCAGATAAAATGGCATTGGGCCTGGTTCTGATTTCACACCTATTTCTCTCCACTGACTTAACAGAGCGGTTCCTGATTTTCACTGATGTAAATGAGATCCAAACTACAAAGTGTGTCTCATATTTGAAACAACTGATTGGGAATCAGAAAAGCTTAGCATCTCTGAAAAACAGGTCATTACTTTTAAGTCTGCTTCCTTATCTGTAAAAGGGGGATAACAATACTTAAACATCTTTGCATCTTGCTTTGAAATCTTAGGATGAAAGTTACTTTGCACTTGCACAATATTATCTTCTTATAAGTGCAGTCAGTTATGCCAGATAAAGTATAAGAAGAGCACCAGGATCTGGTAATATAACCTATCATCAAGGACATGAATTTCTGTTTAAATAGTTTCAAAAATGTATACACACACGGAAAATATAAAAATACTATACTGAGAATAATTCATCCAGTGCAGGCAAAATATCACACTTTGGGTTGATATGATTATATATGTTTTCTTCTGATATAGGAGGATATTTCAAGGGAAGAGAAAACAAGCAAACCTCTATTGCAATATAATATAATTCATAGTTATATATAAGGATATTTTTTAAAGTATGAACAAAATGGGTTTATCTGCAAAACCCAATATTTGCATGTTAAGCAGGTGGATATTTAACTGAGGTTATACTGATTTGCAGATGTGTGATTTTAGTATTTGTATTAATTAGAATGGTGTCTAATGACTGCAGAAGTTGAATGATGAAACTCCTGTGAGGGTGAGACTTTTTAAAAATAGCACCTAGCACTTTATAAATATATACTATTGTTTTCCCAAATCTGAATGTTTACAAATTGGTAAATGATTCTTATTCTGTTAATAAAAGACTATTTTTAAGAATTCACTTTCTTAGGTGTACATCTAAAATGACCTATTTAGTGTAATTGTGTAATTACACAAGGAATCAGGCTACATTATCAGGACTAAAAGGAAGGCTTTGACCATTATACTTTATAGACAAATAAATGGCAAAACTTTTCTCTTTATTGTGTATCCAAACTCAGTGTCAAATTTGGGTAAGGCTAGAGAACTGTGAAAACAGATTAATAATAATAGAAAGTAGCTCCTTTATCTTCTCATCCTACCACTCAATTTTATGAGCAAATCTGTTCTGACCAGCTGCAGACTGCAACTCACTTTTACTTTGTATTTCTTTTAAATAGTTCTTTTTACTTTTAAATGAATAATTCATTTTCTGCCCCAGAGTCACTTGCCCGCTATACTATTAGACCTAACCCTACTTTTGTTTTTTCAGTCCAATGTCATTAGTGAACTACATGAGTTGCATTCCTTTTAACAACAGGGCCTTAAGGAGACTGAAGCTCTTTCCTTTCTTTCTCCCAGAATTGCAATCCTACAACATCTGGGCCTGATTCTGCTCTTAGCAGCAATGGTTTTTCTCTAGTATTATTCCACTGACTTCAGTGTAATTACTCCTTCCTGCCACAGGCCAATGAGAGAGAACAGAGGGAACTGATGGGCAGGATCCCCTGGGAAGCTAATATGAGGGGGCTTGCTGTATTTCAAAAAAGCCTTATTGAGAGTGCAGGAACAAACCATCCCGATGTGCAGAAAGCATAGCAAATATGGCAGGCCACCAGCTTGGCTTAACAGTGAAATCTTTGGTGAGCTTAAACTCAAAAAGGAAGCTTACAAGAAGTGGAAACTTGGACAGATGACTAGGGAGAAGTATAAAAATATTGCTTTTTGTCCAATGGGGGCTGTGGGAAGTGGTGCGGTGCTGGCCGCCGCTTTCCGCAGCCCCCATTGGACCGGAGCGGCAAACCGTGATCAGTGGGAGCCAAGGTCGGCAAACTGGCAGGTAAGCAAACTGGCGGGGCCCGCTAAGGGTGCTTACCCTGCGGTCCTGCATGCCAAGGTTGCCGATCCCTGGTGTATACAATGGTGAATGAAGCGCTTAATTTGTGCTATGGCTTGCCAAGGATGAGTCCCAGCACCTCTAGGCTTGGCAGTTCATAGCATTGGTACCTCTAGGTTTGCTGCATCAGTTATGAATGTTAAAAAATTGCTTGAGACCCGGCATCTTTTTCATTACAAATCAAGCACTGGTTGAATGATTTTAGCAGCAAGCTCTACTGAGCATAATGCAGACTGCTAAATGTAATCTTCAAAAGCTTAGAATTTGGATAAGTCAGAACAGATTTTCATGGGGACAAAAAAAAAAAAAAAAGCTCACATCTAACCTCTGCCAAATTTAAAAATCCTGCTGCAAAGCACAGAGACATCAGAGCTCCTCAAAAAACTGTCAGAAAAAATAATTAAAATGGGAATTTTTAGGTAACCTAAATATAGGCTACCATTTTCCCTATCATGATCTATTTGATATTTATATATAGTGGTTTTAAAAAGAGCAGGGCCTTGTTTATTATTAATACAATAACAATATATTGAGTAATCCTTATGGAGTTGCAGTAGCAGGAGTGGAAAATTGGTTTCCATTATTGGTACCTTCTGATCCCTAATTTAAAATCCACAGTAAAACTTCTATTAGCTTCACATTTGTTTTGTTTGATCTGTAGCCAGCAAACTATTTTTAGACCAAACTTCAGGTTATTTGGACATGTCCTTTTAAAGATAAGGGATTTAAGAAAGACAGGTATTAATCACAGTTCGAAAATTCTTTTAGTTCTTTTTTGCCATACCCTAGCTGCAAGATTACATATCTTGAATACTTCAAACGAGACTTCTTTGAAATATTTTGGTGAGATCTACGGCACAGGTCCAAAAAGAGATACTTATTGAAATGTTATTTGTGTCAAATTAGGAATGTTAGAATGGAATGTCTGAATCTGGCAAATTTCCTAAAGATTTCTAGGTGCTCTGGTGATTGTTAGGAAGTTCTCCAGAATGGGAATGGACTTTGTGAAGTTTGCTAGACTGCTAGTTTGATTCCAGTGCCCCAAAACACCCACTAACACATACATTCATATGCAATGGTTCTGTGGAAGCAGGGCTCTCCTCCCATACATGCAGACTGTTAATTTCATCTGGGACATGCTGAATCCAATAAAAGGTATGAAAGGATTATTTTTTAGATTTCACAATCTTTTCCATTTCAAATCTATTCATTTCTGGTTACCTTCATTGCCATATCACATGTGGTTTCAGTGATGACATCAGCAACACTGAGAAATCCCATCAGCTAAGGGTCAAGGAATTAATTACAGTACAACTCTGGAGGACTTAGGAAAGGCAGAGCCTAACATGATACATTCACCTCTCGTTGGCTTTACGCCAAGGTATTTACTCACCTTGTAAACTGTCGACTTTCCTCATGTACTTCCATTTCTGTGCTTTTAAATTCATTCAGTTCTTTCCGTATTGCTGCCTAATTAAAAACACACAGACATCAGAAAAGTGAACATCTAGTAAAATATATATAAACAGAAGAAGGGTGCACTCCTGGGAGGTACAAAATACCCTCATTTCTATTGTTTCCATTTACTTTTCACTTAAATCCTTTCATTTAATCCATTGCTCTTGCACACTTCTGATCCCAATTATGTAATGGCTTTTTGAATTATTGTTATTTGAAGCAGTAAAACTATTTTTAGGAAAGCCATAAGAAAATATCTGGGGCCAGAAAATCACTCCCTCAAAATATGGCATTCGCTACAAAAGCAGCAGGGAAAGGGAATTTGTCACTGTCGACAGCCACCTGTTTAGTATGCATCTGCAAAGAGATTATCACAGCATACAGCCCTGGAGGGGAGGATGAGTCATACTTCATGCATAGCAATTGCATAAACTGCAAGATTCCGATAGCTCCCGACTGGAGACAAGATTTTAGGAATGTGAGATGAATGCCACTTTTCAAATGGAAATGAGTCACTCTGTTTGATCAATTTTATGTAACATTACGTGAGGTGTTTTGACATTCCAGGGCTCTGCTTTCAGCTAGTAGATACTAAAGAACAGCAGTTATTTAGGACTCTTTAAAATGTCAGTCCTTAATGCCGATGTAAAAAGAATGGTAATCAATTTACTTCACTATATAATTCAGATAATTTCTTAAACGGCCAGCACTCTACACACACAGGTATTGCTATAATTCTATAAACATTTTAAACCCCTGCGTTCAGACCCTGTTGTTCAGTGAAAGGTTTATTCTCTCTCTCCTTTCCGTGTTTCAAATACAAGTAATGCCATTTGAGTAATCCTTTAAAAAAGCAGCTCATTAAAGAGCAATGTCTTTCAAAGCAGGTCAGAATTCCAGTGTGATAAGTTCACGCTGTGTCATCGGAATGCCATCTCCTAAATGATAAATCTCCCCTTCCAGCAGGGGACTGCCCTGCTTAACACCAATGATACATTAGCACAAGGCTGCTGCAAGAGTAGTGAAAGAGACACAGCTCAGATATTGCACCCTCCTCCCCTGTTTTTAAGCATATGCCATATTGATAGACAAGATACCAGAGGCCTGAATCCACAGAATTGGTATAGCACAGGCGTAATAGAATCATAGAATGTCAGGGTTGGAAGAGACTTCAGGTGGTTATCTAGCCCAACACCCTGTTCAAAGTAGGACCAATCCCCAACTAAATCATCCCGGCCAGGGCTCTGTCAAGCCTGACCTTAAAAAACTCTAAGGAAGGAGATTCTACCACCTCCCTAGGTAAACCATTCCAGTGCTTCACCACCCTCCTAGTGAAATAGTATTTCCTAATATCCAGCATAGACCCCCCGCAACTCGAGACCATTGCTCCTTGTTCTGTCGTCTGCCACCACAGAGAACAGCCTAGCTCAGGGTTTGTCAAACTGGGGGTCGCGACCCCCCGGGGGGTTGCGAGCTCCTGCTGCCGCAACTCACGGCGACTAGGGCTGGGGCGCAGCCGGCAGCCCGCCGCGCCCCTGCCCCCAGTCCCCGCCATGGGTGGGCTCCCAGCTGTGCGGTGGCCCCCAGTTCCCCCAGCGGGTGGGTTGGCGCACACCCGGCAGCCCGCCCGCGGCGGAGACGGGGGGGCGGCGCGCACGCGGCAGCCCGCCCGCAGCGGTGGGGACCGGGGGCGGCGCGCACCCGGCAGCTCGCCCGCAGCGGTGGGGACCGGGCGGACCCGGCAGTCCGCCCCCAGCCGCGGGGACTAGGGCCGGGGTGTAGCTGGCAGCCTGGGGGGGGGCGCTTTTTTTTTTTAAAAAAAAAAATTCTGCGGCTTTTCCGCGGAGGGGTCGCGAGGGGCCGCCACAGCACAAAAAGGGGTCGCGGTCTCAACAAGTTTGAGAACCACTGGCCTAGCTCCATCCTCTTTGGAATACCCCTTCAGGTAGTTGAAGGCAGCTATCAAATCCCCCCCCCCCCTTCTCTTCTGCTGACTAAATAACCCCAGTTCCCTCAGCCTCTTATAGAAGATTAGAGTTGGAAGAGACCCCAGGAGACTCTTTTCCACTGATATGCTTCAACTGGACCTAGAGGGACTACTTCTAGGGAAGAGAGGTAATGGAGTCTCCAGATTCACTGGATCCTTTGTCTCTCTGCTGAGACTGAAAACATGGGGACCAAATTGTGCCAACTATGCTGTGGAAACATTCTATTACAAAATGTATTGAGCCTAAAAATGTATTTCAGGTGGGTGGTAATAATGTATGCAGTGTTGTTGTAGCCCAGACCATATCAGGATATTGGCCCCAGGATATCAGACACACAAGGTGGGTGGGGTAATATCTTTTATTGGTCCTTCTCTTTCATGTAGTGATAATGATTTTCAGCCACTATTAGCCAGATCTGAGCAGGTGACCTACAAGTGAAAAAGTGACACTGCTATCATGAACAATCAAGCCCTTCTTGTATCGTCTCTAAATATGGCACTCTGATCTACTGTGACTTGAGGCCTCATCAACACCGCTTTGACCTATCAGCACTAGCTACCAGTGTAGTTTGTTTGGTGCAACTCCCAGTGCAGATTGATAAAGCCGCTATTTGCGCCAGGACTGCTCATCTCAGTTTCTTGCAAGGTGCTCAGTGCTCTAAGCTCCTGAATACTTCATGGGGAATAGAGAATGATCAGCACCTGAAGCCCAGGGCCCTGAGCCCTGCCACCTGGGATGAAGCTGAAGCCTTAGCTATGAATGACTGTATAGGCCCCTGTGTCATGGATCCCCAAGTAATTGCCTTGCTTGCTACCCACTAACGCAGGCCCTGGCTTTTTGATGCAGGAAACCAGTTGTTGTGGCACAGGTGGGCTGTGGAGTTTCTATAGTATGCTCGGGAGCGAGGTGCCTCAGAAAGAAAAAGGTTGAGAACCTCTGCCTTACATGGGATTTCAGGATCTTGAATTTTCTTCACAATTTGGTCCTGAAACGGTGGCTGGTAAATCACCCATTTCTAGTTGAGAAATTCTGCAGGAATCTTTGTGAGGGGGTGGTTGAAGAGGGGAATGGGACAGCAGACTAGATCTTTCTGAAATGCCCTAATAATTTATTTAAAAAAAAAAAAAAGGAATTCTCTTCAGAAAGGCAGAGGAACAAGCATCTTAACAGAATTGCACCCAAACAGTGTGCTGTACTGTGTAAGGTACAAAGCTCCCGAAGAAAACCATGCTTTTCACAGTATGATCAATAGTAACAGGAATGGTCAGCTCTTTCCTCAGGGCTAGTGTCATAACTGGATCCTGCACTTTATGGCCATTTCACAAAAAAATCTGAAGATTCAAGCCAGCTTCTCTTGCCTGTCTTCCTACCCCTACATTCACCTTTCTCACTTTGCCCCCTTCTCGTGTGGAGGTTAGAGATAGCCGATAATGTGAAGCGCTCGGGATTCTTCAGACCTGAGCATGGCATGGAAACATCATGGCTGAGGATCTCCTTGGGAGACTTAAGGCCAAATGTCTTTGGTGACTCTACTTGTTTCAGAGGCCTTTAAGACAGTTGATTATGCGGGGCTGCTGTAGGGTGACCAGATGTCCCGATTTTATAGGGACAGTCCCAATTTGTGGGTCTTTCTCTTATATAGACTCCTATTACCCCCTGTCCCGATTTTTCACACTTGCTGTCTGGTCACCCTAGGCTGCTGAAGGAACTGCAGGCTGGCAAGAGTAGATGGGATCACGTGATAATTCATCCCCTCCTTCCTTCCAGAGGAAGACTGACTGGAGATGCTGTTGGGTGACTAGTCCTCTCTTTCAGGGCTTTCAACTGTAAGGTCTTGCAGGGCTCGGTTCTGACAACCCTATTGTTCGACCATTATAAAACCACGAGAGATCATGAGGAAATATGGGCTACAGTGAATTCAATGTACTGGTGATTTTCTGCTCTAAAGCCCCTTTTCATCACACTCAGATGTACCAGTCTGCATGCTCTTCCAATATCTGGCATAGATGGGACCTGAACAAAAGCCAGTTGACCTAAACTCAATTCTGAAAAAACTGGTAATGCTGGTTGAAAATATTGTGAGAATCTGGCAAGGTTTATAACTGCTTCCTCATTTGAGGGTGTCCGTCGGCCTGTTGTGAAAGCAGAAGGTAATATCAGGATTTAATTAGTGATGCCATTGCTCATAGATGCTCAGATGGCATCAGTGGGCACAGCCATCTTTTTTTCCCACTTGTGGCTGGCATGGTCAGCCCTTTCCTCTCTTATGCAGGCACTGCTACAGCCACTCAAGTCTTTGTTCCCTCTAGGCTAGAACAGAGTAACTCACTGTACTCGGAGTGAACTGCTAAAGTCACTTGGAAGCTAAAACTAGTAGTTGCCACTGCCTTTTGAGTGGGAACTGGTTCCTCTGAAGTTATCTGCAGCCACAAAAGAATGAAAAAACACTTTGTTCTCAGACATGAATCCATTTTTTAGCAAAGTAAACCTGAAATATTTTATGACTTTTCAGCAAAAAAGCATGACTTTTCTTCTGAATTATTTTTACCTAATTTTTAAAACTGTACATATAAGTAAATAATAAACCTGGTAGCTTCTCTCACAGTTTAAAGTTCTCTCTACTACCTAGTTAATCTCACTGCTCTGTTAAATTGCAGGGTGAAGACGCAGGATTTTGAAGTTGAAGGCTGAGTTTATTCCCAATGGTGCATGTATGCATACACCTGACAACAGTAGTGATGGTGTATTCATGTGGCCAAACATTTTTACAGTATTGGGAAAGTCTATTACATTTCACTGTAATTGGTTTTAAAAGCAGCACTTAAGAACCAGCATGTAGGCCTCTGACTACAGAAAGTTTGGTTAAATTCCAAATATCGCAACTAAAAGCTGATAGCAGTGATGTAACTGGCCTATGAAGGATTTTAAAAGTGTGAGAGATTAATCTCTGAACTGCCACAACAGAGGTAGTAAGTACAATTTTAATAGGCACCCGAGTGGGTTCTGCTACATGTGGGCAATGCATGGTACTGTAACAATGCCACTGCCTAAAGAAGATGTCAAGGATACTGGTGTGGAGGGACTGAAAATAAGTTGAAAGTTATAGAATTCAATCTCTATTATAATTTCTATTTGTCCCTTGCCTTATCTGCAGGAGTTAACCTTGCCCAAGGTTTGTCTGCTCGGCGATCATAATCCGGGGAATCCGTTACCTCCACATACTCATTGAAACGCAGGATTCTTCTTGCCTGCAGTTCAGCCACTGTAGGTCTCAGACTGAGCTGTGAACAGGAGGTGGAAAAGAGTAAACTGAAGAAGCCAAAATAAAACCTAGGGTATGATGTAACCTCAAGAGAACATTCACGGTATTTCTAATCAGGGTCACTTTCAGGTGTCTAAAAAAAGGCACCATCTTGGGACATCAAACAGAAACTGAAAAGCAGTGCAACCTAGTTTCTTAGAGTATAAAATTAATCTTTGTCAGACAGGCTGCAAAGAATCTTGACAGATTGTCTCTAGAACATTAATTTTTACTTTGCTACACTGGTGCTATTTACCCTCTTAGACAATGCTAGTATTTACATTAATACCTACAATCATCAGGTTTTCAGTACAAAAAGAGAACAGGTTTTTGATGGGTTTCTCTAACTAAAAGGAATTTGTGAATCAGAGAGTTTATCTTTATTATGATACTAGCAAAAATACCCGGCGTTGCTCGGGGTATTTGTAATTGGAAACTGGAATGTAAAAAGACTACAATGTTTTTTAGTAATACAAATTTTGTTCAGAAGTCTCATTTTGTCTAATTAATTTCATTCTCTTGCATTTAGATGTGGGGGGGAAGGGGGAGAGCTGAGTGAGTGCAGGGGCCGTTGGAGGGGGGAAGGGTGAGAGAGCTGAGTTGGGGGGCCGTTGGAGTGGGGGGGTGAGAGAGCAGAGCGAGTGGGGGGGAGGGGTGAGAGAGCTGAGTGAGTGGGGGGCGCTGGAAGGGGGAGAGAGCTGAGCGAGTGGGGGGGGCCATTGGAGGAGGGAGGGGGCAGAGAGCTGAGTGAGTGCGGGGTCCGTTGGAGGGGGGTATTATTACATCATAATTATGTCACAGAGAACAGCAGGTGTTAACCTGCTGCCCAGCTGATGTTAATGGGCTTTAAAGAATTTCACCCCTAGGGGGTGTAAGAGGTGAGATTTGAAAAAACTTCGATTCTTACTCTGATTAGGACCCTAAAGCCTATAACTGTACCAAATTTCAAGTCTCTAGCTCAAACGGTGTGGAAGAAGTAAGGGAACATACATACATGCACACACCATTTGACTTTTATATATAGAGATTGAACCAAATGATCTGAGTCACCCCAGTCAAGGTGCAAATTAATTAATTTGAACTGATTGTCACTATTATAAATGAATTTTAAAAGATTTTAAAATTCTCATTCGGAAAAGAGACATCCATGAGATTAACAGGAAGATCACAATCCCAAAAAAAATAAACAACACAATTTAATAATTGACTTGGCACAATGATAAATATTTTGTATACTGTGGTTCTCTCTTGTATTGACTAGACTATGAAAGACAAGCACAAGGGAAAGTTATACATTCCCTGTTGGGAGAGTCTTGTATTGAAATGTTTTACATGGTACTACTTTGGTTTTGAGAATCAAGGTTAGTGATTTAGATACACTCAATGGATCAGGACCGTGCTGTTATCCCACTAAGAGCTCTGAGAGACATTGTGCATCACTGAGGCACTGTGGGTGGGATTTTCAAAAACTCAGTGTTGGCTTATGTCTGCTACCACTGAAGTCATTGGGAGACTTACCACTGAGTTCAATGGGAACAGAGTTAGGCCAACCCTGAACAGAAGAATGCAGTATATGCTCCTATCTGTGATGGACAAGCTCTACTGGCCGGTGTATGGGATAGTAGTAGAGGGCTGTTCAGGGCCTCACAATTCTTCCTGTACTCTCCTTTTCCAAAAGAAGCAAGTACCTTCCCCTGAGGTTGCATGGGTGTGTGCGTGCACACTTGTGAAAGCTCCTCGTACTTACACCCCTTCCTTGCACACACATGCAAAGTCTAACTACAATCAGGCCCTACATTTCCTTCAAAGATGACAGTTCTGCCTTATTAAAATGCTAGATAAAATTGGACAGACTAGATTTATACCAAGTGTGACAAAGCTCCAAGTCTATATTTGCGGGTCCCGCGTTTCCTGGCGGATTTCACTAGCCTCAGAGGCTCACTGTGACCATCCACGTAGCCCTCCTCTCTCTAGAGACAAGGTCACAGCCTATTGAGCCATTTTCATCATAAGCCAGTGAGGAGAAGTTATCCTTCCTGGCACAGCCTCTGTTGTCTCCCTAGCCTCAGTGATTAATTGGGGAAGGTAGGAAGGGGGGAGCCCGGGCCTGTCCTCTACTCCGGGCTCCAGCCCAGGGACCCTAATAGTATCAGCTAAGATGGCTGACCGTTTAACCACCAAACATAATACAATTCCCTGGGCTACTTCCCCACAGCAGTCCTTGCTTCTTCACACTTCACTTCACCCTTACCTCAGGGCCTCCTTCCTCGCGTATGATATGTTGTCTAACCACTCAGTCTCACCAACAGCACAACCTCCTGACTAACTGGGAGGGTTTTTAACTGGTTTCAGCCAGCCCCTGATTGGCTTCAGGTGTTCCAATCAGGCTAGCTGTTTCTGCTGTTTTCTAGAACCTTCTCCTTTGTTTGGCTAGCCAAGGAACAGGGACCTGCTCATCCTGAGGCTGATATACTTCCCTTCCAGCACTCTCCTATACCCTTCTGGTCTGACTCCATCACACAAGGATGACTTTGGCCCTTTCCGTCTTTTAAACAGGGTTTACCTTTTGGGGAAATGGAGATGGGAGAGGGAATTTTGTCATTATGTCTGAATATACTTTAGAATAGTATAAAGAAAAATTCTCATCCTTTATTATTCACATAAGTATACTACACACAAAACATTTTATCACCTTTCTGCTGAGTCTGCGTTTTAATTCCCTCCTGGCTTCCTGTTCTTCTTCTTCATTCTTCTCTGTTTTTGGAAGAGAGAAATAAAGGGGATGACTAGGGGACTATAACGGTATATGCTATATTTCTCTTGGCAATAAGTTTCAGGCCTTAGAATACTGATGCATGCATACTCATATTTCTGAGCAATTCTATTTTTTTGTGTGTTCTCATTGCCTCTCTCGGTCTTCTCGGATTCCAAACTCTGCAGCCTTCTGTTGTTATCACCCTGTGCCTGGAATATAGCAGAGAGGCTACTGTCATTTCCACTCTGTGAAATAACAAACAAGGAGTTGCACAGCGGCTTCACCTACTTGTCAAGAGACATACGATCATCATTTCCTTTATTTCCAAGGTCCCTTTTACCTTAGTCTAGAATCAGAGTTTAATTGTGTTTACTAGAGCAGAGAAAATAATTTGCAGTGACTAACCTATCTGATGAACCTAACCTCTTTTTTTTGCTCCCAGAATATCCATGAGCAGAGAGCAAATTCCTCAAATTAGTCAGTGAACTGCTCTGTTGTTTTTTGTTAGATTTGTTAAATGGATTGATCATTACTAGTTCTCAGTGAGTATCTGATTTTCATTATTTGAGCAGTGTTGGTTAACTGTGATTAGTCAAGAATCAGAGAAGTAGCCCTGTTAGTCTGGATTTGCAGAAGTCACAAAAGAGTCCTGTGGCACTTTAAAGACTAACAAAAGTATTGAAGCATAAGTTTTCGTGGGCTAATACCCACTTCATCAGATGCATGCATGCATCCGACGAAGTGGGTATTAGCCCACGAAAGTTTATGCTTCAATACTTTTGTTAGTCTTTAAGATGCCACAGGACTCTTTGTCGCTTCTGTGATTAGTCAGACCAATCACAATTTCATATTTCTGTTCCTTGGTCAGCTGAGGCAAATAATTGCATATGCAACTTTAAAATTTCTGTGCCTATTTTTGCATGCAACTGAAATTTGCTTTCCAGAAACTTTCATGTCTGTGGAAAACAAATTAAAAGTGAATACAAATGTGGGTGAAGCAAATTGTTTTAAACTGATGAATGATTGCAGAAAATTATTTGTATTATTTGGCCTCTGTTGCTTATGTGTGAGTGTGTCTTTACTGTGGATGAAATATTCCAATCAGAGATGTTGGCTGAACTGCAAAGTTCAGATCTGGATCCACATTTCCTCAAGGTCATGAGTTTGAATTGAGGGTTCAATTCTAGCTCTAAAAGAGTCCACTGTGGATGTGACCAAACTGCATTAGAAGAAGGTGAGTTTTGAACACTTGTTCAGTATGATTTGCCCTCATCCATAATAAATGGCCAAACTGTGTGAATATACAGTGTGGCCAAAACTGAGTTTGAATCTTGTGTAGGTGTACGGACAGGCTGCCTGTAGCAAGACTCTAGAACACAAGAGGATGCACAGGAGATAGTTGGCCAAGAGGACCAAACATTGTTTTAGTGTAACTCCTACATAAAAACTGTCCTTTAAACAGTTCTCAGCAACAGAATAATGTTTGTTTTCTGTAATTGACCCTACAAGATGAGATTTTTGAAAGATGCCTAAATGATTTAGAAGCATGAGCACCACTGAAAGCCATATGTGCTCCTAACTCTATCTTTAGAAGATCCCTCCTCAGTGCCAAATTCTGGCTGCAGGTATGAAAGTGGCTGACTTGCCCAAACAGGCATACGCATTCATGCTGCAAAAGAACTGTTCATGGGACCACAGTTTGGCTGCTCTCCACCGTAGGAGCAGAAACCATCTGTATGGGGCAGAGAGTTAAATGCATGCACCATGCTTGCAATCTGCAAGCCCTGTCCTGGAATGTCCCTCTGCAGCTCCACCTACGAACGACCTGCAGAGTGATCTCCTTTGGTTTGAAAGGCAACTGGAATTTGACCAGAAAAACTATTCTATGGTTTCCTTCCTCTCCTGGCTGCTGCTTCTGGAACATACATGAAGGCACTGCCCAAGCCAGAATTTGGTCCTAGATTAGAGAAATTTTAAATTGATGTCAATTATGGGATATTTTGGTGTCTCTTTAAATCTGTGACCTTGGAGAAATAAACATCTATGCCACTACTGCGACAGCAAATACTGGCATTTTAGACCCTGGCATCATTATGGGACATTTAATTCACCACAGAAAGTCAGGAAGAAAAGAGAAAAATCTTTCTGCATAAGGACTGTTCTATTTTCAACTATAAAGTAATCCAGGAGAGTAAACCTGAACTTTCCACTGAGTCCCTGTGGGGATTAGCTATGTTTAGGTTACTTTGTAGGATTGCTAGGGAAATGAAAAAGAAGACAAACAAAGCACTAGGATCCTGGAATGCTGTGGAAAGCAAAAAGCAGTTTCTGTTTTCACATACAAAGATAATCATTAATATTCCCTAACTAGCACCAAAAGCTACATCGTGTTTTTAAAAAGCCAGGCTTGGCAGGAGGACAGGCACACAGTCCAGAAAGTCTTGCTATTCTTCACAGCTACAGAAAAACACAATGGCTGTAAACTTGATTCCTTGTGAGTGTTGAAAAAGCTTCCTTGCTGTAATGCAATACTATAATTGATTCAAGGGTGCACATCTAAAATGTTTCAAAGTCAGCATGCAAGAAACCAGCCTGTGTTAGACCTCATTTCAAGTTACAGCTTAACTTTTCATTTTTAACGTGGGAGGGTACAAAAGTCTGAATGCTTATACACACTTATTTAAGTTTCAGACTGGTAGTCTGTCTCAGCAAAAAGACCAAGGAGTACTTGTTAGTCTCTAAGGTGCCACAAGTACTCCTTATTCTTTTTAAACTTATCCAAGGTTCTGTGATCTAGAAATCAGGCTAGAATTTCTGTCACAGGATTTCCAGTACTTCCTGGTGTAGCTGAAACTATAAAAATAAAAAACATGTTTTGACATCATAAATCCTTGCTTTTGCTAGCAGTGCAAAAAACCAAAGTACTGTATTAAAAACTTTTTTTGAACTTTATGGATTCAACTTAATTTTGGGGCAAACATTTGGATCAATTTGATCTGTGCATCAGCTCATCTGTCCCAAATGTATGCTAAAAAATAAATCAGATCACACATTTTCTCCAGCTGCAGTACTGCTCTGTTTATGGGCAGTTCTGACACTAACACAACCCAGCACAGCAGAAGGGAAGCTTTATGAAAGAAATTCTGACTCATTCACAAATCCTGCACACAACAACACAGGAATGTAAGGGATGTAAACATTTCAGAACTGTCCATGGGAAGTGGGTAGAATAAACCATAATACATTTGTTTTAAGAGCCAAGAGAATTTCAGAAAACCTACACTGGTTATGGGCTAAGGGCACTTTCAACATAAGCAACACACCTATTTGGCATTTAAAAGATCACCATTGACTTGAAATGTAGTAAATTTTAAAAATGAGTAAAAAATAGTTTCAGGTACTACATGTGCTCTTGAGTGCCCATGCCACCTTCCACAATAAAAAATTTCTAAATGTTTTTCTTTTGCCTGCTTCTCTGAGCAAGACCCACACAAATACCACAGGAAAATGAGAGAGACCAGTTAAGGAGGGTATGTTTACACTTAAAACACTAAACCATTAGGAGAACACTTCAGTCTCCCCTCAATAACAGACTTAAGGCTGGTCCTCACTACTGGGGGGGGGGGGGGGGAATATCGACGACAGATACGCAACTTCAGCTACGTGAATCACGTAGCTGAAGTTTGTGTATCTGAAGCCGACTTACCTGCCATCCTCACGGTGGCGGCAGTCGGCGGCGCGCTCCCCCATCTACTCCAGCTTGCGCCTCCCAGCAAGCTGGAGTTCCGGAGTCGACAGGGGAGCCGTGGGCGATCTATTTCTCACATCTTCACAAGACGCGAGAAATCAATTGCCAAAAGATCGATTGCTACCGTAGTGAAGACCAGCCCTTAAAAGTGGCCACACTTCAACAAAAAAACCTTCAAAACCAGACTTGAACGAGAAACTGCAGAACTGGAATTAATTTGAAAACTTGACACCATCAAAGTAGTCCTGAATGAAGACTGGGAATGGCTGGGTCACTTCAAAAAGTAATTTTCCCTCTGTTGATAATCACCCCAGCTTGTCAACTGTTGGGAATGGCCACATCCACCCTAACTGAATTGGCCTCTTTAGCACCGACCCCCAACTTGGTAAGGCAACTCCCATCTTTTTATGTTCAGTACATTTATACCTGCTTACTGTATTTTCCACTCCACTTGTTAGTCTCTAAGGCCTGGTCTACGTGGGGCGGAGGGGGACGGGACTGATCTAAATTATGTGAATAACTTAGCTGAAGTCAACATACTTAGATCTATTTGCTGAGGTGTCTTCACAGTGGTGTCGGTTGTTGCCGCTCCCGTCGACTGTGCCTGCATCTCTCGTGGCGGTGGAGTACAGGAGAGCGCTCAGGGGTTAATTTATCCCATCTAGACTAGATGCAATAAATTGATCTCCCGCTGGATTGATTGCTGCCCGCTGATTGGGGGGGGGGGGTAGTACAGACATACCCTAAGGTGCCAGAAGGACTCCCTGTTGTTTTTACAGTGGTGTAGACACTCACTACAGCAATGGGAGGGATTCTCCCATTGTTATAGTTAATCCACCCTCCCTGAGGCCATGTCTACACTTACAAGTGTACAGCTGCACAGCTGAACGGATACAGCTGTGCCGCTGAAAGGGCATGGTTAGACTGGCGCTTTGCAGCACTAAAACCCTCCAGTAGCGCTATAATTTTTGTAGCGTACACACTTCAAAGTGAGATTTTGCGAAATGACTCACTGTTTAAAGTGCAAGTATTAAACCTCCTTTTCGAGAGGCAGAAGGCTTTTAGCGCTAGTGCTGTAGCGCAAGGGTGAAAATGTGACCACCCAGGAATAACTCATTACGCTGTAAGGGAATCAACAAGCCATTTAAGGCAAATGACGTCAATATTGTTTTGAAAAAGGGGGGAAGAATCAGGAAGTAGCTGATCAGTTTCTCTCTTAAAACTCACAGCCGATAAGCACCGGAAATGCTGACCAATCGAGCTGTGTGAGTGCACTGCAGAGCCTGGTCAGTTTCCTAGTCACTGACAGCCTCAACTTGTCTCACTGCCTACACGTTCCCTGTTCCCCCTTGCCCCCCTCCTTTGCAAAGCACGTTGCACCCAGCTGAATGCTGGGATACCTGCCCTATTCCGCTACTGTCACTGCCGCCAGAAGTGCTACAAATGTATCCATTCTTTAGTGCTACAGGGTTTCAATCTGCACAGGCTCTAGCGGGATACCTATTGCGTTATATTGGGAAGCACTACAAAAAAACGTGCTATAATCTCTAGTGTAGCCATACCCTAAGAGTGCTCATATAGCCGCGTTATGCTGACGAGAGAGGGAGCTCTCCCATCGACATAATAAAACCAGCTCAACAAGTGGCTGTAGTTATGTTTTGGTGGGAGAGTGTGCCCCACCGACATAGTACTGTGCACATGAACACTTATGCCGGTAAAATTTATGTCACTCAGTGGGTGTGTTTTTTCCACAACCCCGAGCAACAAAATTTTTGCCGACATAAGCGCTAGTGCAGAGCTGATCTGAGATGTGGTAACTAGGTCAATGGAAGAATTCCTCCATCAACCTACCATTGTGCACAAGGGGGGTGGAGGGGACGAGGTGTTAGGTCAGCATAGCTAGGTCACCAGGGGTGTGGATTTTTCACACCTGTGGGAGACAAAGCTATACCAATGTAAGTTTTCATTGTAGACCAGCCCTTCTTCAAGTCTGGGGAAGGTAACCTGAGTGTTTAAACTAAATTCAAGGTGGGAAAGATTGTTAAACATAACAATCCTACATACATACACTGTAGGCGACCACTTAAAACAAAGTGGGCAATTAACACCTCTGCAGTTGTAGAACAATGGAGCGCTAGCAGGCAGTGGGGTGTATTACAAATTGTAAAGAATCATAGAGGTAGCCGTGTTAGTCTGGAATAGTAGAATGAGCCATAAAACCAGTGCCTCTGTTTTTAGTGTCCAGCAGTTATAAATTTAAGTTCCCAGGCTTGTCTTTTGACGGAAAATTACTGTTTATACTATGAAAACAGTGAAAGTTACTGTACACGAAATGCTGTCAAACCCACAAGATAAATGAGCTGAAATGACACAGAAAATATTTATCTTCTGTTCATCTCTATCAGCTATATTCATCTTGGGTGTTACATGTAACAGTAGGAGGTGTGATTTTTAGTTTGATTGTGTCCTTTGACATGTTGATAGATCATGTTTATTAGACCTGGACAGGGAAAGTGTAACTGGTGTCCTCAAAATCAGCAGAAGTAGCTTGTGATATTCTAGTATGAGTTTTTGGAATTATCTTTCTCATGTGGTCAGGGCTTAAATTCAGCAACAGCTGTCCAGAGCGGAGCATATATGTAGCATATATGCGTATATATGTATACATATATGTATATGTGTGTATATATGTATAGGTGCACATATGTAGCACTACTAATTGAGTGCTACATATATGCAAATATGTAAATCAAAACTATTTTAGTTATCTACAAGCCAAAAAGTACACTGATCTGCACAGATAAATAATTACACTAATCTGCAGAGAATACTTACGCTTCAGGATGTTTCTCTGCTCTAGCTCTTCGGTGGTGGGCCTCTGGCTAAGTCTCCTGTGTGTACAAATTAAATGACCATTTATAAGCCAAGATTTTTCAAAGGGTAACAATAAAAACAGTAAGTTGCTTTGTTAAAGTCTGGAACACAACTCTTTAAATCAGTCTTTTAATGCTATTCATTTTCCACTGAGAAGTAGGTGTGCAACAGCCGAATTAATCTGAACGCACTTTCTACAATTGAGCGCATACACTGGGTACTGAGCAGGCATGTGTCTAGTTTGAGGCACAGTTGGCCACTTAGACATGCCAATGACCAATGTGTGGATGCAATCATGGTAACTGTGTGTGAAAACCTTTCAAAAAAGGCTCTAGTTTTATAAACTTAATATTATAAGCTAATATTGCCATAAATTTACTAAAGAAATTCACTTCTGGGCTGCAAAGAAGCAGGAGAAATTTCAACAGGAAAGTTAACTTTGGATATCGTGAAAGTTAGAAGACCCAGAGTCAGCTTCTCTGTCTAGTAAACCTCCTATGATTCACCAGGGAGCATCACTGGCATAATTAATCTCACCATGTCCATCAGACGGGGAATCTGCAATAGAGGACCTCTGCAGGAAAATGGAAGGAAGGGGCAAAGACGGGGTGGTAAGAGAAGCAGGAGAGATATAGCTACAGGGGACTGGCATTGAATAATGGAAGTTGCCCACAAACACATAGTATTCCATTGATATGCAATGTAGAGAAGAAACCTGTTAAGGCAATGAGCTGCACTAACTGTGTATATATATAAAATTAGCCCACGTCAATGGAGGACTGAGTTATGTACAAATTTTCATGTGTGCACATGACTATCTCCAGCTTACAGAGTTTGAACAAAGTCAGACAGGGTTAATAATGAGTGATTTTAATGTGTTTAGCAATCACTTATTGTGAAAAGTACATAGAAAATTTGGACCTGATCCAAAGCCCATTGAATAATAACAATATTAATAATATAAAATAATATAATACCTAGCTCTTATATAGTGCTTTTCATCAGTAGTTCTCAAGACTTTCATTGACTTCAATGGGTTTTGAATCAGACCCTTAAAGTGCCAGGTGCTGACTGAAATGTTAAAAGTTCGATAAGAACAAGTGTTAAACTTCATAGTGATTTCACAGGTTTACACTGCACTTTAAGTGTAAAGCGCTACATGAACATAACCATGTAGCCACTAGGGTGGCTTAATAATCTATTATCCATGGCCAAAATGCAGTCACCTTTGGAGTGGAGCACATCAGTACCACCAATACTATGCAAGGCGGTTTAGGACAAGAAGTTAAGAACAGTGTATTCAATTTAGCCTATGGAGAAAATATAGATAAGCACAATATGATTACTGGATAATTTGTGGATAATCAGTGATATCAGCGATAAGAACCATATGCCTAAATTATTATTAAAGGAAAAGAGCTCCATGAATTCCACACACATGATGCACCACACCTACTGTTAAGGAATAAAATATGTTTTTTATCTGGCTCTCAAGTATATAAAATAATTTAGTTCATGTCATAAGAATGTACCAGGTGCTCACAGACCTGGCAACCCAGAATATCCTGCAGGGCACTGGCATTTAAGATGTAATGCCAATGTTCTTGTTTTTTTCTCTACCACCCAAACCCACCCTCAGATTGTAATGGATACCTCACTAGCTTTGTTCCAATCTGATGTCTGATTTCCTGCCTCTCCTCCTCAGAGGTACGCTGCAAGATGTTTTTGTCTTCCAATTCTTTTTTAGATGGTCTGTTGCCAAGTTTGATAGCAAGAGTATCCCTACGACGGATTTTACTTGCCAAAGAGCCTGAGGAAAAAAGGAGGGGGACAGACAGTTCATTCACACTCCGGTCACAGATGCAACCTCTCAGCAAGAAATTTTAATACATCCCCACAGCAGCCTTTTTCCACATGCAACAGAGGAATTTTAATTAACATCAGAAGAAAAATAGTTTCAACTTGGTTCTTGACGATAAAAGACTGAAGGACTCAGAAAAGAACAAGCTGACAGCCAAGACATTCAAAGGTAGCGAGTGAATTTACAAGCTTCACCCATCGTCTGTGAAGTGATATGATAAAAATGTGAAATCTGGGCTTGAGTCTCCCTGAAATCTGATGCATTACAGGTTACTTTATTTTCTTTTTAACGGCATGTTTTGCAAACTGCTTCTCTTTTCTTAAGCCTTACATAGTTCAGTCTAATTCTCCTCTTCTCCCTCACTCCCCCTCCTCATTTTTTTAATGCTACTTAGCACTTTTATAGTGCTTTTCATCTTCAAAGCACTCTGCAGACATTACCTAATCTGTTAAATCATCCCAAAAGAGCAAATTCATTTTTTAAAAGTGCATTTAGCGCTTGTAAAGTAGTTTAGATGAAAAGCTGTAGTCATCTATTCATCCAAAACCCAGACACAGCATGGACAATGACAATGCCAGCCTCCCAAGATTGCCCCACCAACATAATTCAACTAATGGCAGGACCCACACTAAGTAGAAATTCCCTGTGCTCAACTGTACCCCTATGAATAAAAGTTTTAATGCCGCTCATCATGTATTGAACCAAGGGCGAAATGCATGAAATACTCAAGCAATCGCGTAACTGAGACTGCTATTCCCTTGCATCCCAACTCAGCCCGGTGACAAACAGCTTCCGCCTGATCCTTCCAAAATAGGTCACTCTGATGAAATTTCAAAACTTTCACACACACGATGCATCATCTGTGCTAAGAGAATCAAATGCCTGAGAAGTCCATAATCAAAGATGAAGGTGTCTCTTCCAGAAAATAACAGTTAAACTACCTGCTCACTGATGGGTTACTTTTGCCATTCATATAACATGACCATTTCTCCTAGACACATCCCTCTTTAAATGGTCTTACTTTCTCCACTCGTGTTATCATCTTCGTCATCGTCATCATCAGTGTAGAGTATTGGCCCATCTGAATCGGAGTCGCTGGTGTGGTTCTCTTTGCTGCTCTCACTTTCCGGACTAGCCATAGACTCAGGAGGTTCTTCTGTTGGTTGAGGGATGGCTAGGTTAGGAGTCACCTCTTCCTGGTCTTCTTTGGTAACTGAACTGTTGATACATAATAAAGAAGCTGTAACATTAAGGTAAGCATCACAGAACACCAAAAGGAGACCATCAGGAGAAGCAAGCATGAAAATACAAGGTATTTTATTCAGACTGACTTAATCTTCTATATAAAGAGAAGCAAATGGTCTTAATGATGAGCTGCACCAGTACTACATAAAAGGCATTAACAGCCAACAATCGGAGGTGGATACAGTGCAAGAGATTCCCTCCTGAGACAGAAGTCTGCTTTATGTAGGGGGGCGGGATGGTACAAAAGGGTCAGTTCTGGCTCCCTGATTTGAAGGCCAGCCTGGCTCTATCACTGACTGCTGCACCCAGGTAGTTCTAAGTTACACCACTTGTGTCCACCTCTCCTTAATGGAGCCTACATCGGTGGAGGACTGGGGGCAACTGAGAACAGCTGCACCATGTCCACTGCCCCTCCACCCTCTGTGTGGGATAAGGGGGAAGGGCAGAGGCACATGGGCTTGATCGTGGCACAGATGTGCTAGCTGGAAATTTCTCTGTGCCAGGGGAATTCTTTGCTGGTGATTGGCATCTGGATAACAGCCCCTTTATGCCACCTAAGTGCAGAAACTAGAACTGCTTAGTGTGGTTGTGAAAGATGTTGATTTCTCTCACGAGGAAAACAGATCACTGTTGTGATGATGGGGCTGACAAGTTTACCCTAATTGTGAGCTCAGTCCGTAAGACCTTACAATAACCTGAAATAACAAATATTGATGAAAAGTTGGCCAAGGTGATTTCAGTAATGAAGGTTATAAACAGGTGCAAGAGAACCAGAGATAGATGCCAAATTAGTCACCCTCCCCCCCCCCCCCCAAACACTACATTGATATGACTCAAGGACTATAGTGAAATCATGCTTGGTAAAAACAGAAGCTGAAGAACCAGAAATTAATGAGCTGAAATTGGTGTGTCAGGTACTAGGCCTAACTGGTAGACAAAATAATGAAGGGATGGGTTATTCCACTCATCATTCCCTTTTTGGGTCCTTAAAAGAAAAAGACTGAGGTGGGTGGGGAGAGGGAGAATGGAAGAATAGACTGAGGTTACTGGAGTGAGCTTTACCCCTCATGGCTGCCAACTCCACCATATCCTGGGACACCCTCCCCCAGATCTTCTTCGTCCTAATCCCAAGGGATATTCTGAAAAGACTCAGCCAGAGAGAGGGACCCAGATACATCACCACCCCAGATGAATCCCAAACACCACTTGAGATGAAACAGGATCAGACTTTTGCAACAGGCAGCAGCAACAACAGCAGCTCCAGCCCATCTCAGCTAACTTCTCTTCTCTCCAAATGAACAATTATTGCGATTCCGTCTAAGAGACTATCAAACAAAGCGGGGTAGGGGGTGAAGGTGAGGTGGAGGTTTCCTTCTAAATTTTCTCCAGCTAAAGGGAAAGGGGAGAAGGGACGATGTTAAAATGAAAGCCTTACTTAATCCTTTCCATTTCCAATGCTTTAACTGTTGTTCCCTCTTCTCTTTATCTTTGATAAAAGGTTGAATGATTTTTACCAGTGGCCTTGCCATGGTACTAAGCAGGCTAAGGTCTCTGGATACCAAACCCCAGACCTTGCTTAACACTGTTTAATGCTGAGAGTTCAGGGGCGCCAGAACAGGCGAGACCAGGGAGCCACGGCCCCATCACTTTTAAAAATCAGGGAGCTATGCCTTAAGGGTGAGCGATGGTGGGGAAAGAGCAGACAGGAGCAAGGGGGAGGCAGGGCCTTGGGGGAAGAGGTGGTGCAAGGGCAGGGCCTCAGGGGAAGGTTATTTAGGGTTTGGTATTGATGCCCATCACTGTAATATTTGGACCCCTTCCTGTTATGCAGAATGGCAATAGTGAAGTTCCTTCTGGACTTTATGGAGTCTCTGATTCGTCTTCCTTTCTGGTTGATAGAAAGATCTGCCTGGGGTATTTTTTATTCTTATTCTTATTATAAAAGGGTGGCAGAGGGGAGAAGTTGCTACTGCAAATGTCATTCTAGTTATGCCGGGAAAGCATTTTTGAGTTTTGTTTATGTATTTTGCCACTTCTACTTTTGGTTGAAGTATAAAGGCACGTGAAAATGAGTAATAATGAAAACTAAAGTTTTGGATCTGATAGGTTTGATTCAGTTGTTAGGCAAAGGTACAGGAGTGGAAGCATTTCTTACTTTATCTAGTTTTGCCATCCTTAGCAATGAGCTGTGTACCTTATTGTTTATAAATGACAGCAGAGACTTACTACGTTGTGTTTTCTTCACTCCTATCCAGGCTATTGTCTGGGGCTGCACTGCTAAGGTTTTCATTGTCTGTTTCATGTTCAGTCTGGAGACGAGGATTAGAATCTGAGCCTGGAACAGACGGGCCTGATTCGGTGTTAATGGGTACATCTGGTGTTTCTGAGGAGTCAGTGGAATGACGGGCTGAAGAAGGAGAGGAAGGCAGTGGTGGCGGTGGAGGAGGTGGAGCAGTGGGAGGAGGAGGGACAATCAGTTTGCTCTGCTGGTCGGTGTCTTCAGCTTCAGAAATTATAAAGGGAGGTTCCTCTGGTTGAGAGTTTTCCACCTTTGTTTCTAAACTATTGGCTGCTGCATTGGAGGTGGAAGAAACATCCCCATCTGCACGGGTTCGTGGCGTTGACTGCTTCCCAGGTTTTTTCTTGCCTTTGGAAGTCCCTGATGTGCCCGTTTTACTAGGTGCTGTCTCCTTAGAGGCTTTCGGATGAGATGATGTGGACGAAGAAGATTGTGAGGAAGATGATTTGGAGACGAGTGATTTTTTTACGTGAGAGGAGCTCGCTAAAATGAGAAAGAACAAACATTTTACAACCTCAGAAATGCAGTTTTTCTTTAAACCATTTTAACTGTATTTTGAATTGCCTTTTTAATAATAAAGTAACTATATTTCGTACTTCTATAACTCTAAGCATTTGACAAACATCAGCTAAGTAATTGATCCTCACAAGTCCCCTGTGAGGTAGGTAGAGGCAGAAGATGTAAGTACTTGCCCAAGGTCACTAGAGCTGAGGTTAGAGATCCTGACTGTCATCACTGTGTGGTGACCACCAGGTCAATGCCTAGTAATAATCTTTAAAATCCAGTTGTTTAAAATAATAACACAGTTGTCCTGACTGAATAGCTAGCTACACATCAGGAAAAAAATTCAGAAGTGCTTGGGTGACAGAAGCCTGTCTCATTTTCAAAAGTGACTCAGAGCCTTATGACCTACTGACTTTCAGTGGGACATAAGCATATCGGTGCTAAGTTACTCTTGACAATGAAACTTAGTTTCCTAAATCATTTAGGGGCTTTTGAAAATGTTACTTCATCTATGTATAAGTCTTATTTCACAGTCATTAAAGCATGATTGTACTGTACATCCCCCTGTAGATGTACGTGCGCGCAGAGTATCTGTCAGAATTAGTTGCAGGCATTCTGTGGAGAACTAGCTCCAGTGAAAATTTCCCTAGTTCCTCTCTTCTAAACACTGTTGGCCCCATAAAGATACAAATAATCCCAGTTAGTCTGTACCTAAAGTTAATGATCTTTATAACTAAACTTTCCTATTATTTTTTTGTCAGGGTATTATATTATGATCATTATTGTCATTCCATAGCACTTTTCATATGAAAATCTGAATGCACTTCATGAATATCATCCAATTAAGTCTTGCAATTTTCTTGTAAGGCTTTTCTCCCCCATTTTACAGATGGGGAAACTGAGGCATGGCTAGCTGTTATGCCCAAGGTCACACAATGAGTCAGTGGTAAACTGGGAGAGAATACAAGAATTCTGACTCTCACTTAAAAAACATACAATTAAATCCTTTTAATCAAAACACTTGTGAACTCAAACACTTTTGTCGAACGGGGAAATGCATTAAAATAAGACAGTGAATGGAAGCATTTAAAAAAGACTCACATAACAGATCAGTGTATTAACATTCTGAGCATGGAATGGGGTCATCAGGCCCCACACTGAATCAGGGTGAGGAATAGAGCAATACTGCGGTAGGAGGCCCTGTGCCTCAACAGATACAAAGCATGTTCCCAGTTGAGAAACATTTTAAGTACATTGGCAGCCCAGAAGAAAGTGGGCAGGGGAATTAACTGCTCTGCACTGCACTTGAGGAAACAAGGCTGATGCTGAGAACTGTGAGGGGAGTGGCAACAGCTTTGTGAAGGGGGATTTGGGTTCCCTCGCTCTTTGAGAGTTGAAAACCCTAAGACTGACTAACTGAACTGGACACTGAGGACATGTCTGCATTGCCGTTAGACACCCAGGGCAGGCCCATGCCAGCTGACCTGGTTTCCTGGGACTCAGGCTGAGAGGCTGTTCAATTACAGAGCTTGGGTAAGCTCTGGGACTCTCCCACCTCACAGGGTCCTGGAGCCTGGGCTCCAGCCAAGGCCTGAACATCTACACCACAATTACATAGCCTCAGTCAGCTGACACAGGCCAGCCATGGGCTTTTAATTGCAGTGTAGACATACCCTAAGAGACGGATGAGAGTCTGCTTAGCTCGCAGCCATGTCCCAAACTGAGGAGCATCAGACTGATAGGAAAAGGCCAGAGGATACATAATTTGGAATAACTCAGTAACTGGGGCTGGCCACACTGAGAGACTCTGGGGACCCTGCGCTGGTACCTGTTGGAGTGGGTGAAGGTCATGTGGGTCCCCCCAAGTTGCCTCCCCCCAGCCCTCTGTAGTGATGAGCTCTGAGGGAGCAACTGGAACATGAAGGGGTGAACAAGGCTGCAGCAAGGGCTTCTTCTGGGATAACTAAACTGGCAGAACTTGTAAAGTCATGAGCTCACCACTAGGCCAGACAGTCACCAGACCTTCCTGCTACAGAGTAGAACAGAAGACTAAAAGTGTGTAACAGAAATGCACTTAACAGTATCCTTAAAACAGCAGATTATGATGGGAACCAAAATACAGCTATTGACCAAACTTATTACAGTGAAATAAGCTCATGATACAAAAACAGCTTCCACACAGTGCTTTCGTGTTGCCAGTGGAGACATGCCCTTAAAATTACGTTCTACTTCCCCCCCAACCCCCTACAGTTTGGTGTTCTGTAATGTCATTTAAATGAAAATCCAGGATTATAACTGGAATGCAGGGTATTAGTTACCCAATATTTGTAACTTAACTTTCATGTGTTTAGGAAATGCTGAATAGTTATTGTGACTTTTTTCCTGTATTGTAGTTTAAATAACTTACCAAAACAATTGAAACTGGTGTGATTATATTGCATTATGTTGACAAATAACATTTGCAGAATTTGGAGTATATTTTAATTTTTTGGTGCAGTATTTTAATTTTTTTGGCACATAATTTTGAATTTGTAAGCACAAAATCCTCCCATGAGTAGGAATTGTACCAAAATCACTGAGGACAGAATCAGGTCCCAGGATAGCACCTATTTTAAATAATCAAGTAAAATAATTATTTACCTAAATTGATAATATGGATCTAATCACCTTCACTTAAATCCATTGCTTTATTTCTATAAAAAACGATTGGCTTTACTTTGTCAGAAAGTTTTCCAACCTTACAAAAACTTAGTTTTCCACCTGAATGTGGAATTCAAGCTATGCATTCCAGGTTAAAAGTGAACATTTGGGTAACTGGTGTAGTTAAAGCCAAGTTCATGAATGAGACTTTTTCTGGCAACGTGACTATCAAAACTTGAGCAGCTTTGTAGTGTCTTCAATAGGATTCTTCTTTCATGCTTCAAATACAAAACTTGCCAACATCTGCAATCTATCAATGGTGATATATTTAGAGAGAAAAATGCAGGCACTGGATGTGCTTTCCAGTTGGCCTAGTGCATAAACAAAGTGCACTGATTACAAACTCACTAGTGTTTTAATTGCCTTCTGGTGGTTTTAATATTTTTTTGTCATCCTATCATTTGTAACCACTCTCAGTCAAAGGATATTAGTGTTGTAGACTTGACTGCTTACAATATCAATGCTAAATGATAGCTAAACAGTATCCCAATGGGTCGGTATGTCTCCGATTTCTCTGGTAGCCTATTTTGTCATGATAAGGGTATTCTGTATCTTTCCAAACTATCAATCAATGGAGGGAATAGTTGGACTTTTTCAATGAGCTGTAACCCATTCTAGCAGCTAGAAGCAAATATATTTGAGTCTCTAGGGCTAACTCAGTGGTTTTAGATTCTACCCTCTTAAGAGAACGTGTAGTCTTATAAAATGTATTGAAATTTTAGTTATTTCCAGGAGAAATATGTAATGATACATTTCCCAGAGCAATTTTTTTTTGGGGGGGGGGGGCTAAGATACATTTGGTCTCACCCTTTCCCCTGCAGCTTCTCCCAACACCTCTCCCCTCAGTTTTTGCAGTTAACTGAATATTCTACATCACCTCTGTGTAGTACTTAATCTCACATATACAGACGTTAGATAGCAATGTGATTTCTCCATTTTCAGAGGAGCTTTTATACAGCAGAGCATGAGCCCAGTGGAGAGCTACTAAAGTGCAGATTCATTAGTAATTACAATTTACACAGAGAATAATTAGCACAAGCATCCCCATGCACATGCACCCCACACTGCCTAGCCAGTACTCACCAGCTTCTCGATTTGCATTGTGACCTGTTGGCTTGGGAGGTGGGACAGGGGGCTGCTTAGCAGGAGCCTTGACTTTTTTTTTAACATGAGGCACTTCATTACTCTTATGGCTGGTGGTGGTGGCAGCAGCAGCAACATTTTTTGAAGGTATTGATGCTTTTTTAGGTTTAGGCTTAGACTTAGGTGGCGGTGGAGCATGGGATGTCGGTTTTTCAGGACAGTTAACAGTGCTCTCTATAAAGAAGAAAGTGAACAGAAGCCGACTGACACAGACATACACAATGTAAATGCAACGACAAGCTAGATGCTGCTGCTTAACCTCTTGGGAATCGGAAGAGAATTCCTCTTCTCTTATCTAATAACAATGCACCACCCCAATGAAATGTTACACTAGGTCTCAACTGAAGACCTTTTTATGGAGGATGGAGCACTTACCCTGCTTCTCTCATTTTTGACCTATCCCATAAGGTTTCGGAGTTCCACCCTTGACTTGCAGTAGCATTGATTGGCCTGCTAACTACAGTCTGAGTTAGTGTTAGGATCTAGGAGCACCAATCTCCCCTCTAACAAATTCCCTGAGGTTCTTTTCCCTTCCCTTGAGAGCAGCAAACCGTATTGTATTAAATTTGTGACTGTTCTATAAACCAGGGCATCTCCATAGTCGCAGGTTCAGTGGTTACCAAACCCGGCAGTGGCTGGAAATTTCAGCTGCAGCAGCTCATTCTCCTGTGCCACAGCATGTTTGCTAGAAATGGTAACTTGATTTGAGTATCTTCCTCATGGTACTTCTATTCTTCAGGTAGAACTGAAGGCAAAGTAAATGGAATATTATCTGGCATGGGAATACTCACCCGCCCTTGCACTGACTCTGATTGTGACTGCCAGAACTGATTGTGTTGTCAAGAATCAATAATTCCTAAATCAAAGTAGATTTTGTAGTCTCCATAAAATTCTACATCGTATGGTTGTGTCTAGGTGCTTGCTCAATGGAAATTCTATTGTACTCCATCAGTCTAGCCCAGTACTTGTTTGGTCTCAAGGCAACCTTCCTGACCTTTTTGAAAAACACTTTATAGAACAGTAAGCGTGTGTCAAAATCACAAATGTATTACTTGTCTGTTAGTGAGAAGCACAATATTTGGAAAAATATAGGAGCAAAGTGCATAGTTAAAGTTTTTCTAAAAATAGCTACCTTTGACATTGGAGGTAGCTATTTTTGACAATCAGTGGCAAGCAGTGTACCAGCTCTTACAATTAAGATCATATTAGAACCACAGTTTGCACGTCAAGTGGCCATTTCTGGATCTCTTTGTCCTGCCTTCCACCCTCTGTGTTACTACATCTCTAATCCATTCCCAAAAGATAAGCAGCATTTCTTCACTGTAAAGATTAGTAGATGAAAGACAAATAACGTGTTAGACAACAGTTACACTACTTTATCTCAGGATCAGGGATAAAGGATTAGGACCAATGCTGTGGTCTAGCAATGGGGAACTTGAGCCCAGTGTGTCATTGGTCATTATTATGCACAGCATGCACTTATCTGTTTTCACACATTGTGGGAATGAAGACAAACAGTTCATTCCTCTTCACTTACTGGGTTATCTAGCACAATCAGTTTACACTAACTAGATTTTGTCATTCTTTATTTCCAGACTAATCTTACAACATTATGGACTTGGCTGTAGTTATCTGTTTCTCCATACCCATTTCCACGGTATACCAGCACAAGCTATGAGGTGCTGTTTTCTGATTTGGACATCTGTCCACTAGGAACTGGACCAAGAGGACCAACTCATTTTATAAAATGATCTGAAACAGCCATCAGATGGGAGTAACTTTTAGTCACTATCACCTTGTACCAGATTCGGACAGTGAGCAATCACTTGGACCAAGGCAATCCACCCACCAATTACCCTTTTAAAAACAAAGCACATGTTAATGCCTCATTCAGAGCTTCAGTCAATATTACATTTATATTTAGAATATATTTTCCTAAGGGCCAGATGTTCTGAGGCTGAGCACCCACAACTAGAACCAAAGAAAGTTCCACTCCTGCTGTGTAGACACCTAAATGATGGACCTTCAGGGTTACAATATGCTCACCATCCAGCACCTCTTACTGTGACACTGTGGCCTGATTTTCAAAAGGAAGTGATACCCAAATATGCTGAGCTCTTCTGAAAATTTGACAATTTATTTTGAGTGGTAACTGAAGTCTTTTTAAACCACCGTCCCCAATGGTGGCTGTCGAACCCTTCTGAAAATACTGGCCATAATGTTTAGAAACAACTCCCTGCATATTCATAAATTTACTGTTAACTTGTTGTTAATTGCTAGGGATATTTAATAATGAAAGACCAATGTTTTTCTCAATCTATCAGAGCATTGTCTCATACTGTTCTCGTAGTATTATTTCTAATGCTAGAGGAGCACACAAGGAAACAGCAACACAGCAGGCTCAGGAAGAGAGAACAGCTAGAGCTGCAACTCAGGCATTTAATCCACATCAACAGCAAAGTCATCCCCTCCAGAAACAGAAGTGTAACTCAGTGGGTAATGCTATAGAAAATGTGTGTTGCAAACAGCATATGGTTATCAGAGCTTACTGCAAAAACGGAACTGCTGTGAGAAGAAGAGGGATTTTTCCCTATGGGAAAACACTGACATGGTTAATTAACAACATGGGGGTAGCCTCTTGTGGACCTCTAACTCTTTATCACCACTTGTATCAGCAGCACAGTGTGCAAGAGGCCTTGTGGAAGGGAATCTACAGGAATCTTTGGGTCAGGGGAGAGAAGCTAGTTTACAAAAGCGTCTCAGTGGAATGGTCTGCAGAGTGTAATTCTGCAGGGAGCAAGTTATGAACGAGAAGGAAGCAGAAACGCTCGCCTTGACTCAGGCTGCACAGGCCTGGAATCTTTTAAGGGGTAGACAGGCCCCTGCAGAAGTCACTGGGTGAGGGGGAAAGGATGTGGTTGATATGCTGAACTTGTGTTAAATAGTTTTATTCTGAAGAAACCAAAGCCCTGAAGAAAACAGAACTGAAAATCTGTGGCTGGAGAGTGGTTTTTATGCATGGGCCAGAGAGTTAGCCCACTGGCTTACATGCTCAAGTAAAAGACAAAATTAAAGGGAGATAAGGGATCAGTAGACAAATAGAAGGGGTAAGAAGCTGCATCACAATGAGTTAAAATGCAGAGGCTTTTGTTGAAGCTTGGAATTGAACTCTCCCTGTAAAAAAGACCCACAGATGTTGTGAAATCCAGCCGGAAATCAACAAGCAAATTTCCTGCAGCAGGGGACATGCAGAAATCCACCAGAACACACAGCATTGTTCAGCTGATCTACTGCAAATGCTTAGGAACATTTCAGAACCTTGTGCTCAGTCACACAGCATCCAGACCACAGCCCTGGCTTCCCACGTTACTATCGTTTTTCACAGCACTAATAATCACGGCTGGCTACCAGGCTGCAAAATTAAATTTCTCGGACCCCGTTCCCATCACTATCTTGCTTCTGGGTATTCAGCCAGATATTTCCTCAGGCCCAAGATAACCACGGAGTGTGAAATTAACTAGCTGGGATAAAAACAGATTGAATCAGTTTTGTAAACTAAACCGACCTGTATGCTTAAAGTTCTAAACGAAGCCACTGAGACGGAGACGGAGACGGAAAAGGAAGAGCAATCCTGCCAGGGGCACTTGAGGTATTATGCAGTGTAGTGAGGAGTAAGCACACTGCATGGGGGTACTTGGGGAAGGGATGGGAGGATCATCCTTAGCAGTTACTTTTTCTACAAGTGTAGACTGTGCTCGCTCGCTCTCTCTGCTCCCTGTCGGTGGGTGGGACAGTGCACATGAGGGGGAGGGGAAAGCACAAATCCATGTCTCCACCCCTCGTCCACACTGTTGCCCAATCTGGAGCCAGACTGGTAATCTCACCTAGCACTTCCTTAGGAACCCAATTACATCTGCCTTCTGTGTGGGTGAACTGAAGCAGGGAGGTACTTAGAAGCTCCCTATTCCCTCTTCTCCACTCTCCTGTACCTACTACACAGGACAGCCATAATTAAGCTCTTCATTTTCCTTGAAAGGCACGGGGGTCATTTTCCTTTTAAAAACCATTGGAGTTCACAGAGTAAATAAATGTTCTATAACAAGATCCAGGTTTCTCATCTGCAAAGGCTCAATAATCAATTACCCATTTTATGTAAAAACTGTCAGCAGCTCCTCATTATCCTCATTATGCCAGGGAGGAATTTCCTTTTAAACATGCCACTTGGATGACTGACACCACATCATTATTTTAAAGAGCAACAGTCACATTATTAAGCTTCCAAAGCAAATTTTTTCACAAAATGTTAGAAGCATCTGTAAACCGACAAGCAGCAGATGGCTTTATAGTTTATAGAATTGTTTGGCAGCACACAGGAAAGTTTGGAAGGTTTTTCTGGTTTCAGACACTTTTGCTTAACTTGTTTTACATTGTATGCTTCAGTTTATTGTTTGCCCCTGTTTCTCTAACTCTACCGATCACCATGGGATGGTTCTTCCTTTAACTCCTAATGTATTCCATTTTCCACAGTGTTGCCAGCTCTTGCAATTTTACTGACAGTCTTGTGATATTTGTTGTTTTTCTTAAAAGCCCCAGATCCTGGAGTCGCATGATAATCTCACTTTTAATTTTACTTGTTTTTGAAAAGTTCCTTGCCCTCCTGGTTGTGGGGAAAATGTGAAAACATGAACTCTACAGGCTCAAAATCCAGAAGATAGGTTGAACGAACCCTCTACAATTTTTTTAATCTCATGATTTTTTGGTTTGTCAATACTGATGACTGCAGCATGCCCTGATACTAAATGAAAGGAATGAATCCTGCCTCCAGTCCTCATATGCACGTCAAGTGGGCAAAACTCTCTTTTAAGGTTTATGCACAAAGTACAGTACCTCTAAAATGCTTAAGAGCATCTGCCATGGGATTGTACTCCCTGAACATGTTACCCCTGAGTTTTCTAGCTCACTTTGACACTTTCATATCTTGATTCTTATGATGGAGTGAGAGTGGTGATCAGAGAGAGCAGCACGTTCCATGACCTGGGCATAGGACAGTGAGCCAGGAACTCCCGCATTGAATTCCAGTTCTGACACAGACTCTTTCTGAGCCATAAGCACGTCGTTTGCCTTAAAACTCCTACTGAAGTCAATAGGCCCAACTGTCCTCTCACTTAATGTGGTGCAAGTCAAGAGTAACTCCAGTGAAGTGCAATAGGCTGAAACTGGTTTTGATCAGTAAGTGGGAGGAGTACGTTCAGCACTTCTTGCAGGATTGGCCCTCTAATATTTCCATTGTACTATTCAAATTCAAAGTGCTTTAAATCCTCTACGTAATATTACTAAAACTTTATTGTAACTAGAAGATCAAAATCCCACTTTTCCTGTTTTTATTACATCTCTGCCCCAATTTCAATTTCTCAGAGGAATTGGAGAGAAGAGGTATTATAATTACTTATTCCCCTATTTTCAGATTGCTTTTGTGGCAGGGTTTGGAATGGCTCTCTACAAAGCAGCCATATAGAAGGTACCAAACATAGGCAGATTTTGAACCTTCCATTTTAACCGGAACTCTAAATTCTACAGGATCAGTCCTGTAGGATCAAATCACAATTAAAATAAAATGTTCTTTTGCTCTTAAATATTTTAAGGGAAACCCTGGAATAGGAAAGGATAAAAATAATAATTGACATAATCTTTAGCCCCAAAATCAACTTGAACTATTATTTTCCATTCTACCGAATCTACACATTCCTAGTTCTGGCGGGGATCAGAAACTGGATGAGCCAAAATAACACAAGAAAGGCTGGTTTTCTTGATTTTCTGGCTCAACTGAAGGCAGCAAGTACTTGAAACTCACAAGAAAGACAGTTCTTAGATTTCCAGCCATATTCTGAAGCTCCAAAAGGAGAAGGATCCAAACTTTTTGTGTGATTGGCTGAACAGACAGACACTCTCAACCTTTGGAGGAGCACTTCTCACTAGAAAAGCCTACCAGAATATTTTGGAAAGGCTGTTCAATCAAACAGCCAGAAATAAAGAGATCCTGACCTTTTGCATTCTTGATACTTTTCAGGAAAGTCCAATAAACAGGCTGTAATTCAAGAGTAATTTTCACGGACAGTGAAACAGCAGTGTGCCTTACCAAATATGTTAGAAAAGAAACTACAATTATGGGACAAATCCTGTGATGCTCTTCCTTATTCCATCAAACTCCTAATGAAGTCAATAAAAGTTCGAGTGAAGACAGTATAAGTGAAACTGACTTCACAATTTGGCCAAATAATAATACTTAGCATGTATACGTTGCCTTCTACAAAGCACCCTACAGACGTGGGATCAAATTTTCGAAAGCACATAAGTGACTTAGGAGCCCAAGTTCAATTTTCAAAAGTGACTTAGACACACAGGTGGCTGAGACGCATTGAAAGTCAACGGGACTTTGCTTCCCAAGTTACTTTTGACACTGAGACAAGCTCATAAATCACTTTGGGTACTTTTGAAAACTGTACACAAGAACTAATTTTTTCAACAATCCCGAAAGGCTACTGAGTATGTATAATGGGGCTTAACCACCATCCGCTGCAAGGCAAGGGGAAGAACCCCAATTAGTCATGCTCTGCAGCTGGGGAAAGTGATTAACTAATTACCTCCCGCCTAGAGAAAGCAAAATTAGGCCTTATAAGTAGCCTGAGGGAGCTGAGTTATGAGAGAGAGGTCTCTCTAGTGAGGGGAGAAGCTCTGGGCTAAGGCTTAACAGACAGGGGAACTAGTGAGGGGGTGGAAGGGCCATTAGTTTGAACACTTGTTTGAACCTCCATTTGGACTTACTCATACTTCCCTAGAAAGGCTTTAGACTTTTATGTGACTTGACCAGAAGGCCACGCCAAGAATGTCCTAAGGGGAGGTAGACAGTTGCAGATTTGAGGAAAAGCCTTATAGAGGGTACCAGAGACAAGGGCTCTGTGCAGTGCCGTGACCAGCAATGAGGGAGTACCCATGAGATGAGGATCCTCTCTTACACTATGTATTATTATCCCCATTTGACAGAAGGAGAATCTGAAATAGAGACTTGCCCAAGTGGACTCAGCACTGGAGTCAGAAATTAGAAATCAGACCTTCCTGTTTCCCACTTCTGTGCTCAGATCACTTTCCCCTTTATGACCCATAAAGGTTTGTGAGAATATGAAGGATTTGTTTGTTTACCTTTTTTATCTTCTTTTTTTCCTTCCAGAGCTGATGCTTTGGCTGATAAGGAGCCATTATCTTCTGTGGTCTTTATTACATTTTCTTCCTGGATGGTTTCTTCACTGATAGTTATGGTGTGCCCATTAGAGGTTTCAAAATTTACTGTTACATCACCAGCTAAAATGAAGATTAAAAAGTCGTTATCCAGTTTTGCAGTCTGCTCAACAGCTAGTTCTCCATTTGTTGTCAACTCAGTGATTTTTCAGGTTTTAAGTTTCCACAAAAGAAAAGCACGTCACATTAATTTATTTCATGTATAAAACATTTTGATGAAGTTCTACTTTACATGACTCTGTAATAGTATGTTATAAGGCTCCTTGTTCACTGAGTTTGTGACTTCCAGATCACGTGCCCAGCATCTTGCTCCTCACTCTTTGCCTCCAAACATCTGGAGGATGTTATCTACTTACCCCGGGTCAATGTCCTCTTTCCCCCAATTCTGTCCTTGACTAACTACAATCTGACTTTCACGCCTCCACTTCACTGTCCTTATTAAGATCATCAACAATGTTCTTTCTGGTCATTTCAAAACCTTCTCCTCAGGTGTCTGAGTTCCCCTCCTACTGAATTTTCTCTCTACTAAGATTCTATTACCCTTTCTATCTCAGTTCTCTTCTTCTGCCCCCAACTGCTGCTTTGACGACTTTTTCAATTGCTCCTTTTCCTGCTTCTGCTCTGCTGGAGTCTTGTGGCATTCAGTTCTTGGCCTACCCTGCCTTCCCTTTATTTCATCCTCTGACATAGCTTTTCTTACCATCTTTATGAATCTCAAATCTTGGTCATTATCCTTGATCTCCCCCATTGTTCAGTCTTATGACTCTGAAAATATCACTCTGGGTATCGAGACACCAGCTCCCACTCAACATGATAAAAATAGAACTCCCCTTTCTTAAATTCTTCTCCCTTCCTTGTTCATTGCTGCTGATAATTCCACAATCTTCTTCTTCACCGTGCTGCCATAGCTGACTCCTCTGTCTTTCCTTCAGTCCTTGTTACACTGAGCCCTGGTCTACACTGTGGGTTGGGAGGAGAACGACCAAAGATACGCAACTTCAGCAATGGGAATAGTGTAGCTGAAGTCAATATATTTAGGCTGACTTACTGCAGCATCTTCATGGCACTGAGTCAACTGCTGCTGCTCCCCCGTCGACTCCGCCTGCACCTCTTGCGGCGATGAAGTACCGGCATCAACGGGAGAGTACTCAGGGATTGATTTATCGCGTCTAGACTAGATGCAATAAGTCGACCCCCAAAAGATCGATTGGATCGGCGGGTAGTGTAGACTTGGGCCTGAGACTGTCATGAACCTATCCTTTCCTTTCCACCTCCAAAGTTAAATATCATTCCCCACAGGCTATTCACCTGCTGCCTTCACTGTTAAAAATACGTCCTTGCTGGCTTCACCACTTCCCCCTTCACTCTTTAAGCTACACAAAATGCGGTCACCAAAATTATCTCCCTCACTGACTGCCCTTATTATACATTTCCTCCCACCTCCCATTCCACATCTGGTTCAGACTCCTCATTCTCATCTTCAAGACCTGGCAATTCCTTTAACCTGTCTACATCTCTGTGCTCATCCCTTCCTCCTCTCCATCCTTCTTAACCATTCCCTTCCTTCCAACTTTTACTCTCCTATCTTTGTGTGCCGCCTTTCTCAGAGCATCAAGTGTCTACCCTGTCTTCTTTTAGATTGCTCTTTAAAACATACATGCTTATCACTTGTAAAGCCAGGAGCGTTCTAGGAAGCATTGAAATGGACAGATGCCCCTTCTTAAACACGGGAGAAAATATTTCACTTTCCTATCCTTTATCTCTTTGTACTGATCCAATTTGAATGAGAATTTAATATGTATTACAACAGAATACCAAGTACCCTGGGGTGCGGGGAAGGAAAGCTAAAAAAATAACTGCCTTTGTATGTCCATATTTTGCTCATTGCTTTTAAACCTGTTTCTAAGCAAAGATAGAGATTAAAACATTGCACTTAGTGCCCTTTCCCATCAAAATGCAATTTACAAACATCAACTAAGCGTCACAGCAGCACAAAAGAAAGGTATTTTTAAAAAATTGGTTTTACAGATGAGTAAACTGATGCACAGAGCAATTAAGTTCCTTGCCCTAAGCCACAGAGCAAGACGGTAGCAAAGACAAACTTAAAACCCAGATGTGCTGAGTGGCATGCTCTGACACACACATTGCAATGATGCCTAGAGACATGCCCCAGCACTAGCAGGTATATAAATATATATTTCTAAATATTAGTGTATATGAAGCTTCAGGGAGTATAACTATTAAGCTATCCCTGACTTCACACCTGACATTCACTAAATTGATTCCTCGGGTCAGAGTAACTTTTTTACTTTTTTAGTGGAAATCTATTTTGAGAAATATTATCAGAAACTATCCTCTAAGACACTTATATTCCACTAGATTCTTGGTCAGTTCCTTTTACTGTTGTCTTTTTAGTCTTCATGACAAATGGATTAATTTTAGGAGATTGAAAAGCACTGCAGTTACTAAAATTATATTAGACTAAGATTTTATTAGATCTAGATTTTTTTTTAAATTATATCAAGAATAGTACAAACACTACCACTATGAACAGCAGAAACAAACAACATTTTAAAAAGAGAGATGGGCATACTGCTGAAAACCTCCAGGTATAATCGGACTTAGGTAACAATGCTTTACACATGCTTTACATAATGCATCTTGCTATGTTTACCACTTACTAAACCTGGTTGTGTTTTTAAACAAAGGGAGTTTTCCTCAAAGTTCCTTATGCCTCTGCTATTTGAATGTAGCATGTGTAATGGTGGTGGCAGCATTTGTGAGATCCTACACCTGCTACCTCTCAATATTGGAAACACCAGCTGTTGAGTTGCTTGCCTTGGCTTACACTTGTGACACATGGGTGATCTAATTGCAGAGTAGAAATACCCTGTGTCTGGCCCGTGTCAGCTGATTTGGGCTCAAAGGGCTCAGACTAAGAGGCTGATTAATTGCCGTGTCGACATTTGGGCTTAGGCTGCACTCCAAGTTGTGGGACCACAACCCACCTCGCAGGGTCCTAGAGCCTGGGATCCAGCCTGAGCTCTAATGTCTACATCACAATTAAACAGCCCCTTAGTCTGAGTCAGCTGGCATGGGCCAGCCATGGGTTTTTAACTGCAGTGTAGACATACCCCAAATGGTAAGAGGCAGGGCCCCAAAGCCTTTAGTTTTCTCATCCATAATCACCATATCGTCCTCTAGGTGTTTTGGAAAGAACTGCTCAACTCAAAATATCCTCTGAATCACTGATTCCAAAAAATAACAATAAACACTTAGCACTTGTCCTCTACAGATCTCAGTCTGCTTTACAAAAGTGCTATATATTACTTAACCTTTCTGTGTTCTCTGTAACTTGTCCAAGAACACACAACAAGTCAACAGCAGAACCAGGAACAAACTCCAGCTCTCCAGACTCCAAATGTGGTGCCCTGTCCACTTTGTCAAACTGCCTCTCCTACTTGCTGCCAGTGTTTTTTATAGCTGGATAGCGGATATTCATTATAAAATGGAACAACAAGATAATAATGTCCATGCGTAGACTTTAAGATCTAAATTTTAGGTTATTTGTCATCACCTTGGTCAGGCATTTCTTTCAGAACTCCCTTTCTTATCAGCTCCTCTCTGCTTTGTCTTGTCGAAATCTTCCTTTCCAACACTTAGAAAAAGAGAAATAACAGTTAAGAATACATCCATTCTGGTACTGAATTTAAAATTAAAAAAAATCAAAAAACCAAAAACAAAACAGCACTCTGCACACTCCTTGATTTTGCTGGAGAAGAGGGTTATTTTTTCAGATCTCACACACTGGAAATATTTTTTTATTTTATTAGTCAGACAGTAACCAATATCCTTAGCAATAATGTTGCTTAGCATAATCTGGGCGGTGTCCTAACCGTTTGGGAAAAACAGCTTTGAAAAAAGTTAATATGGCCTGCTATAAACAGGAACAAAATAATAATTTAGGCTGGCTGTCACAGCAAAAAATGCAAAGTCATGATTTTAGATTGCCATGATTTTTTTCCCCCACACATTTTAATTAAGCTTATTTTTAATTGAAAATGGATAGCTTTGTAGTAATTTAAAAACATATGAAGATAGCAACATACCCACACAAACAAAACACACACCAAAATAGAGCGTAGGGTAAAAATTGATGGAGACATCTTGTTAACAGCCAATAGTGCAGGGTGAAAGAGACTATGAGTGAAATTTTCAAAAGCACTTATGAGCATTGATTTCATTTTTAAAAGTGCCTGGCACTTACAGTCAGATTTTCAAAGGTATTTAAGTGTCTAAAAAAAGCAGATAGCATCTACTGGGAGTTTCAAAAGCACCTGGGCACCTATTGCAATTGAAATCAAATTAATTAGGTGCTTAGGCACTTTTGAAAATCCCACTAGACACCTACTTGGATCTTTAGATGCCTAAATACCTTTGAAAATCTGGTCCTTTGAATTCCTAGGTCTCACTGAAAATCAATGGGACTTAGGCACATAGAAGTCTAAGTCACTTTTGAAAATAGAACTTAGGTTCTTTTGAAATTCACAAATATCATGGCCATGACAAGCATATAGACTAATGCCCAGTTCTTGCAAAGAGATGCCTGTTGGTGGATACTTATGCACCTGGACAATACCATTACAGTCAACGGGACATGACAAAGAAATAAAGACCCACGTGTGCATATACTGTTGAAGGACTGGGGTCTTAATCATCTTAGTAAGCAGGTTTATTTATGACGGTAGTACTGCACTGAATGCACCATTCTATCGCATAGGTTCCAGGGACAATAAAACAGTTATGTAAAAAATTGTTTCCCTGTTTTACTAATAACATTTTAGGTTAAAATTTTTGCAGTTTTCAGAATCTAATTCACTTAGTTCTTACCATTTATGCTTACTGCTTCCTTGTTGCATTTCAATTAACCTGGACAGTGAAACTAGGCTGATCAGCATAATTTTCTGCTTATAGGGCCAGATCCAATCTCCACTGAAATCAATAGCATTCTTTCCACTGACTTCAATAGGCACTGGATTGGACCCATAATCTGGTTTTACTCTCCAGTTCTCATGATGATGTTTTTCCAATGCTACTGGGTAACACTTGAATTTAAAATGGTTTTAAATGAAAAATAAGAAGAACCATGAAAAACTTATTTTCATATTAGGATACAACTCTTTACACTTTCAAAGCATTATACTACTATTACTACACATATTACCTAGAAAATAAGGTGATAAATAACAGTCTGCATGGATTTGTCATGAACAAATCATGTAAAACCAACCTGATAGTTTTCTTTGATGCTATAACAAGTCTTGTATATAGGAAGAAAGTGATAGATGTGGTATATCTTGACTTTAGTAAAGCTTTTGATACTGTATTGCACAACCTTCTCATAAACAAACTAGGGAAATACAACCTAGATGGAGCTACTATAAGGTGGATGCATAACTGGTTGGAAAATCGTTCCCAGAGAGCAGTTATCAGTGGTTCCCAGTCCTAGAAAGGGATAATGAGTGGGGTTCCACAGGGATTGGTTCTCAGTCCTGTTCTGTTCAATAGCTTCATCAGTTATTTAGATCAGTGGTCAGCAACCTTTCAGAAGTGGTGTGCCGAGTCTTCATTTATTCACTCTTAGTTTAAGGTTTCGTGTGCCAGTAATACATTTTAACAGGTCCCCTTCTATAAGTCTATAAAATATAACTAAACTATTGTTGTGTGTAAAGTAATGTTTTTAAAATGTTTAAGAAGCTTCACTTAAAATTAAATTAAAATGCAGCACCCCCCCGGACTGGTGGCCAGGACCAAGGCAGTGTAAGTACCACTGAATATCAGCTTGTGTGCCGCCATTGGCACACGTGCCGTGGGTTGCCTACCCCTGATTTAGATAATGGCGTAGAGAGTACACTTATAAAGTTTGTGGATGATAGGAGGGATTACAAGTGCTTTGGAAGGATAGGATTAAAATTCAAAATGATCTGAACAAAGTGGAGAAATGGTCTGAAGTAAATAAGATGAACTTCAATAAGGACAAATGCAAAGTACTCCACTTAGGAAGGAACAATCAGTTGCACACATACAAAATGGGAATTGAGTAAGAGTACTGTGGAAAGAGATCTGGGAGTCATAGTGGATCACAAGCTAAATATGAGTCAACAGTGTAACGCTGTTGCAAAAAAAGCAAACAGAATTCTGGGATGTGTTAGCAGGAGTATTGTAAGCATGACCCGAAAAGTAACTATTCCACTCTACTCCGCATTGATTAGGCCTCAACTGGAGTATGGTGTCCAGTTCTCAGCACCACATTTCAGGAAAGATGTGGACAAATTGGAGAAAGTCCAGAGCAACAAAAATGATTAAAGGTCTAGAAAACATGACCTATGAGGTCAAGAATCAGAGAGGTAGCCGTGTTAGTCTGGAATAGCAGAGGTAAGAGTCCTGTGGCACCTTAAAGACTAACTAAAGTATTGAAGCATAAGTTTTCGTGGGCTAATACCCACTTCGTCGGATGCAGAATGCTTGCATCCGACGAAGTGGGTATTACCCCATGAAAGCTTATGCTTCAATACTTTAGTTAGTCTTTAAGGTGCCACAGGACTCTGTTACCTGACCTATGAGGGAAGATTTAAAAAAATAGGGTTTCTTTAGTCTGGAGAAGAGAAGACACAGAAGGGATATGATAACAGTTTTCAAGTACATAAAAGGTTGTTATAAGGAAGCGGGAGACGAATTGTTCTTCTTAACTTCTGAGGATAGGACAAGAAGCAATGGGCTTAAGTTGCAGCAAGGGCGGTTTAGGTTGGACATTAGGAAAAACTTTCTAACTTTCAGAGTGGTTAAGCACTGGAATAAATTGCCTAGGGAGGTTGTGGAATCTCCGTCACTGGGGATTTTTAAAAGCAGGTTGGACAAACACCTGTCAGGAAAGGTCTAGATAATGTCCTAGGCACTTAGTCCTGCCTTAAGTGCAGGGGACTGGACTAGATGATCTCTTGAGGTCCCTTCCAGTTCTATGATTATGTAAGCTTCACAGCACCCCTTAAATCCATTTATCCTCATTTTACAGACTTGGAAATTCATGCAGAAGAAGGCTATGGTTTTGATCCTTCATCAGTCCTAGTATTAACTAACAGTGTTTTATAAATTACTTGAAAGAAATTATGTTCTGCTAGCCCAGCATGCTAATATAATTTTCTCAGTTATTTGATTCTTGGAAAGAACATTAGAAATCACATTAATATTTGCTATAAATTTAGTTCCTGTGAACAAAAAAGGTTGCATAACAAATACATCTGACCAAGATTCTGTATTTTTGTATAAGAGGTATATTGTATCTACTTAAGTTACCTTAATATGAAGAGACACCAGCATCTAATAAGGTTGAATCTTAATAATAATTTATAGCATATCACAAATATTAGATTACTTTTTGAAAATATTGTATCGTGAAATGCAGTGTAAATGCTCTTATGCTGGGATTCATTCACTTAAATCCAAAATAAGTATGTTACAAGACTTAAGAATGCACAAGTCAAGCACTCAAAAGTTAGGAAATGCTAGAACTAAGGTTGCCTGTGCCTTAATTCAGCCTCCTTGTGCCTATGCATTATGACAAAACCTTTCATTACATGAACACATGCCTTTTTTTCCATAAGATCTCTGCCTCATTCGGTGCCTGGGATGAATGGTGCTTACTGAACAAGTGGTTGTTTCTTTTGCTTTTAATCCTTACTATTCAATGTGTGGCCCCAGGCCTTGTTTACTGCACACCATTCAAACACTGCTCTGAAAATTATTAATTTCCTCATGGGCATTTCTATGGTGATCTGAGCGCTTTACAAATATTAATGAAGTTACCTTCACAACACCCGTGTGAGGTCAAGACTCAGTTTCCAGAGGCCCTCCTCCAGCAAGCTCAAAAATCTTAGGATGAAATCCTGGACACACTGAAGTCAATGGCAAAACTTCCACCAATTTCAATGAGGCCAAATCTTCATCCTTAGATGGGTTTTGTGAAACAGTGCATGAATATAGCATATTTTGTATAAGACTAATCCTGCAACCCCCACTTGTGCAAGGGATTCTTCCACTGACTACTGTATTTTTTGCAGTAGCCCAATTCAACAGAGGACTTGCTTTTCATGGAAAGGTGAAGAATCAACTTTATTTATTTATTGCAAAAAAGAATGCTTCATGCCATTCAGTAACCATAAGCCTCAAGCGGTCTTAAAAACCCCATTCTTCCATATAAAAAGTAATCTGAGAGCCTAGATACCTGCCAATTTTTTGTTTTGGTCTTTCCAAGATGAGCCCCAGATGATTCTGATTTAGTTTTGAGTTTTTCTCTGGGCTTAATCCTGATCTAATCAGGCTAAAAATGGTTTCTGGCCTCAATTTCATACACTCTTACCACGGGGCTTTGAAGTGGCAGCTGCTTCATGCCAAGATATAAACTGCTGCCTTCTTTTCCTTTGCAGCAAATAGACACTGAGAGGAAAAATCTTGAGTTGATGCCATTCACTGTTTGTTTTTACATTACTTTAAAAGCCCTTTATACAGAAAGTGCACAACTGGGTTCACAGTGAATGGATTTTATGAGATACAGCATGGAAAATATGTTGCTAAAGGGAAAAATTCCAGCCATCATTCCCACATCAGTACAAATATTTCCATATCTGGTTCTCCATCTTTTTAAATATTTGCACCATATGTTATGTAGATTTTTCAGCTCATAGCACAGTACAGTTACGTGAAGATTTGTAAGAAAACTGCATGGTACAACCCAATCAAGCCTATACCAAGGCCCTATTTCAAAGGACTGATCCAAAGCCCAGTGAAGTTAATTGAAAGACTCTCTGACATTCTATTTTCTATCTGACAAGAAAAGTCTTCTCCCTATACACATATTTACCAGGGTAGGATATTTGTTAGGCCTTTAAGAGAACAAGCTAAAAGCAGGACAATAATTCTGCTAACAATCTTAGGCCAGGTTGTAATACATACACATACACCTCTGTCCAAAACACAGGTAAATCTCCCCTCCCAGCCGTTTGGGGAAGAGGCCCTTCTGCTCTGCACCTGTGACCTCCCTGCTCTTTTTCCATCATAGGTCACCAGGTAATGTCTTTCGTGCTGTGTTAATTGGTGGGGCAACAAGAGCCACCTGCTAATCAAATGCAACTTTTTAACTTCTGCTTTCCTGGGAATCTCTCTTCAGTAGGTACAAGGCTGAATTTTTTATCTCCAGGAGGCAGCTTGTGATGGGATATGTTCAGCCCAAACAGGGTTTCACTTCAAATCCCACCTTTAAGAAAAAGTATTATAGAATTTAATAGGAGTCTATAAAAGCTACTCTACATATGTAGAGAATTTAAGAGCAAATCATTGTATTCCTATAGGTCTATTGTGTGCGTACATCTTGACAACAGGCTCCATAGTAAATAAGAATATTTCTTCACTGCAGAGTTAACTTGGGGGATTGGCATCTGGGCCTGAGCACTCAGGTTAGCCTAACCTGCGTGGGAGGAGCTACACTGCAAAGCCCTAGCCGAGTTACTAGGTCCTCATTGTTGCCGTGCTCATCTACATGTGTTGCTAGGACTTCTGTTGACATGGCCTAGGGTACTTTGTGCTGCAGTAAGCGGAGCCACTCCATGGTTCTTTCTTAGTGAATTGTGGGAGAACGTGTCTATCCTTCTGGGCAGGGAATTGTGGGAAGGCACAGGAGAACTATTAACTATGATTTAGTTTGTGTCCTTCCTTCAGATTGGGTTACCAGCCTGAGTGGTAGCAACACTTGTGTTCTAGCCTGCAGCTCTCAGAGAGGCCACCTAGCCCAGGCTGAAAGCACCACCACACTCAGCTGAAGAGGTTTTGTGTGTAGACAGAAGGGATGTTAGGGACAACAGCTGAGTAACAGCCTGAGGTATCGGTGCAGTGAAGAGAGATCCTAAGATTCTTCAGTGGAAGGAGATGTGGCAGCACTTAGGAACAAAGTAATTAATATTAAACAGTTCAATAGTACTTTGCATTTTCAAAGTGCAATGCAAATAACAGAATGGGTTTAAAATGGTATAGGTTTAGACAGGCTAGCTTTGCCTCTAACTCCTTTCTTTTGAGCATCTGTTTGACCATTACTGCTATCTGCGTGGTGAGAGCAGGAGAGGTTTGCAATCCTATTTTCCCCAACTGACAGTTCTTTAAACAACAACAGTGTGCCCGAGCCACAAACTTCAGTTCTAAATCTGGTTCTAAATTATTCCATATATCTTGTCAATGGATCAATTTATGTGAATTAGAGTGGAGTGTTTTCTTCACAGGACTCTGATGGAGGCAGTATAGCACACTGGCACCTCTCAATGTACTATCTTGTCCAGAATCTCAGCTTTCTTTCTTTTTTTTTTTTTTTAATAAAGCAAGTCTCTATCTGTTTATGGTTGTGAAGAAAACCTCAAAAATATAATTGATGCAGAAATGTTTTCCTGAACCTGGAACAATAGCTCGAAGATGTGAAAAGGCCCAGTCATCAGAGGGAAGTTAATTCAGATGCCTAGTAATAATTTAAAATGTACTGATAGTTAACTACCTCATTCCTCATGTAAAAAAAAAAAATATCACAAATCTGTACATTTTACTACAAGTGAATATTTAATTTGGTATTATGTGTGGGTAGTACTTGAGACACTATCACCCCTCATTTCCTGCCCCAAGTCTAAGGAGTGTAGCAGATACAAGAGTCATTATCAAGCCATTTCAAGGGGGACTCAAGCTGAAAGAGCCCAGAGATCATGTATGGTCAGATTTTGACATTTCCACAATATACTGTGAGCAGCATCTCATTCTGGTAATTGGCAAGGGTGGATCTTATTTTGTATGCACAGGTTGGAAGAGTACCAGCATCATTTTCTTCTCAATTCAACCCCTGCTTCTTGATATGTTTTGTGCTGTGAAAATATATTTGCAGACAGTAACAAACCTAGAAGACTGTGTAGTGTATATTTAAAGATGTGCACTATTTGATTATTTAGTGCTGCATTCTACAGCCCTTAATCAGGCAAACTCCAACAGAACCCAATTAGAGTTTTGCTTGAGTAAGGATAATAAGATAGGGCCTTTGGGTGATCTATATTTGCTGCCTTATGATTATAGATTTATTAACATTGTATGCCTATTATAAAGTATTTTCTTCACGTAGAATGACATAGTGTATTTCCTTTACACTTTCTTTCTTAAAGTTAAATATTTCAGGCCAGATTTTCCAAGGTTCACACACCATTATACTGTGTGTATAAATGCATTTTACTTCTGTTCCATTCTATGCATCCAATGAAGTGAGCTATAGCCCACGAAAGCTTATGCTGAAATAAACTAGTCAGTCTCTAAGGTGCTACAAGTATTCCTGACTTTCTTTACACCATTCTTTGTGAACCTAACTTAACACAAGCTACATGTGCAGTATTGCAAAACCCAAACGTTCAAAATCACGAGTAAGTCTCCCAAAAATCATAGTGTGTATTAAATACAACTTTTTTAAAAAATTGGGGTTCTTTTTACTTTTTTGAGCCTTTCAGGTTCACATTTTCAAGTTTTTCTCTGCAACCAAGAGGGCTAGTAACTTAAATTTTCTTTAAAGAGAAAGCTGAGAGTCTCCGGTAATAACATGACTCCAGGAGCCAGGACTTCAGTAAATATTGTGAACATTGGTGACAATGCATTTTTGTGCATATGTTCATTACAAATAAATAAAATACACACATTTATGTACAAATCAATACAAAAAAATACATTAAAAAAATCTAGGACTTGATCCTCCATTCTATCACAATGGTGTAATTGCATAGTAGTAAATGGAATTTCACAGTCTTTTTTCACAGAGTGGAGAACCAGGCCCTTAGTCTTTAATTAAAATAGAACATATGTACTCACTAGGAAAAATAAAACAACAACAACAGTCTACTAAATATTATAACAAATACCACAAATTCCGAGGTCTGCTGTTTACAGTGTTAACTTCATTCCCTAGAATATGCAGATAATTTTCTCTGCTGGTACTTTATGAATAAGAGAAGCAATAAAATATTTATTGCAAAATGTATAACCCAAAACTTTAGAAAAACTTTTTTTTAGCATTATTTTTTAGCATTATATTCAGTTTAAATAAATAAATAAATAAAAAAGGCTGAATACTGAATACTGGCTTGAATTGTATATTGTATATTGTAAGGGCTTGTAGTTGGAGGTCTTAGCCAAATTCCAAGTCAAGATAATGAAATAAAACTTAACAAAAAACAAACTCTGGACCCATTTCTGAAAAATTCTATGCACCTGAAAGTCCTTTTGGGAGTGGAGGAAACTTAGTTTAGGAGGTGCTTTCCAGTCAGGTCTGCAATTTAATTGCGGCCAATAAAGCCAACTTAATAGAGAAGTTCAGCTGCCAACTTGGTCACTGAGGGAAAGGGATTTATATCCATGCAGGTGCCAGATCCTTAACTCCTTTCTATTTCTGTCATTCCTCGCTAGAGGGATCTTTATATTAGCATTGCTTTGTTCATGTCATTAATTTCCATAGCTCGTTAGAAGACATAAAAAGTCTTATAAAATGGATTTAATGAAAACAATGATCCAGTTGACAGAGCTCTCCAACAAGAATTCTCAGATCCATGTAATTATCTGCTAACACATACCCATGGTCTATACTTCTTCATTGCCAACCACATTGTGTCTCTGCCATTTTTTCAATGTAAAATCGCTTAACTTGTATGTAAGTTCTGCCTGCAAGATAGAGCTCTATACTGTAATTTGGAGATGAAAATGTTAAAAAAATTGAAATCCTGAAGAGGCAAAAAAATTAAACCTAATCTATAATACTGTTTTTGTCTCTCAGACCTGAAGAACTGTGCTATGAAATCACTGCTGAAATGAAGAAAACAGTTTGCATGATTTAAAAATGTTCCAGGAAAGTGATCTGCTTTTCCTCTCTGCTACACTCTGCTATATCAAACAAAGACACACTGCTAGAATAGAAGACAAAGAGGTGGTCTTTGTAAAAAGATGTTGTCTTACCTATTTCAAACCCTCTTCTCTCTGCTGTTAAAAAAAATAATCTGATAGATTACTTTATTTGTCCTAATGTTTTCCCTCTGCAGCCAGTGTGAGCAGAGTATTCAAAATCATAAGTAATGTGTAGAACCTGCAAAAGTGTTATAGAATTTAACAGAAATTGATTCACTTTCAATGTGTTTTTTGCACCATGATATATAATATGATAGGGAATTATAGTCCTTCTATAGAATTCTAAGAATGATTTAAAAGTGACTTAAGAGAGATCATCCTCTGTTTTATTATATATGTTTTAAAATAAATCTCAGTCTTTTTGTTCTGTGTTTGTATAGCACCTAAAACAATGGGGTTCTATTCCATAACTATGGGAATGCAAATCATAAATGATACAAACTAATAACAACCCTATTAGGTTTTATAGTACTCCATACATCTTACTCCTGGGCCATTTTGTAGAATTTTTCCATATGGGGCAAGACAGACCTTCAGTCTCACAATGGCCCTAGCCACAATATTCCCAATTTTTGAGATCTTTGAAATGTTAATCACAATTTCCATTTTAAGACAAGTTAGAAAGATAATTTCCAAATATAATGCATCTGCCTTGATGGGGTCATCCTTACAAGACAGCCTTTACATGTCGCTGCCCTCCTGGTCTGGAGTCAAATCACTGTCACAGAAATTAAAGGTTTCATATCCAATTACCCAACATTTGCGCATCTATATCCCTGTGCATTGTGTTTACTGAATGTGATGTATGGTTTGGGGTATTTTGTTTGCTGGCCTATCAATGACATGGGTTTAACATTTTAAGGGATCAGGCAACATTAAAAATAATCTTTGGATTTCTTATTTCCTGCTTATTAAAGAAAAATGATGCATACACATAGATACCCAATTTTAATAGTAGCCATCTTACAAACAGCTCTTACGTCAATAGCAGATCAAATATGAATCAAGATCTGGCCCAGCAGCCTCGGCTTTCTCTCTTGAGCTGTGTCAGAGCCTGGTGTTATGGCTGCTGGTGCCTCAAACTTGGTGCTGTGCCTTTAATAGGTGCCATCTGTCCTAGTTATCAGCAAACAGGACCAATTTTGAAGGGACTGTCATATATAATGCATGTTAGTTCAGTCCTTAAATGTCTTTGGGCAAGTGAAATGTCATCACATTGTAACATCATGTCACGACACAACACAGTGACGTTCACAGCCTGACACATCCCGCCTGGCAATGCACTCATATACTCAGGGCAGTTCCTAAAAGGAACTATCTATCTCTACATAAACTGGACACAGACAAGGAGAAAAGATCTTTCAACTTGACCACAAAGGGACAAATTCACCACTAAAAACTCAGCTGAAATAAATGAAGTTAAACCAAAATTACTTTTGGCCAAAGTAGGTTTGTAGGAATAGTAGTACCCAGTCATTAAAATATCCTCTCTTTAATCTGTAAAGTTTGGGGAAAGAATGGTTAGGCTGTTTAGATTTTAAAACTGTGTGGTTGTTAGGATTAGGTTTTAGGCTAGACCCAGTTTAACATTTAGCTCTAATCCTGGGGTAAACAGCTGCTTTGTATTATTTGTTTGATTAAATCCAGACAAGGAAAGCTTTTTAAAACCAGAAGTGCCACAGGTCAGGAATTGGAACTGAAAAGTTAGGCCAAGTGAAAATTGATGCAATTATCCTTTACACGAACACATCAGAATTATAGTTAGTCTTTAAGGTGCCACAGGACTTTGTTACTTCTGCTATTCCAGACTAACACGGCTACCTCTCTGATTCTTGACATCAGAATTAGTTATTCAGTATTTAAAATGGTCACTGCTTCATACTAATCTCATTAATACTAACAAATATAGTTGTTAATCAGGCATTATTGACACACACATAGGAACAGAACCTGAATCTGAAATGTTACCTGTAGTGTAACTTTAAAACAAAACTTTAACCTAAATTCTAGTAATACATGGTTTGCTCATTATATTGGCATGACAACTAAGTTACCCCATGTCCTAGTTGTACCCTTACCATAGTACAGTGGTATTTCTTATTTGAAATAACTGAGTTTGTTGAAAGTTGTTTTAAATAAACTATAGGAAAATAGCCCATTACATACTAACAATCAAAGCATTTCAGAAATAAAGGGAAGATTTGCCCTCGTTATATGAAAGTTGCAGAGGATGATAGCTCTCTGAAATGTCTATGATTCAAGGAGGGCACTTAGAAAAAACATGACACCTAGGAATAAAGTGCATTTCAGAATTTCAGGGCCCTTCAAGGGAATGTACTAGTAACTGTAAGAAAAAATACATTGTGAGCAAATGTCCATGCAATCTTAAAAACAAACAAACAATAAGTTCCCACTTGACTCCTTTTATAGCTGTGTAGAGCAGACCCTGCAATGTTTTGGTGGTTTGAACTCTGGCCCTGGGCCTGAAAACACTTACACCCAAGAGTAACTTTGTGCATATATTTTGCTCAGCGAGGGACAAAGTTCATGCCATCAAAATCTGGCAGACTTTGTTCTACATGGCTATAAGTGGAGTGAAATAGGAACTTATTTCTTTTAAGATATATGTCTGCCAAGCATCTTATCACCTTGCAGGATCAAGCTTTTGAGGCAAATTCACAGCCCAGCAACTGGGCAGGCAAGACACAGCTCTGATTTGCACTCAGTATTAGGTATTTCCTTTACGTAAACTGGCACATGTGAAATTATGAACATGCTTTTGAAAAATAAGTGCATAGGCCAACAATTTCAAATATCCACTAATTTTGAGTAATTGAGTTTACAGACATCCATCTTGAGATAGGTTGGGCTTGAACCAAGTTAATGGAAATCATGGGTCTTAAACACCTTTTAAAAACTGGGTCCCAGGTATGTCAGGTTAGGCCCTCAAAACCTAAGGAAGCTGACTAAGTAGACACTATTGAAAATGTTAGTTTTAACTTCTGTGCCTCATTTTCCCCATCTGTAAAATGCAAATAATAATAATACTTATCTATCTTGCATGAGTGTTGTGAGAATTGATATTCCATTCTTGTAGAAGTGGTTTGAAGGAAAGAAGTTGATATAGAATACAAAATGGTATTTAATTACGGATGTATCCATTTAATTTAATTATGGACGTATTTGTAGTATGAATTTGTGAAAAATATCTACTGAGGTACATACAATTTATTATTTAAGGGAAAGAAGAAAGCCTGTAATGATCCATATGTTAATAGGCTGTGACATTTTAAGGAGTCCAACTTATGATTTTATGAACTACTAGCAGAAATACCCGGCATTGCTCGGGTCCATCGGAGGGGGGGAAGGGGACCCAGCGTTGCTCGAAGAGAGCTGAGCGAGTGTGGAGTCCGTTGGAAGGGGGAAAGGGGGGAGAGAGCTCAGCGAGTGCCGGGGCCATTGGAAGGGGGGGGCAGGGGCAGAGAGCTGAGTGAGTGCGGGGTCCGTTGGAGGGTGGGAGGGGGGAGAGAGCTGAGCGAGCGGGTGGGGGGGCGTTGGAGTGGGGGGAGAAGGGGGAGATTTTAAAAAATTTCGATTCTTTCCTGAGGGGCGAGAGAGCTGAGCAAATGCAAGGTCTGTGGGGGGGGGGGGCGCGAAGAGGGAGCTGAGCTAGTGCGGGGGCCGTTGGAGGGAGGGAGGGAGGGGGGTGAGATTTTAAAAATTTTCGATTCTTTCCTGAGGGAGGGAGAGAGCTCAGTGAGTGTGGGGCCCCTTGGATGGGGGGAAGAGAGCTGAGCGAGTGTGGGGTCCGTTGGGGGGGGAGGGGAGAGAGAGCTGAGCGAGTGCGGGGTCTGTTGGAGGGGGGTATTATTACATCATAACTATGTCACAGAGAACAGCAGGTGTTAACCTGCTGCCCAGCTGATGTGAATGGGCTTTAAAGAATTTCACCCCTGGGGGGCATCAGAGATGAGATTTGAAAAAATTTCAACTCTTACCCTGATTAGGACCCTAAGACCTATAACTGTACCAAATTTCAAGTCTCTAGCTCAAACGGTGTGGAAGGAGTAAGCGCACATACATACACCATTTGACTTTTATATATATACCGGTAGATATGCAGAGCTCTAACCCAGTGTTCCCCAACCTTTGTAATACCGCGGACCGGTCACCGCGGCCAGTGAATGCTTGCGGCCCGGGGGGGGGGGGGGGGGGGGGGTGTTTGCTACTACTTTGATCCGCAACCCCAATTTAGTTTTTACCTCGGCACGGCGAAGGCTTCCATGTCCGCCGAAAAGCCGCGGAATACAGCAGCCGATATGCGGTCCTATTTTAATTTTTGCCTCGTGGCGGCGGACCCGTATATGTCCGCCGAAAAGCCGCCGAAAACTTCTGAGTGTCCGGTGGCGCTGCTCCTGCTGCGGCCGATACGGAAGTGCGCAGAAGTGAACTGCGCACATCCGGAAGTGCGGAAGGGAAGGTGCCCGCGGCCCGGTAACAATTCATCCACGGACCGGTACCGGTCCGCGGACCGGGGGTTGGGGACCACTGTTCTAACCCACAGGTTGTATTAAATCAGCTTTTTGCTGATGATGACTTGTGGTCACATATTACACATTCTGTCTGGAAGCAGCTACAGCAGAAATCCTAGAGTACAGTGTCACTGACTGGTGAGAGAATATTTTACCTGTCCATCCCAAATTTCTCTGGGGGATGGCCCTGTGTTCATCAATAAACATATATTTTCCTACATTAAAAGAATATGAAATGTGGTAGGTAAAAAAATTGCTGTTTATTTAGTAAAGTTCTTGGGGACAGAACTGATGAGAGAATTTGAATTAGGTTATTCCTCACCTGATAAGAATCAGTTACAGTATGTCAAATATTGGGCCTAAAACTCTTTACAGCGTCTCTTTAGCGTCTAATAAACTTCGGTACTGTAGTGGGGCAGCTGCCCCACTCCCATGGAAAGTGCCTTAAAACAGCCCAGGGAGGGGGTTGTGGCTGGGAGCCAGCCAACTCCCAGGCCTGATTGGGAAGCAGGCTCAGCTGGGTGGCCACGCCCAAACACTCAGGCCTGTATAAAGGCTGAGAGGCAGGGGCCTAGGAGAGTCAGTCTCCTCTGTCTCCAGAGGAAGACAGGCCTAGCTGTGGGGAGCCTTAAGCAAGGTACCTGGACTGGGGCAAGACACTGGGAGCTAGGGAGCTCTAGCCTGAGAGCCTCAGGCTGCAAGGCCTGGCAGAAGGCCTGACCCAGGGGTATAGGGGGCAGCCCTTGGCTAGTATTAGAAGCAGCAGGCCAACCCCCCTTGCCGGTGATGAGAGGCCATGATACTGCAGTCTGCCTCAGTGAGCGGGGGCAAGTGGTGACTGGCAGTGGCCAAGTCTGAGGCAAAGTGGGGATAGTGGGTGGAGGGTTCCCTGGGGAGGGGGGACCCTAAGACTTGAGGGGGTTCTGCAGGGGTGCAGCACCCTCAGCTAGAGGGCACCAGGGTCCGGGAGGGACACGGGGCCGGAGTAGGAGCGGGACATCGGCCGGCAGAGGGCGCTCCGGAGGCTGGAGAGCTGATTCCCCAGACGACCAGCAGGAGGCGCTGCCGGGATGAGTGTCGACCCGCTTACACGTACCTTTTGAAGCATAACCATCTAATGGGCACTTCTGGCCTTAAAAATTGAGCAATCTATGAAAGCAATTTTTACAGTTAACAAATGATCATACACCTACCTGCTGATGTTTCTTTAAATTTCTCACTGGTCTTCTTCTTCCGCCATTTCCAAGGTTTAAAGATTTTGCCAATAGTAGAGAGTTTGCCTTTTCTCTTGAAAGGAGGGGTTTGGGATCCTGGGGTTGGCCCATCAGAATTTGCAATTGAAGCCTTATCTAATCCATCAACTATATAAAGAAGAAAAATAAAATGTTACTGAAACAAGGAGGACAGGGAAGTCATATTCTAAGTCTAAACCTGAATGCTATTAGAGTGTTGTGTGGGTGCGCTTTCTTCTGAGTCCTGAGATTGTTTCAGTGGACTCAAAGCGATCATCATTTCGGGCCCCTTTGTTCCATAACTATTCAATAGCCTAGTTAGAACTGGTCAGAACTTTGTTATAAAATATTTTTGATAAAAGCATCAACATTTTTTTCAACAAAAATTTGTGATTTTTTTTTCTTCCCTGGTAGTTTGAGAGCCTGGTCAGAACATTTTATTGGGGGCCTGGGGGAGAGGGGGGGAAATCTTCCACTGTAAACTGGAACATTTCCCATAATTAAAATTTTAGCAGAAAAAATCAGTTTTTCACCCAGCTCTAATGAGCAATTCTGACAATGGAATGGGACACTCAGAAATAGGTCAGTTTGAAATTGTTCATAGTCAGTAATTCACAGTGGAGTCTGTCATGACTTAGGCTCCTTATTAAGAAACAGAATTTAACACTAAGCTTTTGGGGCTGAATCCAAAATACTTTAGGCAAATATGCAAATAAGAATGACTGGGTTTGGTCAGCAAAGATTTATTGACAATACCAAAGTCAGAGCCAATATTCACCATAAGTAACCTTAATGCTTGGGGTTTGTGGACCCAATTAAGAATGCCCATTCATAGCAGAGGGGAGGAGGGTGTAGAGTTGAATGTATAGTGGCATGAACTTCCTTGTGATATTATTTTGAAGTCTATTATTATTTTTTCTTATTACAATAGAGGCTTCTTTAAGAATCAGAAGACAACAGGTAGAACATTTTAGCAAACACTTAAATATGTGCTTAATTATGCTATGTGAGCAGTTTCATTGAAATCAATTGAAATTGTTTATGCATATAGAGCAGAGTCGGCAACCTTTCAGAACTGGCATGCCGAATCTTCATTTATTCACTCTAATTTAGGGTTTCACGTGCCAGTAATACATTTTAATGTTTTTAGAAGGTCTCTTTCTATAACTAAACTGTTGTTGTATGTAAAGTAAATAAGGTTTTTAAAATGTTTAAGAAGCTTCATTTAAAATTAAATTAAAATGTAGAGCCCCCTAGACTGGTGGCCAGGACCCAGGCAGTGTGCGTGCCACTGAAAATCAGCTCGTGTGCCGCCTTTGGCATGCGTATCATAGGTTGTCTACCCCGATATTGAGTTAAGTGTTTATGGGAGAATAGCTTCTGTTAGTACTTTGGTTTATTTACATATTTCAGTTATAACTGGTCAAGAACACACTTGATGCCACCACTGACAATAATAATCACAGTCTGTACATCTCAAAGGTCTCTACAAAGTGAAGGGGGAGTAGTACTATCCCATTTTACTGAGAGAGAAACTGAGGCACAGTACAGTTAAGTGGTTAGTTCTAAGGTTAGAAAGTGAGCCAGTGGCAGAACCTGGAAAAAAAAAAAACAGATTTCCTGAAAGTTGATCTTGTGCCCTGTCTACTGCCCCATGCTGCTTCTGGCCCATCACACCCATGTCTAATCTTGACATCACAGTTTCCAGGCAATCAGTGTTTGTTTGACAAGAGCTATACTTGCCCTAGACTTCACTATTGACCTTGGATGTTCAAAAAATTCTTTGCTGTGGGAGACTTTTGAAATACTGATGTCAGCCAATCCGAAGGCAAGAAATATTATTCCCAATATTCTGTAAAATACACTTGGCCAAACTGATCCCTCGTCCAACTATATTGAACTCTATGGAGTTAAAAGCAGGGATGAATTTGGCCCAATATGTAGTATTTAATCAATAAACCTAAAAAAGGCCATAAAATGTAATAAATCCTGCAGGGGCAGGAAGATGGAACAAACAACATAAAAGGGCTTTTCCAGCTTAACTGCTGTTATTTAAATGCTATACTATACTCAGTTTTCATTTAAGTGTTATCCTTGAACAACCTGAATACTCGTAAAATAGAAAGGCCACTACAGCTGGCTTTAATGAAGCTTGCCAGCCTTAGATCCAGACTGTGACTGGTCCTTGCATAGGAATGGGAGGACACAAGTGATCTCCCCACTGGGCTATTCCCTGTGCAGCCAGTCACAGTCTTTCACAGGTGGAATGGCCTTTAAGGAGAGTTGGGCCCAACCTGGTCAGTGACTAACCAGCTGCCTCCTAGATGAGGCTGCAAGGCTCGGAATTGCTGGAAGACCAGATGGTCCTCATAAAAAGCAGTTGTTAGGCTCTTACAGGAGTTTCCAGAGCAGAGCAAAGAACCCAGTATGTGACTCTCGGGTGAACGTAACCCTGCAGGAGAAGCCGGGTCAGGGAGGAAAGGGCATAGCGATATGTTAAATAGTCTGAAGAAACAGAACTGAAGTCCTGAAGAAAATGGAGTGGACTCCTGAGGCTAGAGAGTGGTCTTTGGGACATGGGCCAGTGAGTAGCTCCTTGGTTTATACAGAGTTAAGTGACTGGAGGGACAGCATCCTTCATACATCCAAAGTTGGCAGGGAGGAGGTACGACCATGGCCCTGCTCTTTTCTTCAGTGGCCTGAAGAACGGACTGGACTCATTCCAGTAAGCAGGCTGCATCATCCTAAAGGATGATTCAGCCTCCGTAGACTCTCTATGCACTGGAGACCTCATGGAGAGACAGCCTCCTAGAGTGCCCTGTAGGGAAACATAGTTCTGCATTGCCCCCTGCATATGGCTGTTCCTAAAGGGCAACATTTAGCTCTGTAACACAGCTTGATCATCAGCTTTAACTGGACAAACACCTCTCCTTCAAACGAGCAAACAGTTTTCATACAAGAACATCAATTTAGTTGCAAATACTATACAGGAAAAACTACAACTTCTAAAAACAGGATTCAAAATCAAATATTTTTGAAAATATATGGAGAAGACTTTCATTTAATAAACAATTGCCCTGTGCTCAATCCTTCATTTTGAAAGCAACCCAGCAAAGAACTGTCTGCAACAAACAAGGATGGCCAGACCTTGCAGGCTCTTTCTAGAATTATCCCATGATGAGGTATTTGGTAAAATTTCTGGGCTAAAGAAAACGTCAACATTCCAGTTAAAAAGCAATCATAAATTAATACATTTGATTTCAAACTAGCATACCACCAACGAGGAAGAAAGCTATTTCACAATGAAATTTCAGAGCATTTATGGAGAATTTTTTTCCATAACTATTTCTCTTCAACTTTGTAACACTTTGCAGGAAATTGGTGTTTAAGATTTACACTGTATGCTTCACATACAGTGCATCAAAGGGTATATTTTTACCTCAAAGGGCCTGTGGACCTTCTATTAATCACTGTAAGCAGCACATTTATGAGTAGGTGCTTAACTCCCCATGACTGGATGTTGCTTGGTTACTTATGTTCCTCTCTCACTTTTACTCTGGAACCTTCCCCCCCCCCCCCCCCCATCATCAAAAAGCCAGAAAGCCCCTCATTTGCCCTTGATAACTGCCATCTAATAAGTCTGATGTTAGCATTTTTGACAGTACAATATGCATGGATTTAGTCTGACATCATTTCAATTGTTTACTCCATCTACAGATTTTTCATCTGAAGACTTAGGTAGCAAATTCCACTGAATGCAGGAGAAAATGACAGCCAGTTCATTTTAAATTAAGGATCTGACAAAATAGTTTTATTATTGGCGAACTAGATGCACTTAAACATTTTTATGCTATTACACTGAAATTCATTTCTGGAAAACAGTAATGCAAGGAAATTCCCTCGGTCTGGCTCTAGTGCAGGAAAACACATAACAATATGCTTAAATCTATTCAGGAAAGCACTTAAGGATATGCTTAAGTGCTTTCCTGAACAGAACCTCTACTGGGAAATTCTAGAACATGTTTGTTATTAAAAAGCACTTGACAAACATTATGGATACAAAGTGGTTACCATTAAAAGTCCACTGTTAACCAATGTTACCACACAGCAGTATTTTAGGCCCTGATCCTGCAAGGAGCTTCACAGGGATAGATCCCTGAGCTCTCATGGAGCCACACCAAATTCAGCGGGGTGCCGAATGGGCCCATGGGTTGCCTGTGCAGAGCCACTTGCAAGGTTAGGGTATCTATTACAGTGGGTAAATGTTGACTTTTAATGGTGCACAGAGTGTGACAGCCATCTGTATTTGTGCATTTCTCTCAGTGATAAGACAGACATCATTTAAGCTGACATTATCAGGGACCTGTCAGCCTAGCGAAGCAAAAGATTTAGAAGGGAAATCAACGTTATAAATAACATTAATCTCTAAACATACTGGCTATTTCAAAGTGTGCCAAGCTGAAGTTTGCCATCCTAAGCATTTTCTATTTTGTTAAGATTTGCAAAAAGTCAAATTGTTAAAGATCAACGAAAAACCTGATTCACCCCCTGCACTGGTGATGAGCTAACCGTAGGAACCAAAAAGGGAAGCAACACACCTCTCTGAGCCTGGTGCTGCCAGCACATATTAGAGCAGCCTCAGGGGCTGCCCAAGCTTGTGACTCAGCTCTAATGGCCCCTATAAGCTGCTCCAGCAGCCAGGGAGAGCCAAGGTGGAGAAATGCTCTGGCCACACTCCATCCTAGGCACACCTCATATGCCGGGTAACAGAGAGCCAGCTGTGCTGTTCGTGCAACTCATCTTTAATATCTGTTGCCAGGATGAGTTTGTTTTGTTTTTTCCTAACTATTAATACTACAAAACCAAAATATCTTTTTACTTGTAAATTGAAGCAATTTTATTTGGAATAATTAAGGGAAATACGGGACAACCCCATGCCATATTTGCAGTCACTGTTTAGAACAGAGCCACCTTTTAGTAGTTAGCTGAAAATTCCTTGGTTATACTCTGCTGTTAGTAACTTGAGTTATTGCTCACTAAAAAAGAAGTAGTTAACAACAATAAACAATGTACTGAAAGAACTGTTTCTACAAAAAAACAAGCTATTGAACTTGCATACTCACTGCTTTTAATAATCCTTTTCTTGTCCACCTAAAATAACAATTCCACATTCATACAAATGAAACTGAGTTACATGGGTAACATCAGGTATGCTCATGGCATAGTTGAAGTTGCGTATTGTAGGTCAACACCCTGCCCCCCACAGTGTAGAAGACCACCCTGAGAAGAGGGCTCTTGGAGCTGGTACACCCAGAGAGAAGGGAAACAGAGTTGTAGGTAATAGTCCAGGGAAGGAGCAGTGAAGGCTGATACAGAAAAGTCAAGAACTGCTGAGCTGAGGGTCCCTGGACTGGAACCCAGAGAAGAGGGTGGGCCCAGTTCCCCTACCAGCCACTGAGGGAGTGGCATGGAGCTGAGGCAGTGAATGGGAAGGTTGCCTAGGACTGCTGAGAGACTGTATCCCAGAAATGGGAACTCTAAGTGACCTAGTACCTAGTTGAATGACTTATCAACTCAGTGTGGTGAACTTTTTTTTTTTTTTTAAACCAACGATCACCGGTACTATTATGTCTAATCATAAAAGAGTTGGGAAAAGCAGGGGAGAATGTGCCAGCCTGAAATCAGACTTACTTTATTTTTGTGGATTTATGTCTTAGTATTTTGTATATTTATTATTTATTTATCAACTAGTCTGCTAGAGATCCAGTTTTGAATGTAGTCTCTCTCACACTCTCTCTCTCCTCAAAAGGATATAAAAGACATACTGGTATATTGAGACCCCTAATCCTCTTTTGAAGATGTTGTGACTTCACATACAGCCTTGCTAGAGGGTGCCAGAGTTTGACATCATGGTCTCTAACCCAGCAGAATCAACATGTTTATGCAGCTGCATGTTATCCCAATTCACCGACAAGAACAATAACTCCTGGACTTGGTACAAAGTAAATGAAGCTGCTTGTTTCTAGAGCTTACTGGAAAATTCTTTTAAATGGTAAAATGTTAGAGCCTCTGGGTAAAATGTCACTTTTGAGATTATCAATGTGATTTTAAATAAAACTCTCAAATTCTATAACATATCAATTCTTCCTGAAGCAAAAACAAACCGAAAGATAGATTTATTTATTTTTTCTTGTTGTTTTCTTACTTGGGAAGAAAAAGAATGCAACTAATCCCTGATAGATAAACTGACAAATGTAATGCACCTCTGAGCAACCCACTCAACTGGCATTGTATGCATTTGCCTTGCCATACATCTAATGTTTTAACTTTGGAAAACTATTATGATGTAATTGATTTACTGTATTTTAATTCAATGGAAGGAAACAACTGAAGTTTTAATGTGGGTGGCTGAATGGTAGTTTCCATACTGGGCTGCCAGTGCTGCAAAATGTTAATTAGACCTCCTGCTAGCAATGTGCTCAACAGGGTGGGTAGTGGCCATCTCAGATGAATTCTGATCGCTGTCTTAAAATAACAGACGTGGGTAGTGGACATATTCCCTTGGGATAGCCACAGCTGGAGCTGAGCACAGCCCACCTGAATGTCACCATCTTGCCCTAGGGCCAAAACTGCACACTGGTCAGGCTGTCAGAGTGATGGTCCTGATACAAGTTCAGAAAGGGTTTCACATGGCTGATTCACACCTCTCCACCTCATGAGAAGCAAAGTGAAATCTTGCTGCAGTAAGTCCAAGTCCACAACAGAAAAGGCAAATTTGTCTAGTTTTGTAAACTGAGAAACACAAGGCCAAATTCTGCTCCTTGATGAGCAACTACATAGGGCTGCCAAGTACCTTTAGCAGTGCACATGTGTTTCACAAGCACTTAACAAGGATCTACTGGAATTCTGTACTTCCTTGACAGTGCTACTACAAATGCATGTGGTCTCTATGGTGCTATCCAGACATCTCAGGAAAAGTCATAGTATCTGAAGAGGGGACAGGGTATGATTTACACTGTCCTCATATCCCTTCCGTCTCAGGAGTATGTTGCACAAACATACTTCCAGGCTCTTTTGACAACAATATGTTATGGAAGGCCACAACAGATTCCTTTCACAGCTGTACGGGGCATTAGTGTCTGCAGAGCCCCATGTCTCAGGCATGAATATAACCTGAACAATAATTCCATCTTTCAAATGCACTTACTACCATTTTCTCTCTCTCTCTCACTCCCTTCCACCCCTAAACCATCCTTTTTTCTCACTATCCTCAAGCACGTACTTAGATTCAGCATTAGAAAAACCAGGTACCCTTCCATGAGGGGGTGGGGAGGCTGCCAGGAAGCAAGGAGTTAACTTCAGCTCAGTTTCCCACTACTCTGCACTGGTGCCTAGGGAAGATAGAATGATGTATGTTCCAGTGGTTTGGGTGCCAGCCTGGGACATGGGACCCCCAGTTCCAATTCCCTGCTCTGACAGAATTCCTCTTCAATCTGTAGTAAGTGACTGAGGGTTTGTCTTCACTGACAAGTCAACTTAGTTTTGTCCCTAACTCTAGTCCGGCCCTCCCACAAACTCTTAAATCACGTGTTGATGCTTTTAACTTGAGCGGACTGGCCCATTAGGGATGTAGGCTACAGTTTGAGTTAGCACTACTTGTCAGCTGCTAATGTGATCTAATGTCACTAACAGAATCATTCTGCGCAGCCGAACTGTTAATTACACAATGTAGTTGGGCTCGTGTGAGCTCTGCTCATTTGACTGTATATAATTCAAATTACCTTTGCAGTGAAGAACTATACTAAGTCTCTGTGCCTCTGTTTCTCATCTGTAAGTTTGGGATAGCAGCACTTCCCTACCTCATAGATGTTGTGAGGATAAGATATATTCAAGATTATGAGGCACTCTGATACAATAGTAATAGGGGCAACACAGAGTCCTGTGGCACCTTAAAGACGAACAAAAGTATTGAAGCATAAGCTTTTGTGGGCTAATACCCACTTCATTGGATGCATGCAGTGAGGGTCTATATAAGTATCATAGATAATTAAGCTGGGCTGGAGAATGCAGGGCAATCAAACGAGAGGACACTGCATAAGAGCCACTGTACTGGCTTGGAAGACAGTAGCAAGGAGGGCTGTGTGGTGAGCTAGGCTGGGATTTTTCCTATGTTTCCAGGCAGTACAAGACCAGCTCATCTTGTCTTTTTGTAAATACTTCATCCTGAAACCCCCAGGAAGGAAAAAAACCATGAGGAAGGATACGGAAGGCCAGATACACTGTTTTGTTTCATCTGTCCCCTCAGCTGATTTCCACAGTCAGTGTACCGTGCAGTAGGTTGCTGGTGGTGCTCACAAGGGCGTCCTGACTGAGGACATTGTTTAAATTGAAAAATAATAAGCATAAAAATAAACAGATGTGATGAGGAAAAAGCTGAGCACCTTAATCAGACTTGTACTTAGTCTTTGAATAGCCAAACCCCATACTGAGATCAGTACGAGTTTGCCTGAATATAATGCACCTCCGGATTCTGCTTCATATTTGTAATATTCACAAATAACGACCTATCACAGACTAGTTATTCGCATTCCGGCACCATACTGTCTTCATTAGAGCATCAGACTGTCCTACATCCTCATCACTTACTCCCTCTTCAACCAACTGTTCAACTTCTGTCCTTTTTGGCTTCTTTCATAAGGAACGATTAAGAGCTTATTGTTCCCAGAATACAGACATTAGAACCCAATTTGGATGAAAATTAATAATTCCCACCTGTTACTTGCTCTCTGATTGGAACCCAGTTGGCTCAGATCAGAAAAAAGCAAAGTTAGGCTCACAGGCTCACAGTAAATGTATACTTTCCTTTCCTCCCTTCAATGATTTGTTTTAAAAAAGCAGATGGAAAGCTTCCAGACAGTAAAGTTTTCCAGATGTAATAAACATCAAGTGAGATCCTAAATTTGACCTAAAACACTACACAGAAAAAAATCAGACAAGCGAGCAAGCAACCAAACCAGCCATTGTAAGGAAAAACGGGATGGAAAGAAAAAACACAATGAAAAGAAAAATGGAAAGAAAAGGAAAAAAAATCACTGCACAAATGAAAATCATAACCAAACTGCTTTGTTTAACGGAGGGCTGAAAGTTATTATACATCATGTCAGTATATCAAGAAATAAATCTCCTCCACCCTTAAGCACAGTGATAAAGTTTTCTAATATATTGGTAATGGGACAAAAAGAGAAAAATCTTATGATTCAGCCTAAAAATAAATTTAATTTTACTTATCTTGTTGAATTTTATAGAGATATATTTCAATGCCACATCTGAGAACAAATACTGCAAAACCAGAAGTGTTTCCTTAAATTAATATTTCTTGCTTTATTCCGGGATTATGGAAAAATCAGTGATGGTTAGTTTATGGAAAATATATTTAGCAACTGGCAACTGACAGAAATTCTCAGCAGAGACTGAACAGGAGCGTGAAAGTAATTTGAAGTACCACCCTACTTTTGTGCTAAAATAAACAGGATCTAAAAACAAACAGTTCTAGAGTAAACGAAACATGTTTTACAGATGATAAAAGGAGACCAAGTCAAGTGTATCACATGGGAAGTCTCTGGTCCCATTCCCATTTCTCAAGCTAGTTCCAAAATTACCTTCCGGCTGTACAAAATACAGTGGAAACTCTTCAATGGCTTGTTAAAACATCGAGCACTAAAGCAAGAAAATATAGGAGAGATCTGAGACCCTCAAACTGGTTTGGTCTTCCAAGAGAAAAAAACATAACAGATACACTGTGTAATTTGCCTAAATTAGGACTTCCTATCCCCTGTAGTTCACAGAAACCCAAAAAGACAACATGAGAAACACAATATGCAGAAATTAAGTTTTAAAAATATTGAAAGGAGTATGTCAAGTGAGCACCTCCTAGCAACACAACACAGGTGCTGTTCACAGACATTTTAAAATGCCAGGGTCCTTCCTGACTGCCAGATCCTAAACCTCCAAATACAAGATTTTCAAAAGAGCTCACAGCCAGATTATCCAAATGCTTAACACCCACATTTAGGGCCACGTTTCCAAGAGAGAGAAACTCAGATTTAGGCACCTAAATAATGATATTAGTTTCATCATATGGCGATAACTCTTTCAATTCCACTAGTATCTTTAGAGGATGTTAAACTAAAGCTACTAAAGACAGACATTTTTAAATCAGCAGGTACAGACAATTTGCATCCAAGGGTTTTAAAAGAGCTGGCTGAGGAGCTCATTGGACCATTACTATTGGATTTTCAATAAGCTTTAGAGCACCGGGGAAGAAACTGGTGGTAAACAAGGTGACGTGAATAACAATAGGTCTGTCAGTCTGACACCAATCCTAAGCAAGATAATAGAGCAGCTGATACTAAACTCAATAACTAAAGAATTAAAGGAGGATAATGTAATTAATGTGAATCAAGATGGGTTGATGGAAAATAGATCTTTTACTAATTTGATATTTTATTTTGATGAGATTATAAATTTGGTTGATAAAGGTAATAGTGTTGACAATCTACTTATACTTCTCTACAGCATTAGACTTGATGCCATAAAACATTCTGATTAAGAAAACTGAATATAAAATTAATGTAGCACACACAAAATGGATTAAAAAGTGGCTAACTATAGGTCTCAGAATGTAACAGCAAAGGGGGCCCAACACCTCGAGTCAGGGATGCTCTGTGGGCACATATATATGCTCATCAAAATACATTATCCCATCCTGCATGGACTGTGTCCCTTGGGCAAGTGGGTCTTTTTATTTTTTTAGGCAGATTAGATGAAGGAGAGCAGGTCTTACTGAACTATGTCATTGGCAAAGTTACCAGGCTCAAGGAAGTAGGGGGGCTTGAAAGTAGATTCTTCACTTGCCCGGTAGTATTCCCCCTTCCATGATAGAGCATCGGCTTTTCCCTTTCACTTTCCCAGATAGTCGGTAATTGTGAAATTAAACCAAGAAAAGAACAAGCCCACCTAGCTGCCTCTGGTTCAATGCTCGGGTCTTGCAAAGATACTTAAGGTATTCTTCAAATGCTGTTTTTATAGCAAGCACCTCCTCATAGTTCATCTCTGCAGGGGTAAGGGTTTGAGAATAGAATGTACAAAGGTGCAGAACTGACTGGGCTCCAAGTCACTGTTAAAATACTGGCCACATTGGGTGCATCTGCTGCCACTGGGAAGAGATGAGTGAGGTGAAGGTGTGCCAGGATTGGGGATGTGGTGAAGGCAGCCATTAGCTGGTCAAAAGCAAGCTGGGCTTCAGATGACCAAGTGAATTACATGGCTTTGAGGAGGAGGAGGAAAGTCAGGTGGGTTTTGAATTGGGAGTTTGCTGATGAATCTCCTGTAAAAATCTGTAAAGCCCAGGAAGTGCTGATTTTCTCTGAGGAGATGGTGTACCCCAAAAATTCAATGGTAGTCCGGTCAAAAGTGCACTTTTCCAGTTTGGCATACAATACCATGCTTCCCTAAGCTCTCCAAGACAGACTGAGCATGCTGGTAGTGCTGCTCCAACTTTCTGTAAAATACCAGTACATCACTGAGGTAGACGATCACATACTGGGTCCAGGCTATCCCTGAACAGATCATTTATAAAATGCTGAAATGCTGCAGGGGGATTGGTTAAGCCAAATGGCATTAGCAAGTATCTGAAGTTTCCATAGCATGTACAAAAAGTGGTCTTCCGTTCGTCCGCTAAGGGATAAAACTTCCGACGTCTGCACATGTGGCACACGCACACCTAATGTGGAATGGATGTGAACAAGCACTCGAAGAACAACCTAAGATCAACTTGATATCAGTCGTGTTGCTAAAATCCCTATTATAGAACTGTCTGGAGATTGCAGCGCTGCATTTTTAAAAGCGACATTTCTTATATTCTCATAGTTGTGTCATCTCTGTTCAAAATCACATAGTACAGGAAGTTGCATTTAGCTGCAGTTATTCAAATGTGCCATAAGTCAAACCTGATGCAAAAAGGTTTCATGTTGTACCCCAGTTAGCTACAAAATCCCAATGAAGAGGTCAAGGGGAGGTTTAAATCTCACTGGTAAATTTCTGAGTTTTGTTATTGCAAATGGTTATGGAGCCTATTAGCTCTGCATCCATAAAAAGGACTGCGTTTAATTTAATTTAGTTCTTTAACTCCCTTGAAAATGTCTGTCTTCATTGCTAGATCCTACCTTGGGTAAACAGTAACGTTTGAACTTGATCACAAGAAATTTATCAGTTATTAATCACAACTCTTCTTGGTGTACATCCCAATTTGTCAATACCAAGCGCATGTTCTAAAGCGATACAGTTTAAGATTATGTTTTTCTCCACAGTAATATAAAGATCCTGGGTAAAACCGAAGCACTTAATTGCTGTGGGGAAATCCAAGCCAAGAAGTTGCAGATGGCTTTTATTCAGCATCATGTTTCATTGCTCTCATCATCTCTAGCTGCATGGCAAACAGCTGTTGTATTTACTGTATCTAGCGCTTCATTAAGGAAAGGGGGAGAAATTGCATATACGATGAAACATTCTTCAACCCAGCTGCTTCTTCTGCTCTAAGCACACATAAAAATGCAGTTTGTGAAGGGATTCAGTTCTATTTTAAAGGATTATAATAAAAAGTGTAATGTGCTCTTATTTATACATAATAAAGCAATAATAATTCCATCAAGGGATTCGGGTGACATCATGAACCATGAGCCCAAAGCTCCAGGTGGAATTATATCTCTGCTTTATGCTGATTTGAGGAGTGCATTAATGTGATATGGTTTAGGTTTTTTAAATTTTGCTTTGGAGCTGGTGGTTATGAAAGTGGGGGGCTAATAACTAGCACAACCAACACTGGCTAGATTAGAACATACTGCAAAGCAGCAACTGCACAAGCTTCCTCTACACAGCTGTCAGTGCATCTCGATCCTGTCCTCCAGCACCTTCTGTTCTTCCATTTCAGATTGCCCATCCTGCCAGTTCACATGGCGGTTTGATTACGTGGAGCACAAATGACAAGGCATGTGGAGATCTTAATCCACTTTCTTGTTTGCAAAATAGATGAAGATCTTTAAACCCATTATTACTTGGGTCTTAAAACAGGATTTGAGTAAAGATCCCCGAAGATAAAAGGCTAGGTGACTAACCACCTTGCAACCTTCTATCCCTATAATACAGCCTGAAAAATTCAATTTCCCTGTGCTCGTGGGGCAAGCACTATTTTGACATCCAAGTAAAATGCCATTTGTTTTTCTACTAACATCAAGTTAAGGGTAGGCAGATAGGTTGGGTGTATGGGATGATACATTTCCATTACAATTGTCTTATAAAACATGGTAAATACACAATATTTTCCTTATCTATGTCTCTTAATCTCTCCACAGCCTTCTTCAGCCAGTCTGTATTTCAGATTCCACCTTCTACTCTGCTCCCTACTTTTCTGGTTCTTCTCTACCTACCTGTTTAACAGTTTGATTTTTAAGACTATTTACATTCCTACAAGCCCATGTGATTTTCTTTACTGTATGCACTTTTCTGGCACTCTTTCATTCTGGTATTAACACTGAGTAATAATAAGAAAGCACTCCTTTTTATTTAACTTGTACATGATTAGATTTTATTTTAGCCTAAAGCCCATATAGACTTTTCTTTAACATTTTGTTAACCTGGATTGGCAACCCTGGCAATTGAAGACAGCTACTCACTGAAGCAACAAAATATAAACAACTCATCTTCATCCAGTAATGTAGCCCTAATGTGTTTCACTCCTATGCTGGGAGCCCACCTCCTGCAGAAAAAGTCACCAGGTTTATTCAGTCAGAGACCACTCACTCACTCCAATCAATATAAACCACTTAACTTTTGGTCATTACCAACCTGGGCCAGATTCAAACTAGAGGTCACTGTATCCCATTGGAAATCTCTTGGGAACCCTTTCAGTCCTCCACCACCTCTACTCAAAAAAGTTCTAAATGATAAGTTTTTACTTATGTTTACACAAAAAATAAGGATCTTCTTAACTCTTCAATAATCATTTAAAACCTACTTTGATGAAACTATTGTTGCAAATCTCATGATTTTAGTGAACGTCTCAAGATATTTAATGTTTTTCTTAAAGCTCTAAACCCGGAGTCATGTAAGTACATTAAAATCCCAGCTTTAATTTAAAATATGAAAAGCAAGTGTCCAGCCCTCCTGGTTGTTAGATAATGTTAAAAATGGAAACCCTAAAAGTTCAAAAGTCAAATTTAGACAAATCAAAAGAACTCCAAATGTATTATATTAAAAATCTCATAAGTTTTAAGCAAATCAACATTTTTAGGGCCTGACTCATGACTTCTGAATGCTTGAATTCTGCAGACTCGGATGTAATAGGCTGCAGATTTTGTGGCAGCTTCCATCAAGATAAAAATGGAAGGTTTACTTGAATTAAATAGGCAAATGAATAATACAATCACAACAATATTCACCGTTATTTTATAGTACAATCGCTATAAAATCTTGAATTGAAAATGGATAGTTTCATTACAGAAGTTGCTATGGAAAGCTGGAGGTTCTGGCAGCTGGATACAGTTGAGGTTCTAGACACGCCATTCAAAAAAACTAGGACATCTCACACCGCTCAGAGCACTTATTTCAGGCTGTCTGAGGAATCAGGAGAACAAGACTATGAGTTAACACTCAATTTTTGCAAGGTGTTACAATTCAGGCTTAGTAGCCAAGGCACCCCCTGTAAGCTCCCGGCCTGCCTCTCAGCGATCACCTCTCTTGGACAGAGACCCTCATCTCTCCCTCCTGACTGGGGTTTTTCTAGGCTGCACAGTTCCTTGCCAAATGTTGTGAGTTTCCCAGCAAGGCAGACTACCTAAACAAGCCTACTTTGCTTTCTCCTCGGTAGCTATACACAGTGTAATTGCCAGCTGCCCTTTCTACAGCACAGCACATTTTTTAAGGTGAAAGCATTACAGAGAAAACACATTAAAACGATAAAATAATCTATCTACATGCTGATAAGCTTACCAGAGATCACCCCAACTCCAGCAAGGGCTCTGACAGATAACCTGTCTTTCAAACCCCAAGGTTTTTTTCTGTGTAACTAGTTCCTAACAGCTGTTAACTCAGAACAAGCGCTCCCATGAATCTGTGAGTCCCCCGTTTATGCCTTTGGGCCTTTTATCTTGGTATTCTGGCCACAGGTGATGAGTAGACAATCTCCTCTCTCATGGCATAGCTGGGTTCTTGCATAACCAGAGATAACACATTTGCCTCTGGCTAGAGATTACTTGGAAACCCCCTTTTAACTCTGTTTGGGCCAAAAATTCATTCTTGTCTGGCATATTTAAATTAGTCCTTTGAAGCTCATAACACTTCACTTTACATTTAGTTGGTGTTGGTCCTGCTTTGAGCAGGGGGTTGGACCCCCTGAGGTCTCTTCCAACCCTAATCTTTTATGATACTATGTCTGCCCCCTGTGGAAGTTGCATTCAATAAAACTCTGAATTTACAATACAATCAACTCCAAAGCTATTTAAACTTAATTCACTAAGATCTCCCAAAGATGTTGCATGAAATTGCTCCGTCACACAAGGTTTACTTCACCACCAAAAGGGTTAGAAATTTAGTTAAGTGAAATTTACATTCTGGAGTAACCATTCTGTGTCAAAGGGTCGATTCTGCAACAAAATCTACAGCAGCAGAATTGTAGAAGTTGGATTTTTTTCTTCTTCTTTGCCTTAGCTTACTTGCCAGTTAGTAGGAGGGTGATAGAGCATGACTGAGGGCAAAAAAAAGGTGTGAGAACAATATTATGTAGCTAATTCTTACTTGACTATTTAGTTGTGTGTCTAAAAATACCTTAGTAAAGGTGTGATAATAAAAGGGAGACACAAAAAGGTAGAATATTGCTGAAAGGCAATGGATTTTTTAGCCACTTGCTGCTGTTGTAGAAGTTAAAAATAAGTTCCTCATCCATAAAATTCAGGCCTAACATATTCAACTTTGGTTTTACTTAAGTTTTGTGAAGTTTTCTTTTTTAAACTACTACCAAATGGTTTCCAAAAGAGGGAACATTGTGTGACAGATCAAGCTTCGGTTTCCAATGTCCCTGGAAAAGTGAGCCACGGCTCAGATAATACTTCAAAAATTCTGGTTTGTTAGTGTTTTGCCTTTCTGAATCTTTAGCCACCTTCTGGTCTTTTATGTAAATGGTCTGGCATCTCATTAACCGAACAAAAGAGGAAAAGATTTATAAAAAAATAAAATAAAATGGGCTAAGAGCCACAGTGTGCTCTGCATAGGATATTCCCTCAAAAACACACTAGCAAACCTGAGTCTCCATGGTATCTTTCTATTAACAATTTTCCCACACTCCCACACATGGAAGACGGGGTAGCCAACACCTAGAAGCAAGAGATCTGTGGGGCTCCTGTGCCTCTTCTCAACAACCTTGTCAGGCCTTCCCTCTAGCTGGCAGCATGGTTAGTCCTGTTACCATTCATCCACTCCTTAAATCCTGATCAGATTTCTGACTTGGAAATGTGCAGGCTCATCAGGGAAGCAGACTGTGGAGATCAGCTACTCTCTAACTGCACTCCATCCCACCCCTTTCCATCAAAAACAGTGTAGCTGAAACCCTACATAGGAGTCTTTTTGCAGGAAGACAAAAAAATCCCAGAGACTGTGCCTCATGGATGATCTTCCTGACCCTCATGGAAGCAGAAAGAAAACTACAGCTCTGTGTTAACAATAAGTGGAATTTTGCATTGTATTATTTTCACAACATATAGCTTCTTTTCCGGCTGTTTCTAAGAGCCAGTCTTATTATGTTATATTTGAAGCCCATCCAATACTACATTCATACAACATTGACTGACCAGAAACCTTCAAATAAGCAACTACAATTTAATTCCCCCGAACACATACTGGGAAAATATCTTTTCCAAAATTATCCTTGGGTAATTAATGATAAATGCATTCCATGCCCAAAACTACACAGGCTGAATACAGCTGATGAGTAATTAGATCCTGATACAAAATATACATTGTATGAAAAGTATGTTTTGACAAAAAAAGCAAACAATTATTTTTGAAAAGAACATTTACAAAACCACTTACAAGTGACTGCTTCTTTCCAGTGCTTTAAGGAGTGGTTGGTGACATTTTTAAAATGCAAAGGACTGAGGAAGGCTATGTCACTGCTTTTGTAGCTTGGAAAATGTTTATAATTTCTCAAACTTCCCTCCCATTCTTGCACACATTGCTCAAGCACACGTTCTGCATTTTAAAATGCTGTGCTCAGTCTTTATTTCATTCCATCCCTAATGAGTGACAAACATAAGGAAATTATGGCAATTTGCACCACATGAGCTGCCCCCAAAGACTGCAGTGTGCCATTCTATACCACCCCTTCACCAGGCACAAAATCCTGCCTCCCCCATACAGACCCCTGCAAACAATACCACGGGGAACAAACAGTTTCTAACTTGATGGCAATGTAACGCAACAATCCATTTTGTTATTGTAGAAAGGATGAAAGGCTGGCATTGTTTAATTATATTTCATCCTTTGCAGAGCAGTGCTTTCCTGAATTAAGATATTTCAGTGCAAAAAGGTTAGTAACCTGGACAGCCAGAGTCCACAGTACAAGAAGAGAGGTTTTCTTTCTTTCTTTTTTTTTTAACTAAAGGTTATGTCTTATACTGGAGATAGAAGGTGTAATATCTGGCTTGGGTAGATATGGTGGTGCTAGATAAGACTGCTAAAAATAGCTGTATAGCTGCAGCAGCAAGAGCAGTGGGACAGGCTAGTCGCCGGAGTACAATCCAGGGGTGAAAGTAACTTACTGGTACGCAGGGCGGCTGGGATCCTGAGCAAAGTGTGTGTTGGGAAGGGGGCGGCTTTGGGCTCCCTCAGCCAACCCTTCAAGACTGCCCGGCCCCTGCCGCCTGGGGCTTTGGGAGCAATTTAAAGGCCACAGGCGCGGTGGTGGCAGGTGAGAGCTCTGTGCCCTTTAAATCGCTGCCGGAGCCCTGGGGCAGCTGCCCCTTTTGCCCCCCACCTCATCAGTGGCCCAGCTGATATGGCTGGCACTTTCTTACCGGTACACTGTACTGTACTGGCTTACTTTCACCTCTGGTACAATCCAATTTGACAGTAGGTCTACACTACAAACTTTTGCCAATGCAAATTACAATGGCATAAAGCTGCCACAGTTAATATGTCGTTTGTGCATACGCATACTTGGCTCTTTGTGCTGGTGCTGCGCGTACGAGGCAGGATTGCTTGTGCTGATGCACAGTGCGGTACATCATGGAGAGGTATCCCAGTGTGCAACTCAGACCATCCAGTGCACTGTCTTTGGGGAAGTTTTGGCAATTCAAGGTGGGGCAAAAACAAGTAGCGCAGGGGTGAGTGTGCGGTAAAGTTCCATGTCCACGTTTCTACGACTGGTCTGTAGCCGTGCTTGCACAGGCCAGGTGCTCCAGTAGCTCCTGTCTAGTTCATGCCGGAGCACAAGGTGACTTACGTATCCAGTACCTATCTTACATATCCAGCTCCAGTATCTCCTGTCTAGTTCATGCGGAGCACAAGGTGACTTACGTTGATCTAGTTTTACACTGTAGACCAAACCAGAGACATGGACTCAGGGAGCTAGCGTGACCAGCTGCCTGCATTGCCATGATTACACTGCTATTTTAGTGCACAAGCTTGATCAAAGCTAGCACTTGTACATCTATTCAAGTTGGAAATTACACCTCTAGCAGGAGTGTAGATGTACCCTCTGCGTAGCCACTCGAATGCAAACCTCTACTGTAAACAAAACTTCAACAGTGCTACTTACTCCAGGTAAAAAAACATCAAAAGTCCTTCAAAGAATAGTTCCTTGCTCAGGAAAAAACTATATTCAATTAAAACTGGTTATTAAGTCAAGAATTTATTTTTAAAGTCAAAAGTTACTGTCATGATAGTAAAATACAACTAAACAACCTAGTCACGTGGTGCCAACTCTTGAAAGGTTATTGTGAGTTTCAAGATATTAGGTGTTGTTTCAGCTCCTGAAATCATGCTATTATGGGAGAATCTCAGTTTTCATTTAAAAAAAAACACATATTTGTAGCCTTCAGGGCTAAGGTGAAAAGTTGGAAAACGTGATTCCTAAAGATTTAAAAAGCAAAAGGCAAAAGAAAAAAAAGCTTCAAACTTTATACGTTAAAATCTCATGATTTGGGGGGCATGACTCATGATTTTTGAATGCTCGGGGGTTCACAGTATTGCAGACATGTAGTAACAATTCCATGGCCAAATAAGACTTCTCTGTTATTAGCCGAGTCATCATAAGTGTGGCTACAAAGATATTGCAGTAGTCATCAGGACTAGAACTGAAGATCATCTGGATCCACATGTTCCTTGGGCTAAGGAGACTCTCCATAATCTGCACTACTATTAAAACATGTATTTTAGATCAAGAGAGTGAAGAGAGCAAGGACCCAAACACTTGAGTTGCTCCACAATCTTCTATAGGTGTTAGTCCACCTCATACAGAAGTGCTTATTTTATTAATGTATTTCTGCTTCACTACATGGGGGTTCCATCTCCTAATCACAGTTATTTGTATCTGGACTGGTTGTTATTTTCATGGCACACATACAGAGAAATGGAAGAAAAACATAAATATGCTTCTGGGAGGTTGCAATGAGACACTACTTTATTTCTCACAACCCAGAACTCTCAAGGGTATGTCTACACTACAGCTGCTACAGTGACTGAACTGCAGATGTGCTGCATTACAGGTGCATCCATATCGACAGAAGGGATTTTTCTACCAATGTAGTTAACCCACCTCTCCAAGAGGTGGTAGCTAGATTGATGGAAGTACGACTTCCATCAAACTAGCCAAGTCTATCCTAGGGTTAGATCAACCTAATTACACTGCACATGCTGCAGAATTTTTCACAGCCCTGAGCGATGTAGCTAAATTAAATGTAGACCAGGCCACCCACCCATACCAGGCTGCTTACCTAAGGCAGAGATGCACAACACAGCCCACCTTGCCCCAGTCCAGCTCTTTTCAGTCACCCAAGACGACTCAGGTCACATGGCTTCTCTGAGAGCCCCCTAGCCTTGGAAGCAGGACTAGGAAACCCTTTATAATTTAAGTGATTTCTTGTCATTTTAATCCAGTTTCAATGCATCACATTGTTGTTGGTAGATTCTTAATTACAAACTCTTGAGCAGTGACTGTTTTTCCCTTATAAGTTCTATACAGCACTGAATAGTGTCCTCTGCACTCACTCAATAGTCATCAGCTAATACGTAGGTAGGACAGTACAGTGTTACACATGTACAATCCACTCAATTACAATTAATGCCAGGGACTTAGAGCCATGCTCTGCTCTCAGTTACTCTTGTAGTCAAATTTCAAAATATAAAAGGGAAAATTGTCAATTACATTTTCAGATTTTTTTTTCTGTTTTTTGACACACGCAACTAGTGGAATTTTGGAAACAAACACAAATGCATTTTTAAAAATGAATGATTTCACCCCTTCCCTCTCCCAAATAAATCTAATCTTCTGGAACTTTTCTGACATCAATAAGCAGTACCTTTATCCCATACTCTTTTTATTCAGTATAGTTGAGGGGAAGAAAACCCCCAACACAGGTGCTGAAGTGCACAATCCAAACCTTTCCCTGCCTCATCCGCTCCATCACTACCATTAGCACCTCGCTCTAACCTACATGCAGGCTGAGACAAACAGACCAATATCCAACTTCCTTTTCTCCGTTACTTCTTGTAAAACCAAAAAACTGCATAAAGTTTTAATTTTGTTTTATTTGTAATAGTAACTTTTAAGGCATCATTGTACTAAAATGGAGGTTTATAAAACGGGGAAATTAAAAAGAAAACATAACATGCTTTTTAAACTGATATAAGAAAACATTAAATATTTTCTTTAGCATTTACAGGAAGATAATGGGTAGAGGGTTTTATTTACTAAACCTCTAAGTTTCATGATCAATATTCTAATATTGTCAAAAATAGATATATACTGTATCTGGAAAGAGAGAAACCTATACAAATGATACTAGTCAATAGCTATGACTCACTCAATGAAAGCTCTCAAACAAATCTAAATCTCCTCTTCAGTGGTTACAGAAACAACTGTGCAGTTTCCTTTTCCCATCTGTGACATAGGCATTAGCACAATGCTGGCTTCCTGGGGAAGCAGTAGGGTACAGAAAAACATAAATTTAACATAAGGACAGTTTAGATGAGAACTTCTAGTTACACTAGTTGCTGTGAACTCCATATCCTACAAACTGGCTTTACAGAAGGGCTTTACCCTCCAAGAAATACTTTTACAAGCATATGACTGTTTACGAATAAGACCAGGCACATACTATAGATAAAGATCCAAATATGGATTTAAACTTGAAAAAGTTCAGGTTTCCGGAATATAAACATCTGTTTGCCTCCTGTACACAGTTCAAATGATTGTAATATAATCTAATTTAAGATAATACTGCATTTTTTAAAAAAATGTTTGCTTGTTGTTGTTTTTTAACAAGCATAATGTTATATTCTAACTATAGTGAAAACTACCTCAGAATGATGGGAAAAGAAAGCTAAGTCACTTCCCGTGACCAGCTACAATATCTGACTCATCCTCATTTTCTGGCCTTTATCTCTGAAGTCTTTAGTTTTCTTTCAAGTCCACAACATGTCCGTACTACCATAACAAGGTGCAGTTTGAATAATCCAGTGGCCCAGGAAACCTGTATTCTAGTCCTCATTTTGCCCTTGGCTCACTGTGTGATCTTGGGCCAGTCCTTTTAAGTATTGCCATCAATCAGTTTTGTTATCTGTTAAAAAAGACAATGCCAACCCACTTTGTGAAAGGTTTCCATATCTTCATACGTGTGCCCAGTATTATTGGTAGCCTGAAGTAAGCAAAAGCTTTGAACCAACTGGAGAAAGTACATAATTTCAGAATACAGATTTACTAAGCAATTGGACTCTCTCCTATAATCTGAGAGAGTCCATAACTGAGAGTGAAATGCAATCCAGCTATTCTATATCCCTTTCATGGAGCTTAATTTTGGCAGATGACTAGTGACTGTTCATATTAAGGTTCTGTCCAGCTGGAAGCAGAACTTTTCACTCTACAATGACATTTAAACATAGCTGTTGCTAGCAGAATTCTATCTTTTTAAAAAACAAATATTGGTAAGGGAATACTTTGAGAAATAGCATATAGTTTTCATGAGACCCATACTTCAGTAGATCCTAGTGTATACCATGACTTCATAAAAAGGATCTAACTTGTATATAAGAGTTTGCAGGATCCGTGCCCATTACATCGGAGTACTCCTACTGAACTGTTTGCAGAATCAGGGCCATATCAGGTGAAAAAAAGGTCTGACTACCCTGGTGCCAGAGGTAAACAGCTACCATCACCATGCACGTGGTAAACACTTTTGGTGCTGCCGCCAGGCCGAATGGGAGGACTGCAAACTGGCAGTGGTGGGGCCTCACAGTAAACCAGAGGAAGATCGCTATCAGGAAATATGCATCCTTCAAGTCGCGGGTGGCATACCAGTCTCTCAGATCCAGAGAGGAGATAATAGAAACCACAGAAACTATGTGGAACTTTAGCTTCTTTAGGTACTTGTTGAGTTCTTGCAGATCCAGGATGGGCTGTAGACTGCCCTTGGTTTTTGAGATTAAAAAGTACTGGGAATAGAATCCCCTGTTTCTGTACTCAAGAGGAATTTCTTTCACCACACCCAGTCGAAATAACCCCTTTACCTCCTATGTGAGGAGACTCTCGTGAGAGTGGCCCCTGAAGAGGAACGGGGAAGATGGGTAGGTAGAAAGGAACGGGAGGGTATAATCCTGCTCAACCGTGCTGAGACCCATCGTTCCGAGATTATAGTTGTCCAGACAGGGAGGAAGCGGGAAAGGCAGTTAGAGAACACAGGGAAGGATGGATCCAGGGAATAGTTTGGTAGGTCGCCTTCAGGTGTACCCTCAAAATGACCATTGGTCCCACTGCTTATTACCGGTTGAGCCCGACTGGCCAAAGGATGGAGGTGGGTCTTGAGTCCCTCCATCAGTACCCCTGGTGCGTAGACTAAAGAGGGCTCCACTGAGCCTGCCTCTCTCATCCTGAGGCAGGACGGCCGTGGGTGGGCGAATGCAGGCAGGACATCCCTCTCAATGAGGAACAGTACTGCTGAGGTGGGGACACAAACATAGGTCCCAACACGTGTTTTCCCTGAAACTAGAGTACCGCAGAAGACGGTGAGGACAGCACCGGGAGGGTCAGGATCTCCTGAGCTGCTTGAAGGGCTTTGGGTGTTTATGGCACCTGAAGCTGATCACTATCCAGAGTCACAGGCATGGCATGGGATGGGTTGCACCAGTCGACTTGAGCTAGGGACCAACTTCCCAAGGGGAATGTTGAGTTGCCCTACACAGGTCTTGGCTCTTTCCCTACCCCGTCCATTCCCTACAGGAGGTGGGAGATCTTCCCCTCTCGGTCTTTTTTGGCTTTTTGACTGGAGCCATGGAAGTCTCCGGGGGAGCACTGCCCATGGAGGCCATGGTGCTCAGTGCGGAGTCAGACCGCTACTCTGGTGCCGGAGTGAGTGCCGACTCCATTAGAAGTGCTCTTCGATGGATATCATGCTGCTTCTTCATCCTAGATTTGAAGGACTTGCAGATATAGCACTTGTCTCTTATGTGCCCTTTGGATAAGCACCTTAGGCAGCTGGTATGTGGAACGTGGTCAGACATAGGCCATTTGCAGCGATCGCAGGGCTTAAAGCCAGGACCCCCCAGTTTGGGGCTAATGGAGAGTTTGAGAATTACTACTAAGGGTAACTACTATGTATAGCTATTTTACAGGATTTCAAAGTTCACAAGCATACAGAGAAGGAATCAATGCTTCCCGAAGCAACAGATGTTCCAGCACAGTTACTGGTGGCAAGAAGGAACTGAGGGTGGGGGGAGCTGGTGGCGCCCCTTATTCCACGCCATTCGGGAGTCACTCCAGAAGGTGCCAGAGCCAGTCCTCAACAGATACTGCTGAGGGAAAAACTTCTGGCACCGGTGCATGTGGTGAGCATACGCACCTAATATGGAATGGACGTGCGCAAGCACTCGAAGAAGAACCAACGCTTTCCTCCACTCAAATGTGTAATAAATTAATGTCTTCAAGAAATCACCCAGGAATCTTCAGACACATTGAATCCATTTACAGGAACAGAAATGCATGACCAATTTAGAACTATTAGCAATGAAATAAATTACAAAACATATGTAATTTCTTGGCAATTAAATGCTTTTGAGTTTTTTTTTTTTTTTTTTTTTTTTTTAAAAAGACAGCTAGGACCCAGAAATCACCCACCAGATTAGAACAACTTTAAGTGGTTACATGAGCTAAATTATTTTACTGTGTCTAACTGAATAGATGTGTTTAATAAACATGTGCTGAAAAGTTTCACTGTGTTCGTTCTCTCACCTAACAAAACCAAAACACATAGAAGACTAGGTTTCATTCCGGGCTAGTTGCTTGTTATGACTTTAATGCTTTGCATAAAATTTTACTGCAGGATGGGCTGGTATTCAGGTCAGAAATAACAAAAATGATGCAGTCACTACTGTCCCTAACCAAAAGACATGAAATCTATTTTAACGTAGTACATGAACTGTGCATGCACCACAGGACAATGAATGAGTAGAGTACTTACTGAAGTAGCAGTGGTCTGGCCTCTGAATTTCCCTTATGAGGTTAGCTACAACTTACAAACCTGTAAAGATTCATTAGAATCTTAAAACTAAGGAGACCAGAAGTCACATAAGACCACATGTATGGGAAATACAGGGATGCTTAATTGGTGGCTAATGGGAGAACTTAGGTTTTTGGGAAGAGCACTGAATAGGTCTCCTACCTCCTATTGGACCTGCAGAGTTTGATTTGGGACCCCAGCATGGTGTGTCTCCACTGAACTGTTGTGTCTTTTGGCATGCCTGAAACAATGATTCACTGCATCTCAGATTCCAAAAAGCATAAGATTGTGCAACAGGTCACTGTGGATGATCATACCACCCCTGCCACAAACTCAGGATATATCATTCATAATTTAAACAGACGGCAGGTCAGTTTAAAAGAATGAAGTGGGCTGCACTGAATTTAGATGGAGTTGTGAAGGAGGGGACTTCAATCCAGCTGTTAAATAAATACATTATTTTACACACACCCATGACAAGTGGCCCCACTGTGAAATCTCCTGCACACCCAATTCAACTTCCCTCATGACAAATGCCCTCTTACTTTGGTCATGGCCCTCAACATTCTTATCACTTGGATCTATATTGTTCAGCCTTGGCCATCCTTGGTCTAGAAATATATGGGTGGGGGAGAAAGGGGAGATGCCTTTTTTCTTCACCCACAAAAATACAAATGGTTGAACTGTAACATTTACAATATATCAGATGGGAGCATTAAAGATCTGGGTAACAAACCCCAGGCACATTGACCATGGAGATTGACCCCCAGTCAAAAGTCATTGAAAAAATGAGTAAATTAGGTTCAGTTCTCAGCCAAGCTACAGCCATTTAATAAGAAACCTTAGGACTTCAAAAGTGTCCCTACCTTCCTCTAGCTATCAGCCCAGGCAAATAATGGCTTAAGGTGAAAATGTAATGGACTGGTCTTGATGAAAATGTCAAATTTCATTGTCTGTCACAGAACAATAGAACAATCATTCTAGCTGTGGAAATTATTTATTTATCCTAAACAAATACTTAGCAGAGCCTGTGCATATTTTGTGACGAATGATGTTCACTGTAATTTGTTTTTATTTACAAACTGTGTGATGTTAATTCTTTGCACAACTGCTATTAAAACCCCAAATCTTCTACCAATATCAAGCACGCCTGCAATGGTCTTGGATCTTGATTAGCCATGATATGGAACCAAAACACCAGCGCATTCAGACATAGAAAATACAAATATGATTTAATAACATACAAATAGAGAGATGTCCTCTACACAATTAGTTTTGCTGCCGGTGTTTGGCCACAGTGAACGTCTCTCAGCATCAGTATACCGTATTTTTCGCCCTATAAGACGCACTTTTTCTTCCCCAAAACGGGGGGGGAAAAGTTGGTGCGTCTTATAGGGCGAATGTGCGCCCCGGTTCCCCCCTCCCCGCCGCGGGCGGGCTGCCGGGAGCGTCCCGGTTCCCCCCTCCCCGCCGCGGGCGGGCTGCCGGGAGCGTCCCGGTTCCCCCCTCCCCGCCGCGGGAGGGCTGCCGAGGTTCCCCCCTCCCCGCCGCGGGCGGGCTGCCGGGAGCGTCCCGGTTCCCCCCTCCCCGCCGCGGGAGGGCTGCCGAGGTTCCCCCCTCCCCGCCGCGGGCGGGCTGCCGGGAGCGCTCCCGGCAGCCCGCCCGCGGCGGGGAGGGGGGAACCTCGGCAGCCCGCCCGCGCGGCAGGGACGGGAGAGCGAGGCGCTTTTTTTTTTTTTTTTTGTCCGGCTTTTTTATTAAAAAACGAGGGGGCGTCTTATAGGCCGGAGCGTCCTATAAGACGAAAAATACGGTAATTGATGTTTTTTGTGGAGGATGAAAGCTGATTTTACTGTGTACAGTTTGCCTTCTCAGCACAGTTTCAAATGTTAGGACAGCTGTACCATACCCCCGATTCCACTCAATAACACTGCTCGAATTCATAAACAGGTGAAGTGGCAATCAGGGGAAAACAAAACAGTGTTCACGGTATACATTAGAGCCCTGCGCAGGACTATTTTAAAAATCTCGCTCCCGTCTCGCAATACCTATTCCTGCATTGTTTCTTGCATTTTTATCCTGCTCCCACCTGCAAAAACCTTAGATCCTACAAATCCCACAAGAGAGACAAACTGCTACTGCTAACTACTATTAAAAAGAAACAAAAACAATGGTCAATACTTTAATTCCTGTTATAATTGACATCAAATCTTTTTCTATCCCTTGCTTAAATTTAAGTATGAAAACCTTTATTAGAAAAGATTTAGTGTTTTCCTGCAAATTATCACAGTCCGGGTTTTTTACCCACCCAACCCCACCTGTAACAAAGTATGTTACCTACTCTTGCTGTTATGGCAGCAGGTTCTGCGGGATCCCAGTCCCGCCGCAGGCTCTAGTCTACATCTTTTGATGTAATAATGAATAGTATCATAAAGATATCACTCCCAAACAGCTTTACCTTAGCTTACGGAGCTGTTTGACTTGTCAAATAATATAAAATATTATTAGCTAGTACACAATTAACAATCCCCTGCTAATACAACATACACAGATCTTCACCATTTTTTTGCACATTTTTCTCTCATTTTATTCCTATGCCGTCTGACATTCTGACTTGCCAGACTGACTGGGAGGTCTGGTGCCTGCTTCTTTCAAATCCTACAACACTAACAATTGTCCATCATCATAGCTGTTCTAAGCAGAGAAAAACAACAACACTGAAGTGCTCAAGTCTGTCATCTTTGACTTTCTTGTTCCCAAGGGGTCTATGGATTGAAAGCTATGTTCACTGGGTGAAATTAATTCCTACGCAGAGAGCTTGCATAAGACCTGTAAGTAATTCAGGTCTCAGGTAACTACTCAAAATATAGCAAATGTCCTGGCAAACAGTCTCCAAGTGACAGTACAATCCCCTATCACCAGTATGGACTGGGACTCCTAAAAAGTTGTATGGTTTGACTGTGAATGGGGAAGGTTGAATTATTTCAGATAACACAAAGAACTATTGCTGCAATCTGTGTGATTCTGGTCAGAGGTGGGGCAGAGGAGGTGAGGAAACATCTGCAGGCCATTTTCATGCCCTGATATTGAGAGTTACACCCCTGTACATCTAGTCCCTACTAAAAGTCCTGCTGCAGCACTGGTATATCCTGACCATGTTACTTATCACTGTCCATAGCCTGACATAATTCTAGACTAAGGCTCGCGGCATGGGGAGAGCATGTACTGTTTGGACTCATCTGTCTTACCCTGCAGTAGATGTGACAACCAACACTTGCCTGGAGGATTGTGGGACTCACTTGAGGGTAGGGCTATGAAATACTTGTGAATGTTTTTTTGTTTGGGTTTTTGTTTTTCCAGGAAAAAACAAACCCAGTGTGTGTTTGGTTTGGGGAGCAGATTTATTTTTAATTTGATCAGGTTTTCCTCACCCTCCAGGTTCTCTGATATTTTACATTTCTCTCTCTCTAATGGTCTGAAATGATTTAAATGAAAATCCCCTTCTCTCCCCATGCCATATTGCCTCAGTTGCCCTCAGCAAGTGCACATGATCTGGAGTCCCATTTGTTTAAGTGTAACAGGGAGCTGGCCAGGAGGTTCTGAGCCAGGCCCCTGTTAGCCCAGATCCAATTAAGAAGTATTAATTGGATCTGGGCTGAGTATACCCCACCTAATTGCTTGAAGAGAAGCACCTGCGTGGGGGCTTTATTAGCAGGAGGCTATATAGGGCTGGCAGGCAGGAAGAGGGAGGAGGAAAGGGAGAAGCCAAAGGCAGTGCATCCCTGCTGGCTGGAGAAACTAGCCATCCCCCAGATTGCTGGTTTGGAGCAGACTGTAAATAGAAGGGGGTGGGAGCTGACACTGAAAATAAAAAGCACTGGTGATTGCACTCAGAAGGGGTCTCTGGCTGATTTGTTGCCAGGGCAAGTGAATACATCATTAAAATAAGAGAATGCAGGCAGTTAGCAGGTTATTCTCCTTGAGGGCCACTCAGTTTTGGAATACAGTCCCCAGCCTGGTCCCAAATAATCTATTTTATTAGCTCTTGGGGAGATCCTAAAGATCAGAGAGATGTTTTTAGATGCTGGATTATGACTGCTGAGGGGAAGGGAAAAGATGAGGGCCAACGAAGACAGTGTGGCCTACTGAACACAGGAGCGGGACTCAGGTGATCTGGGTTCTATTCCTGGCTCTACCATTTGCTGCTGGATGACCTTGAGTAACTCACTTTGCCTTTCTGTGACTCAGTTTCCCCATCTATAAAACAGATAATGATAGTTCATTTGTAAAATATTTTGAGATCTACTGACAAAAAGTACCATATAAGAGTCCGGTATTATTACCTGGTCTCTATTAATGCGTATTCAGTAATGCAAAAGTTACAGAACTATGTCTAGAAAGGAAGGAGAATGGTGACTGGAGAGAAAAGCAGGCTATGGAGTAGAATCATCTATCATTAGATACTGGAGAGAGGGGTATGTGAATGAAGTTGAGAACTCCTAGGGGCTTGGGTTTGATAGAAACCTCTGGAAGATCATTTGATCATGAAGTTCTATAGAAAACTGGACAGCTCATCTTATTTTTCAGCCTTGCCCATGTTGAATTGACTAGGTGGTCTTTTCTCTTTCTAATTGTGGTAATACAGAGAACACATCACAGGACACCACCAGTACCAGGTCGAGTAACTGAGAACACCGACCAGGGAAATAATCCACTTCCTCCCTTTCCTGATGAACCAAAGGACACACCCCCACCCATCTACAACACTACTGACTTGGACTGTTAATACATTCCATGGAGGACGTATCTGAGCTCATTTATTCATTGATGCTTTAAAAACTCCCACACCCCAATCTGGATCTATGCTGGTTATGTGATATGCGTGTACCTCGTGAATCTTGTAACTGATACTTGCAGTCACCCATAACTCAATCCTGACCCCAGATGTATAGAACCTTCCTTCTTAACTTGTGTAAATTTGATTTTAAACATTAGCTTTAATAAAAATTTTAAATCAGGAAGCTGCTGATTAATGCTGTGAACAGCTGATTAGTGGTTAGGGATTACCAAATATCAGGGCATGAATTTATCAGACTCAACATACAGTTGAAGGCAGTGGTAGGAAACACATGCCTGAAAGGGCTGAAGGAATGAAAAAAAATTTCTACAGTGAAATGTAAATACACTACGGAATACCTAAGTAGCAAAATGGAAAGCATTCAACCTCATCTTAAGAGCTGCCTCACAAGGCGAAAGAAGGTGGGAACACCAGGGTTGAGATTTGTAGGGCATTTAGCCTACGTTTGTCACAAATAAGTAAGTAAGTAAGTTGTCACAAATAGATGGGTCATTCCTGTGGCATGATTATTCCTCCACGGCACGGCAGAGAGAGATTCCCCTACATTCCACTGCAGTTCAACACAGCAACCTCCGCTGTAGTGAGTTAGTTGCAGCAGAGGAGTTCATTCAGGGCCAATCGCGGTTAACTGCTGTGGCATTCTGTGCAGTGTTTTGCTCAGAGAGAGCATGGTGTGTATGGAAGTTACTGCAGTCTCTCGCAGCAATATTTCTGCTTCCCTTTTTGCACAGTCCCCCAGCCCATTTGTTCACAGTTTAGTTTCCACTGGCAGCAAAAAGCTTGGGGCACTGAGACCTACACTTTCAAAAGTGGCTATTTAATTTTGGCTTCCCAATTTGACACACAAAGATCAAAGATCTTTCAGCGGGTCTGAGCACCTGCAGCTCCCACTGATGTCAGCTGACATTGTGGCTGCTCAAAATCTCAGAAGAACCAATGCCTTGTTGTGAAGTTGGACACCCAAAATTGCAGTACATGTTTAAAAATGTAGGCCCATATAAATCAAGATAAATAAACATATGAACATAAGGGTTTCAGACCTCAAACAAACCTATTCAGACCAAGATCTACATATATGCAAAAGCTCCAGTTAATCAGAATTAATCATTTTTTCACTGACATTACTAAGGAAGCTAAAATTTAGTAAAAATTGAGAATAGTAGTCTCCCTACATTTTAGATATACAGTCCTACAGAATTAGGGCCCTACCAAATTCATGTCTATGAAAAACATCACGGACAGTGAAATCTGGTCTCCCTCTGAAATCTGGTCTTTGGTATGCTTTTATCCTATACTACAGAGATTTTGGGTCTCCTGACCCAAAAGGGAGTTGCCAGGGGGAGGTGTCACAAGGTTATTTTAGAAGGGTTATGGTATTACCACCCTTACTTCTGTGCTGTCTTCAGAGCTAGGCCGGATGGATAGCAGTGGCCGTTGCCTGGACACTCAGCAGCAGCACAGAAGTAAAGATGGCATGGTATGGTATTGCCACCCTTACTTCTGCACTGCTGCCTTCAGAGCTGGGCAGCCGGAGTGTGGTGGCTACCGACTCAGGGCCCAGCTCTGTAGGCACCAGCGCAGAAGTAAGAGTGGCAATACCATACCATGCCATCTTTACTTCTGTGCTGCTGCTGCTGCCGGCAGCTCTGCCTTCAGAGCTGGGATCCCAGCCAGCAGTCACCACTCTCCAGCTGCCCAGCTCTGAAGGTAATGCTGCCACCAACAGCACCGCAGAAATAAGGACAGCAGTATTGCAACCTCTTGTACAAAAAAAAGAAAAGAAAAAAACCTCTCATACAAAAAGCTATCCTGATAGAGGGTTGTTTCTGTCAGTATAGCTCATGTCATTTTGGGAGGTGGTTATTTCTATATTGATAAAAAAACTCTTTCCGTCAATGTACACTTAGGCTACACTAAGGGGCTCTGCCAACACAGCTGTGCCAACACAGGCACCGTCCATCGTGTACCCAGAGCCTCAGTATTAGGAGGACACAATCCTAAATTTCCCATTGTTTGGTCCAGTGGGGAAAAAAAATAAAATAGATAAAATCCTACCAATTCTATGTTGTTTAAAACTTGGTTCAAGTCAGCATAGAGGCAGCTATTGCTCATATTCACAACCAAACCATTAGCCTTCCTGGTTGTATTCTTATGCTGCACCTCTTTTGTGACTCCAGATGCAAGAATGAAAAAAAAAAAAAAGGGAAAATTTGTGTACTGTACATGAAGTCCAATTGGGTTTATTGATGGCTGAAAAGAAAGAGCTGAATGAAAAGGACGTTTTTCTTAAACAGCAAAGCAGATAGCATCTTTCTTTCAGGTTAAGAACCAGATGTATGTGCCAAGGTTCAAAACTGAAGGGAAGCAGTGACTTTCACGTCTGAAGACTTGGGTTGAAATCTCAATTTAGTTGGCAAAGGAAAATGAATTTTGTGGCCACCTTCTAGTTCTCTTTTTTCCATACCCCAAAATTACTACAAAATCCATCACAGTTAGCAGGCTGCATGTGCAAGAGCTACAGAGTGGAAGTGAAAGCTTGTTGAGTCTTGGGGCTCAGATACATTGGGAGAGTTAATGGGAGAAACTGTATGATGTGCGTGCTTGCAATCCCTCTGGCTCAAAATCAGCACTGAGTCCTTTACTTTCATGAGCATTAAATGTCCTCACAAATTCTAAAGTCTAAACAAAATACAATCCCAAACACACACACACACACACACACACACAGCTAAAAGAGAATCGAACATTCTGAACAAAATGTGCACTAGACTTTTCCAGAATGTATGTCTGTACTCAATGGACTGCAGTAACAGAACACTGCAATATGAAATATTATGGGGAAAATTTTCAAACACACCTAACTGACTTCAATTCCTAAGTCTCATTTTCAAAAATGACATAGGTCATTGTCATGTTTAAGGGTAACTGGATGTTGTTTAGAAGGCCAGGTTATGAGCTAATTAGTCCCTTCTGGCCTTAAAAAGTATGAACATCTAATATATGTCTTTACGTTTTTATATGCATTTTGGAGATACTAAAAAAAAAAAATGTAGGGTAAAATTTCAAAAACATCCAAGTGACTTTGGAGCCTATGTCTTGTTTTGAAAAGTGATTTAAACTCCATATGCCTTATTGAAAGTCAATGGAATTTAGGCTCCCAAGTAATTTAGGCACTTCTGAAATTTTTACCCAAAGATACATGATAAAAATAGGACAGGGCCCAGTAGTACTTTTCATCAATAGTTCTCTAAGCACTTTGCAAAGATTGGTAAGCATGACTCTCTCTTAGATGGGGAAAAATGAAGTATAGAAAGGTTCGTGGACTTGCCCAAAGGGACACAGGTGAGCGAGTGGCACAGAATAGCACTTACATCTTCTGACGCCCAATCCCATCCTACACTGAATAATATTGTCTAATAAATGAATTGCCTGCCCAATCACTGACCTGCTTGGAAATGATACATGCTTGCCAGGATAAACTTGACTGTCAGAATCACAGCTCACACCTAGTATATTGCATATGTAGTTTAGACCATACCTCATTATTTCTCATAACTCAGACAATGTCCAATAGTTTGTCAGTCTAAATTATATTGACACCCCCTTCATGGCCCCTTTACTTGCCAAAACAGTGTAAAGGAGTCTGCATATAAATGAGAAGAAGGTTCCAATGTATTTATCCAGTTAGAAAGAAAACTGTTCTTAATCTCTTTGTCGAGACTTTTCAAATATAACTATCGACACTCATCCTTCCCACCTTGAAATCCACGACTGGGTTGTGTTTATGATAAAAAAAAGGTAAATAAAAAAACAACAACAGAGTACAGAACAAATCTCTGAACTCATCAGAAAGTTTTCATTGCCTGAGTCTGCAAATACTGAGAACTGAAATCCCTTGCATTGTTTATCAGTGTTTCAGTGCAAACTCCAAGGAGACAGACAATCAGTATACAATGTCCAACAGCAACTTGCAAAGGGTTTTTTTCCTTACAAAAAAGCACATTGCATTACACCGATACTCTGTGATTTACATGGGCATCCAGTTTGTTTCTGGGTTAAATTAAAGGGGTTGGTTTTAACCAATAAAGCCTTAAATGGATTGTGTCTTAGTTGTCTCAGAAATGAATTCTTAACCCATACAAACAAAAGAGTAATTGAGATCAGGTGAGGTGCTTGACTAATGGTTCCAAAGTTTCTGTGAGGAGGTTTGCAGGCAAGGCATTTTCAATGAGAACTCCTTGGCTATAAAATTCACTTCCCCAGTTGGTTCACCAACGCCTGAATTAGCAGACTTTCTGTTCATAGTGCAAGAGCGGTCTGTTTTGTCAGGGTCTCTCTGTCTCTCTTTTTTAGAAAGAGGGAGCAGAGGAGGATGAGTGAGGCAACGGAAGCACCAACTCTGGAGCATGTCCCCTCATGGTACTGCAGACATACCACCCTCAGTTCCCTCTTGCATTTCCACAATAAGTTGTTCCCAGACCAAATTATTTAACATAATATTCCCCCTGCCTGGCGTCCAGTTTAAGGATTTATGAATATACAGGTTCCCTTGGCTCCTCAGGACCAAAATCTTGTCCTAGCTCAGGAGTGGTCTACCTGTAGCTCCGGACCCACATGCGGCTCTCCAGAAGTTAATATGCGGCTCCTTGTATAGGCACCAACTCCGGGGCTGGAGCTACAGGCGCCAACTTTCCAGTGTGCTGGGAGGGTGCTCATTGCTCAACCCCTGACTCTGCCACAGGCCCTTCCCACACTCCACCCCTTTCCGTCCCCTCCCGAGCCTGCCATGCCCTCGCTCCTCCTCCTCACTCCCCAGAGCCTCCTGGACGCCACAAAACAGTTGATGGGGAGGAAGGGAAGGCTTGGTGGGGTTCTTGGTGGGTGGGAGGTGCTGGGAGCAGGGGCGGCGGGAGCATATGGGAGGCTGCTGACATATGACTATGGCTCTTTGGTAATGTACACTGATAATTCTAGCTCCCTCCCAGGCTCAGGTTGTCCATTCTTGTCCTAGCTAAAGGGAGTCCACAGCCCTCTGCCGGGGGCTGTGTACTGGTTTTCCCTGGTGCAGAAAATCTATATCCCTGACTTCTGGGGCTATGACAGGGTTAAAGCCAGCTTTCCTGGCACACCCCTAGACTGGTTTCAGCCCTGCTTCATACGTTTTGTCTACACTACATAGCTTTTAGAGACACTCAGTTGGGTTGCTTATTGATACCTAGCTTTGTTCCTTCGCAGAAACAAAGACCACCTTTTCCACTGCATTCTTTTTTTTTTCCCGGTGATGTGGCTGCCTGGTCAAAACAAGCTGCACGTCCTCTGGCCAGCCACAGGAAAAGATGTGATTGCTGTGTCAACTAACAGGAAGCCCCTAGCCCCAAGAGAGATGAAAATAAGCAGGCTGAGAAACAAGTTAACTTTTGACCCATGATAATGCCTGCACAGAACGCCAAGCTCAACAAATAGCAGGATCCAATGGGCTATAGTTTTTCAGCTCCATGAATAAGGGTTTTTGAGTGCTACATTCCCAGTGTGTCTTCTCCATTTGAGAAGTCTCCAACCTCACGGCACAAAGTGGCTGGCATCAAGTAATACAAGAATGAATTATAAAAGCTGCTTCCCATCAGTGCTCAGCAGCTCTTCTCCCTTCTTGAAACCACTGATCTGATGGGCAGAAAGCAGAAGTGACAGTTGCACTGATCAGCTCGTGAGTGCAAAGCTGAGTTCCTGAACACCACTCAGTGAATGGGAACGGAGTCCTGATTTTGCAAGGCCTGTCAGGCCTGGGAAAGATCAGAGAGGAGGAAGGAAGAGGCACTAAAGCAGGATGTTCTCAAAACTTTTTTTTTTTTTGTTACAGTGTGGGCCACGTTTCAACACGGAGGTGGTCTACTGGACTCACCATCCCCCTTGCCTTTTACAATTGCACCTCCCACTTTCCCTACGGTACCATTCACATTTACAGAGCAACTAGAGCAAGGAAAAAGAACTTTAGAAAAACCTTTGAAATGTGTTTGAGCTAGGATGACCAGATGTCCCGATTTTATAGGCACAGCCCCAATTCTGGGGTCTTTTTCTTATATAGGCTCCTATTATCCCCTACCCCCATCCCCATTTTTGACATTTGCTGTCTGGTCACCCTAGTTCAGTGATGGCGAACCCGTGGCACGCGTGCCACTGCCGGCACGCCGAGCCGTCTCTGTGGGCACGCCGCTCGCGAGCCAGATGTGGCTCTTTTGAGCCTGTCATCTGGCTCGCGCGGCGCTCTCTGTCCGCGAGGCTGGGGGGCGGGGGAGGCGGTGTGGCGCGGCGCTCTCTGTCCGCGAGGCTGGGGGGCGGGGGAGGCGGTGTGGCGCGGCGCTCTCTGTCCGCGAGGCTGGGGGGCGGGGGAGGCGGTGTGGCGCGGCGCGGCGCTGCTGTGACCGCGAGGCTGGGGGGCGGGGGAGGCGGTGTGGCGCGGCGCGGCGCTCTCTGTCCGCGAGGCTGGGGGGCGGGGGAGGCGGCGCGGCGCGGCGCTCTCTGTCCGCGAGGCTGGGGGGCGGGGGAGGCGGCGTGGCGCGGCGCTCTCTGTCCGCGAGGCTGGGGGGCGGGGGAGGCGGTGTGGCGCGGCGCTCTCTGTCCGCGAGGCTGGGGGGCGGGGGAGGCGGTGTGGCGCGGCGCTCTCTGTCCGCGAGGCTGGGGGGCGGGGGAGGCGGTGTGGCGCGGCGCTCTCTGTCCGCGAGGCTGGGGGGCGGGGGAGGCGGTGTGGCGCGGCGCTCTCTGTCCGCGAGGCTGGGGGGCGGGGGAGGCGGTGTGGCGCGGCGCGGCGCTCTCTGTCCGCGAGGCTGGGGGGCGGGGGAGGCGGTGTGGCGCGGCGCTCTCTGTCCGGGAGGCTGGGGGGCGGGGGGGGGCGGTGTGGCGCGGCGCTGCTGTGACCGCGAGGCTGGGGGGCGTGTCGCTCCTCTCCTTCCCTCGCTGGAGTCGGGTCACAGCAGCGTGACCCAGCGAACAAGTAAGCGCCGGGGGGGGGGGGGGGGAGTAAGCGGTGTGCAAGGGGGTGTTGGGGGAAGGCTGGGCTGGGAGCGGGGGTAAGCGGTGTGGGGGAGAGACCGGGCTGGGTGGGTCAGTTGGGGGGAGGTTGGAGGAAAGGAGGTTTGGGGGGGAGAGACCGGGCTGGGTGGGTCAGTTGGGGGGAGGTTGGAGGAAAGGAGATTTGGAGGGGAGAGACCTGGCTGGGTGGGTCAGTTGGGGCGTGGGTGGGAAGGAAGGAGGTTTTGGGGGGAGAGACTGGGCTGGGTGGGTCATTTGGGGGGTGGGTGGAAGGGAAGGAGGTTTTGGGGGGAGAGACTGGGCTGGGTGGGTCATTTGGGGGGGTGGGGGGGAGGGAAGGAGGTTTTGGGGGGAGAGACCGGGCTGAGTGGGTCAGTTGGGGGGGGTGTACAGTTGTTTTTTTTTTGTTTTGTTTTTTGTTTTTTTGTTTTTTTCAATTAAAAAAAATGTTTAATGGAAAGCTCTGTTACTGTGTTTTTCTTTTTAAACAAAAGCTGTTAGTTTGAAAAACTGTATGAATTGTTTTTTCTAAACTAAAACCTCATTATTTAGGTTTAATTGCAGTGTTGGCACTGAAAAAAACAAGTCGTTTTGGTTTGCAGTTTGGGCACTCGGGCTCAAAAAGGTTTGCCATCACTGCCCTAGTTTGAGCAGCTGGAGCGAAGGTGGAGAAGCCTGCTCCATGTGATCAGCCAGCTCTAAAGACAGCCAGCAACTGCTCTGCTGACCACTGCCAGTGGTCTGCAGACTGCAGTTTGACTGCTTCTGGGTTAGAGGGAGAAGATTGCAGATCTGATCCTCCTTACTTTTATACTAGTAAACCTGAACTAACACCAGTGAAGACAAGGTGTGTAAACAGAATCAGGCCCTTAATGAGAAGAAAGAGTAAAAAAAATAAGCTAACCTGAGGGAAGAGAGACACTAAAATTACAGGAGGGAAGATATATTCATGCAAAGAAAAAATAGTGAGTGGTTTAAGAAAATAAACAAATGAAAGGGTGTGTCACCTTAAACATATGCATAAGTCCCCTTAAGGTCACTGTTAAGTGTTATGCTGAGTCAAGGCCACAGCAAGCAATTTTTGTAACAAGTTTGATGTCCAAAATAGTTTTTTCTCTCTCTGACAAGGTCTAGATAATGTAAGGTGCTAGGGATGATCGCTGTGTAGAATGAAGGTGGTTTGGGAGATATGGCTCTGGATGGGAGGCAGACATGGAAGTGCAAACTTCGTACACTGACAGGAAAGGGCAACCTGCTGCAGAATTGAGGCTAGCTCTGGTTTTAAGTGTAGGCCCTAATCTTGCAAGACACTCATGAGAAACACTCAAAATTTATTTGGGGCCCTCCTTTCTTAAGTCTATGCATTTAAAACACCCTTTTCCAGATAAATACCAAACAAACTTTCTTTTCAGCGTCCTCTCCCTGCCCTCTTTAAAAAAATTTTTGATTTAAAATAAATAATCAAAAATGTAGGTCATTACACCTGATACTTCCCATTTTCAGGGCAGGAACCCCCTGGAACCTTCATTTTAATTTTTTTCGGTACTGAACAAATTTCTGCTTCTTGAACAAATCAAACGCCCCAATTCTGAAATGTGATCCTGTAGTTCAGACCTCGGGTGCCCCGATGCTGGATCCTTAACGCCACACAGGCACAAGTCTGCACTAGGAAATCATACTGCACAATTAGAGCCTAACTGCTAGCTTGGATGAGAAAGAGGCTGGAGCTAGGGTTGCCAGTTTTGGTTGGACGTATTCCTGGAGGTATCATCACATGACATAATCTTTAATTAAAGATTAATTTTTAATTCCTGAAGACGGAGTCCAGGACAATCCCGGAGGTTTGGCAACCCTAGGCCAGGGTATGCTCTTCCACAACTGCTTTTGCTTGGGTGGCTAAGGGTCTGAATGCCCTATTGATTCCTTAGCACTAAAACAGATTTGCAGCCCCTGTGTATAAATGGTAAAGCTCTCCTTAAACTCTCTAATCTCTAAGAACTGTCAATGGCTTATACAGCTTGTAGTTGGCTGGTCTGCCGAACTGAATGAAGATTTTTGGCCTGTCTATTCATGAGGGGGCAACCCGGCTCCATTGGAGTCAAGAGGAAGTCATTTCATTGACTTCAGTGGAACAGGATTTGGCCCAAAAAGCTTATGACTTTTTAAGCATCCAAACAAGACCTGTAAAATAGACTAGATAGAAAAACAGTCTCCATAGGATGTACCCACCCACATATTTGTCTCAAGGGTTTCTTGCTGAGAATATACTTCCCAGACATTTTTAGAAGCTTACTGCAGTTTTGTGCAACTTTCTGAAAGCTGCATCAATGTCATATTACTAGGGTATTCAGACAAGGCTACTTCTAACTCAAGAATCATAAGGATATAATAATTGTAAAAAGACAAGCATAATAACTCATCTGCAGTACCACAAAGTAGCATCAAAATGTATATTTTCCAGCTGGTTTTCTTCTGTTGCTCCAAAGTAAAAATGCTGTTTTCAATTAAAAGAGGATTCTGAGATTTTTTAAGTTAGTTATAAAAACCAGTACAATCATTCTTCATTAGTGCGCACCATGGAGAATATAGGCACAAGTAACATGTTTCAAAATATACAAGCCTCATCCCCTAACCACACCCAAAACACATTTACACATAACATTTTGAACACATTTTTGTAAAGGAAGTTTAACAAAAACTTTATCTAAGGCTTCCGTTTCCTTAAGTTTGTTTCCTAACAGCTACCTTGACGAAATTCTAATGTGTTTGCTGTTGGGCGAGACCTTTAAAAATATGGCCATATTTGTCTAAGGTATTGGCATAGAAGATGAAGTGGATCAAGAGAAGGAATAATCAAAGTTTTCTTACATGGATAATTTTTCTAGGCTCATGCATGATGGGAACTGAAAATTGTACCATCTGCAACAGGATATATTTTTCCCCAAAACCTCCATGTTTTCATAAAACCGTTCTCTAATAACTCACAGCACCATAAATAAACTGACAGTAAAGAAGGGAAAAGAGAGTTTGATATATAGTCTCTTGATTTGCAAAAAGATTCCCATATCTGTATCACTAAACTCACTAGGAAACAAATGCAAAGCATACAGAGTGGTCAGCCTCACCACAGGTTTTGTTTGTTTGCTTATTTTAAACGATGGCACAAGTAAGAGGTGTTACAGAAAAAGTTCTGAGCACAGTGAAATTTGTACTGGAAATTTCAAGCCTTGCTGTATTCATTTAGATTCTACATTCCCTTCTCTTTTATTGTTGTTGGGGTTAGCTGATCTTTGTTCAGTAACTAAAACACACCATCAGGTTATATCCATATGCTTCTGCCCCAAAATATCAAATATATAATATTAATCTTCAAAAAGGGAATTTGGAAACAACCAATTTTTTTAAAAAATCCCACTGTTATTTCTTTTAATAGTCATCTTACACATAAAATGTAAGAGAGCCAAGAGAAAACAGATGGGTGGGTTCTCTCCATACGGCTGGGATAAGTGCCAGAGGTCCCCTTCCTTCCTTTCTTTTTTTAATTAAAAAAAAATATTGCAGGGCCAGAGAGCGGGACAGGAAAGAAAACAGTGCATTGCAACTCAGAGAGCGCCTGTTCGTGTTCTCAGAGAAACACTCTTTGGTTACATGTCAGTTGTGCCTTCTTGATGGCTTTTAAAAAATTCAAATGAATAATGAGTAAAGAGAATATATATTAGTGCAGAATTAAAAAACGCTGGTATGGCTACAAAGTGTTTGTATTCTATAGAAGCAGAGCAGAAAAAAACAACAACCCAGAGAAGGAAATATATGCATAAACCAAAGCTAATCCATTTAGAATAGGCGTTTAAGGAGCACTGTAGACAGCAGAACTCCATTGCATACTGTTCTTTTCTATATATTTCAAAGCAGAACAACAAAAGCACTATTTTCTTGCATCTTAGCCAGTTTCTCATTAAAAAAAAAAAGACAGTAAGGAATGTGTGATTCCCTGAGTTACAGATCTGTATTATGATGAAGTTAACTTTTTAATAATAATAATAAAAAAGTATTTCCAGATCTAACCAAGGTTAAATCATCAAGGGGGTATTCAAATAATACCAAACTAAGGCATCCTTTTAGGAAAAGAGTGCTCTGTGCCTTTAAGACGAACATGCAACCCCAAATGCAGTCTACTTTTTTTAAAAAAACAAAGAATTTAGTGGAGCGCTGCTGTTCCGTCCATCTAAGGGAACTGGACACGCTGCAGCTTATTTGACTTTTCTTCAAAATAACAGTTACAGAGCGCACCAAGCACCCCTGGGGGGAGCCCGGCAGAACGGCTTGCTCGCCTGTTGCTTTACAGGGCTACTCACCGCTGGCTTGCTCAGACAGAGAGGAGATTGAGGTCTGGCCCATTTCTTAACCTTTAAGAGGGCCGGTGTCCAACAATCATGCAGCTCTCTTGGTCCTTTGGTCATGTATTCTCTGCCACAGACATTTCCAAGGGTTCATTGCACCTCTTCCCCGGGCTAGCTGTTTCACTACCAAACTGGAACTTCTGCCTCTCGCAGGCTGGTTTGTAAGTCCACCTCCTCCGGCTGCAGCCCAGCTCACGACTGCTCCTGCTCAGCTGAATGAATGCCTGTCATTCCTCTATGCAGATTATGGGGGGTCAAAGGTCACAGGGAGGGAGTCCCTTGCTGGTACAGCCACACAGAGCCCATCACAAGAACAGTTTGTAGTTTTAAGCTACTCTCCTCTAACACAAAGGGGTCAATGTTAAATGATCCATAGGGCTTTAAAAAGAGAATGAATAAAGTACTTAGACATGGTACTACTTACATTTAACAAGGTCTGGTTTTCTTTAGTGGTTTTATCCCTCCCACCTCAAAGGACTGAGTTCTCTGTGTACTAGTTATAGGATGGAACAGCAATCACCGCACACGTACACACACACAGAGAGGCATTATAGTTCTTCTCAGGGCTCCCCATACTTTATAGATGGGTAGGATCTTGGGAAGGGTTTTATTTTTTGAATCTTAATTCTAGATACATTCAGAAAAATAAAATTTAATCAGTGGAATCCCCTGATGCCACTAGAAGCCCAAATCCATTACCATTTCCCCACAGCCCAAAACATACCCATTTTTTAGTTGTAAAAGATATCAAAGTTAAATATTGGGGTGTCCTGAACTTACCTGGTATGTTAAAAAACAGAAAGACTAAAAGAACTGACCCTGACCCCACAAGATGCTCCATATAGGAGGATTCCTGGGTCCATGCAGATCCCCACTGATTTCCACAGTACTCTATGCTGCTATAAGGGTCTACTCTTGTGCTGCATCTTGTAAAATCAGGATTATTGAGAGTCACTAATTTCACCATAGGTCAATGTTTCTGGCAGTTTTTCCATTATTTCCCACCCACATACACTATATTCCTAAAAAGAGGCTTCTGTGCACTTCATATTCTGCATTAGTGGTGTGGCTACAGGGGAGTGTTTGGGCAATATCTGAAGTGATTAGGACAATGATGAATAAAGATGAACTAATCACTGGATTGGAAATTGGTGATTGCCTGGGATTAGTGATCATGTCCTGATTACTTTCAATGTGGGCAAACAGAGGAGAGTCCCAAGTGGCAATATATATATGTATATATATTAGGGTTGTTGATTAATCACAGTTAAATCATGCGATGAAAAAAAGTAATTGCAATTAAAAAATTAATCACAATTAATCACAGTTTGAATCACACTGTTTAACAATAGAATCCCAAATGAAATTAAATATTTTTGGATTTTTTTCTACATTTTCAAATATATTGCCTTCGGTTATAACACAAAATACAAAGTGCACAGTGCTCACTTTATACTATTATTTATTACAAATATTTGCACTCTAAAAATGATAAAAGAAATAGTAGAAGTGACAAAGAGTCCTGTGGCACCTTAAAGACTAACTAACTCTCAGTTAGTCTTTAAGGTGCCACAGGACTCTGTCACTTCTGCAATTCCAGACTAACACGGCTACCTCTCTGAAAATAAATAGTATTTCTCAATTCACCTCATACAAGTACTGGAGTGCAATCTCTTTATCGTGAAAGTGCAATTTACAAATGAAGATATTTTTTGTTACATAACTGCACTCAAATCCAAAACAATGTAAAATTTTAGCGCCTACCAGTCCACTCAGTCCTACTTCTCATTCAATTAATCGCTAAAACAAACAAATTTGTTTACTATTACACGAGATAATCCTGCCTGCTTCTTATTTACAATGTCACCTGAAAATGGAGAACAGGTGTTCACATGGCATTTTTGTAGTGGCATTGCAAGGTGCTAGATATGCTAAACATTCAGATGACCCTTAATGCTTCAGCCACCATTCCAGAGGACATGCTTCCATGCTGATGACGCTCATTAAAAAAATAATGCATATTTAAATTTGTGATTCAACTCCTTAGGGGAGAATTGTATGCCTCCTGCTCTGTTTTACCTGCATTCTGCTATATATTTCATGCGATAGCAGTCTCTGATGATGATATGCCCACATAAATTTGTTAGTCTCTAAGGTGCAACAAAGACTTCTCATTGTTTTTCCAGCACATGTTGTTCATTTTAAGAAGACTTTCACTGCAGATTTGACAAAATTCAAAGTAGCTACCAATGTCAGATTTGTAAAAATAGATACAGCACTGGACCCAAGGTTTAAGAATTTGAAGGTTCTTCCAAAATTTGAGAGGGACGAGGTATGGAGCATGCCTTCAGAAGTCTTAAAAGAGCAACACTCCGATGCGTTAAATACAGAGCTTGAATCACCAAAAAAGAAAATCAACCTTTTGCTAGTGCAGGGGTGGGCAAACTACAGCCCGTGGGCCACATGTGGCCCGCCGGCCATTTTTATCCAGCCTGCAAGCACAAGCCAGGGGTGCAAAGCACAGGGGCCAGGCAAACGCACCGTGCCACATGGCCCCGCCCTCCCAGCCTGGGGGCCGGGCGAGTGCTGCGTGCCACATGGTGCTGCCCTCCGTGGCCGGGGCCAGCATGGCATGCCATAGGGCCCCACGCTCCCTGGATGGGCCCCGTGCTCGGGCTGGAACGCCAGCTGAGTATAGTAAGAAGTGGGGGGGCCTAGATGGCTGGTGGCTGATGTCCTGGTGGCTGGTGGTTAGGGTGGCGGGATCTCGCGAGGGGGTAGTGAGGGAACAAAGGACGGGGGCTTAGATTGGGGGTGGGGTTCCAGTAATTAATAGGAATATGGAGGTGATTATACCTCTGTATACAGCACTGGCAAGATCAACACTGGAATGCCACATATAGATCTGATGTCCATGTTTTAAAAAATATATTGAAATAATTGGAGGTGTAGAAAAGAGCCACAAAAATTATTTGAGGGATGGAGAAAAATATTTCACAGTGAGAGACTTAATCTGTTCAGATTATAAAAAATAAATAAATACATACATACATACATAAAAAAATTTGAGAGGTCACTTTATTACAGTGTATAAGAACCTTCAGAGGGAAAAAATACCAAGTAATGAAAGGTCCTTTAATCTAGTAAAGAAAGGCAGAACAAAAACCAATGTCTGGAAGATGAAGACAGACAAATTCAAATTAGAAATTAGGCACAAATTTTTAACAAGCAGTTGGATTAACCACTGAAACTGCCAAAAGAAGTGGTGGATTCTCTTTCTCTTGATGTCTTCACACCAAGACTGAATGCATTTCTGGAGGATATGCTTTAGCCCAGAGTCAGCTGTGGGAAGCAGCAGCCAGCATGTCCCTGCAGCCTGCCGCTTCCTGCAGCTCCCGTTGGCCGGGAATGGCAAACCACGGCCACTGAGAGCTGTGGGAGGCTGTACCTGCAGACGGTCAATGTAAACAATCTGTCTTGTGGCCTGCCAGTGGGCCTCATGGGCCGCATGCCAAAGGTTGCCGACCCCTGCTTTAGCCGAACACATATTATTGCACTCATATTATTGTAACTGACCTGTGATATACAGGATGTCAGACTAGATCAGTGATGGCAAACCTTTTTGAGCCCAAGTGCCCAAACTACAAACCAAAACGACGTGTTTTTTTTCAAAGTGCCAACACCCCCGCTCGACTCGGGACCCCCCCCCCCGGCCTCAGCAGCGCGGCTCACCCCCCCGGCCTCAGCAGCGCGGCTCGCCCCCCCCCCCCGGCCTTGCCTCCCCTTGCCTCCCCCCCCTTGCCTTGCCTTGCCTCCCCCCCCTTGCCTCGCCTTGCCTCCCCTCCCCCTCGCCTCGCCTCCCCTCCCCCTCGCCTCGCCTCCCCTCCCCTCGCCTCCCCTCCCCTCCCCTCGCCTTGCCTCCCCTCCCTTGCCTTGCCTCGCCTCCCCCCCCTTGCCTTGCCTCGCCTCCCCCCCCTTGCCTTGCCTCGCCTCGCCTCCCCCCCCTTGCCTTGCCTCGCCTCCCCCCCCTTGCCTCGCCTCCCCCCCCTTGCCTTGCCTCGCGCCGCGCGTCGCCTCGCCTCCTGCCTCGCGCCGCGCCGCGCCTCGCCTCCTGCCTCGCGCCGCGCCTCGCCTCCTGCCTCGCGCCGCGCCGCGCCTCGCCTCCTGCCTCGCGCCGCGCCGCGCCTCGGCCCCGCCTCCGCTCTCCTTCTTGCCTTGCCTCGCCTCCTGCCTCGGCCCCGCCTCCGCTCTCCTTCCCGGGCTCCGGCCGTCCTTTCACTTCCTCCTCCACCACCCGCCCGCCTCTTACTGACCCCGCCCCTCTGCTCCGGCGTTTTGACGGCGTGCCCACAGAGACTGCTCGGCGTGCCGGCAGCGGCACGCGTGCCACGGGTTCGCCATCACTGGACTAGATGATCTACCCTGTTTCCCCGAAAGTAAGACATCCCCCGAAAATAAGACGTACTTCCAGTTTTGCCTCTCGCTGTAATATAATGTAATGTAATTTTGGGAGCAAAAATTAATATAAGACACTGTCTTATTTTCGGGGAAACACGGTAGTAGTTCGTTCTGGTCTTAAACACTATAAAAAGCTGATTTAGCTATATTGCCTCTTAGAAATAATGGCTGTAATTCATTGATTTAAAAGTCTTAACACCTTTTTTCACATCGTTTCCAAAACCTGCTTGTAACTTCCGATTTGTTTCCTACCTTGACAAGATCTAATTCACAGTATTTTTTTTTTTTTGAGAATTTATGCTTATTTTTGGATATACTTATCTTGACAATGGGAACATATGATTATCTACTGCTGGTGAACCTAATCAAATTTGTCAGAGACATTTATGTCCCCTGTGTTATGTAAATATCCAGCATACAAAATTTGTTAATAGTCTGCAAGGATTTCTGTTAAGATGATAAGCTCCACAAAGACTACTGTGGAGACTGAACGATGGGCAAGCCTCCAAAGCAGGTCTATTAGCTGGATATAACAGGGTAGCAGTTTTTTTTCCTTTTAGAGATTAAAAAAAGGTCGCTGACATCAAATAACCCTTTTTGTTTGTTTGTTTATTTGTTTTGTTTAACAGAACTAAGTGCTAAGTTCTTATGTCCTTACAGTACTAAGTGGTATGTTTCAGAGGTGGTCAGATCAGATCTAGATCTATCCCATTTCCCAATGACTGTTCTGAAAATTAAGGGCAGTAACCATAGGTTTCTTTACAAGTCTAAAATTCTGAGCAGCATATTTACAGACATGTTCATAGAATAGTAGGGTTGGAATAGACCTCAGGAGATCATCTAGTCAAAACCCCTGCTCAAAGCAGGACCAATCCCCCATTAAATCATCCAATAGATTTTTGCACCATATCCCTAAATGGCCCCCTCAAGGATTGAATTTTAAACCCTGGGTTTAGCAAGCCAATGCTCAAACCAGTGAGCTATCCCTCCCCTCTTTTCTAATGTTATATTAGAAAAAACAAGCTTTCAAAAGTAATTTCCAAAATTTAAACAAAAATCAAAAGTTAAATAACTACTTTATAGAAAAAGTGAAAATAACTGGCTTGCCTACTATAAACAGCTCTCCTTAACTAGATTCCTGTGTTACCAGATATTTCCACCACAGCTTCTTCCTTTAGGAGTTGGTAGGTAGCTTTCTGTGAACTAACAATGATTTTTAAAAATAATAATCACAGAACCACTTTCTTCCAATACTGAATAAAGAACTCTATTCTAATAGATAAAACAGGTATTATCCCTAGAACCACTCTGTTTCTTTCTGCTTCACTGCAGAATCTTCTCCATTCTCTTTTTTGACTAGCTTCTAGCTTCCAGCTACAGATTTAAAGAAAACAGTGCATATATCTTCATGACTCCAGTAGCATCACAATCTTTGACTCCTGTCACTAAGCATGGTGTCTTTCATCCTTTTCTTAAGTCCTCAACCCACTAATCCTATGAAAATGCCTCCCATGATGATTATTATTGAGGAACTGAAACGTGGAACTTTCAGCACTAAAAGCCTGAATCTTTACCACCTGTGCTAAAGGAGTAACTACTTCAGCTAAAACAATAGCATGTTCTTATTCTCTTCCTTGGGTCAACATTTGCAAACTATCTGCAATACCAACCTCACATTGACTTTCCTAGTTGAGTAGCTACACAAAATAAATGCATTTCATGTTTGCATTGCTGGGTGTTTATCTCTGCATTTACATAATTTCAGATGTTTCTGACTTTAGCATAGACTTCCCTGACAGTTTTGGCATTTACTTTTTGTAACACTGCAATATTCTGAGGCTTGTAAAATTTCTTAAATGATACAGTTTACAATTTTCATTCCATTATAGCAAAGCATTTAGATTGCAGTTATACATGCAAAGGAATAGCATATGGTTTCACATGACTGAAGATGAGATATTTATTTGAAATTTAACTAGCTGTTTTGGGGCCATTTATTTCACTTTATCTGTAAACACTGATTAGTCTTTGGAAGAGATGCAAAATCGAGGTCCTGACAATTTGTTGTCCTTAAAAGTCTTCCAATGTTCAACTCACAGAACTACATGCAAGTCAGTGGGAGCTGGGGAGAAGATCAGCACCTCTGATAATCAGGCACTAAGAATTCCTTGACAATTTTAGCAAAAGTAAGGTTATTAAATCTAATGTTCTGGCTAGATCTGAATGTAGGTAATACTCTCTCTCCATTGGATATGAGGTTTTCATTCTCTTTTCTAAACTGTTGTGTTTGGTACTTCAGTGAACACTCTTAACAGCTGATATGTTCAATTCCAGAAGCTGATTTCTACCACTGCAGGTTAAAGTATCTCCCATTGACTTTAATGGGAGTATTATTCATAATGATGGGTAAGATTCATCCTGGTGCAGATGACCAGTACAAGTCCTACTCACCACTGAATTCCAATTTAAGACCTCAAAATTGGTCTTAAGTGAGATTTAAGCAGTGCATAGGTTTTAAATGGGCCCATGTATAAGTGTAAATTTAATCTGTTCTTCCAGTGGGGAAATAGGGCTTTGCAGATGGCTGTGTTTCAATGGTGAATGAAGGGTTCACAAGCCAAATCCTGTTCATCACACTAATATGAATAGTTCCAATGAAGGAATATCAGAAGCAGGATTTTGGCTCACTGTACAACTTATCTTTTGAGCTCAAAGACAAAGTGTAAAACTACAGAAGTGTAAAACAATTATTCCTCCTTTTAGGCATTTAGATTCAGTTATGATCCTAAATATCATAGCCACAAGTTATAAAGAAAGGCTATGGGCATGGTTAGACTGGTGCTTTGCAGCGCAAAAACCCTCCTGTAGCGCTATAATTTTCATAGCGAACACACTTCAAAGGGAGATTTTGCGCAATGACTCACTGTTTAAAGCGCAAGTGTTAAACCTCCTTTTCCAGAGTGATAAGCCTTTTTGCGATAATGTTATAGCGCAAGGGTGGGAATGTGGACACCCATGGGATCTCTTGCATGCCTCCAAGCCATGTAAAGCCATCAGCAAGCCATTGAAGGCCATCAGCAAGCCATTAAAGACAATCAACTTGCCATGTAAGGCAACTTGCCAAATGACGTGAGGTGTTGTTTTATAAAAGCGGAAGTAGCTTTGCAGTTTCTCTCTAACAACTCACACAGCAAATAATCAGTGAAAATGCTTGCGGAGGGAGCTGTGTGTCTGAAATAGACAGCCTGTCAGTTTTCGCTAATGAAAACTAACTGACAGCCAGATCTCATCTCCCTGTGAACAACTTCCCAGTTTCCCCTCACCTCCCTCCTTTGCAAAGCACGTTGCACCCAGCTGAATGCTGGGATACCTGCCCTATCCCGCAACTGCTACTGCAGGCAGAAGCGCGACAAATGTATCCATTATTTTGCGCTACGAGGTTTCAATTTGTACAGTCTCTAGCACGATACCTATTGCGCTACATTGGGAAGCGCTACAAATAAACGTGCTACAATCTTCAGTCTAACCATACCCTAAGTATTTAATATTGGGACTCATATAAAGTTGCACACACTTTATAATAGGAAAAGCTTTATCATAGCCAGGTACCTATCAAGATATACCAGCAGAAGGACAAGAACAGTTACTCAAATGCAGATTTAATAGTGAACTTCTTCTTCCCCGCATTTAGAACTTAGGCAGTTTTATAGAGTTATTATTATTAGATAAATAAATGCTATGTTGTACAAATATTAAATATTCTTTAAATATTGTCAAAATAAACAAGAAAGGTGTGGTAATTTCTGAGTTATGGTAAACTAAGGATTATAAAAAAAAATTATAAAGGACACCATCAACATAAAATTTATGGACTATATTAATTTATAACAATGGAGTTACATCAGGGATTAATTTGATCTACTGTATTTTAATATATATTTATCTGCTTTAATAGCACTTTAGATTATTTTAAAAATTATTTCATTTGGAAATAATTAACTTTTCATATTTTTTGCTGTTTGTCTTCTTTTACCTTTTGGATTTTAATTAGCTTGGAAACTTGACTCGTCAGATTTCACTTTCAGCCTGGTCAGCATCTAGGGTGACCAGATGTCCCGATTTTATAGGGGCAGTCCCGATATTTGGGGTTTTGTCTTATATAGGTGCCAATTACACCCAAACTCCTGTCCTGATTTTTCACATGGCCCCCTATCAGCATCAGTCCCTAGTTCTCATGCACAAGTACAATACAAGAGTATATCTAAATCCCTACTGTAAAAAAGTTTCAGTCTTTGAGAGAGATCACTACAAATCTGTTAAGTCATATTTTATAGAGAGCAGAATTAAGATATTTATACAAAAAATAGTTAAGAGAGGCCTATAGAAGAACATTGAGAGCCCCAGCTGGGAGAAAGTTTATGGCATATGTACACAGGGGTTCAGGCTAGATGATCCTAGTGGTCCCATTGGAAATATTCTTTTAAAATTCAGATTTTAAAGGCAGGCAGGAATTTGAATTCAGGTTAAAACCTTCAACCAGGGCAATTAATATGCAAAAGGAGGGTATTTAGGCCAGAATAAAAAGCAGACAAACCTTGGAGGAGAGCTGCTTATTTAGAAGTAAAATGTATTTGTGCTGGGAGCCAAGTAGTCCTTGTCAACACTAAGCTCTCACCCATGAAATTTCCCCCAGTAGGTTGGAAAGTTAAGAGGTGCAAGGGGGAGAAGGGATGTCTATAGAGTGGGCACATCATCAAAAGAACTATTTAAATTGAGTAGGAAAAACAACATCCAAAAGTAATTGCTCAAAGCAACAAAGAATCCTGACTAGTTTGCGGGGACGGACATACTATGGATATTTCAGATGAGTGTGTGCTAACCTTCTAAGTGTCCATCTAAGTAAAAACCTTTGTGGAGAATGCCTGATATAATAATGAACAGAATAACATCTTTCATATCAAGAGCATCAGAGTCTACACTTGGGATGATATGATAAAGGTATTGGAAGAAGACACCTACCCAAGGAAACAGAGACCCTGGGCTCAATACTGGGATGCAATACTGGCCACATTTCACCATCTAAAAAGCTTACCAGTGAGCTTTCGAAGGATCCGCTAGCATGCACCAGATGTACTTCTTGACTTCAGGACAGAGGGTAGAACAGGAAGAGCTGGGGGGACAAAACCCATATTTTGGACCTGAACTACTCTGACGTTTTTCATTTAATCACCAAGTAGAAATATGTTGTTAGTGCAGCTTTAGCAGTACTTGGCTGAAAAATCCAAATCTACATGGAACAAGCTGTTTCAGTTGCAGAAAGAACAGTTCGAGTAATATCAATAATACTTAGGACTCAGAGTGCTGAAAGGGAAATGCTCCCCTTCCCCCAACTTGAAATCTAGTCAGTTTCAAACAGTGAGTAATTTCAGGTGTTATTCCTTAGTCCCCCGGCCAATTTTTGTGGTTTTACTGTCTTTTAATTTTTTTTAATCGTAATGTTGTTCCTAACTGGAGAGAATTTCCTCATTACTAGTTTCTCTGTAGAGCCTTTTCTAAAGCCATTCTCCATCTTGAGAAAATTTTCATACCAACTTTACTTTTAAGATACACAGTGTCTGGGTCAGGATGCACATCTACTTTCAGGTTTTGCATAATAAAAACATTTAATAATCTGCCAATTCATCCTTGAGTAGCAGCCACTTCCTCTATATATATATATACACACTTCATATATATACCAGATTTGGAAATGGGTCTCTAAACATCAGTAGGATTTAACGTAGCACAGGTCAGTGAGCTCAGCTGCATCACACAGTAAGAGAGTTCTCTAGGTTTTTGTTCTGAGTCAGAAACTCTTGCCAGATTTGCGCAGAAAATTCACCAAATGAACAAACTTGGAGCAACACATGGGATTGGGTGGAAACTAAGTGCAATCAGTGATTTTGCTATAAGTAGACTAGTTCATTCAATCATGAAATTTCAAAGAAAATTCAGGGGTATTGAACCCTACAAAAGAACATCTAAAGAGCTCATGTGAATTAAAGTATGAATTTTGTTCAGCTGTTTGTGAAAAATCACCTTCACCAAGATAAGTGTCAATGCTGCACCTTTTCTACCATCACTTTTTAAAAGAGCGGCTCACACCAAACTTAGATACTGAAACATAATCCATTTTCACTAAAATTTAAAATTAAAATGAGAATAACTGAAAATGATATGGGTGCCATGGGAAATACTACCAGTTACAATTGCACAACTTCCGCGCTACTGAATATTTAATTTTGTAACTAAACCACAATTCAATTAAGTAATATCGAGGGAAACGCTTACAAAAGTTGAAAGAAAAATAAGTTGCAGGTGAGAAACATTTTATTCAAGCAAATATAGCGGATCAGGTACTTGCATTGTGCTGCGGCTGCATTGTGCTATACCACTGGCGCAAAGCAGCCCTAAAGTCAACATAGAGGGATCTTCTTATTTCCTTTACCAGGCATATGACTTTCTTTAAATAGAGCTTCACTATTCAGTATTTACTGTAAATGTTTTGGTGTGAAAAATTCATTCAATGTGGTCTCTTCACCAAGGAGGAAATTCTCACAAGAACAGCCCAGCCTGAGTAACCAGGTTGTGTGCTCTGGTACATGTGGAATCCTCAACCCCATCCTGCAACTTCTAATGCATATCTGCTATACAGTTGCTGTTGCAGGCTATTGGTGTGAATAGCAGTCAGGGGCCCTGCTCCCTCATGTGTATGGGTTGGGGCAGATTATTCATGTAGCTCACAGATTTATTGGCCACAACCCCAGTCTATGCCCCTCCCACTGTAAAATGGGCTGCTGCAGAACTCATTTTTACAATCCCTTGTGTGATCATTCCTGAATTGTCTTTAACTAAGGTAATTATAGTGCACCTATAAGCATAATATTTAAGTACTGGCCCTGCTGCGTTATACGACTCTTCCAAGGTTTCTATCCGGCCCCAAAGGAAAAAAAAAATCACACTAACTTATTTTACTTTTAAAATTGTGATTGTTTTCAGACAAGTAGAGCAACTTAATTCCATTTGATAATTACAGGAAGGCAATAAATAATGTTTGTTACTATAATAGTAAATACAAGTCTATAGCAAAATCAGCCACTAATGATGTAATGTACCACCCTGAGGATTCCTCCATGATTCTCAAACACAGATCCTCACTTGGCTATGCTCTTTTCAAACAGCACAAAGCATGAGAGTATTCATTCTCTCCCCCACTGCGCCATAACTACAAAACTACATCTTGATTCAGACACAGTAATAAAACCCGGTCTCTGTAAATTTATTAATTTGACCCATAGTCATTAAAGTACATTATTTAGTGGTCAGGCTGATGCCTGTTTCTTTGCTTAATATTTCTCTTATTTAGTGATCTGTTGCTGGAAGCATGCCAGAAAATTTCAGGACTCTTTTATGACTTATTTATTTGACTGAGAAATGTGTACCGTATTTACCATCCAGCTTATTCTGACTTGCTGAAAATAAATCAGGATGTAATACTTTGCAACTTTATGCATTAGCATTTTTTTAAAATGGCAGACTGTTTCAGGACAAATGCACACATCATGCTATTATGTCTCAAGGAATGAACATGTGTCAAGGAGGTTGCTCTTTTGATTAAGGCACAACAGAGGAATGCAGGAGATCTGGGTTTGGTTCCTGATTCTGCCACACCCTTTCCATATAACCCTGAATGAGTCATTTAACCTCTCTGTGCCAGAATTTCTCCATCTGTAAAACAGAGGTAATCTTTACCTACATCACAGGGGTGCTGGCTAAATTGAATGTTTGTAAAGCATGTTGAAATCCTTGAAGACAAGGCACTATACACAAGCATGAATTACTATTTATGGAGAGATGATATATGCAGAATTTCCCTACATGCTTTGGATACTAGTTAGAGTAGGCCAGAGTACAATTCATGGGTCAAATTCAGTCTATAGAGTTCTTCTTGACCACTTCCATTTAACAGAACTGCAGACCACCCAGGCTATAGGTCCCACCATGTAATGTTACATTTTGAGCCAAGCAGCCTTCCATCTTGATCAAGATGGAATGTGCCTAGCTTGATAAAGCATTCCCACTGAAGAGGACCGCAGCAGACTGCTCCATTTGACAGAAATGAAGTGCAGTGAGATTTTTCATTCACTGTAAAAATTCAGTGTTTAACCTTGTCTATTGACTGCCAGTCTGCTTTCAAACGGAAGAAAACAAATGGTAATTTCTCCGAAGGACACCTGATGTTCTAGGGAGCATCCAACCTCCTTTGCCTCACTCCGAATCAGGGGGAAAAGTTTTGGCTTCCCACTGTTGAACAAGTAGTATAAAAAACTTGGTTATTTAACTTGGTTACTATAAAACACTCCTACAAAGGCCCTTGCCTGGAAACAGCAGCTAGTAGACTTCATCAAAACCTCCAGATAAGGACATTTATTTTCACTCAGTGCTCCAATATTACCATTTTTTTCTGGCTATTCACCCACAGATCTCCAATCTTGTCTGCATGTAAAGGCTGCAACAGTCTAACTGAAATTGTTTTTTCCATTATTTATTTACTTAAACCTGTGCAAACTCCTGAATGGATACACTTAAATCAGTTTATACCTGGCTTATAATCAACATAGCTGAAGTCAATACAGGCCAGTTGTAAAATGATTTAAATTAAAGCAATGCAAATTTGGCATTTCAGTCAGCCCTGGCAGGAAATTTCTCCAGTCAGCATCTATCCTGGTACCTCATATTATCAACCCTGTTGGATGCCTGAGCCATCTAAATTTCATCCCAGGACCATAATGCTATCCACCCAGCTCAACGGATAGGATACCTGATTGGGTGCAACAAGGGCAGGGATACAGGAGTCCCAGGTCCTGTCTCCCCCTCCCTCACCTTCACCGTAGACACTACTACATATTCACATGAATGTCCTTGCTGAGCCACCGTCTCTCCTTCTGGAACAGGTCCAGAAGCAGAAAGGTAGAGGAGGCAGCATGAGGAAACGGCAGCCTGCTGTTCTTGGAAGTGGAGAACTAGGGCCACTGGGTCTGCAAACCCACTGCCCGTTCTCTGGCTGGTCACTGACAGCTTCAATTACCAGTTCTTCCCCACCTCCAAGGATCACCCTGGGAGAGAGTCCTGGACCCAGATCCCCACTTCCCAGAATCCAGGGCCACCATCTCCACACTGTACTTCCTCCTGTTCTTCCACTTCCAGGCCCACTCCAGAATGAGAGATGGTGGCTTGGCAAGGACATACATGTGCCACACAGCAGTGCAAAAGGAGGGAACACCATGAACATGTGTGTGCCTCTCAGAACACGACCTCTGCTCCATAGCAGATAACCCGAGTCCCTTCCTAAGGAAAATTCTGGTTGTGCCCCTGAACCCAATAGGACCAGCAGGGAAGTGGACAGCCTTGGAGCAAAATGGCAGGGAAACATATGCTGGAGGAACATAGGGTGGCACTTCCTCCTCCTTGTTGGGCTCTCTGCCTCCCATTGACTAGCCAGATGGAGATGGGAGCTGATTTGCTCCCTGCTCCACTCCATTAAATTAAACTCTTGCCCAGGGCTTTTGGAGCCTCTTGTTTAGGTCAGATTTAGTCTCTTGTTTCTGCCCTCAGATTCTAGCCTGATAGCATTTGCTATCAGCCTTGTTGGATACCTGATGGTCTAAGCTTCAGGCCAGGACCAAAAATGTAGGCACATCTCAATCTAAATCCATGCAGAAAAGGGGCGGAAAGGGAAAAACATACCTAGAAAGAAATCTCTTTACCCGTCCAACAAAGACAACCCAGATTTGGACATTTATTGAAGTTATTCATTTGAAAGAAGCAGTTTACATTTATTTGGTATTTGCCCACAGTTGAAATAAAGTGCTTTACAAAAGATTAGAAGCAGTTCAAAAACATTTTCTCCATCAACTCTGCTGAATTCATATGAGGGATTCTGTTTGTATGGGTTTTCATATTTATACTTTAAAAAAAAATCCCTCATGTGAGTTTAGTAACTAACTAATAGGGTTTGAACATAACACCTTAAGATGAATGAGAGAAATGCACACCCTGATGGGTTAGTTTAGCCTAGTCTATCTACAAATTTAAGACAGCTGCACATAGGATTTTGTAGTGAAGATTGTTTTTCTGACAGCGAGGGCAAAATACTTCATTTTTAACTCCTCAGATGCTACATGGTCATGTACATCCAAGTTAACGCTTTCTAAAAGGTGTGCCAGTCTAACATGGTGGAGGAACACCCACAGCATATGTGCACTACGTGAAGCTCTTTACCTGCTGAGTCTAAATAAAGTGTATGTGGTATGCCAGTACTAACAGATAGTCATGAAATTGCATAAAGGAAAGCAGAAATTTGGGATGCAGCTGGAGGAGAGACATAATCCATGTGATTTCCTAGTCCCTACTTCTATTTGTCTCTCATGTGGGGTGGCCATTAAAGATAAAGCGTAAGTTTAACCAAATTCATCACTGGTGCAACTTCATTTGAGTCACAGAAATGAGATCAAAAGATATGTTGGAGATGCCTACTTGATGTATAATTATGATGCAGAAAGTAGTTCTAATTCTTTTGGAGTGATATCCAACCCAGATTAGACCCCATGAATCTGATTCTCTGCTCTGAGCTGTGTCTGGATACCTTTTTAGAGCACTGACCTACTTTCTCTCTAATGTTCATGAATCCAATTGGCTTTTCTGGTAGGTACCAACTCCACAGTAGTTTCCTAGGTGGCTCAACTAGGCATAGAAACATATCACCAACCTCCTCCCCCAAAAAGACAAAACCAAAAATCCTGCAGCATTTGCTTATTCTGTAGACCTTTGAATAGTTTAAAATAATGTTAAGATGTTGTGTTCCTAAACAATATTGCTTAAGGGAAAAAAAAAAAAGAAACACTGTGGGGATTGAGCTGTCATGACAGGAATGCCCAAAACTTTCCCTTTGGAGAGTTACAGCCTTTTCTCAAAACTGGTTTATAATTCTGAGTAAAGTGCTTCTACCACGCATGAGGAATATTCTCCTTTAATTCATGAAGAGGCACATGTTTTTGAAACACTAAATCTTAAGTTCATTTTCTTCCAGAACATATGCAAACTCTCCGGGCTACCCTACACCTAATATGTACTCCATCTTATCTGATTGGTCTTTTAAAATTTTTTTGATTGCTTCAAGCTATATCCTCTCCACCTACGCACTCTCCCCTTCAGACATACCAATGACAGTGCATATATCAACAGCTAGGAATTGTTATAGTGAATCATATTTTATATTATACACAAAAAACTACATTAAAAGAATGTTAAGGTTGCAAAGCCAAGTGCTCAAATGTTAGGAAATGGCAGAATCAAGGTTGCCAGTGCAAACCTTAATATGCATTATGATACAGTCATTAATTACACGATCACATACTATTTTCTCCACAGGAAGTTCTTTTAATGTAGTTTTTTGTGTAATATATAATACACCATCCCTTGACACAGACTTGTAAACTGTAGACTTTTATGGGCCTGTATTTTACAGTGTGCTGCTTCATGGTATGTAATATATCGCTAGAGGTCATGATGACATAGTTAGAGTAATAGAGTCTGATCCTCAGAGGTCTTAAGCACGAACAATTCCCAATGAAGTTTAACAGAGTTGTGAGCATTCAGCCTCTCTGATAGTTGCATAATGTTTACGAAGGAATTCTAGCTATACTGCAGCAGCGTCCTCAGAAGGAACCTCAATTTTTCTGATCCTACTGCTGACTAGAGAAAAAACTATGTAGGAGAACAAATAATTTGTTTTGTTTTATTTGCTTTGTGCATTACTTATAATAAACTATACACAAGTATTGTACTCTCCTCCTCCACCCCATTCTTTTCCCCAGTCTCTTCCCCCAGCTACTACTAACACTCCCTCAGTTCCTCGTCAGATCTGTCTACCTGCCTCTCCCCTCCCCACTCTGATTCCTAGTCCCAGTTTTTGTCCTACCAGTCCTACCAGTCCTACCAGTCCGTCTCCTCCTGCTACCACCTCCTCCTTTGATCTCAACGTCCTCCCGCAGTCAACTGGTTTTAGTTCCCTTCCTCTTCCCTCATAAGATACTAGTCCAACTCTCCTCCTCACTCATGGCTTCCAGGCTCAGCTTCTCCTCCATCTTTGGATTCCCACTCTCCTTGCCCAGATAGTCCTAGTTGCAGTGTCTCTCCCACACCCTCTCCAGTCCCAGGCTCCTTGCCCCAATACACCCCTTCACGTGGTCCAGATTTCTTTGCTCAGTTTCTTTGTGGGCACGGCTCATGAATAGTTTGGACAGCACAAGGAGATGTGAGAGGCTCAAGCATCCGGAGTGAGGATGGAATCTTCAGAGATTTTTGCTGCGGCATATTTTCACAGGGATGGGTAAAGACACATCCCTGACATAAAGGCCACCAGCTGCCAAACTGAAATCCTTGCTCCAAAGCATGGGGGCGCTAAAGCTGTTCAAAGAAAAGGTCAACAAAATTTTGCAACATGGGCAAAACATTTTACCTTCGCCTCATTCCCATAAATGGCTGAACCATTTTGATTACAATTTCCCAAAGAATTTCAGCCTGATGAAGACAGCTGGTAGGCAAAATTTCAGCCCAAATGGTTAAAGTTTGGCAAAGTTATAAGCATCTAAAACCAGGATCTTATCATGGGAAGTGTCAGGCAATCTTAACCCAGGACTGGGCTACCAGCCTCGCCTATAATTAATAATTAATCTCACAGACTGAAACCAGAAAAGAATGACAGCTGTGGCTCACCTTTTCTACTATTAGGAATAGATCCCTTTTGACCAAATAGGAAAAATGAATATAGACCCATCCTTTCAAAACACAAGTTTTACTACATTAGAATATACTTTTAAAAAGCTAAACATATTGTAATGCTTAACCACCCTCAAATTATTTGTACATTCCTACTAAAGACGATAATTGTAGGGGGTTATTTTTGAATGAAAGTGAAAAGGTAGTGGAGACTGTTGCTTGTTCTTTGATCTGAGCTTTTGTCTCCAGTCTTCTTTGATATGGAGCAATTACATGCAGTATGTAGCATACTGTCAGATTATTTTCATTGTGTTCAAAGGCTTTCATGTGGTTTGTCACAGGATAAAAGAAAACAAGAAATCGGATATTATTTATTTCCAATACACCATTTCAGTGCAAGATTGTTACAAAGTGTGTCATGAGAGTTGAACATTTATCTATCTATCTATGGTATTTATATGGGAATCATCATTATCCCCATTTTACAGATGGGGAATTTAGGCACTGAAAGACTAAGTAACTTGCCCATGGTCAATGAGGAAGTCTGTAGCAGACTAAAGAATTGAGCCTGGTTTCTGGAGTTCACGACCAGTGCTTTTAAACGATCCATTTGATATAAAGCTTTATACACTACAAAGAGATGCAGTGGAGGCCAAACTCACATCTGGTTATTGAACCTAGTTCAGAGACCTTCACATCTTGGGCGGAAGGTTCATTTTAGTATGACCTGGTGTTGGTCAAAGTTAGGCTGCAATAAAAACGAAATTCAAATCCACACCTGGGTTTAGATTCCAAATCCTCCAAAATGCCAGGGTGCCTGGGTCCAGTGTTCAGTTCATAGCTATCTGTTCAATACCGTCACATGTTTCTAACCAAACCTTTCTCTAGCACCGTGGTTCCCAAATTGCTTAGTAAGGCATGATGTCTTTTTTTGTGACCCACCTGGAGTCCATATTTTCGGGGGGACACCTCATAATCATAGGACTATACTCATCTCCTCTGTTTCCACCTCCTCCTCACCCTGCTGGTGAGACACTGACCAGCCTCAGCAGCACCCTCCATCCTGGCACTACAATCATTATCCTGGCTCAATGCAGAGCAAAGGCCCTAGGGCAGGAGGGTTGGAGAGCAAACCGACCCCACACTAACCCCAAAGCAGCATCCTCTGTCCTATGGAGCTGAGCCTGGCTCTCCACTCTGAGCATTGCAATCTGATATATTGAGAACCCAGCACCACTTGGCCCTGTCATAAAAGAGGAGTGACAGGGCCAAGTATGTGAGTTGTATGGGGATTCTTTGTGCTAGATCGCGACTTCACTCATTCAAATTTGGTCACGACAGAGGCACAGATGGGCCAAACCTGAGTAGTGCTGTGACCTCGTGCACCAAGTCAAAACTCCTGGTGCAGGGAGCCAGGCCCAGCTTTCTAGGACAGGAACCACCACTGTGGGGATGAGTGCGGAGTCGCTCTCCAATCTCCTCACCTCTCTCAGGGCCTTGCCTCCACACTGGGCCCGTGACTGCCCTAGAATGTCACGAGATCCAACATTTGGGTGGAAACACTGCCCTAGTAACTTAGGGGTGTTTGGAGCCAAGGTTTGGTTTGAATGCATTTCTAAGTTAAAATTTTAGTTTAAAAAATCCTAAATTGCATTGGTCTTTCTTTTCTTATGCACTCTAGAGTGTTATGGTGTGGTGTTAATGTAACTGGGGAAAAAAATCATACATTAGGAAAAATTATTAGTTGTACAAAGCATAAGGGTTTTGGTTTGAAAGGAAGTTTTGTTTGCATTCTCACTCCTTGAGTCTTACTTTACATGTATGGTTTCAATTAACTTAAAAATAAAAACTAAAGCTCATTGTACATTGTCAGATTTTGCCTGGTTTGAAGTGAAAACGACATAGAACCACAGTGCATAGATGCAAATCGTCACAGCTATATGAAACAACTGAGGTATCATTTGCCCCTGTATGTAGAGAACACCAAGTGCCAGAGCCACATCAATAATTGGCATATTTAACAGCCAGATTTTCAGGGAATAAGCAGTGCTCAGTAGGTAAGTCACTGAAGAGATTTGCAGCCCACTGGTTAGACTGCAGACCTGTATAACTTCCAGCTACAATGTCAAGCTGACATCTAAAAGGAAAATGGACGTTTGACTTCGGCAACACTGGAATAATACCAAGACCTCTGCCCTCTTTGGCATAATGGAGATAAATCTTTTAACTAGCTCTGGCTTACCCATCACCAGACCCACTTGTTGTTATTACTTATCTCATAAAAGGAACATGAGCTGCTCTATCATACACGAACCACAGCTAGCACTGAGTCCATACTGATCAAACTGAACTGAGAAGCTCTCACACACACTCGAACATGCAGTCTAATGGGCAGTATTTGAACATCCTGAGGACATAACCAAGATTTACATGTACCGGTGGGACCACACTGTAGTGCCCAAAAGGCAGCAATTTGGGCAGATTGAGTTAGTTACACTATTGGAAGGAATTTTGAGCTCTGGTGTGTGGAGACATCTGACTCCTATCTCTGAGCAGTCTGTCTGGTTTAAATGGTATGGACGTATTTGTCTCTGATAGTACCCAGTAGTCATCTGGAATTTTCCAAACCCCCAACATATTCCTAACCATCCCTTTCCAAGAGCATATTTGCATGTTTATTCAATTGTTCCCAACAACATCCATTTCCTGAGGAGATCACTATACTACCTAGTCGTAAAACTAGAGAGAAACAGTCCAAATGGATTCTTTCTAGTAAACAATACTTGTAAATCTTCTCAGTGGCTGAAGTACCACCATAGCACATACCTAGCCCTTCCTGGGGAGAGAATGCAAGGATACACATAGGAGCATGTCTTCCAGCTCCACCATTACTCCAGCAATCCACTGTGCATTGCTAATGTGCACCCCACACCATGGGCGTCATGGGGGATTAAGAGGGGGGGGTGCTTGGAAAGCACTGCCCTCCCCAAACTGCAAGCCTCAGGCAGACATGGAATTCCCCTCATCCCTCTTCCTCCCCCCTCCCCATGCCTAGCCTGATTAACCTGACTGGAGCTCCCCCCACAAATATAAAAGTCAAACTACACCTATGCCCCACATCTACATCCAGCTACCCCCTTATCCGGTAGTATTGCATCACTTCCACCCCCAGAGGGAGAGTCTGTGTTGTATTTGGAAAACTCTCAATAACCCCAATGGATAATGAATATTTTAAATTCCTTTTCAGCAGTCAGAGAGACTTTTTTTTTTTATCCATACCACGTTGGGTGCTTTTAATTAGGTTGTACAATTCCACAAGCTATTTTCTCTTAAGGGTAAAAATAGCACAGATAACACTTCAGATTTAATGTGAACATTAGCTCTCCTACTATTAATTCCTCATTTATTTCCTGAACCCTCCTTTTCACTGGATGACAAACACTGCTGTGTTTGCATCTAACATCTATGTTATTTTCCTGTTAACCTTCTCCCACTCCCCTCTTTTGGAAGCACCTAAAGAAAAAGAAAAAGAGAAAGAGAATAAAACAAGTTTCCTGGGCAGATTGTCAGAAAAGTCTTCAGTACTCTTCAGAAACTGCAGTGTGCAATCAGTTTAAGATGATGCAATTGCATGCTGATCTGTTTTGCTTCCTGTGTGCATTAAAAAAAGAAAGCAATATGTATTGGTGGGCAACTTCCTAAAATTATTAGATGACAGTTATATAGCATCTTTCATACCAATGAACCTTACAAGTTAATTATATGTTATACTATATATGTCCAGAGTTATTTATTGCTTGCGTGCATTTTTAAAATACATCAGCAAAAACAGATCCATACATATCTGCATAATTTAAAAAAACCTTAGATATATAGCTTTTATAACTGATTAAAAGCTGCTGAAAAACAGAGACATGAAGGGCCTAATCTGGTATGGTACCAAATTCCCTAGTGTCTCTTTGAGATGCTGAGTGCCTCCAGCTCCCACTCACTTTAGGGAAAGGACCTCAGCAGTTTAGAAGAGGCACCAGCACCTTCCATAACTGGCCTGTAAGTGACTTTCTTAAAGTTACAAGGGAAGCCTATAGCAGAGAGTATTAGAATCCACATCTCCTGATTCCCAGTCCTGTGCTTCCACTACAAAACCGTTCCCATGTACTGCATTACTGTTGTAATGACACATTTGAAGCCCTCTGCTAGCCACACCAGAAAACCAGACAGCAAGTTTTATCTACCTTAGGGCACCATACTAAACCTTTGAGATTTTCTGCTAAAGAACATATTTATCCAGTACAAAAATCCTATAATGTCTATACACGACTATGACTGAGACAAAACCAGGGAATTTGAAGGTTACTTACCATCCTGACTGTATGATACTGCTCTAGTTATTTCACAAGGTCTCAATTTAAGGACAGCACATTGATCCTAATTTTAAATTGCTTGATTTTTGATAGTTTGCGTCACAGCATTAAACAGTTTTTTTAAAACTTCCTTCATGAAAGCTTGCTGATCATGTAATGCTTGACAAAGCAGAATAGCTCCATTCGAATTATGATTTATTGTAAATATGGAAGTATTAAGAATGACTATTATGGATCTTAAAATTGCATGGAAAATCCATTGAATAACAAATTATGTGAGCTGTCATATTTATCAAAGCTCAATAGCTCTATCATATGCATTTCTTTTTAAAATGCCAAAAGCAATTACACCACACCACATCTGCTTGCCAAATTTCACTTGAAATTAGACAGGCTAGTAAATCATGTCACTTATTTTAATATTAAAAAATAGAAACAAAGAAAAGGGGCAGGAGAAAAAGGAAGAGTATATATCAAAGCCAACTACATACAAAGTAGCCAAGACAGACAAAAGCAAATAAATATTACACATGAAATTAAGTCTCCAACAAAGTTCACATTGCATATTAAATAGCATTCACACCAGCTTTATGTATTAACTTCAAATGAAAAATTTGCTAAGGCGCAGATTCAGCCAAGCACCTAAGCATAGAACTAACCTTAGGCATTCAGTTGAGACAATGACTTTTGTTATAACATGAAAGCTATCATACCACTCCACACCCATGTATTCTATGCAAATCTCAACTTTTGTAAGGCATTTAATATTGTCTCACACGACCTTCTCAAAAACTACTAGAGAAGTACAACTGGTTGGAAAACTGTACTCAAAGAGTAGTTATCAATGGTTCAGTCAAGATGGAAGGCCATATCATATAGGGTCCCACAGGGTTCTGTCCTGGGTCCAGTTCTATTCAGTATTTTCATGAATTATTTAGATAATGGCATAGAGAGTACACGTATAAAGTTGCTGACGAAACCAAGCTGAGAGGAATTGCAGCACTTTGGAGGCCAGGATTAGAAATCAAAATGATTTTGACAAACTGGAGAAATAGTCTGAAATAAATAGAATGAAATTCAATTAAGATAAATGTGAAGTTCTATATTTAGGACGGAATAATCAATTGCACAAACACAAAATGGGAAATTACTGCCTAAGAAGGAGTACTGTAAAAAAGGATCTGGGAGTTGTAGTGGATTATAAACTAAATGAGTCAACAATATAATAATAAAATAAACTAGTTAGTCTCTAAAGTGCTACAAGTATTCCTGGCTTTCTTTACAGATACAGACTAACACGGCTGCTATTCTTGAACCTGTAACAATATAATATTGTTGTAAAAAAAGAAAACATTACTTTGGGATATATTAGCAGGAGTGTTGTAAGCAAGACAGCAAGAAGTAATTTTTCTGCTCTACTCAGCATTGATAAGGTCTCAGCTGGAGTACTGTGTCTAGTTCTGGAAATCTCACTTCAGGAAAGAGATGGACAAACTGGAGAACATCCAGAAGAGAGCAATAGAATGATTAAAGGTCTAGAAAACATGACCTACGAGGAAAGGTTGAAAAATTGGGTTTGTTCAGCCTGGAGTAGAGTGAGGGGGTACAGGAAAACTATCTTCAAGTATGTAATAGGTTGTTATAGAGGGGAGGGTGATAAATTGTTCTCCTTAACTACTGAGGACAGGACAAGAAGTAACAGGCTTAAATTGTAATAGGGGCGCTTTAGGCTAAACATTACAAAAAACTTCCTAACTATAAGGGTAGTTAAGGAACAAATTACCAAGAGAGGTTGGGGAATCTCCGTCATTGGAGGTTTATAAGAGCAGGTTAGACAAACACTTGTCAGGGATGGTCTAGAATTTAGATAACATTTAATCCTGCCTCAATGTTGGGGGCTGGACTAGATGAACTGGAAGGGACCTTGATAGGTCTACATGTCTATGATTCTGTGGTTCCAATTTGAAGCACAGTCAGGATATTAACCAGAATAAAGCCTTGGATATCCAAGAATCTCAACACCTATATGACAGGCAAGTATTATTCTAATCTTACAAATTGGTAAACTGAGCCATAGCAAGACTGAAAAAAAGTCTAGGGTCAAATAGGGGGCTGGTGGCAAATTCAGGAATAGAATCTGATTTCCATTGCTTTAACTACATGAACACACATCTTCCTTAAATCTTAAATAAAATGTATACTTTTATGTTATATGTTAACATCCTATATTTAATGTAGAAATGTTGCTTGAGTTTGAGGCATTCAGTTAATATTAAGCTTAAAAATGATAAAGTATCAGTTAAGGGGCCAAATCCTGAGAAGGTGTTGTATACTTCGTATTGACTTTGTGGAAAATAAGTTAACAAACGCATCAAAAAGCAAAAATGAATGATGTTTGGCAAATTTCTACTCTACTCTCAGCCTTCCTCTTTACAGTAGGGGTATATTGGAAAAATAGATTAAAATTAATGCTTTAAACCAAGTCTGCAAACTATTTCAGGATTTCCATAAATAGTCATTAAAGATCACTAATCTACAAGAACTTTCAAATGTTTACCGCTGGTGAAATATTGAATCTCATGTTCAGTTAAACAGTCCTCAAAAATGATATGGGATTCCGCGTCCATGTCTTGCATTTCCTTTAAAAAAAGGAGACAATTTAATGCAAGGCAGGGCCCTCTGCTGGAGCTACTCACACAGTGGCACTATGCAGTCACTCATCATAATATAAATACCTCAAGAACTTTCAACCTTTCTGCTAAAGTGGCAGTCAACAGTCTAATGCAAGTGAGAATATCGCTTGAGTGCTACTTGTCTGCTTTGCTGTAGGCTTGCTATCCAGGAATAATATAACTGTGTAACACATGCAGGGGAAGGGATAAGGCTGGTCTTACATATTTTTAAAGAAAGTCCAAGAATTACTGTGTTTCCTCAGCCCTCTCCTCTTGCTATCACAATGCTCCTGCTGTTTTTATAACCTCCTCATTAGTTTCCTGTCAGTTTTTTCCTCTATAAGTCTTCCATCTTTTTATTTCTTTAAAATGTGCTTTATTGCCACCATTCCTGACCCCGGCCACCAAGCAAGCAACACAGGCACCATGATGAGTGTACAGTTTACATGCCCTAGGATTGGCTGCGGGAAGGGAGAAGAGAGATAGCGATTATATAGCCTTTTCAAACGTATACACTGGTAGCTGTAATTCAAAAGAAAACACCACTGAATGCCTCCAGCTATAACTACAGAAATAACTGTTATTACCAAAACCGGTGCCAAACATTGCTGGGACTATCCCTGACACTCCATACACTATTTAATGAATATTTTATTGTTATTCCAGGAAAGGCTTTTAGAAGACTGCAGAAGACAACAATTATGCAGAGCTGTCTCACTAACTGAGAGCAAGAAGGTAAGCTCTAACATGGAACTGCAAGATGGACACTTTTCACAAGAGCATTGTTTCTTAAATTTACAACATAGGATGGACTGAAACGGCAAAATGTGCCTACAGCTGACCCAAAGACAACAGCAGCCCTCTTCAAAACCAGATTTGCCGAGCAAAATATTCTGGTGTTGGCACACTGTTTGACTGATAAATTACAGAGCTATATATCTGTTATGCAGAGCAGTAGTTGGAGTTCTGCCTAACAATTATCCATAGTCTGACTCTGAAAGTCTATTTGGCAGAAGGATGAATTTGATAACAAAGGCCTGATTCAGTGACATTGATAACCAAATTGGTATTTCCAGCACTCAATGGTTAAAGCCAGCAGCTGTGCATAAGACTCTATAATTCTATAATGCCAGAAATAGCACTGACTCAGGAAATATTCCGGCAGGTACCCAATGTGTCTCTATCATTATCTTGTTTATATATAAAATGAAAAACTACCAAAGTACAAGTTAATTAGGCATTCTGATTTATAGATATTTTAGACCTAACAGTTGTATATACTCTGAAGTTAAATATGAATTCTGAGATATAGGCTGGAGTGGATTTTCAAAAAAGGATGCCCAAATCCCATTTAAAGACAATAAGCACTGGGTGAACAGTTCTCCTTTGCCTCCTTTGAAAGCTATTATACATTTACATGTTCAAGCAGACACATATTCCTGGAAAAGGTCCCTAGTTCACAAGTGTAACTGAAGCTCATTTAAGGCTCAATCCTGCACAACTGAAGTCAATGAAAGTTTTGCTATTGACTGCAATGGAAGCAGAATTAAGGCCCTACCCATTACAGTGAGGCTCTTCACAATATTTCATTTGATCTTTTTATCTACTTCTTAATTCACCATTCAAAGGTACAGTCATACAGTTTATCTGTCAACATTTCTGAAAGAGAGAGATTACCAGTTTTGGGATTGTTGATCATATCAGCAATATGGGACATACTGACACTGGCTGGTTAAAGTTACGCAGAGAGCAATGTCCTATTTATTTTTAATTCTAAAATGCTGCTGATTGCAAAACAATGAGGAATCAGAACTTGAAACCTTCCTAAGGAAACAATACAGGAAAAACTGTTTCTGTGGTTTTCAGATATTAGCCGTCCTCCTCTCCCCCAAAATGGCCTTTAAAATAAGTATGATTCATTCTAGAAAAGGCTCTTATGGATGGTTCTGTCAGGATTTCAATAATAATGACTGTTGATAGTGGAGAGTTTAAAACCAGGAGGAATTAACAGTTTGTGGTATTTCTCACCTACAGGCATTCTATACTGTAATAAGGGAATCCTCTCACTGGACTGGAAAACTCTGCTTAGTCATGGAATATCAAGCAAGTGTCATTGTCTTTTATTTCAGATCTATCGAGTATACTTAAAAAAAGACAGCCAACATAGCGAGTGCAGAGAGTGCCCCCAAATCATCTAGCTTATTTCATGAAAGCTACTGTTAAACTTGCACCACATAAGTTTATGAATTCACTGGTATTGTACCTCACCATACATTGTTCGTAGTACTAAACACTTTAATCTCTGGTAGTACTTTTTGTTTATCTTAAGAACAGGATTGCACAGAAGTAAAGGCAAGTTTTTCTAACCTGCTTATCCACAAAAATCAATCAAGGTACATGAGAGATGAATTTGATCAGCTTAAAGGCACAAACAAAAAAGTACACTCTTGTTATAAAAATAAAACATAATAGTATTGTCTTGTAGTATCTTCTTTCAATTGTACTATATAAAAGTGTATATGTACCCAGTATATAGTGAGTCATCTTTTTAAGTACTGAGCAAACCAGTGATTTAAACCAGGTGCAATGACAATGAATGCACAGACAATTCTGTACCTTACTTTATTTTTTGCTGGTACAATAAACAATGAGCAACAGACATGTTTAAGTAGCATTACAGTTAAAGCAATATGTGAAATGTTCATCACAAAGAGTTGTCTTTTTGCACTGATCAAAATAACCATCAAAAAGTGAAATGCAGATACTCTATTTGTCAGAATAAGTAAAGCTATTATTGTGTTTACCTCCTTAGAAACCCTGAGATCCATTGTTTGGCATTAAAATGCATGCTCTAAAGATGAAACATCAAAGGAAATAGAAAAAAGTACAAATATATTCAATGTTTTATCTTCTAATTGGTTAGAGAGCAAAGTGTTTTTACATAAAAGAAAAAACATCTTAAAATAATAAATAGATGTGAGGAATATGAATGTTAATGCTCTTTCAGTTTGCTCTGTTAATTACCTATACAGACCTTTTGCCATCTGTCAGATATTTTTCTAGTTAACTGTATGCATTTTTTCCTCCTCTACTGTGGTATAAAGAGATCAAAGTCCACACTTCCTGCAGACAGATTCTGAAATAATACTGAAGTCCTTAAAAGATGAATTTTCAGTTGCAGTTCATATTCACATTTCCAAAACCCCCAAACTTCAGCAGACTAATAAAGGGTTAAATGAGCATGTCACATTTTCAGAATAGAAATTCAGTTTAATAAACATATTTTTAATAGCAGAACTGCATATTGCAGAATAGCAAACATCCTGCAGCAAATGAAACAGGATACAAACGAACCCTTAGATCAGCTAAGAATTAAGATCCATTTTCTTTTACTTACCAGCGTTATCCATTCTTTCTGCACCCGTCAGCACTCAAGAAACAGAATTCTATATAAAAGCAGCCGGTGCTGCTCTTTTTCTCTCTAATGAAGCTCACTGCCCTTCTCCTGATTATTAGACCTTGCTGGCAGTCAGAGCATACTTCATACACTGACTGCAGTAGACACCACCAGGAAATTTATATCTCTAAGGATGACAAACAGCTATTAGCTCCATTATAGGCTGATTAAGACTGTGTGAGCCTATCAAGTAGATACTTGAATACCCCCAGGATTTTCACCTCTTCTGGAGAGAAAACAAAAAAACCCTCCAACTATATAATATTGAATACACATTTTTGCAAAGCAGAAGAAATGTTGTTTTGATGAGGAAATGTTAAAAGGTGGGGAGGCAAAACTCTAAATAAAAAGATGTAGATAATAGTGGAATGAGTTTACATTATAAATGGCAAAAGTTTTGATTTTGGGGTGGGCTGGGGGGAGAAGGCAGCCTTTTTCCTAAGGTGTTTTAGCTCTGAGAAAAATGTATCACTGAAAGAGGTTACATTTGCTGCAGTCATTAACTCTAGCTATGCATTAAATCCTACAACTTCTATGTCTGATGTTCCATATTGTTTCCCAGAAATGGATTTATAGTTGTATTGATAGGCATATACAGACAAGCAATTCATCCATTTCAGACATTAATTATTATACTACCATTTGCAGGCTAAAAGTAATTAAAGGGTCAGATCCTATTAGTCAAGGGCAAAATTGTCATTGGATGTCAGCAGAATCAGGCCCCACAAAAACTGATTGACATATGTAGAAATGAAAAGCCGGCAGACATTTCTGCTAGACTTTCCATACCATCTGAGATTCTGATGCCTAAGATTTTTCCATGATAATGTAAAATAATTTCAGTGGAATTGAATTTTTAAACATTTCCCTTTTCTATATTTTCAGAAGTTATCTTCTTACAAATAATACATATTTTTTATGTTCACACAAAGATATTTCTCCTGCCAGCTAAGGTTGAATGGATTCAATATGGGGTTAGGCATCAGGGGACTAGGTTCTATTCCCAACTCTTCCACAGACCTGCCATCTGACCGGAAGGAAGGAACAACCTTTATGTCAGTTTCCTCATTTGTAAGGGGGAGATAATCCTATTTACTCACTTTTGTGAAGTTCATTAGAGTTCTATATGAAAAAGAATTAGTATATAGTCATGAAACTACATAAATGCCACACAGTATTATTTTTTCTGCTATCTTCTCTTTCATTTAAATTATTCTGTGTGCTATCATAATCTTCAGTAATATTGTAAAGACAACAGAATGTTTTTATATCTTTTACTGATATAAGATTCTGCTCACCACCAATGAGTTATAGGAGCAGCAATATATATCTCTGCAATTATTCCCCGCCTTGCCTTCTGCCTTTTTATATAAAAAAATGCTTAGAGCCCTGATCTATTTGCACTGATTGGGGGTGGGGAGAGAGAATCAACTGCTGAGAGTGAATGTAATCACCAAAAATGGAGAGTATCTAGGGCATGTTGGTTATATTTTGTATTGTAGAAAGGAAAAGTTTGGCGGGCTAAGGAGAGGCAAAAGATTAGAAATGTCACACTTTATATTAAAGTTCTATTTATAAATTGTTTATAAAGAGCCTATCAATGACAGATGTCATTAGCATGTTGCAGTAGTAGGTGTTGATAGAAGGTGAAAAACATACCAGTACAAGGTGTTATATAGCATTATAAGCCATGGTAATAAGCAACCTATTCACCTGTTGGACTCTATAATAATCACTAACAAATGATTAACCAAGTAATAACTTATTGAGTATTTATAAATGAAACCTGAATGTAAAGTGTGAATCTCCTTTTCTAGGTCAAGCTAGAAAACAATTTATAGAAAAAAAAAAAAGTTATAGAACCAGAGAAGGTACATATGTTGATTAGCATACGCTGCTATGTTACTTCTTAGTTACATCTGCTCGTGGGTTTGCGTTATTACATTACAGAATCAGAGAGAAATTTCACTTATGGTTTGGTTGCCAAAACTACTAAGCTTTAACTATCAATTTTAACTTAAATCTTCTACAGACATCTCTATTGTTGGATGAAAAGTATAAAAAGTGGTATTTTTTCAAAATTTTCCCAAATTTTGAAACCTCAGAATTATGAAATTTGGAAAACTTTCAGCCAACTCTACTGAATTTCATTCCTTTTTTCTGCTTTATTTTAAAATAAATATTAATTATTATTATGAATAAAATAATAATAAACAATAATTTGACATTAGGGATAGACTATATCCAATTTTTTTTAGTTCAACCAAATAACAAACAGTACTACACTGGTAAGACAAACACTGGATCCAAACCTTTGCTGTTCGTGAGGCCACACTACAGTGTTAAGATTTGGCCAGCAAATAGGGCTGCTTAATCCAGTGGTGATCTGCACATGCGCCCTTAGTATGAGAGAAAGACACGAAATGATTAAATGGGATGCTGCGATTCTTTTTCAGAATTTTCTCAGCTACTCCACTTAATTTGATTTAACTTATTTTGCTCTTTTTCATCATAGCTGATGAAATGCACTATATAAGTGCCAGATAGAATTATTTAGTATGGGTCTGACACTGTACCCACTGAAATTGATAGCAAAGCACTCATTGATTTCATTAAAGTCAGGATCAGGCCCTAAATTTAATGCTGTGAATTGTACCTAAGGTGACCAGATAGCAACTGTGAAAAAACTGGATAGGAGGTTGGAGGTAATAGGCGCCTATATAAGAAAAAGTCCCCCCAAATGGGACTGTCCCTATAAAAACAGGACATCTGGTTACCCTAACTGTACCACTGTAGTCACAGTGGTCCAGTGGAGTCCTGGGCTCACATCCCTGCTCCACCACAGATTCCCTGTGTGATCTCAGGCAAATCCCTCAGCCTCTCCGGGCCCCAGTTCCCCAACTGTGAAATGGGGATAATAAGCACTAACTTATGTTACAGCAGTATTGTGGATAAATACATTAAAGACTGTGCACAGTGATGCGGGCCATATGGGTACCTAAGATAAACAGATAGTCAAAGCTATGACTTATGATCATAAACATGACACCAAGAGGTAAGTATTTTGCAGAATAGGACCCTAAGTCCCAAATCTGCAATGCATAATGTGTAGGTGGGCTGCTGTGCCTATGTGGAGTCCCAGTAAAGTCAAGTGGGCCCAGTTCACCCAAGCAGGGCCGGCGACAGAAATTTGGGGCCCCCCTACTCTGATAGTTTGGGGGCCCCCCAGCCCAGCCGGGGGGGCCCCCAGCCCAGCCGGGGGGGCCCCCAGCCCAGCCGGGGGCCCCCCCAGCCCAGCCGACAGCGGCTGGGCCCCCCCGCAGCCCAGACACCCCCCCCCCAGCCCAGCCGACAGTGGCTGGGGGCCCCCCCAGCCCAGCCGGCCCCCCCCAACCCAGCCGACAGCGTCTGGGCCCCCCCTAGCCCAGCCGGTTCTCCCCCAGCCCAGCCGACAGCGTCTGGGCCCCCCCCCAGCCCAACCTGCCCCCCCAGCCCAGCCGACAGCGGCTGGGGGGCCCCCAGCCCAGCCTGCCCCCCCTAGCCCAGCCGGCGCTCTCCCCCCCCAGCTGACAGCGGCTGGGGGGAGGAAGCCCAGCCGGCCTCCCCCCCGCCCAGCCCAGCCGGCGCTCCCCCCCAGCTGACAGCTGGTGGCAGCGGGAGCGAGAGCCAGGGAGTGGCGTGAGCCACCCTTGCTGTTTCCGCCCTTTCTCCCCCGGACTGTGCCGCCGCCGGCCGGGCTCACTGCTCCTGCTGGGGACGCGCGCTCATCCGGAGGAGAGCCGCGCTGCCTCCCCGCCCCTTCCCCGCTCTCCAGGCCGGTGACAAGGGGGGACGACAACAGGTACAGCTGTGTACCGGGCCCCCCCCTAAAGTCGGGGGGCCCGGTACAGCTGTACCCGTAGTACCCCCCCTGTCGCCGGCCCTGCACCCAAGTATTGTACACGGAGGGCTTGGGAACTAAGTGAGTAAATAGAGGGAAGGGGGTAAATAAACCACAGCTCCCACTCAAAGTTAAGACTGGATAATTGAACCCAAATAATCAATTACAGCTTCAGCAAGTGTATCCAATAATGAAAAATAAGCCTAAACACAGATGCTGTAAATGTAAACAATGGCTCAGTGTAAATGTTTCATTATAAAGGATTTGATTTCTTAAAAAAGATTTCTGGTAAAGAACAGCACTTCATTTCACTGTTTCTGTTTCTTTCCAAGAAGAGGCCGTAATGTCAATCTCTTGGAGAAGCTGTATTTGGTTTTAGATGCTGTGGGGTTTTATAGCCAACCTCAAAATTCTAAATATACAATTTCAAGTAATTCTGTAAAGCATCTTCCAATTCCCAGGATAGCTTTTGTGATCTCATGGGAACTGTAGTGTTCCATAAAACATATTCATTCTAGGGAATTTTCCTTCCCTTCCCTGCCAGAGTTGGCATGATCCCACAGCTAAAAGGATGAAGGATACCCTGAAAACACAAGAAGCAGAGGGTAGCTGTGTTAGTCTGAATTTGCAGAAGCAACAAAGAGTTCTGTGGCACCTTAAAGACTAACAAAAGTATTGAAGTATAAGCTTTCATGGGCTACTACCCACTTTGTGCATCCGACAAGGTGGGTATTAGCCAACAAAAGCTTATGCTCCAATACTTTCGTTAGTCTTTAAGGTGCCACAGGACTCTTTGTCGTTTCTGAAAACACAGTAATCAAAACAGCCTTCCTATGTCAAACCTTTGGGTAAATCACTTCACTTTCTGTGCCTCACTTTATCTTCCTATAAAATGGGGGTAGCCACTTGCCTCACAATGGTATTTTGAGTCTTAATTAATGTTTATAAATCACACCGGCATCCTTGAATGGCAATATCTATATAAATGCAAGTTTTTATTAATCATTTCCCCTATCTTCTTCTGTATTTGCAAGGCCTTACGTGTATGAAAGCCATTCCTCCTGGGCTCATTCTTGCAAGGAGCTGGTCACTCTGGCCCAATCCATTGAAGTACTCAAGCAAGTGTTTAACTGGAAGTGCACAAGTAGTCCCAATGGGTAAAGCTAAACACATATTTGAGTGCTTCACTGGATCAGGCTTGAGAGCTCAGCATTTTTCCCCTTAATCCTCTGTAATGGCAACCCATGTCACAGCACAGGAAGGGAAGTAGGGCTGCTACTTCCCACCTTATACTGGTAGCAGGCTCAGGCGCAGCACAACAATGTACTTCTCTTTGCTTGGGGCGAAGCCACGAATCAGTCTGAAATGATTATTAATATAATGCTATAAGCATACAGGATGCTTTGCAGTACATCATGTGCTAACCAGAGAACAGAGTCCTTGCAAGAAAGATTGTTTAATCTAAAATCATGAACAAGTACATCGGGCCTGAGTCTGCTCTCTCATTGGAGGACCAGAAGTAACACCACTGAAGTCAAAGGATTTAGAAAGTTGTAAAAATGACATGAAAGGAAAACTGAAACCATTTAGCAATGTGTGATGTTTGTAGGTGGGGAACTTCACAGAACAGAAGGATTTTCAAAGGAACAGGAAGGGGCTTGGCATATGTTAAAACTGGGGGACTGTCAAAATGGAGAAGGTGACATGAAAGATGGCATGAAGACAGTGGGGGTGGAAAACAGAGACATAAGGAGTGGTCAAGAAAAAGCTTGAGTGTAGCATGGGGAAAGGCGCAGCAGGAGATAAGCAAAGATGTAGGCAAGAATAATGTCTTTAAACGCGGTGTTATTCAAGCAAGCTCTAAATTAATTCTGAATTATGACTTTTAATAAACCCAGATCTAGACAGGAAATGAGAGATGCTCCCTTTTCATCTCAGACATACATTGTGGTATAGAGACAAGCTGACTGCCCCAAGAGCACACCCCACCATTGAACCAGGAAGAATTGTGAAACTTCGGTGCATGCAGAAAAGGGCTCTTGAAAACAACTCTTTTCTCCTTCTCTTTTTAGAAAATAATGTTCTGTTACTTTGTCCGGTAGCTCTGTATGTGCACATTTGCATACTCAGTGCTATAAAACTTTAGTGCACGCTGAGGACGATTACATACAAACACTTCAGTCACAGTCTGAACTGGGGAATTTTAGCAAAAACTGTCCACTCGTGCTAACACCAAGTGTGATGCTGAAAGGGTATGTCTACACGGCAATTAAAACCCCACAACTGGCCCGTGCCAGTGGACTTGGGCTCGTGGAGCTTGGACTAAGAGCTGTTTAATTGTGGTGTAGACAAGGGCTCAGGCTGCAGTCTACACTCTAGGACCCTCCCACCATGCAGGGTCCTAGAGCCTGGGCTCCAATCCACGCCTGAACATCTATGCTACAGTTAAACAGTTCCTTAGTCCAAGCCCCATGAGCCCTTGGCATGTGCCTGCTGCAGGTCTTTAATTTGAGTGTAGACATGGTGGCTTGACGTTTCTACTACTGTGTCATTTAAACCTGCTCAGAGCATTTGGGGGTTACCAGCAAGCTGGCAGGCACCAGAGCACATTTCAGTCTACTCAGAGCAAGGTTTAATTGACACAGTGGTAAAAAATGCCAGAAGTCTTATCTACACTAAGGGACATCTTTTTAAATAACTAGCCATTCCTGTCAATGGAACGTACCATGCAGAGCAATGGATAGAGAATGCCCACAATGCTGTCTGCCACCACAGCTCTGAAAGTACTTTATTTATGTAATTCCCACAGACTTCAGTGGGAGCTCTGCACACGGAGGGCTTGCGTGACCGTTCCCTTCGGTAGCAACTATCACAGGTTTCCCTCACAAATTTGACATCAGCTTTAAAGTATTTTTTATTGAAGAAACAAAATTATTTTTCCTTTCAGATTCTTATAGGCATCTGGAGTCACTCTTGTAAATTCTTTATGTAAAGAAAGGAGACAAATATCTTGGAAAAGCGAATGGCCATTGAGAAAATAGGGCTGCTCATGGTTAATTAATAGTTAACTAATACAGTGTAGCTTCTCTTTTTAACACAAAAAGAGTACATGGTCAATAAGAAAGACTGGAAGATCCTGGGTAGCGTTAATGTATGTCTGGCTGTTCAGTTCCTCTTTATACAAACACAACATATCATTTACACGTCTAGCACATCAGAATAGGTAACATATACTCAGCAATAAAATGCTTTCTCCTGCCTTGTACTAAAGACAGATAAAACATTACAAACAAGTACATTAAAACACATGATTTTCCCAATGAAAACAAAGATGAGCCTGAAAAGAACCTTAAAATCTTTGTTTCACCATTTGTATCTGGCCACATACAACTATATAAAACAGGCAAAATCAAAACCCTGGATCCAAACAAACCCAAACTTTATGAAAATTTTGGATCTGGATTTGTATCAGAAATGTCTGGCTCTGTTGAGCTGTGCCTGGTATACTTGCATCTCTTCGCCAGTGTTTGATGAACAGTCTGACAGATGAGGCTAGCTAGTACAAAAGATGTTTCAGCTTATAGAAAAGTGTTTTAAATCTATATATATAAAAGTCAAGTGGTGTATGTATGTATGTATGACCGCGAACACCTCCCGCACCGTTTGAGCTAGAGACTTGAAATTTGGTACAGTTAGGGGTCTTGGGGTCTCGATGGTCGTAAGGGTCGAAAAATTTTCAAATCTCACCTCTGACGCCCTCCAGGGGTGAAAGTCTTTAAGGGCCAATCACATCGGCTGGGCAGCTAGGTGGTGATGATGTCATAATACCCCCTCCAACAGACACCGCACTCGCTTAGCTCACTGCCCCTCCCTCCTCCAACGGAACCCCGGAAATCCCTCAGTTCTCTGCCCCTCCCCCCTCCCAACAGAACCCCGGAATCCATCAGCCCTGTGCCCCCCCCCACCTGCCAAGGTCCCCGGAATCCCTCAGCTCTGGGCCCCCTCCCCGCCTGCGACGGATCCGAGTTGGGTTTGGTGGGACGGTAAGTGAGGTGGGGGTGTCGGGTTCGGTCGGGGAGTGAGGTGGGGGTGTTGGGTTTGCTTGGGGGGGTCAGGTGGGGGTGTCGGGTTTGGTCGGGGGGTAAGTGAGCCAAGGGGTATTGGGGTTGGTCAGGGGGTGTCAGCTGTCTGCCCCCTACCCACCTCCGACTGACCCGAGCAGCACCGGGCACTTATGCTAGTCTATATATATAAAAGTCAAGTGGTGTATGTATGACCGCGAACTCCTCCCGCACCGTTTGAGCTAGAGACTTGAAATTCGGTACAGTTAGAGGTCTTGGGGTCTAGATGGTCATAAGGGTCTAAAATTTTTCGAATCTCACCTCTGACGCCCCCCAGGGGTGAAAGTCTTTAAGGGCCAATCACATCAGCTGGGCAGCTAGGTGGTGATGATGTCATAATACCCCCTCCAACAGACACTGCACTTGCTCAGCTCACCCCTCCCTCCTCCAACGGAACCCCGGAAATCCCTCAGTTCTCTGCCCCTCCCTCCTCCCAACGGAACCCCGGAATCCATCAGCCCTGTGGCCCCCCCCCCACCTGCGAAGGTCCCCGGAATCCCTCAGCTCTGTGCCCCCTCCCCGCCTGCGACGGATCCGAGTTGGGTTTGGTCGGACGGTAAGTGAGGTGGGGGTGTCGGGTTCGGTCGGGGGGTGAGGTGGGGGTGTTGGGTTTGCTCAGGGGGAGTCAGGTGGGAAGGTGTCGGGTTTGGTCGGGGGGTAAGTGAGCCGGGGGGTGTTGGGGTTGGTCAGGGGGTGTCAGCTGTCTGTCCCCTCCCCACCTCCGACTGACCCGAGCAACGCCGGGCACTTATGCTAGTATATAAATAAAAGTGATCATCTATTATTTTTTAAGTTATAAGGGAGAAAGCACCAAGTTGTAAAGGGAACTTAAATCTAGCAGAGAAAATTGTAACAAGAACAAATAGCTGGAAGCTGAAGCCAGACAAATTCAACTGTAAATGAGACACACATTTTTTACAATTAGGTGATTAACCGCAGGAACAAACTACCAAGCCATGTGGTAGATTCTCCATCCTTTGATGTCTTCAAATCAAGATATGCTATAGCCAAACACAAAGTTATTCTTTATGCAATTACAAGTTACTGGGCTCAGTACAAGGGTAACTGGGTGAAATGTAATGGTCTGTGGTATGTAGGAGGTCAGACGATATAATGGCCCCTTCTGGCCTCAAACTCCATGAATCTATGAAAATGGCCTGACTCCATAGTCCTTAATAGTCCCTTCCATCCTTACCGGACTGAAATACTGGACTGTTTTGTCAGGCTTTTACCACTGAATTACAGGAATGTATTTCATATAGTTACATAAAAATGTATTTTACACTATTCACAATATTGGGACTATAGTCTGGCCTTTTTGCCTTCCATTTCCCCCTCTGTTTGGTCTGCAGGTTCATCTCCCATGTTTTATTACCTCACTTTTTGTAAAAGAGGGAAATTTACATTAATGTTAGGCATTAAACAAAGCAGACAGTAGCAGGAAAAATACATGGCACTAACAATGGAATTACCTATCAGGAGAGAAAAACAGAGGGAAGACAACAATCTCATCTTGAGGACTCAGGGTAGAATCCTAGTCCCATTGATTTTAGTGATGCCAGGCTTCCATTCTTGGCTTTAAAATATAAAGACGATGGGATATGTACAAGGGGCACGAGTTTTCACTTGTCTTAAATGGGAGGGTAAGAAGGAAGACTTGACGTAGAAAAGAGGGAAGTATTTGAGGTGTTTGGTGGCATTCATTTTTCTCAATCTCTCCCTGTTGTAATGGTATATTGAAAGAAAGGGGATCCTGATAATTACTGTGTGTAAATCTATCTCCATCCTAAGGAAAATAGTGGAACAATTATTAACAGTTCTGGAGGGTAATGTAACCATGAGCAGTAGACAATATGAGGTTAGTTATAAAATAACATTCCAGGAGTGTCACTCTCAGTGTCACTCTGAAGCTTAGAATGTCTGTTGAGTCAGTGTGAAGTGAGAGAAACAATTATAACCATGGTTTAGAGCACTTTTTGTTCAGAATATTACCAGGTTCAAGTATCACTGGGATTCACAGTCTTATATGACTGATGAATTACAGCTGTGCAACAACACAGGCTTTCATCTACACAGTAAGGCATGCTAGACACTGTGATATCAGGGATAAATCAATGAGTCACTGCCCTTACCCTACAACTAATTTGCATGCAGAGGTTTCATTGGTTGTCTGAGGGAGACCACACAGATGGTGGATTACTTGACAACACCTCCACACTCATGCAAAGACTCTCATCCACTAGTAAAGTATAAATCTTGCTAGACAAACTTGATTGCTTTCTTTTTTTAGTATTTACTGACTAAAAGTTAATAGCCCAGTCCAGGGGTTGGCAACCTATGGCACGTGAGCAAACATGGCACGCGAGCCAATTTCAGCTGGCACGCGGGGAGAGCTCAGCCCCCCACGGCTTTGGAGTTTCCCCACTGTCAGCCTGAGTTCCCTATGCTCAGGCTAGCAACAGGAGCTGACTGGGATAGGCAGTGGGACTCCAGCTGGCAGGAGCCTGCGGGGGAAACCCCAAAGCAGTGGTGGGCTGAGTCACTCAGCCTGCCCTCGCTCTGGGGTTCCCACTGCTGGCCCCTTGCCAGCCAGGGTCCCCGCCTGCCCCACTCAGCACCCTCACGCAGGCTAGCAGTAGCCTGCAGGGAAAATCCCAATTGACCCCCTCAGCCGCTCCCCTTCCGCCCAAAGCCCCGCCCCTTCCTGACTGGCACGCAAAGCCCTGACTAAATGAAGATTTGACACACCACCTCTGAAAGGTTGCCGACCACTGGCTCAGTCTGTAGTCATATCATCAGGGGGTGTGATTTTATTGGATCCTACAAGCTAAGCAGGGTCAAGTCTGGTCAGTATGTTGAAAGAGAGACCAAAGAAATCCCAGTTGCTGCAGGAAGGGATGATTCAGTAGCTGGCACTTGTCACACTGAGTTTGAACCATTATGCCAGCACAGCATTAGTGAGTACTGCAGTATTAGACATGCCACATAACAGCTTTTGCTGCAAGTATATAAAATCATGAACAACAACAAGCTGGAAATCGGGTACTATATTATTTTAAGTCTTTGGTACTGATGTAACTGTATGATCATATATATATATAATATATATATAATATAAAAGAGCTGATGGCATTTCTTTCCCTCTCTAGGTATTATCAAATACCTTATTTATTGCAAGATTTCTTTCACCTCTGCATCCATTCCCAGCACATCATGTAAAGCTATATATCCCCTGTGTGGGAAACAAGTCATCGCTGTACTCCTGGGGTGATAATCAGACATCAAAAGATACTGAAGTGACATTTGTACAGCATTGTTCTCTTTTTTTCCCCTTCACAATAGCACCCGCTTGCAGTTGCACACCAAATCGGCACTGCAATCTAGGATGCTGTAATTTTCTCACAAACACAGGTTTTTGTATTAAGGCACCAACAAAGGTGGGGGAGGGAAAATGATACATCCTTCATCATTTATTTCTAAGAATAACCTTTAGCAGGAGCAAACTGAACAACATGTGCTCTCAGAGCATATTTCGATATCCAGGGAGGGGTGGCCTCTTGAGCACAATATCAAAAGGCTCATTAAAACAGCTATGGAAAGCTGTTAGGCATTTTTATAACTCTGTTGACCTTTTATTTACATCATATGGCCGTAAGAAACTTCATGTGCTCAGCTTCAATGAGGGTACAAATGACATTAGAGGGACCCTATCAAAATAAGTATTACAATGTTCTTTCCCTGCATTACTAATAATGCTTGAATTATTAAAACATACTATATTTGAAATAACTAATTTACTTTTTCACCACTTAAACCATTTTTTTGGGCATACATAAGAGTAAAATGAGGCTGGGGACTTTTCACTTTCTTTTTATGCTCAGATTCACTTTCTGGTGTTTATGCACTAGCATGGTGGCTCTCACATTTTCCAATACGAGGACTCCCCCTCCTCTTGGGCAATATGGAAAGGGCAACCTGATTCCAATCCCCTGAAGTTTCCATTCCCCCCCCAGGGGGTTATGACCGACCAGTTGAGAACCCATGTATTAGCACATAATTGTTGTGACGTTCCGTACCTCGGGGGAACACCCCACACCCACATATTCATCCTTATAATATGATTGTGTGGTATCCAATGCAAAGTTTGTCATGTCAGGTGTCTTCGGAAGGCTCATGATGCACTGAGCATTGTTGTTATAGTAATGTTATAGGTTGTGATTTCATGTATATAGTTATGAGGCTGAAAATGTTTCCTCATGGCTTAAAACAAGCCCAGTCAAAAACTCTCTAGGAACAGAGGTCCAGGCAAAACTTTCCAAGAGCAGATGGGCAGTTCACACCTCATTAGGACATATTTGGGACAAACCCATCCCAGCCTCACAGAAACAAAGGACACTGGCCTAGGCAGCAACAAAGGATCTGTTGGACTCTCAAGTGAGTCACCCCTCTTCTCTTGGTTAGTTTGGGACTACGATGAGGTAATGCTCTCCTGACCCTGAAGGGAGGGAGGCAAAACCAAAAGGGAAAAAAGAACATGATAAAAGGGAGAGATGATTGCCACAAGCTCTCTCTTCCACCTGTCTACAGACACCACAACCAAGCGTCTGAAGCGCTTATCAAAGGAGAGATCCTGGCTGATGAGCAACCAACCAGGCTATGGTGAGAAGCATCTAAATTTGTAAGGGCACTGAAAGTGTTAAGATCAGCTTAGAATGTGTTTTATTTTTATTTCATTTGACTGAATCTGACTTGAGCTTTGACTTATAATCACTTAAAATCTATCTTTTGTAGTTAATAAATGTCTTTGTTTATTCTACCGGAAGCAGTGTGTTTGGTTTGAAGCGTGTCAGAGCTCCCCTGGTACATATCAATTAATTTGATAAACTCATATAAGCTTGCAGCATCCAGCGGACATAGCTGGACACTGCAAGACAGAGGTTCTTAGGGTTGTGTCTGCGACCGGAAATATTGGCTAATGTCATTCAGTTGCACAATCCAAGCAGCGGCTGGCCAAAAGTGCTCACTCGTAGCTGGAAGAGCTTACATGCTAGAGGCTGTGCATGAAGAGCACAGGAGTGGGGGTTCTCACAGCAGAGAAGGGTAAGGCTGGCTCCCAGAGTTGAGGATTGGCGTGACCTAGTATATCACTGATCCAGATAACACCAGGGGAACATCCCAAAAAGTTCTGTTTGTGTTTCTTACACTACAAAATTTTCAATTAAAATTCAAAATGTTGGGCACCATTCCACAATTTTTATTTAAAAACTAGCATAAGTGCCCGGCGCTGCTCGGGTCAGTCGGAGGTGGGGAGGTGGCAGACAGCTGACACCCCCTGACCAACCCCAACACCCACCCCTCACCCCTCACCCACCCCAACACCTTCCCACCCCCCCAAGCAAACCGGACACCCCCACCTCACCCCCCGACCGAATCCGACACCCCCACCTCACTTACCGTCCCACCAAACCCAACTCAGATCCGTCGCAGGGGGTGAGGGGGCCCAGAGCCGAGGGATTCCGGGGACCTTCGCAGGTGGGGGGGGGCAGTGAGCTGATGTAGTCCGGGGTTCCGTTGGGAGGGGGGAGGGGCAGTGAGCTGAGTGATCTCCGGGGTTCCGTTGGAGGAGGGAGGGGCAGTGAGCTGAGTGATCTCCGGGGTTCCGTTGGGAGGGGGGAGGGGCAGTGAGCTGAGTGATCTCCGGGGTTCCGTTTGGAGGGGGGAGGGGCAGTGAGCTGAGTGATCTCCAGGGTTCCGTTGGAGGAGGGAGGGGCAGTGAGCTGAGTGATCTCCGGGGTTCCGTTGGGAGGGGGGAGGGGCAGTGAGCTGAGTGATCTCCGGGGTTCCGTTGGGAGGGGGGAGGGGCAGTGAGCTGAGTGATCTCTGGGGTTCCGTTGGGAGGGGGGAGGGGCAGTGAGCTGAGTGATCTCCGGGGTTCCGTTGGAGGAGGGAGGGGCAGTGAGCTGAGTGATCTCCGGGGTTCCGTTGGGAGGGGGGAGGGGCTGTGAGCTGAGTGATCTCCGGGGTTCCATTGGGAGGGGGGAGGGGCAGAGAACTGAGGGATCTCCGGGGTTCCGTTGGAGGAGGGAGGGGCAGTGAGCTGAGTGATCTCCGGGGTTCTGTTGGAGGGGGGAGGGGCAGTGAGCTGAGTGATCTCTGGGGTTCCGTTGGAGGAGGGAGGGGCAGTGAGCTGAGGGATCTCTGGGGTTCCGTTGGGAGGAGGGAGGGGCAGTGAGCTGAGTGATCTCCGGGGTTCCGTTGGGAGGGGGGAGGGGCAGTGAGCTGAGTGATCTCCGGGGTTCCATTGGGAGGGGGGAGGGGCAGAGAACTGAGGGATCTCCGGGGTTCCGTTGGAGGAGGGAGGGGCAGTGAGCTGAGTGATCTCCGGGGTTCCGTTGGAGGGGGGAGGGGCAGTGAGCTGAGTGATCTCCGGGGTTCCGTTGGAGGAGGGAGGGGCAGTGAGCTGAGGGATCTCCGGGGTTCCGTTGGGAGGGGGGAGAGGCAGTGAGCTGAGTGATCTCCGGGGTTCCATTGGGAGGGGGGAGGAGCAGTGAGCTGAGTGATCTCCGGCGTTCCGTTGGAGGAGGGAGGGGCAGTGAGCTGAGGGATCTCCGTGGTTCCGTTGGGAGGGGGGAGGGGCAGTGAGCTGAGGGATCTCCGGGGTTCCGTTGGAGGAGGGAGGGGCGAGCTGAGCGAGTGCGGTGTCTGTTGGAGGGGGTATTATGACATCATCAGCACCTAACTGCCCAGCTGATGTGATTGGCCCTGAAAGACTTTCACCCCTGGGGGGCGTCAGAGGTGAGATCCGAAAATTTTTCGACCCTTACCAAGATCTAGACCCCAAGACCCCTCACTGTACCAAATTTCAAGTCTCTGGCTCAAACGGTGCGGGAGGAGTTCGCTGTCATACGTACATACATACATACATACATACATACATACATACACTCATACATACACCACTTGACTTTTATATATATAGATAAACTAAAACCTAAATGCCGGGTCTCAACAATTTTTACCCAGAGCTCTATAATGGATCCTATGTAGGTTCCTGTTATGAACAAATCGGTCACGCATACATGAGAGTACAGTAAAACCTCGATTTAACGGACCTCGATTTAACGGACTTTGGATGCAACGGACAAAATTTCTGATCCATATCAGACCGCAACCCCTCCCTGCTGCGGCCCCGGTCCTCTTCTCTGGCGGCCGTCTGCTGGCTCCCGGCAGCAGGCAGGCTGGCTCCTGGCTCCCGGCTGCCGCCCGGGTCCCAGCCGCTAGTGGGCTGGCTGCCGGCTCCCGCCCGGGTCCCGCCAGCGGGCGGGCTGGCTGCCGGCTCCCGCCCGGGTCCCACCAGCGGGCGGGCTGGCTGCCGGCTCCCGCCCGGGTCCCGCCAGCAGGCGGGCTGGCTGCCGGCTCCCGCCCGGGTCCCGCCAGCAGGCGGGCTGGCTGCCGGCTCCCAGGTGGGTTCTGGCAGTGGGCGGGCTGGCTGCCGGATCCCGGCTGCTGCCCGGGTCCCAGTAGCGGGCGAGCTGCTGCTCCGACAGCTCGGGTTTTTTTTTTTATTAAATAACGGACTTTTTGATTTAACGGACACCCCCTCGCCCGAATTAGTCCGTTAAATGGAGGTTTTACTGTACTACATTTTAAAGCAGGGGAGGATTACTTTTTGCCTACTTCTAAAAATATAACTTTAAGCTAAAACGACTGACATTTTAAAATTATCTGGAAACAGGAAGCAATGTAGGAGGCCTGCCTATCACAGTATCTTCAACTGTCTAGTAAGAGGAATGAATTCATAGAAATCTTTCCCTGGCCATTTAATTTACATTTCAATTAGTTCCAGAGGTGAAAGTAAGCCGGTACGTGCCGGTACAGCGTATTGGCAAGAGCCGGTGCGCCGTACTGGGACCAGCTATCTCCGGAGACTATTTAAAGGGCCTGGGGCTCCCAGCAGGATCCCCTGGTCTTTTAAATCGCTGCGGGAACCCCGGACACTTCCCCAGGGTTCCGGCAGCAGGGCTCAGGCGGAGATTTAAAGGGCTTGGGGCTGTGGCAGCTGCTACCGCCCCAGCCCTTTAAATCCCCTCCAGAGCCCTGCTGCCTGAGACCTGGGGAGCGGCGGTGAGTCTCCAGGGGGAATGTAAAGGGCCTCAGGGCTCCAGCCCCGCTATCACCCTAGAGCCCTTTAAATCCCCCCCGGAGACCCGCTGGTGCTCCCCAGGGCTCTGGCAGCAGGGCTCTGGTGGGAATTTAAAGGGCTGGGGACTGCGGCAGCCGCTCTCACTCGGGTCCTTTAAATCCCCTCCTCAGCCCTGTGGCTATAGCCCTGGAGAGCGCTGGCAGGTCTCCGCCGGAACCCTGCTGCCGCTACCCCAGGGCTCTGGCCCCGGGGCTCAGGAGAGATTTAAAGGGCCGGGGCGGTAGCGGCTGCCGCAGTCCCCAGCCCTTTAAATCCCCACGGGATCCCTGCTGCCAGAGCCCTGGGGAGCGCCAGCGGGTCTCGGGGGGGGACTTAAAGGGCTCTAGGGCGATAGCAGGGCTGGAGCCCTGAGGCCCTTTAAATTCCCCCCAGAGCCTCGCCGCCGCTCCCCAGGTCTCCGGCAGTGGGGCTCCCATGGAGATTTAAAGGGCCCGGGGCTCTGCTGCGGTGGCAGCTGGAGCCCAGGGCCCTTTAAATAGCCTCTTCTGGTTGAGGCCACACCTCTTCTGGGTGAGGCTCCGCCCCTGATCAGGACTTCTGGCGTACCGGTAAGTCCCTTAACTTACTTTCACCCCTGATTAGTTCAATTGAACTGCTGTCTTGATACAGATCTATAAAGGCCTAACACACACAGCCCTGGAACAGGATTTGTTCTTAGATTAGTCAAGTTTGTCCTAAACTCATCCAAGTGGAAGTCTTCTCTTCAAAACTGCCCTCCTCTTTCTAGCCATAGTTACCGGCAAATTTATTATTTTGACTACAGTAGTGCCTAGGGGTCCAGTCATAGATCAGGACTCTGTTGTGCTGGGCACTGTGCACACACATAACTGAGACAAACCCTGCCCTGAAGATCTGGCAATCTAGGCATAAGTCAAGAGACAGCAGGTGGACACACAATCAGATGGGGGAGAACAAGGTAACAGCAAGGTAATTTTGATCAGCAATGATATAAGCAGCACTCCTTACATACCAGTCTACCCATTGTCTAGCACTTTGTAGGTATCCTGGAAGAAATAAATTTTAAGGAGGACAATTTGGTGTCATTGCAGAGTTTTATGCGGAATGCCTTTAATAAAGGACTGATCCTGCAGGAGTAACTTGACTCAGGCAAGCAGTCTCAGTGACCTCAAAGGTCCCATTCATATGAGTAAAGTTACTCGCCTAAGTAATTACAGGATTGGGTCCTAAGTGAAGAAATATTCAGAGGTGTTCATGCTCCTGCTCAGAAAATACTAAAATGCTACAGTTAAAGAAAGATTAAATGTAATAGGCAAGCCTTGAATCTGCAAGGACCTGCTAGGCAGGCTATGCCTTCCTGCCACTCACCAGAACTCTTACATGCTTCTACTTCCAAATCAGACAGAAAAGCAGTTGGCTGGTCTTCACTACCGGGAGGGGTGGGGGGAGGAGGGAGATCGACTGCAGATGCGCAACTACAAGTATGCGCAACTACAAGTATCCTCTCGGCAAGCTGGAGTTCCGGAGTCGATGGGGGCGCCACGGGCAATCGATTTCTCGTGTCTTCACCAGACGCGAGAAATCGATCGCTAATAGATCGATCGCTACCTGCCGATCCGGGTAGAATTAACCTAAAATTAGACATTCAACTTATCTCCTTCTCTAAAGCAACATTGGGTCAATGCTGTGTCTGAATCTAAAAAGGGGCTGAATAAAGTTATAACCATTCATTCACAAGAGTGATATTATTGACAGATGGAAAATTTCAGCCATAAATTTGCAGAGGACGAAGGATTTTTACCAGTTCTTCTTCACAATCTCCAACACACAGAACAAACTGAGAAGCTAGATCCTCTTGTGCACTAAGGCAACTTTCTACAAAACTGCCCTAAAATGTTCTCTGTGTAGTATTCTTAAGTGGCATATGCATTGTTGTTATTCCTATGCTGCTACCACATACTTCCTGTGGCTGGTATGAGGGAGCTGAAATTGGGGCTTCCCCAGCTGCTGAATTACTCTTTAGAGCTGTTGGCAACTGGTATGATAGCACACTGTCTTTGGTGTCACTATATTTTTTTCCATCAAAACCTAGCTAGCTACAGCTACTATGACTAATTATTTTTATGTTTATCCCATTAACTAAGCATGTCTATTTAGGAGGTAGTTATATCAATGGCAGTTTACTGAATAAGGTCAATGATATCATTTATTTGCTCTCTGTTTTTACTTATAATTGATGCATTAGACAAGCTGACTAATTACTTCGCCAATAACTGGATTACTGTGGTAACATCTCTAGGCTCTCTCCATTTATTTGCTCTGAGGAGTTTAGGTAATAATAATGAATAAATAATTGAGCAATGTTTTAGTAACAGTGGTTTTAAATGGTCCATTTTGGAAAACACCAAAATTCAATATTAAGTTATTCTATAACAAATTAGCTCCCCCTTTTCTTTTTCATTACTCCCTACATAGTATACATTCGAATGTCGCTGTGCAACAAAATCTCCTCTGCCTTGCTCACCAACACCCACACGTGCATGCACTATTTATGTCATCTTTTGAATTTGATCCTCATGTGACCCCTTTAATTACTTACTGTTATAATTCTTTGGGGATTTATTTCTAAAAAAAAAAAACAAAAAAAACCAGTGTCTGATTTTTGCATAATTTCTGACAAGGCCCTCATACTTAGGAATGGATGGATCAGATCTGTGACGTTTATATGGCCCTACATATCACACCACTCATCCCCCACCCGCTGAAATTCATTCTCATTCGTCAGTCCCTCATGGCCAAATGCATCAGACTGTATGCTCTCTGGGGCAGAGACTGTGTTTTGTCCTGTGTGTGTATGGTGCCTAGCACAATGGGGTCCTGGTCCGTGACTAGGGTTCCCACACACTACTACAATTCATATAATAAATAATAATTACAATAAATCATGCAAGAAGGAGTTTTTCTGTTTTTTACTCTTCTCATAAGATTCTATGGAACCGTACAGGGAAAGGAATGCACTCCACTTTCTTCTCTCATAAGAATGGTCATGCAGGGTCAGACCAAAGGTCCATCTTGCCCAATATCCTGTCTTCTGACAGTGGCCAATGCCAGGTGCCCCAGAAGGAATGAACAGAGCAGGTGATCATCAAGTGATCCATGGTCATTGATTTACATTTGACATGACTGATACTGATTAAAAGTCATCACCATACAGCAGGAGCTCTGTAGCCTATATATATTTAGTTATGGACCCCAGCCCAATTCCCAAAGTGGACAGGTATCTGCATCACAGAACTACTGTTCTGTGCTCATAAACCTACTGCTTTAGCTCAGATACAAAGCACTTGGTGTATATGCTAGAAATCCTGGTTCTAGTAACAGCAGACTTCTTCCCCCATTGTGAACGGAAGTTCATTAATACCATAGAGGTCCAACAGCTCCAGGCTGGAGAATACAAGCCTCTACTGATTCCAGCCCAGTACAACACAACTAGGTGAAGCAGAACTGAGTTCTCACCTGCTCCTCACTCAGTTTCTTTGAAGATCAGTATGAAAAGCCCAAACCTTGGCCAAGCACAGCAGAATCAAATACTACAAAGAGCTCATATTTCACTAGCACAACCAATAAAGTAAGGCTCATTACATTACATCACATTACGTTGGCTGAGAGCAGTAGCACTGACTGATAATTACTTTTTAAAATTGCTTAAACAACCTTTGTAGATTGGAATACAAATTGCCTGTAGGAATTTTTAAAACAATGCTGTCCCGATAATTAGTTTTTTATTCTCTTAAAGATGGCTGAATTGGTATTTAGAGAAACCAAACCTAATAGTGACTCTACTGTGACTTCAAATCATTCAGATATGAATGAAACCTAAATGTTAAAAATAATAGAAGTAATTAATTCATCCTGTTACACAAGGACTCGTGTACTCGATATAACTTCATAAAAGAAAGAAAATATTTTGTGTTCAGTAATGCCAGTAATTTGACATCAGCATAACAACCACCCCATCTAGTGTGTCAACTTCACACAGCAGCAATTTCATTTGCCATCTCATATTTTTCCTTGTAATAATCCCTTATCAAACAGTCTTGCAATTAGAAAGGATATATTAAAATCCTAATCAGAAAAATATACAAGAATATAAATAATATATAAACTAATAGCCTGGACAGCAGGTGAATCATACAGAGTACTGCTGGACAAAATAGGAGTGCTTGATATAAGATGTACTGCCTAGTCAGAAAATTAGCTGTGTTAGCTGGGGTAACTGAAAGGTCAGACTCCCCAGAGGCTCTCATGTGAATAACCTGTACTCACAAGAGCAATCCTCCTTTTTTGTAACTGGACTTCAGGCTGAAACATGCTACTTCATTCAATTGCATCATAACAATCTGAGTGTGGGAGTAACTTCCACTGACAAGTCAGAGGGGTAGAGCATGGCTCCATCTCCTCACACTCTAGGTCAGTGATTCTCAAACTGAGGGTCGGGACCCCAAAGTGAGTCATGACCCCTTTTTAATGGGGTTGTCAGAGCTGGTGTTAGACCTCCTGGTGCCGAAGCTAAACCCAGAACCCTGGGTGGCGGGCAGGGCTCAGGTGACAGGCCCCCCATCTGCGGCTGAAGGCCTTGGGCTTTCACTTTGGGCTCCCCTCCCCATATGGGGCAGTGGATCTCCGGCTTTGGCTTTGGACCCTCCTCTCTTGATGGTGGGGCTTGGGCTTCGCCCCCACCCACCCGGGGCAGTGGGATTCGGGCAGGCTCAGGCTTCGGTCCCACCTCCTGGAGTCATGTAGTAATGTGTTGCTAAAAGGGGGTCATGATGCAATTAAGTTTGAGAACCCCTGCCCCGGGTAATCCAATGATGACCACTTTCCTACACCACTGAAGTCAACTTGTGGGAGTAAGAATTGTCAAAACCAACATTAAAGGAGATTTAATCCTTGTTCGGGGTTGCACAACATTTCCTCTTTCAACATTGCCAGATTGTCATTGCGAAAACAAAGCTGCTCACAAAAGCCTTTACCTCTAGGACATTTTGCCATTCCTTCCCACCCAACAGAAAAACTGCAGGAGGCCTAGGCCTTGTAAAACTAGAAAAGTCATGAGAGGAGCAAAGAGCTCCTGCAGTCCTTTTTCAGTCAAAACTACTTTTAGGAATAAATATTACTCACATGAGTGAGGCTCCTCTCGGGTAACTTTAATGGTTCCAAAACATTACAACATAGATAAGTGAACTAGCGCCACATGTCTGCCCATTCTATGGTTTTTTTCCCTGCAAGCTATGGGTTTCAGACCCTTCTATGGGTCTGCAGGTAAAACTTCTAGCCTATGGGGAATTCCCCTTCTGATTGCCTGGAAAATGGTAGCTAGTCAGAGTGGCTGACATCTTGGTCTCTTGGCAAATATGGCCACCAGTCCTTTCCTACAAACACAGGGCCAGAACACTACCTGAGTCAGCTATGCCATGTCTCTTGAACACTCTGCATCCAGACTGGGGACCCTACCAGGTCGGAGGAGTTGAGGAATGAAGGTCCAACTCTGAGGGTGTCTCCAACAGATAAACTGGATCCACTGCTGTTTTCATGGGAGGGAAGTCAGAGCAAGGAGCAGGGCTCAGAGTACAAGAGAATATCAGAATAGAACAATGGTGGAGGGAGGCTTGGGGGGGAGCTCCAGAGGGCAGAAACAATTGGGTGGGTCTATGTGGAGACAGTACTATCAAGTGTGAGGGCTTGTGGGGAGCAGAACCAAATGGTTTTTCAGGGTAGAGTTACGGTAATTTGTCAGAATTTTGGGCTATGTGTGTGTACAGCGAGGAGGAGTGAAGTGTAGAATCTGGAGACAGAGCAGGGGAAGGAGTGGAAAATTTGAAATGAAGAGAGGAAATCACTTCCCCACCCCTCAATCTGTCACACTTGAAGTCTATTCCATTTCCCCACCAATCTACTCTCCCTCTGTTATTCAGACTTTCTTTTTCCCCATGACATTTCCTCTGCCATTTAGTAAGATTAAGGAGGGCAAGCTTAAAAGAGGGCAAAGGAAATATAGGCATAGAGCACGCTTCACCAGAGGAGAGAGCAGCTAGGAAGTCAAGCAGCACCCACCATCACTCAGAAGAACCACCACTGACACCTATCACACCCCGTTCCTGCCCTTAACTTAGTGGGAAGGAAGCTGTTACAGATGAATTATAGAGAAATCTGGGCAACATTTTTTTTCAGTTAATAGCTTTCAGAAAAAAGTCAAAATATTTCAGAAATATCTAAATTAAATATTTTTTGTTTCACACTGATGAAGTTTCTCTTTTCAATTTGGGGTATTTTGACAAAAGCAAAGGAGGACTGGAGTCACAAAATGGCAGGCAGGGGGAAGTGGCCTCCCTTATAACCTTTTGCCCAGTGGTTAGAGAACTCACCCAAGTATGTGGGAGATCCTGCTTCAGTACCCCCACTGCTGCATGAGAAGAAAAGATTGGAACTAGGGTCTCCCACACTTCTTAGGTGAGTATCATTGCTATCTTAAGTAGCAATGTTTCTTTTTTTAAAAAAATGAAAGCTGATATTCTCAAATAATCTGAAACCTGTCAAATAATCATGTGTCTCCAGGAGCTGGAACTTTAAAACAAACCCCTCCTCCCCAAATATCACAGGAGTCACAATGAAATCATAAGAGTTGGGAACCCTGAAATTAGACTTAAGGGCAGAGTATGATGTTTAAAAGGAAAGGGCTGCACGGTAATTAAATATACGTGTGTGGACAGATCATCATAACTGTGTGATAGAACTAAATTACTCTTGCAGAGTTATCCTCTGAACTGTTATTATGTTAAACAACTCTTTTCAATGCTAAGAGTTCCTGGTTCTAATTCTCTCTTTTCTTAAAACATACACTTTTTCTCAACAATCAAATGTCTCTTTGTCAAGGATATGATTATAACTTTACATTAAAATTGTAATATTAAACACTCTAAAATTAGGGTAAAAATATCTAAAGGCGTGTACCTGAGGCATCTCCAGTGGGAGGAAATCACACAGCTATTCCTGCCCCTCATTCTTGCTCTCCCTCAGTGTCCAACAGCCTCGGGCCATTTCTCTGTACCCCCCCAGGGGTTGCTCCCACTGGGGTCTCTAGCAAGAAATGACTCACACAGCCAGTTTCCAGATCCCTCACCCACAGCATCTGATAGCTCCCGGCTGGTTCTCTCCCTATATCCCACAGTGACCCAGCATAGCTCAGCAATGTGTGGGTGGAATGTTTGATTTCAGTCTGACCGTGTTTTAGAAAAATGGCATTTTAAATAGAATATTGCGTGGATAAAAAAATATGTATCTTTATCCGATGTTCGATCTGCAAACGTGTTCAACAGAGATAAAGTTGATATCCACCGATTTGCAGGGCTTTAGATACAAAAGTTGTATCTGCATTCATCCACGATCTGCAAACATGGTCTGCAGATATCCGCAGATTTTGCAGAGCCCTAATTGAAGATGGTATTATACATAATTGTATAATGTTATAAACACACACAAATTATACCAGCCAATCTAAAAGTATCTATGACCAGGGCATACACAGAATATGATTATTCTTAACATTGCAAAAGTTTCTGTACCTCATATTGTGAATCTTCACTTCAAAGCCACGTACAAGAATTTTACATTTGCCTTACCTCTGCTGTAGTGTGGCTTTCAATCCTATATCAAATTCTTACAACGCTCTCCACCTGTATAGGACAGCAATGCTATTACACAAATTCCTGGCCTTAGAGAAAACACTAATGGAGACTGTGCACTGCAGAGTGTCATCAAAGAAAGATATTCCCTTAACGCATCAACAGTCCAAAAACAATGGACTTGAGTAGGTCTAATCAGTTCCAGAATGAATATTGTAAACATCGGGCATCCACCAATAGCCACTGTAACTGATTTCTGATTTTTCCTCATTAAACTCATTACACTAGCTTTGCCTCTAAATATGAAAAGCCATTTTTGCAAATGTTTGACCGCCGGTCAAAAAGAAACTCTGGTGGCTCTAGTGACCGGGCCGTTAAAAGTCCAGTCGGTGGTACAGTGGGGCTAAGGCAGGCTCCCTACCTGCCTTGGCTCTGCACAACTCCTAGGAGTAGCAGCAAGTCCCCCCTCTGGTTCCTAGGCGTAGGGGCAGCCAGGGGGCTATGCGCACTGCCCCCCGCCCCAAGCGCCAGCTTCCATTGGCCGCAGTTCCTGGGTGGGGGCGCCACCTGTGGACGGAGCAGCATGCAGAGCTGCCTGGCCACGCCTCCATGTAGGCGCCAGAGTGGAGACATGCCACTGCTTCAAGGAGCTGCCTGAGGTTCACACCACCCAAAGCCTGGACCCCGAACCCCTCCTATACCCCAACCCCCTGACCCAGCCCTGATCCCCCTCCAGCCATCTGAACCTCTTGATCCCAGCCCAGAACATCTTCCAAACCCCACATCCCCAGATCCCAGCCCAGAGCATCTTCCAAACCCCACATCCACCCCAGAGTCTGAACCCCCAACCAGAACCCTCACCCCCCCCCGCTCCCACCTGAGTCCACTGCTCCAGCCCGGAATCCCCTCCCACCCTCTGAACCCGTCAATCCCAGCCCTAAACGTCCTCCTGCATCCCAAACCCCTCATCCCCAGTCTCACCCCAGAGCCCACACCCCCAGCCGGAGCTCTCACCTCCCCTTCCCCACACATACCATCCCACACCCCAACTCCCTTCCCCAGCCCAGAGAACCCTCCTCCACCCCAAACCCATCATCCCCAGCCCCATCACAGACCTAGCACCCCCAGCTGGAACCCTCACCCCTTCCTACACCACAAGGCCCTGAACCAGCCTGGTGAAAATGAGTGAGTGAGAGCCAGCGACAGATGGAGGGGGAAATGGAGTGCACGGAGTGGGGCCCCAGAAAAGGGGCAGGGCCGTGGGGGGAGGCCGGGGCAAGGGTGTTCTGTTTTGTGTGAGTATAAAGTTACTTACTAGAGAGGACAGATTTTTATTCATGTTGAACTGGAACACCTTATGTGATCAGACTGTATGGATCAGATAGTCCCATTTTACGCATAACTGGACACCCCTTTCTAGGTTAAAAACTGTCAGGTTGCATTAAGCAGACATTACATTAAGCAGATAATATGTAGGAATGGGGACCAGAGGAGTTTTCATTCCAATAACTTTGCATTTACATACAACATAACCCAATGTAAGAAACTAAGTTGTAATGTAATAACAAGTCTAAGTGTTGCTTTCCCTTCATAAGGGATTTCATATAGTATAAGAAATAAGCACAAAGCTACTAATTATTTTTATTATGGTAATGCCTGAAGGCCCCAGCAAAGACCCTGGCTCCAATTTACTAGGCATTGTACAAACACATACCCTGCCCCAAAGAGTTTACACTCTAAGTTGGCAAGACAAATAAAGTTTGGAGAAAGGAAATATTATTTTCCTTGTTTAATAAATGGGGACTTGAGACATAGAGCAATTATGTGACTTGCTCAAGGACTATCTATCTTAGGTACTTTACAGCGTCCATCGCTGTGGTATCTGAGTGTTTCACAATCTTTAATGCATTTATCCTCACCACACACCTGTGAGGTAGGGAAGTGCTATAGCCCCATTTTTATATGGGGTTATAGATGAGGAATTGAGGCAAGGTGACTTACCCAAGATCACATTGGAAGTCTGTGGTGAAGAAGAAACTGACCTAGCTCTCACTATCTTAGTACAGGACATTTGCAACAAGGCCGGCCATCCTTTCTGACATGAACAAATTAAAAAAAGAGAGTTTCATTTTAGAAGACATATTAATATATGTTTCAGATCTGGGTTTCCTGAGCTTTCCACTATTCATTTCTTTATTTCAATCAGAAGTAGGTAATTATAAAATTTAAATACTATTTTCACATTGTTTATTGGGAGCAATTGCCATTTGTGGATGAAAAAAATCACAACATCATTGTAATAAAGTTACTTTAAAATGGGTTATAAGCAATGAAACTGGGCTATAATAAAAATAAAATAAAATAAAATAAATTTTAAATAAAAGGATCACTACTAATTATTCCCTCAGTCACTAAGTTTAAATATAGCTCTGTGTGTTTGAACACAAAGGAAGCCTGCAATTAGGACACAAACTTTCAACTTGAAATTTGCCACAAACTATTCTTTACTGTGTCCATAGACAATAATAATAATAAAAACCTCCAGAACCAAAACCCCACATCTACACCAATTAAACTTGGCACCTGTAATTTACTTGCAGAAAGTGTACATTAGTCACAAATGTATTTAGAAGCTATGATTCTCCACCAAGAATGGAAAAAAGAAAGTGCACATGTCTTTACAAGTGGTATGGTACATTGGTTCAATATACTTTTTTAGGATTCATCCTGTGAAGTGCTGAGCATCTTCATCCTTTTGACCAGGCATTCAGCACCTTGCAGGATCAGGGCTTCAGTGATTAATTCAAAAAAAGAAAATGGCTTTAGTGATATTTTCACCAGAAAAGTGAACTGGTTTAGTTACAGCTGATTGGCAAAGGGCATTTCCATCCCATGGGAATATCTGATATTTCTATTTTTTTGTTTCAGGACTGGGGCGGGGTGGGGATGTTATTACAAAGTTTTGCATGTAATTTACACAACTTGGATATGAAACATTTCAAAATGTTGATTTAAAAATAAACATTTTCTTTGAGTTCTTCCCATTGAATTTTGGAAAATGTATTCAAAAATCAAGATTTTCCAGTGGGGAAAAAAAACATATTTCATTAGGAAATGTATTTGGTCAAAAAACTTCAGCCAATTCTAGATTTAGAAAAACTAAGAATCTTGCCAAAGGTCAGCTTTTTTCCTGAGCTTCGCCATCACTCTTTTTATGGTTCTGAAAGATCTCCCCTCTAGTTCCACTATTCAGTCTTCTCTTTTCATGACTCCTAACAGGCCTTTTGTTTCTTCCCCATGATTTCCAAAAGATCTAATGGACCTCCCCTTTTTCTTGTGCAACTTCCAACTACCCCTGTTTATCCACAACCTTATCCAAAGGTTGTCTTTAGCTTTAATGGATCTTTTGTGGAATCTAATAAATCTAGTTAATGTTTTCTGGGTCCCGGCTCCATTCAAATCTCATTCCCTGAAGTTTCCTAGTCAAAGGGTCTCTAGAATGTAAATACTGTAGTATAAGGGGCCTACCATCAATCAGACGTGGGCCCCGTCCCCTGACACTTCAGCCCCACTCACCTGTCACCCTAAGACCCACCCCCTGGGGTATTACTTCTGGGGTCAAGATGGACACATGACCAGAAGCAATGGATGTCATGTGACTCCCTCTAAGAACTCCTTCCACCACCTTCTGCCAATCAGAATGGGTTTAACCCTCACCCCCCTGTAGGGCTGCCCTGAGAGGAGATTTGACCAATCAGGGGGTGTTCCGGGACAGGATGATCCACCTGGAAGTGGGTCATGTGATCCCTCTAAGAACTCCTTCCACTGCCCTCTACCAATCAGGATGGTTTCAGCCACAGAGGACCTTCTCAAGAGCAGATTTGACCAACTGGGAGGAGTTCTGGGGCAGGATTACCCACCCAGAAGATGGTCATGTGACCCCTTTACCAATCAGAGCACAGCACTGCTCCTGGAAGTTCCAGAGCCATGTGGAAGAGGCCATTTTGTTCCAAGAAAATGTATTTTAGAAATTGTAGAAATGCTGATAGGAAACAGACTCTCACCACTCTGGTGAGAACTTCAGACTTTGTTTTAGCTCTGAGGTCTTTGACTTCCTGTGGAAGAAGCACTACATCAGTGACAGTTCTGAGGATGAGGAGGGAGCAGCCGAGGGGAGCCCTTTAGCCCAGCCGTTGATGGATATACCAAAACCAACCACTCATGACAAAGATTGACAAGTGTGACGGCCTCTCGTTATCCACTCCTATGGAGGAAGGCGACCACAGTTCATGGGAATCACCAGCTGACAAGGTGAACGGAAAAGACGTCACTCAGGTAAATGAACAAATAAGAAGTGATGGTCAAGGATGGGGTGTAATGGGGTTAGGAACCAACCTGGGGTTGAATAAATCTAAAAACAAGCAGTGGGGGCTTACAGTTGTTTCATTTCTAAAATCTCTTGACAGCTCAACAATGCCTTTCTAGAAGACCCAGAGGCCCTGGACAGCATTACATCAGACAGTGAAGACAAACTGGGCCAATCTTGTTTTTGCTCAATGCCGGTACAAATTGTTGACAAGGATGCCAAGGATGACAGCTTATATGGGTTTAAGGAGGAGGCTTGGCATGGAACTAACTGAGTTAGTGCCACGTCATGACCGTAAGAAAGTCATGCATTCTATTGTATATGTTGCTTTTTATGCTGTCCTTAATCACAAGCTTTTCGAAGATTGTGAGGGCTGTGTCATAGCTGCGCCAGCCCAATGGCACCATGATTATGAGAGTTGGACTTTGGAGGATATAAACTACAAGCTCCGGGACCTGTGCACTGACTTGTGTTTAGAAAGCTTATTAAACACTGTTATTGCAATAGGCAATGTCTGTGCCTAACCCAAGAACATTTAGCACAAGGGGTGACCTTAGTAAATGCTGTGCAATTTGGTCAAGACCCTGACAGTATTTTAAAGAAAATGACCAAACCGGAAGATGCCTGCTTACAGCATTATATTGACTGTCTGGCCATACAAAAACTTACAGAACCCTGCTTAAGAAAGAGACTATTGGTAAGAAATCTAAAAGGATTAAGTTAGAGATTGGTGAGGGGAAAAATGTGATATAAAACTTGGTAACTGTAAATAAAAATATCTATCGAAAAGGACTTTGCGACTATCTGTGTTTCTGTTAGAAGGTCTGTGTGGCCCTTATGATACAGGTTTTGATGGAGCATCTTGGTTTGTTTTCGAGGACTGGTATGTCTTTTAAATAAAAAAAAATAGTTTGTGAGAAACTAGCTCTTGCGTCTTTGTGTAAAAGAGACCCATTTACAGCAATAAGCTGAAATGTGTGTAGTAGAATCTTGTGGGGGAACCTCCCCCCACCAAATGTGTTTAAAATAAAAGCAAATAAAAAGGCTTCTATATAAAAACAGGGATGTTTGAGACGTGTCTGAATACAACAGAGATGACTCACCCTGTTGAGCTGATGGTTTAACCACACCCCCATTGAGTAGCAAGCGTGACTCTATTGAGTCTGTAGTTTAGATGTGATTACTAACCTTGTTGCCATCAGGGTTAAACATATTACGGTAGTGATCAGTAATTAAGTTTGATGGGTGTACACCCACACTAAGGGCAGGAGGTGGGTGGGGATGGTGAGCTCTGATTAATATTAAATTAAATAAAACCTAAGGAGTTTTTAAACGCTATTGGACAATTTAAATATAACCCCAGGAGTTGGTAGAACCCTACTGGAAAGTTTAAATAAACCCTCAGGAGGTGGTTGAAAACTATGGGTCACTTTTTCTAGCAACTCACAGTCATTAAAATAATATATTTATGAAACTAAACAAGGGTCTAACCCAAAACTGAAATGCTTCAAGGGTTCACAAACCTCCACCATACTTTTATAGAACAAGCACTTGCTGTAAAAACAGTTAAAAGCTACAGGTATTTGTAGGGTGTTTACTATGATTGTGATACATCCATTTTATTTCAAAACAACCCAAAACTTTAATCATGAAAGAAACGTTTAAAAAAAACACCCAAGACATTCATAGAATATCAGGGTTGGAAGGGCATCAAGTCCAACACCCTGCTCAAGGTAGGACCAATCCCCAATTAAATCATGCCAGCCAGGGCTTTGTCTAGCTGGACCTTAAAAACCTCTAAGGAAGGAGATTCCACCACCTCTCTAGGTAACCCAGTCCAGTGCTTCACCACCCTCCTAGTGAAAAAGTTTTTCCTAACATCCAACATAAACCTCCCCCTCTCACAAAGAAAATATACAGATACGGCATGCTTTACAGGGTGAGGAATTACAGGTAGGCACTATTTTCTAGTCAGTTATGCAATCATTGACGGGGTACGCAGAGCCTTTGATTTTAAAGGTTGTTTTTTCCACAGCTGTGTCACGTGTTATTGTGAAAAAGCACAGAGCCCTATGATGGGGACAACTTTTGGGTTTCTTTATTCCAAGACTTAGCTCAAGACCGACTATCTGAAAAGACTTGGTTATGTAGTGAGGCCCCTTTGGGAGCACAAGGGGGAGGTGATGATAGAAACAGACAGGGAGCCTCCAGATTTCTTAAACCAAGTTTAAGCCTCAGCCTCTAATGCCTAGAGATGCTCTTTTTGGAGGGAGGACGAACGCTATCCGCCTACACTACAAACCTAATCCCGGTGAAGAAATCCACTACTATGATTTTACCAGCCTGTACCCTTTCCTAAACAAAACCAAAGAATACCCTGTTGGACACCCCAATATAGTTCATAACAAATTTGGACCCCTTGCAAATTATTTTGGAATTGCGAAAGTTGAAGTGTACCCCTCCCCCCCACAAGGCCTCTTTCCCCATTGTTACCTATCAGACTAGGTGCTAATCTTATGTTCCTGTTATGCCGAACCTGTCTGGAAACCAAGCAGCAGGAGACGTGCACCCATACTGATGAGGAGAGGGCCATCCTGGGCACGTGGTGCATGGTGAAATTGAACATGGCCGTAGCAATATGGTATGCAGTGGCTAAAATCTATGAAAACTGGCATTTTGAAGAAAAATCTGACCAACTCTTTAGAGAGTACATAAAATTACACCTCCGCCAGAAACAAGAGGCTTCAGGGTATCCTAGCTTGTGCACAGACAAGGAAAAAAAACCCAAGTATGTTAATGATTTCTACCAGAAAGGCGGCATGTGTTTACGCCAACATGAGATCAAGTTAAATCCCGCTAAATGTCAAATTGCTAAACTGTTTTAAAATTCTCTGTGGGGTAAATTTGGCCAAAGAACAAACCTACCCAATACCAGCATTGTGAGAGACCCTGATGAACTCTTCAATACCTGTTTCCCCGCAATTACAAGGTTTCTTCCTGCAAGTTTATCAATGATGAAACAGTGTGCATGTCTTGGGAACACACAGAAGTCCGCTACTCAGTCTCTGGCAATACTAATGTCTTCATAGCCTGTTTCAACGTTGCTTATGCCTACTTAGAACTATACAACTTGTTAGACAGGCTGTAAGAGTGGTGCCCGTACCACGACACTGACTCAGTGATATTTGTGAAAAGGGAAGATGACGGGAACCCTCTTCTGGGGGATTATTTAGAAGACCTCATAAACGAGATCCCACCAGATCAACACATCACCGAGTTTGTGTCAGCCGGCCTGAAAACATATGGATACAACCCTGGGAAGAAAGGCCTATATGAAAGTCAAAGGGATTGCCCTGAATGTAGAAAACTGTGAAAACATCAACTTTGACAGTTTGCAAGATCTACTCTTGGACTATACCGTGGCCCTGGGAGAGAACAACCCAAAAAAGATAGAGGTGAAGCAACCCTCTATCACAGGGGTCTCCAAACTTTTCAGCCCGAGGGCCGCATTAACTATCAAATAGCAGTTCGGGGGCCGACAACACACTCAAGGTCCAAATAAAAAAGAATCAAAACATGGATGTTGTTTTTAATTATTTATTTAATATTATCTTATTCAGTTATTATTTAATAACACATTGATACACTACACATGAACACCTGTTCACTACACATGAACACTACACATGAACACTACACATGAACACCTGTTCACTACACATGAACACTACACATGAACACCTGTTCACTACACATGAACACTACACATCAACCCCCCAACTGACCCACCCAGCCAGGTCTCTCCCCCCAAAACCTCCTTTCCTCCAACCCCCAACTGACCCACCCAGCCAGGTCTCTCCCCCCAAAACCTCCTTTCCTCCAACCCCCCCCAACTGACCCACCCAGCCAGGTCTCTCCCCCCAAAACCTCCTTTCCTCCAACCCCCCCCCAACTGACCCACCCAGCCAGGTCTCTCCCCCCAAAACCTCCTTTCCTCCAACCCCCAACTGACCCACCCAGCCAGGTCTCTCCCCCCAAAACCTCCTTTCCTCCAACCCCCCCCCCCAACTGACCCACCCAGCCAGGTCTCTCCCCCCAAAACCTCCTTTCCTCCAACCCCCCCCCCAAATGACCCACCCAGCCAGGTCTCTCACCCCAAAACCTCCTTCCCTCCCACACCCCCCCCAACTGACCCGCTCAACCCGGTCTCTCCCCACATACCGGTTCGCCGCCTGGCAGTGGCTCCTTGTTTCGCCCCCTGTAACTGCGTGGCGGTGCGGCGCGTCCCGGCCCCAGCTCTGAGCTGTCCCTGGCCGGCGGCGGCAGCCGAGCACGCGGCGCGTCCCGGCCGGCGGCGGCAGCCGAGCACGCGGCGCGTCCCGGCCCCGCGGCGGCAGCCGAGCACGCGGCGGGTCCCGGCCCCGCGGCGGCAGCCGAGCACGCGGCGCGTCCCGGCCCCGCGGCGGCAGCCGAGCACGCGGCGCGTCCCGGCCCCGCGGCGGCAGCCGAGCACGCGGCGCGTCCCGGCCCCGCGGCTGGCGGCCCGCGCGGCGCTTCCAGGCCCCAGCGCGGAGCCGTCCCAGCGAAAAGCTCAATAGAGCCAAAAATTCCCTAAAGAGCCAAAAAGATCTCCACGGGCCGGATGAGAGGGCCTCGCGGGCCGCATCCGGCCCGCGGGCCGTAGTTTGGAGACCCCTGCTCTATCATAAGGAACAAAAATCAGCAAATAGAGACAAAGACTCTTAAGAAAATGCAGAAAATCTTTTACAACAAGAGAGTCCTTGGAGAGGGGTTTAAAACCCTGCCCTATGGTTTTTGAAGATGGATATGAGGTGGAAACACTCTTTTCTGTAATTCTCGCAGGGCCTAGCAATTGCAGGAAAAGTTATTTTATAAAAAATGTATTGGATAATGCCAAACTAACGTTGTCTATTATGCCTGAGAACATTGTGTAGTGTTAGTTACTGCAACCTCTGTATAAAGAACTGCTCAGCAAATATCTTTTTATCAATTTTGTGGAGGGGCTGCCCGATGCTTTTGACAATGACCGTTTGTTTCCTACAAATGAAATAAATATGATTATTGTAGACAATCTGATGAACTCTGCTTGTGAAAGTGATGAAATTGAGAAAGCCTTTATCAAGTACATGCATCACAGGAACCTGAGCATTATGTATATATTTCAGAACGTATTTTGTCAGCGGAAAAAGAGTTGCACGATTAACCTAAACACAAAGTTTATGGTTCTGTTCAAAAAACCCAGGGATAAATTAAAAATCGTTATGCTTGCTCAGTAAATGTACCCTGGCAAAGTGCAATTCTTACTAGAAGCTTTTGAGGATGTTACCAAAAGACCTTATGGCTACCTGGTGGTGGATTTAGATGCTTCCACATAGAAGCTTATTGACTAAGAACCGGTCTTTTCCCTCCAGACTGGCCGGCAGTTTATACTTTGAAAAGAACAACAGCTGCGTATAAAAAGAGATGAATTATCGGCAGGCCCTTTTTAACAGCCGGGGTTGCTGACTGAAAACATGTTTAGCTGCATGAATTGAAGGCTGGTCCTTTTAAAATTACTCAGAAAATTGTCCCTGCAGCAAAGGAAGATTATACGGTGTTTGGCCTCTGGCAATTTAGTAGCAGCCATCTCAGAAATAGCACTCAATACCTTAAAAGGAAATGTACCTCTGACACAGAATCACGTGCTGAAAGAGATACATGCTTATAAAATCTTTGTGTAATAAAAGGGTTTCACTTAAAAGAAAGAAGCATCTGGTGAAGCACTCCAGGGGGTTTATCGGACCTCTGTTAAGTTTTGCTATCCCTCTGATAATGGTGTTTTTGACTAATTGATAATGGAGTATGCTGAAAAAATTGTACCTGATGCCCAGTCGCCAGTTGGAGCAATTAAGACTCACCCTCTGGCAGAGGAAAATATCAGAGTGACCGCAACTCGCTTACTGGATGCTGTTCTTCAAAGGACTGACTTAGCTGAATACGAAAAGGCTAAACTTTACAGTGTCGTGCTTCAAAGGTACCTAATGTACATGAAGCAGAGCGATGTGGAAAAAGGGAAAATAAGTCTGTTTCTACTGGAATGGGAACAGAATATGACTGCCAAACCCCCAGAAACACCAAAGACTTCAGACTCTGTTGTTCAGGAAGTGTTGGATAACGTGAATAAGTGTTATAAGAAAAATGCATTAGTATTGCTAAATAAGTTGGGCCAAGATAAAAATATCTTTGTGGAACAATAAGGAGGCTTCTGTGTACAAAGGCTTGGTGGTTAATGATTCTAACATGCTTGATTTAGTCAGGGTCGTCACCCACACACACTCTGTTCCCAGCAGATACATACCTAAAGGATGGGATGTGTATATGAATGCCACGGCGGAACTGAACATATCATCTTCCGTCATGGGCAATGAGGCCAACACGCCTGAAGGCTTTGACCAGTGACAACGGCGTTGATTGAGAAACTCCTTGAGTGAAACAAAGTTCCCAAATATCTGCACAGAAAATCCTTGTTTTGTTTTGTGTGGCTCCACCTATGTGTCCAAACATTTTCCTTGAGGAATTACAACAAATCTACCTACAGATCCCAGTTAACTGACCAGCACCTCAGCTTGGTATTTCCACAATGAGAATGACACTGGGCTTTGATGCCATTGTAAATTAATCAAAGAGGGCATGGAAAGGGGCTAAGTTTGGTTTAATTATTGTAACATGTTGTTATGATGGTATATTTATAATGGTAAGTAAGGTTTTATGTTTATTTCCACTAAAATGTATCATAGTTTGACTATTTTATAATCTCTGAATTGTTAATTTTGTGAGCGTTCCTGGCCTGCCATACAATTTCCATACCCAGATGCAGGCCACAGGCCAAAAATTTTGCCCACCCCTAGTCTATTGTGTACTTCCAAGGATGTCGAATATGGGTTTAGAAATGACACAAAGAAAGAGAAGGACAATGTTAAGGTATACAAAAAAATATTGGATCAGTAACATGAGCGAGAGGACAGATGAGAGAAAAGCATGTCTTTACCAAAGTACACAGCAGGCGATGCTGCTGTTTAACCGAGCTGTAGTTGAATGTTCTTCACATGAGAGCAAGGGAAGCTTGCGAGGACTGTTGACATTGCTCTGATAAAGCTTCTGGCTGAGTGACAACAACACTAACATTTGTAAAGCCATCGTACCTAGGATTTGACTCCTATAATATTTAAGAATATTTCAGTGCTTCAGCCTTTCATAAACTCACAAATCCTAATGTTTTTACAGACTTTCATAGTTATATAGCCTGATTTTACATAGTAAAGGCCCAATTCTGATCTCATAAACACTGTAAACAAGAACAAGCCCTCAGAAGTCAATGGTGTTACAATGGTATAAATCTGATGGGAGTGAGAGCAGGACTAGGCTCTTATTGTCTGTGTATTTCTTTTACAGGATAAACAGCCTAACTCTTTCCATGTGTTTAGAAGAAGACAAAGCTTTCCACCTGAATGACAAGCAAGAATGTCTCTTGAAATTAATATTTCTATGACAGGATATTTCAAAGACAAGTAAAAGGCAATGGAATCCGGGACACTGAACTCAGGATTTTTTGGTCCCCCTCTGGAAACTCTTCCAGAAGAGTTAAGTGGTTTAACAGAGTACCTGTAGGAAAGATTGACTTATTCTTTTGCACTACATCTAGCAACAAACAATACTAGGCAAATGTAACTATTGCTACTAAAGGGTACTTTGTCACATCATACTGATACTGACTTCACTTTGTAAAGTGCTTTGAGATCCACTGAGTGCTATATGGGAGCTAGATATTATTATTAACCAAAGTATACTTGGCGATGAGCAGCCTGGACATCTGGATAACAATTGACCACTTTATGGAGGACTTCCATGGGCTCCACCACTGTGAAAAAAAATAGCCACAGTGCAGTCTTCATCTTAAAATTCCACTTTGAGTGCTCCTATTTACCATATATAATGCACAAAGGAGCAGGACACAATTTCTCTTGAAGACGGGGGGAGGAAGGGTGCTTCTCTGGGGAAAGGCACTTGAGGGATAGCCAGAGTTTGGTTTTGGCTGCATTTTGCATAACTGGATTTGTAGAGAGAGAAAAGACCTAAGAGCCTTAACCCTGAAGCTAGAAGGGCCATGTAGGAAGAGGCCCAGAGAAGAAGTAGCAAAGAATTGGATGAAGCAGTACATGGCTGCTATGTAGAGGGTTCCTGGATTGAAGCCAATACTAGTAGGCCTGAGTTCCCCAACTGGCCACAGGTAAAGTGGCATAAATCCCAAGAAGGGGGTGGAGCTTATGGGAGTCTAAACAAAGGACTGAATCTAAAGGGCCCAGAGCTGGGTCTGAAGGCCTGAGAGAGAGACTTTATTTATTGGATTCTTCCTACCCCAGAAGGATTCATTCAGACTTTGTGACTTGGACAGAGGGCCAAGCCACTGAAGACCCATCAGGGTTGGTCAGCAGCCTGCTGGTGACACCAAGGGTGAGAAAAGGTACAATATCACACCCAGCTACTCAGTGTGTCCCATTACATCCCCATGTAACTTTTTATAGCCCACATACTTCTAACCACATGCAGTTCTGATTGCCACAAAGGGGCTACTATTTCATGAAATGACAAGACAACAAAAGAATAAATAAATATAAGTCAATGATGAGTTCAATCCGATGAAATATTTAGGGTTTGTTTTTTCAAAACCTTACATGACTTATAGTTAGCAAAGATGAAAGAGTGAAAACTCTTTTGCAATGCATCTTTTAATACCCTACGCAGACTTTGTACTTCAGATGTGATCTGATATTAAATGGTTACTCACTAGAAGCCTCGCTTTAGCAGGAAGTGAGAAATGCCAAAGGCCATGAGAAACTAAAATACACAGTGGCAAAATGCTAAACAGATCACACAGGCAGTAGCTGATTCATTGCCACAAATGCATGTTAATCATATAGTGAAAATGTTTGTAACCAGCTTTCTACTTAGCTAGCCGTGGAGATCATTACCACATTTTGATAATATTTTTCATTCTAGGCCCAAATCTAGAATTGATTTTAAAGTGCTGCACTGGAAATCATTCCACTTGTAAAAATGACTTACTATTTTGTGTTTTTTAAATCATGGTGCTCCCAGTGCACCCACACTTAATCATTCTGTGTTATTATCAGAGACACAATTGTTTTCTACAAGCTTCAGCAGGCAGCAAGATTTGCCAAGTCCAATATAACAAACAATTAGATTCTTACCTTGTAGGCAGTAAGGCATAAGCCCACATATCAGAAGTCAGTGGGTAAATTCTAGTGCACCCAGCTTCCTTGTGCCTTCTTCAGCTAACCTAATCAAAGATAATGATTCACACAGACTTCATCTTTTGCAATAAATGCAGTATGAAAAAATAATGTACACCGACAGCTGACATTTTCCTTAGAACAACTTTGAAACTACAAATGATGTGTAAAGATGAAAACAGTCAAGTTTAAAGGTACGTAACAATGGCTGCAGTATGTTTCCCAATTACAAAGCATCTACATTTCCTTGTCAAACAAAATACTAGTAGGTTTATCTCCTATTCTCAATAGTCCAGGTTTTAAATATAATGAAAAAAGTTCAAGAGCCTACCGTCTTAGTAAAAGGATGTACAATTTCTTAGAAATCACACAGGTTGTTCCTAGTTGTTGATCTTAAAGAACAAAGTAACTATTTGTCTTTTCTTCTACCATAATTTTCCGCTCCAAAATACCTGTTTTAAACCGCTTGTAATTTCTGTTCTTTAATATATGCTGTAAACAAATCCTGCAAAAGCCTGCTCAATAAAAGGACATATTTATTTATAGTTTTATCCTTTTTCAATTTGTATGTATTTTTCATACAAACACTTTCAAAAGTAATTACTGTGTCCACAAATATACTCCCCTCGCATGAGAGAGATGCCCCCCAAACTTGCCATATCCCTCTTCCACAGACTGAATGATTCTCTCTGCTGAACAGCCCCACTCAGTGTATGCGTAACATGATTTTTTGGATGCCCTGAACATCTGCAGCTCCCATGGACATCAATTACAATATTGGGTGTATGGTACATGTGAAAATGAGACCCCAAAATTATGGAACTCAGTCTGAGTCCCTTCTGAAGACTTTAGTCTAAGTGACTTACCCAACGTCAAACTCGAGGGGCCAAATTCAGAGATTAGTCTAAATTAGTCAAAACAAGCCGAAAGAGCTAATCAGCACCTAATCTTTCCCACTACTGAGACAGTCTGCCCTCCATGAGTCAAATCAGTCCATAGTTCTGGGCTCCAGACTATGTCTGGGCACTAAGATACCTACAGTTGTCAAAACCACCTTTTATTTGCATCTGCCAAGAAGGTTATACCTGCTGCTGTCTAATAATGACCTGGCTGCAATGATCCATTTCTTGGTGACTTTCAGGTTGGATCACTGAAACTCACTGGCTCTGGAAATGAGTGTCCCAGCCATAAAAAGTTCCAACCTGTCCAAAATACATGAATTCTCTTCCTGAACAAAACCTGCCATCAAAAACACATCACCATGGGGCTCTTCTCACTACACTGGCTCCCCTCAGAACACTCGGTTAATTTCAAGATAGTGGTGATTCTAAATGACCTTCCCACTCCTGCAAGAGGGGACCATAGTGAACTAAATTATCCTGGAGAGAGCAGTCCCCTAAGGGCCACTCTGTTGAATAAGGATTGTCAGAATACACCATACTGTGGCTCCACCCTGTCACCCCTAGCCAACCCGTGGTGTCTCAGGATGGGTTGTGGGGTGGTGCCAGCTACATTGGTTGAATCCTTGGTTGCCTTTTTAGGATAACTCTCCAGTCCCTTTCCTCCACCAGAACTGCACAACAGGGTTGGAGATGGGGTCCAAAATCTACCCTTTCACCCTTAAAGTGCGTCCATGGCATTGGAACAAGTTATCTAAACAAAGAACGTCTTGCAAAGGACCAACACCAAGACACCCAAAGGAGCAATTAAATGGTCAATCAAAAGGATTAAACTCATGAATTCTTTTTTGGCAACTACCAAAGGTGGGTGGGGATTAGACCACTGGACCAGAGAATTGCCCACATACGAATACTTGGTTCGACCCTCTTAACTGAGGTGCATTACGGCTGAGAGGACAGCTGCTTCAGCCATTTGACTCAAGTAGTGCCCATGCAATGGCTCTGCAGCTTCTCTGAAACTTGGGAAGAATATTCCTTCTCCACCTATCATCTACACTCACACCCCAAGGTACCTCTAGGCAGTTCCCAGACTTAATGCCCCTTAGCATGGGAATGAAATAGCATGCTGGCTATGCCTTGCAGGAGCCCTCTGAACTTGGATGACTTTAATCTTTTTTGAGGGTACAAGTCAAGTTTCTAGCAACGGGACAGATGATGCCACATTTATTCACCATTAAGTCGTACCTCACTCCTCAAATAGTCCCGCTGAAATGAATGAAAATACTTAAGGATATAAATTATAGCTCAGAGTGACTAGGATTGACCCAGTTTGGCCCAGACGGAGGAAGAAAATAACCTGCCGTCACTTATCCTAGGATAGGTCCCTTTTGAAAAAAAGTATGCATTTTAAATTGTATTAGCCTTAAAAGTAGTACGGCAGTTGATGGCAAGATGCTGTAAAGAGATGCCAGGAAACTGTTACTTCCAGGACACAGAAAAAGCCTAGATTCACTCATCTGTTCAGATATATAGATTGCTTGTCTGGAATAAGACAGATGGATTTTGTGAACCATTGCCAAAACTGCTTTCAGAAAGTATAATAGTATAATTTTCGTAACTAGACAATCTCCATTAACATTGTCATTCAACAACTGATGCAGTTATAGTGGCAAATTAAGTGGTGACTAAAATGGCAGAATAACCTTCTTATAGGGTACTGATTGTTCAGAAAATGGATCAAACTGTGCCCTCATCTAGGTCAACACAACTGACATCAGAGTCTGGCTGATGGGGACAAAACTATGACATCAGCAGGCACCATTTCATTTCATTCAAATATACTGAGGCTGGGAGTGATAAAGGGGAAAAAACATGCATAGATTTTTTTTAAAAAATCCCTTCTAACTAGGGACACTTGGTGTGCATGTGATACCTTTGATGTGAATGAATGGCCTACTTTAAATAAATAAACTGATAAGACTACAGGAAAAGATAGGAGCAAAAATCATCATCATCATATTGTACCCCCAGGCGCCCCACATTTCAGTCCCAGTTATGGTTGCTTTCCAGGTTTTTGGAAGAATGAGAATGCCGGTTATTTTTCATGGAAACACTGTATTAAAAATATTTCTAACCACCATATTAAAAATGTAAGAGCTTTGATTTTTTTTATGGAGGTGTTCCCTTTTAAAAAAATAGAATCGACAGTTGTATTACCTGATTTTTTGTTGTGCACATGCACAGCTGGAAAAATCCAGGGAACCGCAATGGAGAAAATAAAAAAGCGGTTTAAAAAATAAATCAGAAGGAATTTTATTTGTCAGTTGCTGGCAGGGATGCCGGCGCATGTCCTTGAAAGGTTTTGTTTTTTTAAAAAACAGACAACGGCAGGAAGGGAGACCTAATTGGCTTCACATAAGGCAAGAAAACTATAAATAAATAATACCGTTGAAAGGAAATGCCCCCATCATGGTAGTCACCACAGTTAACTCTAACTCTTTGTTGGCAGTCTTGGCAGACAAACTGAAGACCAAACATACATGAAGATGGAACACTATCACTCTTCTATGTGGTTCTTCTAGGCCTGGATTGAGGCATAGGCAGGCAGCATGGGGAGCTTGCAGGGCTGCAGTCCGTGCTGTACTTGTTCTGGCTCTTATCTCGTTTGCTTAACACAAACAATTAGTCCCTTAACACAAACAATTAGTCCCCTACACTTGCAGCATCCTTCATCAGCCTGGAATTTGCTTGAACATCGTTCAAAAAGAACAAATATGAAAAAGGTGAAAGGAAAAATGAGGTGCAGAAACTGGCCTATGGTTTTTGTCAGTAAAAGTTTCAGACTGAATCTAATACAGGCCCAGATTGTGCTTTGCTTCCTTGTGAGTGTGCAAGAAGCCTCCTCGCCCACTTGTGCTCTTTGCACAACAACCAGATGGACTCAAGGTTTCTGCGTTCCCCAACCAAAGCACCTACTTCCACCTAGCATTTCCTATGGTTGCTAGCTCAGTGCAGTGTGCTGCTCACCCTACATTATCTGAATAGATGCTGCAGAAGATGTGCTTGTTCTGTACACTTGGGAGCTCCAGAAGGCACTCTGCCTCCCTGAAGCATAATCCCTCCTTGTGGTTTGGCTCCATATCTACCTCGGTGTATAAATAGCATAACTGAATCCAAAGCATCTCAGGCCAGATCCTCAGCTGATGTAAACTGGCATCATTTCATTCAACTCAATGGTGTAGTACTGACTTACATTAGTTCAGGATCTGGCCTTTCATATTTTAAATAAGTGTAAACATATGCAGGATGCAACTGGGCTTTGCTCTTTTTAAACTGAGCCACGAGAAATGGCCTAAAAGACTCGAGAATAGCCTCATTTTTACTTTTCACTTTACAATGTCTACAGCAGGGGTCTCAAACTCAAATGACCAGGAGGGCCGCATGAGGACTAGTGCACTGGCCCGAGGGCCGCACCACTGACACACACACATACCCTCGCTGCCCCGGCTCTGCCCCCACTCCACCCCTTCCATGAGGACTAGTGCACTGGCCCGAGGGCCGCACCACTGACACACACCCTGCCCTCGCTGCCCTGGCTCCGCCCCCACTCCACCCCTTCCAAGAGGTCCCACCCCTGCCCCACCTCCTCCTCTGAGCACGCAGCTCCCCATTCCCTCCTGGAAAGCGCTAGGCACCACCAACAGCTGTTTGGCAAACAAAGCAAGAGCAATATAGGAAGTCCAGAGCTAGAAACACACGCGGCCCAGCCAGGCAGCAGAGAAGCCTCTTCTTCTGGCCCCTCCCTCCCGCAAACTGCTATGGGGGGGGGGGAACAGGAAGCCTGGCGGGCCACAGGGAAGGGCTTCGCGGGCCACATGCGGCCCCTGGGCCGCATGTTTGAGACCCCTGGTCTACAGTGTAGACTGGGATCCTTGTCTCCCTTAAATTTCTACTTGAAATACACACCCTGGATCTCCTTGAAAGCCTCATGTGTCTCAAAGGCTCAAATTACACCCGGAGACATGCACCCACAACTTCCTAGCGGTGGACAGAATTTTGTGTCACACATTTTTGACCCATTGGAAACCCCGCCTTTGTTAGTGAAACACTAAGTGTGAGAAGTTTGAAAGTAGTACATTTACTTGGAAATCTGCAAAACAACATTTTAATTGAAAGTGTAAGCAGGGCCCGTGCCAGGTAGAAACTGTTGACCTGCCGCCAAATTGCCACGGAGGGGGACAAAAAGCTGCCCTCTAAATTCTGCAATCACCTAATGGGCCTGAGTGTACGGCAGAAAAACAATATACTGCAATTCCCACACCTAGCCAGAACCTGCAGCCTTTATCAGGCAAAGCACTCTTAATGAGGACAAATTGGGCCTTGTGTGAGTCACACAATTAGTCCCACTTCTCTGTATTTGGGATCCCTTTCAGGGCATTTCATTGTCTCTTCACAAACTTCCTGAAAACACATAAAATATTATATATTTGAGGAAAATCAGTTTGAAAAGCTCTAACGCCAGGTAGCAAAATTATACCTGCACTTCTGAAATAGAAGGGAATACCTGAGCAATGAATAATGAGGGTGATAAAGGTGCTTACATCTCATAAAGAGACAATCTGCATAAACAAACAGTGATATTAGCATAACATAGGCTGATCTTGAGTGCCCAATCAGACTGAAGTCAAAATGAATCGTGGGCACTCTTTGCCTCAGAGGATCAGCCCATGTTGTGAGGGCAGATCTTATAAAATTGCAGACTCATTCAGATCTTGAAGCATGTCAGATGGAGTGCTACCCTGCCTTTCCCCGCTTATAGAGATACACTTTGGATGTTAGAAATAGACACAGAACAATACACCTTTCAAGGTGATGCTCCTGAGTCAAGATGAAGAGACAGCTGGCACTTGGTTCTTGATATAAACCCAAGTTGTTGGTCGCAACACCCTGCTGGCACCTTCCGCCTTGGGAAGGTTTTTAAACCCCAGTGACCATCCAGGTACTAAACCCCAGATGGATCTGTCACTAACAGTGCTTCCTTTACCCCACATCCCCTCCAGGACACCTGTTGCTAATGCTCACAAGAGTATCAAGCACTAAGAGCCCAGGTTAGCTGACTGCAGGTTGCCTAGCCCAGCTTCTTGCACTACAATCAGCCTGGAACGCATTTAATTAGAAAACCACCAGAAAAAAATACCCCGCTCCACCCCTTACCTGAGCCTGTGATGTTGAACCGGAACAGGTGGCTTCTTCTGGAGGAACAGAAGGAGGAGATGTCGCTTTGGGACCGGCCTCTGGGGCCAGGATCCCCGGGTAGCAGCCAAGCGGCGGGAGGAACTGCCTCTGCAAAACTCCCCTTCCTGCCCTCCATCATCACCTCCTGGGCAGACAGCGGCAGCCCTGCGACCCGCTAAGCCGGGGACAGGGAGCGGCCTCCCGCGCGAGTCTGAGGAGGGGTGGTGGAGTCTAGGCTGCCTTCAGCCCCGAGCCGCGGGCAAAGGGAACAAGCTAAAGCGGCTCCCGCCCCTCTGCAAGGCGCTGAGATGGACGGGGGGGGGGGAGGGAGGCAAGAGAAAAGTTTGCACAGGAAGGAGCCGCCCACTGGCACAAAACTCCTCTCAGAGACGCAGCGCGCTGCCTCCAGAGATGTGCATGAGTGCTGCCCTGGCTGACCTCCCTGCAGCTGCAGCAGCAGACGTCAGTCAGGTCCCTTTGGATCGGGTGTTCTCTGCACCCCCGCCTTTGAAAAGATGGAGCTAAACGGAGGGGGTTGTGTCGCAGCTTACAGAGCATTAATGAGGAAACAGGGAAGAGTGTCTCTAAACTTTCCATGCAGAAAAGGGGTGTTTAAATACCCCTTACTTTAACACGCCCCTGCATCCACATGTATCTGCAGAGAGGAAGAGAAGGTGCGTGTACATAACTAAACAGGCACACAATCAAAACAGATATAGCTGTGGGTGGCTTCATATGTAATACACTGTTACCGCTTTGTCAAATGTCAACCTAACCACTCTGTTGTGGCTTTTTTAGCCTTTGTTGGCTGTCTCAGAGACACCTTGGGCCTGATTCTCCACCACTTTGCACCTGCTCTAGTCATTTACGTTTGCACAAAGTGGGTGCAAAAGCTTACTCAGATCAGACAGGTGGCATTTTATACCCACTTTGTACAAGTCTAAATGACCACGCAAGGGACAAGTCAGGGGAGAATTATGTCAGGTCTGTGTAGGAGGAAAAGAGAACTCATTCTAGACTCAGAGACTGATCCTTCCTCACTTATACCAGCAGCCCCAGTGACATGATAATAGTTTTCCACTTTGTTTCCTACTCCCAGAAACAAATTGTAATGATCAATGAGACAAGAGCTAAGAAATGGACAGCATCAATATTCTTCTATGTGTAGGGTGCCTTATTTCTCTGCCTCCTGCTCTCTATACAACAAAGAAGCTGATTGCTGCATCACTCAACCCATAGTTCCTGTGATGAGTCAAATTTTCTGCCTAACATCAAGTTTTATGTTAAAAAGGATGTTTTGCCTTTTCTTGATATTGTCTCTAGCTGCTTCTATATGTAACATAAATGCTAAATACATTAGAAATCATTCCTTCTCCCCTTGAAATCAATTGTGGAATTCTCATTGATTTTAGTGGAAGCAAGATCAGGCCCTATGATTTCAGTATTTCTCTCTCATTGAAGTACTTTTGTAACATTAAAAGTCATCAATGGAAAATCCAGGTTCTCTTAGATAAATAATTACAGTTCACTGTAATAGATTAAGGTTAGCCAGAAAAAGACTGGTATGAAAGTATAAAGCAGTGGCACTCAACCTTTCCAGCCTACTATATCCCCTTCAGAAGTCTGATTTGTTTTGCGTACTGCTTAGAGATTATCTTCATTTTTTCTCCATTTCTTTCATTCATTGGCAGGCCATTCTTTATACTTCATTATTGCAAAAAGTTCCAGCCCCAGCCCAAATGTCTACACTATGTTTAGTACCACAATGCTAACACCCCCCCCACCTCACCCCCCACCCCCAGTCATTTGAGCAGTACTGTGAGACTTGCTGCCACGGCTTTTTTGTGCTGCGTAGATGTACCCAGAGTGACCTAAATGAATGCTGTCCATATTCAGACAGCTTCCTGTATACCCATCAGAATGGCTCTATATTACACAAAAAACTGACTATTCAGTCTTCACAGGCAACTAATGAAATGTAATACATTATTTTTATTATTAGTTTCCCATTGCATTTTGTATCACTGCTGACCTTCTTTCTTATCATGGATTTCAGTGACAATCCTGGGGCCCTTGTAACTTTTCTTGGACACAGTTAACTGAATTTCTGGTTATCAAAAATGTATTTTGGGACATGATTAATATTTATTCAATGGTTTTATTTTTAAAATTTAAATGGATTCCATTACATTAATAAATACACAGTGTCTGATCAAAGTTCTTGGAAGTCAGCAAGAAATTATTGACTTCAATGGGCTTTGGATTAGAGCCACAAGCTATTTTTGGACTATTTTGTCATTCAAAGCATTTAGCCATAGTGGTTGTACCTCAGGTGTGCTGCACAGCACGGTGCTATTTTAACAGAGTACACTTAAAAATACCTACCAGTAAGGAGCACTTAAGTGTCTGAAATCTTTTAGAGAAGGACAAATATCAAAGGGAGAAGACACACAGCTGCAAAATGTAAGAAAGCTAAAAGAACAGAGAAACTCAAAGAGTAAAGGAACAAGAGACACAAGGTGTAGGATAATACATGGTGAGGAGCAAAGTGACATAGAAAGGAATGAAGGTAAAAGAAAATATCTTTCAGAAAGTAGGTCAACTTTGAGAATAAAATAGGCAGATACCAATATGAAAAGGCAGGATGAAAATAAAAGTTCAGGTGCTTATATTTGTAAATGTAAAACAGTTTGAAATCAGAGTAATGTGAACAATCAGAATGAATGATGCCACAGGAACCACATTTTAATCAGTCAGTAACATATTAAAGGTTATGTCCTTGTTTTTTAAGGCCATTGAATTTTGGGGGGTGAATATAATGTTTGTGATTGACAGCTCTGGAGACTGAAGCCCTCCATCCACAGAACAGGAAAACCACACACAACAAAGTGAGGCACAAACTTCTTCATATTGCCCTACCAGCCCAACCATGAAGGAGGGGCCATTTTAATGGGGAGAGATCACTTCAATTGCCTGTCAGTTTAGTCCTTGGCCTTTCTGACAAAATTGCCAACCCAGGTCCCAGTTGTGGTGCTGATTTTGGGAAGTGCATATTTGTTCACTAGGAAATGGAATTAAAGCAACTAATTTGACAGGTGTCACCCCTACAGCCATTAGTGGCCTCAGACAGAAGAGAGACAGAGAGTAAACAGTAGCTAGTAGGTATAAGGCAATGATGAGCAACCTGCGCCCACAGGCTGCATGTGGCCTGTCAGGGTTATCCTGGGGTGATCCACGAGCTCCTGCAACACCACAGAAAAGTACCTCTTCCTATTGATGTACTCCATCGCAAAGTGGTCTGGTGCCAAAATTGGAATGTGTGGGCCATCTATTATCTCTCCACAGTTAGGGAAACCCATGTCTGCAAAGCTGTCCACTATTTCATGCACATTTCCCAGAGTCATGGTGTGATGGAGTAGGAATACTGTGTGTGTGCCTCAGTTTCCCCTATGCATTTCTTAAGCGTCTATGTGAAGGGATAAGGATGTGTAGTTGATGCAAAGCAGAGACACAGTGTAAGCAAGTAGCCGACACACTCCCCCCTCTCTGCAGGTATCCATACCTGAAGCTGTAATCTGACTCCAAGTGGAGGAGGGAGGTCATCTGACCTGGCTGAGCCAGGGGGGAGGACGGGTTGGAGAGAGGGAGTTTTGAGTCTGAGGCTGGCTGGATCTGGGAGGGAAAAGGCAGAGAGCTCCAGGCAAACTGGCCTAGCTCTCTGGCCCCAAAATGGATCCAGCTGAGGGTTCACGTTCGCTGTATGGTCTGTGTTAGACCTGTCATTGAATAAACCTCTGTTTTACTGGCTGGCTGAGAGTCATGTCTGACTGTGGAGTGGGGTGCAGAATCCACGGGCTCCCCCAGGACCCCGCCTGGGTGGGCTCGCTGGGAGACGTGCACGGAGGTGCAGAAGGTGCTGAATGCTCCGAGGTCAGACCGAGGAAGGTTGAAGCGGGTACCTGTGAAGCTCCTAGCCTTGGAAACAGGCTGTGTACGGAGAGGGGACACTTCCCCCGGAATCCTAACTGGCTTCACAGGGAGCAAGTTCCAGACCCTCGCCCCGGGCACTCCGTGACACATGGTCCTTCATAGCAGGATGTGATTTATTGCCCGGCATACTTACATTAATGTAGCCCCAATGCTCAGCTTCCCCAGTTTAAATTGATTTGCAGCTGACCGATAGCAGTCTGGCATTGCCAGCTTCCACACAGCAATTGCCACACCCTTTTCTACTGAGAATCCAGCTCTCGTTCTGGTGTCCTTGCACCGCAAGTCTGAGGCGAGCTCCGTGCAGAATTCCAAGAAGGTGGCTTTCGGCAGCCAAAATTTCTGTAGCCAATGCTTGTCATCCCACACCTGCATGACGATACGATCCCACCATTCAGTGCTTGTTTCACGAGCCCAAAAGCGATGGTCTACCCTATGCATTTGCTCTGTGAATGCCAAAAGCAACCTAAAGTGGCTCCTATCCATATCACGCAGAATGCCGGGTGCCTGTGAGTCTTCTTTAGTTAGGAACTTCACAATTAACTGCACTGCCATCCACGATATCTTCATGACAGTTAACATGCAGGATCCATCCCCTCTCACAAAGATGCTGGGGTACACAGTAAAGATGGGCCACTGAAAAAATGCCATGAAAGAAAGCCAGAAGCCCATGGAGTGGTGGGACAGAAAGCAATGCATCATGAGACATTTAGCACTGTCCAAAGATGCACCACTCTGTCATACCACAACACCTAGTGACAGAAGGACTGTGGGATAGGTACCCACAGTGCATTGCTCACACTGTTGATTACGGTGCCCCTACTGTGGATGCAATCTGCCAACAGAGGGAAGAAGTGAGAACACGAAATTGCAGTTTTTATTTTGTTGACTTTTGGGTGTCGACATCACTTTTGGTGACAAAACTTGATAGTGTAGACCAGTGGTCTTCAAAGTGGGAGGTGTGCGACCCCAGCTCTGCCGCCGACCCCGCCCGGGAGACTGCCGAACTCCCGGGTGAACTATATTTGTCCCACAGAATGCTTCCGCTTTCTGCGGCTACATTTTGGCAGACATACCCCTGGGGGCCGCGCGAGTTTTTCCTACGTGAAAAGGGCCACGGAGAAAAAACTTTGAAGACCCCTGGTGTAGACAAGGCCTTAGGAACGCTGTACTGGGGTGGCTGCCCCACTCCAGCAGAAATGGGGTTAAAACAGCCCTGCAGAGGGCTATAGCTAGACAAAAGCAGCCCAGCAAAGCACTGCAACAGAAAGCAGCCAGGGTGGAGTGCCCACAGCTGTAGCTGGGTCAACTAGGGCCCATCTGGCCCTGATAAAAGGGCTCAGAATTTGGTGCTCAGGCAGAGTCTCCTCCTCTAGTTGTGGAGGCAGACTTGCCTGGCTGCTGGGGAAGCTTGAGAAGGTACCTGGAATAGAGCAGGGCTGTGGGGGGAAAGGCAGAGGAGCTGAAGCACTCCAAGCTGGCAACTCCCCAGGCTGCTGGGCCTAGTCTGAGGCCTAGAAGGGGTACTGGAGTTGCAGGGGGCAGTCCACGGGTAGGCCGAGGTAGCAGGCCAAACCTTCCTTGCCTCTGATGACTGGCTTATACAGACTGCAGTTGGCCCCAGTGAACTGGAGCTTGATGGTGACTGGCAATGTGGGGAGAGGGGGTGGGGGTTCCCCAGGAAGGGGAGACCCTGAGATCTGTGGGGGGACTGCAGGGGTACAGCATCCCAGGGATGAGGGCACCGGGGTCCGGGAGGGACATGGGGCCAGTGGCAAGCAGGACACCGGCCTGCAGAGGGTGCTCCAGCACTGATTCCTGGGACAACCAGGGGCGTGCTGCAGGGGTGAGTCGCCGCATGCTTACAAACCCAAAGGAGGAGGTGGACCAGGGAGACAAAAACAGCAGCCAACTGGCCCAAGCCCCAGGACTACAAAGGCCTGGTTTATTACAAAAAGTTCTGCAGGTGACCAGCGAGTGAGGAATGATCAATAAGGCAAATAGACATATACTAATTGATGGGTAGTGAATATGCCTATTTATTGCAACAGGCATGTGGGAGGGGAAGGGAGGGAGGAAGCGATAGGATGCGGATGAGGAAGCTAAAAGTTGGTTATGTTTTTCTTTTGGGCCCTTGTTCAGCTGCTGCCTATACCTGGTACTGGATCTAGGTAAATGGACACTGATAGATACAGAACCAGGTGGTTGTTCATCGTGTTCTGCAGAAGGAGGGCCACCATGATAGCAGATGCAGGAATAGGAGAATTAAGATTTCAGAGAGAACGTGGAGAGGCAGAGAGAGTGGCAAAGTTGAGTAACATTGGTGCAGATGTAGTCATTCCCTGAGGCAGGTGGAGATGGGGAGGAAAGTAAAGGATTAGTTTGTTTATCCTTCTCACTCTATTGCATGTGGTAGGGAAGTAAGATTTAGAGAGGAAGGGGGGAATGCCTTAACCAGTCACTCAGCACCACATGAGGAGAGGTGGAATAATGAAAACAGGGACACTTCACTGCCTGCCCTTGTAAAGGCGTGTTGGCACCTGAAATGGATGCTGTTGATTCTGCTGTCATCTTTTGAGGCCACATCATGAGAAACCGTGCCTTATGCATTCTTCACAGGGTCACTATGCTCCTTCACCACTAGTAGTCCAAGGATGAGTCAATGTTAAATCAGGCTAGGGCAGTGCCCTATTTTTCAGAGTCCTTTCAAAAATGATCTTCCTTCCAGGGTGGATAAAAATCAATGATTTAAATTAAAAAAACAACCATTTTTTATTATTTTAAATCAGATTTTTTTGAGGAAAAAATCTATCTAAAGATAGTTTTAATTAACATACATTATAGCTCAAAGATATAATAGAATAGGGATTACAAATTCTAATTCTGTAGCATGAGATAATATATTCATGTAATGTTGAAGAAAAGTTTTGTAAATGAGTTTCAATAGCTCATGGATTAGGGACCCAGTGTTATGGTGTTCCAGGTTCTTCTGTATAGATTATTTAGGTTAATTTCTCTTACCGGTAATTTTTGAGAGACAAGGTGGGTAAGGTAATAGTGGATCAACTTCTGCTGGTGAGAGAGAGAAACTTTTGAGCAACACAGAGGTCTTCTTCACATGAGTTTTGCCAAATCATCTTTTCTGAAAACTCCCCTGCACCTTCCAGGAACTTCCCCCTCTCACTTAAAGTTTTGGCCATTGTAATATTGCTTAAACATAAGCATTGTGCTATGAAACCTTGAAATTAGGGCTGTCAAGCAATTAAAAAAATTAATCATGATTAATCGTGCAATTTATCACACTGTTAATAATAGAATACCATTTAAATATTTTTGATGTTTTCTACATTTTCAAATATATTGATTTCAGTTACAACACAGAATAAAAGTGTACAGTAGTAATCTCTTTATATTTTCTATTACAAATAAATGTTTATGCTGTAAAAAACCCAAAATAAATAGTATTTTTCAATTCACCAAATCAAGTACTGTAAGGCACCTCTATCATGAAAGTTGAATTTACAAATGTAGAATTGTGTACAAAAATAACTGCATTCAAAAATAAAATAATGTAAAACTTTAGAGCCTACTCATCCACAGTCTTACTTCCTGATCAGGTACTCAGACAAACAAGTTTGTTTACAGTTGCAGGAAATAATGCTGCCTGCTTCTTGTTTACAATGTCACCTGAAAGTGAGAACAGACATTCACATAGCACTGTTGTAGCGGGAGATGCAATGTATTTACATGCCAGATGCACTAAAGATTCATATGTCTCCATCTTCAACCACCATTCCACAAGACACACATCCATGCTGCTGACAAGTTCTGGTTGTTAACAATTCAAAGCAGTGTAGAGCGACGCACGTTCACTTTCATCTTCTGAGTCAGATGCCACCACCAGAAGGTTGACTTTCTTTTCTGATGTTTCGGATTCTGTAGTTGCTGCATTGGAGTGTTGCTCTTTTAAGACTTTTGAAAGGATGCTCCACACTGTAGTACAAATGTGAAAATGGTATTTATTGATTACTGGGTATTGTGTAACATGTGGTAACTGCGGGGTTAATAGTTGTAGAATATGTAAGGCAAAATGGAGTTTTGTTTTAAAATGGAGTCTGTCAGCTGGGTGGACATGTAGCCATAATCAGAGGCTGAGCTTGCACATAGGCCTAGCAGCTCATGCCTTACCTTGTAACAATGTCTCTCATGCTTGTGTTACAGAAAGAGCGGGAACTAACGGCTGGTAGCCATAGTGATGTTTGAATCTGTATACAAGCATGTATGTGGCATATGATTATTGGCTGCATGTAGCTGTGACTATCTTGAATGTTATTGGTTGCTTACATATTTGTATCCTGTATATATGTTTTGCCCACCCTGTGTCTGTGGGCTTTCAGGCTTTGGAGTTGTATTCCTCTGAACCCCTGTTTGTGCACAAATAAACCTTTTGTTTGTTCAGGTTACCTTTTGTCTTTTGCCTGTCCTTTGAGGTGAATTGGAGAGGCCTCCAAGGAAAGAACAGATTTGTGCAACAACACCTCGTCCCTCTCAGATTTTGGAAGGCACTTCAGATTCTTAAACCTTGCTGTAGCTATCTTTAGAAATGTCACATAGGTACCTTCTTTGCATTTTGTGACATCTGCAGTGAAAGTGTTCTTAAAATGAACATGTGCTGGGTTATCACCCAAGACTGCTATAACATGAAATATATGGCAGAATGTGAGTACAACAGAGCAGGAGACTACTATTCTCTCTCAGTGTCACCAGCATGGAAGCACGTACTCTGGAATGGGGGCTGAAGCATAAAGGGGCATATGAATGTTTAGCATTTCTGGCACGTAAATACCTTGTAATGCTGGCTACAAAAGTGCCATGCGAATGAATGCCTGTTCTCACTTTCAGGTGACATTGTAAATAAGAAGCTGGCAGCATTATCTCCCATAAATGTAAACAAACTTGTTTCTCTTAGCAATTGGTGAAAAAGAAGTAGGAGTGAATAGACTTGTTGGCTCTAAAGTTTCACATTGTTTTATAACAAAAGAAAATCAATTTTGTAAGTTGCACTTTCACGATAAAGAGATTGCACTACAATACTTGTATGAGGTGAATTGAAAAATATCATTTTATCATTTTTACAGTGCAGATATTTGTAATGTAAATAAAGTGAGCACTGTACACATAGTATTCTGTGTTGTAATAGAAATCAATATATTTGAAAATGTAGAAAAACATCCCAAAATATTTAATAATTTTCAATTGGTATTCTATTGTTTAACAGTGTGATTAAAACTGTGATTAAGCACAATTACTGTTTTTCTTCTTCTTCTTCTTCTTATCCTCTTCGCTCCTGGTGGAGCATAAGGCGCCAACCATTCTTCTCCATTCGCTGAAGATTTGGTTGACGTTTCTGTAGCATTCGTTTTTTACATGGTGGGTTGCTAGCCCAACGCAAAACCCTCCTCCTTTCACATCTTGGGCTTGGGACCAAGCAATGGCGGAGTTAATTACTGTTTTTAATCACGATTAATTTTTGAGTTAATTGCATGAGTTAACTGTGACTAATTGACAGGCTACTTAAAATCATGCTATTCTGTGACTTGATGTACTATCTTTTGAGCTCAAAGTGTTGCACTAGTGCTAAGTACATTGCAGAAACTTCTCCATTTCTACCAGCAATGCTCTGAAACACTGCCACTTTGTGGTAATTTAAAGTTATGGCCAACATAGAACATATTTCCTGAATTTGGTTGTGCTCAAATATAAATTCTGAAATAAATAGTAACTTAGCACTAGAGCTGGTTACAATGGTGCATTTTTTTGTGAAAAGTGTACTGAAGTTTAATTTTTTTATACAAATCAAACAACTCTAGTGAGCACAATAATGCACTTTTCCAGACATTTATTCAGATGTTCACAGTCTGTCATGCCTCCACAGTTGTAGTTTACAGGGCAGGGTGCGGAGGAGGGAAAGGAGGGGCTTTCAAGCTGGGTTAATCAGAACTGGAGAGAATTCATAAACTGAGTGAGATTTTAAATGCCTCTTTGAAACACAACGCAAAATCCTTCCCCTTAAGTGGGAGATTCTTTAACAAGGGCCTAAACACCACTCCAAAATCTGGTAGTCTCTTCCCAAATGAGACCCTACTGGAGTGGTTTTTAAAAAAAATTTCTGGTGACCCAGTTGAAGAAAATTGTTGATGCCAACGACCCAACAGAGCTGGGGAATGATGGGTTTGGGGTGTGGGAGGGGCTCAGGGCTGGGGCAGAGGGTTGGAATAAGGGGGTGAGGGCTGCAGGCTGGGAATAAGGGATTTGGGGCTCAGGAGGGGGCTCTGGGTTTGGTGGGGGGCTCAGGGCTGGAGCAGGAGGAGTGGGTCAGGGCTCTGGGTTGGGGATGCAGGCTTTGGGGTGGGGCTGTGAATAAGGGGTTTTGGGTGCAGGAGGGGCTGCAGGTTTGGGGGCTCAGGGCTAGGGCAGAGGGTGTGGTAGGGGGGTCAGGGCTCTGGGAGGGGGGTGCAGGCTATGGGGTGGGACCAGCAATGAGGGGGTTTAGGATGCAGGAGGGGGCTCTGGGTTTGGGCGGGGGCTCAGGGCTGTAGCAAGGGATTGGAGTGCAGGGTTGGGGCAGGGGCTTACCCTGGGTGGCTCCTGGTCAGCGGTGCAGTGGGGGTGTTAAGGAAGGCTTACTGCTCGTCCTGGGACCGCAGATTTTGCTGCACCCCAGAAAGCAGCCAGCAGCAGGTCCAGCTCCTAGGCAGAGGCACACAAGCAACTTTCTGCAGCTCTTGCTCGCAGGCCACACCTCAGCTCCCATTGGCTGATTCCGAGCCAATGGGAGTGTGGAGCTGGTGCTCGGGTTGGGGGCAGCACGTGAAGCCCACCACCACCTAGGTAGCCAGACCTGCTGCTGGCCGCTTCCAGGACACAGCAGTGTCAGAATAGGTAGGAACTAGCCTGCCTTAGCTTGGCAGCACTGCTGACCGGACTTTTAACGGCCCGGTCGGTGGTGCTGACCAGGGGGTGCTCACCGCGACCCAGTGCCTGACATTCCGTGACCCAGTTTGAAACCACTGGTCCAAAGAACTCATAGTTCGAGGGAGCAAGGTGGGCAGGCGTACGGTTTAATTTTCCTTAAGTGACAATGTTTATAAACAACAAGAGGTAAATTTCCTTTGTTCTTTGGGACTTTTCAGAAGGCAGCGCTCAATCTCTGTGCACCCACTGTGCTAGTGATCATACTAGATGTAACAGCAGGTCTGTCTCAAACCAACTGCACTTGGAACGGGACAACGAAGTCCTGGCCCTGGATGGTACTGGGACGCTCAAATCCCATCGAGTCTATGAAAATTGAGGGAAAATAGCACCAGGTCATGTGCACTACAGATTTCACACTGCCAACTGATCCTGGGTTCCCTAAGGTAGGGCCTGGTTTCAGCTTCCCTCCAAGCCTCCCTTCCTTGCTCGGCAAGCCTGAAAAAAATCAGACTCTAGAAATGAGTTGGTAGTTTCCTTGTCCTCCCTTGCTGAACGCTGCACTAACTTCATCCAGCAGCCTGGGGTGGGTGTAACAAGGAGCAGGAAGCAGCCCTGCCTGTCGCGGGCTGTCATCTGACTGTTCTCACGTGAGACACTAAACACACCACTCGCAGCCAACCGCAGCTGCTCTCTCCACTCGCAGGCTGCATCTTCCCCGTTGCCAGCTATGCTGCTGCTGCTGCTCTGTCTGCTCCTTTCCCCGCAGGGATGCGGCGCGCGCTACGATCCCACCTGGGAGTCTCTAGATTCGAGACCACTTCCGACCTGGTTCGATGAAGTCAAGTTTGGCATCTTCATCCACTGGGGCGTGTTCTCCGTGCCCAGCTTCGGCAGTGAATGGTTCTGGTGAGCTTTCCATGCCTTCGTCTCTCAGTTCCTCACTTCCTCCTTTAGCCCTCCCCTTTGCTCTTTCTGTCGACAGAGCAGCCTGTTCTTTCTCCCTTCCCTAGGGGCATGTCTTCACTACCACTTTAATTCGACCTTAACGACGTTAGGTCGAATTAAAGGTGTACCTGTCTTCACATACATGCCCTTAAAGTCGATTTAAAGGGCCCTCAAGATCGATTTTGGAACTCCTGCCTAACGAGAGAAGTAAGGCTAAATTCGACATTACAAGCTTGACTGTGGGCTAGTGAAGAGGCATCAGAAGTTAAGCCTCCGACCTCCGAGCAGCCCCGCGAGGGGGGGGCTGTTCGGGGGGGGGCTGTTCGGGTGGGGGGTGGGGGGTCCGCGGGGCTGCTGAGGGGGGGGGGGGAAGCCCGCGCGGGGCTGCTTGAGGGATCGGCTCAGCTGTCTGGTCAATTTCACCAGGCAGCTGAGCCGATAGCCCCGCGCCGGCTCCCCCCCCCCCTCGGGCGGGGGGGGGGTCCAGCGGGGGGGCTGTTTGGGCGGGGGGGCTGTTGGGGGGGCTGTTCGGGCGGGGGGGGGGTCCGCGGGGCTGCTGAGGGGCGGGGGGGAAGCCCGCGCGGGGCTGCTTGAGGGATCGGCTCAGCTGTCTGGTCAATTTCACCAGGCAGCTGAGCCAATAGCCCAAGCAGCCGCGCGCTGGCTCCCCCACCCCCCCCTCGGGCGGGTGGGTACGGCGAGGGGGGGGCTGTTCGGGCGGGGGGGTCCGTGGGGCTGCTTGGGCAGGGGGGGGGTCCAGCACGCATTGCACTGTGGGCTACCTACCCACAGTGCAATGCGGGCTATGTCGACCCCCTGCAAAAGTTCAAGGACAGACAGTGTCGACCACTGTCGACCTGCTGTCCTGGTGGGGACACACTGATTCGATTTTCTAAACTCGAGTTTAGAAAATCGAATTAAGGGAAATCGACCTAGACCTATAGTGAAGACATACCCTAATAGAGCTGCTCCCCCTAGAAAACAACCTTTCACTCTCCAGTGATTCCCTCCCTCCCCCAGTCTGTGGTAATTATCCCCCTGACTGTTAGCAGTAGAATCTGTCCCCATATAGTCTGAACACCAATTTGGAGAGTGTTTTCAAACCAAACCTAGATGTAGATCAGCATGATGTAAGTGAATTGAACCAAAACCTCACATCTGAGCTGAGCACCCTTGAACGTGGGGAGTGTAACCCTACAAACAAATTTTGCAAGTTGCTCCTGTGTTTATAGTGGACTGTCCAAAAATCACAAATCAGAGCAATCGTGGAGTGTTGGTGGTACAGTATCCATAATCCAGGTCTGAAGTTTGAGCCCATATTTAGGGAACTAATGACATTGGATTTTTTTTAATGTTATGTTAGCGGTTGTGATTTTTAAAGTGATCCTTTCCACAAAAAAAAAAGAAAACACAGGTCCTGCAAACACTCACACATGAGTCAACTTTTTGACACCTGTGAGTGTTCACAGAATCAATCCCTTTGTCGTGGTAAATTGATTCCCCCCCCGCCCCCCTTTTGTTGTTGCCATAGTCTGCCACAGACTTCCTCCTATGTGATCCTGAGTAAGTCACAAATCTATTCTGTTATTGTAACATTGAGGTAAAAATATTGATCTCATGGGGATATTATGAGGCTTAAATAATTTTAGTAAAGGTATATACGTGCAAAACATGATTTTCTCAAGGCAGAATTTTGCTAACACATAGTAGAGCTGCAGGGGATGGGTTTAAGCAGCTTTTTGAGGTGGGCTGCACTTCACTACTTAATTTTTCTGGACAAAGAATTAAAGATGATGGCATGACTGCCTTTGATACCAGGTACAGTTTAATAGAATATTCTTAGTACAGCATAAATACTCTTGGCTGAAATGCCATCACTACTTTGAGAGTGTTAATGCTGTCTATTCTATTAACTCCTGAAAGTACTCATGCATCTGATGTAGAGCAAAAGAGCTGTATCTCAATCAGAAATGTACTAAAAAATAGAAAAGAAAGCTTTGACCATGATACAGATCCTTCCCAAAAAAAAAAAAAAAAAAAAAACCCCAACCCCCCCAACGTTATGTTAAAGTGTCATTGCAAAAAAAAAAAAAATAAATCATGTTTCCTTCCTAGTATATTAACCAGACAGATCCATCCACTGGCAATATTTCCAAATCCTCACTTACACTTTCAATGCCAGTTGTCCTCAAACTTTTATATGTGGATCTTTTTTTATGAGCTGAGCACTCTGTGCAGTCATTTGGAAAATAATGGAGTTGTACAGGCTGTAAATTAGGGCAGAATTTCCCTCTAAAATAGAAATCCTCATCTTGTAAATCACTTCTCTCCACAATCCTGACTGCAGACCTTCCTATGATAATTACGGTGCTTGATTACACAAAAAGGAAATGTTAAGGTAGTACAAGACTGAAAAATAAACTCACTTTAATGCAGCAGATAAGGCTGTTTGGTTATGACCCCTCATTTTGTATTTGAGCTGTTATTTATTGGCCATGTACCAGATTTTGCTCTTACATAGGTGTAAATGCGGCATAACTATTGACTGTAAATGGCATTTACACTTGTGGTTCACCCTCATTTACCCTGTTATTACAGCCTTCTATTAGAACCAACTTTCTGCCTTGGCCTGCAGCTTCTCTGCCCTCAACAGATTACAGATTGTCAGTTTTAATGTCATTCGTGACCGGTGCATTGCAAAGGAGAAGAGAGGGAAAGGGCTGGTCAGTTTCCTTAAACACTAAAATGTCTTGAGATTGCAGCTATTTTTCTGGGCCTTTTCATCCAGATTTTTCCCCACAGGGGGCCAGGTTCTGCTCTCACTTATGTCCATGTTAATTTGGGGTAACTTTATTGCAATCAGCAGTGTCACTCTGGATTTACATGAGTATAGATGAGATCGGACTCTGATCCTCAATTTGGGTTTTAAACACTTTTAAAAAAAAATCAGTTTATTTTCCTTCCCAGTTTTGAATGATCAATGTGTGTCTGAGCTTACCTTCAAGTCTTTGCTGCTCTGCCTCACTCTCTGAAACCTAATGACTGTAACCCCACAAACCCTTACTACTGGCCATAGTATTTGTACAGTGACAGATCCCTGCTATTCCTCCTGTGCCCATAGATAGCAGAACTGTGTATGTAGTAAGCAGTACTGTTGTAGCTATGTCCGTCCCAGGATATTAGAGACAAGGTGCATGAGGTAATATATTTTATTGGCCTAACTTCTCTTGGTTAAGGAGACGAGATTAAGAGCTACACAGAGCTTGTTTCTTTGACCTACAGAAGTTGGTCCAGGAAAAGATATGATTTCACTCACCATTTCCCCTCTATTTGGAAAACACTAATCCACAGGGCTGGGGCTGGATACTTTGCTGCCCTTGGAATTCCCTCCTATAATCGGGACAGGAGGGAGGGGAGATCCACCTCTCTGGCTGATAGGTGCCTGCAATCCCTCAGCTTTGAATGGGGGGAGCACTCCCCTGGCTGATGGTTCTTTTGGTGGGTCTTCAGTGACTCATCCCTTCAGCCAATTCACACACACTGTCCCCCCCTTCTGGGATATACAGGCTCTAGTTCTTGGCCCTACTATGGGGCCATAGCACAAGCATATCCTTCCCCAAGACACTACCTTCTTTAACAGCCCAAGGGGTGTCCTCTCAGTACCCTCAGTTGGTGTCCTTTTGGCAGCCCTTGACTGGGCTTAGTCTTCAACCAGACCAGCAGGGTCCATCATGGTACCCTCACCTGGTCTGGTGAACTTCTGGGCTTGGTCCCTTGGGCTCAACCTGCTCTCACTGATCTGTCTGCAGTCCTGTTGCTCTTCCAGCCAGCAAGGCACCCATTTCTCCCTCTGAAAATCCAGGCAACAATTGATTGCTATGCTTCTTCTTTTTAAATGGCCCTTCTGCCCCCCTGATTGGTTGTTCCAGCAGCCCCTCTGACTAGCAGTTCCCCTAAAAACACTCTAGGCTTCTGGGAAGACTTCTCCTCTGCTCTTTTCTGGAGTGCGGTATGGCAGGGCTGTGAGGCTTCTAGACCTAGTCAACCCTGTCACATCTCTCAACCTGTGTGGTGGGAGGTGGGGACAGCTACAATGGAGACATGCTTCTATGTGGCATTTTTTGGCCGCTGCTCATGTGGGGCAGAGGCCATCATTAAAGGATCAAAATTCCCTAAAAGCTGTGCTTAGGGTGGGGGTAGATGGAGCAGTGAGATGGCTGTTATCCCAAGTAGCTACTGCAAAGTGGGGGTGTCCTTAAAGAGGCAGAAGCAAAAAAGCTGTGCTGGCATGGTTGCTCTTACTCTTCTACAGGGAGGCACAGTTAAAAAAGTCCATAGATGTGCTGACCCAGACCAGGGGTGTTCCTACAAAACTGTCACCCGGCGTAGCTGCCTACGTTCCACGCCAGCCCTGTATGCTTGGTAGTAAGTTTTCAACATTTGGCCCCTAACTAAGACTAGCTTTATTTTCCCCACTGCCATCAAATTTTAGCTGGTATACAACACAGCTCAGTAGGAAACACTGGGAGTCCCTCAAATGAAGTCCTTGAGGAAGGTAGGCCAGGGTGCCTCCAAATAGCAAAGCTATCATTGCCTGAAGCAGTTTTATTTTATTTCCAGAGTCCTTCCTCAGTTTGTCTGTGACCGTCTGCAGTGCCCTTTAGAATGGCAAAAGAATAATCAATTATTTTAACCGTATATATTTTGTAAATGTCATTGGATATTTTTATTGTGTATTTGGAAGGTGGTACTGGCAGAAAGAAAAGAAACTACCCTATGTAGAATTTATGGAGAGAAATTACCCTCCTGGCTTCAGTTATGAAGATTTTGGCCCTTTGTTTACAGCCGAGTTTTTTGATGCCAACCAGTGGGCAGATATTCTGATGGCTTCTGGTGCAAAGTATGTTGTCTTAACTTCAAAACATCATGAAGGTAAATAGAACGTATGCAAGTGCGGGCAATTGTTGCAGCTCATGGTTCATTTCTTTTAGCCGAACAAAAACCCAGGTGAAACTATCTTGTTCAGCTGACTAGATGCTAAAAACCTGGCAAGAATAAAAGTGGTATTTGTTAGCCCATATCCCCTCTAAAGGCTGGAACATTGATAGAAGGAAGAATTTGTTTTCACATTATTTGTCCTGCTATAGGTTGCAATGACCAAAGTTAAGAGTATTCAGAGCTTCCTACAACAGCCACAGAAGTTGTTAATATGTGACTGTTGCGTAATTTAGCTCTAGGCTTTGTATTGCTTTATGAACCACAGGAATAAATTGTGTTCTGTTTCATATAGAACATTACTGTGTGCAGAGAGTTTGCTAGCTCTGTACATTTCTCCAAGAAATGGACAATATGCTCTTGGGAGTCGGTTGCAGATTCTGAAATATGCACAATTGTATTTCAACATTAGTAGCCAGATTTCTATTATTACTGCTGCAGCTAGAAGCCCAAATCAAGATCAGGTCTCTTTGGTACTAGGTGCTATACATACCTATAGTAAGAGACAATCGCTATCCCAAAAAGTTTACAGTCTAAATGGACAAAGTAGATAAAGGCAGTATTATCATTACCATTTTACCACTACTTATCATCACCATTTAGAAGACTGGGAGACAGAGGTTTAAGTAACTTTCCCAGGGTCACACAGGAAGTCGGTGTCAAAGCAAGGAACTGATCGAGACTGCCTGAGCTTTGGTTCTGTGCGATTACCACAAGACTGTACTTTCACCCTCTGTCCTCTTTTCATGTTCCTCCTTTTGATAAATCCTATCAAGCTTCACAGTACCACATCTTGGCAGGTCCAAGGTGGTAGCAATTAGTATCGGAATGTCAGATTCTCTTTGGCCCAAAACCTAAGACTGTAAACAGCTTGGTAGGCTTGCACCAGTTCTTAGGAGAAGAAAAATCTCACAGATATATTATCAAAGCATTGGCCTGCTGTTCCACTCCATCAGGTCTGTTGAGCACAGTCATTAGTCCAGGACTTGTTTTTAAGAGCGAGACAGGGTGTAGGCACAGGACTGGCAACCGGTAAACCCAGTTCTGACACATAGGCTGAACCCTTGGGCCCACTGAAGTTAAGAGCAAAACTCCCATTCCCAGCAGCCTGGATTTCCGGCACCTTCTTTTGTGGCCTTGAGCAAGTACATTAACCTGTTTGTCTCACTAAAATGGGGATAATGATATTGACCCAGTTCCCAGAAGTGTTGTGAAGATTTGTCAGCTAATGTTTGTAAAGCTCTTTGAAGATGAAAGTCTAGCCTTTCTGGCCTTGATCTATTCTGGTTTAGGCTTAGCTGAAATGCAGCAGTATTGAACATTCCTACACTGAGTTGCTGTGTTATAAATCCAGATACCTGAACAGTTAAAGCCGCTGGTACTTAATGTTATGTTTAGCTTTTTAAAGGCTACTCTAGGTTTTTCCTCTGCCCAGTTAAATTTATTGAGTGCTTGATTAAGCTTTTTAATATGTTAGGGAGCATTTCATAAGGTATAACAACCAAGAGAGCAGAAGAGTCTTTGAATGCAAATGATAGAGGGGAGAGTTTTTAAGTCACTGAATGTGTCAAATATTTTCCTATTCTTGGATGTATATCAAGATGATATATTTGATGCATCCAAGCAATCATCAAGATGCCCCCCAAAAGTGACAATGTTCATTATACCCTATTTACAAGGAAAATCTGTGTGGAATGAACACTTAATATGAGGAGAGAATAATTGTCTGCTTAGTGCAGAAACTGAGAGTTGTGTTATTTGTAGACATGGTTCTTTATATATATTTATATATATATATATATATATATATATATATATATATATATATATATATATATATATATATATAATGTGTGTGTAAAAAATTTTTAAGCAACATCTTGATATTGGATCCTTCTAAAGGAAATAATATTATGGTGATACATAACTAAAGATTTCAGTGATAGGATATGCAGAAGTGGGGAGAGCCTACTTCCTCTTTCTGGGGAGCTGCAATCAGCATATGTAAGCATATATAAGAATATGCTTACAGTGCTTTTTATTCCCTTTTTATTCTTCAACCTTCTCTTTCTAGGTTTTACCTTGTGGGAGTCCAAATACTCTTGGAACTGGAATGCTGTCAACGTAGGACCAAAACGGGACATTGTGGCTGAACTAGCAACATCTATTAGAAACAGGACTGATTTGCACTTTGGGCTGTATCACTCTCTCTTTGAATGGTTCAATCCTCTCTTCCTTTATGATGCCTCCAACGTATTCAAGACAAGACAGTTTCCAGCTGCTAAGTCATTGCCGGAGCTCTATGAGATTGTGATGAAATACCAACCAGAGATCCTCTGGTCTGATGGGGATGGTAATGCACCAGATACATACTGGAACAGCACTGGGTTTTTAGCCTGGCTATATAATGACAGGTATTTTGTTTTTATCATATATGTAGCCCTTAAATTGGAATTTTGGCCAGTCTATAGCTTCTGTCTCATTTTCCAGATATTGTGTGGGATCCATTGTTTCATTTAATGGGCACTTAACCATATCATCTCCCACCTAATTTCTCTGCAATATAAGGGATCAAGTCAGGGAAGAGTATTCCCTTTAACAACCAAATGATTAGATCTGGCTGAAAAATTATGAACATTTTTCATGAAAAATGTCAAGCAGGTCCACAAGTTGTTCCATTAACATAGTCTGGTCAGTCTATCTATTTTTATTCTCCTGTAAGTAACAGTCGTCTACCATGATGGCAAGTTGGGTGGGTTTGTTCAGAATATGATCAAGACACTTCACAGACTGTGCCTTTGCCACTGCACATAAAGCACAGCATCTATTGAAGGATCTGTACTACAATCTGTTTCCATGGCAGACAGTTGGAGGCGTGCCTGAGTAAGGAGTGCAGAAGTGGGTCCATTCACTATTCTCATTCTCTATGAAACCCCAGAGAAATCTCAGTCCAGATTTCTTACCCATTTGCATTATGTAAAGAGGAAAATTGGGAATACAGAAGTCATTTTGAATGTGAATTTCTGGGGAAAAGAGCTGACATTTAGGGTACGTCTACACTACCCGCCGGATCAGTGGATAGCGATTGATCTAGATGTGATGAATTGACACCCCCCCCCCCCCAGTGCTCTCCCGTTGACTCTTGTGCTTCACCGCTGCGAGAGGCGAAGGTAGAGTCAACTGGGGAGTGGCAGCAGTCGACTCACCACAGTAAAGATGCTGCGGTGCGTAGAACTGAGTACGTCGACTTCAGCTATGTTATTCTCATAGCTGAAGTTGCGTAACTTAGATAGATTCCCTGCCCCTGGTGTAGACCAAGGGTTAGTCTAAATAATTAAAAATCATACCCATTTGTTTAAAATTTCTGTAATTTCAGCCCAGTTCAGGATACAGTTGTAACAAATGATCGTTGGGGAGCTGGCAGCATTTGTAAACATGGTGGATACTACACCTGCAGCGACCGCTATAACCCAGGACACCTTTTGCCTCATAAGTGGGAGAACTGTATGACCATAGACAAACGGTCATGGGGTTATAGGAGGAATACGCAGCTAAGTGATTACCTCACGATTGAAGAACTGGTAAAGGTACAGTAAAACAGATGTGGTATACAACATCTGTCCATTACTTCTGATTATTCTTTTTACCAATGTAATGGGAAGAAATAACTTATGTGACCTCTTGATGATCATTTCCTTTGATTATATTATCAACCTAAGTTCAGTAATGGCTCTACCTTAACTAGTTAGTCTTTAAGGTACCACAGGACTCTTTGTAACTTCTACCTTAACTGTGCACATCCTATGGTTTGATTCTCCCCTATCTTATAACAGTTTGATTTCAATTGAATTATTTGTAATTTACACATGTGTAATCAAGAAAATGATCAGGCCCATAAATCCCATTCAGTTATTTTTATTGCAAATGAAAGAGGCAAGAACTTCCTCTTCTTTCTGTCTTTAAGGTTCTCTCTGCTCCTCTATGGTGACAAATATGAAGTAATAATAAGCCATGATATTCAGTATTCTTCTAAGTATTTTATGGAAATTGCACACTAAGTGTTTGTGGCAGTTAAATACAAAAGAGTCGTTGTTGTTTCTGTAGTTTTTTACTCATATCTCCCAGAATATTCTGCCAGCAACACTCGGAGAACCAGTCCTGCTGCCATTGAAGTCAATGGCAAAACACACATTAAATTCCCTAGAAGTGGATGGGCTTTTATGTCTGCTCAATCCCTGTTTACACAGCATATAGCTAATTGTTTTAAAAAAAGAGTCTACATTGATGCAACGCAAAGAGTGATACTCTCAACATCACTGTATGAGTTTGACAACAGACGGTGCTGAGAACAGATTGCTGACTCATCCAAAGAACCCAAATACACTTCTGCCTTCACCGGCAACTTTCATTGCCCTCCAGAGTTCAAAGGGTGCTCCCAAACTCATGTCTTGCACATATTTAGAGACAAGCCATCAGATCAACTAGAAACTTTAATCTCTAAAGAGTAGTCACAATACAGTGAAATTTTCTGTTGTTGTAACACTCAATTATTTTGTGGGTGGGTGTAGTTTGATATTATCACATAACCCAAATCTAGCTTTCACTTGATTGCTGGACTTTGCAGTCTAACAGCTGGGTTAAAGTTAACAGCTAATAGTCTAACAGCAGAGTTAAATTTTTATCTTAGGTGTAGATCTTGCATGTAATTTATTACAATTTTTGTAATAAGTTAGAATGCAGGATGGAACTAACCTTAAGTATAATGCAAGCTATCAGTGCTCACTAGTTTAAAAAATCTGCTAGTATAGATATAAAAATATGAAGGTGGCCTTTTCTGAGGCATGAAAGAAAAGCCAAGGTAAACCATAGTAAGAACTATCAGTACAGGAACTCCTCACTTATAGTCATCCCAGTTAACATGGTTTTATTGTTAAGTTGCTGATCAATTAGGGAACGTGTTTGTTTAAAGTTGTGCAATGCTCCCTTCTAATGTCTTGGCAGCCACCTGCTTTGTCCACTGCTTGCAGGAAGAGCAGCTCCGAGACTCCTGCTTGCTATGGGGGGGTGGGGGAGGGAAAGAAGAGGGGGGGCTAATGTCAAGGTGTCCTCCTCCCCCTGCTCCTGCACCCCACTTACCCCATCTTCCATAGAGCAGGGGGGGACACACAGATGGAGGGAGCTGTTGCCTTAGGCAGCAGCTGTGGTCCAGTCTCTGCTTGCTGATCTAATTTACAAGGCAGTGTAGTTCTGACCCCACTCTTCATACATAAATGGGAAATGCGCATCTCTATCTCTCAAACACACACAGGGTGTGTCTCTCTGTCTCTATCTGCCCTCCCTCCTTTCCTGCTGCCTTGTAGAGTGTGAGAGTTAACCCGTGAGGGATCAGCCAATTGCTAGTTCATCATTTAGCAGTAAGGCATTCCCTGGAAAATATCCCACCCTCTGACTCCTCCACCTCAACCAAGCTTCACAATCATCATCACTGTGTACCAGTCTCTCTCTCTGTGTGTGTGTGTGTATCCCCTCATTTACATTAATTCTTATGGGGAAATTGGATTTGCTTAACATCATTTCACTTAAAGTCACATTTTTCAGAACATAACTACAACGTTAAGTGAGGAGTTCCTGTAGTTGGCTATTTCAGGAATGATTTCCATGTTATTTTGCATCCGTTCTGTTTTTTTTTAGGTGGTTTATTTTCCCCAATGCAATCCAATCTTATACTTACATTTTAAAATTAAAATACTTTGTCTGTTCATGGAAGTTGGACATGCAGATACTTGTGATTTAAAACAAATTAGTAAGGTAAAGTATGATCCTGATCCTGCAACTGGGGCTTTGTGCAGACACAGGAGGTCCACCCACCTGAAATCAGTTGCAGGAATGAGGTCTTAGAGTATAAGCACTCTCCTAATAGTTTAGGTGCTGCAGTTTACTTTACACTCCCGTATTATATACAAGAGAGTTGTGAAAGGAAATGAAAAATATTTAGCTGCAGAAACCAAAGATATTTGTTTAATTTCATTTTATTCTGCAGTACAAATAGTTTTTTCTTTAGTGTAATAGTTATCCACTCTCAGAAGTAAGATTGTGTGTGTGTATATATCAGGAGCTCTTCACAGTATCCAACTATAATCCCAGACTCTGACCACCATTTCATAAAACTGGATGTTTATAATATAAAAGGATGGATATCAGTCATCATTAGGGGTCAGAATCAACTCCCCAGTTAAACAAGTGGGGAATAGATAACTCATAACACAGACAGACTGAAAAAATGCAGTTAGGCACCACAGAGAGAGATCACATTTGGAAGGTTTTCTTGAGCCAGAAGAGTTAAAATTGTAACATTTTTAATGGAAGCTTAAATTTGGTAGAAACTATTGGAACCACTAACTACTACTTTGCATATTGCAATGGCAAATGCTTATTCAGTCCCTTTAACTCTTATGTCTGGAGCAGAGTACTGAGTTTTGGTAAGAACACCAAACAATGCGTATGCCTTCATTGGTCATAATCTTCACGTCCTGACTTTTCTGAATGTTTCAGCAACTCGTAGAAACAGTATCATGTGGGGGAAATCTCCTGATGAACATTGGGCCCACCCATGATGGTCGCATTGATGCTATATTTCAAGAACGCCTAAAGCAGATGGGTGTCTGGCTGAGCGTCAATGGAGAAGCCATTTATGGAACTAAACCATGGAGAACTCAGAATGACACTGTCACACCAGGAGTGTGGTAAGACTAGTGAAACAATATGCAGAAAATATAACTATCGAGACCCTTTTGTGAACTTGTCCAATTTCTAGTGGACAAGTGTTTACAATAAAGAAACCACCTTAATTTGTATGCTATTTGGCTGTCTCAGAAAAGAACCCTTTTGGCAAATCAAGATAGGTGCCTAAGGAAGAATATATATACTGGACATTAGTGAAGTTGGTACATCTTAATGATTAGCGGAAAAAAACTGGGAAACAAGAGTGCATGCTTCCAATGCAGACTGAAACAAATGTTTGATGTGTATCTTTGGCCTGTTTATGCCTTTGAAAAACTAAAGCAGGACCTAGAAATTGCTGTAGAATATTGATCAATACAATATAAAACTGCTTATAAAAATAAGTCAATATCACTGTCATGAGAGACAAAAATGTTAAGGCACTTTTTAAAAATTAGTCACCTTTTTAAGGACCCTTAGAAACAACTCCCCACAATAATAGCTTCCAAAGCTGATTAAAAAAAAAAAATCATAGAAAACAAATCTAATCAATAGTAGGATGGGCATGACCCCTGTCAAACTGAGTATGATGGGTTAGGTTATTGGTAAGATAATGGTAATGTCATTTCTGGTGAAATCACACACTAAAATCACCTTTTTCTAGTCTCTGGACCCGGCTCTATCCCTTAGCTTCTGTGCCTTTGGTGTGCCAGTAATCCTCCTTCCCTTGTGTGCCATTGGGTACTCCTGTCCCCAGCATGGCTATTAAATATAAATGTCACAATAGAAACAATAAAAAGCTGGAAGTAAAATTCACAAGAAACATTCATATGTAAGGAGAGAGAAGTGTTACAAATATTTGCATGATTGTTTGGAAGAGAATAAGTTATACTTGGAAAAAAGATCTGCTGGAATCCAAACTTCTTTTAATAGTAGTTTGGCAGGGTGAGGGCTGCATTGCTGTAGTTCTGATGTAAACAGTTCTTGTGGTGCTTGTGACCCTAATTGCCATTAGCTTTTAAAATTCCTTTCCCAGTCCTGAAATCGTTACATGTACATTGCACTCAAGTGTGTAGATAATTACAAGATAAATTGATATTACTCCCCATTTTCAAACAGGTACACGTTCAAACCTAAAGAAGGGACAGTCTATGCCATTTTCCTTAATTGGCCAATCTCAGAGACTCTGGTACTTGGTGACCCAAAACCCATAACTGGAGAGACACAAGTAAGTGACCATTGTCTTTGCTTCTTCTGTGAGCTTTCTAACACCTTGTCTTTGAATAAATAAAGGAATATATTCATAAGATAGATCAGAAAATATCTTTAAAATGTGCAGTCAACCCTAAATATTTTTGTTTTCAAATACATACCTGTCATCTTTGGTGATATGTAAAAACAGAATAGAATATGTTGAAAAGGGGAAAATTCTGTCTTACCTGTTAACTTTCAGTCTAGGACCCTCCATATCAGACTTCATAGTAGGGTGTTCTCTTGCTCCATGACAACTGGGGGCTGAACAGATCTTTGTCCTGAGCTTGGGCTTAGGACCACCTCTTAGGAAGAACTGCCCAGATGATAGCTTCCAAAGTGTGTAAAAGTGCTGTTCAACTCAAACCACCCACAGCAGAGCCTTGACATGAGATTTCCTGGAGGAATATCCACTTGCCTTTCAAACTACTCAACAAGCAAGCAATAAGCAGACACTCCTCTCCGGCAAACTTAATGCAGTTGTCCACGGGGAGGGTCTGGCTGTCTGACCTGGAGGTTCCTAGAATGAAAATGCACAGGTAAGACAGAATTATCCCTATCTGAGGACTTGTCTTCACTACCGTGAGATTAATGCTGCTGCAATCAATGCAGTGGGTGTCGATTTAGCAGATCTAGTGAAGACCCACTAAATCGACAGCAAAGCATGCTCCAGTACTCCAGCTACCCAAGAAGGGAAAGCATAGAGCATCTACCATTGACACAACACAGTGAAGACACCAGGGTACACTGACCTAAGCTACGTCCACCTCAGCTACGTTATTCACATAACTGAAATAGCGTAACTTAGGTCAACTTACCCTGGTAGCGAAGACAAGCCCAGTCTCCTCCATGTCAGATGGCCTTCACAGTGGCATGCAAAAAGCAGCAAGTCATCCCTTGAGAGGATGGAGGATTCAGTTTACCCATGGAGAATTGTAAAGGCACTTAAGGGTTACTGGGGCACCCCATTCAGTAACAGCCTTCTACCAAATATTACCTCAGCCTGGGTGAGAATGTCGACTCTGGAGTATTTGAGTGTAGATGGATGACCACGTAGGAGTTCCACAAACCTCATAATATGCGTGAGCTCTCTGCCTAGAAATGTATTCTGGGTTTGTTTGTTTGGTGTCCTTCCTCTGAAGGATCAGAGACTGTTGCGGCTAGAGCTAGGACACCATTGGGGTGGGCTGGTGCTCTGAGGTGGCCCTGAGCATTCACTCTCTGATGTGCTGGGCTGGTTGTTGCTCATATGCTCAGGGTCTAATTCTTCACCATATGTGGGGTTGGGAAGGAATCTCTCCCTCCCCCCCCCCCCCCCCCCCCGTTACATTGGCAGTGATCTTAGAGGTTTTTCGCCTTCCTCTGCAGCATGTGTGTGCATCACTTGCCAAGATTATTTGAGCATATCTCAATGAATGTCCTGCCTTTCCTCTGTTTCCCAGCTGATGGGTTAAGCTGAACTGGATGTTAGTTTAAGCTTGGTCCCTTTTGCACTGTTCTGTTCTGTGTATTGAGAGTTTGAGAGAAGATTCCATTCACATCTAAAGCAGGTCTGAGAACCAAGACCTGAGGGCTAAGGAGAAGGGGAGTGTAATCACCACGGCCTGTTTCCTTTTTCTCGCAGAACCTGTGTATTCGAAACTTTGTTTGCAGCAGGCTGAGATATTAAGTATCTGTGTGGACCCTATTGCTGCGCACAGAAAGTTCCCTCGTGCGCTTTAATCTACTCCCATTTCAAAGTGGGATAGATCCAGCTCACTATGACATTTTTAGTGTCTGGCTGCAAGGTCCGCGCAGACTCTTAATGTGTGGAAGGCTAGTATGAGGTAGATTTACACCCCTGCTTGCTGCAAATGAGGTGTTTGTGTCAAAAGGCTGAGGGAGGAATGGCATAAAGGAAGCCTACTTCTGACATAAGGGAGTGTCTCTTTTTCAGGTAGTACCTCGTTTTTTTCAACCTGGTCATGGATGCAAATAGGTTTATCAATAGGCTTCTACCCAGGCACGTGATGCCCCGTGTGGCTAGAAGGTCTTGGTTTTTAAGGGTGTCTTGCTCAGCCAGTTGACTCTGACTTTCCTTCTTAGTGGAGAACCCCAAAAAATGTAAGGATGGGAGTGTAAGTTAGGGCAGGTGGTAATTCCTCCATCCCCAACAGATGATGTGTTCCACCTTCTTGTGAGTAGCTTTTTGGCTGTTTACACTACTCTAGCCTAATGTGACTTTCCTCCTGACATGCCCAATTTTTGATCAACACTTTTCCCAGGTCGGCACACTGCCCCATAACGATACCTTGGTTTATAAATGGGGGTGTTTGTGTTACACAGTGCTACTTTACAATTTCAGTTAAGCAACTGAATTACATTATCATGGCACTGAAGAATTTGGCCTGTGCTCCTCAGATGAAAGGAAAGTAATGGGGAAACTTTAAAATGAAAAGATCATTCTTAGTTTTGCATCTTAATCATTATTAGTAGCAGCTTTATGTTAATGCCTAGAGGCCGCTACCAGTACTAGAGCCTTAATGTACGACGTCTTGTACACACATAAGTAAGAGTGAGTCCCTCTCATAAAGAACATACAATCTAATAAACAAGACTGACAAAAGATGGGCAAAAGGACATGTTATCCCCATTTGAAAGATGGGAAAACCGAGGCAGAGTGTATAACTTGCCCAAGATCACATGAGAAGGCTGTGGCAGAGCTGGGAATTGAACCCAAATCACCTTTTTCCCTGGCCAATACTTTAACACAAGACCCTCAATTCAATCTAAATATTAATACTCATGACTTCAGCTGGTCACAATGCAGTGTCAAAATTTGAGGAAGTGTAGTGTAACAAACAAGAATAGTTATTTCAAAGATTTGTTCAAAGAACACTATAGTTTGTTGTTAAAATTTAATCTGCCTAAATTTTACTTAGTTAACAGTGTGTGTAATGGAAGTGTCTGTTGTGCTAAATCCAACAATTACTCCTGACTTACAGCAGAGTAAATTGAGAATAGAATTTACACCACCCTAAGTATGATGTGCAATAATATAATTTCTATCTAGCTACATAAGTGATCCCCCCTCCTACTTTCTAATATGTTTTTTAAATGAAGCAGTAGTGTATTAAAAATCATTGATTTTTCCCGAGCTGAGCAGAATGGTTATTTCCATTACAAATAAAGTACAATTCAGTTTAAAAGCAGTTTCCCGAATATATTTTCTAAAAAACCCAAAAACTCCTGCTTCTCCTAAAATACCTGTGTTGGCATAGGACTTTTTCCTATAGGCAAGAAGTAGTGCAAGTTTAAGAAACTGTTAACCAGCTTTCCAAAAGTGTAACATTGCATTATGATGTTTGGAACCTCTTCACCTTTGTGTACGTGTTCTGCTTAATCATCTGAACATTGTTTGTATATAGTCACTTCGATCTATTTTTGTGGTAGTAGTTTTTAAAAAAAATGTAAACTACATCATTATCTGTAAGACAGTGATTTGGTTTGTATTGTGACACTTGGCCATTAACATAGGGAGCTAGTGTCAAAATCCTTTTGATTTCTAACTGCCATCTGCATGTAGAACATAACCACCATAGTCTGGCCCAAATCATAGGACATTGTATCATTACATTTGCTATCTTATTTCTATGAAGCATGTTTAGAACCTTTGGACATTGCCAGCCCCAGGAAAGTGGTGCCTACAGCTAATCCATTATGTTAAAAAGACCTGTTAACTAATGGAAAAATATCTACATGTAATCATTAGGACAACACTCACTTTGAATAGACTTCAAATTGTATTTTTGTTTTCAGGTGAAGCTGATTGGACATAAAGGACAATTGAAGTGGGTTTCACTGGGAGAAAAGGGAATGACTGTGGCTGTACCTCACCTAACCCCTAATCAGTTACCCTGCCAGTGGGGCTGGACTCTGCAACTGACTAATGTAAACTGAATGATACAAATGGAGACTTCGGTTGCTGTTTCTTAACACACATTATTGAGAACACTTCAGATTTCTAACTTGATTATATGCGATATTGAACTCTCCGTGTACAGCTGAAATTGGGGGTGATGGGAGCAAATTTGATGCAGACAAATGCTGTAAGTTTACATTGGACCTTGTTGAAACAATGTTAGATTTCCGACCTACTAGTTTCAGGTCTGAGTGGTGAATTAATGTTATGCACTTGTGCTATGTGGTTCATTTAGCTATTCTTATAGTTACTAGGGTTGCTGTAGTTTCTCCTTATGTGCCAAAGAGTTATATTTTTCTAGTCTTTGGAAGTTTCTGCAGGAAACTAATGAAAATAAATATAGAGAAATTTTAGTATATGTAAAGTTTTAAAATGATGGTCTACTTAGGTATTTGTGGGTAAAATTATTGCACACAAATTTTACATTAAAATTCTTTATTGCAATACAGACAGTGTACTGGGATCAAAATTAATACAAAGTAAGATAAAATATTTACAAATGTGTACATAGATAGCTGTTCATCAACAGCTCAAGCACATCAGACCCTCTAAAAAAAAAAATCAATGTATTCTAAGTCTTCAGCAAGGCAAGCACCCAGAACTTTGGTCAGGCACCTGCATCAGTTGGCAGAAACTCTGCTTTTGCCTATGGAATATTAAATCCTCCAGGATGGCATTTATAATATTGGAGGAAAGAAGGGTTTTTTAAAGCTTGGGTTTTTTTTTTTTTGGGGGGGGGGGGGGGGGAGAAAAGGAGAGAAGCCTGACTTCACCCCTCTTACTGTCTGTTGTGGTTTCTAGAGTTTTATAATCAGATTGCTTCTTCCAAAATTCACCCCATCCAAAGCAAGTCAGTTTTAATAACTGTAGGTATCTTAATATTGGCATTTTGTGTACAATAAAAGTAGTTCTAAATGAGTTAATTAAATACACCTGAAATCTTCTTAATACAAAGTCTTAGTGATTCTTCCAACACAAATAAGTTTCTAAATCGGGTTGTAAGCAGGATTCTATTATATAAATAATAGCGGGTGCATTCCCAAGTATTTCAATAAGTGTATTCTTTCTGGAGGTCTAGCAATCCTACACAATTATGAAATTAAGCAAAATCCTTAAGCTGCCACCAGGTATTCATAAGGGATGTAGTATGTAAAGACATGATCTGTTCCTTTTGATGCACAACTCACTTCTCTAATTGTTGAGGAGTACTAAAAGCTTCATATACATTAGCAGCAAAGTCTTTCATTTGTTCCATCATCAACAGGTCCTGGAAGAAGATGGAAGTAAAAAATAACTAGTTTAAGAAGCATCATCTTTTCTTGCTGAAGTATTTACACATGGTTAAACATGACACAGTCTGATATCAGAAAGCATTGAGTTTTTTACTCAAAATATAAAAGTTTGTCACATTGAAAACCAAAATTGTGATCAGAATCGCCAAAGCAGTCTGATCAAGAGATCATTCTGCATTCCCCATTTACCACCATCCTTCCCTTCTTCTCCCCTGCTCTCCCCACCCTCCCACTGACAATAGGAGGGGGTAGGGATGAGAGAGAGAGAAATAGGAGGGCCTTTTTTGGGGAGAGGGAGCCTTTTCTTAAGTGGCACCAGTTGTTCCCACTTCTTAAAAGAAACTGAACTAAAACTCATCACATGAGAATTGGGCAATATAGATCTGATATAAAATGTTGCATTTAACAATGACTATTTTAGCAGACTTGGGTTACTAAGTACAAAGGCTTTTTACCTGAATAAAGTGACTAGGGGTTTCACTGCACACCGAATGTATCTGTCCATTTATGATGGGTATTATCTTTGCCAAAGGAAGACTGACACTAGAGAGACTAGAAGGAATAAAAACCCATAAGAGGCAGGCATAAAAGTCTCCCTTTTATATTTCAAAAACTATATATAAACTCTCTGGGATCATTACAACTCTGAAGAAGTCACTTCCATCTCTTTTACCCTTAAAAGAGTAAGTTTCCGATTTGCATATAGTGTGGTTTTATTTGTTCTTTATCAGGTCTTTTGTTAAAAGTACACATATAGAGAGCCACCACAACAAGCAGCAACTGATCTATTGGTGTATTCCATTCAACAACATAGCTGTGTCACATGTGCAAGAACTATGGTTCAACCAAAGTTTGTACTGACTGTATCACTAGCTATGTCAGTTTGCAGTCCCATCCTCTTTCAAATACCATTGGAGGTAGTGTGAGGAGTCAAGTAGGACAGATGGGAGATTAATAGCTATCAAAAATAGTACAGTAATTGTATCCATTTAAATAAGTGGTATTTATCAAGCATTTTAAGTAAATCACAGTTCTACTTTTTTGTTATTGACAATGATAATCTGTTTTTCCCATCTGAATCAATTTTTAGAACGGTATGTGTTGAGTTTTCAAATAAGGTGTTTTGCCACTGATTTCAATATAGCCCGCATCTTACCCAGAAAGTACACACATTTCACTTTCGTCTTACTACTAAACATATCAGAGTTACAAAGCTCCTCCACATCCCCCTTTCAGTCAATCTCAAAGCTCAATCCTGCACTGAGACAGATCTTTGTAAGCAGACCCCTATACACACACACACACACACACACACACTGAAACCAACTGGGTTCTCAGCAGGCAGGATCAGGGCATAAGGAAGGAAGTGCTATTAAGTCAAGCTCCCTTGGAAATGTCCAAAATTTATCTATTCTGGTAAGTATTTCAGCTGTAAAATGACCCCATATCATTGTGTTTATCCAGTGTTGTTTTTTTTTTAAATCCCACTTTGCCTTTCAGCATCCATTCCTCCAGGAAGGACCTATTCTGTATTCAGCACACTCCAATTATTGTATAGCACTGTCTACTCTGACAGTATTATAGGTGGAAAGTAGTTCTGAAGGGGTTAAATTAAGCATCTGGGAGTCAAGGAGTGAAGCTTGGTATCAGAGAGTGCTAAAACAAAGCTTAATAAGGAGGAGGGAGTGTGTTAAGAAGTAGGGGATTAAAACAGACAATGGAGTCACAACAGGGAGGAGTCTGGTCCAGTGGCTAGGCAGGATCACCTGTAGGACTCTGAACTCAGGGTTTGTAAAAACTATTGCTAAAGTAATTATCAGCATGCTCTAGCAGACTAGAGAGCCAAGAACTCTGAAGTTCTAGTTTTAATGCTGCAGCTGACTGTGTGGGACCTTAGTCAAATCAAAGCTTATATTGCTATTTTCTCACCTGTAAAATGACAAAGCTAGTACTTCTCTACCTCACTAAAGTGAGTAAAATCCTAAAATCCATGTTTGTTTATGAAGTGCTAGAATTCTTCTCATCACCAGTAGCTTCAATTATATGGGGCCATGGAATCTATAACCATTTGCAGACTTTACTGTGAAGTCAAAAGCATACTCAAGACAGAAAACATGTAAAATGTCATCAAAGTAATATTTACCTATTTACAGAGCCATTCTGCCATAGGTCCTGTTCAGTGGGTCTAAAGAACTCTGCCATATTGTCCAATAGTCGACTGAATCCTCTGTTTAAACACGTGCTCAAAACTGTACTAAAATCTGGGCTGTAAAAAAAATATTTTTTTTAAAATTGCTGTTTTGGTTCCTAATATGTACTTCGTCACATTTTTAAAATACACACGTAGGCACCCCTCCAGCAATCTGCATGCCTATCCCATAAATTAAAGGTTACAACAGAGAGAAAGGACTGCTCATAAATATATCTGCCTCAGCCCACCAAACAGATGGCCTTTGCAGCATGTCCAGAAGATTAACACGTATGGGTTCGGGCAGACCCGGGTTCCAAAAAAGAAAAGAAAAAAAAGTCACAGCACGCCCTGCCAGCAGTTCTCTTATTTCTATTGAGACAATTCCACCTTGAGCACCAGTGCTGTTCTCAACTGAGGCAGTATACCACAGAGAGAGTAACCAAGTCCCAAGCCATTTAGGGCTTTACAGGTTATAACCAACACATTGAACTCCACCTGCAAGCTGAATAAAAGCCAGTGCAGAGAACTTCAATAATCGTTCTTACTTAGTGCTAAGAAACTGTGGTGATGGGTGCAATAAAATCCCCAAGACCTCTAGATCAATTAAAAGAACAGCCTGCCCATAGTTCAGTGCATCCATATTCAATGTCTGTCAACATTTTCAATGCAAAACCCCTTTTTAGAATTCCCCTGTAAAAGAAAAACATTTAATGCACTGCTAAAACCCTGCATAAAAAGGTGTCAATTGGAATCCATTTAAAAATGGAATCTGAATAAGAAAATTAAGCCCAAATTTCTACACTTTTATGCAAGAATGGAGGAAGGCCATTGATTTCGGTGAAACAACTCTGGACTTGCATTGATTTAACAGAGAGGAGAAGTTGGCTCAAGTTATTTTAGAACCACAGAAGAAGAGGGAAAAAGACCTGTCATGTCAGCTTGTCACTGTCAGATTATTTCTTACAAGTATATTTTCTGCTGATGTGTCTAGAAATGTTTACAAATGATTAATTAGAACTTTTGGTTTTTAAAAGCTAAAGCTTGGTTTTTCAAAAAGGCACAATGAGTTTGGTATTCAAATCCCACTGAATTTGAGCACTCAACTCCCTTAGGCACTTTTGAAAATGGCAGCCTAAAAGCCTTTAGCTCATTAATTTTAATATAGTGTTAATAATTTAAGGGTCAAATTTTATGAGGGGAACCACCACCACCATAGGTACATATGTGAAAATTGCAATTATGAGAAAGATTTTAATGCTAATATGGTTTATCTCTATACCTTTCCAACATATCTCTGGTTTCATTAAGTAATTTAATAGTAGCAACATCTCTTTCTGTAAGTCCACAGGCCTAGAAAAAAAAAACAACAACATCCAATTTAATAGCAACTGGAATACAGTTATACTATTACATTAGCAACTGGAATACAGTTATACTACAAATATAATGGTCTGGTCTTGAAGTCACTGTTGCAGAACCAGGCTGGTAATACACATGCACCTAGAGTTCATTTCAGAAATTTAGTAAAATGGGAGTAAGTGACCCAGGGACCTCATGGTACCAACTGGCAGAGTGCACAGGAGGTGCAAAGTGCTTTACAGGGATTCTGTGGGTCAATATCTGTAGCTGACAGAGCTCTCATGTGCCACTGTCAAACAAGAGCCCGCAGGTTGTCATAATCATTGCAAAATGTATGTACAGATATTTACGGAGCTATGTAGCTAAATTGAAAATTAGATCTGAAATGCCTGTGAATTAAGGCAGGTCACCAGAAGGTGACATCTCAGAAAATGTTCCTTTCAGGCAAGAGGCAAGACCTCTATCTCCCTGGCCATTTGCATTTTGTGTATTATATCCCTAAATGCATACTGAATCAGGTGTGGACTGAGAGACTGTAAAATCTACAAGAACAAACAGCTAGGGAGGTGTCTGGCTTACGAATAAAGACAAAGGTGTATCTGTTCCAGTATATCTTGGAGCACATACCGAATCCTTCACCTAGGAAACAACTGACAGTGTTCTAGTCTCACGAAAAGTGTTGCAGCCAGCCCGTGCTACAAAGATTTTGGATGAGCAATACTTTATTAGACATGAGAGTATCATCTTAATTAAGTCTAGGCACTAGAATGTGTGTTATGATTTTATTTTATATGTAGCCATTTGTTGCCCATACTACTGCTTGATGCTACTTGAATCTCTATGCTTTGTTAAATGGGCTTATACAGTAGAACCTCAGAGTTACAAACACCAAAGTTATTAACTGATCAGTCAACCATACACCTCATTTGGAACGGGAAGTACTCAATCAGGCAGCAGCAGAGACAAAAAAAACAACAACAAAAAAGAGGCAAATACAGTACAGTACTGTGTTAAACATATACTACTAGAAAAGTATAAAAAAGATTTGACAAGGTAAGGAAACTGTTTCTGTGCTTGTTTCATTTAAATTAACAAGGTTACAAGCAGAATTTTTCTGCATAATAAAACATTTTAAAGCTGTATTAAGTCAATGTTCAGTTGTAAGAATAACCATAACATTTTGTTCAATCACAAACTTCCTCCCTTCCCCAAGGTGTTCATAACTCTGGGGTTCTACTGTACTTGATTTCACTAGAAAGATATCTAAGTGCTGTGTGTAAAGCAGAGTGGTGATCTGAGGTGGAAATGGTAAACTGAAGTGCACCGTTTCTTTGAAGGAAGCAGTGGATTTGTAAATACTGCGAGTGTCCAGTGGACCAGGGGCTGGATATTCCAGAGAGATGCTGGGAGATCTTAGGGGTTGGGGTATGCCAATCACTAATCTGTAGAGTGACAGTGAGGCCAAGAGGGCAGTGCTTGTATTGTTAATGGCCAGTGGGGTTGGGAGCTGACCCACGGCAAGCACAGACAAGGCTTCCTCATGCTCAGAGTAGGCAGCCTCACAGTGAACATCCCATAAGCCACCAAATGTAAGGGTTAAAACATAAGAGCAATAGGGAAAGGGGACAGAAGTCAAGCCAAAAATGTAATAAGAAAATCATTGTAACAAATGTCCAACTGGAAACCAAGTTTTAAATCATGATTATGAAGTCTCTTTATAATCTCTGTGTGCACAGAAGCATTCACTAATTTTATCACTGCTGTTTTCTTTCAGAAAGTTTACTGGGAAACAAGAGTAATTTAGTGAGATTCTGTACTCTTTAGCCCTCTAAAGTCGAAATAATTCAGCACTTTATATTTAGCCATTTAACATGAGATGAGTGTTTTATCGCCCCCCTCTGGGGAAAGTTTATTAAAGTTAAAATTAGTTTTATATCAAGATAAGAGCTAAATCTCCTATCAGTGGGAGATGTGGAATAGATATGCAACTATGATTCTGGAAACGTCAGGAAGTTTTAATGAAATAACTGATTGCCATTGAAATTTTCTTCTCTCTAACCTTTGTTTCTCCATGCTGGAGGATGAAATTAACATTAGAATAAAAAAGCAATTCTGTCTTAACTCTTCTAGTCCCTACATTACATTGCCTAGATTAAAGAAACCAGGACACTTGACTTAATGTGAAGTAACTGGCATTGGCTCTCATGAAGGGGACAGTTACCATGTTACAACAATAATGTGGTGCACAAAAGAAGAGAAAAATGATGCACATAAAATTAAACAAGTACCTGGGTGGCTAATGGGTTTTCTTCATCTGGCATCATATAATGACACAACAGAGATCGAGATCCAAACTTATCTGAGTGGGACAAGTCTTTCTGTTGTTCTATCGACTTTCTGATTTCTTTAAGATTCTGCTCCAACTCCAAAAGAGACAGAGTCTCTTTAAGAGAAACACTGTGGAGAGAATGGATTAAAATGTTAATTGCAGAGTCGATAACATAGATTTCATTTATTTGCCTGCGACAAAATTACATTCAAATATCACCATTTTTAGATATTGATCAACCCAGAAATCTGTTGCAACAAGCTAAGCCTACCAATTCACATTAAATAGATAAAATTAGACATTTTCAGATAGTATTAGCAAAACAAAGTTTCTGCATTTTAATATTTTTACCCCTGGACACATTATTTGGAAGCAACCAAAATGGAAAAGATGGAAAAAAACTAGTCACCTTTACCTTCCAAATACTTTCTGCACAGCTTGTTTAACTACAGTTATTAACTCAGTCAGACCTATGGGCAGAAAAAGGATACCAAAAATGATTCAAGTCTTATTTGTTGAAATATTGAATACAGTGGCATGATATAAAAACAGTAAGTTTACAAGGGTCATACCATCTCCTAGAAGGTGTTGGATACTTGATAAATATTGCTGTTGGACTTCAGGGGGAGCTAGAGGTGTCTGTAAAGAAAAAGAACAAACAATTTAATGATGTGCCAGCCACTAGTATAGAATAATGCAAGAGTCCTCCTCCTTTGCTTTCATGCAGGTTGTAGTCATTCTAGATGTGGACTTTCCTCTCCCAAGTCCTTCAACACCATATCATGCATGGGCTTCCCTAACTCTGCCTCACTGGTGAGGCACCATCTTTCTTCCAAACCTCAGTAGTTTCACAGCATGGAACAGGGTAGGACAACGATTTCCTCAGAGGAAAACTGGGAGGAAGAGCTAAAAGTGTCTTTTTGCGGCACATCCATTCTTTAGCAGCAGGTCATTCTGCTCATCCTTCCTCTCCTTTTTGTAGAATTGTTATACACAAGCCTGAGCAAAAGACGGGAGCAGCCAATCTAATTTAGCAATCCCTATCCCACCGAAACCTCTGAGGAACAGCAGGAGTGCTCCTATGTGTCTAAACACCCAAGAAGAGAACCTCAAGAAGAAATCAACTCAAACAGGAGCTCACAAGCAGACATGTTGGAGGTGGAAATGACAAGTCTCTCTCAGCCATTCCTCCTTTTCCAATAAAAAGGAGACTCTTTATTCAGGGTATGGCTTTTGCTTCCGTCCATCCTAAAGGATCCTTTTACTTCTCCTCCAAAAAGAGCTTTCTGCAGGTAAGCTCCCTGATTTTTTCCTTCCACAGTATTGTATCTTCTCTATCCCTAGTGGCAAGAAAAACCTCATCCCTCATTCACCCTTTGCTCAGATAGGAATTCTCCTGAAGAGGGCAAGCTAGAGTTGGAACCAGTCCCCTTCTCCACTTTCCTGCTCCTCAGACCATCTCAGGAAAGCCACTCTGATGGAATGGGGTAACATCAACTCAAGCCTTACAAAAGCCTTAAAACACTCTGTGGTGAAACAAATTCTCAGGACATGAAGCAGAGGCCATCTGCTTTGTTCCAAGGCAACTTTCCAGACTGGATCCTGCCAATCCACTCCACTACTCGGAAGATGGCAGAAACGGAGAGTGACTCTCCCTCTACACTCACCCTGCCCAAGAACCTCTTCAGATTTTACCAACTGGACCCTGACTTCCACCATCTCTGGCTGCCTTACTGGAAAGTGGATCGCCCTAAGCCCGCAGGCCTGTCTCTACAGGCCAGCATGTCCCTTCATGACTCTGGAAAGGAAGGTGCAAGGAGTTGTTAACAATACAGAGGAGCACTCAGATAACCATTAATGCCCACATCTCATGCTTTTAGAGCAGCCATTCAGCAGCTCACTGAGATCTTATCAAACACCCTAGTTGGACCCATTTGTTCCTGTTGGTGAGAGCCATACCACAGAAAAGAAAACCAAATCTCTTACTTTGCTAGCTGTTTTCCATGATCTAGCAACACCAGTAAAAACATCCAATCAGGAAGCCTCAAGGGACAACTGGAGTCAGGCAACATGACTAGATTGTCAGTGCTGTAATTAGCCAATCAAAATTTTTCTTTTTCTTAACTGTGGGAGATTGTAATTTGGGACAGCCTGTCTATATACTGGAAGGCATGAAAATCCTCCATCTGGATTACCTACCACAGGCTGATTTGTCCATAACGATACTGCTAGATCTCAAGCCTGGTCTACACTGCGGTAAATTGACAGCTGACGCTCTCCTGTCGACTCCGCCTGCACCTCTCGCCCTGGTGGAGTACTGGAATCAACAGGAGAGTGCTCGGCAGTTGATTTATCACGCCTAGACTACATGCGATAGATCGACCCCCGCTGGATTGATCACTGCCCGTCGATCCAGCGGGTAATGTAGATAAGCCCTCAGAAAATTAATAAGATAAATGTGTATTTATCTGGGTCTTTAATAACAAATAACCCTCTCAATTTGCACCTTGTTGCTCAGAAAGGGTGTTAGGTGAGGTTATTAGTATTTTGTTCAGCCCAGTTTTAAGGGTTTCAAGCAACAGGACTATCACTACTTCCACTGAGAGACTATTCCAGACTAATACATCTCTCCACCAGAAGAGTTCTCATACCCCGAACTCCTAATTTCATCTTAAGTTTTCCTTTCCATAATTCCATCCCAATATTCCTGGTTATACCTTTTCATCTCTCACTGAATAATTTCTTTCCATGAATAAATACTTACTGTGCCGTTTTTACAGATTGCTGCATTATCCAGGTAGATGTAACCACCAATAATATTTAATTGGACTCGCAGAAGAACTACAAGCATACACGTACTATACACAGCTACAATGCTTCTGGTAAAACCTTTAAGAGGAAAAAGGAAATAATTTTGAAGTTGTATCACTAGGTGGGCAAACGGGAGCATTCTCCAGAGCTCAATAAGTATCAACTTTCATTTTCAGAGTCATTTTTTCATGTCATTGCTTTTCTTAGATCACACACCACTCAAAGGAAGCTCACAATGAAGATGATCACATAAGACTAAATATGTACAATAGTGTTAGCTAAAATGCTAGAATAAAATTCATAATCATTCACTGTAAAGCAACATGCTAAATTACACTATTAAAATAATTTGAAAAAAGAAAAGATACTGCACAAGGTACCCAAACTATATGCACTTCCAGCTGATTCCTTTTATTGGGGTAATATAAAATTGGGGTGCTGTACTGGAATTTCCATTTTTCACTAGGCCATGGAAACAGATTTAGAACACTACATTAGACTTCATCATGCAATTCAGACAAAGGCAGCATAACAGTAGCCCGGGAACAAGAAGCAGCCTGCTAACTACCTATGGTAGGGGCTGATATTGCTTAAGAAAAGAAACTGGAACCAGCATTGGCACTGGTGCAGCCAGCCACTAGCAAGAGAGGATGTCTGGACGGAAGGGTATATGAGGCAACTAGGCAATAAGTCTGCCTGAGTAGCAAGCTATATGAACATGAGAAGGAAAGGACTAGGAACCAGGGAAGGAGGGGACCAGATGGACAAAGTAGCAGATATAAGAGAGCTGTAGAAGAGAGGCAAACAGAAACAAAGGCTGTGGAAGATGAAACAAAGAGAAAAAAAAACAGAACACCACATGGTAGTTAGAAAGGGGTATTCAACCTTGGCCCAATGGTATTTCACTGCACAACTATTCAGCTATGTATACACTATGGCATCCTTCCTTTTCCCCTAACCCAAAACACATACATGATAAAACAAGGGGTTCCTATGGTATGACTGGTTACTATAAGCTAGAGAGAGAAAAAAAAATCAACAGCTGATAGCATGCGTCTCTCAACTCAGTGGAGAAGTTTTGCTACTTAGGGAGTATGCCATCACTGCTATAATTGGTTAGGAGATTACCCCGTGCACAAGCAAGGCCAGGTTTGCATTTGGAATGCTCTCATATTGCTTATGGAGTGACAGACATCAAAAGCAGCACTAAGCCATTGGGCTATTGGACAGTCATACTTATAATGCTTTAATATGGTTGTAAGACATAGGCGGCATATTGCTGCCACATTATGTAACCTGATTAGTTCTATATGCCCAGTCTTCAGTTTGTTTGCAGGATGAAATAGTGGGACGAGATTCCCAATATTGGAATCATTAATCGCTGTTGGATGTCTGGCATTGAAGGCATGCTCAAAAAAGTTTTGCTGCCTTGGTCTGGTATTGTATTCGTAGGCCAACGCAATACACAAGGCCATATTTTATGATTAGCTAAAGCAAGGTATCCAGTTTCAGGCAAGTACAAACAATATTAAAACACACTAAAAAGCTTGAAAACATGCAAGATTGACCCAGCAACTGGGAAGCAACAGCCCACGTCGGAGCAAGATGGCAGCAGTTTTGTCACGTTGTCATTAACTGCTTTGAAGCAAGGCCCCTTAATACCTTATATGAAAAATTGGAACATCACAGAGCAAGGATACAACAGCTTGCCCTGGTCATGGATAATCTTGTTTGTCCCACATGTAACTGTTTGTGATGCTCACATTGGTCTGACCTCACATACAGGTGTTTACCTATAAACTTTGCTGAATCCTCATATGTCAACATTGACACACATACTTAGAGACTCTGTCATGAGCCTGGGCTTCAGCAAAATCAACAGCTGATAATATGTACAACTGGCCAACGTTTTAGTAGCAACAATGTAGTTTTTTGGTTCAGGTTCTTATACTGCACCCCATTGCAGTCATTTCTGAGCACCTATTTGGGAGATTTTTTACAGTGGGGTGCAGAAGATGTGACATGCATATTTCCAAATTGTTATTCCACTCTTCTCAGATTTTCATGAGGGCCTTTCAGTTTTCCAAGACTCAGTGAAATACTTCAGCTTGGCCTCTGAACCTATGACTTTCCAAAGAGATACAAAACTCTTATCCATAGCATCTTTGTGTGATGGCGTCTACTGTATAATGTTGCTATGAAGTGTAGTAGAATAGTGACTATATAAACAATATTTGCCCAACCCACTCCTGTGCGTTTAAATGGATATGTATATTCTAAAAGGAGAAGATGGGTTTTTTTCAGGCTTATTATACTACAATAATACGTACATAAACATCTTTCATTTTGACTTACTTATTATCTTTAAATCCTCCCATATTTCTAACTTGTTTGGTGGCCTGTTGGGAAAGAAATAATGAAAAATATTAAAAAGCATTTACATTCAAAAATAAACTAGAACATATTAAAGAAATGAAATGAAATAACAATGCTGCAAGTCAAGTTTAGATAACTACAATAATTATTGAATTAAGTTTGTGTCCATCATCATTGGTTTGTAGTTCAGGAAGAAGCGTGTCTATAATAAAGAACAACAAAATCCTAGAGGCTTTTCAAAACACCTTTCATGTATCAGATTAATTTTTTTGGCAATTTGGATTCTGTAGCTCTATTATCTGGTCTGTGTTCATAAGCTTAGTGAGTCAGTATTTAAAGAGAAGAGCCTGATGATACAGAAAGTGGTGTTGGTGATATGGGCTCAGATCCGATCATTTGTTTCACACAGACACCTATGGCCACCTGGAGCCCCACTGACTTAATGGAGCTCTAGGTGGGCACAGTGAAATGCACTGCAGGAGCAGTGTCTCTGTTGTCATACTCCTTCTAAGTCCAGCCATTGCCAAGTTTGGCTTTAGGGAGCACAGTTGATGATTTTAAAGATGAAACTGAAGCTCAAAAGATGAGTGACCAGCTTTTCATATTTCAGCAGACTGACTAAGGCATGGCACAACCTTAACACACTGAAATATCAGAGAGATGATGTATCCTCTCGGACATCTGTGGAAAAGAAAATGCCACCCCCATTTTATTTTTTAATTAATTTAATTATTTTAAACAGGAATGTTATCTCCGATGTCTTGGCCAAATTTAATCCTTTTTATAATCTAAATTCTTCCTGGATTTTTCAAAAGACAATGTAGCCAGGCTTATCTTTAAGCATTGCTGATACAGAATAGCTGTTGCATTCCACTCCAGAGATGACAGCATTTCAGTGCTGTGTGAAATGATCCCTGAAAATAATAGGGACATATCTTATAATTCCTTGGTGTGAAAGGTTACATAAATATCACTGTTTTATGTAGATTACAATTATCTACTTTTGAGTCAGGCTGCAAGAAAGTCCAGTGAAATAATAAAATTTAAATTATGACTTTTGATCCCCAACTAACTGTTCTTCACAGGACTCCTTAAAGACTAACAAACGTATTGGAGCATAAGCTTTCGTGGGCTAATACCCACTTTGTCAGATGCAGTTGCATCCGACGAAGTGGGTATTAGCCCATGAACGCTTATGCTCCAATACATTTGTTAGTCTTTAAGGTGCCATAGAACTCTGTCGCTTTTGCAGATCCAGACTAACACGGCTACCTCTCTGATTCTTCACAGGCCTGGCTCTCAACACTCCTGGGCATTTTCATCCTTTTTGAAGGAACACACAGAATTTTGGTATTCATTTAAAATATCAATCAACTTCTTAGTTCTCTAGTAGAAATAATAAAACAGTCTGAATGAAATATAAGAGGCTATCAAATCTATGATTTTGATGGGCAGATGGCGACACACATTAAGGAAGAGACAGATGAATGCTATGGCATATGTAACAGCAACTCAGACTTATACTTTGCAAAACAGAATAAAGTATAAACTATTTTAAAAAAAATTGAGAGAAAGAAAATCCAACATAAAAAACCATACTAGTCCACTCCTTTAAGCCAGCACATTACAGGCCTTGAAAATATACTTGTATATAATGAGCACAAAACTTTCCATTCCAAATGGGATGAGGAAGAGGAACCAATGCCATCAACTTTTTCAGAACCTATGTTTTCATCTAAATATAAAAACTGATAATCTAGAGCTTGTGATTCTAAAGATAATCTTTCGTTATAAACTGATTGGTGGTCTTAGGTCTCTGGAAACACTTCCAATATCAAGCAACAGAAGAGTGAAAACTGATCACAGTCATGTCAGTTTTCACTTGCTACTCAGAAGCCTGTGGGAGGCAGAGAAACTGACCAGAATCACATCAACTTTACTCTTATTTCTCTGGAAAGTCATAGTTAGCAGCAAAAGCAAGCACTGGAGTTGTTCACTAGGGAAGACAATGTAAACGAGTAGCTTGGAAGATGGGAGGTGTTGAGTAAGGAATACATCAGCAGACCACTTCCCTGGCCAAAAAAGCCAGGCTTGCTATGGTGTGAGAGAGGAGACCAAGATGGAACCCGAATACTCTTGCTCCTATCTGATATTTTGTCTTCTCAGAGTCAGTTTCATAGGAAGAATGAAGACATTTTTTCCACAACAATGCTAAAAAAAGTGTCCAGCTTTTCATATTTCAGCAAATTTACTAAAGCATGGCACAATCTTAACACACTGAAATATCAAAAAGAGGATGTATCCTCTGGGACATCAAGAACTGAAATCTCAATTTCTGCTCCCTTATATGGTACAAGACAGTAGTATTAAGAAAGGACCACCATTTCGATCTGCCTGCTATGTACTCTCTTTCCCTCCTTCAGTCTAAATGACCTCTCATGGACTGAAGAAGTTTGATCTCTCTCTGCCAGAAGAGAAGGTAAGCAAGCATCCCTGCATCTCTGGGAAGAGCCCCAAAATACATAGCTACTTGAAAAACTCCAGCTTTATGCCCAATGCAGTCAATTACTTCAGCTCATGATCTCTCTCCATAAAAAAGAAAACTCACAATCCTCCACCCAAGCAAATGAAATTCAATGCATCCTCTGGACCAGTCAGCTAAATAGAGGCAATTGATCAGAATGTACCCTAACCTAAATCATGCTCCAAAAAGATTATTGCAAGATGCTTGCAAGCTATTGTACAGAATTCCTTAGGGTCTTAATATCTGTGGCCTAGCTCTCTCCACATTAGTGTATTTCCCTAATTGATTGCATTTCCCTTGTTAATTTACCTTCAATAGGTGTTAAATCCTGCCTGACATATCCATTTCAAAAGTTTTTTTTTCCCTACTGATAATGGCCCATCTAAATTTAACAGCCTCTTAGAATTGGTATGCTAATGCACAACTTTTTTTTCCCCTTTCTTTCTGTATGTATAAATGCATCTTACTTCTGGTCCATTCTATGCATCTGATGAAGTGAGCTATAACCCACGAAAGCTTATGCTGAAATAAACTGGTTAGTCTCTAAGGTGCTACAAAGTCATCTTTGTTTTATTTACGGATACAGACTAACATGGCTGCTAATCTTAAAGAAATCATTGTCACCTGATGGCTGTTTAGTAGCCTAAATTCAATGGGCTGGGAATCACAGCCACAAAACCCATCACCACAATTGGTAGAGGTATGTCCCTAAAATTGTGCATTACTCATTAGTGTAGAACGTCCCCTTATCTGTTCTACTTTATATTCATTCCTAATAGCTCACTTCTTCCACATGAGATTACAACTGGAAAGCTATCGTGCATATTTTTCATGCCCGACCTTGATAATATTACAGAAAACATTTTTACAAATTCAGTGTCAGCAACTCATTGAAAGACGCACTGTCCTGTTTCACCTGGGGCCTGATTCTGTAAGCACTTCCTCCCCAGGAATTCCGCAAGATAAGTGTTTGAAGCTAGGGCTCTTACACTAAGTGCTGTAGGGCAAGAATCTTTTCTTCTAATGTTGGTGAAGTGCCATACACATGAAACTACATAATTAATCATGTTATTATGATATAACAAATATAATAATAGACTGTTGATTCAAGGGTCTAGAGAATCAAAATCTCTCATGCTCTTTAAACTAAAAATGCATCATTTAAAGCCCAAATCAGGGAAAATCTGTGACTCAACCACTTAGCAGTTTCTAAGACAATCTACAAAACATTCTTACCTATTTTTCAGTAAAGATGTGAGGCTCTCAGAATTCAACTGATGCATTAGGGCATCCCTCAGTGTTGGAAGCATTGACAGCACTATCATTAAAAGAAAAACTGGTAAACAAAGAAAAACAGCCAGTCTAACTCCCTCCAATAGTTAAGAATATTATTTTTGTTTCCTAATTTACAACACACCTGGTAGGTGTGTGTGACTGGAAGAAAGGACAAGATACACAGAGGGGGCTGAAAGTATACTACAGCATGACCATAAGATCTAAGGTTTCCAATCGTAGTTTAACAAAAGTAAACATTAATTTAATAAGTCTTGTGGAAATCAAATGGGGTGGCCACTACCCATCTGTTACCACTATTTTTAGAGGTTAAGGAAGGCCCTTGTCAGGTTACATCAAAAAAGAAACAGTGCAGTCAAATTTACTAAGTCATTTTAACAGTATGTAAAGTCACAGGGATGGTTTGCTTCAAAGAAGCCATTGCTTGTTCTATTTACTGATTGGGAACTCCTATTTGTGCAGGAAGAAACAAATTCTCATCAGCTCACCTAACTTCTCATATCAGAGCTTGCTCTGCTTATCTAGGAACAGCCTTTACAACCGCTCCAGATAAAGTATTTCCTACTTAAGAACACAAGAACATAAGAATGGCCGTACTGGGTCAGACTACAGGTCCATCCAGCCCAGTATCCTGTCTACCAACAGTGGCCAATGTCAGGTGCCCCGGAGTGAGTGAACCTAACAGGTAACAATCAAGTGATCTCTTCCCTGCCATCCATCATCACCCTCTGACAAACAGAGGCTAGGGACACCATTCCTTACCCACCCTGGCTAATAGCCATTAGTGGACTTAACCTCCATGAATTTATCTAGTTCTCTTTTAAACCCTGTTATAGTCCTAGCCTTCACAACCTCCTGAGGCAAGGAGTTCCCCAGGTTGATTGTGCTGTGTGAAGAACTTCCTTTTATTTGTTTTAAACCTGCTGCCCATTAATTTCATTTGGTGGTCCCTCGTTCTTATATTATGGGAACAAGTAAATAACTTTTCCTTATTCACTTTCTCTACACCACTCATGATTTTATATTCCACAATCATATCTCCTTAGTCTCCTCTTTTCCAAGACGAAAGTGCTAGCCTCTTTAATCTCTCCTCATATGGGACCTGTTACAAACCCCTTATTTTAGTTGCCCTTCTCTGAACCTTTTCTAATGCCAGTATATATTTTTTGAGATGAGACCACCACATCTGTACACAGTATTCAATATGTGGGCACATCCTTGGTTTTTTATAAGGGCTATAAGATAGTCTCTGCCTTATTCTCTATCCCTTTTTAAATGATTCCTAACATCGTGTTTGCTTTTTTGACTGCCTCTGCACACTGTGTGAATGTCTTCAGAGAACTATCAACAATGACTCCCAGATCTTTTTCCTGATTAGCTGTAGCTAAATTAGCCCCCATCATATTGTATGTATAGTTGGGATTATTTTTTCCAATGTGCATTACTTTACACTTATCCACATTACATTTAATTTGCCATTTAGTTGCCCAATCGCTTAGTTTTGTGAGATCTTTTTGAAGTTCTTCACAGTCTGCTTTGGTCTTAACTATCTTGAGCAGTTTAGTATCATCTGCAAACTTTGCCAACTCACTGTTTACCCCTTTCTTCAGATCATTTATGAATAAGATTAATAGGATTGGTCCTAGAACTGACCTGGGGGAACACCACTAGTTACCCCTCTCCATTCGGAAAATTTACCATTTATTCCTACCCTTTGTTCCCTGTCTTTTAACCAGTCCTCAATCCATGAAAGGATCTTCCCTCTTATGTAAATTAAGTTGTCCTGGGATAAGGGCCTTTGGTGAGGGACCTTGTCAAAGGTTTGCTGGAAATCTAAGTAAACTATGTCCACTGGATTCCCCTTGTCCACATTTTTGTTGACCCCTTCAAAGACCTCTAATAGATTAGTAAGACATGATTTCTCTTTACAGAAACCATGTTGACTTTGCCTAATAATTTATGAACTTCTATGTGTCTGACAATTTTATTCTTTATTATTGTTTCAACTAATTTGCCCAGTACTGAGGTTAGACTTATCATTCTGTAATTGCCAGGATCACCTCTAGAGTCCTTTTTAAATGCTGGCATTACATTAGCTATCTTCCAGTCATTGTGTACAAAAGATGATTTAAAGGACAGGTTACAAATCATAGTTAATAGTTCCACAATTTTACATTTGAGTTCTTTCAGAACTCTTGGGTGAATACCATCTGGTCCCGGTGACTTGTTACAGTTAAGTTTATCAATTAATTCCAAAACCTCTTCTAGTGACACTTCAATCTGTGACAATTCCTCAGATTTGTCACCTACAAAAGATGGCAGGTTTGGGAATCTCCCTAAAGTCCTCAGCCGTGAAGACTGAAGCAAAGAATTCATTTAGTTTCTCCACAGTGACATTATCGTCTTTAAGTGCTCCTTTTGTATCTCAATCCGCCAGGGCCCCGCTGGTTGTTTAGCAGGCTTCCTGCTTCTGATGTAGTTAAAAAAACATTTTGTTATTACCTTTTGAGTTTTTAGCTAGCTATTCTTCAAACTCCTTTTTGGCTTTTCTTATTACATTTTTACACTTAATTTGGCAGCGTTTATGCTCCTTTCTACTTACCTTACTAGGATTTGATTTCCACTTTTTAAAAGATGCATTTTTATCTCTCACTGCTTCTTTGACATGGTTAAGCAACAGTGGGTCTTAGTTATTTTACTGTGTTTTTTAATTTGGGGTATACATTTATGTTGAGCCTCTATTATAAAGTCTTTGAAAAGTGTCCATGCAGCTTGCAGGGATTTCACTTTAGTCACTATACATTTTAATTTCTGTTTAACTAGCCCCCTCATTTTTGCAGAGTTTCCCTTTCTGAAATTAAATGCCACATGTTGGGCTGTTGAGGTGTTCTTCCCACAACAGGAATGTTAAATGTCATTATATTATGGTCACTGTTTCTAAGTGGTCCTGTTAGTTACCTCTTGGACCAGATCATGCGCTCCACTCAGGACTCAATTGAGAGTTGCCTCTCCTCTTGCAGGTTCCTGCTCCAAGAAGCAGTCATTTAAAGTATCGAGAAATTTTGTCTCTGCATTTCATCTTGAGGTGAATATGGGGATAACTGAAATCCCTCACTATTACGGAGTTCTTTATTTTGATAGCCTCTCTAATCCCCTTTAGCATTTCATCATCACTATCACTGTCCTGGTCAGGTGGTCGATAATGGATCCTTATTATTATTATATTCTTATTAGAGCATGGAATTACTATCCATAGAGATTCTGTGGAACACGTGGATTCATTTAAGTCTGCATTTGCCCCGTTTGTCAACTGCATGGGTTCATAAACCTCACCTCCAGGCTAGTTCCCAAGCTGGCTATATTTTGTGCCAGGTTTGGCTGGTCAAATTGGACTTTTATTCAAAGTACCCCTTTCTCTGTCTCTCAGGTACCTAAATAGCCTCCCTTACTGTAGTATCTGAGTGCCTCGCAATCTTTAATGCACTTATACTCACAATGCCCAGGGAGGTTGGTAAGTGATACTATCCCCGTTTTACATATGGGAAACTGAGACATTGAGTGACATGCCCAAGATCCCAGAGGAAATTTGTAGTAGAGAAGGGAATTGAATCTGGGTTTACCAAATCTCAGGCTAGGACCCCAACCACTGGGGCTTCTTTCCTCTTTTTAGCTGAATCACAACTGAATACTGTACTACCACACACAAAGTGCCAAATATATAGTTCTTAGGGCTTAATTTATTATAATTTATGCTTCAGTAGAACTCAGTGTGCCAGGTACTTTACAGACATAAGTAAACAGTTACTGCCTCAAAGAGTTATGAACCTGAAAGAAAAAAAACTGAAGGAAGGTAATAGAACAGAACCCAACCAAGCAAAGCGCTCAGGATGCCAACTTGCACATAAATTGTTAGTGGCACTTTTGTGTGTCATTAATTTTACATAGAAATAGGAAATATCTAATTATGTGATATATAACATCTTAAAATCTATATTGTAGCTGGGCCCAAACTAAAATTTGGCTTTCTTCAGTGGAGAAGAAAACACTGAGCTCGTTTCCAAAGAGGAAGGATGCTGCCTATCTGCGAGATCTGTTTTATATTTAAAACAAGAAACATATAAAAGAGATATTGGGGCCCAACTTCCCTTCATCTTTGAAGATCTCACAGCCAAATTCCTATCCTGTAAGGAGGAGGATAAAATGAAAGACAGACATGCACAGTATAAAATGATAATGCACATAGAAAGGGTGAAAAAACCTCAGAGAGATGGTACTTAGTTGTGGTAGATGAGCATGATAAATAAAACCTAATTTCCTCTGTAAAGTCAACCCAGAAATATGGAATTGAAAAGTTTTTTCTGTTAAGTTAAAAGGAAGTCCAAGCACCCTTAGTATCCTCAATAACCTTCAGCAACCGAGGGAGCTGTTATGCACTTCAAAGAGGAAAAAATAAATACTGCTGCTCCATTTCTGTGCTAGATAAACAACCTTGAACCACCTGTGAATAAATTATTCCCCATCTCTAACCTACAGATTATGTTGTAATACAAGAATAATCACCACCACCTTAGTGTTCCACCTCTTAACTGGTTTATCTTCAAAGTTAGGGAATTATTTAACGGCAAAGTTTTTTACTGGATATACTAAAGGTTATCTGCCAAGTTAATTCTATGTATTTAATAAGAGTTAGTTTATATTATTAATCTCGATGGCTTGCTGTAAATCTACCCACCCCTATAGTTTGGTAAGCACTTTATTCTTGAACAAGATAGTGCTTAGGGACTCTAGAGAATCTTGAATCTACAAAAACTGTAATCTACCTATATTATTATAGAGCCCAATAATACTATTTGAACTATGCCTTTATAAAACAATTATTTAACACGGATGCTTCTGAGTTCTAACTAGCTGCTGTTTTAATTTTCTCCTTCCACACTGTGGGTTTAAATATATTGTATAGATCCGCAAAGTATTCTTCTAATCAGAAAAATGTATTTACTTGCCTTACCTGTCATATTGCAAGTTCTCTGATTACTTTCAAAATGATACTGCCTTCGTGCTTGGGCAATATATTCAGCTGCTTCTCTTTCTTGGATTTCTTTAATTTTCTTCTGCCCATATTTTCCCAGTAGGTAGACTCCTATAAATATAAATATAGATATATATAGAAAGATATAGATAGATAGATATAGGTTGTTTTTTTGAAATAACAAGCGGCTTTACCAAGTGTCATTAAGCTCCTCCTTCTTCCCCTTTGTTCTGTTTTACTATGGACCTCTCTCTCTCTCTATTTAACAAAACCACAACATCATATGCTTCTGCAAGAATCTGGGTCTCAACTATTTGGGGTGGAATTTTTCCATAATGCTATTAGATTCAAGTTGAAAATAAAATGCCAGACAATGTTTTGAATTTATGCAAGAAATGTCTTCCAAGCAGAGATTCCTCACAATTTGACAATGGGACTTTTCATGGTACTGCAATACAAACAACAAATATTTAAAAAGACTGGAGAATGAAAATATTTAAAAAGACTGGAGAATGAGAGCGAGATACAAAATAAAATAAAAGGGATAGCTCAATTTTAGACAAAACTATTTTGTTTAGATATTTGTATGGGCCTGGTAGCAAATATATATATAGATATATAGACATAGATAGATATATAGACAGATAGATATAGATATAGAAATAAATTCAGCATCTGCAAGCGTAGGGGAGTCCTAATATAAAAAGTGATATTAAATCTCTAACTGGGATGAAAGTCACAAGGGCTATCAACCACTTGTGGGCCTGGTCAACACTAAAAAGTTAGACCTGGCTACATTACTCAGAGTGTGAAAAATCCACACTGCAGAGCGACACAGTTAAATCGACATAATCCCAGGGTAGACAGTGCTAGGTCAAAGGAAAAATTCTTCCATCAGCCTAGCTACTGCCTTTCGGGGAAGTGGATTACTTATACTGATGGGAAATCCCTCCCCTCACAATAGGGAGTGCATATATTGAAGAGCTACAGTGATGCCACTGTAGCCTTTCAAGTGTAGACAAGCCTTATTGGCTTCAGGGGTCTGCTATTTACCAGAATCAGGGGCCTAAGATACCAGCAGCTAGGATCAAGAAGAAATCTCCCCTTACCTTATAATATTGTAGTATGGTATAATTGGCAGAGGACATAATATAGGGGTTCATTGTCCATTGAATCATCTAGCACTGACTAATGGCGAAGACAAGATTCGAGATTTCAGTGAACTCCTGACCTGTTCCTATGTTTGTAGTAAAAAGCCCTTGAGCACCTGTTTCATGTCATGACATTGACAGATCTAGGTAACTTTTCCCCAACTGATCAATGGTTAACATTATTTTTATATTCATTCAACTTGAATTTGGACATGAACACCACCTTAATCTTTGAATATTGGCATTTTCTAGACTACCAGTCAAATTGATGTTTCAGGTATTAGCAGCTCTTAACCATGGTCCTAAGGACTCCATTTGGAATATCACTCAACCTTACCTCTGCCCTATAGCGTACTGCTAGGTACACTACCAGACGAGCACAAATCTCCACAGCAAGAACAGATTATTGTGTGTAACTACATTCTGTATTTCCTAGTTTTCTGACATTTAAGTATTGGTGTATTCAACTTTCTGGTGGCATATATTGCACTGCCGGTCAACTGGGTTAACTACATTTTACTAGGGCTAAAATGAGCGCATGGGATGTTTTTCATCAGTGATGACAAACGTGCATTTCAGCTAAATACACATCTAGCTTACTGAATTATTGCAACAGTTAGTTTTAATGATAGCTTAACAAAATTCATACTGCAGTATTGGAAAGCCATTACATTTTTTGAATCCTCCTTACAGGTACTATCATCAAACTATGTATTGCTTTCAAGGCCTTCAAATTAATTCAGATTTACTAATCTGACATAAACAACTGAGTGGGCACAGACTAAAAGTTTTATTGATAGTTTGCCTCAGTTTCCCCACAAGCAATAGGGGGATGATGGTGGTTGGTAACATTTTAGTAAAACTCAATCAGGATGAAAATAAACACAGTAAAGGATGAAAATATTTTGAAGTAGGAGTTGCCTCACTGGCTACTGTGCCATCATCCTCTCCATATTAACTGTAAAGAATAACTACCATGCAAAAGCCAGATCTGTCTGCTGTGATTTTTAAAACCACCGATTTTGCATCCCAAAATTATTCATTGTATGCATTTCATTCATTCATATGATTTTCGGCAATTAATCCATGTAAGTTATTTCCGCCCACACGTCACCTATGAACATATTGTTTTATCCCATCCAATCACAGGATCATATTTTTAAAACTGCCTTTCCAGTTAATACTCCCAGAGGTTTTGGGCCGCACCTATTACAGGTGGAAGCTTCTAAACAAAGCCCAGGACAAGGAGCGGAGGGGAAGCGCAGCGGTGATTGATCGGCGATACGCCTGAGGCGGGCAGGCCGGGGCTCCAGGCTGGCAGGGCCAGAGACAGGGCGCCGCACCGCGGGGTCCCGGGGAGACGCAGGGGGCTGCCCGCGGGGCGTGGGACTAACCAGTGTTTCCCCAGCTGGGCCCCCGGCCGCCCCCGGGCGGTACCAGCCCCGCCGAGAGAGGCCGCCTCAGCGCCCGGATCTGAAAGCGGCCCGGGTCCCGCAGCGGGGGGGACACCAGGCAGGGCACAGGGGGGGAGATTCCCGCACGAGGGGGACGTGCCCGGCGGGGAGAGAAGCCGGGGAAAGGGGGAGCCCGGGGGGGTCACTCACCGCCCAGGACGGTGCCCAGGAAGAGACATTTCTTCCGGTGCCGCTTCAGGAAGCTCCACAGGGCGCCCAGCATCCTGCCCCCGGCCGCCCCCGGGCGGTACCGGCCCCGCCGAGAGAGGCCGCCTCAGCCCCGCGGGTGCCGCCGGGAGGGGCGGGCGAAGAGACGCCGACACGCCCCGGCAGCCTCCCAGCCGTGCCGCCGCCGCCCGGCTCCCCCGGAAACAGCCGCGCCGAGCGCCGCGTTCCGGGCGCGGCCGGCGCGGGATGGAGGCGGCAGCGGAGCGCTGGATGGACCGAGCCCTGCGCATGGTGAGTGCGGGGAACGGGGGCCAAGCCCCAGCCGGCCAAGCTCCGCCCCCCTCCGCCCCCAGCAAAGGCCGGATATTAGTAACCCCCGGGCACCTAGGAGCCCCCTTCGTGCTAGGCGCTGGACGGAGCCAAAGACACCACCCGGGGCCCTGCCGCACCGAGCGCCCGGGCACCACCCGGGACACCAGGAGCCAGGACACTACCCAGGGCCCTGCCCCACCGAGCTCCCGGTGTGACGAAGTGGGAGTACTGTGTGTGTGTGTGTGTGTGTGTGTGTGTGTGTGTGTGTGTGCCTCAGTTTCCCCTATGCATTTCTTGAGCGTCTATGTGGAGGGAAAGGAATGTGTAGCTGATGCAAAGCAAAGCCAAGGTAAAGCTGTAACCTGACCCCAAGTGGGGGAGGGAGGTCAGCTGAACCTGTTGGAGAAAGGTCAGGTGATGCCTCCAAGCCCGGGAAACCAGACAAGGGACAAAGGAGAGCAGGGAGTGGCTAGAGGGGGTTTTGGGTCAGTCTGGGTCTAGCTGGGAAGGGGGAGAGCAGCGATCTCGCTCTCTAGCCCCAAGATGGATCCAGCGGAGGGCTCACGCTCTCTCGCTGCATGGTCTGTGTTAGTCCAGATGGAAGTCATCGGATAAACCTGGGGAAGAAGCAGGAGCCCAGAATCTGGGCCTCATTCTCCTAGCACCCCAGAAGGACCTGCCTGACTGGATGGGCCCTATTGAGACTGAGAAGCTGTGAGTTGGATGGTGTTCCTGACATCTCAAATAAACCGTCTATTCTGCTGGCTGGCTGAGAGTCACGTTTGACTGTGGATTCGGGGTGCAGATCCCATGGGCTCCCCCAGGACCCCGCCCAGGCGGGCTTGCTGGGGGAAGCACACGGAGGGGCAGAAGGTGCTGAATGCTCTGAGGTCAGACCCAGGAAGGTGGAAGTGGGTACCCGTGAAGCTCCTGGCCTGGGAAACAGGCTGTGTACAGAGAAGGGGCCCTCCACCCGGAGTCCGGTCTGGCTTCCTAGGGAGCGGTTCCAGACCATCGCCCGGGCGCTCCGTGACACCCGGGCACTACCCGGGACACCCGGAGACAGGACACCACCCGGGGCCCTGCCCCACCGAGCTCCCGGGCACCACCTGGAACACCAGGAGCCAGGACACCCGGAGCCAGGAGACCACCCGGGGCCCTGCCCCACCGAGCTCCCGGGCACCACCCGGGACACCCGGAGCCAGGAGACCACCCGGGGCCCTGCCCCACCGAGCTCCCGGGCACCACCCGGGACACCCGGAGCCAGGAGACCACCCGGGGCCCTGCCCCACCGAGCTCCCGGGCACCACCCGGAGCCAGGAGACCACCCGGGGCCCTGCCCCACTGAGCTCCCGGGCACCACCCGGGACACCCGGAGCCAGGACACCACCTGGGGCCCTGCGCCACCGAGCTCCCGGGCACCACCCGGGACTCCAGGAGCCAGGACACCATCTGAGGCCCTGCCCCACCGAGCTCCCGGGGCCCGGGCTAGTTGGCGCGTGTTAATTTCCTGCCACAAGCCCGGCGCGGGCGGGTTTGCGCCGAGTTAAGGAATGAATCTGTGCAGGAGATGCTGCTGCGCCCCCTTCTAACCGAGTTAAAATAGAGAAGCAAAGTGTGTGTGTGTGTGTGTGTGTGAATATCTTTTATTGGACCAGCTTCTGTTGGTGGGAGAGACAATCTTTGGAGTTACACTGCGCGCTTCTTCAGGTCTGGGCAAAAAGACACAGCTGGGGTTAAACTGGTGCAGCTTGGTGCCTAGTCTAGACCTGGGCACCGGGGTGGTGGGCTCCAGCACTCAAGGCTTGTCTTCCTAGAGTTGGCTAACTTGAGTTAAACGGCCAGTCTGTTCACTTGAGGCAAAATAACTAGTGAAGACCGAGAGCTGGACGGCCCAGCAACACTCAGCCGTTTGTATCAGGACAGCAGATACCCCATCTAGTTGAAGCTGCAAGGGGAATGCAGGCTGACGGATGTCTGAGTCCGGGCACTGGATTTAGTATGTTTACTCACAAGTGACCAAGAGTTAGCACCTCAAGTTTACCCCTCATCTACATTATAGCATATAGCTGTATAGCTGTAATAGCTACTATACAGCTACACTAGAGAGTTCAGAGTGGCCCAGCTATGTGGGTACAGTTAAGGTCACCCTTATTGAGATTACCGTTCTGGATTTTACACATCAGGTGTGGACATAAACTGCAAGCAAAGTGTGTGGGTTAGTGTCTCCTGGACTAGGGAGGTAACAAAGAGACCTGTGGACTAGGGAGGTGTCAGGTGCAGTTTTCTGCAATAGGTTGTCCCTCCGTGCCTGAAGAAGATTCACCCAAAGGAGAGCAGGCAGGAGTATAACCATCTGCCTATCTTCATGGATTGTATACTGGGTGAGAGCCATAGTAGCCACACCAGAGGATGTTTGAATGCATTCAATCAGTCTCTCATCACACTCCTATCCTGATCAGCACTCCCCCATTTGTGGTTATACTGGCTTCACGGAAGGTGTATGTGTTGCTGTTTGCACAAGATTTTTGCCACAAGGTTTCCTGGGCTGAATCAGGCCCTTTATTTTAAAAAGACATAACATATCTCATATCTTATTGGAATAGGATTACCATATGTTCTGGTTCTCCCGGACATAATCTCTCTTTTGAGTTTTCTTTCTCTGTGGATTTTTCTAATAACAGGAAATGTCCAGAGTTTTAGCAGAGCAGACAAGTTGCAGCTCAGAAGGAGCTCTGGTTGGTCCCTCCCTTGCATCTGCAGCTGATTGGTTTGTTCCCCTGCCCTGCAGCCACAATTGCCAGATCCTGCACACCTAGGCCCCAGCTCCCATCCCTGGGGAGAAGGTCCTGTGGGGAGACTCTGACTCATGGCTGCTGCTGCATCCTGGACTTGTGCCAGCCATGCAGCCACTGTGACAGGGAATATCACTGCCCCCCACTTCCAGTGAGTACTTCCGCTGTAGGTACCCACTCCAGCACCCCCAACTGTACCCCTCCCCCTCTGGCAGTGTCTTCCTTCTGGGAACCTGCAATATGGTAAACCTATACTGGAAATACAGAAAGATCTTTTGTGACAGCGTGTAACTGCCATCAAGTGTACAATGTATAGAAACGCAAACAGGAATTAGGTTTTGTTTGCACCGTTACCATTAACATTTCCCCCTGTACCCTAAATTTTCTTGTGTGTCTTGCAGGCTAAGGAAGCATTGGAAAATGGGGAAGTTCCTGTTGGCTGCCTTATGGTCTACAATAATGAGATCCTAGGAAAGGGGAGGAATGAGGTGAATGAGACTAAGAATGTAAGTCACAAAAAAAGCCCTATCGAAAAGTACACACTACGTGCAATGGGAATTTCACTATTGACCTCAGTGGGCTCAGATTTCCCCCCATATGTGCATATTTTGTTTTCGTTTCATACATGTTTAAAATTTCTATCTCCGCACACCTAACCCCCCTTTTCAGTAAATCAGCCGTTCTGGGATTTTTTTTTGTTTTTGCTATCACTTTTTGCATGTTTATTTTTCAGCGCATGGTCTAGTTATTTCAATAGGCTTTTGCTATCACCTGGGACATGTAGTGTACTTACTGATTGTAATTTATGTGTGTGACGGATTTCAGAAGTTTCCAATTATCTAATTATTAGTAATTCCTCTAGATGGAGCTATTTATGACAAGAAATAAACAAAAATCAGAAAAGAAAGTTGATATACACAGCTATGACATGGCTATATACAAATATATATATTGTACCTTATGTGTTGTAGTGAATCATATTTACATTTAAAGCAGCATCCAAATTTGCTGTGACTACTGGACACTGAAGATAATGCATTATAATGTAGATGACTGGTAATTTTTCTTTTTTTCCATATATTTGTGGACATAATAAATTATGCAGGAGAGCCTTGCTAATTCACACTAATGACTGGGAGATAATGACAAATAATTGATTTTTTTAATTTAGTATTTAAATGAACAAAAACAGTGATATCACTTTGCAAAATGTAAATGGACAAGTGTAGTTGCCTTTTATTTACTTACAATAATACTTCATAGCATTGATGGTAGTGTGTTTTCTCAAAAAATAGTTTTAGTAATACGAGATCTAATGCTAGTATTCTTTTATGAAAACTTTCCGGGGAAGAAAGATAATACTCTGCAGGACTGTTAGTTTTGGTATGCAAGTTATAGGATAGGCATTTTAGCAAAGTTCAACTGGACTGTGTACCCAAATTATGTCAATAATAAAGACTTTTGCTATACTGAATTTCTGCTTTCAACATTTAGACCTAATTCTTGTAGTCAGATCTGAGCAGGTGAATCCTAAGCCCGACAGAGCCCTACAGAAGTCAATGAGGCTCTGTGAAGGTAGAAAGATTTGCCCCAAATGGATCTGATTGCAGGTTCAGGTCCTCAATTTGTATTATGTCTCATCCAGTCCAAAAATAAAATTTAAAAAGGAGGCTTATAAATTCAGTTTCAAAGAGATGGTAGTAATTCTCATGACCCCCCTCCATTTGTGTTGGACGATAATGCACAACCGTTTTGTAGCAGCTTTGCTTATCATCTCTAGTTCATGAAAATTAGAAGTGTAGTACATGTTAGGGGTTCAGTTTAAACTCAGTATGACTACTTCTCCTACCGTTGAAATACAGGCACTTCTTGGATGACCTACAACACGTATTTAATCAATACTACACCATTATTTAGAAAATAAAGTGAAGAATCCACTTAGGGAGAATTTACTGTTATAAGACAGAATGTAACAGTAGAAATGTATCACAAAAAATCAGCAGTAGCACCCCTACTTCTACAGAAAAAAAGTGTAATGGGAACATCAGGCACCCACTTTTCGTGGCTTGAGTTTCAGAAGTGCTGAGCACACACCACTTATGTTGAAGTAATTGGGAACTGAGGGTACTCAGAACTTCTGAGAATCTGGCCCTTGTTCTTCAGTGACTACAAGCAGTCTAGGTCTTGGATGAAAGATGGTGTTAGAGTGACAGTGATTACTGACTAGAAAGTATGTAAGCAGGAAAAGACCAAAATGTCTTCAATAATTCTCTTTGTATTTTCTCACACCATTTTCTGGCATTAGTGGACTAGACGCAAAGTGAACCGCTAAGGGCACTCAACATCTCAAATTTTTCCAGGAACTGGAATCTAGTTATTCTGCATATTGCCACATATGCTCTAGTTATGTTCCATACACCAATAGCAATATATGTAAAACCAGTGAGGCAACCTCTTCTACCAGCATTAAAATTCTTTATCATCGGGTTCCTCTTTCTTGCTAAGGTTGGGGATGGGAGGAAGGGCTGTATATATTACAGAATCTTTCATGTTGCCTAGTAGGAGCATGTATCCAGATTCAGCCTTTCAAGATTGTTAGGCTTGTCATTTCTTGAATTTGTTGGGCAACAGTGCAATAAGTATCTTTGTAAGGCATTCTTTTTAAACAACCTGGCAATAGGTACACAAGACCTAGCCAGCATTGTTTCCCCTCAGTCAGTTCCCACACTTGCCTGATTGTTCACAGTCTTTCCTCGTACAACCATGCTATTTCCTCTAATAATACATGTGGCCCTTCTAAGCAAGAATTTTTTTTGGAATTTGTTTATGTGCAAGCATACCCCTCCCACTAAAGTGTTTTCTCTTTAAGATGCTTTGTTACCACATGTAGGCTTCTCTCTATTTATCTCCTGTTTAGTCATGCCAGCATGTGTCTTTACCCAGAGCATCTTGCAAGTACCATATGTAATCACTAAAAAGGAAATATTGTTTCCACTCATAAATAACTAATGATGCCCTGAGATAAAACAGAATTACCAGCTTTAGCCCTCTCACTCTCACTTGTTGATTCTTCTGTAAGATTTTGATTGTTCTTCAGGGCCAGATACTTTTGGGCACTGTATTAATAACATCATAAATTTCTTCCCTAATGACTTCACCTTCAAGTAACGTCTATTCTTCCAACATTTTTTATCACTCTTTTATAACAATAATTATTTTCCTGTTCCATTGTTATTGTTTATCTGGTTTTTTCCTTTATATAATAATTAATATGTAGTACAGAAATGCTATGCAAAATAGTAATTTCTATATATTGGGTTTATAGAAGATTATAAATGGGCTCTCATTATGTTATGTGAAAGTGACCATATGCACAACCCATATAAAAATAGGTTTGTTTCAATATACCTGTTTACAAAGTCATATTTTAAGGCCATGTATTATTCCACTAACGTGGACTCAGTCCTCATCTACATCCAGTTTATGGTTGGTGCAGTTGAGTTGGTGTGGGGGCGAGCAGAAGTGGCTCTATTTTTGTGCCTCCTGTGATCTTCAGGGCATAATTTAGAGCAGTCAAACAGGGCTGCTCTAAATTCCATTGACTTTAATGGTTTCCTGGAAATAAGTCTGCTGGCCATGGATTAATGGAGTGCAATGCACTCGCAGGCACTCTCAGTCCCCACAGCCTTCATAGATTCTTAGAGTCCAAAGCCAGAAGCGACTGTTGTGTCAGACTAGATGATCATGGACCATACACTTTCCCCAAAATATTTCCTAGAGCATAAATGTTAGGAAAACATCTAATCTTAATTTTAAAAATTGCCAGTGATGGAGAATCCACCATGACCCATGGTCAGTTGTTCCAATGGTTAATTGCCCCTCACTATTAAAAATTTACACCTCATTTCCAGTCTGAATTTGTCTAGCTTTAATCTCCAGCCATCAGATCAAGTTATACTTTTTTAGCTAGACTGAAGAACCATTATCAATATATGTCTCTATGTAAGTATTTATAGACTGTAATCATGTCACTTGACAAGCCTTCTCTTTGTTACTATAAATAAATTGTTCTACTTGAGTCTGTCAACTATGTTTTCTAATCCTTTAATCATTCTCATGGGTCATCTCTGAACCCTCTCTGGTTTTTCAACATATTTCTTGAATTGGATCCTTCTGGATACCAGAACTGGACACAGTATTCCAGTAGCAATTGTACCAGTGCCAAATACAAGGGGGAAATAACCTCTTTGCTCCTACTCAAGATTCCCCTTTTTATGCATCCATAGATTGCATTAGCCTTTTTGGCCACAGTGTTGCACTAGGATCTCATATACAGCAAGTTACCCACCAGAATCCCCAAATCATTTTTAGTGTCAGCCTTCACCGAGGAATTCTCAGCTACACTATTAAGGCAATGTTAAGGTCACATTTCATCACTAAGTATGTGGGAATTGCATCTAAATATTCATTTAGATCCACATGTAGATTCTAAATGTGAATCTATTAATTTATGTTAGTTTTAGCAACAGAAGATTTTATTAGTAACCTATATATCTATATACATGGGCCTCATCACCTTAATATCCAAGCACATCACAATCAAGAGTGAATTTAGCTTCATGGCACCCTAATAAGGTATTATCCGTATTTTACAGATTGAAAATAAAGTCACAAAGATTAAATGACTTGGCCAATGTCACAGGAAGTAAGTGGCAGAGCTGGGAGTTGAACTCAGATCTCCCACATTCCAGTTCGGTGCCTGAGCCACCAAAAAGTCCTCCTTTTCCTAAATATGAATTTTTAAAAAGAAAAGTATCTTGGCAATATTCATTAAAATAAATGATTCTTAAACTTGAAGAGCTACTTTGAAATCTAATGGAGTTACTGGGAGCCACAAAATAATGAGAATGATGATGTGACATTATCTTGTGTTGTGACATTAGGTCAACAAAACTCATGGTGACTGCTATATCATGATGCAGACATTACAGTGATATATCAAGATGTTATTCTGGGATTGTTTTGTGGGTCTCTGCAACTCCATTATATAGTTTCTGTATTTTGTTTGTTCATTATGCCACATCCATCACAGTGATACATGTGTCTCCTCTTCATTCCCATCCCACCTTCCCATCTTTCCTGGTTGCAAAGAGGAATCAAGGTGTTCTCATTTCACTTGAGTGGATAAGGTTAATTGGGGTAATATGTTTCAAGTTGCAGATCAATGCAAGCCTTTATTGTCTCCCTATAAATTCCCAGGCTACTCGACACGCAGAAATGGTAGCAATTGATCAAGTCCTAGACTGGTGTCATCAACACGACAAGGATCCTACGGAAGTGTTTGCACACACAGTGTTGTATGTAACTGTGGAGCCTTGTATTATGTGTGCAGCTGCCCTGCGCTTGATGAGTATCCTTTGGTTCTGATTCATGCTGGGAAACCATATGTCAGTATGTTACTTTCAAGTAAATCATTTGGTAATGAACCAATGGAGAAGAGCTTGATGTTGTCAAACAAAGCTTTAAAGGGTACCAGCTTATCTGCTCAGAGAAGGTGCCCATGCTACAGTTCCTATACTGAAGGCCATATGACGAAAAATGAGAGATTTAAGGATAAGAGAGAGCAATTTGCAAACCTGGCACATACATTGTTTTCTCTTAGGGGTGTGAAAGTAAATCTCAGAAAGAGCCTCTTACTCTATACAGTTAGTTACTCCCATGCAAGTGTCCAGTTTTAGAAAATGTAACAAACGAGTAATATGTGGTTTCCAGTGTGTCCCCTTTGAAATCTCTTCTCTCCCATCTTCAAAGGCTAGAGCAATATGACCCGTCTTTGCATCTGCAGAAGGCATGTACTGTGTGTTACCCAGAAGTAGTGCACAGCCAGCCCAGGAGTGAAGGTTGAGTGCAAACTAATTTTATTAAGAGTACAGGCACAATTTACTGAACGCAGATGGCCAGTAAAATCAGGATACTCTGCTTCATACCACTCTTTTCTTGTTAACTTAGTTCCTTAACTTTCACATAAATCCCACTGGTTGTATATGGTTGTCAAAATGAGCGATTTGGAGGTTGTGGCTCAGTCTTGAACATCTCCTCTGATAATTTAACAGACACTGGGGAACCATTTCAGGTAAAACATCAAGATGTGTTCCTTCTTGTATTCAGTGTTTAAAACAATGAATATAGTTACAGTTGGTGATGAGAAACTGAAATAATGAGGCTATAAAAGAGTTTCTGACATGAGCAAGAACATACTGATGGCATCACAACATAAGCACCTGCTTTTAGATTGACCACTTGCTGATCAGTGGTGGGAGAGAGAGGAAGCTTGCTTGTGAGACTAGTTTGAGAGCTTTGTACAGTCTTCTCCTGAAAGATTATTCTGATATTCAGGCTGAAAATGGGCATTTAGCTCTCCGATACGCCCAACTGTGTAAAGGAAGAGGCTATTTCTATCGTAAATGTTTTTTTCAAGGAATTGCAGTGGGATGAATGTGTACAAGTTAGCACCTTCTTATGTGGGCGTACTCTGCAATTAGTGGTGTTACTGAAAACATCCTAGCTTGTTATTTTTCCTATCATTCTCATTCACATATTTGGGCCAGTTACAGTACATTTTGTGGGTGGGAGTGTTACTTTTGAAGGGCCAAGGAGGCCTCAGAATTGATTTCTAGGAATAGGATCATAGAAGAGCTACTTGCTAAGAACTTACAAATACCCACATGCATGTTTCTTATATTCCCAAGGGTTAGTGTGATTTACAGAAGTAAACGCAAAGTACACTGCTAGTAAATGGAGGAGGGAAGGGTTGCAGAAGAGTTTTTCTTATAACTCCTATGGAGGATGAGCAGGTCTGCCAACTACTATACTAAGCCTCAGCCTAACTTTAAAAACAGACAAGGTCTTCATCCTGAAAGTAAGGTTTCTGATCAGAGATAGTTAGAGGTGTACTCTCAGTAAACAGAACAGGCAGTACAAATTCTGGGCAATTATCCTACACCTCAGGTGTTATTGTGTGGCACAAGCCATCTTGGTTTTGGATGTTTTAATGAATGTAGAGTTCTAATTCCAACAGTGCATTGCTGGTTATCGAGCGGAAGAAGCAGTGGACATGTTAAAAACCTTCTACAGACAAGAAAATCCTAACGGTAAGTTTCCTTTTTTTTTTTTTTTTTTTTTTTTGCTACTACCTTAACCCTAATCATAAGTTAAAAGAATTCTGGCACAGGCATTGTCATCTTTCACTTTCCGTGTCTTTTTTTCCTCCATCCTTTCTGGCAGCACCGAAATCAAAAGTACGGAAAAAGGAATGCAATAAGTGATAGCCCTCCACTGATGGAACATTGAAAGATAACAAAGTAATGATTTGTGGAAAGAGATCTCTTCACTGTTCCCTTTGATGCAGCATTTGGGTATGGAATGGAAACATTAATGAACATCAATATGTTGATCTGTATGGTTTCAGTAGTTGAACATTATTGGTTTCTGTCATCTTCTATGGCTGGTAGGTTGAATGATTTCTAATCACCAAACATAGTCGTTATGAAGAATGTATGACTTCTGTTTGGTGGAGAATATGTTGAATGATAGTTTAGATTGAATTTCTTTTCAGCCATATGGATTCAGCGCTCCACTGGAGTAACTGCCATTCTGTACAGCACATGGATGAAGATCTGTGTCCTTTTATCTATGGAACAGCTTCTTGCTGTTAAACAGCAGGTACTTGTAGAGACTAGATCAATACCAAAAGTGGACAAACAAGCCACTTAGAAAGTTACATTCATATACTACCCTACCGCATATTGAATTAGAATACAATTAAGAGTTACAAGCGGGTAACAAAAGGACAGTTAAGCAATTATACGGATCTTGAAAAGTGAGATCAGACTAATGTTCATTGTTTTCCACTGTATACCTACTGTAGGCCAAACTTTCAAAGAGCTTCTGAAAAGTCACATATGAAAGGCAGATATTTATATAAAACTACATGTCTGACTACTTGATTTCTATAAACAAATGATGATTTGCATAACCACATTCCAGTTTTGCCTGCCTAGTGTTTGTATGTGAAGTTTTGGAGTTTGCCATGAAAGTTTGTCCCTCTTACCTCTCTCTTGAATGTTAGCATACAGAGAAAGATTATAGTTAAGAATTAAACCCACCAGTCAATTGGACTCATTTTAAACTACTAAATCCTGGTATTTGAAATGTGTAACCACAAATGTGAAAACTAAGAAAGGAAAATGGCAGTAAGAAAAAGAGAACAAGATGCATGACAGTCTACGTTTTGGGGCATTTGTTATTTAAATGTCACTTACATATGCTTTTGCTTAGCCATGCTGTAATTCATAATCCAGAAGAGGGCCTTGCTGTTCCACTAATGAATAAAAAGATTAGGTCTAAGTTGAATCTTTAATTATATAGCTTTTGGTGGATATTTATCTTGAGGAAAAAAAATCTCGTGATTTAGTCACTTGATTTGCATAAATTTTGAGAAATATCTTATTTTTTATTACAGAAGAGAGATTAGAATTCTATGGATACAAAAGTCAAAATCATGGTACAATTAAATATTTTCTACAATTAGAGTAACGTTGAAAAAGTAGATTTTTTTGTTTTTGATGGTAAAATAAAGATACTCATTTGTCACCAGTTCCTCCAACACCTTGGAATTTATTTTCTTTATATAATTTTCTCAATGCATCTTGTTTACTGAATTGAGGAAAAAGGAATTTAAAAAAAGATTGTTATGGGTACCTATATGATATTTTTAATATTACTGTTATTTACAAGATTTAAAAATTATTCCTTTTGTTTACATTTCAGTCTATTGTGTTCCTGACCCTTTGGACCTCAGTTGCTGCTAGTCTGAGTCTTTTCTTTTCTATAACCAAATAAAATGTTACTGCATTTGTAGATTCATCAGCATCAATGGAGGTGTCAGCCTTTCCTTTGGAAAAAACTTGTTTTCCCACTCCCCAGACTTATCCCCAAACACATTTTAGTCCCATGTTTCCTTTACCTTTGTACAGTCCTTTGGTCATTTACTATACCTGCACCACACAAGAATATTAATGATTAGGTTGTTATGGTTTTCCAATAACACCTTACACGACACCTAAGAGATACAGATTATGACATAAATGAATTGGACTACACTAAACTGGTCAGGCCAACTGAAACTCTCTACCAGATACCCCTGAGCTCCTTGCCCTCTGGCATTGGGATGCTGTTAGAATCTATTATGGGTTTTTGCATATCTTCCTCTGAAGTGTCTGGTACTTGTCACTCAGAGACAGGACATTAGATTGTCCATTATGCTGTTCCTGTATAGTAATTCTGATGTCCCCAACAACCAGTCAAAACAATTTCATTAAAAATGTAACAAAATTGATAGATCTTGCATCATGTTCTTACGATCTACAAATTCAGACTCTATCAGACTGTCAGGAAGATAGGTTTCAGGTTTGTGAACTCTCTGACAGCGTTCGCTGCTCGTTCTTCCTTTGAAGTAGAATTCCAGGGGCAGAATCATGAAGAGATCCACAGCTGACCTCACGTATAGGTATGGAACACAGGGAGAGAGGGCATTATAGTCCGGACTTAAAACATATAATGATTTATTGGTCCAAATCAGAACCTTGACCTCCGCTGGAAACAAATAGGAATCCGTTGCTGGTCGATGGAGCACAGGTGTAATGTGTTCCGTGAAAGAATCTTTGCCAAGTAAGCAGGTAGCCACAATGTGGCAAGTAAGTTTCACGTGTAGAGAGCATTACAGTAAACCAGCGGTTCTCAAACTTCTTGAGACTGCGACCCCTTTTGCAGCTCCGTCGGTGTGGCACGACCTCTCCAGTCCCCGCTGCGGGCGGGCTGCCGGCTGCGCGCCGGCCCCCAGTCCCCGCCGTGAGTTGCGGCGGCAGGAGCTCGCGACCCCCCGGGGAGCGCTCGGCGACCCCCCGGGGGGTCGCGGCCCCCAGTTTGAGAAACCCTGCAGTAAACCAAGGTGGAGGTGACCAAGGCATGGAAAACTGGTAGGTTCCACATCCTGAACAAATGATTGCAACCTTACCAGGGGCCCATCCAAAGCCTATTATAGTCAACAAGAATCTTAGACTTCACTGGGCTTGCCTCAAGACCCAAGTGAACATTGAACAGAGTCCTTGGCTATCAATGCCACCTGGAAATCTCTGTGCAATCTTATTTATTATGCAAATTATTTCTTTTTGCTTCATTATTTCTATTTTTGTTTGCTTCTTACAGTGTGGCCAAGAGACCTGAAAAGGTACAGAAAACAGCGTGTATGATCTAGAATTAATTTAAGTATTTTAAATGCAGGCTTCCCCAGCCCCCCCCAAAAAACATGCTGCCGCATCAGACTTACCTTGGACTGTATCTTCTCCAGTTTAAATCACAGAATTCTGTGACCTTGTTTCAGCCATTGGCTTGCTTGTCAATAGATTTTGACATGAAAATCTGTTGAACCAGCTTGAAGGGCAAGAGCACAAAGCTACATGGCTTTGTCTGTGCTAAATGGATTGTGATTGACAATCCAAAGATATAATAAGTATGTCTTGTGACTGGCATGACAGGAGAAAGCATTAATTTAAATTACACCTGGGGGCTTTGAAAGGCTTATTGAGCCATTCCATTCTCATTATGAGTTCCTTCCACTGTTTGAGATTAAGTGATACCTTTACATGACAGATTTATTTATTTAAATATGTACATTTATAGAGTTTTTCTATTAAGTGTTTGAAATGTCTGCAGGCCTTTTGCAGAGATGTATATGCAGTATGGCCCATAATTACCTTGGCAGGCTTTGAGCGCTGATAAAAGATTGTATTTTTAAAAGTAAAGTCCTCAAACTTTCCCAGGGTTTGGCAGGAAACCTATTCCTCTGTTGTATTTGGAGCAAGATCTGGGGAGATAGCCTGCAGCCAGGAGCGTCAGTGTAGGCAGTAACTGTTAAATCTTAAAAGAAAATGCTTTTGACACTAACAGAGGAAAGGAGAGAGGAAGACAATTAGTGCTAGAGTACAAGAATCAGCTGTTTAATCATTTGTTTTGCCTTGTGACTGCCAATATACAACCTTATAATTAAAATACAACTAGAAATGGGTCATTTTCTATTAATTCTCTGAGGCAGGCCTTTATCTTTTTAAGGGGCCACGTCTGAAGTGAGGTTATTTGAATTTTTCAAAATTGTTCTGAACTAGTAGCCAAGAATGATGATTTTTTTCTTTAACTGAAAAAACAATTTATTTTTTATTTTATTTTTTGCAGAAGTTTCTGGTATGGCAGATGGCCTGTAGTGATCCAATAGGATGTAAAACTCTAGTTAGGTAGTCACTTGGCAATAAAATATGAGTTAGCCTATGTTTCCATAGAGACATTAAATGTTTTCACTGCTGTCTTACTTTTGTCTCTCTTTCAAAATATGCGTGATTAAAAAAGAAAAAGTTAAGATAAAATAAAATAAAAACGAAGGACTCTGCAAACATGAAGGTTTAGAGCTGTTTGATTAATCTTGCCTTTCTTGGGGGATGTTATGTTTGTTAGCCTCGTATAGCCTGAGGACAGAAGGAGTGAGTTTGTTGTTTTTTGGCTGAAGAGCAACTCAGTGACCTCAGCTATGAATGTGTCCGCCAGCTATTCTTATTTCGAGAGAACAAGACAGAGAGAGAGTGTGTGTGTGTCTGCCAACTATTCTTGTTTCTTTTAGAGTGGGATGTGTGTGTGAGAGAGAGACAGAGTGAACCAACTACTCTTATTCTTTTTAGGGGTGTGTGTTTGCGTGGGGGGGGGGGGTGAGATAAAATGTGTCTGCTGGTTACTCTTGCTCCTTTTAGATGTGCGTGTGCGTGCATGATCACATTGAGGTGGTTGATGATGCTGTTGGGCAAAGTAGGGGCAATTTCTGGAATTAAGGAATTGGTCAGATTGTAATGGTATGGGGTGAAGTCAATGGCAAAACTGCCATTGGGATAGTTGGAGCCAAGATTTTACCTGCTGTTTTCCCATTTTAATATGGTTAATACATTCTATTGTGAGGCTTTTGGCTTTTGTAAGCTTATTTTATAAGTGACTAGCTCACTCAGTGTCCACAGGACCCTATTTTCCCTAACTCTCAAAGACAGACTGTCCTCCCTTGTTTCACACAAGGATGCTTGGCAGTGTCACAACAGTTGACAGATTTACCATATGGCTACTGGGCCATCACTTTAAGGCCTGGGCTACACTAGCAGGGAGGGAGGGGTTCGAACTAAGGTACACAACTTCAGCTATTCGCGTAGCTGAAGTCAAAGTACCTTAGTTCAGCTTACCTGGCCATCCCCACGGCGGCGGCTCCCCCGTCGACTTCACTTACTCCTCTTGCGGAGCTGGAGTTCTGGAGTCGACGGGAGCACTTTTGGGGATTGATTTATTGCATCTAGGCGAGACGCGATAAATCAGTCCCCGATACATCGAATACTACCTGCCCATGTGGCGGATAGTGTAGCCCTACCATAAGCCTCCATGTCCCAAAAGGCTCTCATGTATGGACTAGCACAGGAAAGCCATTTCAGTATCCTGATCATACCAAATGTATGGCTCTTTGTCTTTCTTGAATAACATTGTGGGTCAGCACCTCAGCCACTGTTCAGTTCAGACAGGGCTGTGAATGAGAATGAGCTGGGTGAAGCTCAGCTCATGAGAAATGGAGGTGAGGACTGTGGGTTTGGGGAATCTGCAGAAGAGATAGCAGAGATAATAGATCAACCTCCTCAATCTGAGGAAGTGAGTTCACCACTCCTCACCAAAGTTCAGGACTTAGGGAGTGATTATAGACTGCCAGCTGCTGTTAGAGGATCGTCTTGCAGTAGTAACTAAGGTGGCTTTTTACACTCTGTGCCTAGCCAGGATGTTGCGACTTTTACTTTTGGATGTGGATTTTGCCTTTGTCACCTGTGCAAAACACAGCAGTTCACTTACTGAGCGGGGCCTCTTGCTGGAAGCACATAATACTAGAATTCCAGGATCTCAGCTGGTTGAGTATCAGTCTCTGAGTAAAGTTTAAGGAGGCTCTCAGGTTTGATTTCCCTCCTTATAAATAAAAGGGGGCTGCTTGTACTGTTTTCTCTGCAAGGGCCCCAGGATTCTAACTGGTTTCCCACCTTGATCTAAAATTGCTCAAACTTCAGAACCTTCCAGGCATACTGCAAAAGCCACCCACATTTGACACAGTTTGTGGGAAAGATGAAGATATATTCCTTCAGAGAAAAGTGAAAAGAGCTTTTCTGTTTTGATTTACTCACTGGTTGAGTTAGTTTGCTCCCCTTTTACTGTTATGTAATGTTGCTGGAGGGTCATCATTCTGTAACTATAATTAATTAGGAAACCTAGAACTTTCCGTGAGAGTGTTTATTAGTACAGCTAAATAATAATTAATAAATAATGCTGTTCCAACTATCACTAAATAACCAGAATATTTTACACAGAAGGAGAACACATGCTAAGAGCATCTGTTCTCCGGTTCTTCTACTCCCTAACCTCTCTCCATATGTATGGTCCTTTTGCCACACAGAATTTTTGGGCAGGTGTCATTAGCAATTCTGTGTGTAGGGATATCCCATGTGCCATCTTTTTCCTGCACTCACACTTCACACATTTTTATTTGATTTGCTTCTCCAAAGTCCCAGCAAATTGAGCAATAGCAAGTGGAGAGGAGCACTTAGGTTGGAGTCATGTAATAGCCCTGCTCTGCAAATGACCCACGAGTCAGGCTAGTGCATCACATCAGTGTAAACTTTTCAAAAACGAGTGAAGATGAATTTGGGCATCTCCCATCATTTTGCTGCCAGGAGAAGAGAAAAGTAGTTTTTTATTTTATTTGTATTAAGAAATTGTTCTTCCTTTTAAACATGAAATCAATCTATGTTGTTTGTGATTTATAGCATTACACAAGCAAATGTCACTTTAATGTTGGAACAGAATTGTGTAGCTACCTATGTATTCTCTGGCTTCACTCATAAACTCACGCTATTATCAGGCCAAGAATCCCCAGGCTCTGAAACAAGATGGACAGCTCCTAAGTGGCCAAACCTGTTCTTGTTAATCCTCTCCATAAAGACAGCTGCTACTTCATTTCAATGTGATTCATTTGCTTATCCTCCACACTGCAGAGTCTACAGTTCATTTCCAACCTCTTTTGCAGGGCTGCTGCTGTTGGCAATAGCAATTTGAAGGAATCACTCATGTGCACACATATGCACTTACTGAACGCTCTGTAGTATTTAAATCCATTGTCTAATAATTTGCTAACTTGGGGCTTTATCCAGTAAGGCATCTAGTACCTCCAGTGAGATCTTGAGGAGCTCCCATTGACTCCCCAGTTCACTCCGATTGACTTCAGCAAAGGCCCTCAGCTTCTTGCACAACAGAACCCTTAATTACTTCCACTTGAAGTTACTTTAATCGTGTTTCTATCTTGGGGAATGTCTAGCACCTGCAGCTTGAGAAATCTTTAGGTTTGGGGCTTTTTTTAAAAAAAAAAAAATTCTAGCAGCATTCAGTGTTGTACCCTGCCTGCACACCAGGGGGCAGCTGGAGATCTGACTGTCACTAGATGCCTCAGAGCCTTACACAGTGAATTGACTCCTTGTCCTGTTCCCACCCCACCCATTCTTTACCTTAGCTTTGTGCCAGGGCCGTCTTTTAAGTATTTGTTTATCTCATTGTGTTGTGTTTTACTATCACTCCTTCTTCAATAGTTTCCTTGTTCACTGTGGCAGCTCTTAATGCAGATATGGCATGTCTTTATTCTTACGGCTAAATTCCCTGCATCATAGGCTAGATGCATAAATGGGAGCACTACGAAGTACTTAAGACATTATTCCCTGTTCTTTGTGTTACTTACACATTTTAGGTCATCTTTGCAGTCTTCCCCAGTCATTAGCTGGGCACAGTTTTCAGCAGCCTTCGAGCTGCATGAACATGGTGAACCTGCACCATGTGACCAACAAGTGCCCCACAGAGCACCACTACTCCACAGATCAGAGGTGATGAATCTCTGTCCTGTCCGATGTATTCCTAGCACCTGCCTATGGGAGATCTTTCTTTCCAATTACAGAAGGAGTTGGAGATATTAACTCATGATTGACTTTACATTTTCCAGTAGCATGTATGTCATTTATTAAAAAGTTTAAGGGTAAAATCTGAAGCCATGTAGTTCTAGTAGTTTTTAAAGCAAAACTCCTCATCAGAATCAACATCAATGGAGATTTTGAATGCCATCAGTTTTAACGTAGGTTTTGGCTACTGGATAGGAGTACCCTGGTTTTTATCCTACTTTTTAAAAATCTGGATAGGAGCCCAACTTTCTCAGTGTTATCATAATACTTTTGCTGGAATGAACTGATGATTCATGTCCATTCATCCAATGCCTTAAAAGTATGGAAATAAGGGGAAAGAATTGTGTGTTCCTTTCAGCCTTCATACTGCCTACCATGCTATCAATGACACTCACCAGCATTCCCTTTCCCAGCTCCAACAGATACTCAAAAAGCACCATGTACCTCAACTTCATCAAATGTGGACTCTAACACAAACCATTAACAGCTACCTCATACACCTTTGTATCAAGAGAGCAGCACGCCTGACACAAAGTACATGAAATTGATAAATTATTCTGCCTTAGCAGTGTTGAGGTCCCCATCAGACTCCCATTCCATCACTACCCATCTCCCATTTCCTTATGGTCGGGGAGAAAAGATGGGTCTTGCAATGCACATGGAAATTAATAAATTCATGTCACTATAAATCAAGGGGAAGACATGCTTTTTAAAGGCTCCTGTACCTAATGAAGAATACCTTCCCAGCAGTCCCTTGATCTTATGCTAATGAGGCTTAAACTCAGATGTCTCCAATACTTCAACTGTGGCACTATAGCATGGGGAGATAAGTATTCTCTTGTCAAATGCTTTCTCCAGCATCTCAGTAAATAGCACACAGAGTGTGCTCTGCATCCTTCACACTGCACATTAGATTCACCAAGCATCATAACCCCAGCTGAGCCGTCATCACATCTGAGAAGGATGAGCAATAGCCTCACAATGATTGCAAGTTTTTGGGACAACTTTTCTTTTTTTAAAAAAAACCCTTTGTTTATGTCATCTTACTCCATTTACATATGAATTGCTGCTAATGAGGACTCACACACTTGACTTTCCAGCAGACTTGCAACAAGACAAAAATTAAGGATACAATTATAGTATGTAGTATGGCAGAGTAGTAGGCAGAGCACTAAATGGTTTTTGGGTAAACAAAGAAATCAGCTGCTGTTTATGGGTGAGGTGCAACCCAGTTGGGGTTGTTGGATTTTATTTTTCTGATTACTTGAGAATTTTAAAAATAGCAAATTATAACAGGCCTATAAATTCTGTAGCAACTTTTCTGATTAATGTGAACCTCAAGATTAGATGCTAAATTATTCTCCGTAAAAGGGACTGTTCTGGAATTTTCTGGATGATATTGTAGTCTATGTCTTTATAGTCATTAATCAGAGGATTTTGGCCTGTAATTTAATTATTGCAAATGGTCCATCGTTGAGTTTTTTGGTGGGGAGAGAGGTAAGAAAAATCTGGGCTGCAATGAATACTGAAATGAAACTATTTTCCTCTACATCTCTAAAGCATTTCAGTAGATTAGGAGCCAAATGAGACTAAAAGAGCTTATAAAATTCTATTAGAAAGTCATCTTCATTCAGAGCTTTTCCAGAGCCCAAAGATTTACTGCTGCTTTTTATTTTTTCCTCTGCTAGGGGACTACCTAACTGTGCTCTAATTTCCTGAGGAATTAGAGGTATTCCCATTTTATTTAAGAGACCTTGAGTCTGTTCAGATGTGGCTACTGACTTAGATTAATTATTTAGGTTTTTAGAGCTCAAGAGCCATCACTGAGGTCCAGAGGTTTTGTAACTCATGCACCAGATGACCAAGCAGAGAGATGATATTACACATTGTGCTTTCTTTTTCTTAAATTGCACTGCCAGCAGCTTCCTGGCCATTTCTCTGTGCTCACCATTTCTCTGTCATAATAGGGAAAGACCACATCCACCATTTTGTCAGCAAAGGGATGTTTGCTTTCACTCCTCAAGTAAGTACAAATATAAAGTATATTTTGTATCTGGATTCCAGTGAGCAACAGAACACCCATCTCAATATCACTTCCACATAACCACCCCTATAGATTACTCAAGCTCCTTTGGTGAGTAATTTGAATGAATGAGGATGCATAGTGAGCTCTCATTGGAATTCAGAAGCTCTCACATATCATTGTGATTCATGTGATATATATATGTGATATAAGAGTACCCACTTGAACAGAAATTCAGTTGAATGGGACCAGACTGATGTATTACCTTACTCCACTAATCCCATTGACTGATTATAAAGTACTATTCAGTGCAATTAAGGGTATCAGTCTGGCCTATAGAAATGTACTTACCTACTTCACAATGAAAGAATTGGGTTTGAAGCGGAAAATTTTGACAAAGGGAAAGCAGAGAGTATGTCAGAAAAATTCTAATAGAACAGTAAATACAGTGAGCCAAAGTCACCCCTCATGTATTATTTCACTGAAACCCAGATTATACTCCATTTGCAGGGCACCTATTTGTGCCAGGTTAGCATTTGGAAAGGAAGATGGTTCTTTTCTAATACATTGGCCACAAGCTTCCACGAGTTTTGCTGACATGTTTGTAATAAATCATCATTGCGGGAAGAGGAGAGAAATGGTCTGAGGAAGTCTGAGATAGAAATAAATATTATGCACTCTAACTAATTGAAGTAATGAGCTGTGCACTCAGGGGAATATAAGGGGCTGAGGATTTTACTCCTCACTACAACTCGCTCTTTTAAAGCTGCTCTGAAGCTACATCTAAAAGATGAGTGAGAAGTAGTGGACATGGCCAGTTTCTGCTTCCCCTGTTTTGTTGAAATAGTAGATCCATGCCAGGTGCAGACCCATTGAACTTACTACTAATTTACCAACTTAGAATCCCTCTGTCTCTGTGTTCCTATACATACTGTCACTCCACATCTATTCCTCAAGGGTAGAGTGGAGTCACTTTGTTTCCAGGCCTTTGTGCTGATGTGTTTGGGGCCATAAGTGCCTATAAAGGAAGGATTTGACCTTTGAACTCAAGTCTTGTATGAGCAAATGGAAACAAGCGATTCAAGGTCCCTTGTAAGCATACAATCACCTTTTAGATATTTTATTATTTTTCAGTAGGTCATGTTGTGCGCTGAACAATTAAATATTTACTACCTGTAGATTACTAAACAATTCAAAAGATTACAATACAACTCAACAGCAAGGGGTGACCAGGCAGTTCATTAATACCATCATATTAACTTGCGTAAAATTAGCTGACATGAAATCAATTCAATGTTCACTTGTTAAATTGTGCTCTCCTTCAATACATTTAATCTAAAAATAAGAAAAAGGAGAAAAAGACAACTACAGTCCATAAATTATTTCTAGATATTATGCTATAGAATTGATGGTAACTAGCACTCTCAATTCTGTATTTATATTAAAATAACTGTTTCATATGCATACATTACATATTATAGCAATTATACTATCCAAAAAATAAATAAATTTGATGTAGATAATAAAGGAATGCCTATTTTACCATTTATTAACATCTTATCTTTGCTAGGAAATGCTGTTTTTTATTCCACGCTATATACTATACCAGGCCTGCACAACATGTGGCCCGGGGGCCTCATGTGGCCCGCATGGACTCACTGTGTGACCCGTGGGGGGTGACTAGGGGTGCGGCAAGCCAAGCGAGGAGGGTGGGGGGAAGCGGATGGGGGCGGGGCGAGGGCAGGGCTTTTCGGCCCACAGCTGGGTTTTTTGCAGTAATATGGCCCTCACTGCTTTCCGAGTTGTGCAGGCCTGTACTATACTGTGAGATTCATGCAATTACCCAATATAACCATATAATTTAACTGTATAGGCTTCTAAATATCTAGAACCCAGACATGAGCAATGAAACAGAAGTTTCTAGGCAATAATATACTTACATCAATAATAAACCACTCATTCTAACCAGAATTCCACAGAGAAAAAAAATTAACGTCAAAGTTAAATCTTCCTAACTACTGACGCTTATTTGGCTAGATTCAGTCTCTTGTGAAACACCACTAACTTCAATGGAATTAAACCAGGAAAAATCTCTCTATATAAAAGTCAAATGGTGTATGCGTGTATGTACGTGCACTTACTCCTTCCACACCGTTTGAGCTAGAGACTTGAAATTTGGTACAGTTATAGGTCTTAGGGTCCTAATCAGGGTAAGAGTTGAAAATTTTTCAAATCTCACCTGATGCCCCCCAGGGGTGAAATTATTTAAAGGCCAATCACATCAGCTGGGCAGCTGCTGTTCTCTGTGACATAGTTATGATGTCATAATACCCCCTCCAATGGACCCTGCATTCGCTCAGCTCTCTGCCCCCTCCCCCCTCCAACGGACCCCGCACTCGCTCAGCTCTCTGCCCCCTCCCCACCTCTGACAGACCCGAGTTGGGTTTGGTCGGAGGGTAAGTGAGGTTGGGGTGTTGGGTTTGGTCAGGGGGTGAGGTGGGGGTGTCGGGGTTGGTCGGGGGGGTAAGTGAGCCTGGGGTGTTGGGTTTGGTCTGGGGGGGTGGGAAGGTGTCGGGGTGGGTGAGGGGTGAGGTGTTGGGGTTGGTCAGGGGGTGTTGGGTTTGGTGGGAGGGGTAAGGTGGGGGCGTGTTGGGTTTGGTTGGGAGGGTGAGGAGGGGGGTCGGGGTTGGTCGAGGGGTAAGTGAGGTGTGGGTGTCGGGTTTGTTTGTCGGGTTTGGGTGGGGGGGTGAAAATGTGAGTCGGGGTTGGTCGAGGGGTAAGTGAGGTGGGGGTGTCGGGTTTGGTCGGGGGGGTGAGGTGGGGGTGTCAGGTTTGCTCTCTGCCCTCCCCCCTCCAACGGACCCCGCACTCGTTCAGCTCTCTGCCCCCTCCCCACCTCCGACGGACCCGAGCAACGCCGGGTATTTTCGCTAGTATGGGATAAAATTTTCAAAGGCACCTAAATGATTTAGGAGCCCAAGCCCTTGATGTATTCAGCATTAGGATTAGTAAAGCCAGGAATGATTCAAGAAATGGCCAGTGGAATCGTTTTTCACTTCCATATTTCTGCTTGAAATCCAGTCCATATTGTCAGTGACTGAAAGTTATTACCATCTGTTGGCTGTTCAGTGGCTCGTAAGAAATAGGTTGGTGGTCTCATTCCTAATGAAGAGAAAAATAAAAATATCATCATGGTTGGCATTTGTTGGTGTAGTTGTTGATAGTCTTACTAGAGAGGCCTGAATAAGTGGAGAATGAACTACCTGCTTACCTTTAGGCTATGGCCGCACTTTGATCTTGGGGTGTGATTCCCAGCTCAGGTAGATGTACTTGCACGAGCTCTTAATGAGCAGTGGTAAGCAACGACACAGGCTAGCCACCCCGAGTACAACCCTGCCTGGAATTTGTGGGTGTGCACTCAGCAGAGCTACCTCCATGCTGCTGCTCATCGCTACCTGTGCTACCATCGCTAGACTACTATTGTTAGCATGCTAGCTCAATGACAGCCAGCATGAGTATGTCTATGTGAGTAGATGTTCTATGTGTCTAGCTCCCAGTATAGATGTAGCCTTAGAACTGGTGCCCGCAACACAAGCATTTTGGCACAGCATTCTGGAAAAAGCTTGCTCCTCTTCTAGTGCTACAGTTGTTCTGTTGACCAATAGAGAGGAAATCAGTCTCCCAAATAATTTGGGCCCAATCCAATTCACACGGAGGAAAGGCTGCAAGATAGAACCTAAGCAATCAATACCTGAAACAAATTACTATGGTGTAACAAAAAAAAATGCTTGATACTTATTTGGAGCACAGCATGGGGCACACATTTTCAAAGCCACAAGCTGGCTGGGCCTTTGACACAGATCTGGTCAGAATCTCCCTTTGCCCAGGGGGAATCCCAGCCTCTGGATACTCAGGGGTTTTAAGCGTCTGGATTCTGAACAGACCCTAGGCACTGTCCTATGCTTGGGATCCTAGGCACACTGTCAGAGTAACGATTCTGTCTAGTACCCCCTCCTGACAGCTGTGATCACACTATTCAGCTCCCCAGCCCCTGCTACCAATGCTGATCCATTAAATTCCTCTGTAGCTTAAACACACCCTCTTCCAAAATCCCATCAAAGGTGTCAGCCTTCTGGGTTATGGTTTAGCTCTCTCAGGGGGCATGTGGTACCTGTAGCATGTAACAGACAGACACTGCACAGAACCAAACATATTATTGCTCTTTACTTAATCACCTCAGAAATATACAGATTCATAAAGACACGCCCCCCCCCCCAAACCCTGCATACATTTCCTCTCACTATAGCTCACCCTTACCTAGGGAGTCCTTTTGGCTCTGTGTTCAGGTAGGTAGGAAGGAAGGGTTCTTCTCCCCGTCCACTGCCTTCCTCCCCACCCCTCCCCCACCCTCCGATTCATCCGGCTCCTGCAACAGCTTCCCTCATCTTAAGTGAGTGGAAAATGGCCAGGGAAAGAGCAAAACAAAAAACAAATAAAAACAAAACAAACAAACAAACCAAAAGCCCCCATCAAAAGCATCTTATGCCCTTTATGATCTTCCAGTCCCTCTCTCAGGTGATTTCTGGATCAGCCTCCTTAGGTGATCCCAGATATTTATCAGGTGACTTCACTGCTAGGCAAGCTCTCCCTTGATAAATTAGTTCTCCTGGTCAGGAGTCAGTGTTTTGTCTACAGCAGTTTCAGTGGTTGGGCACTTAAATCAATTACCTTCTGTTATTCTTTTGCCATTTGCTTTTGGAATTTTAATCCAACATGGAGGTAATAGGAAAATGAAGGTAAAGAACCCTATATCCAAATAGAGTCCACAATCTGGTAAAGATACATATAGAGAATTCATAATGTCACATAGAATTCATAAACTGTACCGTTTCCCTACATTGTCATACACTACACTGGAAAAGAATTAACGTACAGTAAGAAAATGCTTGATTTTTTTTAGAGCATTTCCAAAGCAACATTCTGGCTGGGCCTTTTTTTGATGATTCTGTAGCTGTACACCAGCTCCTAGTATTGACCTTAACAACAACCTAAACCCAATCAACCCACCTATGTCCCTTACATTAAATGGAGGATGAGAAAGTGAATTAAGAGACCGAGCTAATAAGGGCAGCCAGAGGGAATAAGAGGAGAAAGGAGATTAGATTTAAACTATTCCCTGCCCTTTGTCATTTATAATTCTATATTCCAAACTGTTCAATACTCCGGTTTTGGAACCCCCATTACCATTTTCATCTAATTCCCAGAGTGTGTTAGGCACTTCCCAGACACAGAAATAGACAGTGTCCCCATCCTACTGAGTTTACTACTTAAATTATTAAACATACTCACATATGAATATGAGGGGCATCAGTAGGCTATTGGTGAGTGAAGGCATTAGTCAAATGTAGCAGAGGCATGTACCGGTCCCCTGATAATACATATATGGTTATTGTTTATTGCTATAGTACATAGGAAGGGAGTGGTTGAGTAGAACTCTGGGGTTCTCTTTCCACTTCTGCTATTGACATTGCACAAATAATATAACCGCTCTGAGGCTGTTTATCCCTCCATAATGCAATGCACATGATAATACCTCACGAGGTTGTTGTGAGGCTTAACATTTGTAAAGCAATGCAGTGCCTTCCATCAAGATTCTCATTAAGTGTAAAGTATCTCTAGGGAAAGGCAGCTGATAAAATAGATTCATATGTACTCTAATGAATCCGCAGAAAGGCTGAGCTTAGTTTGGAGATGGAAGAGGAAAGATTAAATTCAGTCACTGATGGCAACATTGTTTGGCTCCTTCTGTAGGTGCACAAGGCAGAAGTGTTCCATTTCCTCTGCTTAAGGGGACTGGCAAACAGAAATCCATCATGGAGGGTCTCCCTTCCCCCTTGTCCCTACTTCTCTGCAAAGGAGAGGGGATGGTCTGAGCAGCTCAGGAAGTGGCAGGGATGTGGCCAAGTAGGACAAGCACAGCACAGATCCACTGCCCCCCAAATATTGCAGTTTGTGGGCACAGTGTGCAGTGTCAGCCACAGCCCCCTTGGCGATGTTCTTTTCACCACCCCATCCTTGCACAGGATGCACAGCACAGAGCCTCTTTACTCAGGGCAATTTGGCCTGGAGCACCATGTGAAGGGAAGGAAGAAACATGACTCCTCCCCCCCCTCCCCCCCCAGTAGTTGGCTCCTGGTTTGAATATGACTCAGCTCTGGAGAGTCCATAAGGCTAATGTGAGTTGTGCTTTGTTAGCAATTAGGTTAATGTGTAGAAATATAAGACTGGTGGTGTTATCTGTTTAATTGTTCGGTGCTGCCAAGAGCAATCATAAGCACAGTTCACTGGTGCATGAAGGGAGTAAAGAATGACATTTACTACTCTCTGTTGCAGCCCTCACATTTAACTACAAGGAGTGCAACATCCTGGCTGGGGCAGTAAACCAGTTTCACGGTTATCTGAGTGACTCAATAATAATTGTTCTCCATATTAGGGTTTAAAACCCCAGTTCACTGAAAGAAATAGAGAAGAAAGAGGTGGGTTAATGCTGAAACTTAGCAGTCCATTTATGTTTGTTAAACATACCGCAGAGTATGTTGGGCAGTGTTGTTTGCCTCCGTTTCTCAACTTGTGATGTGAGAGTTTAAGGGCTTTGTCTACACTGGCACTTTGCAGTACTGCAAGTTTCTCACCCAAGGGTGGGAACCCCACTCTGAGCACTGTAAGTTGCAGTGCTGTAAAGTGGCAGTGTTAACAGTGCCCAGCCCTGCTGGTAGCTACGCCCCTCATGGTGGTGCTTTTTTTAGAGCGTGGGGAGAGCTCTCTCCCAGCACTCTGCAGTGACTACATAAGCCAATGAAGATGTGCTCTAACAAACAAACGCCTCTTTAACACACCACTCCCTTCACCACACCCTGCTCACAGCTGCTGTCCTTGCTCAGCAAAGACCCAGAGTTTGGACGTGTGTTTCACCTGAGTTCACCTCCCACCTGGGAGGAAAAAACTTCAAGCAATGCCTCAGTTCTGCTGTCAATGCAACTCGCTCACACCCCTGAGTGACATATGTTGACTTAAGCTGTAGTGTAGCGTTTTGTTGTTCATGTAACTATACTCTGGTCCTGAAGCCTTCCCCCCAACTCATCACTAGCCATCAGGGGAGAGCTCATTCAGACTTTGCTTACATTTGGATGCCCTCAGCTGAACTAGGGTAAATGATCTAGATCTGGCTTTTTTAGTGTTTTGCCAGGCACAAAAAAAGGATAATTTGATATGCTTTAAAAATCTTCTCTCCCCAGGTCCATTCTTCAGAATACGGTAGTTGAAACAGGGTTACAATAGTATAATTGAGAGCTGATTTTGGCCCAGCATCTGCATCAAGGAGTGGAGATAACATCCTTTGTCACAAAGATTTGCTTGGGGAACTCATGACAACTGCTAGGCTGCTGGTGTGCTGAGATCACAGCTTGTCATGCTGCCCAATACTGTCTCTTGGTTTTCTTGTACTCCCCTGTCTGCCTGTAGCCATCTGTTGTCTCTTATGCTCAGGCTATAAGCTCTTTGGGGCAGGCACTGTGTTTTTGTTGTGTTTGTACGGCACCCACCTGGCTCATGACTTGGGCTCCGTGGCTCTACAGTAATATAAATACAGTAAACCCTCGATTTAACGGACCCCGATTTAACGGACTTCGGATGCAACGGACAAAATTTCCGATGCATCCGAAATCCGTTTTGGGGGCTGCCGGCTCCCGCCCCAGGGAGCCGGCTGGGTTGACAGCTCCCGCCCGGCTCCCCGCACTGGGGAGCCGGGCGGGAGCTGTCAACCCCCCCGCCCGGCTCCCCGCAAGGGGGAGCCGGGCGGGGGGGGGCGTTTGAGAGCTCCCGCCCGGCTCCCCGCAACGGGGAGCCGGGCGGGGGGGCGTTTGAGAGCCTCCGCTCGGCTCCCCGCAGCTGGAAGCCGGGCGGGAGCTGTCAACCCCCCCGCCCGGCTCCTCGCAGTGGGGAGCCGGGCGGGGGGGGGGGCGTTTGAGAGCCCCCGCTCGGCTCCCCGCAGCGGGAAGCCGGGCGGGGGGTTTGACAGCTCCCGCCGGGCTTTCCGCTGGGGGGAGCCCGGCCGGAGCTGTCAACCCCCCCGCCCGGCTCCCCGGAACGGGGAGCCGGGGGGGAGGGGGGGTTGAGAGCCTCCGCTTGGCTCCCGGCAGCGGGAAGCCGGGCGGGGGGTTTGACAGCTCCCGCCGGGCTTCCCGCTGGGGGGAGCCCGGCTGGAGCTGTCAACCCCCCCCGCCCGGCTCCCCGGAACGGGGAGGGGGGGGGTTGAGAGCCTCCGCTCGGCTCCCCGCAGCGGGAAGCCGGGCGGGGGGTTTGAGAGCTCCCGCCGGGCTTCCCGCGGGGGGAGCCGAGCGGGAGCTGTCAACCCCCCCGCCCGGCTCCCCGCAGCGGGGAGCCGGGCGGGGGGAGGGGGTGGGGTGGGCTGACTCACGGCTGGCTCCATATAACGGACTAATTCGGGCGGGGGGGTGTCCGTTGTCACCCGAAAGTCCGTTATTTAATGATTTTAAAAAATTATTAAATAACGGACTTTCGGTTTTAACGGACACCCCCCCGCCCGAATTAGTCCGTTATATCGAGGTTTCACTGTAATAATAAATGTGTTAAATTAATGTTTAAACCCTGCTGTGTCTGGCATAGGCCATCAAACTTAAGTGTAAAATAAGGACAAGCCAGTGAATGAGGGGAGTCAATGAACATGGAAGGGTTCCCAAACTGAGTAGGAACAGTGCCCCTTTATGGTGTTCCCGATAGGACCAGGGAGGCCAGATGTCAGAGGCTACCCATGGAGACAAAAAGTCAGCTTGTCTCCTGCATGGTCTGAGTAGCTACCCTCCCCTGCTCCCAGGGCTGTCCACGTTCACTGGCATGTAGTAGGGCACAAAGCAGAACCTGGGCTTTGCCCATTCTCCCTACCCCTTCCACATGCACTGACTTAATGAGTGGTATATGCAGGGCACATCTCACATGTGTTGCACAGGACCTGGGCCCTAGTTCTGAGTAGCGCTAGAGCAGGGGGATGAAATGAGGCCCTTGATCCTTTTACTGCCCTGATTAGCTACATTCAGGCTAGTCACAATCTAGGTGATGTGCTTTTGGGGCGAGGGAATCCATCTGTAGCTGTAATTTAAAGCACTATGCACATTTATGGTGCTACCTTCTTTGAGTCATAAGTCATGAAAAAAGCAATAAATATCTTTTTTATAAATAAGCCTGGTGCCAACTTCTTTGCCCAACTCTCTCTTTCCTGGTCTGGAGAACCGCTCTGGTCAGACTGCTGCTTGGCTTCACCCAAGTCTTGCACTTTCATCCTCATCATCCTAATGAGGAATTTTTATCAGCTGGATCCTACCCTTATTGCAATCTCTGTAATCACGCCAAACACAAGAGGACCTCTCTCCCCAGCTCAGGGGGAGAATTTTATTTCATTCCTCCAATCACATCAAATTAAAGGGCTGGAGAGTGAGAGGTAAAGGTGGACGAAAGGATTAAACGTTGCCCTTACATGTGAGCATGTACCACACCCTTTGGTTCGGGATCTTTTTTATCTGCATAAGTGTTAGCTGAGAGCACATGGATCTGACGTTTCTAATGTAGCTGCTTTTGCTGGGAATTATCCACATTGTTCTATATTTTCATTCTGATTACTTGTTTTGTTCGATTTTCTTTGCCATATTTTAGTCACAGCTGGCTAGATGGTTTTTTTGGTGTTTGACTTCTTAACATCAGAACACGTGGGCAGAAGTGAAATTTTAAAAATACATATTCTAAATATGCTCCGTCTATTCTCTCCCTCAGAAATATGATTGGCAGAAATCAGAGGGTAAAAGCAGAGCTTGTCAGTCAATCCTACATCCTTAATATGGACATGGCCAGCTACATTTTACAGCAGGTTGTGCCGTTAGGTTGAATGTGCCTGTGCAGGCTGAAATACACCTGAAGGCTCATCCTCTTTTTTTGTTTTCTGATTTAGGCCGTCTGTTGAGAATGCACAATGCAGTGTGTGTGCATGTGCAATTGTCTCTGCTGCACCTGTCACTCAGACATCCTTGTAAATTTACCTCCAGGAAATATAAAAAGCAAATGAGTTCATAGACCTGGCTGCTGGTACCCATGTGCAGAGGAGGAGGCAGCTACAGGTGCCTGCTAAACCCACCTTGCAGATGATGGAAGTGGAAGCAGTGTGTGTGTGTCTTTGGATATTAATAAGCAAATAGATATATTTCAAATATATCACCTTGGTTCACTTTTGTTAAAAAGAGTCGTGGATATGCCAGAAATTTAGATTGTTGTATATCCTTACAGCGCTCCATTTTCAGTAGATGCAGACAGCTTACTTAAAAAGCCAATAATATACTAGCACAGAGAAATGTGTCGGATTCTGTCCATGCAGCTTAAGGCAAATGGAAGACCTATCCCCCACAATTTATTATATTGAGATTTGTATTACCATTTGAGGTCAAAATAGCTTTCTGTGTTTTTGTCTCACATGCCTTTGTCCATGACTGTTAGGGACTGACAATGTAGCTGTGACCAGAAGAACAGTTGCTCTATCTGCACTAAAAGGAGGAAAGGGCAAGTAGCCTGGGGATCATATATGATTTAAAGGTGTATGTCCTTTGTAATCTTTATTTATAAGTATTTTAACATTTTATAATTTTAGATGTAGTTTTATTGTAATACTCTTTTTTTTTTTTTTTGCTATTAATAAACATTATTTTGCTTTGTGGGTCTCTTCTGTCACATGCTGCATCAACTCTGCCTATCCAAAATGGCAGCTGTCCCTGCCCAGACTCCTACACATTTATAGGTTTTTTTACACAGCATATGAAATCGTAAGAACAGACCCCATAACAATGGCACCGATTCTGGGCTGTGTTCTGGTCTCTTTACAGTGCTCCAGCAACATAGGAGGGAAATAAAACAACTGGATGTCATAATCCAGGAAGTCTCCCAGCATAGAGGCATTCCTTGAGTGCCACAGGCCACTGTGACTGTGCTATGCTTGCTCTCCTTTTAGATCCAGCAGAGAGATGGGAGGGGGATCTGGTAGGAGAAGGAGGGGATGTGACCATATCGCTCCATGCTCTGGCTATACCGGACTGCCAAGCATTCCCTTTAGGACTGCGTAAGATAGAGGAGCTCCTTGTGCTGTTATAGCTCCTGCGGGGCTGGAGGCTATACTAGAGGCTCTCAGTAGCCCATGAATCTAGGGGCATGCAAAGGTGACATAAAGTTACCTTCACCCTTTGCCTTACTACTTGGCCTGGCCTTCTGGGAGGCATAGCTAGCGCCTAGGCTTATGCAGAGGCATTTTGGTCAGGGTCAGGGCACTTTGTTCACCCCTGGACATCCACTGTACACTGTGGCCTACTGTGATGCTGGCAGATCAGGTGCCAGCTCATGCCAAATCCCAGGTACATTCACTTGTCTGTGAGTATAGATGAAAGTAATCGTTAAATGTATGAGGATATTTGGTGTTTAAACTTCTTGAAAACTAGTGGGATGTTACATGTATTGCTTTTACGTATCTGTATCTTGTTATAATGAAATTGCAAACATTTACATTGTAAATACCACTTAACGAAATAACCCATCAGACAAGAAAGAAGCCTTATGAAATGCAAATGAAGAACTGGAACAGAAAAAAAAAGTGCTAATTTCAAAGCAAGTGGTCATGGCGTGTGATGATTGGAGGTCAAAGCTCAAAATGCATTCCTCACTCTCCATCATCAAAGGACAAGCCCATGTGAGTGGTGACCCTGTCAGCTTGTTTTCAGTGAGAAGAAGCCGTAAGTATGGACTCATGGAAAGATCCTGCATCTCTGCACTGTTTGGAGTCTAGTAGGGCAGAATAACTGAATGAGAAGACAGATCCCCAGAGTAATTCTGAGTAGTCCTAACTGATTTTTAGGAAACTGGCAGATTACTACATCTCTAGTACTATTTGGAATTACAAACTGTGACTCACCTGTACATCTATTTTATCTGTTTTAATCCCTCAGTAATTCTCACTTCCCTTTCTTAGCTAATAAACCTTTAGTTAGTTTATTATAGAATTGGCTACCAGCATTGTCCTTGGTGTAAGATTTAGAGTGCCAGGGGATGTGGGGTAAGTGAATAGTCTTTTGGAACTGGGGAGCAACCCACTGTCGTGATTTTTGGTTTAAGTCATCTTTTACCCCAAAGTACAGTTTGTCTGGGTGTCACGATAGACTGGAGAGTCTAAGGGGACTGTCTGTGACTCCATGGTAAGACTGGCATAGCAATCCAGAAGTTCACATTTGTTATTGGCTTGATGAAATCTAATTATAGAACACACCACCAGTTTGGGGTGTCTGCCACCTTTTCTGACAGTCTGCCCTGAAGCAGGTACTCAGTTGTGAGCCACTCCAGACAGCGTCACTAATTTTGGGTACCTATACTTGGCCCTGATTTTCAGAGGTTTGGAGCCCTCACAACTCCAGCTAACTTCCATGGGACCTATAGGCACTCAACAGCTTTGAAAATCAGGCCCTAGAAGTCTGAAGTTGGGTATCCAAAATTCGTTAATACCTTGAAAAATGTGGCCCAAAATAACAAACATTTATTTCACAGTAAAAGTCCTCCTAACAATTAACTCAGCTCTGTCCTACAATAAATTCAGTGCTCAGAAAAGCCACCAAGCTTTTCTAAAGATGAAGTCCTTTATTAACCCACAGAACAGGAACAGCAAAGCCAGCAGCAGCGTTCATCTCCTCCATCACCACCAGTATGTCTCAACCCTGACATGGAGGGATCACTAATATAGAAGGATTCAAGATTCCATGGCAAGAAGGGACCATTGTGATCATCTAGTCTGACCTCTTGCATAACATAGAACTTCCCCAATACACTGGATAGTTAAGCCTAGACACTAACTCAGTCCTTAGTCTTTCCATTGAAACTACCAGCTGTGGTGGTGTTTGTGGTCTGTCCCAAATGCCAATTTGCTAAGGAATGGGCTGGTTTATAGTATACAAATAAAAAGAACACAATTAAATCCAGCTGCTGGAAAAGGTAATATTTATTCTATTTGGTTTGCTTCCGGTATTTGAATAACAAATTGCCTGTTTCCCTGCACTTGGGGGGGGGGGGGACGGGAATCCTAACCAATGAGGCTTAGATGCATGCCTTCTCATTCTAAAGACAAAGCTATTTTTTGGCTATAACAGTTGGTGTGTTTGGTGGGGGGAGGGATAGCTCAGTGGTTTGAGCATTGACCTCCTAACCTCTGGGTTGTGAGTTCAATCCCTGAGGGGACCATTATGGGATCTGGGGCAAAAAAAAAAATCTGTCAGGGGACAGTATGTGGTTTTGCTAATGTAGGTGGAGGACTGGACTCAATGACCTTGAAGGTCCTTCCAATTCTATAAGATAGGTATATCTCCATTTATAATGGTGTTACTTATCAGAGTGAGCTGCCTCTCGCTCAAGCATCTTGGCTGTTTTCTGTAAAATGGCAAAACACATACATAAAAAAAAGAGGAGAGAGAAAAAGTGAAACTCCCTTCAAACATGGTTTTCTGAGGACATGATTTAGCTGCAGTCTGGAGGCAAATTCTTGGCCTTAGACGAAGCCCTTAAAATCAACCACTCTGGGCTGTCACTCGGAAGCAGAGGGGACTCACTGGTCCTTCTCATGGGTTCTAAGAACCTACCTGCTGATTCTTTACTTGGAATATGACCCATGACGCTACTGCTACTTTTAGTTATTCATTGTGCAGTAAAGATACAGCAGCTAAGGTAATCTTTTCCAGTGATCAAATGGGTCTTGTGGAAAGCCAGTGCCAGATGAATATCGATATTCGTGTTCTGTGAGAAAAGCCAGCATGTTTTAAGATGGACAATAAGAAGATAACAAACATGCTGGCTGGAGAGGTGAAATGGTTAAAAAAAGTGTTAGCATTCTCCAGTTACAGTCAGTTTGCCAAAGCCACGGTGTTCCTCATTCACCACACCCATCTTTCCAGGACCTTCCGTTACTTTTCGGACATGGGATGTTATGACATACGTTTTAAGAGCAAAGATTTAATTACCGCAAGGAATGCAGTTCCCCAGCTCACGGACCTTGCAAAACAGTTTTGCCCTCAGGGAGTAGGTCTGGTCCTCCTCTTCTCCCCCCAGTTTACGTGCCAGTGATTTGTATGTCCTTTCAAACCCCCAATCTATATCCCTGATACCTTTCCAGGCCATACCTCGATAATCCTTAAATTATGCACTGGGATCTGTTCTCTAGGCTCCAGCACTTTCTAGTGAAAAGCTTTTCTTAGCCCTCCTTGCTTTGTCTCAGTTATTGTGCAGCCTGGGATTGCTCCTCCAATGTTAAATCCAGTCCGAAGCCTCTGCCATCCCGGCACCCAGTGACTGCAAGGTCAACTGACCTGCTCCTATAGCAGAGATCATGCTAGCCCTAGTCTCTGTCATTTCTTTGAGCGGTGGCAATACCTGCTCCTGCCTCATGCCTGCCCCCATGGCCAAGATGAGTTTCTGCTTGTCTTGGCTTTTTCAGCAGTTTTTGTATGGCCCTCAGACCTCTGCCAAAGTCATGTTGCTAGCCTGGTAAGTTTAGATGCCATTAGGTGGGCTGGAGAGGCTTTGGGGGAAAGGCTCATTACATTTAAAAACATCCTCTCCTCTCCAGTGCTGAGCAGGAGACACCACAGTATGAGCGAGGCACCACGGTATCTGACAAGTATTTTCCAGCGCCTCTAGCTATGTAACTCTTCATTAAAAAGTTTTGTGCTAGCGCAATGGCAGCCTACCAGGATGTGGCAACATAATGGTAGATCGAGCTGTTACTCCAAAGTGGCACCATGGTGGGACGAAGCTAGTTTGGTTTTGAGCCTCATGGCATAGCCCTTTCAACTTGGTAGCTCAGTTCCTACCTCAGCCTATTGGGCTTAGGCGTTGCAACTGATATGGCCTCTGATTGGAGGGTTTCAAATCCGTGGGGCAGGGGCTCATTCAGGCCCACGATACAGCCCCTTTGCATGAATCTAGCAGCATGAAGGGGCTGCCCCGCTGATGCGGGGGAATCCTTAGCAGGTGTAGCGCCAGATCAACTGACGTGATGAATTCCCCTTTTGGCCCATTGTAGGGGTGCATTGGGGTTATGCCTGGGGAGAGGAGAAGTTGGCAATCCCCAGCTGGAGTCATAGCCCTTTGGGGGGGCATTACTATCCAGCATTAATTAGAGCGACTCTCAGAGTAGACTATAGGCTGGTTTATTGTATGCAAGGCTTTGAAGCAACTCCCAGCAACCGAGGGTGTGTGGGGAGTGCAGATGTGGCATACAGTCTCTTTTTCCTTCCCCTCCACCAAGTCATGTGCTCAGATGGACTCAGGGATTGGAGCCAGAGAGTTCAACGTACTAAATAAGCGGCACGTTGGGGTGAGTTAAGGACATGCTTTCCAGCCATAATTCTGAGTTTCCTAGCTTTTGTCAACTTAAGCCAGATTCTTAATGTTATTTTAATGCAGTTGTTTTGTGTGTGAATAATATGCTCTTTATGCCAAACCACAAGCCCTGGAACGAATATCTCATAAAAATGCTGCAAGCCCAAAGCTAATAGCTGTTATGCGGCAAATGGGGTGATGGCTAAAAAGTTACAGACTGATTTTATTCCCACTGTGGACATAAAATTAAATGTGACCAGTGGCTGGTGCTGGGTGCAACTGAATGTATGGGATTAGTGATTGAGGAGGAAATACCATATTATTAGCTTTAAACCAGACCATGCTATGGCCCATAATTCAAAGTGTGTATAAAATGTGCCCCAAACCTTAGCTGGAGTACAGGGAATCAGAATTCAGGGGATTTCCATCTGCGTGTCCTTTTAAGGAGGAGTTAAAAAAAACAAACATTCATTTAAAAGAACACTCCACCCACTGATGGGTTAATCTGGCTCATCCTCACCCATCACTGTGCTGCGGGCAATGATTCACTGGAGGGAGAACTCAGGATACCAAAAAGACGGATGGATCCTTTTGCCCGAGGTCAGTGGATTTTGAGCGAGCCACGGAAGTGGTGAAGTCAGGCTCCCCAGCACACTACAGCCCCTGCCAGCTGGACAAGAGGCAGCAGTGGTGTCAGCTCAGGGGCAGGTGCTTGTTTGCCTTCCCAGCCAGCAAACGTTTGTGGAGATGGAAACAGCAGCGAGTCATGAGGAGAGGGGGGAGGAGGGCAAGGGACTGAGGTGAAGGGAAGAAAAAACAGGAATTCAGTGTTCACGTCTGTGTCATGGTCATTCCAGTCTCAGAAATCAAGCCACCGGATGTCAGTGCAGCCTGTGAGAGTGCCAAGATTTCTGACAGGAGCATATAAGATGATTTCCCCTCCACCCCAACATCTGATTTAGAAATCTCAGATCCTGATGGGCAAAACAAAGAGAAAGGCAGCCTGTAGAAAGGGGGATGCTTCTTTAGAAATAAGAAATGAAGTGGGGCTTGTAGACAGTGATTGTGGGTAAACACCTTCAATAGGACTTTTTAGGGTGTACATATGGTAGAGGTAAAACGAGGGCTGAAACTGTCCCCAGTAATGGCATCCGACGAAGTGGGTATTAGCCCACGAAAGCTTATGCTTCAATACTTTAGTTAGTCTTTAAGGTGCCACAGGACTCTGTTATTTCCACAATAATGAATGTAATCCTTAATAGATTTGAGGCACTAGCGGGGTCTTTGACTTTTTGCCTACAAAAGAATCAGCGAGGAGAAAGGATACTCTCAAGAAACATACACTATTGATTATTTGCCTGTAACACAAAAGGGATTCGCTTCTACAGACCAGAAGAATTGATGTGTCATGTGCACTGTTTGTTTTGCTCTAATCAGATTCACACCCCCTACCTCCCACTCTTAATAAAGCTTGTTTTACTACAGCTCCTGTGAGTTTATGCAGTTATTTGTGAATTTCAACCATACCTCTAAAAGAGGTGAAACAACCTTTAACCTCAAGAGAAAGGCAGTGAAGGAAGAGTGTTTGGGACCACTGGGGATTCTATGGACTAAGGAGTCCTCCTGCAGTAATTGCAGCAGAAATACCCAATGATAAGAACCTATTTCAAGAGGCTTAAGAGAAAAGAACCTTTCTGGAAACTCAGCATCTCAGTGCATCCTAGGGCACAGTCTTCCCAAGTTTGGGACTGTTGTAGATAATCTGCAATAGAACATCATGACTAACAATAGTATCCAATAATGTTAATCAGAAAATGGACTCTCTGATTTGTCCTTGCTCCCTTCACAATACTGAGACCATGGGGAAACGGCACTGGCACATCTGGATTCCAAATAACCTCATTTGTTAACTATGTACAAATATGCAGGACCTAGCTACTTAAGTACACTGCTGCTGTGGCAGGGTTCTGATGTCCTCTGCCGCAAAGGACAGGGAGGCCCATTAAATGAGCCCATACTATTAAGACATATCACCCAATTCCCATATACTACAACATTGATCCATATCCCATGGATTTACCTGCATTTTTATATGCAAGTTGAAAAAGAATTTTTTTGCAGACACTTATTATATAGTTTCTAGATGCTGAAGAACTTTGTAAACAAATGTCTTGGTCTGCTGTTTTTTTAGCCACTTAGCTTAAACGCACACACGCACTCTCTCTCTCTCCCTCTCCGCAACAGTTGTAGCTGTTGAAATCAATCTGTCCAAGCCGTGAATGCAGCATTCTGTGATAGTGCCCCTGCATATGTAAGTACAGTACTTTGGAAGCCTATGCACTTTGTCCAGGTGAAGTCTAAGTCTCGCTGCCAAGTCACGTCACTCAGAGGTTAACCTCTATTTCTGCATCAGACCAGTCACCACAGACATTAGAGTAAGTATCACTGTCCTGATCGGCCTTGCACAAAGGAGAAGCAAAATAAATAATTAATTAAATGAAGGTTTAGTTCCCTAAATTAGGCAATGAGTATGCACTTTAGAATTAGGCCCTTAATGTTTAATTCTTCCATTTATTTAAGGGTTTTCTTCAGAAAATAAGTGCTTTCCCTGTAATACACACTGAAGTCAGATTTCTGTGGGGAGTCTTTTTTTTTTTTTAAACGGATTCCAGAGCTTTAATTGGCACGCATGGTACGGGCATCAGGTTCTGTGATTTCGGAACCTATTATGCATCCAGGGATTTCTATGGGCCCCACACATACTTACGGGCTTGCCATTGTGAAAATATTCTTCTGATACATACAAATAGCTCCTACCATGACAGAGGTATTCTCAAGGTGTGCATCTGATAAGAATCTCTTGAGTTTGGTCACTTTTAATATTCTGTGTAGATTTTGTACGTGGTGTGCAGTAAATATTGCCTGGCATTGAGGTTTGTTGCATGGGTTGGTTCCTGAGTTAGAGTTATTATGGCGCGGTGTGCTGTTGCTGGTGAGAATCTGCTTAAGGTTGGCGGGTTGTCTGTGAGTCAGGACTGGCCTGCCTCCCAAGGTCTGTGAAAGTGAGGGATTATGATTATGATCTACAACCCATCCTGAACAATAATCCCTCACTTTCCCTCAGGCCTTGGGAGGCAGGCCAGTCCTGGCTCACAGACAACCCGCCAACCTTAAGCAGATTCTCACCAGCAACAGCACACCGCGCCATAATAACTCCAACTCAGGAACCAATCCATGCAACAAACCTCGATGCCAACTCTGCCCACATATCTACACCAGCAACACCATCACAGGACCTAACCAGATCAACCACACCATCACTGGTTCATTCACCTGCACACCTACCAATGTAATATATGCCATTATATGCCACCAATAATATGCTATGTACATCGGCCAAACCAGACGAAAAAGGATAAATAGACACAAATCAGATATCAGGAATGGCAATATACAAAAACCTTTAGGAGAACACTTCAATCTCCCTGCACACACAATTAAAGATTTAAAGGTCAGTATCTTGCAGCAAAAAAACTTCAAGACCAGACTGCAAAGAGCAACTGCAGAGCTGCAATTCATTTGCAAATTGGATACCATCAATTTGGGATTGAACAGAGATTTTGAATGGCTTGCTAATTACAAAAGCAGCTTCTCCTCTCTCCGTGTTCACACCTCCAATTCAGGTGCTAGAGGAATACCTCACCCTCCCTTATTAGAGATAACAAGCTGGTTCAGCCTGATTGGACTAATCTTGTTATCTCCAACATGGTTCTTGCCTACTTATTTATACCTGCCCCTGGACACTTCCGACGAAATGGGTATTAGCTCACGAAAGCTTATGCTTTAAGGTGCCACAGGACCCTTTGTCACTTCTGCAATTCCAGACTAACATGGCTACCTCTCTGATTCTTGACAGAATATTAATTTCCTCCTGGGTGTTTCTGTGCTGCTCTCACCATAATATCTGGGAGATTCCCAATTGTTCACAATACCCCTGTGACATTATCATCCCCCTTTGACAGCTGGGTAACTGAAGCACTGCCGAAGGCTGTGCTCTATGGCCAACGTAAGAACCACTCGCAACCCAAAGGAAGGCCAAAGCATAGATATTGTGACAAAGTCAAGCAAGGCCTCAAGAAATTCAGTATCCCACTGACAACTGGTGCCCATAATCATTCAGTTTGGAGAAGCCAGGTTAAGACTGGTGCAATCAGTGGGCTTCTTCCTTCTCCATTCTGCCCGGGCACCAGTACAGCAAGACATCGACAGCGCAGGAGACACTGTCTTCCTGCTCTTGGTTCTTGTGCCTGGTGCCACAGCAGTCCTGGCTGTCAGGAAGAGCAAGATCAGGAAAAGTCCGGATTAGCCCCAAACTAGAGGTGCTCACTTGACTCTGCAGAGATGGCACATGCTCAATCTTCTCACATGTAGTAGATGTGAGAGGATGGTGAATGGCTGGTGCAGATTAAATCTTTGGAGAATTTAGGGACCAAATTCTAGTAAGTCGTCTGCTGAGTGTGTGAACTGAGATTTGTTTCAAAGGCCCCTAACTTGGCCAGATGTCATAGAATCAGAAGACGGCACAAGCCTAATGCTAGAGTGAAATTTCATAACTTTGCACCATAGCATTGAAGTGCTAGAGTTTCTGAATGAAATGATTAGACAATAGTTTTTTTTAACATAGGCAAAATTATGTATTTTCCCTTAACCACGTTCTTGGAAACAACGGAACCATTTTAGGGGTTTTTTTGGTTTGTTTTTTAGTTTAAAGTAAAAGTGCTGCTGGAGGCTAACACCAGGCATGGAAAACAGCTAAAGGTTGGCAAAGTTATAAGTATCTGAAAACAGAGTCTTATAACAGGAAATCTTGGGCAATCTTAATAATAGGTGGTGCTGCCAGTTCTTCCTATAACACAGGAATCAATCTTTTCTGCCACTGAAATGTAACCACCTCTGGCATGGAGCTGGCCTGTGGGTTTAATTACAGAAGCAACAGTACACCGAAGTTTAGGGCACAAAATGAAGCTGAATATTATATCTAAGGTAAAGATCAGGCACAGTTAGAGTAGCAGGAAGGGAGCCTCTTCCCATCTTGGCGTGCCTAGGAGGAGTAACCCCACCCTCAGTCCCTCTTGTGTCTAACGGCAAAGGTAGTGAGGCAAAGGGGAACACATTGCTCATTATGAAGCAGAAGTGAAGAGTGCTGGGTCACCTAAGCCATTCAACCCGACACCAGCAAAATGATTTTTGAACAACTGGAGCACAGTGGAATTGCCTGTGTCTTTGGGGCTTCTTTAAGAAGTTTGCAATTCAAAGGACAGGATAAGATAGGAAAGAGCTAAATGCACAATCCAGTTAAATCTCTATCTACAAAAGGGTCATGACAGCCTGGGAAATTTATTTTATTGGGGCTTATGAGGCCTAAGGCAGAAAAAACTGTTGTGCCTATTCAAGGGAATAGATAAATATTGTTTAACATTTCCGAGAAGGTGAGTTCATAAATTAACATCCCCGATTGTCGACTGGCTTGTTCGTTAACTTAATATTCAGTAAAGGGAGCAATTACCATGGCAACATTCACATCTTATGACACCTTGTGCTTCCTTGACTGCGTAATCTGCACAACACACACACTGTGAACTTTGGTATTTGTGATAAAATTAAAGAGAAAGTATATCTCATGATTGACACATTTGTCTGCTTTTTTTTTTATTGCTCCTTTTAAAAAAATAAAAATGTCCTCCCCTCTACCCTTCTTCAAATTGTTTTCTCTCCATCCCACTGAAATGTTGAAAACAGCTCATGCCTCCCCCGGATCTTCAGATATATGTTCCTGACAGTAATCCTACGCTATGCAAATGTAAACTGCAAAGTGCAGGATTTTTTTTAAAAAAAATTAAGTACATCCAGTGGAGTATAAATTGTGAGTAAAAGCGCTAAGGGGAATAAAAAATATCTTCCAGTGCCTGCATAATTATAGTTCTGTTGAACAAAGCCGTACATCTTTTTGGTTTGGAGTTAACCTTAAATCTCCAGACACACGTGCCAACCAGACCCACTTTATTTAGGAGGAACAGTCCTTATATTTTTAATTTCTCTCTGTTTTTTAAATCTGTCTTTCACCCTGAAAAAACTTGATAAAGGTCCAATGTGTTTCAATGGAATTAATTGATTATCCCAATTTTTCTCACGGATTGACCCTAATTATAGCTTTAAAAAAGTTTATATTCAAGATAGAGGGCACAATCAATTAACCTCCTTGCACCAGATATCTTTGACTCTTATCCATTAAGGCAATGTGGGATGGACCCGGCTCCCCCCAAAAAACTCTTGGATCCTTCTGTTGTGCTGCAGCTTCTTACAGGATGAATGTGAGCCTTCGACTACTTTAAAGCCTATGTGAAAGGTCCATTTTAGAGTGCTCTCACTTCCTACTGATGTCAATGGCAGCTGAACATGGTTAGCACCTTGCAGGATCACCGTTATCTGTATTTGGAGTTAGTGGCATGCCCTGATGCTTCAACAGGAGCAAAAGATGCAGCGGAGGCTCTTTTGATAGTGGCCTTTCACTCTCACGAGGTAGCAACAATCTTTAGTAAGGAGACCCCCGCCCATGCAGACTGCGTGGAGTGAAGACAGCTTACACAGCTTTTCATAGCTAAGGAATCTCCCTGTGCTGACTGGATGTTCTGGACCAGAACCACAAGCACTGAGTGGTGGGACTGCATTGTCAGATTGAACTGGGATGACTAGCAGCCATCTGGATTAAGGTACAAGATAACTAAGATACAGCTTAGGGCCTCGCAACATGAGGGGCCTCTATAAAAAAAAACCTGACTCCGTTTAAAATTTTATCAAAATCGGTTGATAAATAAAGGAGATCTGTGAAAAAAGATTCTCTATACAGACATTTTTTTCATTCAAATATGGACAAAAATATATACATCTGGCTACTCATACCCTTACCTGACCCTTCACCAATTGTTCGTTATTGACAGGTGGGAGGCCAGGGCTGAGAAAATAATAATTGTACTTATAAAAATTAGTGTCTCTAGGAGTAAGTCTGCTATCGGTCTCCTCAGGCAGCATTTTGTTGGCCAGCTGCTACTGGTAAAATTCTGACCAGGCCTTCATAACGTATTGAAATAAATAAATCTCACTGCCGATAAAAGTCAGGAAAATTGTGAGGTTGGAGACAGCAGTGGTCGTGAAGCAATCCTGCCAAGCTCATACTCGTATGTTAGTGTGTTTTCTTCTTTTGATTTGTACATATATACAATAGTGTATTTTAATGAGCACACAGCTTTCTGCTTCATGCACTATCCATACTTCACACGATTGAGTTTGCAGGTGATTGTCTTATGGATTTGGGTCGAGTGGATCTTGAGGAGGATAAATTTGTGTTGGCTTCCCTCCGTCAGTTTCTGGAAACTTTACAGTAAATATCAGAGGGCGGATGAAAGGATAGAGGGTTTTGAGAGAATCTGAACATTCTGCGTACTTGGTGAGGAAAGTTATTTCAAACTATGTGCATATATGATTTATAGGCTATTAAAGCATATACTATTCATATTTTCTTGAATATAGGTTAGTTTTTGTCACTCTCAATGTCTGTCTAGAGATTACCATTCTCTTTTGCGCGTATAGCTTGTCGTCACTCTGTGTCTGAAGTGTTTACTCAAGATTAATTAGTCGTCCTGGGGGAGACGGAGGATAGAGAAGTGAACGCAAAGAGACGTCTGCCTAGAAAAAAAGGCTGGGATTTTCTGCTCGGCGGGTCTGGAGCGCACAAGATAATATTTTATTATAGGTAGTATACTATGTTAAAAATCTTATATAGACATATAAATACCATATCATATGCATAATACATTGCATTTTTATACTATGGCAAAAGAAAAAACCAACAATTCATTGTTTTGTAGCAAAAATTAAATTGGAATAAACATTTGTAAATAGTCTGGATAATTTTGGTAGGGAAATACAAAGTTTAATGAAACTTTTTTCATATGAAAAGGATAATTTTCCTTTTTAATGGTGTAAAGAATTCTATATCCTCTCTCATTTTCCTGTGAGAGCACAGACAAAATAGAACTAACTTTCACAGAAGTATCCTGGTAAAACATGGTTTTTGGCATATATCAGCAGTTCTCAAACTGTGGGTCGGGACCCCAAAACACGACCATGTTTTAATGGTGTTGGCAGGGCTGCTAAAGTTGTTGGGGCTCAGGGCTGAAGCCCAAGTCTAAGCCCCACCACCCAGGGCAGAAGCCCTCAAGTTTCAGCACTTCCCCAGGGTGCGGGGCTCAGACTTCGGTTCCTCTTCCTGGGGTCTTGTAGTAATTATTGTTGTCAGAAGGGGGTTGTGGTGCAATGACGTTTGAGAAACCCTGGCATGTTTAAATAAAAATATTATTTGTTGTTGTATAGATATATAAATATCAATATTTATAATATTTTTTTTTACTGGTTTCAATAAAATCTTTCTGCTACTAATTTTAGTACCAATAGTAGGTAATTCAGCATAACCTTCTATAAAACCAAAACAATTTATTGGAAAAATACAACTTGCATACAATTTTCTGATGGTTTACTTATTACCTGGTATAAGTCATATCAACATACCTAAAAGTTGAGCTTTAAGCTTGTACATTATCCACATCCTATTATCTTCTATTGCCATTTTATATCCTCTAAGGGCAGGTCTACATTATGGCAGGGATTGACGCTGTGAGATCGGTCTATCGGGGGGGTGGGTCGATTTCGACTAAACTAGATGCGATAAATCGACCCCTGAGCGCTGTCCCATTGACTCCTGTACTCCACCACTGCGAGAGGGACAGGTGGAGTTGACAGGGGAGTGGCAGTAGTCGACTCAGCGCCGTGAAGACAACACAATAAGTCGATCTAGGTATGTCGACTTCAGCTACGCTATTCTCATAGCTGAAGTTGTGCATCTTAGATCGATCCCACCACCCCCCATAGTCCAGGGCTAAGAGTCTCATTGCGTATTCGGAAAAGGAATTCCACAATTTAGATGCCCCAACAGAGAAGAAACACTTCCTGAGAACGCTTCTAGTAAATTGTATTAATCACTGTATTTTTGATGTTGTATTGTTTACTTCTACTTTACTGACATGCAATTAGTTCAAAGAATTTATCTAAAATTGATTTGTCACAATGTCATCATTACAGAGAAGGCTGCTGAAAATGAAGATTATTCTATTTTTACAACTTTGCCTTTGTATATATGCAAATAAACTTGAATGTTTACATATTCAATGTCCTTTCTGTGCCAATACTACATTCATTTTTTACAGTATGGGGTCCTCTTAGATTTGACATAGCCCTGGGCCTCAAAATGTCATAATCCGGCCCTGCCAGCAGCAGGCTCAGAACGTCTGAATGAGAAAGCTCCAGTAAGGTGGTCTAAGTAAGGAGCTTGCCCTAGCCTTTCCATGCCGGAATACCCAGATGAGACTGTCTGTTCTAGTCCAGAAGTGTGTTGCTGTTACCATCTGGAAGCTGGCCACCCTGGACTTTTATAGATCGGTGGCTGAGCAGTTTGCTGTCAGGAAGTGAACAGTCGGTGCTGGGGTGATGGAGGTTTGCAAGGCAATTATGGCTTTGGTTTACCCACAGGTGGTTAAGATTGGAAAGGTCTCTGAAACAGAAGGCTTTCACTGAATGGACTTCCCAAATTGTACCTATTAGCTCCCCCACAACATGCACATGATTAAGTAAATTGGAAAGGATGGTACTTCATTGTTCAGGAGGCCTTGGTCAACTACAGAGGGAGGTTCATGACCAACTTTATGGGACAACAAGCAGAATGCAGGATGCCACGGCTGTAGGGTAAGTTAACTGGCCATGGACCATATGCAGAGACCATAGCTAGTGAGAGACAGTTCAGTCCTGCCATGCACAGAATTCACAGACAACAGTTATGATTAGCAGTTGGTTACTGTTATGTTTTGGCAGAAAAAGGGAAAAGTCTGTCTCACCTTTTACAGTCTGAAGTAAACAACCCCACTGCACATGTGCAAACTTGAAAATAAGCCTGTCTCTAGGCAGAGAGGGGAGTTCAATTCCCCTCAGACATTGGATGACAACAGACAGGGAACCCCCTGCTTTGTTCTTGCTACTAGGACCCCTTCAAATCATAGAGACAGTATTAAATTAAACCATACATATACACAATAAAACCTCCATTTAACGGACTAATTCGGGCGAGGGGGTGTCCGTTAAATCAAAAAGTCCGTTATTTAATAAAAAAAAAAACCCCGAGCTGTCGGAGCAGTAGCCCGACCACCACAGGGTCAGGGCGGCAGCTTCGCAGCTCGCCTGCTACTGGGACCCGGGCGGCAGCCAGCTCGCCCGCTGTCGGGACCCGGGCGGGAGCCGGCAGCCAGCCCGCCAGCCCGCCCGCTGCTGGGACTCGGGTGGGACCTGGCAGCCCACCCGCTGGCGGGACTCGGGCGGGACCCGGGAGCCAGCAGCCAGCCCGCCCGCCCAGCCTTCCCCTCAGTGTCCAGGGTGGATTACGAGTGAGACCACTGCCCTGGCAGGACAAACCTTTGTTTTGACTGGTGCCTTACCCTTCTTTAATATCAGGGAAAGGTGGTTATAGGACCACAGGCACAAGAGCACAGGCTCTGTGTGGTGGCCAGGAAACTTATCTACAAGTGACCTCTGTGGTCAACTATGTAATCAGTGGGATAGATGGGTGGGAAAGAGACTCAGGGAGTCTTCCCAAACCCACTGTAGCAAAGCAAAGACTCACTGGCATGACACCTCCTGATGGTCATCTGGGAATTAGCTCTTTTCCAGCATACAGAATGCCCTCTGCAGGCCAGTGTCTCGCCTGCTGCTGGTCCCGTGTCCCTCTCAGATCCCGGTGCCTCTTTACCTTGAGGTTCTGTCCCCAGTAGTAACCCACAGTTTGGGTCTTCCCTCCCACAGAAACCCCAAATCTTCTATCCCCACTTTGCTTCAGTGGCGCTCCCTAGGGCAGACTGCAGTCTATAAATAACTTAGCACTGGCAAGGGGGGTTGGACCAGCTGCCTCTGCCTACCCCCAGAATACACCAGTACCTTCTTTAGGCCTTGCACAAGGCCTGCAGCCTGGGGAGTTACTAGGCTGGAGCTCCCCAACTCCTCTTGCCTTTCCCCAGCACTACTCAGCCTCAGGCATCCTTGCACCCAGGTAGCCAGGTCCTTCTCTCTCCAGAGCTAGAGAGAGACTCCCCCTAGCTCCTGGCCCAGCCCTCTTATAAGGGCCAACTGGGCCCTGATTGAAACTGGCCACAGCTACGGCTGCTTCCCCACTCAGCCTAGCTTGGCTGCTTTTAATCCCTGTATATCAGAGAGGGGCATCTGCCCCACTACACTCACCAATAAGAATAAAGATGAGTTGCCTTAAAGAGACTTCATATAGCTAGTAAAAGACGACTCCCAGCATCTAGGTGATGCTGTGGAGCAAATACTGCAGTTTCCAAAGTGGCGGCTTGTCAGGAGCATTTAAAACAGCTACAGGAAGGAAAGGCTGCTTTGCCGGCCAATGCTATTGCTGATAAGAAATTGAGAAGCTGACAGAACAGAACCACTGCCTAGAACAGAGGCATACTGCAGCACAGGCTACCATTGTTGTAATGTTTGACACACAGGCACATGGTACCATGGTTGTTAATGCTGGATGTAGGCCAGAAATATCATTGTTGCAACAGCGACTACAGGTAGCCCAAGCTGCTGTTAATGCGGTACATGCTCATTGTCCTCTTATGTTGCCCTCAGGATCAGGGGATGAGAACCCTTATGACAACAATAATAATGATGATTTGTACTCTTGGTAGCATGATCAGATGATGGACAGTGAGTCATAGATCCGTTGCTGCTTGTGGCTTGCTCCTTACACTCCTTTAAAATAACAATTGGCCTTGTCTGATCCTGGAAGAGGTAACTTTGCCATGGCCCCAGTAACCATAAGCTGAATGGAGGTCGGACATTGGGAGGGAAAGAATGCCAAGACCGACGTAATGTCCCAAACCCTTACTAAAGTGTGCTCTGAGGAGATCAGGGCTATAAAGAAAGACCTTGGACCTTGCACGGAGGAAACAGCTGCCTCCTGGATTTTGGGTAAAGAGGTGAGAAGCGATACCATAGGTGATACATCACTGAACGAAGCCAGATGGATTAAATGGCAGCCTGGCGACTGACAGCAGCAGCAAAATCTGTATTACGGGCGCGGGTGGGCCGGTGATGGAATGGGCTGAAGTGGGTTACACGTTTCAGCTGCCCAATTTAGCGGAATATGATGTGAGTACTTGAGTAACCGGAGTAGTCATGGGACCCAGGGGGGAAGTCAAAGCAAAATACAGATAGATCCACCAGATGCTATTAAGTGTAAGAAAATCTCTAGGCTACACACCAGCTCTGCCCCAGACTTTGGGTCCCACTACACACTGTACCTGGTCAAGGAAAAAAAGAAGAGAGGGATCATAAAAGGAATAATCACCTCTCCAGGCCCATGATGGTGTATTCTTGGTGGTAGTGGAATACTTGCTAACATTCCCATTTTTGAATGTAAATCCTCTCAGTACAACTCCTATCTCAATCCCAATTAGGTTAAAGCTCACAGCTGATATTCCAGATTTCACTGAATATCTGATAAAAGTCTGTCATCATGTTATCAGGCAGGATCATATGCAAAAGGTTCTAGTTAATCCTGTTCACAGCCTGAAGAGAGTAGAATTGTTTCTGCAAAATGTGTCAGAGGCAAGCATTAAACCTGAGTGTAACAAGTACATAATGCCACTTCTGACAGGGTGGGACAGTTGGTGGAGATACCAATAAAGCCTAATCACTGAGGGAGATGGGTTAGGAACTGTGGGCAACATTTGAGTTATAACTCAGGTTAACTTTGCAGTGAAGATAAGCCCTCAGACTTACTGGTTCCTCACAGCCTTGACAAATATAAAGATTTTAAATGTTTTTATTCTTGACTTTTTGATTAGCTTCCTCTCCCCCCACCCCTTTAACTTTAGTGTCACTGTACTAAATTTTGATACCTTTCCTTCCCCAAGGATGTTGCATTTAATTACACTGTGGTCACTGTTGCTTAATGACTCATCTATAATTACTTCTTGAACCAATTCCTGCATTTTGCTTAATTTTAAGCTGAAAATAGTCTCTCCTGTTGTGTGCTCTAGAACTAGCTGTTCCAAAAAGCAATTATTCAAGGTGTCAAGAAAAACCTTGCTGGTTGTGACATTTGACCAGATAATATGCAGGTAGTTGAAGTCCTTCATTATTATAATTTTTGCTGCCTCTTTGCTCTCCCAGTATTATGCTCTTAATAGCCTTTTCTTGATCTAGAGGTGGATATTATTACTGCTGTCCTATTAACCCAACTATAGAGAACTGTTTTCAGACAAATAATAGCAGAAGAGTTGTGAACTCCTAACTGTCCTACTTTATATTACATTGATTAAGTATGAATTTAAAAGCCAAATTGGGACCATTGCTAAGTAAGGACATTTTATTTTCACTTAATAAATAAACCAAGAAAATTAAATGTGGAAAATTTTTCAGGTAATGTTATGCACATAGAGTAAAAATAAAACAAAAAGTCCAGAAATGCAGAAGGTAAATTTCCATCAGCATAAGTCAGTCAAGTCGCACAGACTGTTCAACATAAATAGACTGCATAATAGTGTGTATGCAGGTAATCCCAAAAGAGAGTGCTCAGATGCTACTGACAAAATCTGAGGTTTTCAGCATCACATTTAATAAGAGGAATAGGAACAAAAAATACTGCATATTTTTAATATGGTAGAGTTAAAGATAAGTAGGGAAACTTAATTTTTTTCACTTCCTCATTCCTTTACATTTTAACCATGTAACTGTGCATCTTTAACATCTAGCTATATTTCTCCGAACGTCTCTATAAAAAGACCAGATTTTTATATGTATTTGTGCATGTATAACTTTTTTATATATAGTATATACACACATACAGTGTATACTATTTATATATTAAAGGTTAAACAAATATTGTATCATGGTGCTGACGTTACCACAATATTCTCTATATTTAGAATGTACACCACCTAGATACAATATTTATGCAAAATCCCAGTAAATGTTTACTTTTTAATACACCTACTATCTATACAATTCTGAACCTGGAGACCATGGCTAGCTACAACAGGATTTATATGAAGAAGATGCTCTTTTTCTTTTGCATGGTTTTATTTTATTTTAAGCTACAGCAGATGCATCATTTGACGGGCAAAGAAATATGTGGCTTAGTTTCTTCATTGCTATAGTGGCATTTAGTGTGTCGAGGTTCAAAATGTAATCTTGTCTTTACAGCTAGGGTCTGAAAAAGAAAAAAGTCACTTAAGGGACAGACTACAACTTACTTCTTTGGTGAAATTAAATCAATTGATTTCCATCTGTCACTTGAACAGAACAAACAGTGCATTGCAGTTAAAAATAGATTGGCTTACTTTGGAGACTATTATATAAAATCTTTGCTGTTTACGGTCTGTATATTGTACTGCACTATTCTTATTAGTGTTACTAATAGTACAAATTGAATATTCACTATGCTCACATAGACCTATTTTGACAAAAAACTTGAAAAGACATTGCATTTTACTACCTCCTATTATTAGCATTACAGAGAAGTTGGTGACTGAAGGCTCACTCAGGCCATGATTGAGGAAAACATCCCTCTTCTGCACAGCACTTATGCATGTGGTCAATTTCCAGTGGAGGCAACGGTGTGGGTGCAAGCCTATGTGCTTTCCCAAATTAAGGCCTTAGACAGGTAGACAGCTGGGTAGACAATTTTACCTTCTAGTTCCACGGTTTTTAATCCACGCATTAAAGTGATTGTTGCAACTATAGAGTTTTTTTAATACAACTACAAATGTAAGTGTTATGTGCTGGGAGTTTTACACTAATTAAACTATGTATACACCCTACTGCTGTCATTACACGTAGGCATACATCTCATACTAGTGAGATACATTTTTTTGCATACACATATTATGATGGGCCAGATTTACTGGTACCTGCCAGTTATTTATCTCACTCCAGTAAGGCAAAGCATGTATGAACCTAGCTTCAGTGGCTGGCTAAACTACTTGGAGTCACTGGAGCAGCACAAAGCAGCTGGTGCACGGCAGTCAATCTGGCCCATTATACAGTATTATGTATATATCTTTCGCAGGATGCTTTCTTGCATTAACACTTGCACCTGTGCTGTAGCAGAGAGTACAGTAAAACACATTGCTTCACACTGTCTCACATTTCACAACCTGCATTTATAGCACAACACGCCAATGCACACATTAGAGAGTTTGTGTATTTAACCCAAATGCCAGATTTCCCGCCATCGATGTAACCTGATGCCTTGCAACAGCTTTGCAAGGATATGTGAAGTTGAGAGACTTTTCAAGATGATTTGCAGTCTCACGTTCTACTTCATGGAACCTCACACCACCGATTAACAGGATATGACAACCATGGAAAGACACGAGCATGTGCCTTGGATCAGCATGGAGAGAGAGCTCAATCCTGATAGGTAGTTTGGAAGAGTCTCAGTGCAAATTCAAAAGAGAAAGGCAGAGGAAAAGCAGAAATGTTCTGAACAATCATTTAAGAGCCTGTGCCATCACTGGTCAATTTTCATGGCTTTGGCATGCATTGACGTCAGTGCCACTGGTGTTACTCATGTCCAGAACAGAAGCCTCTTGCCAGCAGGCTGAACATTGACATGACAAAGATCAAAAGATCAACATTTTTTCTTTTGGCCTGCAGCCACTGCTAGGTCATAAGGGAGGAGTGTAAAGGTGAGAGAAAAGATGCGACTCAAACTGGAGCAAACAGCTGACAATGTAACCCTCAAAGGTGAGACAATGGGTGAGATGGAGACACAGTAAAATGGGTTCCATTTCCCAGGAGTTTACAGACAAACTACTGAAGCTTCACATTTGGGTTGCAATTAGCAGATGTGTGGCCATCTCACAGTAATGTTTAAAGGAATAAGAGTACTGTACATACCTGCTTATAGTACTTACTTCCAGCTGCACAGAGAAATTAGGTGTAAGGGCATCAGTCATTCACCTGGCAGCGCCCCCGTCTGGTCGTCTGGGAATTATCTCTTTTTGACCCTGGAGCGCCCTCTGCCGGCTGACATCCGCTTCTCCACACTGGCCCCGTGTCCCTCCCGGACCCTGGAGCCCCTTACTGAGGGTGCTGCACCCCTGCAGTACCCCCCTGGTCTTAGGGTCTCCCCTCCCTGGGGAACCCAACACCCACTATCCCCAACTTGCCTCAGATACGGCCACTGCCAGTCACCACTGCCTCAGTCTCTCTGAGGCTGACTGCAGTCTCATGGCTACCCATCACCGGCAAGAAGAGGTTGGCCTGCTGCTCTGATCAGCCCAGGGGCCGCCCCCTGGCAACCCCCAGTACCCCGTGGGTCGGGCCTTCCCTAGGCTCAGCAAGCTGGGGCCCTCTCCCTAGAGCTAGTCGCTCCCTGGCTCCCAGCTGCCTCACCCACGCCCTGTCCCAGTCCAGGTACTTTGATAAAGGCTCCCTGCAGCCAGGCCTTGTCTCCCTCTGCTTGCAGAGGAGACTGCCCCCTTGCAATCCCCAGTACCCCGTGGGTTGGACCTTCCCTAGGCTCAGCAAGCTGGGGCCCTCTCCCTAGAGCTTAGGCTCCCTGGCTCCCAGCTGCCTCACCCACGCCCTGTCCCAGTCCAGGTACTTTGCAGCCAGGCCCTGTCTCCTGCTGCCTCCAGAGTAAACCCACTCTCCCTTTCTCTCCTGCCTCCCAGGCTTTTATACAGCCTGGAATGTTTGGGGCGTGGCCACACAGCTGAACCTGCTTTCCACTCAAGCCTGCTAGCAGGCTCCCAGCCACAAACCCTCTTTCCAGGGCTATTCCAGCCCTGGCCGGCAGGGAGCGGGGAGCACCCCGCTACATTAGGGATGAGATTTTTCAAAGCCACCTAGGGGATTTAGTCACAGAACTTCCATTGACAGTCATGTGAGTTCTATGGCCCATATCTACTAGTCAGCCTTGAAACTCTCAGTCTATTTCTTTACTACACAAGAGAACAAAACTATGCTAAAAGAATATTAAGGTAGAAAAGTCAAGCACTTAAAATTTAGAAAAGGCCACAGCATCTCCCCACAGCTCCCAGTCTCCATGCCCAGTTAGTCTCAGTCACTCTGCCCAACTTCAAGTCTCAGTTTCCCACCATCCTCCAGACCCAGTTTTCCCTTCACCCCCTGACTCCTTGTCCCAATCCAATTCCCTTCCCTCCAGTCCTCTCTGCATTCAGTGAAGGTAGCTTCCTCCTCCATACGGTCTAGGCACCAGTAAGGGCATGGAGAGTCAGGATCCCTGCTCTCAGTTATGGTGACCAGATCCAGACCCAGAACAAGCTGAGCCGAGCTGCCCTCTCCCGAGTGCTGGGCTGGCTCCGGTGCCCAGCGACTGCCTCCTCCACACAATGCTGGGCCGAGCCACTGGCCCAAACCCCCTGCCAGCTCCAGAGCAGCCCCTGAGGCATGGCGGGCTCAAGCTAGGGGCTGCCAGCTTGAGCTGAGTGTCAGCCAGCTTCAGCTAGAGAGAGAGAGCAGGATATCAGAGCTCAACATGGGCGGGGCCTGCCCTGGCCTAGAATACCTGCTGCCCATGTATACAAGAATTATGAATCATATTTCTAAAGGAAAATAAATCTTGTATTTAGTTGTACTCTACACCTGGGTATTTAGGCAGCAAAGATTTTGCAACACAGGTCCTGTATTAAAGGCTAGAATTAAATTGCCCATTATTTCTGTTTTTTAAAGCATATGACCCAAAGCCCACAAGCGTAGAAGAACTTTTTGAGCTAATGGGGATAAACCAAGTTCAAACTTTGCCAGACTACTGCACATTTTCCAAACCAATTGTAACCCATTACAGTCTCTCCTGCATATATTGCTACTGGCCAACATTTTCAAACTTGGGTGCCTAAATCCATATTTGACACCTATATCGGAGTGTACTGATTTCCAAAGGTGCTGATACTTACAGATCCCACAGCAGACAATACTAGGTGTGTGTACTCAGCACCTTTGAAAGTAAGGTCACTTTGATGTGGGTGCCTAACTGTGCATTTCGATATCTAACTCATTTGACAGCTTTAATCTCTGTCAGCAACTATGATGGGGATAGTCTGGCCTAGTGGCTGGAGTCAGGGGTCAGAGCCAGAATGATGAATCTAGAAGTGGGTTAGAGTGAGAGCACAGCTGGAGCAGGGCCAGGACTGCAGCAAGAGCAAGGCTGGAGCAGGCTAAGGCTTGGGGAGGAGAGAGATGCAAGCACTGGAGTGACACTGAGCAAACTAAGCAGCTGGTCCTCCTGTGGGGTTTATATACCTGCTCTAAGAGTCACCAGACCAGTTCCTGGCTTATGGATTGGCTGGAAAGTGTTAGGAAATGTAAGTGTTGGTGTCACTACCAACTTCCCCAATATTAGAATTTCTTCTTAACAGTAATATGTAACATTGTCAAATGCTGTTATTAATGAGGGTTCCACAGAAAGGGATACATTATCTAGGTCTTCAAACAACCCCTAACCTCATCACCAGACGCAAGCTCTCCACAGAGCAGGCACACCAACTCAAAGCAGCACCAGACCCTGCCAGAACACCGCATGCAAAACCTGCAGACACATCTCCACTGCTACAATGATCAACCCCCCCCACAACAAGATCTCTGAGTCCTACATATGCCTGTCACAACATGTGATATACCTCATCAAGTTCACTAAATACCCCAATAGCAACAATGTGGGTGATACCAGACAATCATTATGCTCTTGAATGAACTCACAAGAAAAAAAATGTTAGGACAAAAAGACCATACCAACCCTGGATGAACATTTTCCATAAAGCAATCACTCCATGTCTGATCTCTCAGTCCTTGTCCGCACAGGAAACCTGCACAACACCTTCAAAAGACATGCCTGATGCTTAAATTCATACATTTGCTAGACATTTAAAACATGGTCTTCTAAAGACATTGGATTTATAGCTTATTAAACAATATGTAACCTACTAACCTCCCGTTTTTTGTCCTATGACAGAAGAAGTGTTAAGAGCCTGTAACGGGGTCAGCACCTACCTCTCATGCAGGCCCCCTTTTCTCTGGCTGATAGTGGCTGCAAACACATTTTTTCACAGGGAGGGAGGGGTCACTCACCTCTCACGGATGGCCCCCTTTCCTCTCGGTTAGGTGTGAGCCTGCTTTTCTTTATTAGTCTTACATCAGGGTGGCACCTGCCTCTTGTAAGCACCCCAGCCACTGGTTCTCTTGGCCAGTCTTCAGCAGCTCAGCCCTTCAACCAAGCTGCACGCACTGTCTCAGGGTATACAGTCCAGAGTCCTTAGCATGGTCCTGGTATGGGGCCATAGCTCTTAGCTTCTCCCCAGAGGCACTGTCTTCTTCAGACACCTCGCTGGGTCCCATCTGGGTACCCTCAACTGGTGTCCTTTCCAGCAGCCCTCCCTGGGCTCAGACTGCTTCCAGACCAGGAGGGCCCATCCCAGTACCCTCATCTGGTTTGGCCAGATTTTATGCTCAGTCCCCTGGGCTCAGCCTTCTCACACTCACTTCCGATGGCTCTGGTGCTATTCTAGCTAGCTAGCCAGGAATCCATTCTTTGGCACCCTCCCCTGGGCTCAGTTCTGCCTGGTGAGCTCTCTGCAGCAAGCTATCCACAGTCCTACTGTTCCTCTGGCCAGCCAGGCACCCCGTCCTCCCTTGTCAAGCTCTACACAGTGACTGAAGGGGATGCTGCTTGCTTTTTATCTGCCCCCCCTTGTTGGTCACTCCAGCAGCTTCTCTGATTGGCTGCTCTTCTGCAGCCACTCTAGGCTGCCTGGAGGACTTCTCACTGCTCTATTCTGGGACAGGGTGATGCAGGGCTGCGAGGCCTCCAGCAGGGTGCCTCTGGACCTCGTCCACCCTGCCATTGGCCACTTCACCTTGAATGGTCCCTTAGATATATGTTAACTTCTTATGCTAAACAATCTGTTCCACATTGTAATTAGCTGCGACACTCTTGGGGCTTGTCTTAACGCACGGTGCTACAGTGGATTTTTCACACCCCAGTAATATAATTATAATATAGGCCTGTAGTGTAGACCTGGCCTGAGTAAGCCCTGGTCTAACACTACACAGTTAGGTCGACATAAGGCAGCTTATGTTGACCCAACTATGTCAGTGTACACATTATAGCTGATGTAAGTGCCCTACTACACTAACATAACAACTCCACTTCTATGAGAGGCATAGGGCGTATGTTGGTGTAGTTAGGAGGACACAGTATCAATATAGACACTGTGTTATTTACCTTGTCTGTTGGCTGACTTGTTAATTTTATGGCTCCACTGGAGCCAAGAAATTGACAAGAAAGCCCAGCTCCCCATCCGGGCTGCTGCCCGGCGGTTTCCGCTCTAAGCTGAGCTATCATCCAGGCTCCCCACTTCCTTTTGAGAATCCTGCTGCCCCCTGAGGTCCTGGCTCTCTGCTCACAGTAGGGAGCCCAGCTGCACTGAAGCTCCCAGCTTGGAGCCTGGCTGCCCCCCTGGGCACTCAGTTCCCCGCCAGCTGACCAGACTCCAGGCACGGATCTTTCTGCCAGAGGCAGCAGGCCTTGGGTGACTTCCCCACCTATTCCTGGCTGAGAGGGGGAAAGCGAGAAGCCTGGGAGGCAGCTGGGCTCTGGGTGGAGAGCTTCACAGAGCTGAGAGCCCTGACTCTCAACCCCTCACACTGCCTCTCTTCAGTCAGCGGAAGCACTCGTGGTGAGAACACGCACCATCCATAGAAGGAGAGTAGCATGGACATCAGCCACCACAGTAATTACTAAATAACATAGGTTGATTTATGACTATAGTATAGACTTGCCCTTAGTTTCCTAGACCTGAAGAAGAGCTCTCTGTAGCTTAAAAGCTTGTCTCTCTCACCAACGGAAGTAGGTCCAATAAAAGATATTACCTCGCCTATCTCGTCTCTCTAAGATCCTGGGACCAACATGGCTAAAACAACACCGCAAATAGGCAGGAGTAGGTCACGGGTGTGGTGGAGTTTTAACTCAGATTTTCCCTGTTTTTGAAATTTAAGGGAACACTGTGAAAGTTTTAAGAGTTAATTTTTTTACCATGGTAATCCTAAAACTGTATTTTAAATAACCAACCACCACACCCCAAAATTCTCTATTTAACCCCTCCCCCAAAATCTAACTCTGGCAATGTTTCTTACCATACTGTACGTATACCAGTTTGTTGATAGTAAATCACATTGCAACTTGCATGTCATGTTCTGCAGCTAAATCCAGAATGGACACACTAAAGAACAGTTACTTACCTCGTAACGTTTGTTCTTCGAGATGTGTTGCTCATGTCCATTCCCATATGTGTGTGCGCGCCGCGCATGCACGATTCCGGAAAGCTTTCTCCCTAGCGGTACCCGTAGGGTCGGCAGGGGCGACCCCTGGAGTGGCGCCGATATGGCAATGTATATATGCCCCTGCCGACCCACCCCCCGCTCAGTTCCTTCTTGCCGGTACTCCGACAGAGGGGAGGCGGGAGGGATTCGGAATGGACATGAGCAACACATCTCGAAGAACAAACGTTACGAGGTAAGTAACTGTTCTTTCTTCTTCGAGTGCTTGCTCATGTCCATTCCCATATGTGACTTACGAGCAGTTATCTGGGAGGAGGGAGAGGAGTACCTTGAGTTCCTACTGACAGGACCGCTTGACCCACAGCGGCGTCCTCCCTCGACTGCTGCACGATGGCGTAGTGCGAAGTAAAGGTGTGTACCGATGACCACGTCGCTGCTCTACAGATGTCTACGACGGGAATGTGCGCTAGGAATGCTGTGGATGCTGCCTGGGCCCTGGTCGAATGCGCTGTCAACGCTGGGGGAGTAGCATTGGAAAGGTTATAGCAAAGCTTAATGCAAGACGTAATCCAAGCTGAGAGGCGCTGGGTGGAAATTGGTGATCCTTTCATCCTTTCTGCCACTGAAATAAAAAGCTGTGGAGATTTACGAAAAGGCTTAGTTCTTTCTATATAAAATGCTAAAGCTCTTTTTACATCTAAGTAATGAAGCATTCTTTCCCTATTATTGGAGTGGGGTCTGGGGAAGAATACTGGTAAAAATAAATCCTGGTTTAAATGAAATGGGGAGACCACCTTGGGGAGAAAAGCCGGATGCGGGCGTAACTGAACCTTATCCTTATGGAAGACAGTGTAGGGTGGCTCTGAAGTTAGTGCCCTAAGCTCAGACACCCTACGGGCGGAAGTAATCGCTACCAGGAAGGCGGTCTTCCAAGAAAGATAAGACAGTGGGCAAGAGGCCATAGGTTCGAAGGGAGGCCTCATTAATGCAGTTAGGACCAGGTTAAGATCCCAAGGGGCCACCGGCTGACGGACCTGGGGGTGCAACCTTTCTAATCCCTTAAGAAACCTAAGAACTAAGGGGTTGTTAAAAACTGTGGTGTCCCCGAAACCTGGGTGGAAGGCTGATATAGCCGCCAGGTGTACTCTGACAGTGGAAAGAGATAATCCCTGTTGCTTTAGCTCAAGGAGGTAATCTAAGATATTGGGGAGTGACGAGGACAGGGGGTCCCTTCCCTTCCCCTGAGACCATAGCGAAAAGCGCTTCCACTTGGCCGTATATGCTGCCCTTGTGGATGGTTTCCTGCTACCCAAAAGGACTTCCCTGACAGCGTCCGAGCACTGGAGCTCGATAGGGTTTAGCCACGGATATTCCACGCCGTGAGGTGGAGAGACTGTAGGTTGGGATGCAACATCCTGCCGTGGTCCTGTGATATCAGGGTCTGCGACAGGGGGAGAGTGAACGGGCTCGTTACACACATGGACATCAGCACGGTGTACCAATGCTGTCGAGGCCACGCCGGTGCTATAAGGATAAGGGATGCTCTGTCCTGTCTCACCTTGAGCAGGACTTTGTGGATGAGAGGGAACGGGGGAAACGCATACATCAGACCGCCCTTCCACGATACCTGAAACGCATCCCCCTCTGACCCTGGACTCAGGTTGAGGAGGGAGCAGAACCTGTGGCATTTCCTGTTGGCCTTTGTGGCAAACAGATCTAGGAGGGGAAATCCCCACCTTAGGAAAATCGAGTGGGCTACATCTGGTCTGAGCGACCACTCGTGACCTCTGAACGAGCGGCTGAGCGTGTCCGCCAGCACGTTCTGGGCCCCCGGGAGGTAAGTGGCTGTGAGGGAGATGCCCCTGGCAATGCAGAAGTCCCAGAGAGCGAGGGCTTCCCTGCATAGGCGAGAAGAGCGAGCACCACCCTGTTTGTTGATATAGAACATGGTGGCTGTGTTGTCTGTCAGGACTGATACACACCTGTTCTGCAACATACCTTGAAATGCTTGACATGCGAGATGGACTGCCCTGAGCTCTTTGACGTTGATATGGAGGTCAAGCTCCTCCTGGGACCAGAGACCTTGGGTCGTTAACTCCTCGAGATGTGCGCCCCAGCCGAGGGCGGACGCGTCCGTCACCAATGTCGCCACCGGTTGGGGCTTGAGAAATGGAACCCCTATGTTCAGAGACTGGGGTTGAAGCCACCAGCTGAGGGAGCGACGGACCTGAAGTGGTAGCGTCACTATGAGGTCCAGCGGGTCTCTGCGCTGGTTGTATACGCTCGCGAACCACAATTGCAGAGGCCTGAGGCGGAGTCTCGCATACGGCACTACGTAGGCGCATGCCGCCATGTGGCCTAACAGCACCATGCAGTTCCTTGCCGTCGTCATGGGGAATCTGATGAGGGGGCAAATGATGTTCGCGATTGCCTTGGCCCTGGAGGGAGGTAGGAACGCCCTTGCCTGCACCGAATCTAATATGACTCCGATAAATTCGATCGTTTGGGTAGGAACAAGGGTCGATTTGGGCTCGTTTATAATGAGGCCCAGCCTGTGGCAAGTGGCTCTGAGGAACTCTATGTGGGCTGACAACTGCTCCCTCGAGTTCCCTCTGATAAGCCAGTCGTCTAGGTAGGGGTAGACATGTATGCCCCTCCTTCTGAGAAATGCTGCCACTACGGCCATGCATTTCGTAAACACCCTTGGGGCCGAGGAAAGGCCGAACGGAAGCACTGTGAATTGGTAGTGCTGGGTCCCCAGCACAAATCTTAGGAATCTCCTGTGGCATGGAATAATGGAGATATGGAAGTAAGCATCTTTTAGGTCGAGGGCAGCGAACCAGTCTCCCTGATTCATAGCTGGAATTATGGTAGCTAGGGATAGCATGCGAAACTTCAGCTTCTTTATGAAGGAGTTGAGGCCTCTCAGGTCTAGGATGGGGCGAAGACCACCTTTGGCCTTCGGAATAAGGAAATAGCGGGAGTAATAACCCTTGCCTCGGAATTCTTGAGGAACCTCCTCTATGGCACCCAGAGACAGGAGGGTTTGGACCTCCTGCTCTAAGAGATGCTCGTGAGATGGGTCCCTGAAGAGGGACGGGCACGGGGGGTGGGTGGGAGGGAGAACAGAGAATTGGATAGAATATCCCACTTCTACCAGGCTGAGAACCCACTTGTCCTTGGTGATCGAGGACCAGGCCCGGTAGAAGTGGGATAAACGGTTCACAAAGGGACGGGTAATTCCAGCGGTGGAGTCTGGTTTGCTGCCCTCGGGCGCAACTTCAAAAGTCCTGTCTGTTGCCTGACTGTTGCCTGGGGCCCAAATTATGTTGTCCCTGCCTAGGGGCTGGTCGAGGGCGACCCCTGCCGTTGCCCCTGCCTCCCCTCCTAATCTGATCTCGTCTAGGGGGTGGAGGGAATGGACGCGGTTGGGCTACCGGAGGGGGCCTAAAGGGCCTGCGAACGGTCTGCGGCGTATGTAGGCCCAGTGACCTCAACATGGCCCTGGAGTCTTTCATAGACTGTAATCTCTTATCGGTGTCTTCCGAGAAGAGGCCCTTCTTATCAAATGGTAAATCTTGAATGGAAGCCTGGACTGGAGGCGGAATCCCCGAAACTTGCAGCCAGGCCCCCCTACGCATCGCTATGGCTGTTGCCATAGTCCGTGCCGAAGCATCTACAGAGTCCAGGGCTGCCTGCAGAGCTGCCCTGGAAACCAACTGGCCTTCCTCCATGATGGCCTTAAATTCAGACCCGGAGTCGCTTGGTAACTTGTCCTTGAACTTTGACATGGCTGCCCAGGTGTTAAAGGCGTACCTGCTCAGCGCTGTCTGCTGGTTAGAGATACGCAATTGGAGTGCCCCAGAAGAATACACCTTTCTTCCTAGAAGGTCTAACTTCTTTGCCTCAAAAGATCTGGGGGTTGACCCCGTTTGCCCTTGGCGCTCCCTGTGATTGACCGCGTCCGCCACAAGGGAGCCTGGCTGAGGGTGCGTGAAGAGATATTCGCAGCCTGTACGAGGAGCGAAATATCTTCTTTCTACCCCTTTTGCGGTAGGTGGGATGGAAGAAGGCGTGTGCCAAAGCGCATCTGCCATCGACGTGACCTTTTTAACAAAAGGTAGGGCAACTCTCGTGGGTCCAGCCGATGACAAAATGTTCACTGTCGGGTCAGCCTCCTCCTCCACTTCCTCCGCTGGGAGGTTTAGGTTTTGGGCTACCCGACGGAGGAGGTCCTGGTGGCCCCTCAAGTCCATCGGCGGAAGGGTCGGTGAGGAGGACCCCGCTACGGCCTCATCAGGGGAGGAAGAGGATGAGGCCGCGAAACCTGTTTCCTCCTGAGGTGCTGTCACCAAAGGTCCCTGGGCAGCGGCGTCATGCTCGTCGTGGGACATCGAGGGGGGTGGTCTGTCATCCCTCGATGTTCCTGGCCTCGCCTCCTCCGGTCCCGAGGGGGGCACCGATACTGTAGCCGTTGGGGGTCCTCGCGGCACTGACGGCAGTGAGGCGGCTGTCGAGGGCGGACCCTGGGCCTGGTGATACGCCCAGGGAGTCCAAAAGGGCCACTGAATCTGCCCCTGATTGTGCGGGACCCACGGTACCGGGCTCCGGTGCCGAGACGGCTTGCGGTGCCGTGAATGGTGGTGCGAGCGAGATGAGCGCCTGGAACGGTCCGACCGAGAGGACGGTGCGTCCGACTCAGAGGAGTAGTCTGAAACAGGCCACGGCGGTGCCGTGCCGTCCGGTGCCGTGGGCCTGCCCAAGGAATCCGTGCCCCATCGGCCCCTTTCCGGTGCCGGAAGTGTCGGAGCGGGGACCACTCGGGCCTCCGGTGCCGAAAAACCCCTCTCCTGCGCTACCTCGGTCGTCGGTGCCGGACCGGGCCGCACGTCCGGCGTCGAGACGGACGGCACCGGTGCTGGAGGTATCAACGGTGCCGGAATTATTGGCACTACCATTGTGGGCACGGGCGCCGGCACTGCGAACGGGATCGGTGCCGGTGGTGGGGCCGCCTCCCTCGTCAGGGATATGAAATCTTGTGCCGCCTCGAAGATGTCCGGGGTCGTGGGCATCGTGATTTCATCAAAGACCCCTTGAGGGGATGGTGCGGCACCGAGGGGGGTTCGTTCCCTTAACTCGGTAGCAGGTACAGGCAGCCTACGGGACTCGTCAGGGCGACCCGAGGAATGCCGTGCCGCGGCTGGTTCCCCTTGTGTCTTCCGACCAGGGGAACGGCCTCTTGGTTTTTTAACCGGCACCGGAGATTGCGACCGGTGCCGTCTCGAGGTACCGGACCGGTGCGGAGAACGGTGCCGGTGCTTCTTAGAATTAGCCTTTGGTGCCACCGGGGTCCTCACCGACGCCGGAGCACTTCTGCTCTCCTGTGGAGGCTGTTGTTGGGGCTGCAGAGCCGACTCCATTAATATGAGCCTCAGGCGAGAGTCCCTTTCCTTTTTAGTGCGAGGTTTGAACGATCTACAAATCGCACAACGATCTGCCTGATGGCCCTCTCCCAAGCACTTGAGGCACTCAGAGTGCGGGTCACTGACGGGCATCGGCTTTCCACAGCCCTCGCAGACTTTGAAGCCTGGCGCACGAGGCATGCCCCGGCGCCGATAAACTGCCGAAACTATACTACCTACTATTAGAATGAATTAACACTAATTAACAAGAACTAATGACTAACTATTAACAAATAACTATTCGAACGATACCGCTAAAGACTCAGTGAGAGATAGAGAAGCTGTTCCAGCAACCGCCAATAACGGAAAGAAGGAACTGAGCGGGGGGTGGGTCGGCAGGGGCATATATACATTGCCATATCGGCGCCACTCCAGGGGTCGCCCCTGCCGACCCTACGGGTACCGCTAGGGAGAAAGCTTTCCGGAATCGTGCATGCGCGGCGCGCACACACATATGGGAATGGACATGAGCAAGCACTCGAAGAAGAACAAATTTTAGTTCAAGATTGGGACCACTGTCGAGCCAAATCAACCCCCTGACAGTGTCCCTTTCGTTAACTATATATTGAACACGTACACCACTTTACACTGTCAGAGTGTTTTACAAACATTTAAGTACATACATTTTAGTATATTTTTAAAAAGTCAATATCATTATAAAGTGTGTGTGAGCTGCACATCAAGGTACTTGCATACTTGGAAGATTATTTTTTCTTATGTATATTTTCCTGTTAAAAATAATTTGGTTAATTAATTTTAATCCCCACACCTTTCTCCTGGCTGTAACATTTCCCTTTTAATTGCCTGGTAGTCAATTGGAATCCAAAAGAGCATAGACCATGGCGAGTACTTAGAAACTAAGGCCCCAATACACCTAAGTGTCTTCCTGAATAAGGGCCCAAATGCATTTTCTCTGGTACACTATGTACTACCGCTTAACTGGTAAGAGCCCGGGGCTTGGCTACCCAGTTTCAGGGTGTCAGTATATTATACTACAGCCAATTTTATATTAGAAATCATGAGGAAAGAACTTAGCACAGAAATGCCATCATCTACAGGTGACATAACAAACCCTGAAAATAGATTATATAGTACATGCTGCATCAATCCATCTGGAATTCTGAGAATCAGCATTCAGAAACAGAAAACTGGGCATATTTTGGTCTTTATTTATGTGCTTTTGTATTTAAGAAAAGTTCCATCATATGCACATAGGTTCTAATTACAATTACGGTTGATTCAATTGATATAATTACTATTACCGTTGCCTATCTAAGGCAATTATTATACACTGGTACATTAATATATCATAGTCTGATTATATTATTTCTTCATGTAAGCTTGTGTAGTGGTCTTTTTACAGATCATTACAGTATACTCTAAAATATATAGGATTATTACATTTATCCACATTAGGCCTATCTGCTTAACCTCTTTCTAAAAATGATACACAAATGAACCCATCATTCCTCTCACAATAAATGGAAATACATTTACACTGATATAGAGAATAATACAAGTTGAGAACATCGTGGAGGCAATTAATGTACATATCTCCATAGATAGGATATGTACAAATACTGGAAAGAGGAGGATCAACACATATTTAATGTTTTTAGCTAAAATCAATTATCTTCCAAATAAAAGTGAAAGCATCCTTGTAATGGGTACATGGTCCATATAAACTTTTTTCCCAAGAGATTCCTTTTCCTGACAGCATCTGTTCAAGCTGAAACGTTTTCCATGGAGCAAGAAAGCAAACTCTCCTTGTTGCATCCAATGCTTAGTCCATTTTAGGCTTTTCTTTTCCTTCTTCTATACCTGAAACAATATGGAGAACACCTTTTAAAATACCCGAGTGAATAAAAACTGATTATTTACTTAGCAACCTCATACATTAATCTTTCTTCTTCTTTGCTAGCAGCCTCTGTCATGTTACCTGACCTGCTATGAAAGAAAAGAACCTCTACACACCTGAAACCAGCAGTTGTCTGGTAATGACCTACCTAACCTTGCCTTTCCCAGGACCCTTTTTAGAATCTTAATCTGAATCTATAGCATGCTCTGCCTCTGACTATTTCAGGAGAAGGAAGATAATTGTTTCCTGGGGCTCCGATTGCTTACATACAAACAAAACAGAGCAGATTTTATTATGGCTACCATTAGCTGAAGCTCAACAGCTGATATTTTTTAAAGTACATTTTCAAGACTATTATTGATAATTTCATTTAGAGTCCCCCCCCCCTTCTCTCTATTGTCAGATTAAAAAAAAAAACATAAGTAAAAGTCATTTTCCTGACAGCGCACAAAGAATCAATTACTGTTAATAGGTTTTTTTCCCCCTTATTAATGTCCATTCCTTTTAGTAATCTAGGTAGCATGAGCACAGTATTTATCCTCTTTAGAAGATTTGTCCTTGTTGCAGAACTGCTCTCTGTCCTTTGTGTTGAAAGGCGGCTGGGTTGGGCAACAGGTTGTTCTCCTGGTGATGAAAAGTCAGCTCTTTCAGATGCTTGTTCCTGGACAATTAATTTATTATTACAATCTACCAAAAGTGTAGTTCTTTTGTCCATTTTGTTTCTTCTGACTAAACCTCCCTGCCCAGCATAGCTGAAAATGTTTCTTTTTCAGGCTTCCTGGACTGTTGCAAATTGAAGAAGAAAGATTTCTCAGGATTAAAGGATGATTGAAAATCATTTTGAAAGCAGCAAAAGGGAAACCCGACCATAGATGATATTTCCTACTAATGGAATATGTGCACGGATATTAGTTCTTCCCATGGGCTGTTCTGAAAATGTACTTTTAAATACCCACCTAGGGGATAGGCGGAAAGCATCTACAGAGGAGACTTTACTGAAAGAAAAGGAAACAAATGGCTCCAGACATTGCCAGGAGTCTGAATACAATGGGCGTTGCATTTTTGGTTTGCCAGCAACCATGGGATAGCCATAGTCAAAGGTCTGAAAAACAAAACAAACGGGCTGGCTCCAAAAGAACACTATTGGCCTAAGAGTCTGCTCCAGAGCCAATCTCAGATCCCTTGTGTCTTCTGCTGTGAGGAACGTACCCAGTGGTTTTAATTAAAGCAATGTATCTGTCTTTGAAAAAGAGCCTCTTTCCTTTCTTTTGAGGTATTCTACTGAAAATGGATCACTCAGTTTGGCAGGAATGCAGGTATCTTTAACACTGAGAAAAGGCCTGTGGAAAGGGCAATTTTTTCCTTTCCTATCATGTTTGGGGTTTAGGCTGGAAAAACTAACTACAAAATCATTTTGTCAGTATTGGGTTTTTTTCTGAATGCACCTCCAGAGGAAAAGGATCACAGAAATAAATGAAACCTTCTGAAGTCAGATTGTTTTAATTTGAAGTCCCCTTTTAAAGGTTTAGTTTCCAAATAGTTTTTGCTCCAAATCTTACATATAATTATTATTTTACATTTGTTATGGTTGTGGTATTCCTATCATACACGTTAGGTCTGATTTATATACCACGCTTCATACATGGCCACATAGCAGGTGATTCATGCCATTTTCTGGCTTGCATGTTGCTGAACCAAAAGAATTTGGATCAATGTCTCCTAACCAACTGGGAGGAAAATTGAACAGTAGCTAAAGGCCTTGCTGAGCCTATTGAAACTATGGCAACATTAACCTCAATTCTCCTGGGATGAGGAACCAAAGGAGATAAAGTTTCTATTATACATACTATGGAACAGTGAGGGAGATTTTCCTTGATCTACTTGTTTGTGGATTCAATAAGAATATGTGCTTCTTCATCATATTATTATGTTTTATATTACATGGAATTTATACACAGTGAAGCCTTCATCTTTTGGATAACTTTTCTTTAAAGGACCTTTCCTGCATTATCAGAAGAAGAGGTAAGTGGTTTAAATAGACATTAACATGAAATTGAATGACAGGTTCAGGACCAGCCATGAATGCAGTGCCAAATGACCAGAGGCTCTACAGTTAAGAAAAGAGGTGCCTGATGTCTAGACTCTAATAAAAAAATGGACAAATGAGGCACACAGAAAAGCAGGTTTTGAACTTTGTTTCAGATTCTAATGAGAAGTTAAGGGTAACATTCTGGCCCCACGGATGTTAATGACAAAATGTCCATTGTCTTCAACAGAGGCAAGGATTTCACCCAATTTGGTGCTGTTCCAACCGGATGGTTAAGGCGATCTGGGTTATGTGAGAGGGCACACCCTCACTCTGGTAGAGAGGAGGCTAAGGCGCTCTTCTGGTCTTAAGAATCAGAGAGGTAGCCGTGTTAGTTTGGAATAGCAGAGGTAACAAAGAGTCCTGTGGCACCTCCTGTGGCTTGCATCCGACGAAGTGGGTATTAGCCCACGAAAGCTTATGCTTCAAAACTTTAGTTAGTCTTTAAGGTGCTTCTGGTTTTAGCAAGCACCAACCATGTACACCTGTAGGACTTGCTTTGCCTGAGGGAAGAAGCTTCAGGAAAAGCCTGACACATGAAGGGGGTGTGTGAAGACTGCTAGCTACAGGGACAGAGCAGTAACCAGGAACGTAGCTGCAGAGCTTGCTGCCCTTAAGCCTGTATGAGCCAGGTATGAAGTGGGGGTATCCCTAATGGAGCAGCTGGAGACAGGCCATAACAGGATACTACTATACCTGCAGATAAGCCAAACTCTAAAGGGGTGACCAAAAAGACTGCCTAAGAGAGTGACCATCCTTGTCTTTCTTCTTCCTTTTGGACTCTCGATTCTCCCTTGCTCAGGGCAAGGACAGGAAAAAGGATCTCTTTGTTTGGAGAATTCTTTGTGTGCCACAAACAGAAGAAGAACTCTGTAAGTAGCTCACATCATGATCTGCTGAGGACTTGGGGTGGGGGTAATTTCATCTATTTGGATGGTTTGGAGGGAAAACAATCTAACAGTTATATATGAGGAATCCACAAAGTTTTGTGCCTCTCATTTTATATGGCTAGTTACAAGTGATTGGTAATATAAATAGGCTACTGATGTTAATTCTGTAGAATTCTGCAGCATGGTTGTCTGTTATCCCTATTACTTGGACTATTGGATATGGACATATTTAATTTGATAGGACAAATTGTTTTATAAATGGATGAGTATCTTATGCTTGAAAATGCCTTCCAAAATAATCTCTTCCTAACCTCGAGCATAACAATAAGATCATTTCCATAGAATGGCACTTTATTCTAGCTAGATTTTACTGGTTCCTCAGCTAATAAAACAGAGTGGGTTGTAAATCTTTCAGGTAATTGCCAACAGCTCTTAAATTAGTATTAGAAGTTATAAAAATGAATACATATTCATAGCTAATCATGTTACCTGGCAGACATTTCATTCATTTGACTTTCTTTAAGAGGAAGAAAGAAAAGTTACAATGAAATCTTGTCAGTCCCCCCCCCCCCCAATGTTTTAATCCTAAAACTTCCATTAACTTCAATGCGAACAGGATCAAACCCCAAGAGAGTAATCCTATTGGTTAGAGCGCCTGAAAATACTTACATTTTTGTGTATCCCAAATGTAGTTATTCAGGACCTCTCCCAGTAAGTAGAAAACGTTAACTACTAGGGTGACAATTGCAAAGAAAATTATCTTGGCGCCTGGGCTGATGTAATCAAGGAGAGGGTACACCCAGACCCCTGTTACTTGATGGATCCAGTACACCCTAAAATGGAATCAAAAGACCAGTGAAGATAATGCCTATGAACTGGTGGCAAAGCAGCTCTGGTTTTCTACCCCGCCCCTGTTCAACCCATATCCCCGCCTCCGTTCTGCCTCTTCTCCACCTCCTGCCAGGATGCACCATGTCCCCGCTCCTCTCCCTCCCTCCCGGAAAGTCATAAGTGCTACCAAACAGCTGTTAGGTGGAGGGGCAGCGGGAAGTGCTGTGAGGGTGTAGCGTGCTGGGGGTGGTAGAAAGAAGGTGAGAGCTTGGCTGCTGGTGGGTGCAGAGCACCCACTAATTTTTTCCCAGGGGTGCTCCAGTCCCGGTGCACCCATGGAAACGGCGCCTATGCTTGGTGATGAATGTTGATCTGTAAAATATGGCTTGTTGTATTGTATTTCTAAGATGGTGGGTTGTAATATCCGAAGGGAACAGAGAGTTTTAGCATATTCCCCCACAGTCTCAAGACAAGTGATTGCAAGTCATTAAGGGTGAATGGTCTAACTGCCTTTAGACCATTGGGAGCAGCCACCATGGGAGTATTCCTTAGATGGCTGGGCTCGCTGACTGGGGGTGGGGATGGGGGAAAACAGTTGGAAGGAAAGAGAAGATGACACACTTAGACCTCTATATCAAAAGTTAGAGCAATGCAGTAACTGGATTCAGACGCACATAAGGACTGTTTGGGCTCTAAGACAAGGGAGCTTTCCTGAAAGGGAAGGGAACAGAGTGGTGGTTGTGGGAATCACACAGTGGAAAGCAACTGGAGATTAGCCAGGATCCTAACAATCTTTTGGCTTCCTAAAAGAATGTATGTTAGTTCTTTTCTTTTCCTGTAACTCAAGAGGGAAACTCATCTAACTTCGCTTCTAGGGAAGCATAAATTTAGATGAGACTAAACATTCATGTAGGCTTGTCATGGGGCACCTGCCGTTTCTGGGGAGTTAGAGCCCACCTGCATGTGACTGCCTTATGAAGGTCTCCTTGTGGGTAGCTGCCTGCCCCAGGTGGCTGATCAGTAAATAATAAAGGTTACTCAAACTCAGTTAGGGGTGAAATTCCTGTGGGGAGAGGAGCTCATACGAGTGCTGATCAGGGAGCCCAGAGGGGGACCGTATAAGAGGTGCTCCTAGAGAGAGACACCTCACAGATCCAGGGCTATAGTTGGCAGGCAGCTAAGAGGGTCTGATCTCAGCCAGGGGGTCTCCCAGATACTCTCTTGAAGCCCAATCTGGCAAGAATCACCTGCTGTCCCTGGAGGAGAGTCGCAGAGGACAGATTTCCCCAGATTCTTCTCTGAAGTCAGGGATCCTTCTCCAGTAGGGGCAAGATGCCGAACATCAGGGGCAAAGACTGGAATGGAGAGAACCCCGCTAAAAAAAAACTAGGTAGAGAAGAGCACCAGGCCCAGGTTGGGGCCAGACGGACTAAGAATGACTGTGTCACCCAGCTGAGATGTGGCAGGAGATAGTTTGGTTTTTGTGTAGGTTTTTCTTTCAAGAAATGAGACCCCCACCAAGAGGTGGTCTTTAGCATTCAACAGTCTGTCAGGACTTGTTGATATCCTGGGTAAGAGCTCACCCACAACACTGTGTCTGCTTGCAAGGGGGTGCCCTGGGTCAGCCTGGAATGATAAAGCTGTTTGTTGTGGAATCCTTTTCTGTATTGCTCTGTTCCATTTGTTAATAAACCTACTTGTTTTAGGAAGGCTTTTGGGCACTACATCTCTACTCATGTGCTCCTGAGGGAAAGAGATGCTGATGTCCTATTGGACCTGCATGGTAATAAGTGGTTGGCATAGGAGGGGTATTATGCCCAAACCCCAGTCTCCGAGTGGGAGAACTGCAACATTTCACCCCAGACTAATAAGGGCATGAGGCTTAACCCCTGATAGGGTTCACTTAGACACCAGAAAGGGAATGGAGGTGTAATTAGCTTCTGCAACTCTGAAAATTACTATTGATCAGGTCCCTCAAATCTTCCTCTCTTGTTATGCATGCTCACAATTACAATGATGTCCTTGGTTCCCCAACTGCCTCTGGAGATTCAGGCAGCAGCAACCAAGAGTCCTCCGTATCACTTTTTTTCAGCTGCAGACCTCACCATTCTCATCAATGCCCTTGTCACCTTGAGGAAGGATTATGGACCTGCCCTCTGGTGGCTTGTAGAGTAGAGGTAGTGTTCTGACTGCACATGGGGTGGCTCACAGGTTTAAGTTCTGGGAAATCTCTTGCAGAAATTATGAAAACTCTCCCCTTTAAAATCACTGGGTGACGTTCCATGGCCTGTGTTATGCAGTTGGCCATACTAGATGATCACAGTGGACCTCTCTGGCCTTAAGAAAAAATCTGAGCTTCTTCCATCCCAAGTGCTCTCCCCTACCTTGGACCTGTGCATGGTTACCATATCCTCCTTCAGCTGCTTGTTGTAGAAGCTTTTTTATACAGTCAAATCCACATTACTAGAAACTTCATGTAGGAATTAAAATGTTGGCTGTAGGCTAATCCGTGAGGTAACTGTGACTGGCTGCTGACCCTAGTCCCCCTCCCGCCTCTCTGAAAGAGACCATGTAGGAAAAAGTCCCTCTATACTTGTGAATAGCTTGTAGTCTACAGATCTTGTACTGAGCCAGAATGTACCTGTGAACAGGTAAAAGTGCTAAAGACTGTAAATGACTGACCGGTCCCAGCTTGTCACATGGCTGCTGGGGGTAAAGGAAGGGGAGCTGGGTAAAGGAAGGGGAACTAGGTCAGAGAGGAATGGTATGACGTCTCCCCTTTTGGCTGACTCAAAGCAGGGAAACCCCATGGGAATTACTGCTCAGAGTCTGTCCCCCCCCCCTTTTGTTTCGTGATCATTGGTGGACTGTAAAACAACCCTTGAGGAAAAAGCTTTAAAAAGACCTCTGCTTGAAGTTTTATTTCCCTTCCCTGGCTGGTGAAACTGCTCACCAGTTTATAGCACCTCTATAGGGGGAATACTCAAAGGCATCTTTGATCTACTGCTGTGCACTTGAATGATTGGTTCATGAACCAAGTGGAAGTGACATTTGCTAGAATGAATTTATTTTGGACACCAAATATATTGTCTAAACCCAGCTGAGTCACCAAAGAATTGCTGAATGTCATTTATGGCTTGTTGAATGTAGCATCCTGGCTTAGGTTCTATAAGTTTTACTCTTTGCTGGCCAAAATAGTATGTACCCTTTAGTTATTTAACATGCATCGTGATGGATTGCAAATTATGCTTCCAATTCAGCTGTTATGGGCTAGATCAGGTGTGGGCAAACTTTTGGTGAAGGGCCACATCGAGGTTAAAAATTGTATGGAGGGCCAGGTAGGATAAGGAAGCCTGGCCCCGTCCCCTATCCAACCCCGTCCCACTTCTCACCCCCCTCAGAACCCTGAACCCATCCAGCCTTCCCTGCTCCTTGTCCCCTGACCACCTCCTCTGGGATCCCCTGCCCTAACCACCTCCGGGGACCCCCCATCCAACCTCCTATCCCCTTACTGCCCCCTGTGGGACTCCCCACCCCTAACCATCCCCTGGGACCACACACCCCATCTAAGACCCCCTGCTCCTTGTCCCCTGATCACCCCCTCCTGAGACCCCAGCCCTCCTGACCCCTATCCACAGCCCCACCCGGTGACAGAGCCCCAGGACTCCCATGCCCCAGCCAACCCCCACTGCTTCCTGTCCCCTGACAGGCCCCTGGGACTCCCTGCCCCTTATCCAAGGCCCTGGCCTGGCCCCGACCCCCTTACCATGCCGCTCAGGCCCGCTGGAGCGAGACACACTGCCCACAGATGCTTGCAGCCCCGCCCCCTTACCACGCTGCTCAGCGTGGCAGGAGCTCAGGCCCCACCGGAACCAGCCCTGCCGCTGCAGCGTTGCCTGGCTATAGCAGCGGGCCAGAGCACTGCCCACACGGTGCCCTGAGGCTGCGGGGGGAGGAGGGAGAGGGACAGCAGGGGAGGGGCCAGGTCAGCCTCCCCGGCTGGGAGCTCAGGGGCCAGTCAGGAAGGGCCTGCGGGCTGGATGTGGCATAGTTTGTCCATCCTGGGCTAGATCCACAAAGGTATTCATGGTGCTCACCATTTCGGTGCCACGGACATTCTGAAAACCACCACTTAGCTGCCATCTACTCTTGTAGGGCCTAAATTTCCCCCAGTATGCATATACAAAGCTGCCTAAATCTTGATGCAGGTATGATGCAAGTAAAACAAGTGCTGCTTAAGAAACAAAGTTCAAAAGCTCACCTGACTAGCCATCCTGACCTCGCTGAAAATCAGCCACACAACCCAGTTTACTATGCTGGAATTACTAACATTGTACTTCTTTCCACTGAGCAATGACACAGCGAGTATTGCTGCGTTGTCTATATTACAAATGTGAGTAGCAAAAGTAGGACTGCTACCATGGAAACATTACCTGATGTCCTTTGTTAGTTTGTATTCAAGTAGGAATGAACTCACTAACTAACACTGCACAATAAAGAGCTGATCAACTGTAGGCACAAGTCTTCAATGCAAGCCTACTGATTATTAACTTTAATGAATGCCTTCAACACGGCAATTCTACCAATCATTATTCTTGTTCAACCTCATTATTAGATAAGCACAGGGGAACATGCATTAAGGCACACTTTGGATTGCAAAGCCAGAGCCAATTTAAGACCCTACAGGTTAAAAAAGTTGCAGGTTGAGATATAAATACAATGTGTATGTGGCGGTCGGGGTGGGGATTAAACTAAACCTGGACCAGCTAACTTTGCAGTAGACAAAGTCAACTTAGTTTTTAAAATACACCCGTCGGTGCAACCTTCATTAAATGGGTGTATTCACGTATGCAGTGTTTCATATTTTTATCTGTAAAAGTCCAGTAGGTAGAACCTCTGCTCTCCCTCGGATTCTGTGACAGCACATGTATCATTCCCACTACACAGCTTTTTTTTTTTTTTTTTTTTGGAAGATGAATATCCCATTGGTCCAAAATACCATTGTCATTCTTACTGAGTTCAGCTAGTTGAAAAGACATTTCCCAAGAAATTTCTTACAAAATATTGGTCATTACGTTAATGAAACATTTGAAATTTTTCAACCTGCTCAATAGCTGCTTTGAAAATAGAAAAAAAAAAAAATAGAAAAAATGTAGCTCTTTTTCAAATAAACATTTCTGGAGGGGGAGCAGCTCTGTTCTGGGGTTCAAAAATTGAAGTTTGCCCCCCCCCCTTTTTTAAACTGCTACTATTGCAGTTGATCCATTAGCTCCTTCCTGCCCAAATAGCGAGTCTTCCTCCCTGCCATTCTTCTAGCATTTGCATTAAAAACCAAGCTTGCTTGAGGGAGTGGAAGATGTATTGGAAAACTCGGTACCTCTATTACGTCTAGTGCTAACCGAGGTAAACTAACTAAGACCAAGGATGTAGTGTGTGACATTCTGTACATATCTACCCGAAAAAAAATTCTTGACATATTGAATGGTGTAACCCTGGTTGTTTTAGATGTTACCTGAAAAAGAGCTCAGGGTAAGCTTGAAAGCTTGCCTGTCTCACCAACAGAAGTTGGTCCAATAAAAGATATTCCCTCCCCCCCCAATATCCTGAGACCAACACAGCAACAACATTGCAGACTGTGAAATGGTTCCCAGAGGAGGTGAGGGAGTTGTATCAGCTGAGTCATTCAAAACTGGAATGAATGAATCACTCAAGATTATAGTGTAGGGAACAACCCTGCATTTTCAGGGGCATGAACCCTATGACCCATAGTAGGTCTAGTCCATTTCTGAGTTCTCTGATGCAGGGTAAATGGACGGACAAAAAGCTGTTAGAGATTTTAGCCAAGAGTCTATATTTTGCAGATTTGATCCATACTGCTTTCTTCTTCCCTGTTCATTTTTGAAGAAAGTTTTGTGTGAACTTCAGTCTACATGGGATTTAAAAATAAAGGTAGGCTGTAGTGAATGGAGGTATAAAATGGCCAGCACAATGAAGATCACTAAAAGGTGTTTGGGGTGAGATAATGAGAACACCTGGGATGTCTAGGATAAGTGAATGTAAATTAAAATTTTCTTTTGCATATATCCAACACTTTGTCTTCATTTATTATCACACAACCAACCATCTAGGAACTTACTTTTTTTAAAAAAAATGCATACAATCATAACACCGCATACTACACTCTGCAAACTTCCCTTCCTCCCCTTATCGAATTAACAGACCTCCCTACAGCCAGCTGTAAGAAAATCCACGTTTTTCTAAATAAGTTTGATTGGATCTTCCCTGTCTGAATTGTTTTATTGAGCAGTGAAAAAATGAACCCAAGTTCAGCCCTGGCACAGGGGGAGGCAACTCCCACTATAGTGAATAGAGCAGGAACAAGAGTACTGATCAAGTGCTTTACTCCCAGACACCTACTCCAGCATGACTAACGCGCAATCACATCCCTGGGAGTGTTACTTTGGCATCCAGTGTATCGCAGCAGCAGAAGGAACACAGAAGTCTTTTAACTATACCCCTTTGGCTTAATTTCTTCTATGGCCACATTTGGCTCAGACAGTAGTTGCCATGAGACCATGATTGCTACAGTAAGAAACACAATATCTTGCTATTTTATCTGCCGTGGCAATCAAACACAGACCCAGTGCCAATGGGGTTTGGTTGGTTCTTTTGTTGTAGGCAGTCAGGGCGTACTCAGAATAGTTTTCTAGCACTCATGAAAATAAAGTGTGATCTTTTCAATTCCATTATCAATAAAGCAAACTGGTTTTTCACATTATACCAAGGCCTTGATCCTGAAAGTCCATGTAAGGTGGGCAGTGTGCAGTGCAAGACTACTATCCCTGGGTGCAAATCTGAGAGACTGCTATCCATGGTCATGAGAAAAGTTAATTAAAAGCGAAGACTTGTCCTCCCACAGCGAGAGTGTGACACTCTGCAGTTTGTGTGCCTGCTCTAATCCTTTCATGAATGCGAGGTGAAAGAGGAAAGAAAGGGGTGACAGATATGGGAGGAGAGAAATGGGCTTCAATGTAATCTCCAGCATACAACTTGGCTTTGCTCCTCTCTGTTGCTACTTGTTTTTATATATATATAGGAGGAAAAAGCACCTCTTTCAGCACCCTAATACCTTTCCATAAATGAAATAGACACTTGACAGATAGAAACACCCTCTTCCCCTCACCTCAAAATCAGAAAATAACTAATCCCAAATAAAGTCAAACCTAAACACTATCCCTAATGTGCCCCTTTCTCCCCAAACAGCTGGCTCCAGCAATGATCATTGCAGTGTGTCAAGAAGATCAACAGGGCTAGGTCAGACCCAAGCAGAGAGTTCATTTAAAATCTGAGGACAAACCACCCTGGCACCAGCTTCCACCACATCTGCATCTCCTGATCTCAAATATGGCAGGATGTCACAGGGAGAGAGGCAGTCTCTCAAGGAGGCAGCCATGAGCTTTATAAGTCAAAAATAACCCAATAAGCTCTAACAGGGAGTCCAACCAGATCTGGGGCAATGGCGGTGTGTGCTTCAAGCAAGAAACACTGCTGAATAAGCAGGCTGTTGCATTCTGCTCTAGTTCTGTTTTCCAGGTGCAGCCTCAAATAGAATGCAATAAGCTTGAGGTGGTATAATAGGGCAAAAAAACTGGAATGTTAGGGAGCTGGGTTCAAGTCCCATCTCTACCACTGCTTTGTTGCTTGACTATGGGCAAGTGACTGCCCTTCCCTTGACTCAGTTTCCCTCAGCTGTAAAATGTAATTATGATATTGGTTTCTGTAAAGCATTAAACACGATAGCAGGGCTGAGCATATTATGACAGCACTGAAGTATGGAGGCAGGAGGAATAAAGTGGATGGGTAGCAGTATATATCTCTTAATGCAGAATCAGTTTCCCTTTGTTCCCTGACCTGTTCATCTCCTTTTACCTTGTGCTTCTAGATGTAGGATGCAGATACCTGTGTTGGGAAGGAGTAAGCCCTATACAGCATTCTTAGTAGTTTTAAGAAATAAATTACCTAGTATTTGGAACGATAAGTGTATGCTGTGCAATAGCAATTTCCATCAGACTCTTTACATGTATCAGTTATTTTCATTACATTTATATGGAGGATGTGAAGTGGCCGTGTAGAAGCTGCAAAATAATGTATCCCCTAGCACCTCAATTCAGTGTCAATTTATGTTTGCAACTCACTTGAGGGGAAAAAACACATGTAAAACAATCTTTTCATACTGATTTTGCAACAGTGCCCTAAAAAGCTCTTAAGACACTACTTGAATTTATTTCCACTTACACAAGTGGACTGCTTCAACTTTTCCATTGCTGTGGAATAATTTTCCATGGGCCTCATCACATGATTTTCACAGATTCATAGACTCTGAAACCAGAAGGGACCATTTTGGAAAAAAGACAAGTTGCTGTACTAAAAAGCCCATTGATTTATTAAGTCTGGTATCCTGCTGCTGGGTATTGTTCAGAGGAACGTGGAAAAAATACCCATAATACACCTAGCTAGTTGCATTTCCTAGCTAGTTGCACCTAGCTAGTTCTGTTTCCCTAGAGCAATCAGTTTATGCCCCAATGCATGAGATTTGTTTATCTTTATCTCACCAAGCAAAAATAGAAATATTACTAATGAAACTATTCTGAAATCCGGCCACAAAAATTTGACTCTGATCTCCTTGATTTTGGTTAAAACTGTGGGTGGGTGGGTATACTATCTACACATGGGTATAATACCCCCTTTTTCCTTGGCCCATATAAGGGCAGGGAGCATTGACGAGGTAACACTTTTCAGACCCTATGTTGTTTTTTAACTAGTGTCCCCCTTTGGTTGGTGGAAAAGGAGTTCTGGAAGGAGCTGTATCCCATTCTCTTAGCCTAGGTGGAGAGGAAAACAGGAGATCATAAAGGGCCTTGAAGGGAAAGAGAGAGAGAGAGAGTGTGTGTGTGTGCATGCTTATGTGAAGGAGGAGGGGGGACAGACAGACTTTTTAACCAAACAACAGTGGGGGGAGGAAGGGGAGGGAGCCAGAATGACTAAATAATTGCAGGGTAAAAAAAAAAAAAAAGGTCCAATGGGTAAAATTGCTCTGTCAGATAAGGCAGATTTTGTTTTTAATTGGAAAACTCCCCAAAGACCATGTTTAGTGTTGCTTATGCTTTCTTTACTTAAACATTTCCCCAAATATTTGTATTTGAAATAAATTACAGAACGTGTGGATTTCTGCAATTGATTCTAACAAAAGAATTAGTGAACTAAAAAAAAGGGAAAAAAAGCGTTATCTTTTCTGAAGGAGCTTAAAATGCTGTTGAAGGAAATCATTTGCCTATTCTCAATTTTTGTTTGATAGAACAAAAAACCCTAAGCAATAAAACCAGGGTCCAAGAAAAACATTTAGTTTGAAAAAAGGTTGAAAAATTGTAGCTTTGGAAAGATCACTGCTTACATGGGATTGTTCAACAAATTCCTGTTGTGTGAGGTTTGGCATATACTTTCTAAAAATATCAGCATCTGGGGAAGCCAGACAAAGCCCAGGTCTTGGACCAAATGAGGCATGCAGTGTGAATCTGTTAGTGATTATATCCAAAATGAAATATGTGCCCAAGTTTAGCAGTACAAACCCCCAATACAATATGAAAACACAGCATGTACAGTCCTTACCATAATATATAGCCGACAGAGAAGGTGCATACTGCAGCCAGTCCACAGCTCCTGCTGGGATACTGATGATGTGTTGTTCTCATCTCGATTAATATAAAGGGCAAAACTGTTGTATGCTACGAAAAAAACAAAACGCAACAGGAGAAAACCAGGTGATACAAATGATTCTCACTGCATTTCAACACTTGTTCTACAACAGGAAACTTAATAGCAAAGACTTCTCAGGAGAAAAACAAAATTCAGAGGCAATCTCTTTATAGATTTGGAAAAAGACAAAACCATGGGCATATAACGCCAATCAAATTAAACCCTATTACTTAAATTGGCCTTTTAAATGCCTGATCGCTGAGGGCAGTGTAGGAAAAAGCAAGCAGAACATACATTTTGTATTGCCTGAGGATTACAGTGAAGGATCATTTGTAATTAAGTGACAGGGGAACTGGACTAGACGTGATAAATTGACCCCCGATAGATCGATCGCTACCCACCGATCCAGTGGTTAGTGTAGACCTGCCCTAAATCCTAAACCAGTTTCAATCCTTTCTTAATACTGGCTCAGGAATAAGACAAGAATGTTATTGCTTATGGCCAAATTCTGCCAGCAATGTGCATGTGCAGCCCTCATTTGTTGACCTCGGCGGAAACTGCAGATTGAGGGGTGAATTTGGAATTTAATAATTACACTGTGAAGGCCTTAAAATGTTAACCAGTATTATGGTGGGAGGGACAGAGATGCTAAAAATATCTTTGTGGGGATAAGAGGCCTTAATGAGATAAAACAGAACAGCCTTTTGTAGACCTGATCTTCTTTAACAACTGTTAAAAAAAGATATTTAGATGGGAAAGACTAAGACAGTGGAAATTTCTCTGGCTCACAGATGTAGTATAATCTGGATTGGATAAGTGTTTCAATACACTAGTAATTAATGAGTGGCATTTAGAGAATGTCAGGTGGATAATATAGCAGTTAGGGGAGCTTTCAATTTCTTCATCTTTTAACAGCTTGTTCCTCCCCCATCCCTTTAAATAATATAAATCAGCACCAAGGGACTGCATGTATAAGAACATAAGAACGGCCTTAGGGCTGTAGTTAGGTCAACCTAACCCCTGGTGGCTAGGCTGCCAGAAAATTTCTTCTGTTGACCTCACTACTACCTCTCGGAGCAATGGATTAATTACATCAATGGAAAACCACCTTCCAGCAGCATAGGAAGTCTACACTATGGCCTACAGCATCACAGCTGTTTCTCCATTGCTTTACCAGTGTAGCGTAGAAATGCCTTAAGTTTCAATCCATTCCATCTGTGCAAACCTACTGAAGGCAAAGAGATTGCACAGGTGTCAGTGAGGGTATAATTCAAAGAGAGTGGGGTTACACAGATGTTAGCTAAGGGCAACTTGGCCTGCAGAACCTTTACTACTGGAAACAATGCAGAGAAAGCAAAACCTCAGCTGTCAAAGCCCAGTTTGCAGGTCCCTCTACATACAAAAATCACTGATTTATATTAAACACCAAACCTCACAACCTCACTCTTCTTTAAAAGACTGACTGTTTAGCATGGCTATGTTAGCACACACTGCAATCATTTCCCCTTACAGCTGCAAGGTGGAGCAATTCCCCTAACCACTGTACTCACTTCTGAGGGAGACTGAGCTGTACAGAGACATATGCTCAAAAAGCACATTTATTAATGCCTTTTTAAAGGATATTTTAAAAACATTCTCCCCATCCCCCTCATGGGGTTTGGAGAGTGTCTGTGTGTGTATAGGCATATGACCCTAGTGGAATTTTAGAATGAAAAAATCATATGACAAATAGTCACATCTGTATTGTCAGCCCAGCAAATGCAGACAATGTACTATACTTCCTATTTTCTGTTATATACTGCTACAGGGGGTACTCAGAAGAAAAGGTTTTATGCAAATCAAGTACATTAAGAATGAGTCTGTAATAGACTTTTTTTTTAAAAAAAGTAAATGCTCCAGTGTTGAGAGCCTGATCACATTTTGCCTCCCCACCAGTAAATACTGCTTTACCACTATTTTCATCAATACCCTGCTTAGCTTCTCACCCCTCCACACACCCAAAATTGTGTTTTAAAATGAATTTTAGGTAGTTTTAAAAAGGTACTGGCTGAACTGCCAGACCTGTATATTAACATCTTCTTTCCTCAGGGCAGGAAATGTAAAGCGCCAATGTAACCTTCCTCACCAATCTGACCCAATCTCAATCCTGACCTGAAATGATCACCTTGAGTCACTCTAGAAGTGAGAAGTTGGTTCAGTCCAACAGCCCATTTGTGGCTCTGAGATGCTCAGTAATGGGGTGTAAGGAGTGACTGCCACCCAAGCACCCCCTCATGGCTGGAAGTCACTTCTCAGGCATCCTGCCTCACTTTCTCTCCTTGGACTCCTCAAAAACTCCAGATCACAATCCAGTTAGTTAAAACACTCCCCTTTCTTGGGTCCAATTTATTTAATCATCCTGCTCAAACTGGTCCTTCAGGCCTCAACCCCAGTTTAGCCTCTCTCTCTCTCTCTCTCCACCCCCTTGGTAAAGGGTTCCCAAATCTCCTTCATAAAGAGGAATCTCAGGTCACCATCTCCCAGGCTTTACCTGGCTGGAGTTCAGCCTTCAGGCTCTGACTACCAAACTCCGCTGGCCACAGGTTTTTTTTCCTGCCTTAGCAGGCTATCCCCAATCCTCCTAGCTGAGGGAACTCCCCTTGTCTCCGGTCTTTCATGCAGAAGCTTTTCCTTATTCCCTGCAGTCTCTAACACAGATTCTTGAGCCCCCCAACTTTGTGGGGGCTCTTATAGGGGAATCAGCTGTCTTCCATTAGGCCCCATCAAAACAGTTAATGCAGAGCGCGTGGGCTTCAGTAAATCGGAGCTGGCTGGCCCCAGGTCTCCAATCCTTTAGGGCAAGACACCCCATTACAACCCCCCTTAGAACCTTGCCCACCCCATAGATAGTTCTACCTTTGGGGATACTCTTCCCCTGTCCCTGCCCTGTAGGGATGGTCAGGTCCCATGCACCCTTACAAGGAACTTGAGCTACCTACATTTCCCTTGTTCCCTCCAAGGCTCACTGTTTGAGTGCCTCACCTCCTTGCATGTGTTATCTGGGTTCTGACTTCATTCCCCTGGAACACAGTTTGGGTTCCCAATATATCCTGATCCCACACCTGCTTCTCAAGACTCCTCCCAGAGCCTTGCCAAGCCTGATGCAAGCTTTCTGCCATACCTTACAAGGGATCTCACAAAACTGGGCAACAAAAGGGCACATGAAATTCAGTGTTGATCAATGCAAAGTAAGGCACATTGGAAAACATAATCCCAGCTATACAACTAAAATGATGGGTGTCTAAATGATCTGTTGCCACTCAAGAAAGAGATCTTGGAAACATCGTGGATAGTTCTCTGAAAACATCTGCTCAATGTGCAGCGGCAGTCAAGAAAGCTAACAGTGTTAAGAACCACTGGGAAAGGGATCACTAACAAGACAAACTACAATGCTACTATATAAATCCATGATAAACCCACAACATGAATACTGTGTGCAGTTCTGGTTGTTCCATCTCAAAAAAGATACATTAGAATTGGAAAAGGTACCGAGAAGGGAACCAACAATTATTAAGAGTAGGAAACAGCTTCCCTATGATGAGAGATTAAAAGACAGGGACTTTTCAGATTGGAAAGGAGATGACCGGGGAGGGGGGATACTATGATAGAGGTCTGTAAAATCATGAATGGTGTGAAGAAAGTGCATAAGGAAGTGTTATTTACTCCTCCTCATTATGCAAGAACAAACAAAAGGAAGCACTTCTTTACACAATGCACAGTCAACCTGTGGAATTAGATACATTCATGGAGGATAGGTCCATCAATGGCTACTAGCCAAAATGGTCAGGAATGCATCCCCACGCTCTGGGTGTCCCTAAGCCTCTGACTGCCAGAAGCTAGGAGTGGATGACAGGGGATGGATAACTTGATGATTCCTTTTCTGTTCATTCCCTCTGAAGCACCTGGCATTGGCCACAGTTGGAAGACAAGACATCGTGTTAGATGGATCATTGGTCTGATCCAGTATGAGTGTTCTTATGTTCTTCCTTCGTTCACCCCTTGCCAGGCTTCTTCTCAGACTGCAAGTTCTCCAGCTCTCCATCCAGTTTGCTCACCATAATATGTGGGTTCTCTCTCTTCTACAATTGCCTAATGCACCTTGTCTAACTTGCCCCACTGCCTCAGGGCCTGCTGCCAGACCTCCTCCGTAGCAGCTAGCTCCCACCAATACTTCTTCTCTAAAGAGTCAGGCTTTCTCTATCCCTTCTGCTGGGTGTTGTGCTGAACATCTTGGAAGCCGTAAGAGCTGCTCTCATGACAGCGACATCCACTTTTGCTGCAGCCTCAGTGGTCTCCGAAACACTAATCCGACTAGGCATCTCTATGCTTTGATTATTTCCTCGTGGCCACTTCTGGCTATCACTGCTCTACTTGTTTTTCAGGGCTGACACATTGCTGTGAACATACCACAGACTGGTTCCCTCTTTGGCACTCTCTCTTGGTCTGTTGGGCTTTTCCCTTCCCTTCCACCCTGTTATCGAAGATACAAACACTTTTAATGTGCCCCACCTCTCCATATCAAATACTTGGGCAGATGAGTCCCTGCCCTCCCATGTTTCTGTTTCTTTCTTATTCGTTCCCCACTAAAGAACTCATACTGCATCCTGGAGCACTCAAATCTTCTTTGCTCCGGTCTTCCACACTGCCAACACACAGAGGTTACTCCTTTGCAGGTGCCAGTGGTCTTCCTGCCAGCGCTGTTGGGCCCCAAAACCCACTGTGTGGTCCATTGCAATTTTTGCCGCTGCACCTGTAGAACTACCTGCATCCACTGCTGCTGTTCAGCCAAACAGCTTCCTCCATTTTGCTTTCCACGGCTGCACTGTTACCTTCCTTGATGGGAGGTGCTCTTGTAAATTCACCCCCTTGTGGCCTGGGCTTACTCCGCAGACACCCTACTTCAGTTTCCCTCCTCAAAAAGTCCAGATCACGATCTGAAGTTAGTTAAAACACTCCCCTTCTAGAGTCCAGTTTATTTAGTCTTCAGGCACACATTGGCCTTCTAGGCCACCACTCTGTCAGGGTTCTGAGGCGGGACTTAGGGATTGAGCAGCTCGAGGTCAGATTTCCAGGCCAAGATCTGACCTCTGGCACTGAGTTGTGTCAAGGTTCTGGATCCAGAGCAAGTGTCAAAATTCAAGTCAGAGCCCAAGTCAATGCTAGGAATGCAGGAGAAGAGGAACAGAGAAGCAGAGTCAGTTGTGGCAGCTCGCTGGGGATCCGTGTTGTTGCCTGGAAGCTTCCTGGTATGCCCCAGGGGCTTATACGGGGTCAAGAGATCAATTAGGAGCCTCAAAAGCAGCTGCCAATTGGGTCTCTTGGGAAGGATTTCCCATACGTGTACATCCACTACAGTTTGTGGATCATGGGAAGCAGCCACGTTACAGCTGCCACCGAGTGGTAGTGTGGAGGTGTCCATTGCTTAGTTTCTCTGTCAACCAAGGTTTCAGTGCCACTGATCTTTACAAAGTCTGGTTCAGTGTCTCTCTCTCCTCCTACTCACCACTTGATAGGGAGTCCACAGCACTCCTTCCCAGAGCAGGATCTCAGATTACCCACTCACAGGTGTTGCTTGGCTGGTGCTCAGCCTTCAGGCTCTGACTTCCAAACTCCCCTGGTGTCAGGGTCTTCCTCCTGACTTAGAAGGCTATTCCCAGTCCTAGCCAAGACAACTCCCCAGGTCTCGGAGCTTTCCCTGCAGAAGGTTTTTCCCTTCCCTTTATTGGGAGAATCAACTGTCCCTCATCAGGCCCTATCAGGTTATTAACACAACACAGATGGCCTGGAACAGTTCCTTCAGTACTCAGGGTTGGCTGGCTCCAGCCCTCCAGCCCTTAATGGTAAACCACACTGTTACAGGGTGTAAGTTCTGATGATGTTTCTTGTCACCTGTTCACCAGGAAATGGCCTGAAACCAACATGTGATTTCACATTAGCCACTAAAGAGCCATCAGAAGATGATGATTTTTATTACTGACTCAGGCTAGATTCAAAATTAAAGATCTAAGCTTTTGATATGGTCTCCCATAGTATTCTTGCCAGCAAGTAAAAGAAGTATGAATTGGATGAAGGGACTATAAGATTGACAGAAAGCTGGATAGATTGTTGGGCTCAATGGGTAGTGATCAATGGCTCAATATCTAGCTGGCAGCCGGTATCAAGCGGAGTGCCACAGGGATTGGTCCTGGGGCTGGTTTTGTTCAACATCTTTATTAATGATCTGGATGATGGGATGAATTGCACCCTCAGCAAGTTCGCAGACACTAAGCTGGGGGTAGATGTAGATACACTGGAGGGTAGGGATAGGGTCCAGAGTGACCTAGACAAATTGGAGCATTGGGCCCAAAGAAATCTGATGAGATTCAACAAGGAGAAGTGCAGAGTCATGCACTTAGGAAGGAAGAATCCCATGTATCGCTACAAACTAGGGACCAACTGGCTAAGGAGCAGTTTGGCACAAAAGGACCTGGGGATTACAGTGGATGAGAAGCTGGATATGAGTCAATGGTGCACCCTTGTTGTCAAAAAGGCCAACAGCATATTAGGAGCATTGCCACTAGATTGAGGGAAGTGATTATGCCCGTCTATTCTGCACTGAGGCGGTCAAACCTGGAGTATTGTGTCCAGTTTTGGTCCCTCCCCCACTGCAGAAAGGATGTGGACAAATTGGAGAGAGTCCAGTGGAGGGCAACAAAAATGATTAGGGGGCTGAGGCACATGACTTACAAGGAGAGGCTGAGAGAACTGGGATTGTTTAGTCTGCAGAAGAGAAGAATGAAGGGGGATTTGATAGCAACCTTCAACTACCTGAAGGCGGATTCCAAAGAGGGTGGAGCAAGGCTGTTCTCAGCGGTGGCAGATGACAGAACAAGGAGCAATGGTCTCAAGTTTCAGTGGGGAAGGTTTAGGCTGGATATTAGGAAACACTATTTCAGTAGGAGGGTGGTGAAGCACTGGAATGGGTTACCCAGGGAGGTGGTGGAATCTCCATCCTTAGAGGTTTTTGTCAGGCTTGACAAAGCCCTGGCTGGGATGATTTAGTTGGGGCTGGTCCTGCTTTAAGCAGGGGGTTGGACTAGATGACCTCCAGAGGTCTCTTCCAACCCTAATATTCTATGATTCTATCTAAAGGTGAAAGATTATTTTAGTTCAGTGGAAATCCCATGACAGATATATAGCAGAGTGTTAATAATTAGTACAAGTCAATAAAGTGATGGGAAAAGGAAGTTTAATGGCTTCGATATTGGAAATAAATCTTTTGTCACAACAGACTGAGAGGGTCTGGAGTATTGGCTTCTCCACAGAATAATAAGCTTGAATGATTCTACAAAACTTATTGAGTAATTATGTTTCTGTCCTGTGACGACAGTATGTAGGTATCCATGGAGACTATATAAAACTATGAAGCGCTGCAGTGCTTCATTAGCAATAAGTGATGCAGCAGGCTGACAGACGTGCAGGAAACAGAACGTTACGGAATATCATGAGAGGCCAGCGTTACCTGCTGGGGCCCTGGTGCTGGTGTGGTCGCAGCCTGGCCCTGACTTGCATTCTTGACCCTTCAGTACCCACCACATTAGGTCCCTCCTGAAACCTGACCCTCTTCCTTCAGTACCAGTTATCCTATTACAGGCAGCATTTCTATCTATGCAATAGCCACTTTCATGCTTAATCAGAACCCTTGCCTCTGAGGAATTTCATTTCTGAAAATGAGACTGTTATGCAAATCATCAGGCTACAGCACATCATCTAGAGATTCTAGACTTACCATCTTGTGCTGTGATCCCATCAGATCCCACAAGATAAGCAATACTGAGCCAGGGCAGTGCTTGAATGGGAGACCTCTAACGATATGTCTTTGCTGCAGCTGGGAGGGAGCCACCCAGCCCCGGTAGATGGACTTGCACCACCGGGACTCAAGCTATGATGCTAAAAATAGCAACGTGGATTTTCTAAACCAGGATCTCAAGCCCAGCTGAGCTTGAGAGCTCAAATTCCAGCCTGACCTGGAACATCCACATTGCTCACACAATTCTGTTTACCCAGACTGGGGCACTCGCCGTCAGCTGCAGTGTAGCGATACCGAGTTACAGTGAGGTGCTGCAACAAATGTTTACTGTGATTCAACTGCTAGCACTCTTCCTTCTCAGCCAATGCTGAATAATGCTCCTCAATGGTACTAATAAGGGACGGCAGAGGTGTCGTCTTTTGAATAAGAAACAAAACTGAGATCCTGACCACTTAGAGTCATTGAAGATACAATCTCATGACACATTCTGTAAGGGCACAAGAACTCCTGGAGTGGGGTGAACTTCCCTTAAAGACATCCTATTGTCCATTAACAGGATTTAATTCCTCCCTCTAAAGCATCTGGTACTAGTCAGAGACAGGATATTGGACTAGATGAACTATTGGTCTATGTGGGGCAATTCCTACATTCCTAACCTCAGTGTCCTGACCAATTCCAATAATCTGCTTTTCTAAATTCCGCTCTGCCATTTCAACCACATATGGTATTATCCTTCACTTTCTGTTCTAAATTATCATGTAGTTGTGTGCTGTTAAACAGCTGCTGCATTTCAGAGTGGGTGAAGCAACCCATGTCCCTCCCTTCCCTATTACCCACGGGCATGTAAAACATTGTGAGATTAAAGGTGGTGTAGAAATGAAAAATATTATTAGCAAAATTACCTACATACTTTCCACTAAATTTAAAATCTCTGCCAGTGCGTTCACCTTAGCAACGGATAATGACATATCTAAAAATTGCCACAATAGCAGGCAGCCACACTTGTATCATAATAGCCCTCCTGTACTAATAATGCCATCTCCGTGTTCCGTTCTTGGGGTAAAATGGAGAACTAGATAGCTATCTTATAAAATAAGGGGCATGATTATTTAAATTATTAGAGCTGAAACAGTTAACCAGGGACTATGTGTGTCATTTGAAGGATAGCACCTTCCACCAACACTGCCTAATCCACACAGAAAACAGCAGGGTATCAGAACGGGTGTATAATAAATTGGAATCCTTGAGTGAGTCTGAAGCCTTCTGAGACTGAGAGCACTGGCAGCACTTTCCCTTTTACAAATGAGAAATTATTACTATTAACTGAGACACACTGATACACAGGATGCACTCCAAGGCAGCCACAGATAGCTCATTAATTATTATTGTATAGTTTGAGAGGAAGAAGTATTAGGTGATCTAAACAAAGACCCATATTATACAATGCCACAAGAGCTAGAGAAAACAATTTTCAATCAATATGAGAGTACAATGCTCTTTTGGAAAAAAAAATTAACACTCTTGCATTTAAACCCCTCTCCTTCCTCTTTCATGTGGCTATATAGACAGGATAATCTATACCTGAAGTAACTGGAATTGTACAGTAGGTTTCTCCACCCCTACCCATTGTTGACGGCCTCATCCTCCTTGTTTCTGATATACATAGTACATACTGTACATTACAATAGCAATGGGGGTCTGATCTCACTACGGTGGATTGGTGGGAATTATTTAGGTTTATTTATTTATAGCTTTTCCATAATCCTAATCACTGCTGTATCTGAACACTTCAAAAATATTAATAAACATCCTCATAATATTGCTCTAAGGAATGGAAAGGAAGTATTATCATTTCCAGACACTAATGTTTGTAGCTTTGGGCCATGTTGGAACTCTGCATCTCTCAGTTCCTTTGATCTACCTTCTGTCCTTGATCCTCCTCCATCAGTTTTCCCAGGCTGCTCTGATTACCTCCCTCAGAGCCCTTCCATTCCCATCTTTCAGCTCCTGCTGCTTCAAGCTGCTCTCTTTCAGCTCCTGTTCTGTCAAGCCAAGCTACTCCTTCTCTGCTCTTCCCCCTGCATTACCTGATGATGTGTTATCTCTGTTTCTCTGTATCTTCCACTTGTCACAGCTCCTCTCTTTACATAATTTAGTATCTCCTCCAGCTATACATAATACTCTATAATTGGACCATATGAAAATCTTTGTCACTAGCACTTGAAACAAGGTGGAACGCAAGATAGTGTAGCAAAATATGTATTTTAGTGCAATACACCCCCAAATAAAAAAAACCCCACAACAATTCTGTGCCGCCAGTTGAAACTGCAGTGCTACATAATATAGTGATACAACAGTAATATGTCTATCCCCATTACCCTTTGAGTGGTACAAGAAATAGTAAACCAAGCAAATGATTTCCTCAACGTATTTCTCCAATATCCTACTCCTTTCTTCCTGGAGACCATAAAGTAACAGTGAACCAGAATTTAACTTTCCACTTCATGTCAAAACACCAGCAGGAAAAAAAAAACACCCACTAGCAGAATTTTGGAACTTTGGCAAATGCCACTTGCTAATGAGTGTTATAATTCATGAACCTCTTGACCAACTGATCTCAAATTTTGTAAAAATTTTACTTCATCCACAAACCTAATCTTCCAGTTTTGAAGTTGATATTCCTCTGTGAATTTCTGAGAGAGGGGAGCAAGTTGGATTTATAGTATAAACTCAGTACAACTTTCACTATGGAGCAGCCATAGCTTGTGCACTATAACAACATGCATACAAATACTGGCACTACTGCAAACTGCTGTCAATTGTTTTTTAAAGAACCATCCACAGAACTATTTCCTTGTTTCTTCCAATTGCCCCCAAAATCACAGTCCCAGTGCATATATACCGAATTATGTATACTATAAAGGTTTTTTTGGCACGACTGTTAGATAGTCACTTTATGCACAAATGAGTGCCAATAGAATCTTTATATCACACCACACCATTACATTTTAATAGGCCTAATTTCACAAAAATAAACCTTGTAGGTATATTTGAGAGATTATTTCAGAAAATGTTATTGATATGAAAAATAGTATTCCTGTCCCTGAAAAGCCAGGCTCTCTGACAACCATGAGTCCAATTGTACAGGTTTCTGATAGAGAAAAATATTACAATCAATACGTTTAATAAGCCACTTAAAATTACCTAAACAGCTTATTTATACATGCAGTCCTGGTAGATTTCCAGGACTTTGTTTTAAAGTCCTGGCAATCTACCAGGGCTAAAACAAAGCTTTAGAAATGTGGGGAAGGATATTTCTGACTTTATAAAGCTGTAAAGCTCCTGTTTCTATCTTGGAGACACTGGACTTTGAATCTGTGACTTGTCCAGGGCTGGACATTGCTTGCCCTGGGCCTAAGGCCAGTGTAATTTTGGGGAAGAAATTCCACTTGTGGGAAAAGCAAGAAACATTTCTTTGTCAGTTTCATTTTTAAGTGGTGGTTAGGTTTGCAGCTCCCCAGGATTTGCCCTAGGGTCTCCAGGAATTAAAGATTATTTTTTTAATTAAATATTGTGTCATGTGATGAGATCTCCAGGAATATGCCAACCAAAATTGACAAGTGGTGGCTGTTAGACGCTGCTCAGAAATCTGAACACTTGGAAGTGGGTTCTGAGGAGGTGAATTGTTCAGGTTAGGTAATATTGTGTAGGTGAGGTAGCCAAAGATGCATAAATGTAATCAATCGCACGGTTCTGAAATTTATCACATGGTTCAACAATTTATCTCAAGGCTATTGCCACTACATATATAATGTGTTTATACATTACACACACTATGATACACAATTTTACATAAGCCTGGAAGCCCTTTTCCTCTGAAATTACAAAGAGAAATGGGCAAATACGAATCCAGTACCATCAATCTACACAGCAACCCAATTTGTAATTTGTTTTGCATGATGTGTATGGCACTACACATTTTAAATAGTAAGTATTCCACTTTGAGAGAGATACAGCAATGTGCTTTGTCATAAAATGTTATACATTTCCAACACATTCTGCCTATTGTATTTCAAGCTTCTTCACTCCACAGATCCACTAGCTTGTGTTCTAAGTGCAATTATTGTAGATTATTTTAATTTAGCATTGTTTATGTTAAAAGAAACACTATTTTGATTGATCAGCAAAAGTCTACAAGCTGCTGTAAAGGCAATTATGTCTGACATAGGGACATTATAGAAATCTATAACCTGAACCTTTCAAGCCTGACTTGAACCATCAAGTTTGACTTATGAGACCAGTTACAACACTGTTTCATGCAAAAAGCATTAGGTTAATGCTGGATCAACAAGTTTTACCAAACAAGGACTGGCATAATTAATCAAGAATATTTCAGAAATGGATTGCCTGCAAGAGGTTATTGATTTCCTGTAACGACATGTTTTCCTTATGAGGTGGTATGATGCTATGTATCTGAGATGTTTTGGCATGTATTTTTCAGTGACTAAGCCTTGATCTCTCTTCCTGGATTTCTGCCATTGGTGCATTGACATCTGAAATTACTCATGTTTGACAGCCTCATGCTTGAGCTATGTAACTTCCAAGTTGGATGGGATTAGTATAGGAGACTTTCTGAATACTTCAGGTTTAACTGAAAGCAGATAAATACAAGGGTCTCAAGAGGGTGCCATACTTATTACAAATGGCATCACATTAAATCATACACACACGCTTAAAATGAGAAAAATTTCAATGTTGAGCAGTGTAGTATGCTCAAGAAATCAGTTGCCCTTGTTTTAATATAGATGAATAATTCTGATAATGACGCATCTTCCTAAGCTATGAATTTCCTGCATGATTGTAAGTGAGCATGTGCCAAGTACACCTTGGTGTACACATTTTCAGGGGAGCAGCATTTTTTATTGTGATGGACGGTGTTTTGCCTTTCATCCAAACTTTTATTAACGCATTATTTGATTTGCCGGTTAGCCATCCCAGCTGTATTATGATACCCAACACAAACTACTCACTAATGCAAGCTTAAGGTTGTACAGTTTCATATGTTCTGACATTTTTAATTGTAAGATAAGGTCTCCATAACAGACTAGAGTCAGACACATTATTACTATATATAGTAAGGAGAATTTTATTTTCCTGTTTTTCTTGTTAAATGTGCTATTTAATACATTTTGAGCATATTTATGTACTAGTAACTGAAAGCCTGTGTCACAGGTGTCATTAGTAAATTCACATGTGTAAAAGAGCTCAAAATTGTGGAGAATATAAAAACTGGATGGTAACAGACCCCAGATCCCAGTGATGACTGTACCGTGGTGATATTCTGAACAAAAAGAGCTCTAGATCATTCTCATAGCTCTTTCCAACACTTCACACCGACTCAACAGACATTGTAGGTTGCAGAAGGATGTTTGGGGTTCTTGCATGTGCTGCAGTGAGGGACTATGTGTATTTGGGGTTATTATATATGCGTGTGGTGGTGTTGTGGGGGTGGCTGTGTGGATTTTTGTCTAGAGAAACTGTGCTGGGAGAACAGGTGTTGATCTGTGCAGGTGGCAGTTGGGTACATGGGTATGGCCATTGGACCGAGTAATCTACCATCACTGCAGTGTCCATCATACAAACAATGAAATTGTTGCTTCCAAATTAGTTGTAGAGTAAGGCTGATGATTGGTTGAGTAACTTCTCATATCACAATGGTCTAGAACTTTTGCCATGAAATAGATTCATGCCTTACAGTATCTATACACTGCTCAAGTGTAACTCATAAAAATCAAAATGAATGAGAGTTTAAAAACTGGATAGTAACAGACAGAAAATTCCAGTGATCACTGAACCTGGTGATAGTCTTGACAAAAAGACCTCTCAGCCATGCCAGTAACTGCTTCCATCACTTCACACTGACTCAACAGATGTTTTAGGCTTCAGAGTGACATTAGTGGAATCTTATTATACATATTTACTATGTACTAGATAGGAAACATGCCTGTATGTTGCTGTGTGAAGCTTATCTTTTGCATTTCCTTTCTTTTTTTAGCTTTTAACTGTGCGAACATAATGCTGCTTTAATATAGATTATGAGCTTGACACATTCTCTTGATGGAAAACAGACTGGTTTCTGATGTCAGAAAGCCCACCTAGCAGAATGGGTGCAATACAGACCTACAAGCAAAGAGGCAGGCTGTGAGTGAAACCATTTTGCCATGTTACCTGTAGCATTCACCATACTTCTATCAGACCCTTCACCTCAGAATCGTGAAGCATTTCATAAACAATTTTCATAACAGCTTTGTGAAGTAGATGGGGCCACTGAAGAATAGGGAGGTCACATAAAGACTATAGTTAGGTGTGCTAATCACTAGCCTATATTCCCTTCCTATTAGTGATTATGTTGTGCATAAATGCACATCTTCCTTGGAGATTATGGAAATACTGTGGGTTTGAGTGGCCAATGTCTAGATCAGGGGTCTCAAACATGCGGCCCGGGGGCCACATGCGGCCCGCAAAGCCCTTCCCTGCGGCCCGCCAAGCTTCCTGGCGCCCCCCTCCCCCCCATAGCAGTTTGAAGGATGGAGGGGCCAGAAGTGGAGGCTTCTCTGCTGCCTGGCTGGGCCGTGCGTGTTTCTAGCTCTGGACTTCCTATATTGCTCTTGCTTTGTTTGCCAAACAGCTGTTGGTGGTGCCTAGCGCTTTCCAGGAGGGAATGGGGAGCTGCGTGCTCAGAGGAGGAGGTGGGGCAGGGGTGGGACCTCTTGGAAGGGGTGGAGTGGGGGCAGAGCCGGGGCAGCGAGGGCGGGGTGTGTGTCAGTGGTGCGGCCCTCGGGCCAGTGCACTAGTCCTCATGGAAGGGGTGGAGTGGGGGCAGAGCCGGGGCAGCGAGGGTATGTGTGTGTGTCAGTGGTGCGGCCCTCGGGCCAGTGCACTAGTCCTCATGCGGCCCTCATGGTCATTTGAGTTTGAGACCCCTGGTCTAGATAGATTTCAAATCCTAATAATTACAATGTACACCCATGACTTGTTTGGTAAGTCTCATCCTTTTGTATCATCTCTTCTTCCTTCTGTACAGTACTTTTTATTTGGTTACTAAGCTTCAGATTAACTAGTCTGCAGACACTGTATTCCAATTCCGAGGCAAGTTGGTTAGCTACCATTCCATTAACTTTTCAGATATTTAGTCCACTGAACAAACCAAACGAGTTTTCTTCTCAGGTCTTTTTCAACTCAAAAGAAACCTTTTAGCTCTGTACCCAATCATGAAATAAAGGTGGCAAATTCTTCCTCTCACTATTATAATGGTTCAACAGCAGAACTGCTATATGCTATATTTTTAACTGTATGCCAATCCTTAAATCATTTCTTCGTTTATGGAAAGGTGACTCTGCTACTTCCCACACTGAGTGTCTCTAGTCTCATTACAGGCACAGAGGCACAGCTGGAGCCACATACCACAAAACCAAACCAAACCAGTATCCCAGACAGATTGGACTGGCACCGAGGACTGAAAGAGACCCTATCTATCCCACAATCCCTAGTGGCTCATCAGTGATAGCCTTCTAATAATTCCTAATGGTGCCTGTACATTTTTATTAATACTTAAAGGCTTTATATGAACTTCTCAGTTTTTATGCTTTATGGAAATATTAATTAATTCTTTCATCGACCCTGAGATAGGAAAATATTAACAATTCCAATTTACCAATGGGGACCTTCTCCTTCCTTAGCCTGGTGCTGCTGCAGCCCTAGGTTCATTGCTTTTGGTGACTGCAATTTCCATAGAGATAGTGCCAAGGACACCACAGCATCCAATCTCTTCTCTTGTGTGGGCTTCACCCAAAGATCCCACACACTCAGCTGGGACTATGCTGGCCCAGATCCTCAGCCTAGGAGTAGATGTTCAGGATGCAACAAATGTTCTGCTCTCTCTGAGTACTCATATGGCTCTCTTCACCATAGTGTCTGACTACCATCCTGGTCTGATCTGCATCTAATCCAGGGAAAGATTATTTCATTTCTTTCATCCTGCCAGGGGGATGAAGCAATAAAGCAGGTTTGCAGGCCAACACGTTAGAATTTTTCGTTTTCAGCCTGCCCTACCATACCTGCAAGGCCGAGGTGCTGACAAGCTGGTTGTGGCAGGGCGCTGCTAGGAAAGCCCTTAATCAGCTCCCGCCACCCTAGTCCCAATCTGGGGGAATGGATAGGGGCTGGGTTAATAGTCAGTGCTTGGCTGGGACCTACCCGCATCTGCCAGCCTCATTAGCAGGAACTAAAAGACTGGGAGGAAATGGAAGAAGTGGGGGGGGGAGGGGGAGGGGGGGAGGGCAGAGGGAAGATCAGGCTCAGAGGGAGGAAGGAGCCTACTAATCTGTTGCTGGTCAGGCAGGTATGAGGCCAAGATGGGTAAATGGCCTGTAATTAGAGGGAAACTAAAGAGCACGGATGTTGCACCAGCTTGGAGTGTCCTTGAGTCTTGAAGGAGTTGGGCCTGAGTCCTACAGGGTGAGGTATGCACCCCGTTACATGGGTATTATGATCATCTGACCAATTCATCTTTCCACTCCTCAGAAACAAGCTGTGCCTCCCCACTCTTCAGTGAGGATGATCAGTATGGCTCACCCAGGCGTGAAAGTAATATTAATCATGTACCGGTCTGGTCTCCCGGAAGGGGCGGGGTCTCAAGTGGAAGAAGTGGGGCTGGAGTCAGCCTGCCCCAGCCAGCCCATCCATGCTGCCTGGCCCATGGCACCTGGGGCTCCAGTGGTGATTTACAAGGATGTGGGGCTCCAGCCGCTGCCTCAGTAGCAGCGGCCAGGAGCCCTGGGCCCTTTTAAATCACTGGCCCCAGGGCAGCTGGCCCTTCCCTGCCACGATCCCTCCTATGAACTAGGTTCTATTCAGTGTGTCTTGGGAGACTCAGCACAGAAGAGGCAGCCTAAGAAGAGAGGGGCAAAGACAGCTCCATGCTGCCCAGCTGGCCCTCAAGCTCCCAGTCTGCCCCATTTTTATATTTAAAAGAATCATTGCTGTTCCTCTCTGAGCAGGGAGCAGAAGCTGCTGCACAGAACAGGAATCATTTAAAAACACCCAACAGCTCTCCTCTCACTATCTAACTTTAAAACTTTGCTGGAGCCTGTGTAATTAATTTAAACAGATGACAGCTTTTTCTTTAAAAAAAAAAAAGCTGGTTACTCCGACAGACTGTGCAATGGAGCTGCAACAATTTCAAAGGCTTCCGCTCCCCGCACAGAACTGAGCAGCTGCAGAGCAGTTCTTTTGAAGAGGAAATGGCACCCAATGGGACAGGCAGGCAGCTCAGGGCTGAGCTCAAACAGCCCCAGAAGTCCTAGGGAGCGTCTGAGGACATCAAAAAGAGGGAAGATCCAGGCTTAGAGAAATCTGAAGAATTAATTTGAAATACTTCCCACCTTCCTGGAGCTTCCTTCAGTGCAAGCAGCAGTGATTGGAGGAAGGAGCCTTTCGTAGATGACATGATGTTTGACTGAGGCAGTCCTAACTATTGGGGCCTGGGAATTCGGGGTCCAACTTGAGTTGTGGCACGCTTCCCGGTTTGTATATTAATCACATAGATCTGCATTTAAACAATAGGAGTATGTTGTTAAAAAAGGACTCCTGTATTTAAACATGTGTCTTATGGCTTATCCTCACTGAGGAGGGGGAGGGTTTAAACCGGAGGGATATGACACACAGTATTTAACTCGCAGTATGTAAGGCACAGTAATAGCATGCACATGGGATGCTGTGCCTTCTTTCACTTCACATCATTGTGTGCACATAGCAGTGGCTTGCTGCTAAGGTGACCAGATGTGTTGTATACTTCGTATTGACTTTGTGGAGAATAAATTAACAAACGCATCAAAAGCAAAATGAATGATGTTTGGCAAATTTCTACTCTACTTTTGGGTCTTTTACTTATACAGGCTCCTATTAACCCCCGACCCTCTGTCCTGATTTTTCACATTTGCCGTCTGGTCACCCGACTTGCTGCATACTAAGCATGTGGCATTCTCAGCAGGTATCCCATTGGTCCTTTACATCACTGTTCAGCAACATGCATTCTGGGATTTTTCTTGCGCTGCCTAGCAGAAGCCAGCTGGGTTCAAAGTTCTTAAAAATCCCATGTTTCCACTGTCTTGACCCCATGCTTCCTTTCCAGGCAGACTTTTCATATTGTTGTGGGTCAGCATAGACTCAAGAATACTCTGCACTATTCTGCTGGCCATCACAAGTACATAGAGGCTGGTTGGGTGTATTTCAGCTCTTAAACCTAGATTAATTCGGCCTTGAACTTTATCAGCTGCACCACCAAGTGGAAGATGTGGCGGCAGCAGCAGATTCAGTGGAAGCAGAGGAAGTGGGATAAGAATGAAAAAGAGGAGGACCTAGAGCAACTGATACTAAAGGAGCAATTCCTGGAAAAGCTTCACACTGGGCAGCACTGCTTCTGGGCTTGCCAAACCAATGTGGATTGGTGGGAATGAACTGGTTGGTTGACCTGGGATGGCCAGCGATAGAGAACATTTCAGGATGGTGAAGGCAACCTTTTTTGACATATGCTGAGCTGACCTTTGAGCTGCAGCGGCAGTGTATCAACACGCAGTGCCCCCATATCCATGGAGAAGTGGTCATCATTGTCAGCTGGAAGCTGACGACACCCAAATACTACCCGTTGATAGCCACACAATTGGGGCAACACTCATGCAGGCATGTGACATCAAGGAATAGGTACTGTTGTACCAGATTGTAAAGCTTGAAATGCTCAGGAGATTGCTGATGGCTTTTGCCCACAAGTCATTCCAAAACTATATTAGAACAATAAGGACCCATGTGCCTATTTACCTCCTCTTCCCTAGGGCACAGAATTTATACACTGAAAGGAGTATTTCTTCATGGTGTACAGTATCATGGCAAGTTTACATACTTAAACGAATGGTGGTCTGGACAGATCCATGCTGCTAAGTGCTTTTGGAACTCTGCTCTATCGATCTTAGTGGAGAAAGGACTACTTGCCTCCAGGATCACTATGGACATTCATGGTGTGGAGATTGATCTGGTTATCGAGGGAAACCTGACTAATCCTCTGGCTTTGCTGGTTAATTAAGCCATTCAATGGTTGCTTGGAGAGAAGAAGAGAAGAGTTTAACTATCACCTCAGTAGTTGCAGAATGGTAGTGGAATGTGCATCTGGTTGCCTGAAAGGAAAGTGGTGCTGTTTGTAGAATAAGTTGGAAGCACAGAATTTCCTTTTCCTCCACAGAAATGGGCTGCAGAGTTGCTGACCACCACTAGGGTCACTGGACCCAGCAGAGCACAGATTGCAAGTACAATAGACTCTCGATTATCCGGGATGATAGGGAAAAAATAATCCTGGTTAATAAAATCCCGGATAATCACCACTCATAGGAAATATGGGGGGGGGGGGGGAAATGTTGGTTCACCAGCCACCCTGCACCAGGGGAAGGGGGTGTTGGTTCACTGACTGCACTGGTGGTTTTTTTTTTTCCTTTTGTGTGTGCTTGGGGTGGCAACAAAGCCAGAGCCGGCCCTGCGAGTTATGAATATTTTTTTTCACATCCTGGTTAATCCACAACCTGGTTAACCTGATCCTGGATAATCGAGAGTCTACTGTAGAAGACAGCTTGCCTGGGGGAGGAGGAGGGAGCTGGAGGGTTCCCCGCAGCTGCAGTTCTCAGCACACCCTGAAGGAAGGAGGCACAGGAAACTCCATAGAAGCCCAGGCTGTTTCTCCTTCTGGATCTTTTGGGGAAGAGGGAGTCTGAGTATCTGAGTGTGTGTGTGTGGGGGGGGGGGGGGAGGGAATTAGGAGGTGCGTGCAAGTGTCTGGACTTGGGGAGGTGCAGCTGGGGTCTGGTGGGGAGGGGAGGGTGTGCCTGGCCCCCCTGCTGGGCTGTTGGGGGAGGGGGCAGAGAAACAGGAACTGGTTATTGTAGTGGTTTCCTTAACTCTCTACTCCTGGAGGAATTTTTTTGGTCTCTGTATTATTCCAGACATACCTACTGACAGGTATTTTGGAATAAATTATCAAAATAATAAAAACTGGTGTGATTATACAATGTTATTTTGACAAATAAAATATGCAGAGTTTTTCAATATTGTGCACAGAATTTTTATTTTTTTGGTGCAGAATTCCCCCAGGAGTACCCCTAACACATCCATACTGTCCTTCCGAGTACAGAGACAACCTGTGCCTTTATAAACACTTCATTCCACATCGAGGTCTGCATCCATTACTCACACTACTGTATGTATGTTTCGGCTCTACAGAATATTTAACTACACCACTTGCCTCAGTACGCTGAAGGGGTTTATACGTTGACTGACAAATACTCATCCTGAAATTTGCACTTTGCTCTCATCTATGGTCCCCATAACACACTCATAACTACCTTTTCTATTTAAGAGATTGCTAGCAAAATCAATACATAAAAATCAACACATCTTGCCCTCGTTCCATGTACACATACAACTTGCAGAGCATTACACTGGTGACCGTCAGCCTAATTTTGTAAACCACAGAACGGTACAGCTCAATCCATAACCTTTATTAAATAAACCCTAACTGTTCCTTTATTTTAAAAATATAATTTTCAGTTGATTCAGCTTTTTTTTTGTAGATGAAATTTGTTCCAACATTTAACACTCCCCACTCAGACTCAAAACACATATGGAATATTGGCTTCAGTGCACTGATCTATCCTAATTAGAGTACCAAATACCACCAAAGCCACAATAGAAACAGCAGTTAATTTTAGTGCAAGGCTCACAGAGCAAAGATATTAAACTGAATGCATAGTCTTTGGAAGCTGTGTGCTCCCTTTATTACTAATGTATAAATAGATACCATTTTAGTACACTCTTGCTACGGCACATAATCAAAATGTTGTCTAGCAAAAGAACTGACACAACACATTCTGCAATTGCCTCTGCTTTGTTAGATTGTGCTAATTATATACCCATCACATCAAACCACTCCATCTTTGTCCTGTCACCAGCATTCGCTCTCCCCCCTTTCATGCTACTTGTCAGTTTCTCCATAGTTATTAACTTTATTCTGCATGTGTGGTGTGTGTGCGCATGTGTGAGTGTGTGTGTGTGTGTGCTAATACCAATGACTTGAGCCAAACTGAACACAGACAGATACTGTATATGTTTTCACAAACAGCTTTATCTTCACAATTCCCAGATGTATAGGGACCCGAGGGGGGGAGGAGGATCATTCTGAGTTTGACAGGACAATACTTTTTCTTGCAGAGAACTACCCCAGCATAATTTTGCATTATAAATAGTTTTGCTTAGCAACTAACTTTGTCACAATGTTGTGATGTCAGCCTCAGATGTGAGTTGTGGCAGAGCATCATCGTATTATGACAAATTGCATTACGACAAAAAATTGGGCTGAAGTTCTTAATTTTGAATATTATTGACTTTTACTATTCCAGCCCTTGGCCTCACCTGAGCACCGAGTGCTTTATTGTGCTGTTGTATGCTGTGGAAAAATAGAACAAAGAACTAAGATAAGACCACTGGACTAATTTACACTTAAACTTTCTTCCCTGGAGTAAAAAGTGTACTGATCTCCTGCGCCATCTCACTTCTTTTAATCATATTTTAAAAGGATGGTGAGATCAAGTGCTGAAGAATGAAAACTCAGTGGGCAGTTGTTTATAGTTACAATGGTGAGATAAAAATGCAAACCAGAAAATAAATTAAAATGGTCTCAAACTTTTGAATGGAATGTACAAAATTAATTGTAGATTAATTAATTAATCTTAATTATCTTAATATTAATTAATTGCAGATATGTGTATACTTGGGGATGTTTTGCCTTTGACATTTCACCTGTGGCAGGTACCACATTTGAGATATTGGAGTTCTCATTGTGAATAACAAAGTTAATTATTTCTGGGTTAGAAAAAACAGAGTATTAAAACACTCATCAAAAATTTGTCTTTGCTAATTGAGAGAGAGCACAATGATTACTGATTCTGGGTCAGATTTTCTGCTGCACCAAGTTTCTGCTCTGCACAACAGAGAGGCAGAGCCATCAGGGAGCCAGTTAGAGCTGGGCAGAGCAGTACAGCTGTGGCACAGGTTAGAGCAGTCCATCCCATGCAGATCCATCAGGTGGCCCCTAAGCAGAGAGTGAGCTAGGAGGTTGACCCCCAGGGGCCCCTCCCCCATGCTAGTTGACAGTTGGGACAGGGATTCTAACCCTCAATATCTAAATTGTTTTTTTGAACACAAATTTGAAAATCCTCTGCTGTGTTTGGCCCAACACATTAAAAGTCTGATGGTGAATTAGAAAAGTAACTACAGCTTTTATTAAGAACTCATTACAACTGAGTTTAACAGAAATGCCTATGCAGGTTTGAAAACCACTTCTAATTCAGACCAATCCTCTATTCAAAGCTGCCCAGAAGCAAATCAAGTTACAATTCTTGTATGAGTCAAACAACTCCCTGAGGGCATGTCAACTACACAGCAGCTTTTCAGAGCTGCTTAAATCCTTTGTGGTGTCACATACATTGCCCAGTAATTCTGGAACTCCTGGTTAAACAGAGTATTATATAGTTGCAAGGAGAGATTTGTTATGCTTATGTATTTTATTACCTTGTTTACATTTCTAATTACTAGACAGCAAGAAGGTTTCTTAGTGAGAAGCAGTAGGTTAAAAAGTACCGTATTTTTCGTCCTATAGGACGCTCCGGCCTATAAGACGCCCCCTCGTTTTTCAATAAAAAAGCCGGACAAAAAAAAAAAAAAAAAAAAAAGCGCCTCGCTCTCCCGTCCCCGCCGCGCGGGCGGGCTGCCAGGATCGTCCTGGTTCCCCCCTCCCCGCCGCGGGCGGGCTGCCGGGAGCGTCCCAGTTCCCCCCTCCCCGCCGCGGCGGGGAGGGGGGAACTGGGACGCTCCCGGCAGCCCGCCCGCGGCGGGGAGGGGGGAACCGGGGCGCACATTCGCCCTATAAGACGCACCAACTTTTCCCCCCCCGTTTTGGGGAAGAAAAAGTGCGTCTTATAGGGCGAAAAATACGGTAGATACACTTCTGGTTCTGGGTTACAGTACAGGAATGAACATGAAAATGGAGGTTAAGGAAAAGTTTCTGGTTGGAGAATCCACCCGTTAACAAAGAACATTCTTTACAATTTTATGCAATTTACAAAAGAGGAATAGTTGGTTACTTTGCTTGTGGAACCAGTAGAGCAGCACATGGTTTCCAGTGACAGACAGCCCTCCAACTCTGTCTTGTCTGGCCATTGTTACTCTTCTTGAGGAAAGGAGAACATGATGTCAAGCTCTTCAAGGCTGAAAGAGAGGCCCGTGTAATTGCCAATGCTACTCATGAAAATTATACTCGTATACAGACTTTCCCTCTTGAATAGGTGCCAAGAAAACAGATAAGTGGAGGGAGGAACGCTGTAATAGATATAAGGTCTTTTCTATACTATAGACCTATATCAGTATAACTACATCACTCAGGGGTGTGAAAACTCTACATCCTGATCAACATAGTTATACCAACCTAAGCTCCCATGTAGATAGCACTACGTCGGCAGGAGAGCTTCTCCTGCTGACATAGCTACTGCCTCTCAGGGAGGTGAATTAACTACACCAATGGGAGAGCTCTTCATTAAAGCACTACAGTGGTGCAGTTGCATCGTTGCAGCTGCGCTGATCCAGCATTTTAATTGTAAACCTGCCCTAATTTTTTTAAAAACCGACTGTAAAAGAACATCAAGGTTGAAGAGCCAAGCACTCAAACGTGAGGAATCTCCACCTTCGTTATATTACCTTGTGCTCATACAAGTTTCTTAAATGTAGAAATTCCATCATGTGGAACCATTTTTATCCCCACATAGGAGGTCATCTGCTGGGTTGGGATTTTTAGATGTACAGTAGACTCTCGATTATCCAGGATTGGATTAACCAGGATGTTAAAAGAAAATATGCACAACTCGTAGGGCCGGCTCTGCCTTTGCTGCCGCCTCAAGCGCACACACAAAAAACCCCCACCAGGGCTCAGGGCAGCCAGTGAACCAACACCCCCTCCCCCCCTGGTGCAGAGTTGCTGGTCAACCAACCCCCCTTTCCCTTATTTCCTATGGATGGTGATTATCCGGGATTTTATTAACCAGAATTAATGTTTCCCCTATCATTCTGGATAATCAAGAGTCTACTGTATAGCACTGGCCTTTGTCACTTGACCTAATGGAGTAACTGGTAGCAGTTAAAGTCTCTACTGTGTGAACTGAGATTTTTGTAAAGGCTCATTACTTGGTCAATGTTGGATAGATTTTCACTGGCGCAGCATACCCTGACACAGGGTATGTTTACAGTGTAATAAAAAAACCTGTGACACTGAGTCTCAGAGCCTGTCTCAATTGACTTAGGTTCATGGGACCTAGGCGGAGCGGCCTGTGCCTGAGTTTTGAAACCACGCAAAGGGAGTTGCATCTCCAACTTCACTGCTCCTCTTCAATTTTTAGACCTGCAGCCCAAGCTCAAGTTAGCTGAACTGGACTGGTCACGGTACAGACGTACCCACAAAGGTCACTCTGCCAAATTTCAAGTTCTTGCTCCAACTAACGATGTTGCTAGAGCTTCTCAGTAAACCACGTGTATTTTTTTTTTTAAGGAGGCTAACCTAGTTCTGAGAAATAGCTGATTTTTTTTTTATTTGGCCGAAGTTTTTCTACAAAATTCAGCCCGAGGTAGATACCTGACATGGAAAAATTCAGCCCAAACTGTAAAAGTTTGGTATAGTTATAAGCAATAGAAAACAGGGTCTGATAATGCAAAGTATCAGGCAACCTTAATTACAGGTGTGTAACCTTTAATTACCTGTGCCACCTATAACATATCAAAATTTATTTCTCACTTTGAATTCTTTTGCAACTCATTCTTCCTGCTGTATACTGAGTTTTTGTTGTTTTTTTGCGGGGGAGGTGGGATATTTAAAATAGTAAGAAATAGATAAATAATTGACTCCTCCAGCAGCCCTACAGGGTTCAGGCCAACCAGGTACTCGAGGTAGATCTAGTAGTTATCACAGTTATGCTACAAAAGAGGAGCAACCCAATGCAAGTCAAAGTTAGGAGAGCAGATTCCGAATGCTATGGCAGGCCTCACCTTTCACTGCACTGTGCTGAAAGTTGGACAAGCTAGTCCACAGAGTGGGACCACCAACCCGATCAATGCAGTTGCAGTCATGAAGCAATACAAGCAAGGAACGGAAAGAGATAATGTGTGTGTTTTTTCTCCCCCACTCAGAGCTTATATTTTCTGGATGGAATGCCTCAGCTGTTCCTCTTCGGTAAGCCTCATCCGACCTCCTGGGACATGTTTGTCTGATTTCTCAATAAAGATTATTTTTACCTGGATAGGGATGATTAAGGATTGGTGGGGATACTAAACTGATAACAGGAGCTGGAAGAATCCTTGCCAGCCCTTGTGTGTGCAATTGCTGAGTCAGCTGAATAGGCTCACATATCCCCAACCCTGCCCCCACATACACATGCAAATAACCATCAAAAAGGGAATCTTAATTTGGCTACATCCCAAATTTGACATTCCTCTTGGCTGAGATAGACCAGGTTTCCCATATGGTCTCATCTTCCATGCCCTCATGGCGTACTAACAGTTAGGCAAAGCAATTGCTTCTCCAAACATCCCAGAGTTGTTGTGGAAGTGGGAGTGGATGAGAGTCAGATACAAGCCAGAGGAACAGCAAACAAGTATGCCTGGGTCTGGACTTTTGATTTTCAGATTTTCCTTGCACCCGTTAGAGACCAGAAACCAGATCCTCAGCACTAAGTTCCTTTTAGGACATTCCCCTAAACATTAAGTGGGTAGCTGAGGATACCACCAGCATGAAGAAATCCACAGCTGGCATAAAGCCTTCTCTCTACAACAGCCTCTCCTAGCTCCCTCCCCCCCCCCGCTTCAGGGGGCATGTGATGGACAGTCAGGGTGCAATCTGACCATCCTCATTGGCAAACACTGCCCTTTCACGGGACATCCATGTCAGCACAAAGTAGCATACGCTGTACCAGGGACTGGTTGGCACTCACTAGCTTTGTCTCTCCTCTCCCCTCCCCTCAGCTCCGTGTAGCGGAGGATGGTGCCATGGGAGAAGGAGAGTGGAAAGAGTGAGCAACTACAGTGGTGGTATGCACTCTGGTGATACTGGGCAGGACAACACCCACCATTCTGTTGAGCAAAGGGACGACACCTCTGTCTGGCTCTATGCAAATGGTAAGGGGAGTTTGAAAATTTTCCCAAGCATAACTATTCAAGGGCCTAAGATAGTTGTGCCTAAATGATGCAAGTCCGTCCTCTGCCCTGATCACCTTCCAGATTAGCCACTCAGACAAACACAGTGAATCCTTCCTGAATTAAGTTTAGCAAAAAAGAAAGAAAAACAATTCCGCACCGACTCAGTATTTACAAAGGCTAATAATTTGGTCAAATCAAAACCAATTTCCTCAAGAACAATGAAAGGCACTGCTTCTCAGTATTTCCATGCTATATTTCACTTCCAGATATTTTGACTGTACAGCTGATCAAACAAAGTTGCAGGATTTCTTTTATTTTGGGAAACATCTATTTCCGCCTCCCACCTAATGCTCTAAAACCAGTGAAAACATTATGATTTAAGGTTTTCTTTTTATAATATCTTTAGGCAGAGGTCAGCGCTGGAATATTTCAAGCTCAAATGGTGGCAGTTTAACAACAATTATGAGCAACTAAAACCAGATTAGAATAGAAACTATTAGGCAACCTCAGCTGTAGAAGTCGCTGCTTCAGCTGCTATAATTAGCCAAAAGACATATAAAAAATTGTGATACTTAATCCATTTCAGATTTCATTTGGTTTCTTTAAGAACCAACCACTCTCATCTAATTTTTAGTATCTTGTGAATTAGAGCAAAAAATAAAAAAACTTGAGCAGATGGCTTGTGAATGACAAAATAAATGAGAGCCTACTGCTGTTAGAGGCTACATGAATGGAAAATTATGTCTGCCAGGTTGGCTGAGCTTCAAACTTATCCTACAAGCAGTGGAACTGGCTCAAGAAGGACTGGACAAGAGAGAAGAGTGGGTGTAAGTCACTGAAGAGCTAATAACACATCAATAGCTGGCTGATTCTGTGTTGTGCTTTCACACAGGCTCATATAACAAGGACAACACAAACATCAAAGTGATGACCAGATAATCTCTCTGCAAAGCAAAGTTAAGTACACAAGAGGGAAAAATAATAAATATCAACAAATATGCTGAGCAGCACATGCAAAGCTAAAGTAAGGCTGCATAGGCAGAGGGGGTGCTGTTGCATTCAGGAATAGGACAGGAGTACACAGTGGCAGGAAGGCGTTTGTGCTGGCAAAGTGGAGGGTGCTCTACACTCGGTAGCTCTTGGTAGGGAATACAAAAAACTATTACCTGCAAAATAAATTCTGTTCTTAACATGATGGTAACAGGCCTAGACTTTGTGTCTCTTTAAATGTAAACAAGTGTGGATAGAGAGGGAAGTGTGGGGAAGGCTAGGACATGTCTATTAAATCTCCTGGATTGGTTGGGAGACTCTTCCATGGCTTCCTAGTGGCTACTTTATTCTACCCCTTGGGAGTGGTGCAGAGCTGTGGGGGGAGAACTCTAGGGCGTGAGGGTCTCTATTATTAGTTAATCTCCTTCAGGTCTTTAACTACAGAGACCCCACCTAGAGCATAGACCCCACCAACCCACGATAGACATGGAAATATGGCTGGAGTGGTGCAGAACAGTGTGAGCACATTGGAACTACATTCCATGCAAGGGTGGAGGGAGAAGCCTGAGGGGGAAGGAGAACTCAATGGGTAGGAATAAACTTGAGGGGAGATTAGAGGAGCCCAGGGAGAAGGGAAAGTGGCAGACATCCAAATGGGGGGGCAATAAGGGGAGCCAGAGAGAGTAGGTGAACATGGGGTTGGAAAACCTGACCAGGGAGAAATTTAAAGAACCAGATCAGAAGATTTTTTACTACATCAGGGTATATGAAGCAGCACTATGCAGAATACTATCTATGACAGTTATGGCAATTTCCTGCCATATCCTTTGGAGACTTTATTGTATTAAATTTTAGTAGCTTGGGGGTCCATTATATTAAATGAATGGTTTATGTATTGTTGCAGCAGGGATTATGTCACCTCTCAAAGGGATAAATGGGACAGTTGTGAGACCTAGGGGTTCAAAGGACTGTATTGAACAATATGCCAGACAAAAATGGACTTCAGAACAAAACGCATTAAGTGGATTTCTTTGGGAATATCCAGGGGGAGGTGAATGCAAATCCCCCATCTCTAGCTATGCAAAAACCCAGCCCTTTGACTCAACATTCTGAAGCCTGGGCCACTGTCTGCTGATCACCTGTTACATGAGGCCAAGATCAGAGGCCCAGGCTGTATAAAGGAATAACTAAACTATTCCTGGTTATTCTGGTTCTGAATCTGAGGCAATTATCACCTTGTAACCACAGGGAAAATCCAGTTGTGGATTTTAAAGGATTGACACCGAACAGAGCCTGAATTGGAGTTGGAGTGATAGCAGATAAGCTTTTTAGCATTTGTGTAGGTTCTTTTATTGTTTTCAATATGTTTTCTCGGTAATGCTTTCATCTGAAGAATTAACATAAGAACGGCCCTACTGGGTCAGACCAAAGGTCAATGTAGCCCAGTATCCTGTCTTTCAACAGTAGTCAATGCCAGGGAATGAACAGAACATGTAATCATCAAGCAATTCATCTCTTGTCACCCATTCCCAGCTTATGGCAAATAGAGGCTAGGGACACCATCCTGGCTAATAGGTATTGATGGATCTATCCTCCATGAATTTATCTAGTTCTTTTTTGAACCCTGTTATGGTCTTGGCCTTCATAACATCCTCTGGCAAAGAGTTCCACAGGTTGACTATGCGTTGTGTGAAAAAATACTTCCTTTTGTTTGTTTTAAACCTTGTGCTGATTTATTTCATTTGGTGGCTCCTAGTTTTTGTGTTATGAGAAGGAGTAAATAACAGTGTATTTACTGTCTCCACATCAGTCATGATTTGATAGACCTCTATCATATCCTCCCTTAGCTGTCTCTTTTCCAAGATGAAAGTTCCAGTCTCATTAAACTCTTCTCATACGGAAGCCATTCCATATCCCTAAAAATTTTTGTTGCCCTTTTCTAAACCAAGTCCAATATATCTTTTTTGAGAAGGGGCGACCACATCTGCATGCAGTATTCAAGATGTGGGTGTACCATGGATTTATATAGAGGCAATATCATATATTCTGTCTTATTATCTATCCCTTTCTTAATGATTCCCAACATTCTGTTCTCTTTTTTGACTGCTGCTGCACATTGAGTGGATGTTTTCCACAATGACTCCAAGATCTCTTTCTTGAGTCGCCACAGCTAATTTAGATCCCAGCATTTTATATGTATAGTTGGGATTATGTTTTCCAATGTGCATTACTTTGCATTTATCAACACTGAATTTCATCTGCCATTTTGTTGCCCAGTCACCCAGTTCTGAAAGATCCTTTTGTAGCTCTTTGCAGTCTGCCTGGGACCTAACTATTTTGAGTAGTTTTGTATCATCTGCAAATTTTGCCACTTCACTATTTACTCCTTTTTCCAGACCATTTATGAATATGCTGAACAGGATTGGGCCCAGTACAGATCCCTGGGGGACACCACTGTTTACCTCTCTCCATACTGAAAAATGACCATTTATTTCTATCTTTTGTTTCCTATCTTTTAACCAGTTACCAATCCAAGAGAGAACTTGCCCTCTTATCCCATGGCTGCTTACTTTGCTTAAGAGCCTTTGGTTTGGCACCTTGTCAAAGGCTTTCTGAAAATCTAAGTACACTATATCCACTGCATCCCTCTTGTCCACATGCTTGTTGACCTCCTCAAAGAATTCTAGTAGATTGATGAGACATGATTTTCCTTTACAAAAATCAGGTTGACTATTCCCCAACAAATTACGTTCATCCATGTATCTGACAATTTTGTTCAATTTTGTCCTCCAGTCATTTGGTACAGAAGCTGATGTAAATGATAGGTTACAGATGACAGTTAGTAGTTCTGCAATTTCACATTTGAGTTCCTTCAGAACTCTAGGGTGAATACCATCTGGTCCTGGTAACATACTACTGTTTAGTTTATCAATTTGTTCCAAAACCTCCTCTAATGACAGTTCTTCAGATTTATCACCTAAAAAGATTGCCTTAGGTTTGGGAATTTCCCTCACATCCTCAACCATGAAGACCAATGCAAAGAATTAATTTAGTTTCTCTGTAATGGCCTTATTGTCCTTGAGTGCTCCTTTAGCATCTCAATTGTCCAGTGGCTCTACTGGTTGTTTAGCAGGCTTCCTGCTTCTGATGTACTTAAACATTATTTTGCTATTACTTTTTGAGTCTTTGGCTAGGTGTTCTTCAGATTCTTTTTTGGCCTTCCTAATTATATTTTTACACTTCATTTGTCATTAATGTGCATTCTTATAAAGAGTTGTGTGGTAACTTATAACTGGGGACCATTACACTGTTTGTAGCCTTTGAAGAGAATGCAAAGTGCAGATGCTGGCCTGTTTAGGCAGTCTGGCTTAACGGGGATATCACACTGTAGGCAGGGAACTGTGCAGCGTGGACAAACCTTGATCCTGAGGGAGAGGCACAGGTCTCTGTCTAGGAGAGGTGATGGCTGAGGAGTTGGTAGCTTAGAGTGGATGCCCTTGGTGGACCATGGAGCAGGGAAAATACAGGTGTAGTTACTCTGTACTGTGACAATATCACCAAGACTGACTTGGGAGTCCAATGTGATCCATTTAGTAAGTAGAGATGGGCTGAACAAGTTTGGTTAAAATAAGAAATATCCCAAACCTGAACCATTATCCATCCCTCCAATAGAAACACAATCATTTTTTGTTTTTTGTTTTTTTAAGGTTTGGAAAAGTTCAGTAATCTTTAGTGCATGTTTCACTGTAATTAAAAAATAAATAAGTAGCAAACTGGCTTGCACCTGACAGTGAGCCAGGTGATGATTTGTGATGATTTGTTTTTCTTAGAATTTTTTTTAGAAAGGGCATTTATAAAATTCCAAATATAGATTTGCTGCTCCGCATGTACAGTAAGTGGAACATTTGGTTGCACTGTGGTCATCTCAGTGCTATTAACCCACAGTCTCATGATTCATTATTTATAACAGCACTCATTCTCGGAGGTATCAGATCACAGTCCTCATCAAATGCAAAAGTTTGAAGTTATGAAAGTTTTGATCATTTTATGGGAGGGTGGGGGAAGGGAGTGGAACCAGGAAGGGAAACTATGTCATCCTAATAGGTGAGGTGATCAGATTTTCTGGGCCTCAGTTTAGGGCAAACTGCACAGGAGGTTGCCAACTCTATCAGGTCTAGAGATGACTAAAAGCTCTTGTGGAGGGATGCAGGTTTTTCAAATGACAATGCTGAGCCCTGGGTTATATTAAATAGGGTGACTTAGACTAGAGGTGGGCAAACTGCAGCCCACTGGCCATTTGTATCTGGTCCGTGATTTCTGCTGGGGGTGCGCAGCCAGATGTCCCACGTTCCCGGAGGACTGCTGGGCACCGGGGGCCCTGTGCTCCTGAGCCTGGGCGCCGGGCAGACAGAACGCAGCTGGCAGCAAGCCGCGGGGCCTATGCTCCCGGCAGGCGGGGCACGGTGGGCTGAAAGCCGCGGGGCCCTGTGTTCCCCTTCCAGCTAAGCGGCTGTCAACCTGGAGGGCCCCTTGCTCCCGGCCCAGTGCTGGGCCCCGCGCTCTCCTACTGAGGTGCTGGGTAGGCGGAATGCGGCCGGCAGCGAGCCACGGAGCCCCGCCCTCCTGGGGAGCCTGGCAGGCGAAGTGCAGCGCCGCGGTGCCCCGCACTCCCCTGCCCGGGCGCCAGGTGGGCAGAGCTGGAGCTGGAGCACCCAGCTGAACATAGTAAGTAAGTGGGGGCTTAGGTGGTGGGGTTTTGGGAGGTGGTTGGGGGGGTTCGGGAGGGGGCAGTCAGGGAAGAAAGAGGGGGGCTGGGTAGCAGGTGGGGTCCTGGGGGGGCAATTAGAAGGAGGGGGGGTCTCGGGTGGGGGCAATCAAAGGACAAGGAGTGGCGGGGGAAGGGTTTGGATGGGTTGTGTGTTCTGAGGGGGTCAGTCAGGGGGCGTAAAGTGGGTGGGGGTCAGATGGGGGGTGGGGCCAGGCTGTTTGGGGAGGTACAACCTTCCCTAACCGGCCCTCCACACGATTTTGAACCTCAGTGTGGCCGTTGGGCCAAAAAGTCACACTGATATACACTTATTTTGTTCCTATAGTTGCTGTTCATCTGGGAACCACTGGCATTTGCCCTGACAAAAAGAACTTGGAAAAATATTATTATTATTATTTATTATTTGGAAGATGTGGGTTTCATTCTACCCATACATAATTCTGGGGTTTAAAAGCCCCAATTCTTTCAACTTGTGCTCCTTATATTTAAAGGGGATGCTTATTATTAAGTGAATGTTGTAGCTTGTCTCTCTCACTAAGAGAAGTTGGTGCAGTAAAAGATATTATCTCACCCAACTTGTCTCTCTATTATTAAGTGGAGCAATTGAACAGAGAGCAATTTGCATTAGTAGTCTAGCTAACATCCTGCAAATACATGAGCCATTGAGTCTTCATTTAAGAAACACAACCCATGGTGGTGCTTTTTTTAACCTCTGCCAATTCATTGTGAGTGCCGATAAAGCTGATAGGAGGGATTTCTCTGCACTCCATCCCTAGGTTTGCCACTTCTGCGGCACAAAAACCAGGACATCTGGAATAAGAGTAAGCCCATAAAACTGGACAGCTGCCAGCTGAGCAACCCTAGAGATTTCCCAGGACAGCCACCTCAAAAAAGGGATGATCCTCAGAAAACCTGAAGAGATAGCAGCCCTCGCCACACCCTTCTTTCTCCCCCATTGACAGCATAAACATTGGGCATGGATGATGCCAAGTCTTATGGGCAATATGAGCAGGACCTGTGTTTGAATCACCACCATCACCTTACTACTCCTACTTGCATCAGTCCCACCATTTCATACTACATCTATATTTTGTGTAACAGAACATAGGACTTTTAAATGGGAGCTCTTAGTGTAAGATTTCTTGGGGCAAAGGGTCAGTCCACTGTTCCTCCTCCTTGCCAACCACAGCACATTTTGGTGTCCATCAGTCTGCAATACTTACTTCTCCATCATCCTCCCTCAAAATCACTGTTTCAATGTCAAGGAATCCATCTTTTTTATAATCACCATCACCGGCAGCAACAGTGTTCTCTTTGGGGACTTGTACCCTGACTCTGTAGTACCCAAATCAGTGCTCAGCCCCAGTTGGGTTGATAAATTAAAGGTAAATGTGGGAAGAAATCCCTGAACTTTGCAGGTAAAGCTGCCAGGTATGGAGATGACCAGTACTGAAGAAGCTACAGAGCCACTGCTAGCACACAGAAATGGTACCTTAATAACAGCATATTTTGTTCTAAGCTGCATCTCCTATGCCGCAGATGCTCGTCATGCTCTGGTGAATCTCTGATAATGAAACAAACATAGATATATAATACAACACATTATGAGGCTGGATAATAAATAATAAATCAGTTAGCTGGCAATAAATGAAGTATTTCCAGAAGATAGTAATACCAGGATGTGGGGAATGGATTGTAGGTTTTTCTCCATTAAAACTAAGAGGTGCTTATGTCAGGACAACTAAGTTTCCAAACTAGTTATGATATGTAATAAACATATTGTTTACTGCAAAAGTCAGAGATACAGAGGTAAGGGTGAGGAGAAAATGGTTCTTTTTCCTGAGTTTTTCTACATGGGTGAAACAATTCAGCTGAAATGTAGCTTCTCTGGCCTTATCTACACTTGAAAGTTACAGTGTTAAAACATGGTAAGTAACACATATAAAGCAATAGAAGATGAAACACTTGGTACAGACAATGACTGTTATGCTGCAAACACCATCGAGCTAACCACAACCAAATAACTACATGATAGATAGTCCTTGTCACATTTAACATTGTGAAAGCTACCATATTAGTTAACGCATGGTGTAATTTCCCAGTGTAGTCAGACCTCCCCACCCCCTTGCTGAGCTGGGCTGACCTTGATAGTAGCAAAGATTCAGAGAGTTTGGGACATAGGAAAAGTACTATGTGGTTTCCTGAATATTGTCTATCCCAACAAACAGCACTCAAGCTTTACTTTCCACCTGAAAAGGCTTGGGATATGCAGCTGGAGCAAGAAAAATGTAAAAAAGGTTTTCTCTCCCACCATCTCTAAATTCAGATAAAAATCCTGGTGATATGTAGACACAGTTGGATAAAGGCTAATTTTGAGCAGTTTTCAGTTTAAACATCACTAGTTACTGACAATCTTGCCTGATTTGAAAACCTCCTTTTGTTTTACAGACCACCCATTGTTTCTTTTGTCAAATTAAGTGAAGTCCTGTACACTTTTTAAATGGTTCTGGGTTGAGTTAATATCCTCATCAAATATTTGGCTTCTGATAGAAATCTCTGCTGGATAGGCCTCATTTAAGACTAATGTTAGCTTATCATAGGCATTCTCCTCTAGACAAAGTAACAGAGCTAAGGCTTTTGGATTTCTCATTTAAGTATTCATTTACAAATGCAGGGCAAAGATGTAGTGGATTTTCTAAAACTTTCATTATGCTATGCCCAGTTAATTTAAGCTAAAATTATATATTGTGGCAGGATTCTGGATGTTCCTCTCCCTTATGAAGAGTCATAGCTTGATTATCAGAGGGGCAAGTACTCACAGCTGACACTGACTTTAATGAGATTTGAGGAAGGATTGAAAACCAAGCCAATCTGCGTAGTCTTTCAGTGATGTGTAGCGCCTTCAGTGGCCAAGGGTACAGCAGCCCTTATGATCAGATTCTATTCTTGAGTCTCTATCATCTTGTTACAAGAGGCCGTGTGCCAAACAACTGTCGAAAATACCCAGTGGGGCCACACAGACACTTCTTCGTGTTGAGATTATGATTTTAGAAGCTGTAAGTGAATATTTATAGTAGGTCTTGGCAAAACTGAAAGGCCATATATAAAAAGAATTCAGAATAAAATTTGCAAAAAGTCATCATTTCCCAACAAATAAATACAATCTTGTATTTTACAATCTTGTTAAAAAATAAGCCACCCATGGCCATGTCTAGTTTTATTTTAAGTAGACCTTCAATTAACCTCTTTGATAGAGAAAGAAAGAAAGAGTTTTGCAAATAAAAAAATATAAGGGGTAGGAAACATTAGATACAAACACAGTATAGACTTTTTTCCTATTTGCTCATTTTATATATAAATGACAATCTTCACACAAGATACTTAGAGGGTTTCCATTTGACAAAATTACATTAAGTGAATTGTGATCTTATTTTTCTTTTGTATATGCTTCCAATTTGTCAATGATTTAATAAATAATTAACCACTGATGTCTACAATATACATTAAGTGCTTCAACTACTAAGTTATACCACTGAAAGCCTCCTCCTCCTCCTCCTGAGGTTACATAAACCTCTGAAGACTATAGCAGTGAAAACATCTCCAGAAAAAAGATGGCCAATTGATGTGAATGTTTATACAATCGAAACAGGTTCAAGAGAACAGCATTCACAGGACTTTCATGTCACTTCTTCAGAGGCTTAGGAGGGAAGTGAAATGACCAATCTTCATGTGTTTCCTAAACAAATTCAAACAGGTGCTCTTTGCTTTTCCACTTGGAGTGTGTGATATTTTGTGCCTGCCCTTATGAACACTTTGATCTGGATCAGTTAGCAAGAATCAAAGAATTTGCTTCCTTTGGGACTCTGGACAGATGACAGCAGCAAAATCTGCCTTCCTTTGTAGGGCGCACTCATCCACAATTCAGATTCACATCACTGTCATTAGGAAAGACATTTCAATCTGTTAGTTTTTTGGGTTTTTTTTAAACCTCAACCCTTCGCCCCCAAATCTCTGCAGTCAGCTCAGCTGTGTCATTCTGCTTCTTAGAGAGATGGAAAATGATACGGCTCATTATTGTAACTAGCAGGGGAAAATAGTGACATGACATCAATGAATATAAACACAATGGTAACTGTGACAAAATTTTGTCACAAAACAGTTACCTTAAAAATAATTTGGCTCTGAAACACAAGAGCTGAACAACTGCTTGTTATTTCTGGAATTTTAGAGCGAGGAAAAAAGACTGAAATCTACATGTAGCAAACAAACAACAAAGAGTCTATGTGCCAGAAATACTGATGGCAGTACACTGCATTTCTTAAGTATGTAATGAGGTGTAATCTTATTTCTGGAGATATACTATGCTATTTGGTCTAACAATGACAATATGCTATTGTTTAAAAGACAATGAAAGATAGCTACTTAGGATTTGCTTGTGCAAAGAATCACATTGAGACCACATATATATCGAAGAAAACCTTGATTTGGTATACTTTTTTGTCCGCACACGATTTTCTTTTTTATTGGCTGGGAACAATTTAGTAGGGTCAGAGTTATTTCTTACCCCATATATTTTTCAAAATAAGCAAGAAATAATATTAAGGGAAAGTTACTCACCTTGCAGTAACTGAAGTTCTTCGAGATGTGTGTCCCTGTGGGTGTTCCACTCTAGGTGCCGGTGCGTCCTGGCGCTGTTGATCGGAGATTTTCAGTAGCAGTGCCCGGTCAGGACGCAGGGGCCCAGATGGTATCTCCCGTCTCAACGGAATCTTCCCTGGGCTCCTGCGTCCCGCACCCCACTCAGTTCCTTCTCTATCATGGAGCGATCATGAAGTACTCCAAAGTAGAGGGGAGGCGGGTGGGGAGTGGAGCACCCACAGGGACACACATCTCGAAGAACTTCAGTTACTGCAAAGTGAGTAATTTTCCCTTCTTCTTCAAGTGCTGTCCCTGTGGGTGCTCCACTCTAGGTGAATGTGTAGCAGTCCCCACTATGGTAGATGGGACTTTGGAGATGCGGCAGGAAGTACTGCAGAGAGCACTGTATGGCCAACTATGGTGTCTGCCAACGTATCTTGTGTGATAGCATAATGTGTGTTCAGATGACCATGTAGCCGCTTTACAGATGTCCAAAATGGGTACGTTATGTAGGAAGGCTATGGATGTTGACATACCTCGAGTGGAATGAGTTCTAATGCATTCGGGCAGTTGAATATTTTGTAAACGGTAAGAGGATCTGATGCAGTCAGAGATCCACTTGGAGAGACGTTGTTTGGAGATAGTCATGCCTTTTGATCTTTCAATGATAGAGACAAAGAGTTGTGGCGATTTACGGAAAGGCTTAGTCCTATCTCAGTAAAAAGTGATTGCTCGCTTGACATCCAGAGTATGCAGGGTTGCCTCATGTGGAGTCTTGTGAGGCTTGGGATAAAAAGTAGGTAAGTATATAGGCTGGTTGAGGTGAAAGGTGGATACCACCTTAGGGAGAAATTTAGGGTGTGGTCTCAGAGTGATTTTGTCTTTAGAGAAGATTGTATATGGAGGATGGGCCATCAAGGTTCTTATTTCGCCTACTCTCCTTGCTGATGTTATTGCAACTAAGAAAGCTACCTTCATGGACATATGGAGAAGAGAGAAGGTGGCCAAGGGCTCGAATGGAGGTTTCATGAGAGTGTGGAGAACTAGGTTAAGGTTCCATGTAGCCAGCAGTGGGTGAATTTCAGGGTAGAGATTTTGTAGTCCTGTGAGAAAGTGTTTTATGATGGGGTGAGTAAAGAGTGAATAACCTTCTAACAAGTCGTGGAAGGTGGTAAGCGCTGCCAGATGTACACTGATGGAGCTGAGTGAAAGTCCATCCTGTTTTAGTTTCAGGAGGTAGTTTAAAATGTCAGGAAGGGCCACCCTGTTGGGCGTTAAATTATTATGTGAGCACCAGAGGGTGAAATGCTTCCACTTCTGCAGGTAAGTTTTCCGAGTAGAGTCTTTTCTACTGTGCAGTAGGACATGTAGTACTTCCTTAGAACAGGCTAATTCATGGGTTTGGAACCATGAAGGCACCACGCTGTCAGGTGGAGCTTGTGGAGGTCAGGGTGAAGAACCCGACCGTTGCTCTGGGAAAGGAGATCTGGCCGGTTGGGGAGAGTCCGTGGAGGACGGGAGGACATGCAGAGTAGGTAAGGGTACCATGTTTGTCTCGGCCAATATGGGGCAATAAGTATGACCCAAGCCTTGTCGTCTATAATTTTCAGCAGAACCCTGTGTATCTGGGGAATTGGTGGGAAAGCGTAGAGGAGAGAGTTGTTTCACGGGATGAGGAACGTGTCTCCTAGGGATGCAGTCCTGAGTCCTGCTCTGGAGCAAAACAGGTGACATTTTCAATTCTGGGTGTAGCAAAGAGGTCTATGGATGGTGTACCCCAAAGGGAGAAGATCTGTTGAAGTATTTCAGGGTGCAATTCCCATTCGTGTTCTGTCGAGAAGTGTCTGCTAAGTGCATCGGCGGTAGTGTTGTGACAGCCTGGTAGGTAGGAAGCTATGATTTGTATTTGATGTAATATGCACCAGTTCCATAAGCGGATGGCTTCCCTGCAAAGGAAGTGTGATCGGGCTCCTTCTTGTCTGTTGATGTAATACATGCATGCTATGTTGTCTGTTAGAACACGAATAGATTTTCCCTTTATAAGCGGAAGAAAGTGAAGGCAAGCTCGCCTCACTGCTCTGAGCGCCAAGAGATTTATGTGTAGGTGTGTCTCTGATGTGGACCACCGGCCTTGTGCCCTGTGTCCTCCAAGGTGCGCTCCCCAACCGATTAGGGAGGCATCCGTGGTAAGCTTGAGCGTTGGGGTTTGTTGGTGGAAAGGAACCCCCCTGCATATGTATTCTGGTCTTGTCCACCATTGTAGAGAAGCTAGAACATTGGAAGGAGGGGTGAGCAGCATCCCCAATGTGTGTCGGTTGGGCTTGAAGTTGGAATTGAGCCAGCCCTGAAGACATTGCATGTGCAGTATGGCATGCTGGACCACAAATGTGGAGGGTGCTACGTGACCAAGAAGCTGTAGGCCGATTCTTGCTTGTGTCCTGGGACAGACAGAAAGCATGTGTATCAGTTGTGTGATAGTGAGGAATCTGTGATTTGGGAGCAAAGCTCTGCTGTGGGTTCAATCCAGATGACATCCAATGAACTCTATCTGTTGAGTAGGTACTAGGGTAGATTTCTGGACATTTATTTGGAGGCCGAGGCTGTGAAAGAGGGAAATGGTGAAGGTCGTAGCTTGAAGGGTCTCGTTGTAGGAGTTGCCCTTGATGAGGCAATCGGCGAGGTATGGAAAGAGCGTGATTCCATGTTTGTGGAGATAAGCGACGACCACCGCTAGAGTCTTGGAGAAAACTCTTGGTGCCGTGGAGAGTCCGAAAGGAAGAACTCTGTATTGGAAATGGTCGTGGCAGATTGTAAATCGGAGGAAACATCTGTGGGCTGGATGAATTGATATATGAAAGTAAGCGTCCTGTAGGTCGAGGGCTGTGAACCAGTCCCCTTGGTCCAGTGCAGGAATTATTGTGCCCAGTGTGACCATCTTGAATTTTTGTCTTTTCATGAATCTGTTCAGTCGGCGTAGGTCCAGAATAGGCCTCCATCCCCCGGGTTTTTTCTGGGTTAGAAAGTAATGGGAATAGATCCCTTTCCCTTGATATTGTGTCGGCCCAGTTTCCACTGCGCCTAGCTGTAGAAGGTGAGCTACCTCTGTACGAAGTAAATGCTCATGGAAGGGGTCCCTGAAGAGGGACGGGGAAGGGGGAAGGGTAGGAGGGTAGCATATAAAGGGGCTAGAGTAACCGGACTGAACTATTTCGAGGACCCAGTGATCTTTTGTAATCCGCTGCCAGGCATGTTGGAAACTCTGGAGGCGGTGGCCAAATGGGCAAGTAGGTGGTGGATTCAAGGGGAGGTCCTGCAGACCCTCGACCAACGTTTCAAAATTGTTGTTTATTGCTTGGTGGGCGGAAGGTGGTTGCTGGAGGTTGATTTTGTCTGCACTTAGGAGGTCTAGCACAACTCCTATTTAGGTCATATGGTTTGGGTTGCGGCCAGTAATACTGTTGTGTGCGTGGCCTTTGGTAAGGTTGGTACCGTTGTCTCCTGGGGACAGATGGGTGAATGCCCAGGGTGCGTAGTGTTGCTCTAGAATCTTTCATGGTGTGGAGAAGTTCATCCGTTTTTTTGGAGAAGAGTTTATCTTTATCAAAGGGGAGGTCCTCCACTTTGGTTTGCAGGTCTTTTGGGATGCCAGATGCAGATAGCCATGAAGCTCTACGCATAACCACAGTAGTTGCAGTAGAACGAGTCGCTGTGTCTGCTGTGTCTAGAGCTGCCTGTAGGGCGGTTCTGGAAATCAATTGGCCCTCCAGCAAGATTGAGTTAAAGTCTGCTCTCCTATCCTCTGGAATGAAGGAGGCAAATTCAAAGAGTTTATTGTAATTATCGAAGTCATAGCTGGTGAGGAATGCAGAGTAATTAGCAATTCTGAATTGCAGAGTGGAGGACGTGTAAACCTTGTGACCAAAGAGCTCAAGGCGTTTAAGGTCCTTGTCTTGTGGGGTGGGACGATATTGCGGTTGTTTTGTTCTGTGTGCAACTGCGTTCATGACAAGAGAGTTTGTCTGTGGGTGAGAAAAAAGAAAATCAGCGTCCTTAGCAGGAACATAGTATTTATGTTCAGCCTTTTTGCAGGTTGGCATTAAAGAAGCTGGTGTTTGCCAGAGAATGTTAGCTGGCTCCAAGAGTGCTTCGTTTATGGGGAGTGTGATCTTTGATGGCACAGAGGATTGAAGTATCCTGAGGAGTCTTTGTTGTGATTCCTGAACCTCTTCTAAGGGAACTGAGTGCCACCCTCTTGAAAAGTTCTTGGAATTGCTTACAATTGTCCACGTTTTGAGGGGGCTGAGGAAAGAGAGCTCCATCTGAAGCAGGTGTAGAGTCAGGGCCCAGTGAGTCAGCATATGGTTCGTAGCTGATGTTCCCAGGTGGTGGTTCAAGAATCTGAGAAGTGGACGGAGCTGGAGATTGAGGCACAGAAGGAGGTAGTGGTTCAGTAGAAGAGGTCTGAGGGTGAATGGTAGGATGACGTGGCCAAGGGTACCACTGAGGCCATTGCGTGGGATAGGAGAACCCTTGTGGTATCCACGGAGGGATGAAATAGGGAAACTGAGGCAGGTGGTTATGAGCCGTGGTCTGACGTGGGAAGGGTTCCTGCAGAGTAGGAGAAGCGGTTGGGGAGAACCCTGTCTGCTGTTGCACCTCAGGTTTGCTGTGAAAGGTAGCGAGTCCAGGTGGGGAGAGCATCTGTTCCAAAAATGAGCCCTGTGCATCCAGGAGCGGGGAGTTAGGCTCTGGTGACACTAGGAGGTCATGTTGATTAAGGAACTGTTGCTGCTGCTCTCTGTGCTGTGCTGATCCTGAACTGTGCTCTAGCACTTCATAGATTGTAGGTATGACTGGTGCCCCAGGGCGTTTGGAGGAACCCTGTAGGGGGTCCATTGCTGCTGCCGAGGGGGAAAGAGAGGCTCGGTGCTGAGATTCTTCCCGGCACCTGAGCAGAGCGCGCAGCTGGGTCTGCGGCTGTTAGCGCTGTTGCTGTCGGCGCAGACTCTCCTCTTGGCGCTAAAGTAGAGCGCACAGCTGAGTCTGCGGCTATTTTTAGTCCGGAGCTGTTCAGCGCGGACGTTCTTGTTGGCACGGAGGCAGAGCGCGCAGCAGGCTCTGGGGCTATTTTTAGCTCGGAGCGCTTCGGTGCCGTGGCTGTGGTGGGTGCCGAGGTAGAACGCGCTGAGTGTCTGGGGGCTATTTTTAGCCCGGAGGAGTGCGGTGCTGCCAGGGCCGGCAACAGGAATGTTGGGGCCCCGTACGCAGATCGTGCGGGCCCCCCCCCCCCCCGTCTCCTGCTGCCCACGGGGCCCCCCCACGGCCGGTCTCCCGCCGCCCGCGGGGCCCAACCCCCCCGCATGCGCTCTGGCCGCGTGGCCCCCTCATGCGCTCTGGCCACGTGGCCCCCTCATGCGCTCTGGCCGCGTGGCCCGGCCAGAAGCAAAGGGGGGAGGGGGGAGGCTGCTGGGTGCAGGGGGAGGAGGCTGATGAGCGCTGCCCAGAGTCGCGCCTTGCTCAAAGGCCCGGCGACAAGGGGGTACAGCTGCGTACCGGGCCCGCCCCGGATTTAAGGGGCCCCCCCTTAAGTCTTGGGCCCGGTACAGCTGTACCCATTGTACTCCCCTGTCGCCGGCCCTGGGTGCTGCCGTAGCCTTTCCGCCTTGGGGCCCGGGTTTCTGCCTCTGCTGTGTGATACAGCTGCTTCAGAGACATTAGTAAAGGCTGAGGCACCTGCCTGTGGCACAGTCAGCATAGAGGGCAGGGCTCTGACGGGAGACTGTTTACCCTTATCAGTCTCTCCCTCCTGAGACGGAGCCTCTTGCCCCTGCTTCAGAGGGGGTGAGGCTTCGCTCCTAACAGGGTCCGTGCCGGTTGCAGAGCAAATGGGAGTGGGTTTAGCCATCCCCATCTCTGAAAGCGGCTGTAGAGACTTTTCCATCAAAAACAATTTTAGCCGCAAGTCCCTGTCGCGACGAGCTCTAGATTTAAGACTCGTACAGTGGGTGCACTTCACAGGGACATGAGTTTCTCCGAGGCACTTCATGCATTGAGAATGCCCGTCAGACCGTGGCATGGATTCCTGACAGGAAACGCATTTCTTAAATCCTGAGGCCCCTGGCATTATGAATAAAAAATAGCAGGGGGGAGAATGTCTCAGCAGGAGACAGCCTGAGGCAAAAAAGATTTATTTATCTTTTTAAATAACTAACTGAATAACTACACTAAAGGATGGGAAGAAAACTTAGGATGTACCAACTATTTCTATTCTACGTTTGATTTTTCTACAGAGACCAGGGAAGAGAGAGAGCACTATCCTGAATTCCGTCTTCAGCCTAGGATGGTAGAGAAGGAACTGAGGGGGGTGTGGGATGCAGGAGCTCAGGAAGATTCCAACAGGATGGGAGGTACCATCTGAGCACCTGCGTCCCGACCAGGCACTGCTACTGAAAATCTCCGATCAACGGTGCCAGGACGCACCGGCACCTAGAGTGGAGCACCCACAGGGATAGCACTCAAAGAAGAAAAATAGCTTTTCCTGATCGATACATTAACAGTACTCTGAGACGTTCCACTTTAAGATCTACACAGTGGTTTTAACAGATTAAGAACTGTTCCTCCACTCAAAAACTGACCCAAAGACAACAATGCCAGAAGCAACATTCTAGTCATCTGAGATTAGACATTCAGGCATTTACTTTGAAAATATGAGATCAGCTTAATGAAAACAAATGTTTTGTTACGCAGTGCAGGTTTTATTCAAACAGCAATGAACTCCTCCATGTTAAATGCATCAACGAATACATGCAGAGTTGACATTATTCAGACCTGGATACCTCCTGTTCACATTATTCAGGACTTGGCTACCTACTCATCCTTCCTATATTTCAAGAAGTGCAGCACAAGGAGTTGATGAAGCTCAGCTCTCATGGCACTCTGGAAAATGATTCAACTAAATGGTTTGGTGGATAGGTCCAATTTTTTGCCTCATTGTCTGTGTTCAGACTCCAGCCTTGTATAATATTTTGGAAAAAGTTATCCTTTTCTGTACTGAGCAGAGTAAATATTTTGTCAGTTGTTAAGGATGAGCTGGAGAGTAAGACCCAAGGATGTATCCAAATCCAGCAACAAGACTTGGAACTGCTTAAGAACTTTTTCCAGATTGTGACTTGTAATATATTTCGGAAGCCAGCAGAAATACCAACCACTTGAACTATTAAAGAAAGGCTGAATGAACCCTTTTAAGAGCAGTGAAAATATATTTTCCACCCAGCTTTTAAAAAAATAATTAAATTAGCAAAGAAAAGGTGGGTGACAAATAGAAAAAGTTTTCTTCCCTAAAGTGCTGTTTTTATGGTATCTTCTCTAGTGAAGAACAATTTCCCCATACTTAAATCTCAGAGAGAAGAACCTTACTGAATTAAGCAAAAATTAAAAGGTTACTACTTATGTAATGTTCATAACCCAAACTACATACATAACAGACACAGGCATACAAGTAAAATCTCCATCTTGTAAAGAAAGAGCAAGTTTCGTTAGGTATTTGAGTAGCATAGCTGGTCAGTCAGGTTGTAACTGGCTGTAACTGGCAGCCCTACACATCAAAATATGTTTTTCCAACAGCAAAGAGGTACTTAAACATTTTTTCCTACCTTTGGAAATATCAAAGAAAAACAAAGAAATTCCTTCCTATCTGATCCTTAGTGCAAAAGCCCCCACTAATAATTATAAGCTCGGGCCAAAGACATTACTGGAAGCTATATTGCGCTTTTCTATTCTACTGAGTGCAAAGAAGTGAGGGGAAGGGGGTAAGAATCACATTCCAACACAGTAGAGCTAGTCATGAATTTTCAGATGAAATTTCTTTTTTGAAGGAAAATATCAGTTCACTGAGACCAAAATTGTTCACTGGAATGTAACAGTTTCAACAAAACTTTCACTGGGAAAGGATGGAATTTCTGGAAAGGTTTGTTGAGTCAAGGATGCAATTTCTGTTCAAAATTAGAGAGAGAGACTCCCTGAGAATAGCTAATAACTCCAATTTGGACCAGGCATTTGAACCTCAGTCTCCCATGTAAGTGCCCTAGCCACTAGACTAGGAGAGAAAAGAGCAGTTTATGAATGACTCTCAGGCATCTGATCTGTAGTGTGGAAACCTGTCAGCCCCTGCAGAACACCCAAGGTTTCTCATGGTGTTGGGGGGGGGGGGGGGAGGGAGTATGATTGAGGTGGAATCTGTTACCAGTTTTCAGATGGAAGAAATAAAGCTGCAGCCCTGAAAAAAGAGCCTGAGCCAAACTGTGAGTGGCGTCACTGAGAGGACAGGCCAGCAGCCGACAAGGTTCTCCTAAGAATGGTCTGAGATACCCAGGATGATGTAGGTCAACCATTTGGTGCTGTGACTTAATTAGCAAGGAAATAAATCTCCTAATACAAGCACATTGTCCAAGAACCAGTTCTTCCCTGTTTGCAGCCGTATTACAGAAAATCTGCCGCCTGTCACTTTGTAAATCTGGAAAGAGCTTCTTTTTTGTATAAACATGGCACGAAACACGAGGTGATGATGCAGCTGGCATGACAAGCTGCAGCAGCCCTAAGTAGCTGCTGAGGATGTGAAAGATGAAAACAGTGAGGAAAATGACAGTGATAGAATGACACCTCAATGGTAGCCAGATCAGAGGAAATTCCCCGCTCCATGCCTTCCGTGGGCAGCTGCACAAGAAGTCTGAGAGGTGAGTACTTGACAGGTAGTTACATTTAACATTTGATTCTGAAGCCCAACTTTTGAAGTGCAGCCTCAGGATGGAAGACATTGGTGAGTCCCCCATTGCCCTTTCCCACGGACCCTGTTTGCTGGGGGCAGACACATTCAGATCATAACCTCTTTGGGGAAGGGACTATGTTTTTATTCTGTTTCTTGAGCACCTAGCACAATAGGATCGTGGTCCAGGACTGGGGCTCCTACTGTCTTGCAAATAACAAAGGATTTTAGAGCCAGGAATCAGATATGTAAATATGCTTCTTACAGATTCACAGGTGCTACCAAAGATATCCTCCACAAGTGAGTATTACTTCTGCGCAGGTTTAAAGACAGCCGGTTTGGAATCAGGTATGGCATAAGTTTCTTTCACAATGGACTGAATGGATAAGTTGCTGGTGTGTATCACGTCCAGGAACGAGTCAGTCTTCTATTAAAGGCCTGAGAATGGCACAGCAGCGCAAATCAATAGATCAATAAATTGCAGCAGCCATTCCCAAGCCCCCCCCCCAACACAGTTCCTCAGCTAAGTTTGGGAGCTCGGCCGCAGAGTGTGAGGAGACCGGGAAGTCAGGACAGGTAGAAAGAGAGCAGAGCCTCTGGGAGCCAAGAGTCTGGAACTCTTGTTGGGGTCCACTGGATTTGGGTGAGGAAATAACAATAAAACTGATCTAAAAAAGGCAAACAACTTAGTTGAAAAGTTTGTATTTTTGGTCAAAATGCTGGAAAATAAGAACGTCATCCCCACTGACTTGAGTAATGGAAAACCCTGCTTAGCCTTTAATTGTCTAGCACTAAGTAGCCTCCTTCCCCAGTCACCCATCTACTGTGGTTGTTAAACGGCATAATTAAAACATAAAAATGGCCCTACTGGGTCGGACCTAGCCCAGTATCTGGTCTTCCGACAGTGACCAGTGACAGGTGCCCCAGAGGGAATGAACAGAACAGGTGATCATCAAGTGATCCATCCCCTATCTCTTATTCCCAGCTTCTGGCAAACAGAGGTTAGGAACACGATCCCTGCCCATCCTGGCTAATAGCCATCGATGGACCTATCCTCCAATAACTTATCTAGTTATTTTTTAAACTGTTATAGTCTGGCTGTCACTGTTAAGTGTTGCACGTGTAGTAGTAGAATTTTGTTTGTATTTTATATATTTTAAAATAGAAAATAAAGAATAATACTGTAACATGTATTAAACGTATTTGTGTTTGATCTGATCTTATCGGGCAGCCACCCTTTTTGAACAGCAGAAAGGAATGGCCTAATGGGCCATTGGTAGAAATACATCACCAGAATCTGCATCTGGACTCATTTCAAGGCAGTAACAGATCCTTTGCGGGTCACCAATTTGTTGTAGGTTTTAGCATTTTAAAATAGGTAAAAGAATGCCATGATTGTTTTCTTTTGCATTGCAATTTGATGTTCCTGTTCAAAAAGTTCTGTGTAAATTAATTCTGTTTTGTGTTTCAATAAGGAATGTGGGTTAAAAAATAAGTGTGAAGGCCATTGCTGAATCAGATGGTCTAGGGAGGCAAACAAAAGGGTGCCAGGAGGCTGCAACACGCTCCTATTGAAATTTCAGAGGAGGGCAGATTGACGACTATAAAAATGAGATAGGCACCTGTCAATAGGGACAAAATAGCAGTAATCAAACCAGCATGGAATAACTCCCTAAAAAAATTAATAAAAAATAAAAATAAGGACAATTTAAAAAAACAAGCACTCATCAAACAACAATTGATTACAGCACGATAGTCCCAATGAAAAAAAATCATTATATAAACAGAGTGCCTTGCCATGAGACTTTGGGTTCGTACTACCAAGACTTCGCCGAAGCATCACGTCGCGACCGAAGGAACCTGGCTCCTCCCTACTTGTGATCAACCTAGCTGGCCACTAGATTGACCGCACTGGTAACTATAACATCGACTAACGGGTCAGTGTGTGTGTGTGCTGTGATTGAATGCATATGCTAGTAGTTGTATCTTCAATAAACGTGATGTATTGCCTTTTCCCCTGAAAAAGATCCCATGTGCTTCTTATTAGTATAAGACACCTACTTCAGAAGTTGTCACTATACAAATAATAAAAGGTGGGATATTTTTTCCAAGTACATTTTACATTTTAATTATTCCTTTATCCTGTAAAAGAGAAGCATTTACTCACAATGTATCAGTACAAAGGAATTTGAATTACCATGGTTATGAGGGATGCAATATGTTCAATTTCTCTTTTAATTTTGTCAAAAATGTGAAGGAATTTCTCTTCCCCCTTCCTGCCTACCACAAGCACTTACAACATGATCACAGGTGTAAACCTTAACATCTTCAACAGGCCCAAATCCTCTTTTTGCGTGGAATTTGTCTTGCCAAACAAAAATGTCATTGAGCTCACGTGCCAATTGAGGCATGTGCTTCCAATTATTTTCTTCCAGTTCCTTATCTAAAATTGGAAGTTGTATTGGTGTACAAACAAAAATGTTCTTTCTCGTGGCTTATCTTCTCATCTTCCTGCTGGATCAAACAATTAAGTCATAAGGATATATTTTATATTTAAAATTTAGCCTCCATTTATATTTATTTTCTGATATAGTTGATTAAGGGCCAATCTTTAAAAAATGAGCAAAGCCCAAGTAAAATGCCTTGTTTAGAACCAAAACGTGCTAAAAGCCAGTGGATCTGGAGGAAAATTTCTGTGTCAAAATGAGCTCCATGGGTGTTAGCTGTATAACTGGGATGTGGGAATGGGGGATGAAGGGAGATTCATCTCCACTGGGTAAAGGGATAGCAGATGTGGCCTTGTGACCCCTTCTTACCTGGGGTCTGGCCCAACCTAATCTGAAGTGCAGATAAACCCATTAACCATATCTCCACTGGTAGGCAACATGCCCACTCTTTATTCCCAGCATTTTCCTGAAGATCTGCCTTGGACATCACTTCCAAAGCGTGCACAGGTTTTTATCATTTGCTCGGCAGAAATGCATCTTTCTGGGCATTTGACACTTAAGGATTTGGTCAAGTATGTTTCAAGTGCACAAACAAATGTCTACATGCTAGCAATTTCTGGGATTATTTTGCTGCAGAGACAGACCAACAGATAAATTCCCCATTTATCCTTACGTAGCATGTAAGCCAACAAAGCGGGTGGCAAGTAAGATGGAAAAGAAATAGCCTGCCTTATAGATTCATAGAAATGTAAGGCTGGAATTGACTTTGAGAGGTCATCAAGTCCAGCCCCCTGTGCTCAGACAGGATCCAGTAAACCAGGGGTGGGGAACTTCCGGCCCGCAGGCCTTATACGGCCCGCCAAAGCCTTCCATCCGGCCCGCGCACGTCCCTGGCCGGCGGCTCCCCCAGGCGCTTCCCGGCCCCTTTGCCGAATGCGGAGCCGCCCCCGCCTGGCGGCCCGGGGCGTCTCCACGCTCGACGAAGAGGCCGGAAGCGCCTGGGGGAGCCGCCGGCCAGGGACGCGTGCGGGCTGCCATGCGGAGGCGGCTCCACGCTCGGCGAAGGGGCCGGGAAGCGCCTGGGGGAGCCGCCGGCGCCGCGTGGCCACCATTAGCCGGGCGGGGTAAGGAGGAGCCACGGGGAGCCGACGGTCAAGAGGGTGTGGGGGGGAGGCTGGGCTGGGGGGCAGGCAAGGGGGCGGGGGCGGGGGAGGCCGGGCGGGGAGGGGGGGCAGGAGACTAGGCTGGATGGGGTGGGTGCGGGAGGGAAGGAGGTTTGGTGGGGGGGAGGAGGCTGGGCTGGGCGGGTCAGGCATGGGGGGCAGGAAGCTGGGTTGGGAGGAGGTTAGGTTCCGTGGGATGGGCCGGGCCAGGCAGGGGTGGGGGAGGAAAGGTGGCTAGATGGAGGGGTGACTGGGGGGGGTAAAGGAAGGTCACCCCCTACACCCAGGCTGACAGTGGGAGCTGACTGGGGCAGGCGGCAGGACCCCTGCTGGCAAGGGGCCAGCGGGGGAAACCGCAAAGCAGTGCAGGGCTAAACCTTTTTTTTTTTTTTCATTTTTATTGTTCTCCTCTGAACTCTGTCCAATTCATCCACATCTTTCCTAAAGCACAATGCCCAGCACTGGACACAAGTACACCAGCTGAGGCCTCACCAGTGCCGACTAGAGCAGGACAATTACCTCCTTTACATAAAACACCCCTGTTAATACACTACAGAATGACAGCAACCTTGTTTACAACTTCATCATGTTGTTGGCTCATGATCCTCTATAAAGCCCAGATCTTTTTAGCAGTACTACCACCTTCCCAGTTATTACCCGTTTTGTAGTGCATTTGATTTTTTCTTCCTAAGCACACTTCTTTGCAGTTATCTTTATTTAATTTTATCTTGTTGAATTCATACCAATTCTCCAATTTGTCAAGGTCATTTGGAATTCTAATCCTGTCCTCCAAAGTGCTTGAAACCCTCTCACATTGCAAATTTTATAAGTATTCTTTCCACTCCATTATCCAAATCATTAATGAAAATCTAGAATAGCATCAGATCCAGGACTGACCCCCAGCGGGAGTCTGCTAGATATGCCCTCCCAGTTTGACACTGAACCATTGATAACTACTCTTCGAGTACGGTTTTTTTCAACCAGTTGCACACTCACCTTATAATAATTTCAATAAATCTAGACTGAATTTCTCTAGTTTGCTTCTGAGAATGTAATGTGGGACAGTGTCAAAAATCCTACTAAAATCAAGATATATCATGTCTATGCTTCCCTCATCCAGTAATAGTAGACCAATAATCCTGTCAAAGGAGAAAATTGGGTTGGTTTGTCATGATTTGTTCTTGGCAAATCCATGCTGCCTATTCATTATAACCTGTTATCCTCTACGTGCTTACAGATTGCTTGTTTAATAATTTGTTCCAGTATCTTTCTAGGTATTGAAGTTAACCTGACAGATCTATAGTACCCATGGTCCTCTTTGTTCCCCCTATTAAAGATAGGTACTATGTTTGTCCTTCTCCAGTCTTGTGGGACCTCACCCATCCTTCAGGAGTTCTCAAAGATTGCTTCAGCTAGTTCTTTAAGTACCCTAGGATGAATTTAATCAGCTCCTGCTGACTTGTACATATGTAACTTATCTAAATGGTCTTTAACCTATTCTTTCTCTATTTTGGCTTGCATTTCTTTCCTCTTGTCAATATTAATTGTGTTGAGTATCTGGTCACATTGTAGTGAAGACTGAAGCAAACTATGCATTAAATGACTTAGCCTTCTTGATGTCATCAGTTATTAATTCTTCTTCTCTACTAAATAGAGAAATTACATTTTCCTTCATCTTTCAATTGCTTATAGTGTATTTAAAGAATCTCTTCTTATTGCTTTTCATGTTCCCTTGCTGGCTGTATCTCATTTTGTGCCTTAATTTTTCTGATTTTGTCCCTAAATGGTTGTGCTATTCTTTGGAACTCCTCCTTAGCAAGTCATCTTTGTTTCCACTTTTTGTAAGAGAGTCCTTCTTTATTTTCAAGTCATTAAAGAGCTCCTGTTGGTGCCAAATTGTCATTGTATTATTCTTTCCAACTCTCCTTCACATCAGGATAGTTTACTGTTGTGCTTTTAATATTGTTGCCTTCAGGAACTGTTAGCTCTCCTGAACTCGTTTTTCCCTTAGATTTTCTTCCCATGGGACCTTACCTACCAGTTCTTTGAGTTTGTTAAAGTCTACTTTTTTTGAAGTCCATTGTCCTTATTCTGATTCCCTCAATCCTTTCTTTCCTTAGAATCATGAAATATATAATTTCATGATTAGTTTCTCACAAATTGCCTTCCAGATTCAATACCAATTCCTCCGTGCTGGTCATAATCAAGCCTAAACCTTACTGGAAATTTTGTGTTTTGCCATATTACTTTTCCCACAGATCTCAGCATAATTAAAGTCCCCCATTACCACCAGGTCTTTTTTTTTGCCTATGTGCTAATATTCCCAGTTCTTCCCTGTTTATTCCCCATACTCCTTGCCTTTTTAAACTATCCCTAATTCAAAGCGACCTTAGAAGATACTTTAAAACTCTGGTAATATGAATGGTATTTTTAAATAATTTTTTTTCAACAAACAGGTGAACATGCTGCTCAAAATAAGTACGTAAGCCACCAGTGAAATCCAGGCTTCATTCAAGTCCCTGGCTAAATTACCCTTGTCTTCAATGTGGGCAGTATTTCACTGCACATATCAAATGAGAAACGACATAAAGAGAAAACTAAACCATAATACATTGTCTTTGTTTGAGAAGATATGTTCTCAGCATGAAAGGGATAAAGGGATTATTGACATAGTCATTATACATTTTTCAGAGGCAGGAATCCATATCAGGGCCGGCGACAGGAACTTTGGGGCCCCGTACGCAGATCGTGCGGGCCCCCCCCCCCGGTCTTCGGCCGCCCGCCCCCCCCCCCCCCCCCCGCCGGTCTCCCGCCGCCCGCGAGCCCCTGGCCGGTCTCCCGCAGGCACCCCCCGGCCGGTCTCCTGCCGCCCGCGGGCCCCAACCCCCGCATGCGCTCTGGCCGCGTGGCCCGGCCGGGAGAAGCAAAGGGGGGCGGGGGGAGGCTGCTGGGTGCCGGGGAAGGGGGCTGATGAGCACTGCAGCGGCTGCCCGGAGCCGCGCCTTGCTCACAGCCCCGGCGACAAGGGGGTACAGCTGCTTACCGGGCCCGCCCCGGATTTAAGGGCCCCCCCTTAAGTCCGGGGCCCGGTACAGCTGTACCCGTTGTACCACCCTGTCACCGGCCCTGATCCATATTCACATTTGTTTTATAAGTTTCACCTAGTACTTCATACCATCCAGTATAAACTATCACAATCCAGACACACATTTATCCTGAGAAAAATATTTTTAAAATTAGACCTATTTCACCAAGAGCCACCCAAGAAGTAAGCTCTGAAAGGGAAGATCTTGCTTAACTTCATCAAAATGAATTGGAAGAAAATAGAGATCTTCACCGCACTCCAGCCTTTTCACGCTGACTAAAAAAGGCAGAGTGGCACAGAGAGATCCTATAAGTATAGACAGTGGGGGGAACAGCTGTAGGGCTTCTCTTCCATAAATCTCCTCACAAGTCCTAATGTAGGGGGGGATTCCAGGGCTGGAATGGCATCAGATAACACTGCTGGGATTCCAGACAGGGTTGCAACCCATAGGGCAGCCTGGAGTGGCTTATGCAGAGCCCTGTTCACCCTGGGGACCTCTTAAGCCTCTGGAGCAGCCCCAAATTGAGGATATGAAGGTGGCTTAGAGACACCTTTGTCTCTCTCCCTGGGCTGCAAGTTGTGTGTTGTGTCTCTTAGGCTCTGTCTATGCAGCAGCTGGGAGGGTGCTTCCCAGCGTGGGTAGACAGATGTGTTCTTGAACTTGCATGCTAAAAATAGCAATGGGGTCAAAGTGGCATTGAGGGTGGCAATTACCTGGGTACTGTCTCACCCGAACCTAATGCTATGTACTCAGGTAGCTAGCCCAAGACAATGCCTGTCACTGCAGCTGCACTGCTATTTTTAACATGCTGGCTGCAGCAAAGCTAGCACAAGACTGTCTGCCTGCACTGGAAAGCACCCTGCCAGTTGCTGTGTAGACATAGCCTTAGAGGCATAGTTCCTACAACTCATGGTTTACATCAGTGGTTCTCAACCTTTTTCCACACCATTTTCCACTCCAGGATCCACTTCCAGATCTGGTCAAGAATCCCCTCCACCCACTTAACAATATGGGAAGGGCAGGGTGGTTGTGACCCCCTGATATCTGTGCATGACCCTCAGGTCAAGAACCCACATTGTTTTCATCTACATGGTTAGATGAAACTTGATATAAGTGATTTCATTGGGGAAGGGATAAAACAAAACCATAAAATAAAGAGTAACTTAAAAAAAATACTTTGAATCCATGGCTTTTCTTTACCTTTATCTTTAGAACTCCTGACTTGAACAAAAACTCCATGGAGACAAAAATGACAAACTCAATTAAATAAATTTCCCCTTTCAGAAGTATATTTACAGTTCTTTCCAAACTTATCTTGCACAGACTATTACAGCAATAAACATAAGACTTTGCTGTTCACAAGATCCTTGCATTGGCTTGTCTAATCTCATCTAGAGTATGAAAGGTTAATAAAAAACGTCTAAAGACTGAACACTAAAACTAGTGCCAAAATTAGTTTGACTCAGTCATTCTTTCTAGAAGCTGATGCCTAAATCACCAGCAGTCGTCTGAGATTCTTGCTCCTGACTTCAAACAGATTTTATATTTGCCAGTCATAATTCAGTGGTCACTAAATTCCACTAAAGATTTAAAACTCCTTAAGACACAATATACTACACTTCATTTTCTCTTCAGAATGTGTAAGAAGTGCCATTTTTAATATAAAAACTTTATTAACAGAACATAAATGGTCAGAGTGAAGTGTGCGTGTGACTGACTGAATGAATGAAAGCAAGCCAGACATTCTACTTCTGATTCAGCTTGTACTGAAAGTTTCTGGCTACATAAGAACTTACAAATCCAAACCAGTCCCTTTAAAAAAAAGCTAACACACAAATGTCCAAAAAGTAAATCAGAAGAAAGACTTCTCTTTAGCTGGAGTTAAGGTTGCAATTCCATATCAGTAACTTAAGGGAAACATGTAAAAGAACATTGAAATGGGGAGGGGGAGGGGGAATGTGCATTTAGAAAGCCATACAATTTTTGGCAAAGGTCAAACTAAAAAAATTGGAAAGCATGAAAATGCAGAGTCCTGTATTCCCTGCCTCCGTGTTCATTCTAAATAGACTAGTAAGGGTGGTCTGTTGGCTGGGGAAGGCCACAAGATCTCTGCCTGCTCTGATCCAGTGATCCAAACCTTTCCTTGGGGGAGGTAAAGAGGTAATTGTCTTTATTCCTGTCAGTAGGATGTGTAACAGAGTATACTGGCCCTTTAAGACCTTGTCTACACCACCGGTTGGAGGCTGGCAGATAGGTTGATCTAAGATGCATCGACTTCAGCTACTCTATTCATGTAGTTGAAGTTGTGCTCCCCGCTAGTGTAGACCAGGCCTAAGACTAAGCTGGGAAGTCTCTGGGGCAATATTACTCCTTTCTAGGTAGAGTGTCTTAAAAAAAAGACATAACTGTGGGTCAAGAGAACTGATTACCCTGAAAGAGGAAGTGGTTTCAGAGCGGCAGTTTGGGGTTTGGGAAAGTATCCAGGCCGCTGACTCTGTGTAAGGCTTGGGACCAGGAATCTGAGAGTGAGCAGAGCAAGACTGCCCTACAACTTAACCAGAATGAATCCTGGCAAACAAAATCCCAGGGTGTGATCTAGACCTCTACAGAAAGGAGGTCTTTACTGGGAGAGGCTGCAAGATAGCAGCCTCTCCTTCCTAGTAACTTAAGAGTGCGTGGAGGGAACTGGAACTGCTGCTAGATCCTGAAACAGGGAGAACGCTGCTTAATTTGACTTTAACTGCCAAACCTCTGGGGAGAGCCTGGTAACCCACCAGGAACACTTGGCAGGAAGAAACCCTGTGGGCAGGCCATTCTCTAACTATATTACAAAAATGTTCAGTTTGTTTGTTTAGACTTTACCGCAAGAGCTCTGGGGAGAGAAATCCCTCCAGTGAAAGACTGTCCTGTTTTGTTTTGTTTTAAATAGCTTAACAAGCCAGACCTCCAGGGCACACCACTCTGTTACAGACTGGAATAGCACACATAGTGGGAATGGATTCCAAGGTTAATGCATAACCAATGAGATAATTACCAGTAATTAAGTTAATGCAAACCCCCATACCCTCAAATATCCAACCCCTCATCCCAATGTAATGAGAACACTGTACTCCTGCACAGGATACATCTTGAAATTGAGACAATGTGAATCTCATCCCCACAACACTGTACCATACCAGACATAGAATCGTAGCACTGGAAGGGACCTTGGGAGGTCATCTAGGCTAGTTCCCTGCACTCATGGCAGGACTAAGTATTATAGACCATTCCTGACATGTTTGTCCAACCTCTCAAAAATTTCCAATGATGGAAATTCCACAACCTCCTTGAGTAATTTATTCCAGTGTTTAACAATCCAGACAGGACGTTTTTCCTAATGTCCAACCTAAACTGCCCTTGGGGCAATTTAAGTCCATTGCTTCTTGCTCTATCTTCAGAGATAAAGGAGAACACATTTTCTCCCTCCTCCTTGTAACAACCTTTTATGTATTTGAAAACTGTTATGTACCCCCTCAGTCTTCTCTTCTCCAGACTAAACAAATTTCCCTTTCCAATATACTCTCATAGGTCATGTTTTCGAGACCTTTAATCATTTTTGTTGCTGTCTCCTGGATTGTCTCCTGGATTTTCTCCAATTTGTCCACATATTTCCTGAAAAGTGGTGTCCAGAACCGGACACAATACTCCAGTTGAGGCATAATTAGCATGGAGTAGAGTGGAAAAATTACTTCTGATGTCTTACTTACAACACACCTGCTAATATAGCCTAGAATGATGTTTGCTGTTTTTGCAACAGTGTTACACTGTTGACTCAGATTTAGCTTGTGATCCACTATGATCCCAAGATCTCTCTCTGCAGTACTCCTTCTTAGGCAGTCATTTCCCAGACTGAATACCCAACCACTACTTTGTACCATCTACACTAATCAAACTATCCTCCAATGCACTGTCCACTGCAAGACTACAATACCAACATCTCACAGATTTGAGGCCAAAAGGGACTTTTATGATCATCTAGTCTAATCGTCTACAGAACACAGGCCATAGAATTTAATCCAGTGATTCCTATAGTTGCTGGAATTATTCTTCCTTACTACATATGTGAACACTATGGAGGACTATACCATGTGGTTTAACTGACACCACCCTTTACACTCCTATGTACATATGCAAAGGATTTATCCTTTGTCCTCCTCACCATTCCAGCAGAGGTCCCTCCCACCAGCCATTGGCAATTTTACGAAGAGCTATAAGAATCTGCCAATATCTTATACCTACCCAATTTTCAAACTTCCTCCTCTCAGAAATAGTTATTTTCTGATGTGGGGATTCAACTGATTTCCTCCAAAATTTAAATCCAAATCTCTTAACTTACTCTGACTGGTTTATTCAGCATCATCCCCTCCATTTCCCACTTTTCTTGCAGGAGGAACTAACCTCCTGCAAGAAAAGTTTATCTTTCTTGATAAAGGGGTTTATCGTGGATCATGAAAAAGGTGGATGGACTTTCTTTGAAAAGCACAAGGATGCTTGAGGAGCACACTGGAACACATCAACAATACCCCCTGCAAGAACTTCAATGAAAAATATCGTTCAAGTATAATTTACTGTGTGTTTGCTCTTTCTTAGGAAGGTCGGGCTGTTTGACTATGCCAGTTCCACATTAATTTGCTTTGAACTTGTAGCTGGACTATTAACAGTCTTCCAACTGCTTGCATCTGATGAAGTGGGTATTAGCCCACGAAAACTTATGCTTCAATACTTTAGTTAGTCTTTAAGGTGCCACAGGACTCTTTGTCACTTTTGCTATTCGTGAACTAACATGGCTACCTCTCTGATTCTAGTATTCCAACATGACTTCTAAACCAGGAGGCTAAGTTTAGCTAACCAGGCACCCAGGCAAGTAAATGGATTTAAGGAATATGAAGTGGATCCTTTGTATCATCATCCAATTCACCTCTCAACATGTCTGAAAAAGTAAAAGGTAGAAGGGATGTATATAAAAGTTACTCATTGAGTGCTTTGCTTGTGTCAAGATTCCAGCTTCGACCCAAACACCTATTCTCTCTCATGGAGCCTGAGGTTCCCAAAACTTAATAAAGAAGCAACAAAGAATCCTGTGGCACCTTATAGACTAACAGATGTATTGGAACATAAGCTTTCAGGGTCAATACCCATGAATGCCATTCATCTGATGAAGTGGGTATTCACCCACGAAAGCTTATGCTCCAATACATTTGTTAGTCTATAAGGTGCCACAGGTCTTTGTCGCTTTTGCAGGTCCAGACTAACATGGCTACCTCTCTGACATTTAATAAAGAAGGAAGCAGCTAGATTAGCATTCAAAATGACTTCCAAGACTTTATTGTGGACCAACACAAAAAGCTAATGAAGTTCCTGCTCCTTTCAAGTGCAGCACAGACCCAGAGTAAATGAGGGTCCATCAATTGAGTCCCAAGGATTAAGGTAGGCTTTCTCCACATACTAACAGTTAATACAGTCCCTGCCTCAGGTATATCCAGGTCATCTCAGCTCTCCTTGGGTACCCAGGAGATAAGCTCACCAATTCCCTCCCAGCACTTCTCACCAGCGAGGCTCATATATTCATAAATAATGGCAGAAGGGACCACTGTGATTATCTAGTCTGACCTCCTCTATAACACAGATCATAAGACTTCCCTGATTTAATTTCTGTTAGGACTAGAGCATTGCTTTTAGAAAAACCTCCCATCTTGATTTAAAATTTCCCAGAGATGGGGACTCTCTCACAATCCTTGTTTAGCTGTTCCACGCAGGTTCAGCAATTGCTCCTGCTATTATAACAGCAGGAAGGAGAGGGATTTTATTGCGCTCAGGCTCCCAACCCAGCGGCCCTCTCTTTGCATCTTCCTCTTACATGAATCCCAGCTGAAATCTCTCTCACCAGTCATCAAATCTGATAATTTATCTGGGTTGGTCCTTACCCTTTTCCCAGCTGTTGGCTACTAACCCTTTGCTACACACTCGGAGTGTGCAGTACGCATGCCCTATCAGACTCATGTAAAATGAGAGTTACCAAAAGGAACTGGCCATTTGTTACTAAAAACGATAGTGTATCAGAGTCTTTAACCTTCCTCTCTCCTCACGTTGATATTTCACCTTGGACCTGTCCTACGAAATAAACAATAGTGCCACATCATTATATTTTAATGTGTTGTAGTTCATATCTGAAAAGGTCAAAAACTAAAAATAATCTAACTAGGCCATCTCTTCTACAACTGTTCTATTTAAAAGTGGCTGAGTATGCGTACATGCACGTGAGTTGGTAACAGTGGGAGTCCAAACTCAAACTCGACTCTGTATGGCTGCAACTTCACTTGGATACTGACGGTTTACAACAATCTCTGTTTTTTGCAAAGTCATAATTTGCTGCCATGGAAAGAATTCCATTAGCAGAAAATAACTGTGTTGCCTCAAATCTTCAGGGAAAGAAATATTCCAGGAGGAGGAGTTTTTTTGTTTTTGTTTTTTTTTTTGCAACTACAAGAAAGAAGCAGCCAGAAAAACAGGGAGGGGGAGGAGGGAAGGGAGGTTGGGTACATGGTTTTGAGATGCTGACGTGGAAGATAAATAACCAAGGCTTCGGTAATAAAGCTAAAACACTAATATTGTTCCTTCCAGCGCAAGGCCCAAATCTAGGTTCATCACAGGGTATATCTGATACAAAAACTCTTTGTAGAACTATCTTTTGATGAATATTCAAGTTGTTCTTAGAAGAATACAGGAAGGGAAAGGTTTGTAAAGGTTTGTTTTTAATCTGAAAAATTAAACAACAGGAAGAAAATTAAATGAAATAACCAAGACACAGTTTTAAAATGGGAAATGTTTCCCTTTGGAAAGTCATATTAGGACTTGTGAAAAGTACCAGATTAATAGCCGAGGAGAGTGAAGTATCACAGAATAACCACCTGAGCGGTGCTAGTATACAATCTGCCTCAACCATACACTGGAGGGATCACCTCTAGGCCTCGGGTGGTGTAAACTGTCATAGCTCCTTTGCAGTCAACACAGCTCTGACAACTTATAGCAACAGAAGGTCTACCTCTGTCCATTTTTCTGACAATTTAATTCTTGGCCTCTCTGCTGAGACTGCCAACAGAGTTCCAGTTAGTTTCCCTATGTTTTGGCCTCCTCCGTTATAAGCCCAATTCTGTGAAGTACTTTTCAACATGAATTGAGGGTACTCAGCACCACCCAGAGTTGAGACCATAGTTTGATTCATCAGACTGAAATACTACAGCCAGCTAAAAGCCTGCCCAAACCAGGCCTGAGATTTGTTAAGCAGGATTCACTGCCAAATGTCAACCGTCAGCTACTCAGTAGAAAGGGTCAACAAATATGTTAAGCTTTGTTCCTTAATATTGTCCATGCCAATGTAAGTTAGGAAGAGACACCTCATTATAAAGAAAACTCCACTCCAGATACTTACCTGATGTTCTCCCACTTCTATTATTAAAATTATCATCATCAGTAGTGTGAAAGTATGAAATGAAGGTTAGAGAAAATGTTATTTATGTGAAGGAATCTGATCCCACATCTCTAAATTATTTTTCTTGCTGTCCTCATGTTTTGTCCTTAGCCTACTGTACATAATATCCTGTATTTGGGTCCAGGAAGGATGAAGGCAATTAAAAGAGACATTTTTATTGCTAGTATAAACACACACATACAAGTGCACAAACACAACCCCAATCAAAACTTTCTTATACAACCTGAAGGAAACCCTCTGTGATTCCTCAGAAAATAGGTTAATTTTTTTTATTGAAATAAGCTGTAGCACTGTTTTGGAGAGAATGCAAAGTGAAAATTATCAGACAGTTTTGCACACCAGTCTTTTTTTAAAAAAAGCATAATTCTGAAGATGCCAGTGGGAATTTTGAAGTGTAGGGAACCATCCTGATATTTTTTGGAATGCCACAGGTCCAAATTCTAATCCACTGTAACAAAACCACAGCAAGAGTTCTTCAAGAGACATACACCCTTCTCCCTTTCCAAATTCCTACTATTTTGGCAGTAAGGACATTTCCTATTTTACAGAAATTAAGTAAGGACAGAAATCATGTTTAGAATCAAACGGCCCCAGTCTTGCAAGTTGATCCACATTCGCAGAGGCATTGCATCCAGAGGGAACCCCACTAAAGTCACTGTACCATGAATCAGGCTGCAGGATCAGGCCTTTTTAATTACACTAATAGTCTTAATTACTGCTTTTTTAAAATTAAAGGTAAATAGATTTGTACACAATACAAATATCTTGTACAAGGAAAGGTTTTAGATATACAAGATAAGGGACCACCGCTGAACTTAGTCAATATTAGTTACAGTATACAGTAAAGATCTATACTCTTGTATAAGGTATATCAATGATTTTTTTCAATCACTTAATCCCACTCAGTCCAGTTTTCCTTCACTAGTTTACCAGTTAACATATGTGTTATAAGTCTTTCAATTTCTCTTATTCTTGTTAAGCATATTTCTATGCTCTACAGTGAGTTTTTATTTCTGCAACCACTGAAATCAGATACAACTACTGTGCTCTTATTTTCCTCTTTAGTCTATTTCATTCTGCTAATTTTTCATGCTCAAGTTAATTGATCAGTAAAAACCACAACAACGATGTGTGAAAGGAAATGAGGGATCTTTATAGTTGTGAGAAGTCAGAAAATGGAGGAGAGGTATACCCTCATCACTTATAATTGGATATAATTGATTAAAAATGACTGTCTCATTCATTGAATGGAAACTCCAACTTCCCTGAGGTTCTAAATTTAACAGAAATTTTAAAAACTCCTACAATTTTTATCTCAAATTAAATGAAAAATCGAGGTGCTGACATGATACATTTTAGAACAGACCTATCATTCCAAAGGAGAAATTAGTTAATAGATTAAACAAAACTCCGTCACTTCTCTATTCCTCTCCAAACCATAGCCTTCCAGCAGGAGTATTACCATTACATTCCCTCAGAGGCCTGGGTTACAACCAACCCTCTTGTCCATGGTGAAGAGTGAAACCTGTAACTGGTATTTTAGTTGGGAAATCATCTGCTATTGTCTCAGTTCTGCTGGCACAGCAGGTGAAAATAAGAAGCTGCTGTGGGGCAGTGTTTGCATTACCAGTAACTTTAGGAAGGGCAAGTTTAAATTCTGACTAATGTTCTATGGAGCCTCCTGTCCCAGGGCTCACTGGGAAATTTGATAAATCAATGCATCCCTTGGGTCTCCTGTCCACACCTCTTCCCCAGTCAGAGGGTGTGCTGCTGACTCCCTGGAGAAATGGGGTTTGCAGGTTCTTGGTACCACCCCTCCTGATCATCTCCTCCTGGCAGATTTTCTGCTTAGAGCAGCCCTATGCTCAAGCTGGTTGAGACCAGCATATTCCAGGGCTAAATTTAGCCTGGTGTCTTGCATATGGAGAGTACACAAACAGAAATTCAGGAGTTCATTTTACATAAACAATAGAAAAATACAAAGCAAGAGAATGGACAGTGTGTAGATTTTTGATGTGTCAAGCTTCATCCCTTTTGCATGGTACAGAACAAACTACCCTGCAAAGGACCGGAAAATAACACACACATCACTTATTTAGAAACACAACAGCTTCGGAGAGAGAAGTCTATCTATGCACATGGATAGATACAGGCTCATGTCTATAAATAGCTCCAACCTGGCAGCACTGGAGCAGCAATAGAAACTAGACTGTGGCAACAGCCGGCTTTGCTATGGAACTTTTAATCTTCATGCTTCTTGTCCTCGCACTGAAAACGGGTCTGGCTCATCAAAGCGTTTTCATTCTTTTCAACATGGTTTCACTGGGCAATACTAGTAATTTGTCTATGTCACATTGAAATATTGCAATGTTTGGTCTTTATTTCAAGCCAGTGCAGCAACCTAGACATACGCTGATTTCACTGTAAACAAACAAATGTCAAGTAACAGTATTTTCAAATGTAGTTTATATACATGTCCAATTAAATGCTGTTAGACATGCAAAGTGTGCTACCCTGTTTCCCCGAAAGTAAGACATCCCCCGAAAATAAGACGTACTTCCAGTTTTGCCTCTCGCTGTAATATAATGTAATGTAATTTTGGGAGCAAAAATTAATATAAGACACTGTCTTATTTTCGGGGAAACACGGTATGTCATGCTATGGAACAGTGTAAAAACAGAATAAAGAAACTTTGTATTGAAAGAAATCAGATCAAACAATCCCGTAGAAACAAAACACCCATCCACCCTCTTTGGGGGCCATTTTTTTAAAAATTATTTTACGTTGATTTACATGGGTTATGCATTCAGGATGAATTTCACTCCATCCCACTAAAACAAACCAACCTACCGTATATACTCGAGTATAGGTCGACCCGAATATAAGCCGATGCACCTAATTTTACCACAAAAAGCTGGAAAAGTTATTGACTCGAGTATAAGCCGATATCAAATCTGGACAAAAAAAAAAAAAAGCGCCTCGCTCTCCCGTCCCCGCTGCGCGGGCGGGCTGCCGAGGTTCCCCCTTCCCCGCCGCGGGCGGGCTGCCGAGGTTCCCCCCTCCCCGCCGGACCAAAAAAAAAATGTGCGCCCCGGTTCCTCCCCTCCCCGCCGGACAAAAAAAAGCGCCTCGCTCTCCCGTCCCCGCCGCGCGGGCGGGCTGCCGGGAGCGTCCCGGTTCCCCCCTCCCCGCCGCGGGGAGGGGGGAACCGGGACGCTCCCGGCAGCCCACCCGCGCGGCGGGGACGGGAGAGCGAGGCGCTTTTTTTTTTTTTTTTGTCCGGCGGGGAGGGGAGGAACCGGGGCGCACATTTTTCACTGACTCGAGTATAAGCCGAGGCGGCTTTTTTCAGCCCAAAAAGTGGGCTGAAAAACTCGGCTTATACTCGAGTATATACGGTACTTACATCCGGAGTATATGGGCTTCAGCGTTCTTGTAAAGTTGAATGCATTAATATTTGCAAAGCACTTTGAGATATTCTGAAGTGGAAATATTATTTATTATTCTCATTATTAACTAAGCTACCTTGCAGTTGGAAAATCTGACACAGTTAATTATTTGCTTTTCATTAATTTTGAAAAAAAAAATAAAAATAGGCCAGGTCATCAGGTACACCTCACCTATGCTCAGCATACTGAGGTGGGTGGAGGGTGAGAAGGCAAGCAGCAGAGGGCTTAGGTAATGTTATACCACCATTCCATTCCTCGGATAGTGGGGGGCAGATGGGAAAGAGATTCTTCCCTAGCATAAATAGAGGAATTTTAAGGGTGTCCTAGCTTATGTTGGCAGTGATTGCCCCAGAGATTCCAATCCATTGGTCCAGGACTGCATTCCAGTCACACACCCCAAACCCCAGCAGGCCCCGAAGTTTGGCTGAGGTGGGGTAGGAACTGGTGACCCTATCCTGGGATTTCCCAACAGTAGAGTCACCAGCTATCTATTTAAGTCAGTTCTCCCTCCAGTTTGTGTCACCAGACTGGCAGTGAAAGGACTGAGCAGGGATTTATATTAATTGAGATTCACCAATAGTGCAATTTTTCAGAGCACTACCTGAACGCAGGAAGCAGAGAGAAAGGGCACTCTGACCACAAGTTCAACTACACCCACTGGTGTAAATCAGAGACCCTTTTTTTTTTAATACCAAAAGATATTAAGTAGTCTCTTTTATTGTGAAAAGTTCTAGAGTAGTATCACTTGAAACTTGTAGGATTCTCTTTTCCCTCTGTTATGATACAGTGTTCACAGGATCTATAATATATAGGTGGTATGTTCTGTATATAATCCAGTTTGATATAAACAGCTTTCAGGTTCACTAAGAGATGCTCTTCTCTACACATAATACCCGCTAAGAGGCTGTATTGTATTATGTTACATGGTAATGGTATTTCCAGAAAAAAAATGAATTACACATTAATAAAGCAATGAAAGTATGCAGGTAACCATGGCTACTGTTGTGGACTCAATAACATCTCTTATACAGCTGTTAACATTTGTATTATTGCCAATTAAGCTGCAGAGATCAGATTTGAAAAAGGGCTAGCAAACAGTAATTTCTCATCTGAAGGAAGTAAATACAGGCTTCTACATCAGATTACATTATTTTTTGTCTTCTAAGCAGGCACATCCTTCTTCTAACGTTCAAATAAATACCGAGAAGTAATGAAAATATAATCCTTCCATGGCCATCAGTTACATAACGTGTGTGTCAGTAACAGGTTTCACCCAAGCTACTTCTTTTATTTAAGTTATGTAAATTATATTTCCTTTTCTGATGTCCGACACAACCTATGTATCTGTAACTGGACTTCCACAACGCCTCTTGAAGAGTCTCTTGAATACACGCAAGAGTCTTCTCAGTCCCTTTTAAAATGTGCAACCAAAATTCTAGTGTTTCTCTAACTGATCATGACATCTGCCTCTTCTCCTTGTGCCCGAACCAAGAGTCCTGGTTACCAAAAACATTCCCACAAAGAAAGTCTGAAGGCAGCTAGGAAGAGGCACCACTTTCCCCTTTGACACTGTTTGCATTTTCAAACTGTTCCTTCTTACATCACCTTTCTGTTTAGGGATCAGATTTTCTCCTCCCATAGCCCAAATAATTATAGAGGAGAGAGCATCCCTTGGGATCTACCCCTGGTAAAAAAAATGTACAAAATAAAATCATGCATTTGGGATATTTTGGAAGTACCTATAGCTGCTAAACAAGTTGAAAGAGCATCTAGAGGGCTATGTCAGGAACCCAAGAACAGCTTGCAAGATGAGCCAGTGCACCTGGAACCAGTTTCCTGTGACACCACTAAAACAAAGATAATGGAAAATGCCAGCGCTGTAAGCAGAGTGAGGAAGAACCTGGAGCAACTCCCCCTACATCTCCCTCCACAATAATGCACCCTCCCCCTGGAGATTGAGTCGCTTTGTCCTCCCAACAGAATTGCCAAAATCTCTCCAAGTCTGAATCACATAGGAATCTCTATCCTGTATGAGTTTGTGCCCCATGCCTGCTTTGGAGAGGAAGAAAGATTTCTTACTTAAAGAATTAGACTAGGGGCTGGTCTTCACTGGGGGGGAGATTGGCTGTAGATATGCAAATTCAGCTCCGTTAATAACGTAGCTGAACTCGGCGTATCGACAGCTGACTTACCTGCCGTCCTCACAGAGGCGGCGGTTGGCGGCGCACTCCCCCGTTGACTCCAGCTTACGCCTTTTGGCGAGCTGGAGTTCCAGAGTCGACCGGGGTACCGCTGGCAATCGATTTATCGCGTCTTGACGAGACGCGATAAATCGATCACCAAAAGATCGATCCCTCCCTGCTTTAGTGAAGACAAGCCCTAGGACTGGATTTAATTCCGGCTCTGCCACAAACTCCCTGTGTGACCTCATACAAGTCAATCTCTGTGCCTCAGTTCCCCATCTATAAAACAGGGATAATAATGCTTCCTTTCTCCCACCCTTTATCTGTTCTGTCCATTTAGACTGTAAGGTCTTTGAGGCAGAGTGTATGTACAGTGCCCAGCACAATGGGGCTCTGATCTAGGCTGGAGCTTCTGGCTGCTACTCTAATATAAATTAATCAGTAGTAATAATAATATTGTTTTAAAAAGTGATGCTTGACCTTAGAGAGTTTTGAGTGCTTATGACATTCTGGGTGCAATCCAGACCGGTGAGGGGTTGTTTCACCACCTGCCCTGCAACTTGGGGTGCCTCACAAAGCTTCGCTTCTGTAGCTCCCAACGTGGGCTCCTCACAAACAGCCAAGCAACATGCAGGTCACACCCTGAGGTCTGGATATAGCTGCAGCCCTGGCTCAGCAGCTCTGATCCCAGCAGCCTGTTAGCAAACCCAGCCATACTCTGGCTTCCAGCAGCCTTGGTCAGTACTTGCAGGATGACCTCAAAATACACACACCCATATTAGATTCCTCCCCGCCCCCAAATGTGTGTTTTGTGCTGTCCAGCCCTCTCCTGGATAGTCCAGATATATTAAGTCCATTGATTCTCTAAGGGAATCAACATACAACTGTCTGCTACCTTAAATAGTGTTACCCAAACACTGGATTAGCTTTGATTAAAGAATAAAACACATTTATTTACTCATAAAGAGATAATGAGTAATGAACCATTAAAGTCAGAAATGATTACAAGAAAAATAAAGACAGAATGCTTTCTAAATAGAACAAGCTGGTTTTGGTTCAAGGTGAAGTCCCTTACCACATGTTCCCAGTAACACTGCTGACCAAACACTCAGGCCAGGATCTACTCCCAAAGTTTCTCTTTGTCGTCTTAGGTGAAAAAAAGAAATGGTTGGGGAGAGAGAGCTTGAGGTGTTTTTGCCCCCTCACTTGCATAGTCCAGTTCCCCTTTGAGATGCATTTTCTTCTAGGTTACCCCTCAAAGTCAAGTTGATTCAAACACTAAAGGAGGCAACATGGTGTCAAGTAGCGAAAGCGGTCCCATGCTGTTTCTTCTCACATCTATTTGGAAAAATGCAGATTTTTCTTGTCTCCTGTCTTTCTTCCCTCACTGTCTGAGGATCCTGTTTACAACTTTTATGTAAACTGAGGTGAACATAAATACATCTTACTTCTGTTCTATTCTATGCATCCGATGAAGTGGGCTATAGCCCATGAAAGCTTATGCTGAAATAAATTGGCTAGTCTCTAAGGTGCCACAAGTCTTCATCATCTTATTTGAGGTGAACGCACATTCCTTTAAGACCTGCTTGGCCAGTTCTGCCTAACTAGAGCTATGTGGGTTTGAACATGTGCCACCAACATCATTCAGAGCAATTTATAACTTTACATGTATTGCTACACACATTTCACCATGATGTTATTGACCAGAAAGTTATTAGTTTTTCAATGATACCTCACAAGACATATTTGGTGTGAAGATTATTACAATCGGGTGTAGGGTGTGACTACAGGGGTGCATTCCATCACAGTGCTGCTACCATGTACTTTCTGGGGCACACTATTATAGAATCATAGAATATCAGGGTTGGAAGGGATCTCAGGAGGTCATCTAGTCCAACCCCCTGCTCAAAGCAGGACCAACCCCAACTAAATCATCCTAGAGGCAGACAGACAGCAGAGATCAAATAAAAAGACTCAAGAGCTCTGAGGAAATTAGTGATTGTGAATTCAGGGAGGCAGCTAAAACAAAATGAAGACCATAGGGAAAACATATCTATGCTTCTTTAAGGTTTGCATAGGCAGGGAAGATGGGAAGATGCCTAAGCAATGTACAGGACATACAACTATCAGTTCTATGTTGTATGGCTCTTTCCAGCTGACTACCATGATCATTTTTATATTTCAATATTTGGTTTCCTCTTCATGGATTCCTTTCTGTCTTGTACTGTAAGCCAGTGGTCCCCAACCTTTCGTAACGCAGGGACCGGTCTACATTTTTTACATTTTCGGCGGCCCGGAGTGGACGCTTGTATGTCCGCCGAAAAGCCACCGAATTAATTAACTCCGCCAAAAACTGCGGCTTTTCGGCGGACGTGCTGCGTCCGCGGGAAGGAAGTGTTCGGCGGTAATTTCTTCCGGAACGAGAAGGCAGCCGCGGCCCGGTACCAAACGCTCCACGGACCGGTACCGGTCCGCGGCCCGGGGGTTGGGGACTACTGCTGTAAGCAACTTGTACCTTTATCACCTTTTCTCTTAACTTCTGACACACCCATTTCTTCCTCCATCCCTCTTTCTTCTTCATCTGCAGTTCCTCTGCCTAACATCTACTGAAATGTTGTCAAATGTTCTCAATGTTATTTTATGATTCAATACACATAAATATGCACATGTACATACATGTTTTTAAAAAGATTTTCAGTCAACATGAATTATCCATGTTTGCTAATGGAAATCTCAATAAATCTCAGTATTAAAGAAAACTCTCAGTATTATGTTTAAATGAAAGAAAATGGCTTACAGAAAATGATGTCATTTTCATATAAAGAGGCTTAAAAATATCTGCCATGTTCTGTTTCTTTTCTAACTAGTTTTATGGAGATACATAATTCACCCTTCCCATAAATAGTTCATAAAACTTTTCTAAACTGCATACTGTATTTGCAGAAGAAGCCACAAAAACATGTATGGCTGTGACTCAGCAGATTGGAACACTGCATACAGGGTTTATGAAAAACTGGTCAAGTTCAAGATGATAAAATAAAACTCCAAAAGTCCTACTGAACTAATTAAATTCCTTCCTCGGGAAGTGAAGTTAAGGATGTAATTTGCATTTTAGTCCACCTCAGATAAGGGAGTAAAAATGGTTACTCACCTGCTTGTAACTGTTGTTTTTCGAGATGTGTTGTTCATATCCATTCCAATTAGGTGTGTGCGTGCTGCATGAACAGTCATCTGAAAGTTTTTTCCCCCAAGCAGCATCCATTGGGTTGTCTGTGGAGCCCCCTGGAGTGGCACCTTCATTGCGTTCCATATATGACCCTGCCAACCTGGCCCCACTTCACTTCCTTCTTGCCAGTTACTCTGACAGAGGGGAAGGTGGGTTTGGAATGGACATGAGCATCACATCTCAAAGAACAGCAGCTACCAGAAGGTGAGTTACTGTTTTTTCTTCGAGTGATTGCTCATGTCGATTCCAATTAGGTGACTCCCAAGCCTTATCTAGGCGGTGGGTTTGGAGTTATGGAATCGCTGTTTGGAGCACTGCTCTGCCGAAAGCTGCATCATCTCTGGCATGATGATGGTGTAATGAAAGGTGAATGTATATACCAAGGACCAAGTTGCCGCCCTGCAGATTTCTTGTATCGGGACCTGGGCCAGGAACACCGCTGATGAGACCTGGGCCCTCGTGGAGTGTGCTGTAAGAGCCAGGGCAGGTATTTTGGCCAGCTCATTTCACGTGCAGATGCATGACGTGATCCAGGAGGATATTCTTTGAGATGAGTCCAGGAGTCCTTTCATCCAATCTGCCATCCCTATGAACAACTGGTTCAACTTCCTGAACAGCTTAGTGTGCTCGACGTAGAAGGCTAGTGCATGCCAAACATCCACAGAGTGCAGCCTCTGCTCACGGCTACTGACATGAGGCTTACGATAAAAAACAGTCAGGAAAATGTCCCGACTAGTGTGGAAATGTGACATAACCTTAGGAAGAAAGGCCAGGCGAAGTCGGAGTTGCACCTTAACTGGGAAACCAGAGAAGGTGGGTAATGAGGTAAGGACCTTTAACTCAGACACCCTTCTTGCCAATGTAATGACAACTAGAAAAGCTACCTTCGACGACAGACAGAGAAGGGAGAAAGTTGTAAGCAGTTCAAATGGGGACCCCATTAGCCTGGAGAGGACTAGGTTAAGGTCCCAAGCGGAGACAGGCTGTCTGATCTGGGGATGTAGCTGTTCCAGACCCTTGAGGAACCAACCAACAATAGGGTTGGCGAAGACGAAACATCCAGATGTTCCTGTGTGGACGGCTGAGATAGCAGTGAAATGTACCTTTAAGGAGGACACTGCCAGGCCTTGGTGTTTCAGGTGCAGAAGATACTCTAAGATGAGCGGTACAGGTGACTGAACAGGGGGTGTTCGAAACTGGTCATACCAACAAGTAAATATTTTCCATTTTGTCAGATATGCGGCTCTAGTGGAGGACTTCCTGCTGCCAGTAGGACCTGCCTTACCTGTTCTGAGCACAGAAGCTCCATGGGGGTCATGCTGGGACTCCAAGCGGTGCCTGGACTCCACCAGCAGTACTGAGGGATGAAGCATCGCCAGTTTGCCTCAAGATGTTGCCACACATTGTGGTACCAGAGGGTTGGCTCAAAGGACCAGGCATTGAGGTGCCACCATGGCAATGGTGTCTCAAAGGTATTCTGGGTGGATGCTCTCTTGTGCCTCAAAGGTATTCTGGGTGGATGGTAATTCCACCTCTTCAATGACCTGGCTTGGGGAGTCCAGCTGCACTGGACTCAACGATCCCTCTTGTGGGTCTAAAGTCGATGGTGCCGGCTCCAAAGTCTTCGTCCCTGGTTGCTCCTCGCTGGGATGTACCCCATTGACTGGATCCAAAGGGATGGGTCTTGGAGTCGGAGATCCACTCCTCCCCTGCTTCTGGCACTGCTTCTGCATAGGGGAATGGGACCAGTGCCAAGTCAATCCCGCCAGTTTCGGTGCTGCCGCGGTTCTCTCCCTTTTATTATTAATTTATTATTAATTATTAATTAATTAATTTTATTAATTTATTATTTAATTAATTTTATCCTTCTGCGGTGCCACTTCTACCACTGCCACCGGGGTACTGCAGACCGACAAGTTCGGTGCCAGGTCCTGCTGCGCCAATGTAGGTTGCGGTCTAAGTGCTGCCTCATACGGAGCTGCTTGAGGTGAAAGTCTCCCTCCTTTTCTGTTCTGGGGCAAAACCCTTTATAAATGCTCCACTTGTTCACTAGGTGTGCTTCCCCCAGAAACTTTAAGCAAGTGTTGTGGGGGTTGCCCATTGGCAAGCGCTTGCTGCAGAACTTGCAGGGTTTGAACCCTTGGGACTGGGGTAAAGGGGAAGACCCCCCAGTTCCCAACAGCTGTCTGCTGTAACAACCGAAAACACTAAAACTCAACTTAATGAGGCTAGGAATAACTGTAAACAAAACCAAACTGAAAACTACTGAAAACGAGGAAGCTTGCTAAGCAAGACACCACAGTTCCAACGACCGTCACTGGCAGCAAGAACGCACTGAGGATGCGCCGGGTCGGCAGGGTCATATATTGAGCGCCATGAAGGTGCCACTCCAGGGGGCTCCACAGTCGACCTGACAGGTGCTGCTAGGGAAAATCTTTCCAACGACAGTGCACGTGGCGTGTGCACACCTAGTGGGAATGGATATGAGGAATCACTCAAATAAAAACTCCCATTCTGCACTCATTCTAGCTTGCTGGCATGGTGCACATGGACCAGGTCAATCTGAAGCATTTTATGAGATACTAGCGAAAATACCCGGCGTTGCTCGGGTCAGTCGGAGGTGGGGAGGGGGCAGACAGCTGAGTGAGTGTGGGGTCTGTTGGATGGGGGCAGAGAGCAAACCTGACACCCTACCTCACCCCCCTGACCAAACCCGACACCCCCACCTCACTTACCCCTCAACCAACCCCGACTCACATTTTCACCCCCCCAAACCCAACACCCCCACATCTCCCCCTATCAACCCCAACACCCCCTGACCAACACCTACACCAACACCCCGTAGACCAAACCTGACACACCCACCTCATTTCCCCCCCCCAACCAAACCCAACACCCCTACCTACCACCACAAACCCGACACCCACACCTCACTTACCCCTCGACCATCCCCTACCTCCCTCCTCACCCCCCCACCAAACCCAACACCCCCACGTCACCCCCCCACCAACCCCAACGTCACCCCCCCCACCAACCTCAACACCCCGTCACCCCCCCACCAACCTCAACACCCCCTGACCAACCCCGACCCCCACCCCTCACCCCTCACCCACCCCGACACCTTCCCACCCCCCCAGACCAAAGCCGACACCCCCACCTCACCCCCCCGACCAAACCCGACACCCCCACCTCACCCCCCGACCAAACCCGACACCCCCACCTCACTTACCCTCCGACCAAACCCAACTCGGGTCCGTCGGAGGTGGGCAGGGGGCAGAGAGCTGAGGGATTCCGGGGTCCGTCGGAGGTGGGCAGGGGGCACAGAGCTGAGGGATTCCGGGGTTCCGTTGGAGGGGGGAGGGGCGGAGAGCTGAGCGAGTGCGGTGTCTGTTGGAGGGGGTATTATGACATCAGAACTATGTCACAGAGAACAGCAGCTGCCGAGCTGATGTGATTGGCCTTTAAAGAATTTCACCCCTGGGGGGCGTCAGAGGTGAGATTTGAAAAATTTTCGACCCTTACGGTCATTAGGACCCCAAGACCTCTAACTGTACCAAATTTCAAGTCTCTAGCTCAAACGGTGTGGAAGGAGTAAGCTTACATACATACATACATACACCATTTGACTTTTATATATATAGATTGGCAATGCTAACCTTAGTATAAAATCCATGGTTAATTTTATCATTTTAAGGTATACCCTACAGGAGACTGGATCACACCATTAGTTCATCAGTTCTGGTACCCTGCCACAATTTGTGACCAGTATTTGACACACATTACAAAAATAGCAATACTATTTACTTTTAAATCAGGTTTCATCTGACATTGTTACACACATTAATTCAGACTCACAGCACCCCTATTATGTAGGTATGACAGCATTATTATCTCCATTTCGCAGGCAGACAAGCTAAGGCGAAAAATGTTTAAGGGTTTGATCCTGCAAAATGCTGAGCAGTCTCAACTCCCACTGACTTCAATGGGAGTTCAGGGTGCTCAGCACCCATCAGGTTCAAGCCCAATAAAACTTTTCCAAGATCACCCAGTAATTCAGTGGCAGACTCAAGAATAGATCCAAGGCCTCCTGGAGCTCAGTCCTGTCCTTTAATAGCTACATCATGCTTTTTCATTGTCGGAAGCAAAGTGAAAATAAAAGAACACCAGAACGTTCCCAGATAGTTGTGCTATGCTGTGCATGGATATGAGCCTTTGCTTCTTTCCCTGCAGAAAGGAGTCTTGCTAGGAGACTTTGTGCTGTTGGAGGGGATGGATTTGAAACAGATTTTGCACCACCAGCATTCAATTCTTCTCCCTTCTCTAGTCAGGCTGTATCCTTGTTCCCTCATGCTAGCTGGGCTGCTAGCTCTGTGGATTTAAATAATATCAATTAAACTCCTTGCATCATTTGTTCTGAACAAAAATACCTTATACAAGTGATAGAGTAAGTAGTAGTTGTAATAAGAATAGGATAAGGTATCAGCTTCTGGTTTGCCTTTTGCCATTTTTCTTATTTCCTCACTCATTGCATTGCACCAGGGGCTAAAATGGTCATTCTAAAAGACAGGCACACAGCGTCTGCCAAAGCCATTCCTGATACCACTTTTTGAACTGTCCAGAAGGTGGTGTTGGTACCTTCCTCTCCCTTGTGCCAATCCCCTCCCCTCCTATAGGATAGTAGAAATGCAAATGGGAGTTATTACTTATATTTTAGAGGGTGTGATTGGGTTATGGGGGGCAAATGGAGCCCCTGGACCAAAGATACGTCACAGCTGATGCTCACAGTCACCGTAGGCAAGACTATGTCTCAAGGTTACTCCCGAATCCTTGATTTCTGCAGATCAGCAAGTATGCAGCATTACTGCTGTGGCACTAGTTCCATGTATTAATCATTTTCTAGAGTTTTTCTGCAGAAATGTTGCCTGTTTTCAAGTACATCTGCACATGAAAAGAGAGTAATTAGAAAACTAAAAAGGCAAAAAAAGGAACTTTTTAAAAGTGATTATTTATTACAAAGACAACGACAGAAAATGATTTCTGATATTGTTTTTGTGTGAAATAATGGCTTGTTCCAGCAATGATAAATAGGTAAAAATCTGGTCACTGAGTTGGTGCATCTGTCTTCAATTGAAGGAAATACTGTCTGCCAAACTTAAACCTAGTAGATCATAGGTCTGTGGAAAAAAAAACACTACCACCACAACCCTGACAGGGTGGAATCTAGTTGCTATAGCAGCAAATTAAACAAATAAATGAGATACCATGGAATGCTGCAAAATATTTGTGGTCTGATTTTGTCATTGCCACATGTGTGAATACTGGCAGTCAGGTTTTAGCTTACTAAGCAGGGTTCAATACAATGAGTACAATATAGCACAACTATACTTTTATAGCATGCATACATTTATTCTTACCTGATTACATGCTAATGGGGGGTCAGCTGATGAGCTCTAGCATACACAACACTGCCTATTGCTAAGACTGCAAAAAAGTTAACCATAAATATATTTTGTTCTCTAGCTATATAAAAGTATACCTGAAATACTATTAACTGAATGTATACCACATGCACTACTTTTCTATAAGGATAGTTCTATCATTCTCTGTGCTTGTATGAACTGGTAAAAATACAAGCTTTTTAGTAATGACTAAATCCAAAGTGATTTGCTTCTGGGGTGTTTTTAGAATATTTTCTCTATCGCTGTCAAATTCTCAAATAATCACTTATTCTCCAATTATTTTACAAACTCATTAAAGCAGGCTGTTGTACATTACACACAGTAGATGCCATTTCCTCTCCAACCCAAGAAAAACTACATTTAAATTTTCCATTGCAATATACTGTATTATTCCTCTTGCGGTGAAAGGCACTATCTGAATACAAGCTATTATTAGTCATAATAGTGTATCATTTTCAATTTTGATCCTATTGTCTGCTTATGTTCTCTGGAAATGGAGGAATACTTGAAATATGAATATAAAAGAGTCCTAGAAATCTCTGATGTCAGAGGACACAGAGAATAAGTTTGTTATTTTAGCTGAGGAGGGAGAATAGATTCTTATCTATAGTTACATACAGGACGGTACAGTCATTTTACCTTTATACAGTATTTTATATTTATATCCCGAGAATTACAAGAAGATAACATGTGAACTAACACCACAAAAATGCACCTGCTAAATAAACTACTACCCAGTTTAACCATGACAAAAGAACTGCATGTGGTCACAAAAGATTATGTAGTCAGCTATGTTAATTATGTTTTAAATAAACATTAAAAATTAAAATCAACATTCCCAAGCCTTCTGCATTTGACCATGTATTATCAGAATTATGGAAGTGTACTATTAGATTGTAAACCGGTTTCTATGCTGTCCTGTGGTAGTACTGGTTTTAAAAATCGCAACCAACTTTTAGGACCAAATCCCTGGTTCCAGACAAGCTGTGCTCAGCATAGAACCCAAAGAGGGAAGGAGTTTTTAACTGGTCATGGTCACTTGTGTGTATGATCATGCTTGTGAAAATGTTGGCATGTGCAATTTTCTGAAAACATGGCTTTCAACGTTTTAAAAAAACAGCAAGCTCAACAACATATATCTGAATGCTAAACCAATAAACTGAATACAGGAAGACTACAAATTCTGGAACAAGAATTCCTTATTTCTGGTGTCACAAAGTAGTCAGTTTCCATCATAATAGTGACCTCTAGCAAGCATCTTAGTTGACTATGTTAACATGCTGCACAAACCATGAGTTGCAGCCAATATGCACAAATAGGTCTTACTCTAAACTAGCTTCTTTTAAGAGTTCTGAGAGTTTAAGATATTCTGAGAGTTAGCCAGGAAGCTGATATCATGTATCACACTGCTAGTTAATGATACAGACAAAAAGCAACGGATGCAGAGAGATACTGACATCAGTCTACCGATACCACACAGATATAGTTTATGCAGATACAGATCTTGTATTAACATTAAGAGAAATGTTATCAGGACTTGATATACAGGGGGGAAAACTGTCTTTTCACCATGCAAATATTTAATACATCTGTCCTGTTCATATATTTACATGTCCAACAGTAACAGCAGCAAGTTGGCTCAAGTCTCACTAGCAGCATCATTACACCATCAACTTCCTCCCCCATCCCTGTAATTAACAGAACTGTGGGATGTTTCCCAGAGGGCACGCAATGCAAAGTAAGTCTCACAAAACAAACATATTTTCCTTTTCTTCCTCTTTCCTTTTTTTCTTCTATAGTTCTCCCCCTGCTCTCAGTTCCTCTTTCACCATTTTGTCTCTCTCTCTTCCTGTTGTCTATTCTGCTCCCATTTTCATTAGCTCTCCTTGTCTTTCATTTATTTATTTTTTGTCACAAGCTGGAGCAACATCTGCTTTTTGTTTTGCGATCTGTCCCTGTTCCCCCAATCAGATGCACCGCCCCTGCCTGTCTTTCCATCATAGTCAGCCATTCCTCCTGGACATCTCTTTCATTCTAGTCTCTTTGCTTCTCCCTTCCTTTCTTTCCCTTGGTGTCCACATTCCTTTCCTTCATCCCTATTTCCTGCCAGAATGAGTTAGGTTCCCATGTGGGCAGTGATAGGTGGCTTGCACAAAATGATTTGACCCGGAGAGTTTAACTTAATACAAACTTTTAACTTGTAATAATACTTCTTTTCAATAAGGATCAGATCTAGGAACATTCAACTGACATTAAGCAATGAAGTGCATTTTATGAGAGATTATGACATTCCAGGGTGTAATCCAGACCAGTGAGGCAGTGTGTCACCTTTGCCCTACAACCTGGGGTGCCTCACAATGCTTTGCTGCTGTAGTTTCCAACCTGGGCTTCTCACAAACAGTCAAACAGCATGCAGGTCACACTCTGAGTGTTTGTGTATAGCTGTTTCCTGCCAGCATACTCCAGTCACACTCTGGCTTTCACCAGCCTTGGTTACCACTTGCAGGGTGACCCAAACCCAGACCCAGTCCCAAATTTTCCCAAAAAGTGTTTTCTGCAGTGTCTTGGACAGTTCAGAGATTTTAGGTCTGTTGTCTCTCTAAGGGAATCAATATTCAACAGTCTGATACTTTAAATGGAGTTACCCCACAGCCCAGTTGAACCAAAACACTGAATTAGTTTTGATTAAAGAATAAAACTAGTTTATTTAACTACGAGGAGATAAGTTTTCAGTGAGTAGTATTATAAGGCATTAAAGTCAGAAATGGTTACAAGAGAAATAAAGATAACATTTTCTAGTACTAAAACATAACTAACTAGATTTGGTTCAAAATTAAGTCCCTTACCACATGTTCCCAGTAACATTGCTGACCAAATTCCCAGGTCAGAATCTGCTTCCACAATCCAATGGGTGTTTATTTTGTTGCCTTAGGTGAAAGAAAGAGAGATGGATAGGCAGAGAGAACTTGGTGTGTTCTTGCCCCTCGCTTTTATATTTCAATCACCCTGTGAAATGCATTTTTCTGAGGGTTACCCCTACATAAAGTTCATTTCCACTGTAGCGAAAGAGATGACATGCTGTTGTTTTGCTAAGATGCAGATCTGTTTGTTCCTGCCCCCCTTCCTTGCCAAAGGATGGCCACTTGATAGGTGATTGCCCATCAGCTTTGGTGACACCTGGCTAGAGGTGTCAGCTTGTCTATCATTTAAATGGTTAACTGATTAAAGGGAGAGGAGCTGGGGTTGCTCTCCCTGCTAGTTGTGGACGGCTGGCTGGCCAGCTGGTTGGGGCCGGGGCCAGTTGGCCGGCCAGCACGACTGGGGATTGGTGTGGTGCAGCCAAGGTCCAGGGTCCGGAGAGTGTGGCTGGGGTCCAGCGTGGCGCAGCTGGAGTCCGGGGTCTGGCCAGCACGGCTGGGACATGGTGTGTCATGACCGGGGTCTGTCTGGCAGGGCCGGGGTACAAATGGCAAAACTGGGGCTAGGGTCCAGCCAGCGCAGCAGGAGGTTAATGGTTAATGTCGGTTAACTAGTAAGCCTAATGCTTACCAGTTAACTAGTTAACATTTTACATCCCTTGTAGGGAGTGAATACAGGGGTGCATTCTGTCACAGAGACCTGTCCTCATTATACTTTAGCTTCTTTTGTAAATTTTGGGGAAGGCTGTGTGTGTTTCCTATTGAGCACAAATGCACTAACTGGAAATGACTGATAATCAGGAGCACCCAACAGATATGTCCAGCAAAGAGCGCTATCTCAGACCTACACTATAATGAGTAATCTCACTTGGCAGGTGCATAGTATTATTAAGGCACAAATTGTACTTTACAGAAAATGGCTTGGCTTTTTTGTATTAGGTAAAGGGTCTTTTTTCAGAATGTCGGCGGACGTCACTCTCATAATCCAGCATTTTTTATCCTGGTGCCTCTCGCTTTCTGGATGCTATGCTGACAAGTTCTGACATACGTCTAGTTTCCAAGCACTCCACATAAGTAACAGAAAACCAAGGTAAGCTTTTATGTTATTGCTGTTTTTCTTCCCAGTGTGTGGGGATAACTGATACCACTGTATTCATATTCCAGTTGTGGAACTGGCAGATAATGAAGAGATATGTCAGAACATGTAGCATAACCACAGCATGAACATGAAAGAAGAGTTCAAAGCCAGGAAAACTATTTTCAGTGTTCTAGTTAAATGTCCCGGGCCCACAAGTGATGTCTACTTATTTGGTATTCCACCATTTAGACAGCTGTTCAAGTAATGGATATTTATTCTGTGTGAAACAGGGTTCATTAGTATATTGTATACTTTCTGTGCTTTCTATCAGCAAACCTTGCAATTAATGTCATAGGCAAGTGTCTACACTCTGAAACATTAATTAAAGATCCTATTTCTGAATCTTTATAATCAGCCTCTGATGGTTTTTATAGATATATATAAAGAGAGCTCAATTAAACTGAAGAATCCTTGAGATGCTTAACATGGACTTAGATATCAATCGAGCAGAGAGACTACATTACAATTCACTTCCAGCAAGCCTGTCAGATGTTAGCTTTGGGAGTACTGAATTAAATGGCCCATAAATGGGGTGTTCTTGTACAAGAAGCAGTATGAATTGTTAAATGTACTTTAGTCCACAGTCTTCTATTAGAGCCTGTCTGCAAAGGGACTGGGTGCAGCACACTAGTAAGAGACAATACAGATGAAAAAAAAAAACCACGGGTCATCTCCTTAGTTGTTCCTCACAGAGATTCATTGAGCAACTGGCGTGATTCCGAGCTCCTGATGGAGTGACTAAGGAACTATTGGTTTGTCAATAACTTTTACCTGGTCTATATAAGCCAGGTCACTAGGAGCTTTGATCCAAAACACCTTTCATGTGGCTTCTCTATTTCTGCACTGGCCTGAATCATTCTTAAATCAAAAAGACAATTGAGTATCAGTGCTTTCTTCTGGCATTAGTCCTCTGCTTCTCCAGATTTGTTAGATCTGTAAGATGTGTTTGTTAAAAAAAAGTATACATATACACACACACACATACATACATTCATACATATATACACACACACACACACACACACATAATATAGAATCAGAGAGGTAGCCGTGTTAGTCTGGAATAGCAGAGGTAACAAAGTCCTGTGGCACCTTAAAGACTAACTATAAAGTTTTGAAGCATGAGCTTCCTGCCTCTGGACACTTCCACTGCTTGCATCCGACGAAGTCAAGACGCGATAAATCAATTGCCAGCAGCGCCCCTGTCAATTCCGGAACTCCAGCTCACCAAAAGCCGTGAGCTGGAGTCGACTAGGGTGACCAGATGTCCCGATTTTATAGGGACAGTCCCGATTTTTGGGTCTCTCTCTTATATTGGCTCCTATTACCCCCCACACCCTGTCCCGATTTTTCACACTTGGTGTCTGGTCACCCTAGAGTCGACAGGGGAGCGCGCCGCCGCCTGCCACCGCCGTGAGGATTGCAGGTAAGTCGGCTATAGATACACCAACTTCAGCTATGTTTTTAATGTAGCTGAAGTTGCGTATCTATAGCCGATCTCCCCCCCTAGTGAAGACCAGCCCTATAATAGGAGTTCGGTTGAACTAACTACGTCATACAGGGCATGAAATGTTTCGCAGTCCAGTTGCATAACTAGATTGGTCTAATTGAAAGTGTAGACCAGACCTAAGAGTTTGTTTTCACTGTAACAGTGAGCTTGATAAAAACACTTGAATTACTTCACCTGAAGTAACTCAAGTGAGAGTGGAATGAGAGTAAGGACACTGCAAAACAACAGAGGAGCTACATGGTGTAATTGGATTAGCAGACTGATTGGATTAGCATTTGACCAGTTGTTGTAATTTAAACTGCTGCATCCCCACTGCATTACTAGCTCAAGCTACAGCAGCATTCAAGCTTTTTCCCACCCAACCCTCCCAAGTCAGCCAGCTCTAGTATAAAGGACCTGACTAGATGTTAAATTGAGCTATATATCTGTGTGTGTGGATGGGATGTGAGTTAGGGACAAACCTAGAGTTAAAACTCAAACTAAGAATGTATGCAGTGAAGACAAGTCCTAGAAATATACAATACATGTGTGTCACTTCATGCATCGCTGACATGCCACAATATGACACAAATTTTACCCAGCACCAATGACAACACAGCAGTTTAAAATAACTAAAGCTTATTTTTTTAATAATAATACTTAAGCTCACTGGAGATAAGTCTGAAAGCGAGTTATTAGAAAGTGGGCCCACAGAACTGAGCAATGACACAGTAAGAGTCATGAGGTTGAAGCATTTTCAAAACAATGTGGATCTTTGGTGATGGAAGAGAAAAAATAGAAAGTATATCCAGAGCGAAGGACTTTACTCCAAAGACTTGAACAACAACTTGTCTGATGAAGGAACTCAGTTTTAGAACTAATTTAAACAAACTACCAAGTCTGTGTTCAGTCGTGCAGTCTGTTAAAATGACAAAACATTTGATAAAGAGAGGAAATAAGCCCACTTGGTTAGCGATTTATAAACAGGTATTGCTTGATGTAATCACGTTTTTCTCATATATTTTGCTCGGTATAAAATGAAGATGTAGCCTGTGGTTTACACAGCTATATACTCAACTTGAGTTATTTAGAGATGGCATTCACTTCACTAAATGAAACCGGTCAAATCCCGGCCCACCAAACTCAGTGGCATTGACTTCAGTGAAATCACTATTTCATGTAAGGTCTTTGTTTTGTCTTACACAAATTTCTGTACATAACAAAAATCAGACATATGAAGTGATGTAAGCATCAGTATAATGATTATTACTGTTTCGGGATGAGCAAATCAAATACTGTACTAGAGATGCCAAATAGAATGCATAACAGAGCTATACCAGGCAATCAAATATGGTCCAGTTACTATTTCCTCTGCTTTTAATTCATAATGCCAATTTAGTTCAGCTTTAAAAATTAACTAAAGAGACATTATATTGCCATTGTTTTCAATTGTTCTTAAAATCTATTTGTCCATTCCATCACCAGAAATTGGTCCAATAAAAGATCTCACTTATCTTGTCTTCTCTTAAAAATATAGTTACCTTGAATCACATTTAAATGTAAAGTGTCCTGAAATACCATATTTTATTAAAAAATAAATGGTTAAAAACAGGTTAAAAATGTAGTGTTTCATTGGAGTCTAGCTAATATCTAACAGTTGATTACACTTCCCTTTAAAAAATGCATCTTTTAAAACCCCAATGTTTGGACACAATGCATAGGGTCTCCACTTCCATATAAATCCTTCACCATTCACTATCACTGCACTTCACTTCTGCCTACCCAGACTTAACTTAGTTCCCTTGTTTTGTTCTGCAATTGAAATATGCTGCTGGATGTATATGATTTTATATATTGTTTATTAAATGTTTGTGTATCTTTTTAAAAAATACAGTCTCATGTTACATTAAATTATGTCTGAATCTATATATATAAAAGTCAAATGGTGTATGCATGCGTGCATGTATGTATGCGTGTATGTATGTATGATTACTCCTTCCACACCGTTTGAGCTAGAGACTTGAAATTTGGTACAGTTAGAGGTCTTAGGGTCCTAATCAGGGTAAGAGTCGAAAATTTTTCAAATCTCACCTCTGACGCCTCCCAGGGGTGAAATTCTTTAAAGGCCAATCACATCAGCTGGGCAGCTGCTGTTCTCTGGGACATAGTTATGATGTCATAATACCCCCTCCAACAGACACCGCACTCTCTCAGCTCTCTGCCCCTCCCCCCTCCAACGGACCCTGGCATCCCTCAGCTCTCTGTCCCCTCCCCACCTCCAACGGACCCCGGAATCCCTCAGCTCTCTGCCCCCTCCCCACCTCCGACGGATCCGAGTTGGGTTTGGTCGGAGGGTAAGTGAGGTAGGGGTGTCGGGTTTGCTCTCTGCCCCCATCCAACGGACCCCGCACTCGCTCAGCTGTCTGCCCCCTCCCCACCTCCGACTGACCCGAGCAACGCCGGGTATTTTCGCTAGTTCTATATAAGTTCTAATAATGTGTTGTGTTGGGGGAATAGAAGAAGATTTGTTATGAGAGTGAACTAGTTGATGTTAATCAGCATATGATGTTATGGACTTATATTAGCATACAATACATAGCCTTGCAAGTTTATAGGTACTAATTATATTCTGTACCATCTAACACATCTAGATTTTCTTTGTAGAGTGTTAAGGTGTTATATATGTTAAGTGTTATAGTAAATGAGAAATTTAAACCCCTTGATAGACTAGGCAATATTATAATCTCCTAGTAATCTTTGTTAACAGCAAATTTCAGGGACAACAATGAGGTTGGGTGGATGATTGATGATTATTTAATAGTGGGATATTTATTGGCTGTTTCTCGTAAATGTTCATTTCTAGACAGTCTAACATTTGTTTTCCTTAAAGGGTGAAGAATTTTTGTTCAGAAACAGTGTTAGCTAGACTCCATTGTGTACATGTGAAAATAGCTCTGTATGGCTGAGCCACGTTGTAGCTGCAGATAACAAGAAAATAGGGAGTGGGGGAAGGAGGAGAAAAACAAAATATTGTAACCTAACACTTTGAGGACCACACAGATCTACACAGAACATTTCTTCCTCACTTGATGCACAGAGGCAGGACTCAGGCTTTCTACAAACTGGTTCCAAAAATTCAAAAAAGCAAAACAAATGATAGTGAAAGAGCAAACTATCCCTCACTTACAAAGTCTCTTTAAGAAGTATAGCAATACCATTGGTACTGGAACTTCGGATGCAGGGGGTGCTACCACACCCCCAGCTTGAAGTGGTAACAACAACCCAAATACATGGTTTCCATCTTCAACATCCCACTATAAAATTATTCCAGCACCACAGAGAAATACCATCAGTTTCCAGTTCCTCTGGCCTGGACTTGAGCAGAGAAAACGCTCCTCCTTCCTCTCATGGCCTTCCCCAGGGTTTCAACTTCTATCCCTACTTTAATGGGCTCTTACTTAACCCTTTTTCTGCCTGTCCTGCTGTGCTGGTTATTTTATTGATTATTATTTTGTTACATGTTTTTGTAATTCTTCCCCATTGAGACTGTCCCCTCTCACCCCCACTCAACCATTAAACAGTAAACCCCTCTCCCCAAAAGGCCCTAACAATCTCAGCAAGACAAAGGGAAACAAAGAGAAATGGAGAGTCTATAAGCCAAGCTAGTCAGGAAGAAGTTTACAATTTGAAAGACGTGTACATTTGCAAAACACTATTCCTATTCTGATATTTAGTAATATTCTCAGAAAAACAACAACAAAAACTTTACTCTGGAATGACAGGCTGCACAAAAAATTTCAGGGGGATCAGTTTATTTTTGGGGAAGATACAAAGGGAATGAAAAATTAGGCTTATAATAAGATGAAGGCTCCAGCCTTATTTTAGGCTCTGCTATCACCGCTCCATAATAAATTATAGATGCATTTTATTGTTGTCAGGGGGCATCAACAGGCCTCCCTTCAGCTGCTCTACATGCAGTTATTTCTGGCTGGCCTATAAACCCCAGGTAGGACTAGTATAAGAAAGAGCAGTGATTAAATTCCTGTTCACTCTGTAGGGCTGCACCAAAGAAGAACCCCCAGCTACCTCCAATTAGGATCCAAAATAAGAACATCCTCAAATATTTGGATATATGCCCATACTACTACTGATCATAATTAATCAGGGTTGTTGAATCTTTGTCTGGCTACCAAGGTAACCATAGATTTCATGATTGCTCCTGTTTTAAAAAACACCATATCCATATCTTTTCCCACTAAGAAAGTTTTCAAAGTTGAAGGGTGAATTGATAGGATGTTAACTGGGAGTTAAATAGAGCTCTCAGAATATTGTTGTCAAAACAACAAAAATGGCTTTTCAATCAAAACCATTTTTCGTGTCTGTGGAAAATTTTCATTTCAATTGAAACTTTCTCATTTTCAGACAAACCTCCACCCCCAAACTGCAAATGGTTTAGTTTCATAGCATTTCACAACCAGCTGTAGTTGTTAACACTTGAGGAGGCTGTTGAGCACTGAGTGCTCTGCCACTGGGCTAAATGGAAGGCCAGTAGAGAGCAGGAACTCATCAACTACTCTCTTTTGGACTGTCACTAACAGATTTAATTCCTTTGGGATCATAAGTCTTCTCTAAAGGCTTTGGTTATAAAGTGGGACTCGAATAAAGCAACTCTTGTCTTCAAAAAAGTTATCAAAATGTACTAAAATTGGGAGAATAAACTTTAATTTGGGTACAAAATAATGCCTGTAGCTTTTGACTTTTCTAAACTACATTGCCATGACTTCTGCCCTTTTCACCAAAAACACCTCCATGACACTTCCTAAAACCTCCCATGTCAAAACGATAGCCCTGCTCATAAATAAAATGCTAATACACTAAGGTACTTTAAGAGCAGAAGATACTTCTCTCTAGAGGAAAATCCCTCAAACCTCATATTCTGATAGGCAACTCATCAGAATGAATTACAATGAAAGCTGGTGAAGACTATATTATGGGTAAAACATCAGATAAAATTAGATTAAAAGATGGTGAAAAGCCCAACAGCCAGAAGCCTCCCTTTTGACCCAGCCAAAGTAACACTTGGATAAATAGAGACTGACAAGGCAAACAATTCCTTCACAAAAGACGTTCAAAAGTGCCTTCTACAATACTTAAAGTTGAAAATAAAAAATGTTCCAGACGTTTGCATGCAGCTCATTTCAGCAAATACTACAATGTGCAAAGATTTTAAACCAAACCCCTCTTCAAATGTTTCAGCAAATCTACATTTCTTCAGAACAACATGGGCTTGAATTGCCCTTTCGGTCTGTGGTCTGGAGGATGAGACTTCCTGAATACACAAGACCATACATTATCATCTGTTTCACAATGCAGGTCCATGAAAAAATGTCACCAGTGAGGCATTTTCAGTATGCAGAATGTCACCTGGGAGGAATGTCCTCAGAGTTGCCATGATGCTGTGTGGAAAATATGAATGTATGTACAGCTTGGCAGCATTTGTGAGTGCTTAATGGGTGGCCTCAGAACAGATAGTGAGAGGTCAGAACAGACATGGGAAGATCCACCAGCAAGAGAGAATGTTACATCATATTATTTCCTCTAAAGCCATCATATAACATGGCAAAGTATCTGGCAGATGTTATAGCTCTGTTTAGGTTTAGGGAAAAAATAAATAACTACCATTTTGGATACACCCCTGGAATGTGAAACAATTCATCAAGATCAAAGCAGATCAGAACTGTTCACAAATGTTGGTCACGTGATGCACATCCCTTGAAGGATGGCCTCTGCTGTAGCTACAGATTAATAGTGCCAAATGGTTTGCCATGCTCTGATGCCAATAGAAAGTTATAATAAAATATCTCTCACAGGCCCAGTCAGACAAGATGTGTGAAACAAGCATGAAATCTGTGAGCTCAGTATTGCATGTACTGCAGTAAGTGCCTGGTAACAAAGTGGGCTCTTAATCAAATGCTTTACCTCATCCACAAATTAGTTGAAGGCTACCAAGAATATTGTTTCAGCGGCATATCACTGCCTCTTGCAAAGGGGGTAGAACAAAACTATGCCCCTTGTACTGTGGCAGATACACCTCCAATAGCATATTTTTAAAACTACACACACATCCACATTTTCAAAAGGATAATCTAACGTAGGTTCTACTACAGTTTTGGCAAACAGTCCTCAGGCAGCTAGCACTTTTGTTAGTTTAACCATACACAAGGGTACCATATGGCCCACGAAAATTAATTTAATTTCTTGAACAAACATCTCTCACTTTCCAGCATTTTGTTAGAACAGGTTTAATCACAAATTACAGTGATATAATCATAGTGATGCCTTCAATAGGCCTAATAATCATATGGTTGGACCAGTAAGGGCAATATTCTTAGCTAGTATAAATCTGCATAGCGCCATAAACTATGTTGACTTATACCAGTTTTGGCCTCCAGGTTTATTGACTTCTGTGTGGAGGTCCCAGGCATACACAGGAGTCCATTCTAAGTCCAGAATAAGGGACTAAAGTATGTACAGATTTTATATTTGCTCAGCTTTCTTCCTTAATTACCATGTGCCCTTTCATCAGAATTTTACAGACATTAGTACAAGACATCCATGAACCACCACAAGGTGAAACCAGTCTCTTAACAGCTTTGGTTACACAAGAAAGTGCATGTGTTACTATACTCACCATTCCATGATTCAACCAAGACGGTATAAAATTATCAAGAAGCTTTGGGTAAACCACTTCTCTGTCATAGATATATAGGCTCCAAAACATTGTCACAACAAACTGAGAAGGGAAAGAAAAGACAATTAAAAAATGCTTATGATCAATTATCCGATTTCACTGCCCTTTTTCATTTTAGTTATCCATATCTCTACATCTACCTAAAGATCTACAGACAGACATTATTGCTCATAAACCCAGTCTTCTTTTTTTTCAGTGTGGTCTAGAGTTCTCTTTACATTCTCAAAAGTTATGATTTTTCTTTTCTGTTTTTAACAACTAGACTGGAAAAATAATTTTAGTTATACTTGGGGCCAAATTACAATTGAGTACCATATTTAAGTAGTAGATGTAGTATATTAATAATGTTTAACTGCTAACAGCACAGGAAAAAAATGTGAAATCTCACAATATACAGCATATATCAACATAAAAAGTATTAGGGCTCTGTTCATATGGGGTGAAATTCACCCTTGAATAGAAAGCCACCACTTCTTATGTCCTGTTTCGGCAACCAAATACTTTAACCAAGAAATAAATCTAACTCTTGAAATGTTATTCACAGAATTTATGCACAGAGATCCAAAAGAAGAAGAAGAAAAAAAAAGGTTTCCACTTGTTCATATGAAACTCATCTTCGCTCTTGTGAGACAACTTACTAAAGCATTCACCCACCCCACCCCACCCAACCTGAGGATGGAAGAATGAGTTTGAATAAAATAAAAACTAGCCTAAACCTTTAGTCAAAACTTGCATAAAACCTTTTAACTTCTTTTGAAGTTCAAAAAAGCTGAGAACGTGTTTCCATAACATTTTTTATTTTGACTCACCACTGCATTTTCTCTTTCTGTCCAGGACTATAGAAGCAGAAATACTGAAAGGCTTTTCTCATAATATTTTTATCCTAACTGAAAGCAGTAAGTATTAGAAATCTGGAACCGCTAAATGTTTTGAGGTTTGCTCACCATTAATTTAGCTCCATTTTCTTTCTTTTCTATTTAACAGTGCTGCCCCTAATTCAGACTATTCTGACCATGCTATTGTCAGCCATGGAGATTTCACTGTTAGCTCACCACAAAAGTAGGTTATGCTTCACTGAAGCTATGTCTATATTATGAACCTTTTAAGGCCTCCTTGCTTTTTAAATATGTATTCTCCCTTCCTGAAAATGCAGTCTATCTAAAATAAAGTAAAAACAATATAGAAATATAAGTGTTAGCTTAATTTAATAAAACCCTGAATGTTGGAAAGAAAACACAGAATTAAATTATTTGTACATACACTATTTTCTCTTTAACTTGAGTTCAGTTCAATCTATGGTCACAGTCCTGTAGGGAGAAAAGGACTATCACTTGCTACAGAAAAACGGTCCAAGAATCTTTCACTGATAAATTTCAGGACAGATTAGAGGATCTCCTTGCAGAAGACATTAGACCAAATTTAGCTCTAGAACAAGCAGGTGCAGCTCTCACTGAATTCAATGGGAATGTGTTCAATTGTGCTGGGTGAGGGATGGTTTTGGGGGAATAAGGAGTGGGAACAAGGAATGTGGGGTTTATAGGAGCAAGGGTGTTTCAAGGTCCGCAAATTATCAGTGGATGGAGATGGGATGAGCATAATTCACTTCATATGCTTCTGGCTCTGGGAAGTTAAAATTTAGGTTACAGATTACCCAGTGGCACCTCGTCCTAACCACAGATATGTATGCTTAAGGAAGATGGACATTTGAATAGACTGGTAAAATTGTTCCTTCAGTGCACATACAGCACATTGTTCCTTAGTTTCTAACACACTTTCCCATCTGTTGTGATGGCTTTCGATGCTCAAAATAACTTTGGACCCTTCAACTTGTGTGTAGGCGCCAGGAAAAAAATAGGTTATGATGGACAGCCTACAAAATACTGAAAGAGTAAAGTGCTCTTCAAGAAGTCTCTCCTCTATGCTAGTATTGGTATTGGCATCACAGAGCTCTTTACACACCTGTTGAAACTTAACTGCCAAAATATGAACAGTTGAACAATAGAGAAATAAAGCAAAGTTCCCAACTCCTTTGACTTCCTTGAAGTCATGCTGTATTGCGGTGGGTCACTGAGAATATATTATGACCAACTGGGATATCAAAACATTTGTAGCATGAAAACCAGTCTCGAAAGCACTCTGTATGGAGAAAATTCTACATCAAGCAATGGTACGAAGGGTAAAGCTGAAACGTATTTGAATGAATCCAGCTAAACTGGCAAACACTTGGGTCTGGGATTTTTGCACAGGGCAAAGTAAAATGATAGGAAAATGAGGAAAAGGTAAGAAAAGAGAGGAGGAACCATCTGTCTCTTAATCAAAGTCAGCCAATGGATGGAATTAGATCAACATAGCTGGTTGCAACCATCTGGAGCTACAGACGGTAAATGCTGCTTAGCAAAGCACCACCACAGGCAGACATAAGGAAAGACACAAAAAGTAAAACATTACAGTTCTAACATAAACCAACAAAGAGAAGGACATTCAGACTCTGGGCTGCCACACTGATCTACGTCTCTTTAATTGGAGGAATACTTCTCACTTTGGTTGGTCAATGTTTCTAAGTGGTTGACCCCAACTTTTTTTTATTGAATACGGATGACAGAAAAATATCATTTCTAAGAGTTTCTTAGCGACCCTTCTGTCTTGCTTTGATTGATAAGCAATTGTTTGACATTTCTAAATAGGATTAAGACTCTCTTCAATGTCAGAGAGTGTTTATATCAGTATTAGTGTAATTTAATTTGGGCTACACCCAGCTACATTTCATGTGGCTGTTCAGTGAGGGAGAAGGGGAAAAAGAGCTCCCCATTTATATGTATTGCAACCGCTGCCCAACTGGTGCAGCACAGGTAGTGATACTGAATCACTTCTCCCCTCTCTCCCCCCAGGAAACAATTTCCTGGAATGGGGAAAGGCGGTACAGGGAGCAGTTGGAGTCATGACTGACTCCTGCTTATATACTGGCCAGCTCAGTGGGCTGGCCATGGATGAGGGGTCTGGTGAGTTTGACGCATAGCAGTTTGTATGCTCCCTTGTATACCTGAGGCAGAATGGCACAAACCTCAGAAACCTCCTTTCCTTTCACTGCTGGAGATATCCTTGGCATGGGACCTCAGTAGGCAAAGAGCCATTGGAACTTGCTTCTACACCTTCCTCCTTGCAGCCCCTTGCACAGGGAGAATCTCAGGAGCCAGGAGGGGCATGATGGGACTGGGAAGAAGCAGGGCCTAGAGCACTGTGCACTTCAGCAATCCCCAGCTTCCATGTTATTCCTAGGATACCAAGGCCAACTGGTGCAAATCAGAGCTATTAACAAGCTTCTCTGCCTGAAGGTTGTAGCAAAGAGCCAGGCAGCTATAATCAGGTCCTTGGGATGCTCTCTCCCTTTCCCCAAGTCTGCTGCACAAAGCAGATGCTAATGCTGCAGAGAATCTGCCTCTATGAGGGTGTCACTGTCCAAGTTCAGAGCAAAGGGCTCTGGCAGGTGACCAGACCTTCAAACCCCACCAAGGGTTTTTTTCTGTAATTACAAGTTCATAACAGCTGTTAGCTGTGACACCCCCATGAATCTGAAAGTCCCTCCTTTGTGCCACTCAGGGCTTTGATCTTCAGCTTCCGGTAATAGGTAATCAGCAGACAATGCGTTTCCCCATAGGGTGTAGCTTCAAACGGTTGGGTTTGGAGGTGGGATTTTACTTCCTTCCAAGTATTTCCTAGGAAATCCACTCAGTTTTGTTTGTCACAAAGGTTCCTTCTTGTCTGGCACATTGTTTAAAATGGCCCTTTGAAGCACCACTCATCCCGGGGTTTACACTAGTCACATCTCTCTCCCCTCTCCCCTCCTCCAGTGAAGTTGCATATAATCCCCCAGTGATGGATACATTTTGCATTTTAATACAATGGACTGCAAAGTTATTTATACTTAATTCAGTAAGGCTTCTTGGGGATATTTCAGGAAATTGCCATATCTGTCACAGTCACATGGCTGCATTTTGGCCTGTGCCCAGTAAGCTTCCTGCCAACTTGAATCTGCCACCTTTATTTTTGTGCAGCAGTAAGAGATTACTTATGGACAAAGGTGCTGCACCACATAAGTAAGAATGGCAAAATCATGGCCTATGTTAATTTCTTCTCTCCCCTTCTTCAGATAGTCAGTAGAAAGTTAAATAGCACATAAAGGCCATAAGAAGGACCCTCCTTTGCTACTCATTGTATCTATGTACACTCTAGACAAGTGGACACTTCAGTTTTTCAAGTGGGCCTTGGGTTCTCTTTGAGAAGAAGTAACTGATTTGTAATGTGCAACTCAATATCACTAAACAATACACAGAAGCAGCAAAAGTGTTACTAAGGCCCAAGGAACAATTTCCTTCTTCCACTTCGGGAAAAAAAACTTTACTCAATTTCCCCCTTGGCTTTACAGCTTCAGAAAGTAACACAGAAAGAACACAAGATACTACTGAGGGGGAGATTTTAAAGCATGAATCAGGAAACTGATTGCATCTCCTTTTGAGTCACCAAGGGCACTAGTAAAACAAAAGAAATTGAAGCAAATACAAACTGACAGAGGGAGGCCAATATTGTAATTTGCTATTTATTTGCACCTAACCAAAAACTACCACATAAATGAATAATGAATACAATGGATTTTTTAATGCATACTTTTGTTTTTAGATAACCTGTACAATTAAGTTTCACTCATTTCCCTAGTCGATTTCTAGGGAAAACTGGATGTTTTATCTGTTCCGCATGGACAAAAAGACCCCCTGGTGCTTTTTGTAAGAGTAAAGATTTTCTCCTGTGACTTTGGGCAACATTTCTTCTCCACATGTTGTTGTGCAGTTTGATGTACTGGTAAGCTTTCTGGCTACCTCTTTGAGGTGGCTGTGGTAAAATGTTGCTATATGTGTATGGTTTGTGAGGCTCTCTGGGATCCTTCAGGACAAAAGGCATTATATAAATGTGAAGTTTCATTATGGCAGTCCCCAGCTGATGTCAACTAGCATAGCACGGACTTCCATGGAGCTACACTTATTTACGCCAGTTGACACTCCATCCAAATGTATTTTATAAAAGCCTTATCAGGAAAGCCAAGAAGGGCAGGAGCTGAGGAATTGGGAAGTGCAGTGGACCAGCCACTTCCTGTTCACCTCTCATGGCCAAGGGTCACACAACAGGCAGCGTATCTCAGTTTCTCTTCTTGGAGAGTTCAAATAAAACTTCACTTGAGGTATTTTCTTGGTCCTAAATACCGCACCTTGGAGTTTGGGTTTATAAATTGCAATAAAACACAAAATCTCAAATAAAGTCCATTTGTAATTCCACATAACACAAGGTTTCTTTTACTCCTCCCAGGCCTTCCTGCCTGAGGCCTTTGCAGTCTCTCCCCTGCTTGGACGGGATCTTTGCCAGATGTCCTTTCCTGGGGCAAATTCCCCTTGTGTCAGGGTTTTTCCGGCAGAAGCCTTTCTGCAGAGTTTGTCATAGCTTCTTGAGCTTTCCCCCTTCACTAGTCACCCACTGCCTTTTATAGGGAAGTTCCTGATCCAACCCAGATGTGTCTCGTTAGTGATCCGAGTTAGCTAGTCCCAGGCTTTCCAACAAATAAGGGGCAAGCAATCCTGTCACAGGAAGGAATTTCCTATACTGGATAGAACTGCACAATTAGAGTTTTAAGTTTTCATCTGGAGCATTTGGTATTGGCCACTCCTGATGACTAAATCTCAGAGTAGGACATTGGTCTGTTCTAATGTGGCAATTCCTGTTATTTATAGGCTAGTGGGGGGAAAGGGGTTAGACGAGGACATCTGGCAAATATCTGCAGCAATTTTCTTAGACTTGAAGACAGAGGAAGAGGATTTAAAACGTCTGGAAGACCTAGAGATCTCTTCCATGCATGGCTTTTAAGACAGAATGACTACTAGTTAGATTTGTGCAGGAGTGATCTTTTCAGAGTTCCTCCAGCAAATACTCAATAGAGCAGCTGTGTGTAGGACTAAAAGATTTTTTTTTTAAAGCCAACTATAGCATACCCAAAGATAAATGTTAAACTTAGGGAAAAGGGTATTTTTATATGCACAGGACGAGGCTGAGCTCTTGAAAATACAAAAGCAAATACAATTTTAATAATCTAGAAATGCCTATTCACCTTCTTCTTCTACTACATGAATTACAAGAAACACAATGATACAGTGAAACCTCCATTTAACGGACTAATTCGGGCGAGGGGGTGTCCGTTAAATGAAAAAGTCCGTTATTTAATAATAATAAAACAAATGAGCTGTCGGAGCAGCAGCCCGCCCGCTGCTGGGACCCGGGTGGCAGCTGGGACCCGCCAGCCAGCCCGCCCGGGTCCCGGCTGCTGGGACCCAGGTGGCTGCTGGGAGCCGCCAGCCAGCCCGCCCGGGTCCCAACTGCCGGGAGCCGCCAGCCCGCCCGCAGCTGGGACCCTGGCGGCAGCAAGGAGCCGGCAGCCAGACTGCACAGGTCCCGGCTCCCAGGACCCGCCAGCCAACCCTCCTGCTGATGTGACCCGGGCGGCAGCCGGGAGCCGGCAGCCAGCCTGCCCGTGGCTGGGACCCCGGCGGCAGCAGGGAGCCAGCAGCCAGCCCACACGGGTCCCAGCTCCCAGGACCCGCCAGCCAACCCTCCCGCTGATGTGACCCGGGCGGCAGCCGGGAGCCGGCAGCCAGCCCGCCCACTGCTGTGACCCGGGCAGCAGCCGGGAGCCGGCAGCCAGTCCGCGAGAAATGGATTTGGGATGCATCAGACTTGCTCAGAAATTTTGTCCGTTGCATCCGAAGTCCGTTAAATCGAGGTCCGTTAAATCGAGGTTTTACTGTATTGCCATATACAGTTTACATAAAACACTGAATTAGCCTTAAAATTTTGGCAGACTTGGTGATCTGTGACAAACAAATAGAAAACAAGAGGGATAAACTAAAAACTTTGGTACAGACTCTGACACACTTATGCCCTTATTTGCTCTGAGATGCATTCATATTCTCACTAAGGCTAGTTCATACTGTTCTAGCAGTGTAATTTACTGCCACTTTATACTGCTAGGTTGATGGAAAATGAATTTAGCATAAATAGGAATGAGGTCCTTTGAGCAATACTTTAGTATGCAAACAGTACCATTAATGTAATTGATCAGGTTCCTATACTCTTATTCACATTGAATAGTACCATAAGGTACTACTTAACTGGAGTAAAAGTATCAGAATGTTGTCCAATGGGACTATTCATGGAATAAACTACTACTCATCATGAGTAAGAACAGCAAAATTGGGCCATTATTTTCTGGTTTCGTTAAATAAAAACAGAAAATCTATCACTAAAAGTTCTATTAAAAAGGACAACAGGGTAGTCAGTGGTGGGTTTTGGTTTCATCTAACAAGCTTGTGTGTATTTTTTTTTCTGATGCTTCTAAAACAGCTCATGTTTCATTTGAGCAGCTGGAGAAATATAGAACATAACACAAAAGAGGCAAGGTTTTGCGTATCTTCTGGCCATTTTCCCATTGCTGTTATTGTGTCTTACTTGGGCTAGGGGAGGTTGGTTTTGTTTTTTGTGGGGATGGAGGAGGATGCTGACCAGGCTACCCAGTTGGCATAACTGTGATACTTATTTATGAGGAGGCATTATAAATAAAAAGCTGTGTTTTGTTAGGGTTTTTTCCCCTGCTATACACATCATCGTTTGACCCAGGGATGGAAACCTGCTTTCTCATCCATTTTTCAGAACAATCCATTTTGAAGACTTTAGAAAGCAGGAGACTGAGCGCCAATTATTTAGAATAATTCTCAGAACTGCAGTTATTGCACTTAAAAACTTTCCAATTCTTCCTTGAATAACTTTACCCCAGTATATGAACTATTCTGCATAAAGAGCACAGAATAGTGCAAAATATTTATGTAACATTAATTTAGATGTGTAAGGGAACTGACAAGTTTTTAAGCATGACCGCTCTGGTTTCAATCAGAAACCTAATTAGCATTTTATTCACATCTGTTTAATTTTCTATTTTGGGATTCCCACATGCCGCTAATGTAAACTACTGAGAAGCCCTGTAGAGAGTTGTTTGGGCGCTTGTCAAAGAAACCTGCTTTCCAACACTGCTCTCTGGAAGGAGGAAGCTGTTGAGAGAATAGGGGAAGTTAGGGAATTTTAATTTTTCTCTGCAGACCCTCTGTTATATAATAATTACTCTATAGCCTCTGACATATAAGACTTCACTGAATATTTTCTTACATATATATATATATATATATATATATATATATATATATATATATATATATATATATAGCATAGGTCTAATCCCACTATTGTTCTGCACTATTGTTTCTTTTTATATATAGAAAGAAACAATAGTGCCATTAGACCTACGCTAATTGTGGGCACACCCTTAATCACACTGCATACTATCTTATTCTACAAGTAGCCCCACTCAAGTGAATGTGCCAGAATCTGCCTCCTTATATTTTGCCATCACTCTCCCTTCTGGTTAACATCACAGTAGGTGGTAACTGATGAATAGGAGAAAGAGTCAGGTTTCAGGAGAGACCCTGGATTGGTGGGGGATTAGACTGTTCAGCAAAGCAACGCCTGAGTCTGGCTGCTGAGGCCAGTGCTACATTTGGAGGCTCTACTGTTAGTCTCCCAGCAGCCAGGAGAGAAGGGAACAACAAAATCTTTTTAGGCTTTCTTTGTACAAAATTAAAAGCTAAAAATTCAGCAAAGACATTTTGTTCCTTATCTGGAAGTTGCCTTTAAAAAAAAAAGAGAGAGAGAGAGAGAGAGAGAGAGAGAGAGAGAGAGACTGACTATTTTTACAACATACTTAGCTAGTTCTGTTCTTGTTTTCCTTTGACAATACAAGAAATTTTTGTGTGTCTTAACCCTTAGGAAACTAGCTAGTTCCCATGTGTCAAGTGTGTCCCCTAGGAATTGGTTCATTTAGAGAATGCTCATTTGTACATCTCATTTTGAGAGTGCTTACAATGCTTGCTAGCTCCTCTTTCACAGATGTCAAAATAAGTAACTCCTAAAAGAAAAAATAGATATAGCTCAGAATGCTTAGAAACTGCTGCTATTGCCAACAGAAGTTGTAGCTAATGTCTTCATAGGAGGCCTCAAATTATCTTAAAAAGTTTCAGGGCTGGGAAGATGAGAGGAGTTACTGAAGGAGTACACAAAAGCCAGCAGAGAGTTAAAACAGAGGAGAGAGAAACACAGTATCATAAGTGGCATTGTGGATACTGAATAGCTGGCAAGAGAGCCAGAAAAGACAGGAGAATGTGTCTCTTGATGTGTATAAAAGCTTATATTGTGGAGTTCCCCCCCCCAAAAGAATCACTTAAAAACTTAAAAATAATGTCATGCTGTTCTTTAAGGGGCTCCCTCTTTTCTAGTAACAACAGTAGGAAAAGAATCTGTTATCTGTCAGAGTCACAACTACTACTACATAACTCCCAATCTTCCTCAAAATATAATTGTAAAAAATTATATTTTGCAAGCCTGTTTATTTCCAGATATTTTTAAAAATAAATTAATTATTATTGTGTGTTTCTTTTGTAATAGCAGAAAAACTGCAGTGAGTTAAACCAATATGAATAGCATGAATAGCAGCAGTTACCCTTAGCAGTGGCCAGTAAGTAAAGGAATTTAAAGCTACCAGCTGGGTGTTTTGGGAAGGGAACCCCTGTACAATGTATTTTATAACCTTGAACAAGTATTCTGTATTTCTTCATGGACTGGACCGTAAAATATCACACCAAGGATTTGAACAGAGCCTGCCGAAGTATATAAAATTTGATATTTAAAGTTGATGTGTTAACTGTAACGTTACAATAGATGCCTAGTTGTTATGAAACAGTGTCAACAGTGAGGCCTCATAAAGTTAGCTAGATTGAAGACCCATCAATACAAGTAGAACAGTGGTTGACAAGGTGGCAAACTTTCATACTGAAACAAAAAATGAGGCCTGGTTTCCAGTTTCATTACAGCTTGAAAACTTGGGCCTGTGCTTATTGTAAGGGCAGGGCCGGCGACAGGGTGGTACAACGGGTACAGCTGTACCGGGCCCCGGACTTAAGGGGGGGTCCCCCTTAAATCCGGGGCGGGCCCGGTACGCAGCTGTACCCCCTTGTCGCTGGGCCTGTGAGCAAGGCGCGGCTCCGGGCAGCCGCTGCAGCGCTCGTCAGCCCCCTCCCCCGGCACCCAGCAGCCTCCCCCCGCCCCCCTTTGTTTCTCCCAGCCGGGCCACGCGGCCAGAGCGCATGCGGGGGTTGGGGCCCGCAGGCGGCGGGAGACTGGCGGGGGGGAGGAGTCTGCGGGCAGAGGGAGACCGGCCGGGGAGGGGGGGCCTGAACGATCTGTGTACGGGGTCCCAAAATTCCTGGTGCCGGCCCTGTGTAAGGGGCACAAACCTTTTGCCAAGATTTGGACAAACCTGGGTCAAATTGTAGTTTTGGGTGGAAAGCACTGGCGATCTGAGTTTCATCATGCTTAAAGTGCTCAGTCCTGCTCCACTGTAGTCAATGGCAAAAGTCCCATTGATTTAAGTGCTGTAGAAGAGCAGTTTTACTCTGAAAAGTACTCAAACACCTCCTTCTCTGCTCCCTCTGTGTATTAAAGAGAGAAACTTGTGCACCTTAATGACAAAAACATGTTTTTACTCCTCCATGGAGGCCAGAACTTCTGTCACTGATGATGATATATAGAAAGAATCCAGCCTGACTCCCAGTCAACATACCAACCTACCGCATACTTGCAAAGACTTACAGCATCAAGACCCTAATGCAGGAGTGGACAAACTTTTTGACCTGAGGGCCACATTGGGGAATAGAAATTCATGGCAGGCCATGAATGCTCACAAAATTGGGGTTGGGGACAAGGGGGTGAGGCCTCTTGTAGGGGGTGAGGGCTCTAGGCTGGGGCTGGGAATGACAAGTCTGGGGTTTAGGAGGGTGCTCTGGGCTAGGATTGAGGAGTTTGGAGGGTCAGGGCTGGAGCAGGGGTGCGGTTAGGGGTGCAGGTTCCAGCTGGGGGGTGGGTTCTGGGGTGAGGCAGGGGATGAGAAGTTTGGGGTGCTCCATGCTAGGATTGAGGGGTTTCGAAGAGGGGGATCAAGGAGGGGGATCAGGGCAGGGGGTTGAGGCATGGGGAGAGGCTCAGGGGTGCAGGCTCCGAGCAGTGCTTACCTCAAGTGGCTCCTGGAAGCAGTGGCTTGTCCCGTTTCCAGCTCCTATGCCTGGAGAGGGCCCCCGACCCTCGGAGCGGGACCATGCCGCGGCTTCAGGGAACCGCATGGTGCGGCCTCCGACCCTGCACCCCAGAGCAGGGCCATACTGTGGCCTCTGGGAGCTGCGTGGTGCGGCCCCTGACTCCCGGCTGGAGTGGGGCAAACCCCAGACCCTGCTCCCCAGCGGGAGCTTGCGGGCCGGCTTAAAATGGCTCACGGGCCGTAGTTTGCCCACCCCTGTCCTAACATGTAAGTACATTTTATTCCAGATGCCTCAAGAGTGGATTATTTTTTAAAAATGAAATGACAAAGTAGCTGAAAGTTATCTTCAAGGTAACTAAATTGTGAGAAAACTGTGCTCCCGTTTCCCCATTTTTCACAGTCATTTATCCCCTTTTGCTAATGTCAATTGTTTTACAGTCAGGAAACAAAGAACAAGTTAAATGATGCACCTCCGTGGAAGTGAAATTAGCTGCTTAGCCCCATACTTACAACTCCAACAGGAAAGGCTAAAACAGCCATCATCCAGTCACGGAGGGATATGAGCTTTTTTAACTGTCTTTCTTGTTCTTGGCTGTCACTTCCTTTGGTGAGAAGACTGGAGAGATCAGTCAATACGCAGATCCCAAAAAAGACAGCCTGGATAACCTGCATGGAAATAAAATCCAATCTTGAAAACTATAGCTACACAGATCATCAGATGCAACAGAGATACAGATAAAGACTCTGATTCAGCCGAGCACTTAAGTGTGTTCTTAAAGTTAAGTACGTGCTTTTAAGTGTTTCACTGAATCAGGACCACAGAGATGGAGCACAGTGTTGGACAATCAGCAAGGAACTCCTCAAGACAAATATCAGTTCAGATAGCAACTCATTGTGTCACTTTGGGAAAGTCACTTAACCTCTCAGTGTTACCAGTCCATAAAATGTGGATTATAATATTTACTCAATGGTGGAAATTCCAATATGAGGATTATTAGTTCATGTTTGTGCAGTGTTATGTAAGAGCTAAGCATTATTATATTCAATAGGAAAAAATACTTAGGTCTAGATCCTGCAAAGTATAATTAAATATGTGCACAAGTCTTGGTAGAATAGGGACCTTAGAGAACCTTATAAGGTTGATAGTGGATATGAACTTGCAATATGGAAGAAAAAGACAAAAAAAAAAAAAAAAAAACAAGTGAGACAACAATATATTTCTGGTCTCTATGATACCAGACAGAGGGAATTCAGAAAATGATTTAATGGTTGGAGGGACAGATTTACAAGTAAGGGGTCTGTTGTTAGGAAATATGAAAAAAATATTTCTACCCCAAGAATCCTTCCCTCCATTTTTTCTCCATCTGGGCTATCTTATTTGAGCTATTCAGTGATGATGTTGTAAAAGGCCAGAAGCTCAATTTTTTCCACTACTGGCTGTAAATTAGTAAACAGGCCTTCAAATGCCCACTGAATATCCTTTGTCATCACCACATTAAAGGAACACCTTTTGTTCCTGCTGCTATCACAGCTCCCTCTTCACATACTATAGATACACACATTTTTCTTAAAAACGAGTGTAGAACATAGCAACATTCCATAACATGTACTAATAATGCCAGCCATTATACATGACAAGTTGTTAGAGTTAGAATTTTTTTAAAAAAGTTCTTTAAGGAGATATGTTATCCATGTACAATTTACTCAAGGGTATACGTGTCAAGGAAGGAAAAGGTCCTGTTAAGAGAGGTGTAGAGAAGTATAACTACAAATAATTAGATGAATCTGTGCATAAGAAAATTTAGGCCAAGTGACAGGAAATATTTCCTAACAGTGAAATCTATTAGACCATGGAATAGTCTCCCAGAGGAAGTGGTGGAAGCGTTATTGCTTGAGTCATTCAAAGTTAGATTGGACAAAACAGTCAGGAATATACTGTAGGGACCAATACTGCACTGGCAGGGTTTGGATGAGTGACCTAATAGGTTGTTTGCAAATCTAACTATGATTTCCTGAAATGAGATCTATCCAAAGTAACATAGCCTGAAACACCCACACTTTCAAAGGGAACTGAAATTGTATATTTCCTAATCAATCATAAACTGAACTGCTTCTTTCAGTTATTCTGCTAGGAGGACAAAGTTACATGGGGGAAATGTAATGCTATCATAGTGTCTAATGATTAATTTGTGAAAATACTGAAGGGAAGGAAGCTATCCAAAGGTTCAAAAGTTGTGGTGTGAGGGATAATGTATAACAATAAATTTAACAATGAAAATTACTAAAAAATATAAGACAGAAGGGAAAAATACATTTCTGACAGAGATTACTGAACTGAGCCAGGAATAAATACTTCAGAGTTTAGGAAGGAAACTTCCCTAGCTCCCCCATACAAATAGCACACACAGTTATAGCTAGTCACTTTCTTCCCTACATAAGAAGTACTATCTTGACCACTGCCTTTTTGTCCAACATCGGGGATTGAACCAGGGACCTCCAGAGCTGAAAATATGAGTCTCTACAGCATGAATTAGCATGTCAATCTCTGTAGGTGGGGAATATAACCAATTAATATCCCCTGGGATCAAGCACAGGAGATGCATGACACATACAGACCAGGGGGTTACACTATGAAACAAATTTTAAGGGTCTATGCTCCCTTCAGTGTAAATTCTCTATAGTAGTTTAGAAGTTACAAATACATAACAAAGGAAGACATGATACTTCTTTCTAAACATTCGCAGATTAGAATACCTTGATGTTATCACATCCTTTAGAATACCATGTCCATTACAATACCTTGATGTTTTCACAGATTAAAGAAGACATTTTCAAGACAGAAGTCAGCTTTCAAAAACCTGGCCATAATGCTAAATGGAGCAGCCACAAATCAGTAAAGGAAGCATATGTTTTATTTTTCTGGAGATTCAAGCAATAAATTGTGAGAATACATGAAAAATACCCCTCTAAATCTAAATATTGCTGTGACGCATGGCCAGAAAAGGTTAAACATCCTGCAAAATAAATAAAAGACACGTTGGAAGATAATGTTTGTGTTTTTGTGTATTTACATATGTGTGAGTAGGGTGGACAATGTAATCAACAGTCCCCATCTATGCTGTATTCTAATAATTCAGAGGTCAAAAGAACATTCTGTCATTTAAATTAATTGTAAACACGGGATATCTCAGTATTCATCTCTCTTTGAAATGTATAGCAAATAATCTGTGAATGATGGAGGAACAAGCAAATTGACCCCTGTTAATTTGTGTAACTAATTACTGGTGGTGCTTAGAAAGTGAAAGGTTACATCAAAAGTCTATTGTTTAACCAGGACTGTGCAGTCAAGTGAATGCTAGAACATGGTATAAAAAGATCCTTGGATCCTGATCCTGTTAATCTCAGGTCTGCTTAGGCTTCATCAGGGGAAGTCTGAATCCCAAGACTGAGGTCACAGTTATGCTGGTACACCCTGAATATGATATTTTGACATCGGACTATAAACTATGAACTATTTCTGATAGAACTCTTTGCAACTAAAAAGCTCACCATCTATGCTATGAATCTGAATCTCAATTAATTGAACTCATGTCTGTATGTATATTGATCTTTTAACCATACTCTCTCTCTCTCATTTTTTTAAATAAATTTTAGTTTAGTTAATAAAAATGGACTGTAGTGTGTATGTGGGTAAGATCTGAAACATTAATCTGGGAGGTAATGTGTCCAATCCTTTGGGAGTGGTAGAACCTTTTATTTTATATGATGAAATAAGATTTTCAGAAGTCATCATATTTGACTTAGATACCTAGATGGAGGCCTGAGGTTGTTTAAGGGAACAGTGTTGTTCGGACTTCTGATAGCCAGTGAGGTAATAAAGACATGGTTTTATTCTGGCTTGATAAATCTTATTGGAATATCTACCAGTTTTATGGTGTCCCATTCTTTGCAGTTCACCCTAATTGAGTGAACACAGCTGGTTCTCCACTAGGACCCTTAGTTCTTTGATGCTATGGACAGGGCTTGAGTTAGGTAAACTGTCAAAAATCCTTAGAAATCCAGTATTTGTGTGGGAGATGGGGTGGGGTTACATTTAATATACACATTCTCATCTGTAAATATAACGCAATAAAAAATTAATGGCCAAAAATTAATGCATCTGATAAAAACCAATAAGCTATGTAACTATTGAAAACCTGATGTCAAAGTGTTATGTCTCAGTTGTTTTACATAGATGGCATTTCCAGCATGATCTCAACATGACAGAAGTATATGCCATCTGGTTCAGAAGTGCTAACAGCCTGGAATCTTCTATTATGTAGCACTTGAAGAGATGGGATGGCCAAAACATAGTACATCACAGTAATATAAATAAGAATTTGGCCTGATTCTGAGAATGAAGAGTACTACATATTCTGAAATTGTTGCAATTATTTTTACTTGTATCACTCCCCACAGACACACACATTCCAACCTCTCACCTTCAGAAAAATAGTTTTCTTGGGTGTTTTTTTTTTTAAAAAAACCATTTGTCTCCTATTTTACCCCATCTAATATATCTGAGGATATATGACTTTCACCTGTAGAAGCATTTAAGATACTACAATTCAATTTTCATCTTTATCTTTTTTATTTCAAGTAGCTTGGACTACATTCATTTTATAATAATCCCCAATGCTCCCTGTGGTTTTCTTGCGCTATATGTACAAAAGCTGCCATTACTACCTACCATATCCTGTTTATAAGACAGTATAATTTAATTAAATTTATATCATCCAGTCAGCAAACATGTGTAATATAGTTTATTCAGAATGTATTTTGATATTATTAGATTACATCTTTTATGTTTTTCTTTGCTAAAACTTAATCTTATTAGTATTATACTCTGCACAGAAAGTTATGCCATTATTTTTGCTTAAATGCTAATTTTACACATTTCAGAAGGATTGGTAGTGTCTCCTCAGCAATCAGCAGGAAAGGCAGCACTCTAGGCAATATTTGAGATAGTTAGTTAAGTAGGGTAAAAAGTCTTGCATTGCAGCTGTCTGTACTAAACCAAGCTTCAGGATAAGGTTTCTGATGGCTGGGAAAGTCCCTAAAATGTGACAACTAAACTATTTATTCCCCCAAATAAACAAATTTGATTAAAGAGTAAACTTCCCAGAATGACTTGTAGGACCCCCTCACCAACACACACAAAGTTAAATTTAAGTGTCTTAATGTTTTGAATTTTTTTTGCAACAAATCTCCATTTTGAATATTTTTTAAAAAAAACTGGCTGAAAGCCATCAGGTGTAGATCATTTTGGAAGAGCAGACTTGAAAAAAAGACTTTACAAAAAGTGAGACTGATTAAATGTGTTGGTTTAAAAAAATCAGTAAGGAAACAGCTACTTTTTAACTAGTGACTCATCAATCCTGGATGCGTCATTCATGTTGCATTCACAAATGAACAAGATTGATGAATCTCAGTAGTGTTGTGATAGTCCTGGAAACTGGAACAGAAAGAAACAGTGTCTTCTGAAAACCATGGTTCCAAAGCTGGGTGAAAAAAATCAAAGAAATATTTTCATCTGTCTCTTCAAAGCACTGTAAAAACATGAATGAATCCTCACAACTGTCCAGCGAAGTAGGTAGGTATTGCTGTTCCCACCATACAGTGCTCAGCACATCCTGAGGCGCGTGTGTGGGGGGAGAGGGGGAGGAGACAGACAGACATCAGTAATTCTACTCCCCCTTTCTTTCTACCCACAAAAGATGCTAGGACAAGTTAAATCAGCCCTCAGGGTTGCTCTAGTTTGCACCAGTCAATAGTGACTCAAATCTACCATAAAAGCAGTTGCTTCCCAAGGGCAACATTAAGTCCCTTGTGCATGGAGGTAGAAGGCCAAAGGAAATTTATGAAGGATCTTTGCAGCATGTTAGTAAATGTAGAATTATTATATTTTTAACAGTAAAGGTGTCTTGGTCATTATACTTCAGTAAAGGACTCTTATTAAAACGTTCTTGAAAACAAAGGAGAGGAGACTAACAATTTTTGGTATGGGTTATGAAGGTATGCAGGTTAACAAAAGGCAGGTTAGCAATTTTCTAATGTATTCAACTATGCTAATACTCTTAAATGGTTTCAGAGTGGCAGCTGTGTTAGTTTGTATCCACCAAAGGAAGGGCACTTGTGGCACCTTAGAGATTAACAAATTTATTTGGGCATAAGCTTTTGTGGGCTAAAACCCACTTCATCAGATGCACAGAGTGGAACATACAGTAGGAAGATATATAGATATAGATATAGATATTTTATACACACACACATACACATACAGAGAGGGAGAGAGAGAGAGAGATAATATACACACATACCCACACACACATACACAGAGAACATGAAAAGATGGGGGTTGCCATATTAACTTGAATAGACTAATCAATTAAGGTGGGCTGTTAGCAGCAGGAGAAAAAAACCTTTTGCAGTGATAATCAGGATGGCTCATTTCAAAACAGTTGACAAGGTGTGAGTAATAGTAGGGGGAAATTTAGCATGGGGAAATAGTTTTCAGTTTGTGTAATAATCCAGCCACTTCCAGTCTTTATTCAAGCCTAATTTAATGGTATTCCGTTTGCAAATTAATTCCAGTTCTGCGGTTTGTTGTTGGAGTCTATTTTTGAAGGTTTTTTGTTGAAGAATTGTCACTTTTAGGTCTGTTATTGAGTGACGAAAGAGACTGAAGTGTTCTCCTACTGGTTTTTGAATGTTATGATTCCTGATGTCAGATTTGTGTCCATTTATTCTTTTGCATAGAGACTATCTGGTTTGGCCAATGTACATGGCAGAGGGGCATTGCTGGTACATGATGGCATATATCACATATTAACTAATCACTAAAGTACTGGGCACAATACAGTGCTGCAACTGGAGAAAATCTAGGGATCTGATTGATTTTAACAGTGGTTCTCTCAGCGAGGTAGTGATGCCATTTTGTAATGTACTGAGTTACAACCATAATTATTCAGTCATGACTATGATTCCATAATGCCAATGTTCATTTTCTCAGTAAACAAATAAATAAAATAGTTGACAACCTAATTGCCTTCAATGTTCCTTCATTTATATAAAGTTAACACTATTGTTTATTCTCCTAAAACTCACACACACATGGGAAATCAGAACTGAAATAAGGAAACTTAATCAGCCTTGCTAAATGTGACTATTTAAATGGCTAATGCTTTCTAACCTGTCTGATTCCAATATTTTTTGATATGACAGAATTGTTCTTTTCCTAACCTGGCTTTTTGCTTAATGATGTAAAAAAATCATTGGATCTGATATTATTTCTGCTTTAGAAAAGTGATAGGAATCCTGAAATATTGAGTTCAAAATCTGCTTTTTTTTTGTTGAGGTGTCTAATAGAACACAATTCTTAAACTCTTCATTATTTTTATCATTCATAAATATTCTGATTCCAAAGAAAATGAAATAGTGGCATTGTACTGTAATCCAAACTTTTCCATTATTCACCCAGGCTAAAAAAATGGTGAAATACACTTCAGTCTTACAATGTATTTCCCAGCTATCACTCTCAAATGTTTTATAAAGGAATGTAGGTATCTTTATTGTCATTTTACAGTGATGAAGCTAAGGCACAAAGAGATGAAGTGACTTTCTTGAGGTCACACAGCCAATCATTGGCAGACCCAGGTCTCCCAGTCTCCAGACAGTGCTCTATTCCTGGGACCATGCTGTCTCCTACACATATATCCTCTTATTTTATGCATGATACATGTGGGCAGACATATTTTAGCCAACCTGAGAAGCAATCCCAAATTTCTGATTGCTGGTGGAAATAGCACAGGCCTCTTCTATCCAGTCATATGCAACCTTTCTACAAAATCCTTCTCCTCTGCAGCTCCTGCTATCTGAAATAGTCTTCCTGTATCTTACAACATTATTTAATGTACTGACACTTTGCTCTTGGCAGCTATCTGACCCCTCTGTTCCAAGCCTGACAACAAACTAAAATTAACAAAGTCTGAAATGTGGCAGCTTTAGAGAGCATGCTAATTATACACTGCCCTTACCTTCTGTGCTCTTCCACCCTATTGCTCTGCTCTGATTCATAGTAGCAAACATTTGGATTTCCAGCAGTGCTAACACTGCAGAGATCGTGTTAATTTTACTTCACCTGATCTGCCACTACTTTTATTTTCTAGTCTGTCCACAAAGCACTTTGCAGTAGAGTATATGAAAGATGCTACACAAAATTAAGTTATTTTGAATAAACTGGCCTGTTCAAGTTCATCCTGGCTTTATGCTGGTGAGAACTTTCGAGGACAGGCCAGAGATGGAAAATCTGCTCAGGTGAGGAGATTTTACAGCATAAACTTCCTTGTGGCAGGATTAGGGAGTCAGTGTATCCCAGGAAGTAAGCAAGCAAAAACAAATGGGAAGAAGCATGCATAAAGCACCTGAGAAATATGTTGGTTCAATGTACCAATCACCTCTGCACTCTTTGCCACTGACTCAATTCCTTCCTTCCTGCTTTTGGGCCAGGACCAAAGACATAGGGGAAGGGTGTACAAGTGGCTTTAAGCCACCTTTGCAATGGCCATACTCTGGGGCAGCAGCCAACCTGCTCAGTCCCTGGTGTAAGTTTGAGCAGAGTTTATTTTGCTTCCCAGAGCCCCTGTGAGAACGGTCATGCATTAGGCTCTGACCAAGGCCATCACTTCACTCCCCACCTCTGATGTTATGCTGGAGGTATGGGGGGGGGGGGACTAGGAGCAGGGGTGGCATAGAACCCTTTATGCAGGCTGTAAGTGGCCTCAGGGAAGCCCACTCACTATTCTGGCAGCATAAAAGAACCTTTGTGTACCTTGGGAATTGGGCTCACTGCCTGTACTTGGAGTTAATCCTCACTAGGGGCTTTAGTGGTAGAGCAAGTAGGATTGCCAACTTTCTAATGGCACAAAACCTAATACCCCTTCCCTTCCTGCCCCGCCCTTTCTCCAAGGACCCACCCCCACTCACTCGACCCCCTTCCCTCCGTTGATTGCTCTCCTCCACACTCACTTTCATTGGGCTGGGGAAGGGGGTTGGGGTGTGAGAGGGCGTGACGGCTCCGGCTGGGGATGCGGGGTCGGGGGTGTGGCTGGGGATTGAGGTTTGGGAGGGGGTGCAAGCTCTGGGATGGAGGTGGATGAGACCAGAAATGAGGAGTTCAGGGTGCAGGAGAGGGCTCCAGGGTGAGACAGGGTGTTGGGTGGGTGTAGGCTGCAGGCTCTGGATGGGACTCTGGGCTGGATGTGAGTGTGGGAGGGGGTCTGGGGTGCTGGGTCCCAGCAGTGCTTACTGCGGCTCCCTGGAAGTGTCCACCAGGTTCCTGCAGCCCCTAGGAGCATAGGCAGCCAGGGAGATGCCACACACTGCCTTCACACCCACAGGCACTGCCTCCGCAGTTCCCATTGGTCACAGTTTCTGGTCAATAGGAGCTGCGGAGTCGGCACTGGGAGCGGGGCCAGTCCACAGAACCTTCCTGGCCACCCATGCACCTAGGGGCTGCAGGGAACTGGCGTCTGCATCAAGGAGTTGCATAGATCTAGGGAAAGCAGGGTCCCGGCTGCACCGCTGAGAAGACCATTAACGGCCGCCAACCAGAGTTGTCAGGGTCCCTTTTCAACCAGGCATTCCAGTCAAAAAATGGACACCTGACAACCCTAATAGCGAGAGGCAATTTACATCTCACTATGCCAAATTCCATGTATCTGGCCTATAGTTTAGATCTTATGTGGCCCATTAATTCATATTTGTGAGACTCCTACGAAGCTAACCTAGATCTGTTTCTAAGGGGTTGAAGTTAACAAGATTTGGATCCTTTTTATGGGTTTATAAGCCAATAACTCATACGGTAAATCTAATATGGGCAGAACAACATCCTTTCATAAGAACAGAACACTGAAATAAAACTGCAATCCAGAAAAGCCACAAACACTTCAAGTTAAAAGATCATAGCTTTCAATTTCAGAGTCTTTTCTTTGAAATCATATTAGCTAACCAGTCTGAAGAAAATAGGAAATAAAGGTTGCTTTGATCTATAAAATGCTTGACGTTCAATCATAAACTTCCCCAAGTGCCCAGAAATAATGTGATGGCTGCTTCTGTAGCCGTAGGTAGGGATTTCTTGTTGGTGAGAATAGAGGCTTTTATCCTACTACAGATGTTGTAATAGTCCTCATAAAAACAACACACACTTCACTTAAAGGAAAGATGTGAATACAGCATAACAGTAGAGTGAAACACTTAACATCAGAAAAATTAAAAACCTACAGATCTTTTTTATGTTTTGAATACACATAGTTGCAACATTTTTTTTTCTTAATGTATAGGTGACAAGAAACTTTTCAGGTAATTATTTTTTTAAACAAGTGCACAACCATATTGCCAAAATTAGTGATGTGCATTTTAATCTTAACTTTACTAATCTCGCTAAAAGCTAATCCATCATGCCACTTATCTACATACTGTAAATTCAATTAATTGGATAATAAATGATCCATGGAAACGCCCAGAACAACACTATACTACTACTGTAGCATACGTTTCAATCTCTTCATATTTTTTTTCTTACAGTGCAGGTTACCTTCTCTCAGTTTCCCAGAATAAGAATGTACCATATGCAAGAGGCACTCTCATCTCCCTCAAACAGTGATTCAGGGCATCAGAAAAGTCTACGTGGACTTCTGAAAGGACTTTCCCATACATCATTCTGAGTTTTCACCCTTTAAAGCACTTATACGTTTTGCACTTTCTCTGGTGCTAGTGTTGCTCTAAGGTAACACCAGCCCTCACCTCCTCCTCCCTCATAGAACCTGCCATCCAAACAATAAAAAACCCTTCAGTGGAAGAAGGATGGAGTAGGTGACCCAGTACTCTTCATCCATCTTTAATTTATAGGACTCTAAATGTTACATATGCAGTGGGTTGATTTTACACTGCATTGTCATATACTGATCTAACTTATGGGCTTCATTGCAGATGGTTAAACAATTACTATGGACAGATTACACATTGTTAAAAGCCAAAAATAAAATATCTAAAACCACACTGACATGCAGAGATATTTGACTTTCACAGCTTCCTCATTGCTCAGATTAGTTAAATATGTTGTTGAAAAACAGTGCACATAAGGAAGGAAATAAAAATAAACTTTTCAGTTTCAAATAATACACTTAAGGTGAGAAGCTATGAAAGGAAAAGGCTAAGAAGCAAGTTATTTACGACTGCAGATAACTATGAATTTATTTATATGTACTTACTGAATGAACCTAATTCCAGATCCCTTTAACAAACATTTAAAAAACATAACCATAAAGACAGAGGCCAGTAACATTGTGCCAACCATACTGTGGCAGGGTGGGCTTGACCCAGCCTGCCGCCCCTTTAAGAGGGAGAAAAGCCCTCTGCAAACCCCCGGTGCAGAAAGCCTAATCAGCCACCTGGCTTGCAGGGCAATCAATTGTATGGGTTGCACCTGGCAACCTCCTCTGGGGGATAAAAGGCTCCCAGGAAGGAAGCCCAGTGTGGTGGTGGTTTGGAGCTATTCAGAGCTGTGGTGGTTTGGAGCTAGTCAGAGCTGTGTGTTTGGAGCTAGTCAGAGCTGTAGGTTTAGAACTGTTTAGAGTTGCATGTTAAGAGCTGGACTATATAGAGTCTGTAAAGCTGTAAGCTGTAGAGCTGAGCTATCAAGAGCTGTATGCTGAAAGACTGTACAAAGCTGTATATATTGGTGGTGGGGTCTTGCACTGTGAATTAAAGAGCACTGTTTGAAGCAAAAGAAGGGTTTCCTGCCTGTTCCTGAGAGGGGTGAGAGAGAGCGGTCTGTTACAATACACAGTCACTGAAGGCTCAACCTTACAACAAGAAATCAATACACCACCACTTCAAAATTTCATCGGATATAATATTCCTCTCCCTAAAGATTCCCATAAAAAAAGATGTCCTTGAGCACAACAATTTCAAGGTATTTCAGACAAACAAGGAGAGAAGTTTTCAAAGCTAAGACGTCGTCTTCTGACATTTCTAAATCTAAAACATATTTAGGGAAAAGACTTTGCAGCTGAGACATTTAAACTTCAAATTTACCTTCGGTACAGATTCTGGAACACATTACTGGACTCTTCCACTTCATTTTTAAAATTTTTAAATAAAGCGTTTGATGTGAATGCCCAGGAAAGAAATCTGCAAAGATCGTAACCAGGGGGAAAAAAACTTTTCCTCATAGCTACGTACCTGGAATGGAGCAGAAGACTTTTGCAAAAGTACTTAGAAAAATTAAGAATAAGAAATGATTAACCATCCTGAATCCAGAAAAGGGATGGATGAAGACTACACACAATGCTACATTAGATTAGCAATTCTCTGGTGGTACAATCAGCTTCTGCAAAATTTCATTTTTTAAAACAAATTTACACTTCTAGTCTATTTAGTAGCAAAGAAGCCTTCTGAATGTGAGCCAATACAGTTTTGTCTTAGCAAGTTTGCAGACAAAGACAAGAAATAATATCACATATTCTCAGCTGCACCAGAGCTTCAACTAGTGCAGCTCAGGATACAGGGAGGCAAATGTGGATTTAAGCCACTTAGTATTCCCACAATCCATGATGCAACTACAGCAGTCTTTTGGTTGCACTAAATTACGTTCAGCTCCAACAACTCCCAAGGAGGCCAGAGTCACATAAAATCAGAGCTACAACCATATCCTTTCCCTTGGCCAGAGCTGAAAGGAGGGAAGATATGGAGCTAGCTACATCATCTCTCTGTCATCAGGAGTTTTCACTGCAACATGGGAATCCTCATGTAGCCAGTTAAGCCACATTTAAGACAGAGGTACAAAGCAGGAGTGCCGGGGAGCAGCCTTATTTGGGGCAGGATTTGACACAGTAACTCTGAGATGTGCTACATACTCTATTTGTACCAACAGCTTGATAAAGCCAACGTCTATTAATGAAAAAATGAATAAAAACATAAACTGTTTCAGTGCTCTTCTGTTTTGCAGGAAAAAAACAGCTGTTTGGAGATGGGGAATGAGCCCTGGCAATGCAGATAAAACCTTGAATAAAATCTCCCTAATCTAATTCATAAATGAAGGGACATAAGAAAACACAGGTGGTAAACTGAGCATGAATCACCAATTAGAATCAGATAGGAAGAGCTGAGATCTTACAGAATCCACTCCTTTATATTCTCAGGAAATTGAAAACGTAGGATAAACTTGTTTCTATCTTTCTATTTTGTTGTATATGAATAACTATGATGGAAGCTGATGTTTAATATTGTATTACATATTTGCCCACAAGAACATAATATATTCTTTTAGAACTAGCCCCAACTAGATATGGATTGATAGAACACCAAGAAGGAATACTGAAAAAACAATGTGTTTTATGTGCAGATAAGAGATGATAAAATCTAAGGACATACTGTATCCAAATCCTTCAGGGGTTATGAATAAGAGTATCATTTAAAGTACATAGCCAGAAAACAAGATGATCAACTACGAGATTACTAACAGGCAACATGTTGGGGCAGTTCTAATAGGCAATAACAGAAAGAAAAGGAGTTCGTGTCTTGGTTTTCATATAGGAAAAATATTCTGTTCTTGCCAAACAAGCAAGGACTATGATATCCCTTCTTTGCTATCAAAGTACATAAGTACTGCTAGAAGGACTTGGGGTGATTTCCATTGAACAACTAGATTTTAACTATACAAGAGTATTCCCATAGCTCATGAGTAGCACTTTGGCTTTAGTAGAGGGGATCATAAGTTTAAATTCCACAAGAGGACTTGGGTGCATACATGGTACCACCTCTGCAGTATTAACAGATGTACGCCATTCCTGCTCAGTGGGGCACTCTAACCTCTATAGTGGTGGCTACGCCAACTAGAGGTTGATGAGCCTGCTACAGAGCTTGTTAAAATAGCTGTCTCTTTCAGTTCAGGCAGAAGGAGGTCATGCACTAAGAGCCAGAAGTCCCAGGTTTGATTCTGAATGATGATGACCCACTCAGAGGTGTTGCTGTCTTGGTGATGTACCAACCTTCTGCTTAAACTTTTTATTCAATATCTGGCAAATTAAGTCAACAGATTTACACCAGCTAAGGACCTGACCCTAAGATTATACAATTTACAGTCCTTATATTTGGTTCATTACTCTGTTGATACAGTAAAACCTCGATTTAACGGACCTCGATTTAACGGACTTCGGATTCAACGGACAAAATTTCTGATCCATATCAGACCGCGACCCCTCCCTGCTGCAGCCCCGGTCCCCTTCCCTGGCGGCCGTCTGCTGGCTCCCAGCTGCCGCCCCGGTCCCAGCCACTGGCAGGCTGGCTGCTGGCTCCCGGCTCCCGCCGGGTCCTGCCAGCAGGCGGGCTGGCTCCCGGCTCCCGCCAGCGGGTGGGCTGGCTGCCGGCTGCTGCCCAGGTCCCTGCTGCTGGGACCCGGGCGGGCTGGCTACCGGCCCCTGGCTGCCACCCGGGTCCCAGCAGCGGGTGGACTGCGGAGCTGCCGCCCCGACCCTGTGGTGGTCGGGCTGCTGCTCCGACAGCTCATTTTGTTTTTTTATTAAATAACGGACTTTTTGATTTAACGGACAACCCCTTGCCCGAATTAGTCCATTAAATCAAGGTTTTACTGTACCTTTGAAAATACCTTAAGTAGGAAAAACATTATAAAAAACAAAAATATTTTTCTAGGCATCTCTCCTTTCCTACAACTGGAGAGCAAAGCAACAGCTGCAATGGCAACAAAAGACTAGCTAAGTTCAACTCTTTCCTAAGTATCAGTACAAGTAATCTTTGTATGGATACATTTGGATTTGTATCCATTACCATATGCTCAGGAGGAACAAAGGCAAGTGGTTACTTGATTAGCATCCAGTTGTCTGATTAATAAGTCAGTGTGTTCTCAGGAGGTCCCTGCACTTTTAAAGTTATAAATAAGACGAGGAAGACTTTGTAGCACCTTAGAGACTAACCAATTTATTTCAGCATAAGCTTTCGTGGGCTATAGCTCACTTCATCAGATGCACAGAATGGAACAGACGTAAGTAGTAAGAAGTAAGCATCTTACTTCTGTTCCATTCTATGCATCCGGTGAAGTGGGCTATAGCCCACCAAAGCTTATGCTGAAATAAACTGGTTAGTCTCTAAGCTGCTACAAAGTCTTCCTCGTCCTATTTACAGATACAGACTAACACAGCTTCTAATCTTAAACCTGTCACAATTTTGAAGTTATGTATCAGTACTGCTTTGCAAATCTGATGATTTTGTTTGTTCAAACATAGCCAAAAAGCTCATCTTTCAAGGGTTCTGATGCGCTTGGTGTTGGCCAAAATTTGATTTTACCTCAGTGAAAACAAGAGCAAAGTTTACAGAAATATATTATATGTGTATTTTTAAAATGTAATTTGTTTTACAATCCTGCTGCTTACCTGAAATATAAAGGTATCTACTTCATTCAAGTATTGTGTACCTTTTATCTCTCCTTGTTCACATTCAGGTTGTACTACGAGTTATTCAGTGATATTTCTTTGCGGATATTTGATTCTGTATCTTTTGAAGCCTCCGTGCCAGAATCTGACTAATTCTGATTCACCTGTCTCCATGATGCTCTTTTACATCACACATTTATTCAAGTTTGTAATCATAAGACTACTTGCAAGGGGAAATATGAAGTCAGTGGCTTGTCTTAAGAAGCTCTGTTAGTTTTTCAAGTGCTTAATGGTATAAGGAACTTAGATACACATAGCAGGGACATATTACAGGACCTACACACAGACAAAGAGCAAATTATTTTCTAAAGTGTTATTGAAGATTCTAGAGCAACTCAAACTCATTCTACTTTTGCACATTATTTTTGAATTAGCAGTTTTGTGTCCCTAAAAGAACACTTCAATATACATCCTATGAAAATCTAGACCAAAGAGCTTTTAAGTAAATAATTCTGAAACAGCTACATTGTGGCTTGAAGTCACAACTCATGGTAAGGGAGGCATGGAAGTCATCCTGCCAGAGCAGGACCTCTTGGAAACATTGTGCTAAGGACAAACACACTGCCTCTATAAGCACAGGGGGACCAAGGTCTACTCTAGAGCATTGTTTGAGAGAGTGCAATGGGTACTTCCACACCATTCCTGCATAGAACGAGCTCTGCCAGCCAATATGGAGAGGGAAGATCTCGTAGGGGTGACTAGCACTTTTGGTGGCTCTAGACTTGTGCAGCCCTTGTCTTCAGGGAACTGCAAGAACAGCCACTGTTTTCTATCCCAGCACAAGAATACAAGGGGATGGGAGATGGCGGGAGAGAAGAAGGTAGCTCCTTGCAGTTTCTTTCCTCTTCCCATTGCTAATGCACTTAGGTAGCACTGGGCACAACCCCATCCACAACATGCACCTCTGTTAAATGTGCTCAAGAACATAATACACACCCAGTGTTGAAAACCAACTTGCACATTTTACACAGCTCTCATCTTGGATCCACCAAGTTATTTTTGCTTTCATTTGGAAATGTAACATACTCTGGCAGGGATTTTCAAAAGTGCTCAGGGTAGGTCTAACTCAGCTCCCACTGAAGTCAGAGGCAGACTGACTTAAATGGGAGCAAAATTAGGCCAACTCTGAATGCTTTTGAAAATCCCACCTTCTGTAGTCAGACCTGATACCAAATTAATATGCAAGACCCATGTTAAGGATTTAGGAGGTACACAGGGTCCATGACTGGATCTTCTGTACAGGACTGTATGTTTTAAACTCAGTCCATGATGTCCAGTTATTGTATAGCTCATAAAATATGTGGACACTCATGCCATATTGAACATCCCAAGATAGCAATGTTTTGTAGAAATTATATCTCTTGATATATGTTATACGAAATTTTACATAGCCTTTTAATTACTAAGATTTACACTACAGATGGAATTTTCAAAGGAGTCTAAGGGAGCTAGAAACCCAAATCGCATTGAGTTTCAGACAATACAAGGTACAAGGCAGTAGAGAATCCAATATTAATTACTCCTTAATACACCACCCCATGAAGTAGTAATAGTTACCATTATCCCAATTTCATAGATGCTCAAGGTGAGGCACAGAGTTTTAACTGGTTTTTCTGGAGTGACACACCAAGGGACAGAAACTGGAATACATAACAGTACTTCTGATTCTGCACTCTGAACTATGCTTCTTGTAGTCAAAAGAAATTCAAAAGGTTCTGGGCACCTAACTCCCTCACATTTATCTGAAAAATGCATAAACATATTTTAAAACCACGACCACTTGCTTTTCCTCTCATCTTTAAAATAATAAATAGATCATAAAATATTTTAACTGCCTATCATGGTGGAGGAAACATTGTCCAGTAGGTAGAGTGAAGAGTCAGGAATTCTGGTGTCTATTACAGACTCAAACCTTAATGTGGAAAATCATGTATCCTCTCTGTGTCTCAGCTGTTCACTGTAAAACGGTGATATACTAACATTACTATCTGGTACTTAACTCATGGGGTTGTATTATAAGGCTAGATCAATCACATGCCTGAATTTCTATTGCCTTGTAACTTGTGTTGTCATTTATAACTATGAGCAATAAGGGCAAGAAAGATACCCTTAAAATCAGAATGGTACTGCGGTCTTTGTGCTCACTTTGAAGAGATGTAAATGGCAATACCAGGTATGAGGCAGAGGCCCTAAAACTTGAGGAAAGGTGCTACAGAAGTTGCAAGCTAAATTCTCCTATAATTCTGAAGATGCTAGGAGAACAATAAAACAACCACCGCTCTCCATCTGCAATTCTCAAAAGCAAATCTGGAGTATTATTAAATCAAACAGTATAAACATCTAAAATTCTTTAGCTGCCATGATTGTTTACCACTAATTAAGCCAATAATTTTTTCACACTCCATTTGCAGCAACATCTTCTGTTTGAAGTATTCTAAAGATGTTGTGTTTGTCCAATACAGAAACAAACACTTATTAATTTTCCTTTTTGATGGTTCTCACACTTTGATCAATTCAATTCTTTTTAAAGCTCCAGGAAAATTAGCCTAGAGAGATTTATTTAATATCGCCATGTTGAAAACAGTGAGAACTGGAGATGTTAAATGTTTGGTGACAGCTAACTGTGACTCTTTACAGAGCCAGTGTTAGACTCGCTGGGGCCCAGGGCAGAAAGCCGAAGCCGCACCACATGGGGCTGAAGTCCAGGGCCCTGAACTCCGTCACCTGAGGCTGAAGCTGAACTTAGCTTCATGGGGGCTCCTGTGGCATGAGAGCCCCCACGAAGCTAAACTCAGCTTCAGCAGCTTCAGGCAACTGCCCCGCTTGCTACCCCCTAACGCCGACTCTGGCTTTTATCTGCAGAAAACCAGCTGTGGGTTGTGGGTCATAGAGTTTTTAATAGCATGTTGGGGGGGGGGGGGTGTTAAGAAAGAAAAAGGTTCAGAGCCCCTGCTGCAAATCAGTGTTAAAAAATAAAATAAACAAATCAGATTACATATAAGTACCAACACTGTTCATCTTTAAAGAATGATACCAGTAAATACAAGTATGGAGCACACTTCAAACAGCTCATAAGAAAAAATTATCTGTAGAATTTTCCTGTACAAGGTTGCTTCCATGTGCTTTTCTCCATTTTTCATGATTGTTTACATCCCACTGTTGTTAATAATATAATGTTTTAGGTGTACTCAGTACTTTGGAAACAGATATTCGACCAAAGACCTAGGATACTCAGTAAAGGGGGTGTTTAGATTAACATTAATTCAGGCCCAAATCAGAGAAAAGACTTAGGTTCAAGATTCAGCTATGCCAAAGTCTTGCAAACTCTTCTCATGAGATTACAGATTACAACAGCAGGAAATTCTCAAGATCAGATGAACATGGAAGATTTCTGAAGTCCTATGAAAGTAGATATACAACTTCATCTGAACTCAAGCTGTAAAACATGTCTTCCAATTCGTGATCCAACCTATCACTGTACAGGGGTTCATTCAGATCGGGAGAATGGACTCCAACCCTCATTCTAAAGATTTAAGAACTTCTGTTTCAAGGTATCAATTTTGTCCCTTTTCTTGTAAGAACATACTTTTATCAGATGTATTCACTTCTATGCAAATGTATGATATTCTAATTCTTGAAGATGTAGGCATAAAACTTGGCATAGATTAATTTATAACGTATGCCTTTTCTTCTCATTTTCTTTAATAGAATCAAAGTCCTTTTTAGACTGCATAACAGAGGGGAAGCAAAATTATTCAGAAAATATTAATTTCATGCTCTGGAATGAGAATGTGAAAGGGTGTATTCATTAAAGATACCCTTGGAAAACATTTTTGAAAGGAAAAAAAATAAAACTATAAACTCTTGTACTCCACACAGAAAAGTGTTAATTAATGAGATGATTGAAAAATCATAAACACAAGACACAAATTAAAAAACAACCCAAAAAAACCCAAACAAAGCCAGCCATAAGAGACTCTGAATTAACATGATGCTTTTTCCAACTTCACCATTCCATTGCATTATTTTTGTTGCATCCTATATCCTCCTACCCTGATTGATTTGCTGTCTTTTTAGAACTTTGGGGCTGGGAACATGCAAGTTCCTTGCATACCTTTGGCAATATATCACGTAAAAAAAACTGACATATCAGAAAAGGGCCAACAGATAAATAGTGACCAGTTTTTAAAGTGTTTGTACACTAACGCCAGAAGTCTAAATAATAAGATGGGTGAACTAGAGTGCCTTGTGTTAAAGGAGGATATTGACATAATAGGCATCACAGAAACATGGTGGAGTGAGGATAATCAATGGGACACAATCATTCTGGGCCGGTATAAAATATACCGGAAGGACAGAACAGGTCATGGTGGTTGGGGAGTGGCACTATATGTGAAACAAAATGTAGAATCAAATGAATTAAAAATCTTAAATGAATCCACATGTTCCTTAGAATCTCTATGGATAGTAATTCCACGCTCTAATAAGAATATAATGTGACAGATCGCCCTCTCACCCCTCTTCAGGAACAGGCAGGAAACCCTTCTTTTGCTCCAAACAGTGCTCTTTATTTCACAGTGCAAGGCCCCACCACCAATATACACAGCTTTATACGGTTCTACAGCTTACAGCTCTACACAAACTCTATATAGTTCAGCTCTACACACAGCTCTACAGCTACAGCTCTACACAGCTCTTTCTCTCACTCCACACCACCATACTACCACCACCTTGGGCTTCCTTCCTGGCAGGCTTTTATCCCCCTGAGGAGGCTGCCAGGTGCCACTCATCAAGCCTGAGCCCTCTGCAGCCCAGGTGGCTAATTAGCCTTCTCTGCAAGGGGAGGTTTGCAGGCTTCTGCTCCCTCTTAAAGGGCCCGCACCCTGCCACAATAACAATAGGGATCTATTATCTATTATCGACCACCTGATCAGGACAGTGATAGTGATGATGAAATGCTAAGGGAGATTAGAGAGGCTGTCAAAATAAAGAACTCAATAATAGTGGGGGATTTCAATTATCCTCATATCGACTGGGTACATGTCACCTCAGGACGAAATGCAGAGACAAAATTCCTCAATACTTTAAATGACTGCTGCTTGGAGCAGCTGGTACAGGAACCCACAAGGGGAGAGGCAACTCTTGATTTAGTCCTGAGTGGAGCGCATGATCTGGTCCAAGAGGTAACTATAACAGGACCGCTTGGAAATAGTGACCATAATATAATGACATTTAACATTCCTGTTGTGGGAAGAACACCTCAACAGTCCAAAACTGTGGCATTTAATTTCAGAAAGAGAAACTCTGCAAAAATGAGGGGGTTAGTTAAACAGAAATGACTAGTGACTAAAGTGAAATCCCTGCAAGCTGCATGGACACTTTTCAAAGACGTCATAATAGAGGCTCAATTTAAATATATACCCCAAATTAAAAAACAAAGTCAAAGAAGTAAAAAAGAGCCACCATGGCTTAAAAACCATGTAAAAGAAGCAGTAAGAGATAAAAAGGCATCTTTTAAAAAGTGGAAGTCAAATCTTAGTGAGGTAACTAGAAAGGAGCATAAAGACTGCCAAATTAAGTGTAAAAATGTAATAAGAAAAGCCAAAATGGAGTTTGAAGAACAGCTAGCCAAAAACTCAAAGGATAATAATAAAATGTTTTTTAAATATGTCAGAAGCAGGAAGCCTGCTAAACAACCAGTGGGGCCCCTGGACGATAGAGATACAAAAGGAGCACTTAAAGACGATAAAGTCATTGCGGAGAAACTAAATGAATTTTTTGCTTCAATCTTCACAGCTGAGGACGTTAGGGAGATTCCCAAACCGGAGCTGTCTTTTGTAGGTGACAAATCTGAGGAATTGTCACAGATTGAAGTATCACGAGAGGACGTTTTGGAACTAATTGATAAACTTAACTGTAACAAGTCACCGGGACCAGACGGCATTCACTCAAGAGTTCTGAAAGAACTCAAATGTGAAATTGCGGAACTACTAACTAGAGTTTGTAACCTGTCCTTTAAATCAGCTTCTGTGCCTAGTGACTGGAAGATAGCTAATGTAACGCCAATATTTAAAAAGGGCTCTAGAGGTGATCCCGGCAATTACAGACCGGTAAGTCTAATGTCTGTACCAGGCAAATTAGTTGAAACAATAGTAAAGAATAAAATTATCAGGCACATAGAAGAACACAAATTGTTGGGCAAAAGTCAACATGGTTTCTGTAAAGAGAAATCGTGTCTTACTAATCTATTAGAGTTCTTTGAAGGGGCCAACAAACATGTGGACAAGGGGGATCCAGTGGACGTAGTGTACTTAGATTTCCAGAAAGCCTTTGACAAGGTCCCTCTTACGTAAATTAAGTTGCCATGGGATAAGAGGGAAGATCCTTTCGTGGATTGAGAACTGGTTAAAAGACAGGGAACAAAGAGTAGGAATAAATGGTAAATTATCTGAATGGAGAGGGGTAACTAGTGGTGTTCCCCAAGGGTCAGTCCTAGGACCAATCCTATTCAACTTATTCATAAATGATTTGGAGGAAGGGGTAAACAGTGAGGTGTCAAAGTTTGCAGATGATACTAAACTGCTCAAAATAGTTAAGAACCAAGCAGACTGTGAAGAACTTCAAAAAGATCTCACAAAACTAAGTGATTGGGCAACAAAATGGCAAATGAAATTTAATGTGGATACATGTAAAGTAATGCACATTGGAAAAAAATAACCCCAACTATATATACAATATGATGGGGGCTAATTTAGCTATAACTAATCAGGAAAAAGATCTTGTAGTCATCGTGGATAGTTCTCTAAAGACGTCCATGCAGTGTGCAGCGGCAGTCAAAAAAGCAAACAGGATGTTAGGAACCATTAAAAAAGGGATAGAGAATAAGACGGAGAATATCTCATTGCCCTTATACAAATCCATGGTGCGCCTACATCTTGAATACTGTATATAAATGTGGTCTTCTCATCTCAGAAAGGATATATTGGCATTAGAAAAGGTTCAGAGAAGGGCAACTAAAATGATTAGGGGGTTGGAACGGGTTCCATATGAGGAGAGATTAAAGAGGTTAGGACTTTTTAGCTTGGAAAAGAGGAGACTAAGGGTAGATATGAGAGAGGTATATAAAATTATGAGTGGTAAGGAGAAAGTGAATAAGGAAAAGTTATTTACTTGTTCCTATAACGTAAGATCTAGGGGCCACCCAATGAAATTAGTGGGCAGCAAGTTTAAAACAAATAAAAGGAAGTTCTTCACACAGTGCACAGTCAACCTGTGGAACTCCTTGTCTAGGGAGGCTGTGAAGGCTTAGACTATAACAGGGTTTAAAAGAGAACTGGATAAATTCATGGAGGTTAAGTCCATTAATGGCTATTAGCCAGGATTGGTAAGAAATGGTGTCCCTAGCCTCTGTTTGTCAGAGGGGGGTGATGGATGGGAAGAGAGATCACTTGATCATTACCTGTTAGGTTCACTCACTCCGGGGCACCTGACATTGGCCACTGTCGGTAGACAGGATGCTGGGCTAGATGGACCGTTGGTCTGACCCAGTATGGCCTTTCTTATGTTCTTATAAATAACAACTGTAGTTAACAAGGCCCCTAGCATGCAAACACTTATTCATGAACTTCAGTGTTCACAGGATTGGAGCCTAAAAAAAAAAGAAATGTTGACAAATGTTACTATGCATGAAATTCATAAGAATCAGAAGAAACTACCATAGCAATATGGTCATCCAAATATGTTCAATAGGAAAAATTTATAAGATAAATATGAAATTACATATAAAAAGGAAAGGTGGGATCCTATAACATTAGAAAGGCAGGGTGAAGACAGAAGATTATTTTTTATAATGGGGACATCCATAAAACTACATGAATCCTTGCTAAACTGCATTTACACCAAGATGGAGAGTTTGCCCAAAATGATGATGTAGTACCAGGCAATTGCCTAGAATACTTTTCCAGCAGTCTCTCTCATTAATTCACTAACCTTTCACAATTATTTTTATAAGGAAAGGGATAATGTTTTTCTAGAATAGTCAATTGTCTGGCGTAGTGAGGCAGTAAAGCATGGACATAAAATGTGTTCCTCATTTGCCTCTCCACTCAACTTTGTAGCTACATGAAGACTAACACAGTAAACAAGCCTCCTACTCAACACACTCCAAGTCATTCTTCCCACACACAGCTGCCACTATCATGCATATTTCAAAGATTCCATCTGGGCATGACAACTGTACCTTACTTCCCTGAAGCCAAAAGAAATATACATCCTACTCAAACATGCCTGGACAATACCACTCTATACACTTTCAAAAGAAACCTCCACTGACATTCTACAAGCCAGGTCCTGGGGGTGGAAGCCTTCCATGGCTGCTTTGTACATTTTCCCGATAAAGGATCTCTCTTAAAATACACATAGCATGACAGAAATGACTATATGAAAAGGTATTATTATTCACATTTCTAGCCCAATACATTTCAATATCTTTCCCACTGGGTCTGTGATTGCTTTAAATTATTCCTTTCTGCAGAGGGATGTTGTGAGGTTTAAATTAGCTAATGTTTTCAAAGTGCTTTGAGATTTTAGGATGAAATGCACCATAGAATTGCCAAGGAGTCTTGCTCTTTAGAATATGCTTTTATTGTCATAGTAATAGGATTTATTAATCTAATTTCAAAGACAAATCAAGAACACCCCACCTATGCTTACAGACAGATATTTTCATCCACTTCTTGGACTATCTGGTACTAATTAGATGACATTAAGCTAAGCATTTACAAGGTAAAGGTTAAAGGCTGTAGCTCACCAATCAGTCAGCTCTTCTTAATGCCCTCTAGTACTTCTCATTTTGTAAACATGGAATCGGGAGAAACTGCAGGAGCATTGCTCCAGTCCAGCACAACCTTAAGGGGAAAGCCTGCATCCCAGAATGAAATCTTTTGCTACCTGATGTTGCTGTTGTTCTCTCATTTCATCAATATTTCCAGCAAAATGAGATGTGGCCTCCATTTCTATAATCTGATAATGCAGGCACTAAGATTTTTTTCTTTGGAATTTGTCATATGATAGGACAAGAAACAAATGCTAGCTCTCTACAGATATAGGAACATTCTTTTCTAGCTGTGATAGGTCTTGAGCTAGCTGACCTTAAGGGTGTCTCTGGTCACTCAGTCTAGGAGTGCTTTCTGAAACTCATCCAAGACTTAAAGGAAGACTTGGACCTCAGACCAGTATAATTTTCTATTCCTGGTTCACTCAATCAGTCAACTTAATATATGCCTAGAATATTAATATCAAGTAGTAACAGTTTAAATTTAGTACTGGAAGGTACTTGGATGCCATGGTGGTGTGCAGAGGATAAAATCCTATATAATTCTAAATATAATTATATATAGGTGTTTTTTTTTAAAATAACTCTTTTCCTGTTAGGTGTAGCATGCCTAAGTAACAATCTGTCAAACAGCTATTAAAAGATGCATATATTTTATGCCACACCACCAAAAATTCCAGTTCTCTTTCAAACTCTTGAATGCCAAGTTTAAAGGTATATATATGAATGTAACTAGCTGTATCTACTGTGCATGCAAATTTTCAGTACTTGGAACACACTTATAAAAATAAAATTAAGGTCAAGCACATTTTCACAGCATGGAATTTTAATTTGTTTGTAAACTCAAATGAACAGCAAATGGGAACCTTTACATCTGCCAGTGCTTATGGTTTCTAACTAAGGGCAAAATACTGCAGGCACCCTCCATTGTGTTAGGGTGCTAAGCAATTCAAGTCATGTGAAGAAAGGTAGTGTGTGGCTGGTAAGTGGAGGGGAGCTGCCAGCGCTAGGCATAAGCAGATTACAGCTATGGCTACACTACACAGCTTTTAGCGACATGGCTGTGTCACTAAAAGGCACGCAGTGTAGCTGATGTTTATCGTCAGGAGAGAGGTCTTCTGCTGACAAAAATCTACCACCCCCCACAAGCGGCAGCAGCTTTGTCAGCAGGAGAACACGCCTGCCGTCAAATCGCTGTTCACATCGGTGTTTTTCATGGGTAAAAATTTTGTTGTTCAGTGAGGGTGGTTTTTTTAATATCCCTGAACGACAAAAGTTTTGCCAACAAAAGTGCCAGTGTAAGACATGCCCTAAGCAATTGCTTAAGGCCCTGAGCAGCTCAAGGAGGCCTTCTATTCACTTCTTATTATAAGAATACAGTTGTTTTAGTAATGGAGAGGGGGGAAATTCCTACTTAGGGCCCCCAATGGGCTACCACCAGCACTGGGAACCACAGTTGGCTAATAGGCTGCTTCTGCTTAGCAACATACTGGTCACTCCACATCTCTAACTCTTTGTTTCTCCATACACACACATTACAGTTGATAAGCATCAGTACTGGTCTAAACAGCAACATATTAAATGTCTCTGACTGACTCCCATCCAAAAGTGGTAATCTTTCCCCTTCTTTCACACTGATACCCTGAAGTGCCCCCTATCAATGCCCAGTTAGGCAGTAAACCTAACCCCCATTCCTCCCTTTCTCAATGAGTCTCCTCCAATTCAGCATTTCCCACACGCTCTCCTTTTTCCTGCTTCCTCTACTGAACCAGGCCCTTTTATGGTGGTACTCTTACATTCCATCTGAATGAGTTGGAGAAGTAAAAGCCACATCTGCTCTACAGGGTAGGGTTCTATATCTCTGTCCCAGGTCTTCACAGAGATTCTGGACCAGAGAGGAACATTTTGCTCTGTGTGTGTTGTCTGCAACACTTTCATTCAGCCATCAAATTATTAAGCATTTGCATTCATCCACCCAATAGAAATGTACAACAGTATCAGAAAGTAGAGAATCCATGTTTTAAACTTGTATCTGATCCAGAACATTCTATAGACACATGCCACCTTTGGTTCTGCATGTGGAACTCCCACTAATATCCATGTGGACTCAATTAAGAAGCACAGTAATAATAAATAACAATTTGTTATATATATGGCGCCAATGCCAAAAGGCTTCTAGATCCCTAATTATACACATGTAAAGACACAATTACAAAAGAAAACAAAATTCACCAGCTAGCACATAAACATCCAGATTAGAAAAATAAAAAATTTAGTCATACAAAGATATAGATGGAGATTTTAAAAAAACATCTATGATACCCAGACACCGAAATCCCACTATAATTCAAATTAGGCTCCCTCCTAAGCTACCATGTAACCAGCTCAAAGGATCTAAAAGGAATTAGCCATGTAGTAAGGGTCATTTTCAATTGACTTAATTTACGTCACCTGAGCTAACTCATTTGGGAAAACACGCCTTTTTTGCCAATGCAGATGGCCTTGTTTTATATGGTGATTTAGAGCACAATCCTGAATTCCTTGCCAAGGCAAACTCCTATGCCTTGTCTTCACTAGGACATTTCAGATCTCTACCCACCAAAAGATGAAGTTCCACTTGTGCTACTACCATTTTTAAGCTATATTGTAGACAAGGCGCAGGTGATATAAGGTCTGTGACAACTAACCCTGTTAGACACCTTCTTGGTAAAAACACCTATAACTTGTCTGCATTATAGATTCCACTAGTGCTAGCGCTGATGGAGCTACACCCTTTGTGAATTATGGAAATTTATTGTGTACAAAAGCCATCAGTGAGGTGAGTGAATGGCAGGTTTGGGTGTGCAGGGACTGTAGGCCCTGGAAGTCTCATCTTAAACACTACAAGATAAAACAGTATGGGCCTGTTTACAATGCTGGAGTGGCATCAAGTGGCCTTAGTGTAAATGAGAATCAGTCTGTGTGTGTTTTCAAACATTTCAGATGAACCTTGTTTCCTGTCAATAAACCCTCTAAATGTTGCAGGTATTCTCCATGATGCAGAAGAGTACCACACAACAGAAACTATGTGGAAGGGAGGGTACCATATGGCTCCCCAAGCTGGCGGGCAAACAACTACTGGAGATCACCTACATACTTAATCCAATGAACAGGGGTGGGGAGAAATTACCACATTTACAATTTGATGTTAAATCATACAGAAGCATGCTTGGAAATTTTACCTTGATTCAATTTCTTCCTACCCAAAATGCCAGATATTTTATTAATAGTTCTCAAAATTATCAGTTTCCATCTGAATTTTTATGGAGACAAAAGGAAGCAAATTCACCCACAGAAGTTAGTTATGCTTTACGCAGGTGTGGTGAATTTCACCATTTTGAGTTGAAAAAACCTTGGTTTATCTCAGAATAGGGGGAAGAGCACAAAGGGAAGTCCCTTTGCAATGCTTTAAAAACGAATTATGACTTTGAACTTATTGAACTTTTGTAGAACTGGCTAAAAAAGGATATATCCATTTAAATAAAAGCAGCTTAGTGGGGGCAAGATCTGGGGAAGCATTTGCTAGGAATGAAATTTGCCACGCACAGAAACCCAAACAAAAGTGTACGCTCCACTTAAGTACTCAGAACAGGCCAACATGTTCAAGTCAGCTTTCCTGTCTTATAAGCCACAGATATATCTGGACTCAGAGGCACAGACTTCTCCATTTGGGTGGGACACTCAACCCCTGCTCCACCCCTTGTCCGAAACCTCCACCTCGCCTCTTACCCCCTCTGCTCCACCTCTTCCTGTTCCTGACCCTGTCTCCTCCTCCTCCTGCTCCTCCCTATCCCCCCCATGTCTCCTGAATGCTGCTGAACAGCTGATCATAGGCAAGCAGGAGGTGCTGGGGGAGGGGAATTTGGGCATACTCCTCAAATGGGCTGATTGGTGGGGACCACCAGTGGGCAAGAGGGCTTGGGTGGAGAGGGAGGAATTGATCCATGGGACTGCCTGTGGGTCCTGAGCATCCACAATTTTTTTTCCTGTGGGTGCTCCATCCCCAGAGCACCCAGGGAACTGGTGCCTATGTTGAATTATAGTTAAAACAAGAAGAGCAGTCCCCAGACTCACATTCATTAGAGCAGTAATTCAGATAAAGGGACCTTATTGTAGGTACAGCTCAGTAATTAAAGCATTCTAATTTCAGGTACAAAAAAAATCATCCAATATCATGTGAATTCACCTATACTTCTATACAACTCAAACCCTAGAATTCTGCTGAAAAAGATATAAAGCTACAAATGATGCTGGCTTAGATAGCATTTAGTGGTTGAAGTTGTTGTACTGGATTACAACCTCAATCCTACCAGGAGCTCCAGGAGAGTGAACATCTGCACCTGTGCAGAACTCCTTGTAAGATCAGGACCTAAATTAATGCAGTCGAATTGAAAATATATCCAAATGTCAATGACTACATGTTGGAATATAATATCTGTGGTGATTAAATATAAAAAGTTGCAGCACAAAAAGAAGGAAGACTTTGTGCAATGGAAGGAATTTGGGATATCCGATTAAATCTCTCTCATTCAGACAAATACTTGGCATAATAGGATCTTGTGAATTTAAAACAGTTTATCTCCATGTACAGTACATAGTTTATCTTGTTATATTATACATATGTTAGTATTTAATCTACTGCAATATGATTTTTACTGAACTGTTACTTTATTTTACTGTACTTTTCCTTCCTTCCTTCCTCCCAAACAGCCAAAACAAAACAAAACCCTACATATGTATATTTTAGTGGGATTTCAGTGTTTTGTTATTTTGGTTTCCCAAAGTTTTTCCTTTAATTATTTAAATAATTTTGATATTTCATTGTTTTTTCTGGCATATTTGTGTTTTTGTATCTCCATTATCTATACAACAATAAGTTAGTGAAGATTTAACCTACCTCTTATTTTTTTATATCTGACTCTTACTTTTAATATCTTGACTGGATTTGTATGTTTGGTGTCTAATGATCAAGTTGAACTTCCTTTTTCAGGTTAAGAAATAAAATAAGTGATTGAATTTATTTTGTCACAGATCCTGCAATTTCTTACATGCATACAAACCACGCCATGGACAGACAGCCACAATGAAGTCAATGGCTCAGAACCTTGATTCATTTTAGTGAAAATAAAGTCCAGCAACTTTCTATATCAGCTAACTATCTTATTGAACAAGCGTTCTTTAACAGAGTTAAATCGAGTCCATTGTCACTGGATTATATTTATGTAGCCTCATGAATATACAAGAAATATATTTAAAATGGCAAATATATATCATATAAACATTTTATGTTGGGGGTAAGTTCCAAAAAGGACAAACTAATGCACATACAATACATTAGATGCATCTAAAATTCCTTGATTCAAACAAGACATATTTTATATTGTGCACAACAAAATTAATTGTTCACAGGCATATAACTGGGTAGTAATAATTTAGCTACCCACATCACTAAAAGAAACATTTAAAAAAAATCCAGAAGGGACAGGAAATTTCTCAAGACACACTGGATGGAGGTTCCATTGCTTGACACTGTTCTGGCAACATTCCAGATTTCTCACCAAATGTAATAATATGGCACTATTATATAATCATACCTATAATGTATGTAAGGTAAATTAGTGAAAGAATTCTAGTGCCACTAATTAAGAACACTACCATACCTACAAATAATATAGAAAACTTCAAATCCCACCCCTTCAAAGAAAGAAAATAGTATACATTAGAAATTTCATATAGACATAATTTGTGAATTACTATGAAAATTACATCTTTTCTATATTAGCATCTAGTTGTAAAATAAATCCATATTAATATAAAAATGTTAAATGTAACCCTGAAATCGTATTCAGTTTACAATAGCTTTACAAAAAGTAACAGGGAAACATGACACACAATAAGAAACACAAGAATAATATTATTACATTTTTATTACAGTGTCTAGGGTGCTATTCAGAACTGTTTCTCTGACATGTTTACAACCTGGGAGGATGAAAGAAAGCTGTAAAACATACAGTTATTAAAAGGCTCCCATATATATGTATTTCCCTTGCTCTCAAATGCATTAAACACCATTAAGAAATCTCACTTCGTTATCCCATAAAGAGCAATTCTCTAGTTTCCTGCTCTGTGAACTGACAAATAAATAATTGCTCCTGATTGTGTTCTCAACAGCTACAATAGGAACAGGATGATTGTGAAGGACTGTATTACCCCTTTATAGAAAAGACTGGAAGCTACACCTGGAAGAGCCTTTGTGCAATCAAAGTGGCCCTGCCACACCCTAGAGCTGGGTTATATGAAAGAGGAAGCTAAGCAAGGGGGGGGGGGGGGGAAGGTAAGCTATAATAAGTAGGTGGGGGATTTTGCTCAGGCTGCAAGAAACCAGCCTAATCAGACTCCGAGATTTGGTGTTAGAGATGTTAAGATTAGGAGTTCTCAACCAGGTCCATGAGGTAAGGATCTTATGAACTGTTTGTTATAATTGCTCATGTCCTGAAGCCTTATTAAAAGAGAACATTCTATTTTGTTAATGTATGTTGGCTTTTCTTGCCCAAGGTCTTGGAGTCTATTGCTTCTGTAATGAGGGGGGAAGAACTAAAGTGGGCCTCAACTACAGCATTACAATGGGCTTGCAAGAGGGTTGGGGGGGGGTGTGTGACACCTTTGCAATGTGTTGTGTAAACATGCTGATGACTCACACAGATTTTTCCATTCACACTTTTATATAATGCCTTTCATCTCAAACTGCTGTCTCTCCCATCAAGTCACTTGACAAAGGTGGGTAAATACTGTATCAGTATGCCAATTTTATAGATTATAAAACCATAGGAAGCTCCTGTGATAATCTAGTCCAGAGGTCTCAAGCTCAAATGACCACAAGGGGCGCATGAGGACTAGTGCATTGGCCTGAGGGCTGCATTACTGACATGCTGCCCCTGGCCCTACCACCGCCCCCCACTCCACCCCTTCCATGAGGTCCTGCCCCACCTCCTCCTCTGAGCGTGCAGCTTCCCGCTCCTCCCCCCCTCCCTCCTGGAAAGGGCTAAGCACCGCCAACAGCTGTTTGGCAATGGCAAATGTCTGGAAGTGAGGGGGCAGGGAGAGCTTGGCAGCTGCAGGAAATAAAATGGGGAGAGAAAAGGGGTGCAGGGAGCTTGGCGGGCTGCAGAAAATAACCCCGTGGGTCATGTGTTTGAGACCCCTGCCTTAGGTGAACTACTCCACCGCTTAACAAATCTGAGCCTCATACTCCGCCTCAGTGTTACACATACGACGATACAAAAGTATAGTAAAAAATGAAGAGTAATATAGTATGCTATTAAATGTATTAACTTTTTTTATTAACTTCTTTAACTGTAATGTGAAAAGTCAGTGCTAATTTTGGCAGTCATTTCATTTTTGGACACTTAGCTGGCAGCATTTTGCATCAATCAGAGCATCAATATTAGGTTTGATATCCTGAGACGAACCCAATCTCAGTGTTGCTTTCAAATGTTCATCAGTGAGCCTTGACCTCAACACAGATTTGTTAATCTTCATGGAAGAGAAAAACTGTTCAAATATATATGTACTTCCAAACATTGCCATTTTCCTTTCGGAAGCACAGAATAACATGGGAAATCTTTATTTTGAACGAAACCTGTAGAATTCTGGAATTCCAACATCTGTAAACTTCTGCTTCAAAATGGTATCACACTGAAGCTTCACTAACGCCATCTGCATTTCCTCTGCAATATTGTCAATTTCAACAGCAAAGGGTGTGAAAAAAATTGAAAATGTGGTTCAAGTGCCTTGAAATCTTTAAACCGCACATCAAACTGTTTGTGTAAGTTAGAAATGATATCTACATATTCTTTCAAGCACTTGGGTTCAACTCAGGGTGTGCTTTTAACCACAGTTAATTTCTAACTTTTATGTGGAGGGCAGGGCTGATTCAGATTTATCTGTTCAGCAAACTGAACTACCAATCTGGTCAAAACTGAAATGTTCTTTCCTAAGGCCACAAAGGTCTCTTCACAGTCACTATCCTGTTTAAACTGTCTAGAGGCAATCTTCAATCTGGTAGGGGATGTGTTTAATGACTTATTTTGCCATCCAAGAGACTAAGAAGATGTCTTTCTGTATAAACAAGGCTTTTATTTTGCCACTGTGGAAAGGTACTAAGTGGAAAAGAACTGTTCTGCGGTTGTTTGAGCTTTGTACATTTTTGGCTCAGAAGGCCACATATTTTCAGTAAAATACAAAATAGTAGAGATGCACCAATCCCCCTCACCTTTGTCTGAATTATAGGCAAACTAAGGGCATGTTTTCACTACGACTTAACGTCGACTTTAACGACGTTAAGTCGAAATAAACGTGTACCTGTCTTCACACACATGCCCTTAAAGTCGATTTAAAGGGCCCTCAAAATCGACTTGATAACTCCTGCTTGAGGAGAGAAGTAGCGCTAAAATCGACCTCTCTAGGTCTGTTGTGGGCTAGTGAAGAGGCATCTGACTTTAAGCCTCCGCCCGCCCGAGCAGCCCCGCGAACCCCCCCGCTCGCCCAAGCAAACCCGCGCCGGACCCCCCCGCCCGCCCGAGCAGCCCTGCGCTGGACCCCCCCGCCCACCCAAGCAGCTCGGCGCTCACCTCTGGCTGCTGGCAGGGCAGTGGTGCCCACCCAAAGGCAGGATGACTTCTCTGTGGCTGGGCCACAGCCAAGCCCTGGTTTCCAGGCACTTTGCAGGAGCCCTCTGCAGCTGTGGCCAGGAGTGGTAAGACTCCTGTAGACGGGAGGAGGCCCACCAAGCTCCCCACAGTGCCCCGCCCCCTCCCAGCTGTTGTCTGGGGGCGCTAAGCTCTCCGCCTCCTTCCCCCAAACCACGCTGCTTCCTGCTCTCTACCTACCTCCAGGCAGTTCTCCAGTGGCATAGTAGTTTCCAGGAGGGAGGGACCAGGAGTGGTAAGCCTCCGGCAGAGGGGAGGAGGCCCCCCACGTTCCCCCTGTCCCTCTCTGCAGGAGGCTTACTGCTCCTGGCCCCTCCCTCCTGGAAACTGCTATGCCCAGGGGCAGCTCCTGGCATGCACTCAGGGCGGCAGTCATGGGAGGGCCGCAGATTCAGCGGCATTTCAGTGGCAGACTATGCCACTGGAGAAAGAAATAACTCTATGGGGAAGGATGCAGGGACGGGGGGGGGGGGGGGGAGAGATATGTGGGGAGAGGGGAAGGGGAGCTTGGCGGGCTGCAGGGAAGGGCTCTGCGGGCCCTGCATGTTTGAGACCCCTGATCTACTCTGATGACCTATATAAAACAGCTATAGAAGTTCCCTGAATTAATGTCTGTTGGAATTAGAATATATCTTTTTAAAACCCATCCAATCTTGATTTTAAAAATTAACAGTAATGGAGAATCCACCACAACCCTTGGTAAATTGTTCCAATGATAAATGACTTTCACCATTAAAAACATGCATCTTATTTATTTAGCTTCAACATCCAGCCCTGGGAGATTGTGCTAGACTGAAGATCCCATTATCAATTTTTTGTTCCCCTTACAAGTCTGTGCAAATGACGACGAAGACCTTCTCTTTGTTAAAACAGACTCAAGGAGATCGATATTTTTATCAATATAAGGCATGTTTCCTAATCCTGTATTTATATTCATGGCTCTCCTCTGAATACTCTCCAACTTATCAATATCTTTTTTTCAACTGTGGACCAGTGTTCCCTCTAATTTTTTCCATCCATGTGCGGAATAAATTGTTATCTGCACAAGGTACGTGTGGATGTGAGCCATCAGTAGGAAAAAAACCCAGATATAATTTAAAAAAAAATTAGAAAATTAATAAAAAAAAATAGGGATAATTACTCCACCCAGGACAGGTTAGGCATTTTAGAACTCACTACTCAAAGAATTAAATTTAAGTGTAAAAGAAATAAAAATTATGAAATGCATGGACCAGTCAAAACACTAAAATAACACACTATGAAAGAATAAAATTACAGAGAATATATGCGCCTTGCAGAAAGCACCAAGTAATAACAACAACAATACAAGTATGTGTTGGGAAGTGACTGTGAAAGACTGTGTGTAAGTGTGGGTGCATGCATGAGTGAAGCACAGAGACAGGGTGCGTGACCCAGAGACAGAGTGCGTGTGTGTGTGCGTGTGCATGTGTTTGCTGGGGAAGTTTCTGAGAGACACTTTGCTGTCTCTTTAAAGCACTGGCTGAAAGATCTCCTTCTCTGTCCTGAGCCCTGTCAGGTGGGAGAGAGAGGTATGGAGACTTGGGCAGTGAGTAAATGCCTTTCTTAAAGAGACAATACAGTCTCTGAGATTTCTCCAGAAGACAGCACACACTTTCTCTCTTTCTCTCTCTCAAACAGTGTGTGTGTGTGTGTGAGTATGTGTGTGTGTGTGTGTGAGAGAGAGAGAGAGAGATTGTCTTCACTACCATGGGTAGCGATTGATCTTTTGGCAATCGATTTATCGTGTCTCATCAAGACACAATAAATCGATCGCCAGCGGTGCCCCACTCGACTCCGGAGCTCCAGTTTGCCGAGAGGCGCAAGCTGGAGTCAATGGGGGAGCGCGCCGCCGACATGAGGACGGCAGGTAAGTTGGCTGAAGTTGCGTATCTTCAGTCGATTTCCGCCCCACCCCCCACCCCCACCAGTGAAGACCAGCCCAGACAGACAGACAGAGATGGTGAGAGCTGGCTGCTGTGGAAGTCTCAGAGACTGTGCGTGTTCTCTTTAAGAAAGACACTCACTTACCATCCCTGAGTCCTCAGAACATAGCAGCTCCAAGTCCTGGGCCAGGCTGTCCTCTCTCCCCTGCTCTGTGGAGATGGGGTATAGGAGGGAGACACCTTGACATCAGCTCCCCTCTTCCCCACCTCCCTGCTCTTCACAGTCAGCAAGAGGGTCCCTGGAATAACTGCAGGAGCAACATGGCTGCAAACCAGTGGGAGGAGGGCACCTGAACACATGCTCCCAGATGACTGTCCGCAGCGCGCTCTGCTAAACAACTGCACAGCACTTATATCTCACCTGGGGAGCCGCCCTGCTGTGCAGCTTACAGGGAACAGAGCGGTGGAGACGAACTGGATACAGTATTCCAGTGGCAGTCGCACCAGTGCCAAATACAGATAATATAACCTTCAAAAATCCTGTTTATATATCTAAGGATCACTTTAGCGTTGTGCTGGGAGCTCATATTCAACTGATTATCCACCAGAACCCCCAAGTTTTTCTCAGACACTGCTTGTTAGGATAGAGGCCCCATCCTATAAGTAGGGCCCCCATTCTTATTCCTAGATGGGTAGCTTTATATTTGGCAATATTAAAATGCATATTTTTTGCTTCTGTCCATCTTATCAAGCAATCCAGATCACACAAATCAGTGATCTGTCATCTTCATTATTTATGATTCCTGTTTTTCTTTCTGTCATCTGCAAACTTCATTAGTGATGACTTTTTTTCTTCAAGGTCACTGATAAAAAATATTGTATACCGCAGGGCCAACAACCAATCCCTCCCCACCCAGAAACACACTTGCTCAGTACTTCCCCATCCTATATAATAATCGGCTAGAGAGGTTTGTGTGAAGCCGTCATGCGCAGTAGAGATGGCCCTGATGAACGGCATGCTGGGGGTTGTAGTTCGGAGGCACAAAACGGCCGCCGCGCGTGCCCACCTGAGCGATCCTCACTCACACGGAGCTAGAGCACCAAGGAGCAGTTATACATATAAAGTTAGCTGGGCTGTCGGGCACATGACGAGGAGTTGAGGGGGGAGGGAGCTGAGCGGGGGGGAGGGAGCTGAGCGGGGGGGCCTTGGAGGGAGGAGGGGGCTGGGTGGGTGGGGGCTGTTGGGGGCTGGGCGAGGGAGGGAAGTTGGGGGGAGAGGGAGCCGGGCGGCGGGGGGGAGGGGGCGAGCCCTTACGGTTGGCCCGTGTACACAGGCTTTTACACTAGTTTAGAATAATGGAATATCAGGGTTGGAAGGGACCTCTGGAGGTCATCTAGCCCAACCCCCTGCTCAAAGCAGGACCAATCCGCAACTAAATCATTTAAAGATGGGGCTTAATCAAGCCTGACCTTAAAAACCTCTAAGGAAGGAGATTCCTCCACCTCCCGAGGTAACCAATTCCAATGCTTGACCACCCACCTAGTGAAAAAGATTTTCCCAATATTCAACCTAAACCTCCCACTCTCCAACTTGAGACCATTACTCCTTGTTCTATCATCTGCTACCACTGAGAACTGTCTAGATCCATCCTCTTTGGAACCCCCTTCTCAGGTAGTTGAAAGCAGCTATCAAATCCACCCTCATTCTTCTCTTCTGCAGACTGTCAAACAATCCCAGTTCTCTCAGTCTTTCCTCATAACTCATGTGCTCCAGTCCCCTAATCATTTTTGTTGCCCTCCACTGGACTCTTTCCATAACATAATTTACAATTATATTTTCAGACTTGTCAGTCAGTCTGAATCCACTTAATGTGTGTCGTCTTTTATATTGTTCTGGTCCAGGGGTTCTCAAACTTCATTGCACTGCGACCCCCTTTCTGATAAAAATTACTACATGACCCCAGAAGGGTGGGCCAAACCTGACCCCACTCGAGCCCTGCCCCCAGGTGAGGGGGGCAAAATCAAGTGCAAGGGCTTCAGTTCTAGATAGGGGCCTGTAAGTTGAGTCCCAATGCCCAGGGTTGAAGCCCTCGGCCTTCAGCAGGGGGGCAGGGCTAACGCCTTGGCCCCAGGGCCCAGCAAGTCTAAGCCAGCCCTGGTGACCTCATTAAAGTTTAAGAACCTCTATAGTCTATTTTAATCAAAATGTCATGTGGTGCCACTTCAGTGCCAAACAGAAGTCAATGGTAAAATGGTTGATGTAATATACTTAATCAACCAAACTTTAATCTCATCAAAAGTAGCAAGTTTGTTTGACAAGATGTGTTTTCCAAAAACCAATGTTGATTCGTATTAATTATATTACTCTCCTTTAAGTTAAATTCTATTGTAATGGGTTTCTTTGGTATCTTCCCCTCTTTTAGAAAGTTACATTTAATTACATTATGGTTGCTATTACCAAGAGGTTCAACTATATTCACCTCTTGAACCTGATCCTGTGATTCACATAAGACAAAATCAAGAACTGCCTCTCCCTTTGTGGGTTCCAGGACAAGATACTCCAAGAAGCAATTTTAGCTGTCTAGAAATTTTAACTCTGCATCCCTTCCTGAGGTGACACATACCCTATCAATTTGAGGATAGCTGAAATCCCTCCATTCTTACTGCATTTCCTGCGTCTGTAGCCTCTCTAATCTCTCTGGATATTTCACAATCACTGTCACCATCCTGATGAGCTGTTTGGTAGTATTTTTCTACTGCTATACTCTTATTCTTCAAGCATGGAATTTCTATCCATAGAGATGATATTGTACAGTTTGGTGCATTTACGAGTTTTACTGTATTTGACATTCTGCACCCCCAACAACATGACCTACTGTCATTCCTATATATTTTGTACCCTGATATTAGTGTCCTATGGATTTATCTTCATTCCACCAAGTTTTGCAATACCTATTATATCAATGTCATTTAATGCCAGGAACTGCGGTGTGCGGTGTCTGTTGGAGGGGGTATTATGACATCATAACTATGTCACAGAGAACAGCAGCTGCCCAGCTGATGTGATTGGCCTTTAAATAATTTCACCCCTGGGGGGCGTCAGAGGTGAGTTTTGAAACATTTTCGACTCTTACCCTGATTAGGACCCCAAGACCTCTAACTGTACCAAATTTCAAGTCTCTAGCTCAAACGGTGTGGAAGGAGTAAGCGTTCATACACACACGCATACATACACGCACGCATACACCATTTGACTTTTATATATATAGATCTTTATCAATGATCTAGAGGATGGTGTGGACTGCACCCTCAGCAAGTTTGCAGATGACACTAAATTGGGAGGAGTGGTAGATACACTGGAGGGTAGGGATAGGATACAGAGGGACCTAGACAAATTAGAGGACTGGGCCAAAAGAAATTTGATGAGGTTCAACAAGGAGAAGTGCAGAGTCCTGCACTTAGGATGGAAGAATCCCATGCACTACTACAGACTAGGGACCGAATGGCTAGGCAGCAGTTCTGCAGAAAAGGACCTAGGGGTTACAGTGGATGAGAAGCTGGATATGAGTCAACGGTGTGCCCTTGTTGCCAAGAAGGATAATGGCATTTTGGGCTGTATAAGTAGGGGCATTGCCAGCAGATCGAGGGACATGATTGTTCCCTTCTATTCGACATTGGTGAGGCCTCATCTGGAGTACTGGGTCCAGTTTTGGGCCCCACACTACAAGAAGGATGTGGAAAAATTGGAAAGAGTCCAGAGAAGGGCAACAAAAATGATTAGGGGCCTGGAGGGCATGACTTATCAGGCGAGGCTGAGAACTGGGACTGTTTAGTCTTCAGAAGAGAAGACTGAGGGGAGATTTGAGAGCTGCTTTCAACTACCTGAAAAATGGTTCTAAAGAGGCTGGATCTAGACTGTTCTCAGTGGTACCAGATGACAGAACAAGGAGCAATGGTCTCAAGTTTCAGTTGGGAAGGTTTAGATTGGATATTAGGAAAAACTTTTTCACTAGGAGGGTGGTGAAGCATTGGAATGGGTTACCTAGGGAGGTGGTAGAATCACCTTCCTTAGAGGTTTTTAAGGTCAGGCTTGACAAAACCCTGGCTGGGATGATTTAGTTGGGGATTGGTCCTGCTTTAAGCAGGGGGTTGGACTAGATGACCTCCAGAGGTCCCTTCCAACCCTAATATTCTATGATTCTATGTTAGACTTTCTTTACCATCAGATATGTGCACTATCCTCAATGTATATATTTGTGGCAAGAGTGTATTTTGTTTAATTCTAACTGTAGTCTACAGCTCCAGGGGTGAAGATTTGATATGCAGTTGCAGGATGAAAATTAGGAGTAATTTAGACCAGGACACGTTACTAACTTATATTTAATTGTAACTGTAAGATAATTTTCTCATAACTTTCACACAAACCGAAATCCTCTTCCCTCTGAACACACTCTCCCTCAACCCAGTACACTACACAGAATTTTCAAACTTTTGCTTCATCTCCCCACAGTTGTAGAGTGCCCTTTCTCCATAATGGGTGGCCAAAAGAAATTAAGGAATAAAAGCCTTACCTTTGCAATAATTAAAAATCTGTTTTAAAAGTATTGTGAGAAGGGATCCTTCAAACATACATATAATTAATCTCTGATTCTGCTGCAGACTATATAAATGGATTTGTTATAGTGAACAGTCAGAGATGATGCAATAGATATCAATCCTCCAACTAAATGACACCAAACAAACAAACATTAATTTTGATGGGAACTGGCCACTACTCTGGGGCCTCACTGTCCATGAATTTCCCCAAAAGTGCAGCTTTATATAAGCAGGGAAAGAGCTGGAAATCTACTGCAAGGATAGAGTACAAATTAATGACCAGAGAGTAGGAATGTTTTGGTTATTTAGTTTTTGCTTCAAATTCTTTTCAGCTATTGAATAGTTTCATCTGAGGCAAAACCATATTAAGCGCAGATACTAAAAACTGAGTTAGAGGAAGCATGATTTCCAGGGCATTATGGTCAGCTATAGTCAGTTGCCTAATTTCTCCAGGTCACTGACTGATGCTCTTGTGCTGACTGAGAAGGAATGCCTCATGACAGTCTGGGGATGCAAAAAAAATGTCCAAATTTCTTGTTCAAATTAGATTCCTAACTTCACTTCTGACTGACTACAAACCTCTCATACCCCTCATAAACAGCAAGTGCTTGCACTGTGTGCCAGTGAGATGTCAAAGACTCAGTCTAAGCCCGTTGATGTACAATCTGCAGTGAGAACACATGCCTGCCAAGATTCTGTTGCCGATATTTTGTCTAGACATTTTCTGAATGTGACTGATGCAGGGACGTTGCAAATAGTTAAGGAAATTGAAACTTACAAAAGAGCTCTGCAAGCTTGAAAGCCATCACACAATATAATACAAGTGTGCCTGAAAACATCCAAACTTTCCTCCTGGAGAAGAGTACCCTCACTGGCTCTGATGGCATCTTACTTCCTGAAGACAGGGCAGTTAACCCAGCAGAAATGAACTGTATCCTTCTATAACAAACCATTAGGCCCCTTGGATATTACTGAATGTCATCAACAAATAAAGATGTCTGTCTGGTGGCTAGGAATTAGGAGACCAATCCAAGTGATTAGATTTCTTGACCAAACCAACAGTCAGGGACATATCCCTGTTTAAGAAACCATTAATATTTCTCTGCTGTCAGATTTGGAAAGTAAGCCATAGAGCTTGTGAGCCAAGGGATAGAAGTACGTGGCTATAGTTGACTACTTTACTAGATATTTAAAAACCACACATTTCCCTGATGCTCTTTGGCCATGTCATACACGGATGAAAGAATGTGTTCACATGATAGGAAAATCTACGTGAACTTCTTACAGTGGGCCATAATTTTGCAGAGAATAATTGTTATTTACTGACAAGTAATAGTTTTGCTATGTTAAAAATATCCTTCACGCACCGAAGGATGGTCTTGTGGTTAAGGGCACTAGCCTAAGGCTTGGAAGATGTGAGTTTAATTCCTTATCTGCCATAAACTTCCTGTGTGACCTTAGATTAGGCACTTAGCCTCGCTAAGCCTCTTTTTCCCCATCTGTAAAATGGGGATAATAATACTCTACCTCTCAGAGGCATTGTGAGGATGAATACACTGAAGACTATGAAGTGCTTTGATATTCACTGATGAAAAGCTATAAGAGGTAGGTATTTTGTTGAGTTGTATCCTGGTGTCTTGAGAGCAAAATCAGAGAGCGATATAGGTTAGATAACATACATGCCAAACTTCTAGGTCTTACACAGCCAAGACTAGGGTAAGTAAATTCTGGAAGAACAAAACATATTTGCAGCTCATCTTAGATCCAAGAAATGCCTTTCTGCAACTTATTACTCTAGAATCAGTGTTACCCAGAGACTTAGCTTGTAAGGTCTTTGGAGAGGATCCTTCTTCTGTGTTTGTTCTAATCCCAGCACAATAGGACCCTGGTCCATGATTAGACCATCTAGGTCAGGGGTGGGAAAATGTTCTGGCCCAAGGGCCACATGGGGTTGTGAAATGGTATGGAGGGCTGGGTAGGGAAGGCTGTGCTTCCCCAAACAGCCTGGCCCCTGCCCCCATTTGTCCCCTCCCACTTCCTGCACCCTGACTGCCCCCCTCAGAACTCCCAACCCATTACAATTAAATAAGCTCTAGATTAATTTTAAGATATTAACATTTTAAACAATATAAGCTTGTTAACTCTTCAATATGAAAAGCCCAAAACAAAAACAGGTCTGCATTTGTAAAGTACAATTAAAAATTATTATATATAGACAACTGTTTGGGCCAAGCCTACACGCTGCCTACTGTCAAAACTGATAATATGTTTAGCCACTCCATGCACTGCAAACACCTGTAACCGGCACTTGACCTTAAATACAAAAAATATCTTCGTTAAATAAAAAAATGGAATAGTTGCTCCTACCCCATCAGAAAAATCTAGATCCTGATTAATCTTAGTGTCACAGTGTCACAAAATCTTGCATCTGGACCCCACCAAATCACAGAGGTTTTAGGCTCTAAACTAAAAAATTCTACCATCTAAAAGACAGCAAGCATTGTCAGCAGTTACTGCAGTAGAAGTAGTTACACTTGTGCTCTATTTAGTTGGGAGAATTTGAGTTTGAGCCCAAAAATTAATGGCATTGTTCTGGTAAAGGATTTTGCTGTGCTCTTGCATCAGGGTCTAGAGACTTTTACAGTGGCCTGGTAATGGTATAATGTCTTGTCTAATTCTATCATCTAATTTGTGGATTCAGCAGGGAAATTACTGGGTCCAGGTGCTGCATGAGGTTTGGCATTGTATTGCACCTGGATACATCAGGATCTGTTTTTTTCCCCCCTTGTGGACTAGGTGCATCTGTCTGTTTAGGCAGCATGAGTATGGAGTTAAGGGATACAATTTTTGGATTCAGCATGGTTGAAATGCTGATATGAGTTTTCCCAGTGGTCTTATGGCATAATAGTAAGGTCTGGATCTTTGCGCGGAACTGCAAGGAGAAACAGTTCTTGTCTAATCCAGCAGATGCACTAGTGTGTTCAGAGGCAAAAATTGGCTGAATCTGGTTCCCAAATGTGTGGTTTGTGGCACTTTCACCTCCCCTGTGTTAGTCTCCAGGTTATTCTGGTGGGCCAAGTGTGGCAAGCCATGTTTCCTATTGTCAGTATGTTTTGTGGCTGGGGTGTCAGCGTTATATTCTCCTATGTTTTGTTTTAGGGAAACTATTTTAACATTTCTGTTGACACAAACATGGCTGCTGGGGCCTGTTTAAATAAAAACAATAAACAGGCCACAGGAGTTTTTGTTTGTTTGTTTAATCCATCCAGTACTGAGGCTTCTTTATTGCTTGACGAGCTCTTTTCAGTGTTACCCATTTAATGAGTCACCAAAGGACAAGTTCTTTTTTCCCCCATCCACAAGGTCGCCTAATTATGATGCTGTCATGGGGGAACTGGGAGAGGGAGACCCATGCACAAGGGAGCTGGAAGAAGTGACTCTCCTGTCAGAGCTCCCGGAGCCACATTCACGCCACTTCCCAAGTGCACACGCAGGAGGGAGCCGCTTGGGCTGGGACGCACCCGCATCCCAGGGGGCGAAGGTGAGGGCAACTTACCAGGTCTATGAATGTCAGAAATTTCCAGCTCCCTCCATAGGTCTGATGCGCTGGCATGTCAATGGCGTTGTAAGCGCACAGGATGGAGAAGTAGGAGAGGAGGATGGCGACTCGCAGCACCTGGCAGGGCACGAGCGCCATGTCGCCACTTTGCAAGCGGGGCCTGCTAAACTGCAAGGCGGCGGGGGCGCGCTTGGCGCGCGGGGCTGGCGCGGCAGCGCGCGACGTTCTGCCTGGGGAGGAAGCGCGCGCGCGCGCCTGGGTGTCCCCTTGTTCGGTGCGCGGGACACGCGCCCGGCCCGGGGAGAGCGGGCTCGGCCGGAGCTCCTCAAGCAGCAGGGGGGGGGGGGGAGAGAGGGGGAGATGCTGAAGGAGAGGTTACCATGGCAATCTACGAAACCTCCCCAGCTGCTGCTGCTTCAGCGGAGAGACCCCTGGAGCAGGTGACCCCTCCGCCTCTGGGGCTGTGTGAGTGTGGCTTGTTGTATATTCTTCTTGCCAGCGCTACAGGAAGCGAGCAAGGGGTGACATGCAGAAATAAACATGGGCAGGGTCATTGTCCTGTAGAGCCTTGCATTGTCACCCACGCTGCCCCTGCGCTACATGACCCCGTCTGACTACAGAGTCTGAGCACCTGTTCGCAAACGCTGGCATACTCCTCAGTACACGGGTGCACATGTAATAGAGAAACTTGCTAGCATGCATGCACACATCCTCATACACGTGCATGCACAAGCTTGTGTACACACACTTGTGCACACATGCTCAAAGTGATACACCAGCACACCTGAATAAATGCATACATATTTTGATATATTCACACACAAACATGCTAACATTGTCTTGCTCTCATCCACACATAAAGAAGAGTAGATGAGTGTGAACATGAGATGATGTACCCCTGTGCCCAGGTAAAATAAATAAACATATTTTTAAATGCATGGTTCTACAGAATGGTAGCTATGAACCTCTTAGAAACGTAGATTTATTTTTCTTGTCTACAGATCAAATTTTAAAATATTCAATCATAATAAAATGGTGTTTTGCATATCTGCTTTTAGGACAACTGTTGTTCCATGCAGGCGGTATTGACTGAATGTTTTAAAGATTGCTTAGTATGTTTTAGTCTAGGAGATTAGAGCACAATAGATGTATATATGTGATTCAATAATGTAGCGAACCAATGACACCAGTTTTGTTTTTAAACCTTGTCACTGTTTTATTAAATACTAGGATCTCCTTTGCCAAGAAGAATATAAATTGCATACATTCCTAGTTTGCCTTCCAGTAAGTGTTGTGGGATATCAGTTGCATCAGACTGTGGGCAGCAGAGATTTTTTTAACAGGTGAGATGACTAAGTTTTAGCCAACCAAATATGGGGACAATTTATGAAAAGGCAACATAGGCATTTCCTGTGGTCCATTTAAAACAGGTGTCCACTCCAAATAGTCTGTGAGTCACAGAGTACTTCTGTAGTGGGGGGCTTGAGGGAAAGGAATGGGTAAATATTTTTTTGTTTATACTCCTGTTGCAGAGAATTGGAGTTGAACAGACGGACAAACAATTAAACCTGCTAAAAATATAAATGTGCTCTAAATGCCTGATTGTGCCACTGAAGTCGATACTCTTTGCCTATTTCTCAATGCAAGGATGATGTCTGCCGAGGGGGTTCATTGGTAGGTTTTTAAGTGGCTGAGGAGCCCAATTCATGCCCTGCAGAAGTGAGAGGTGTAATCTTGGAGGAGACATAGTCGTTGGCTGGACAGTTGTGCTCTTTCTTCCCCCCTTTGTTGCTTTTCTGTCTCATGAACATGTCTGTTCTCCTCAAAGTGAACCGTGGCTTGGTGTATGGTGTGGTGCCACTGTGTTCTGTTCCATGCCAAGTCCTCCCAGTTTGTTGGGTTGATGCCTCCCTATTAAAGTATGTCTTTGAAGCACTTAATACTAGCTTTACCATTTACTTTAATGATTGCAGGATCAAGCCCTAAGTATCTCTTATGTAAATGTAATGCAGCATTATATAATAGTCCCACACTTGTACTATATAGTAAGTAAGCTGTAGCTTTTAGGACCATTGCTGTATAGCAAGTAATCTTTTTTTTTAATGAGACCTCCAGATCCTAAAAGTTTACTATAAGTAAGTAGATTTCTTACCTATTCTCTATAAAGCAAATTCCTGAAGAAAAGAAAATGCTAAAAGCCCTGTCTCCATCTATGTATTTTATTGCATCAAGCACTGTATCTGTAGTTTAAAAAAAACGATTAATAGTATTTTTATGATATATGATAATGATGAGATCTAAAAAAAATAGCTGTGTATGGATTGATATATTTTAACACTGTCATGGGATAAGCTAGACTTTCAATGGGTTTGAGTCCCAGCTCCGACCTGTACCTTGGTTTCCCCCTCCCCACTCACATGCTTTGAGAGGGGTCATATTACTGCAGGCTAAAAAGGAGGCTTCTATAAAAGAGGCAGCTTTCCCTCTCTATGGGGAAGACTAGCATTGAGACAATACATGCTTATCCAGAGAGGAGGCCTGGAATAACCTGGAAAGAGATGGATGTTCAGAGGGAAAAGACCTGTGAAGAGGCAGAACATAAAAAGACCCTGGGATGGAAGAATTAAGAGATGGACAATGCCCCTGGGATAATAATGTGAGCTGAGGGCCTAGTGTTGGTAACAGTCTTTGCTTAGGGACCACGGGAACTTCTGGAGAGGGTAGGAGAAAACCTCTTTCAACTTCTGTGTCAGCAATGGGGAGTCCAGTCCAGGGCAGACCCTAATGAAGGCAGGACTAAAGGCTGAGCTGAAGGTGGGCGGGCAGAGGTGGGCAAAGACGAGACTCCTGAGGTTGGGGGAGGGCTGAGGTTTTTGTATTTGGACTTCACCCTCACCCTGAATGGGCAGGCCTCTTAATGAGTTTGAGTGGAGGAGTAAAGATCAAATGAGTCCCCCAGCCCAGGAGGGTTATGGCTGAGGGAGGAAAACATGCAGCTACTGTGTCTGGGCAGAGTGAGATAAACTACTACAGACACCACATGTACAGACCTCTCTTTACAATCAATACCTGAACTTGGCGCTCTTTCCAGTTATACTGGTGAAGGGAAGCAGAGAACTGGTATAGGGTTAGAAAAAGCAATAGCTCTGTGATATGCTCCCTGCCCTTAAACAATCAATGGAAGCCTCTTCATCATGCACCTTTGGTATTTGAGCTCTGCAGTATGGGAAGGGATATTCAAGGAACTGCCACTCTCTGTGACATGCTCTGTGGGGCCCTGGTAGATAGTCTCGAGAATTAATGCAGATTCAAGATCTCTGCCTGTACACCCCTGGAGACGGGAGTTTGGCTCAGGTATAGACAGAGAAACCAATAGAAGCATGGCTTCAGCAAGTGCCATGCTGCCCTGGGAGTACAATAGTGGGTCTCCTGCTGCTGCCAGGACCGTGGGCTGGGATGCGGTGGAGTAGGGTGGGCCTGCGTCCCCCTGCCACCCACCCCAAAGGTGGCTGACCCTATATCGCGAGCAAGGAGGCACTGCCTCTGAAGAGAGTGACCCTGCCTGGCACTCTCTGAAGACTGTTTGCTGGCTGCCTTAACTCCACCCAGGCTAGAGCCAAGCCCCTGATACATGGTGTGTTTGCTGACTGCCTGAGCCCTGCGCAGGCCAAAGCCAAGCCCCTGATACACGCTGTTTTTGCTGGCTAGCTGAGCCCTGCCCAGACTCAAAGCCTGACCGTACTTAATTGACTGCCTCGTGCTTCTGTGGGACTTGGGACTGCCTTGCAGATTCTGGGTCGGGCCGGCCCAAGGGGTCTCCCTCCAAGTGGGAGAGCGAAAGAGCCTTACACTAACCAATGTGCAAATCATGAAAAGTTACATATATGCATGTAAAGTATGATCCATAGAGCTGGTCCTAGAATTTTGGGGGGCTGGTATATAGTATGTTGTGCAGGGTCTCAACTTGATTCCCATGATTCACACACAGTAGCACATTTGTAGGTGGGAGAGTTTGGCAGCTTGTTGGGTCATGTTTGTCATTCAGGGGATAGGGAAGTGATTTAAAACTGGGGGAGGAGAGTCAGGAGGGTTGCTATTTCTGGCCTGAGAGGAGGTTGGTGGGTTCCATCTATTAGAAGCATTGTTAAAAAGCTTGTCAACAAAAGTAGGGAATGGTTGAGAGGGCCACTGATTATATGATATCCTGGATGCATGTTAGGAAAGGGTTCTGCTACAGTGGGTCCTCCATGTTAAATGTGCAAGGCCCTCAGAGGCTACATACTCAGCAATAATAATATGAGCATGCTGTTTTACTATTTTGACAGTATCACATGTAACGTCTTAGTCTCCATGTTTGAATCTGTGTTTAGATTACTTTAACAGAAGCACGTTCTTGGTGGTGATTTTCTTTATAGGAGCATCCAGTGAATTTCTGGGCAATATTAAAAGTGGTGAAGATAAAATACCCTTCTAAGTAGAATTTGGTGGTAGATGGTATTTGCATGCCGACTTGAGATTCGGGCAGGGACTTCCTGTCTTTTTTGTTACTGTATTAGGGAATGGTGAGTCTAAATGGAAATGTATTACAGTATTTTCAGAGTACTCTGCTACATACAGTTGGCCTCCCTCAGTGGGTTGTACATAAACTGTTTGAACTTATGAGACAATTTTGATAAATTTCCTATCATAGTGTGTCCATGCTGATGCTCCTGATGATATTGCCCTTTCTAGGGCCTGAGGTTGAATGCACATAATCTGTCAAAGCAAAAAATGGCATACACTACGCTTCAGTTCGACGGGAGTGGAGGTGGGGAAAGGAGGATTTTCTTACAGTGAACACAAAAAAGGTGGTTGTTGGCCATATTAAAAGTGAAAAAGGCACTCAGAAAAAGCCTGCTTGCACCTTCTATAGTGAATTTTTAGAACTATTGCATGTCAAATATACTTTATCTAATGACAAAATCCTGCTGTCTTTACTTGAGTAAGGGTAAGGGGACTTTTTGCCTGATTAAAAAGTGCAGGATTTTTTCCAATGTCACCAGCAAAGCTGCTCACCTCATTCGCCTAAATGAAGCTTGACTTCAAAGTCTACTGCAATTGGGACCATTTAAATGCTAATATTAAGCATTAAATTGAATATAAAGAAATTATCTTTCTCTTTACTCTTCTTAAAAGAAAACAAGAAAATGACTGCCCAAAGAGGAAGGCAGGGGAGACGGAGAAGGATGGCTATGCTCTGCTATATGAAAGTTTAGTTTATTTTTTCTCTTCAGTATCTAAACATTTGGTTGATGTAATTCTGTTTACATATGCAATGACTGAGCATGTTACTGGTAATGTAATTAATAGATTTAAGACTGTCACTATCTGTCCCAAGAGCACAGATGTCAATCCAATACATTTTGTATTGTTACTCCACAATATAAATACACACTAGCAATAGGGAAGGGATTAGAGGTAGAGACAACTCCTGTACTATTGGAAGAAAAGCCAAATTGGAAAATATACAGTAACAATGTTTCCAGTGCTCAGGTTTCTGGTTAAGTTGGATGTTAAATTGGTTACATTTTTTAAATGTCTTAAGAAAAAGCAACTGAAAACTAACAGCAGAGTGCTGCTCACTCTCTGCCAGCTCCTGCTCTCTCCATAAGAGTGGCTGCCTAGCAGCAAGCCACATCTTTTGCTAGTACCACTTGCCAGATTAAGACAGCAGCAACAAGGGTCACTCCATTATCAGCTGGAAGCTGTTCTGTCTATCCGGTTTGTATATAGTGCTCATGACCGTGCATCTGTTACCCAACTTGCTGCTACTGTTGTGGCTGTTGCATGTATCCCTTTCCTCCCTAACTGGTTCTGCTGTCTGGTGTTTTTCTGTGCCAAGGCTCCCTGTCATTACTCTTTTGACACTGTGCCATGTGTGAAGATGGTTCCATAGGCTGTTTGTCCCACTTACTGATGCTTCTCACTTCTTCTGATGTAGTACCTGGCCACACTCTGATTCATGTTCTGGGGGGGTTAAAACATGTAAGAGCAAAAGACCTTTATGTTCCTTGAGCACCTCCTTTCTGCTGCTTTCTACTGTTTCCTTCTTGCTGCTGCCTAAACTGACTGATCAAGTCACTGGCTTTCTTACTCACTTATGCTCTCCCCTCCTAACACTCTCACTCCTATACACACAAAGACAGTATACATAAGGGAGATGGGTGAGCACTTTAGTGTGAATATGCTTCTTTACTTCCCTACCCTCTATCTCTAGTCTCACAATTGAAAGCATCTCCTGAAATGCTCTTGGAAACAAAAGCCATTCACACCATGTTCACAGAAAAGTGAAAAAGGAAACAGTCATACTTAATTTCAAGTTGGATTTATCAAATATGTTTGTGAATAACTTTCTCCGCTGTTTGCTTAACTCTCTATATAGATGTGGTCGGATGATCAATTCATTGAACCTCATAGCAGTCCTGGAGTGGTACACTCTGTTGTTTCTTCTTGTCACGTAGCCCGCTAGCTAGGAATGATGATAGTTACCAATTCTTGACAATGGTGGTGAATGGTCTACCTGGAGATGAGAAGCAAGGGAAAGTCAGAAGACTATATCTAGGCTGATCTTCAGGTGAAAGCCAGCTGTACTAAAATTTTATATGCCGGTTCCCAGATAATCCCACCACAAATATAGATGAATACATTAACTTTTAATTAGTAATTAACTCATCTATATATCTTTTTTAAAAGAAATCCTCTGACCCTACTGATTTATCCTGAGAGGTCTATAAAATAACTTTCTCCTGGTTCCTGTATTATTAGCCACACAGCTTGCTGGGTTGGAATAGAAGTAAAAAGACACTTTTTACATAGCAATCATTTCTGTACATAACAAGTGAAACATGAATAGTGCCTGCTTCCCCGGCAGAGTGTCTATTGCACAGTGCCTCTGGGTTGCAGAACAGGTTTCAGAAAGATAAAAGTTGGTCCAGTAAAAGACTGAGTGACAGTGAAGAAAGGCTATTGACTATGCATTGAGCAAATGATTGGCAGACATGAGCGCCTGAGTTCACACCATAACACCACTTGCTCACTGCATGGACTTGGGCAAATCACTTTGTCTTAATTTCGCTTTCTGTTAAAGGAACATAATCCTATGAGATAAGTATGATTATTTTGAGAATTAGCTAACGTAGTTAGGTAGTTAGTAACATTAGCTAGGTAGTTAGTAACATTATTACAGGTGTTAAGAAAATACTGCTTAACTAATAGATTGGGAAGTTAGAACTAAGAGAGGAAGATGAATGTATGATGGCCTTGCTGGACATAGCCTCATAGGAGGGAGAAGCTTATAGTCTGTGAAAATAAGTGATGAATTTGAAAGCCTTGAGGAACCCTTCTATATTCTCTCAAAAATCTGACTAGTTGTTGTCTCTGACAAAACTAACATGAGCAGGGAGCATTTCAATACCTGCTAGAGCTAATTACAAAATTTTAAGATTTAATTTAATTTGTGTTTTGGCCAATATTTTGATGGGGGAGGGAAACAAAATGTTTATGAACATTTTTGTGAAAATTGCATTCCATTTTTAAATCAGATTCAACTCTTGTATCTATCTTATATGCCCTCTGATTCACCATAGTATCTGAGCAACTCTCAACAACCTTGTGAGATAAGGAAGTATTTTAATTCTCACAGGGAGACCTGAGGTATCCTGCCCTTTCCAAAACCTGTTCAAGTCAATGGAAAAAACCCATTTAACTTCAGTGGGATTTGGATCAAATAAAAAAACCATCCATCCATTCTATTGTGTCTAAAAAAACCCAAACTTTATTGCTATTCTTCTATATCTGACACCTTTTTTCCCTTTACAAAAAGTGCAGTTATGAGTCTGCACCAACAAAGTATAGTTTTTAAAGTGTATATAGACTGATAGAACTTGTTGTTCTTCCTCTTGTCATTTAGCACTTATAGCTATATCTAATTTGCTGACAATCTATATACTGGTATGGGGTTACATAAGGTAGAATTAGTTAAAAGGTTGATTTGATGCAGACATAGTGGCAAAATGAGCAGACACGTGCGTGGAATGAAGTGACAGGCTGCAACTTGAATACAGGGGAGGGGCACTACCTGCCCATCACCCATACTGTCCTATACCAGGCCTTTAAGTGGTTCCAGTAAGGTAATTAGAGGCCTCCTTACCATATAACCCATTAACGGGTATCAAAGTTACATGGTTCCTTATCATATAACCTGTAACATGGGGTTGCTTTCCTTAGCCTAGCGCTGCCTCCCGCCCCCCCAACCCTCACCAGGACTCAGCTCTCAGCGTCCTAGTACCATCCCCACCATGAGGGGGACAGAGGGTTCAGCAGGGTGGGGACCTTGGCTCTCGAGGGCCACAAAGTTTGATCTCAATCCATGAAGGTCCTAATGACATTAGCCCAAGGCCCAGCACCAAAGTTATGGGTATTTTTACCTCCTGGGAACTTTTCATTTTATTCTTTTAACCACCCTGGAAACCAGCTGCAAATTGGAACGAATAAACATCACCACCCCAGTACCTCAGTTAGGTACTAAGTATGTTCCCACTTAACCCACTGTAGTTTGAAGGTGCTGTGAGGAAGGCACAAAGCTCCCTGGTCCTCTGCCCATTGGCCCATGGGAGAAAAAATTGCTTCTTGGCTCCCTAAAAGGTTATCAGCTAGACACATAGCATCTGATAGGCCAGGTTCTCATTCCCAGTTCAGGTGAATAGGGTGGGCTGCTGAAACAGCCCATTTAGCCCTTCACTCGGCTAAATCTTGGGAGTTGGGGAATTCTGGCCAATCAGTACCCTTCTCTCCCAGCTGGCCAATAGGGCCAGCGACTCCCAAGGGGAGGAGCTACATATTATCCCTTGGCAAACAGCTCCCTCCCTTGTTTCTGGGGACTGACCCCCATTCAACGCTGGCCCCATCAGTTTCCCCCAGTCATTAATGTGGGTGGGTGGCATTTAGCATGCAACCTTCTGATATAAGAAAGAGCAGTTTCCATAACTCTGTAGTCTGGAGATTTGATTTCCTTCAAGGAAACACCAGACTTGAATGAGCATTTATTGATCCCATCACAGGCATATTCACACAGGGAAAATTGTTGGTATGTTGGATGTGGGGTATACTGGAGGTGAACATGAATAAATCAGCCTATTTGAGTACAAATTTCAAATAGATAACTACACACCTATGTATTCCCAGACCTAGAAGTAATTTTCAAATGTTTTATATATTTAGGTTGTTTCATTCTACCATTCATTTCTTCTACCTCTTATGAGAAGTTGTTTTTAGATAATCCCGCAAAATGTTGTAAATTACTTTTACTGTAGTTTATTTAATATTAATGTCCAAATTAACCATGCACTTAAGCCTATGCCATAACTTCTGTTGTTTTTAATGGTGCAGGGTCAATCCCCAAATATTTAAAGTTAAGCATGTGCTTAAGTGTTTGCTTGATCAAGGCCAATGTCCTCATGGCATCAGAAAAAAGTAGTACATAAGAACATAGGTAGGATTTATCTAGAAAAGAATAAATCTTGAAAACACTATTCCTCGCTAGACTCATCAGCAGTGTTCTTAGCTGACAGCTCACTTGAATGTAACAAATAAAAAAGGAAACAACAAACAGAATATTAAAATAAAACCAAAAAGCAGCTCAAATGAAATATGTCCAAAAGAAAACATCCAGTAGTTTCAGGATTAGTTGTGGTTCTATCATAAGCTCCCCACCATTTTTCACATATTGAACTAGATATATTGTTATTGCATTATTCCAGGAACTCAAGCATTATAACATTTTCCCAGAAAGTAATGCATCATAATCACTTAATTTTCACAGAAAAAACTTGTATTTTTAGACTGAATTCACATGCCACATGGAGTTACTAACAATTCACTAATTTTCAATTAATTTGTCAAGATCAGCTCTCCTTACTCTTTAATTGTCAATAATCAGTGTCACTCCTCTATGAAAGAACCTCTGCAGTCTAGATAGCGTATACTCATGTGATAAATAATTGATAAATACTGAGTGTGCCATTAGCCGTTAATGTAGTAGATTGATTCCCTGCAGCATATACTCTCCATCCTTGTTTTAGCACTTATGCCACCTGTCTCTTGCACTCATTGTATGATGCTTCAATAAGAGCAAATGGGGTTCCCTGATCATACTTAATTTAGCTCATTTTTTCACCTCATTAATATATTGAGAGAAAATAAAGCTCATCTTTCTACAAGAACACAGAATGATGTACAAATTAAAAGGTGTATTAGGACTGTTGCTGTTTTGTAACATACATTTTAGAACAATTACTTGTGTGGATTATTTGTTGCTAAGATGGCAGACCCAAAACAATTTTGCCTCCACAAGCAATGTTTAACATAAGTGGGCTGGTGCCACCAAGCTCCGTACCAAGGGATGAGAGAGAGAAATCACTGCAAGCCTGTTTTCCCACCCCAGCAGAAGTAAGAGCAGGGATTCTGAGAGAGGTGATCAGAATTCCACTCCCATTTCATAATGGCAGGAATCTGCAAGGGAAGAGGAAAGAGGCTGCTGGCAGCTTATTCCCTTTGGCAGGAGCAGAAGCTATTGGTGGACCTCTCTCTCTCTTTGGGCCCGATCAAGCTGCCACTTGACAAGCATGCGCTCTCTCTCTCTCTCGCTCTCTTTCTCTCTCTCACACACACACACTTTATTTTCTAGAAGGCTGTGAGAGTAATTTTCAATCCAATTTATACTAAACGTATCTGATGCGATTAATATGAAGATTTTAATTTTCTGGTTCAGCATTATGGGCCTAATGGTCCTGCTTTTCGCATAGAGCAAGTGTTAAAATTGTGTGACTTATGCAGGAAGAAAAATAAGGCACGTTTCTCACATGTCCACCCACCACAGCAATGAACCCAAGCAGCACTGTCATGCTTCCCCAGTTAATAAAACACGGTGAGCAGCATAGGCCTAGTGATGCACACCTGCCCAAAAATATGGGCCTGTCAAAAAGAAATAGAAGTTTGGCCAAAGGAAACCGACCACTTCTGTATGGATCATGCGAATTGGCCTTTTTTTCTTGATTATTGAACCTTTCAGACATGTGCACACACAATCTGTACATATACAGCTGTATATAAAAGATGTGTTAGAAAGCTTTATCTATATATCTACACTTTTCTATATATTTGGTTTCTCAAATTGCAGCCTCCACTATGTTATTTGAGTACCATTGTCATGCACATCAGGGTAGCCAGCAGAAAACAGGAATACAGAGAAAAGTGTGCTATATTTATCTGTGAACAGTGGTGACAATGGGCCATGGTACAGAGATAACAGAGCAAACTACGAACAGAGCAAAGGGCAAATGTCAGTCCCTAAACAAAGAGCTGGGAGGCCCAGGGCATGAGAAATATGCAGGAGATGAGGCATACACAGTCTTCAGTCTTTTGGGAAATGTGGATGTCATAGCCATTGCCAGCTGGCTGTTTCATGATGTTGCTTTGTATGTTGATGTTGGTTGTACAGTGTTTGATGAATGTGAGTGTTGTGATGAATGTGGTATAGTCACTGGATGTTTTTGGCTCGTGAAGGTTACTCCGTGGTACAAGGATAAATTAGGGGATGTAGGTGCCCATCAGAAATATGATTGATTACCTGTGTATGTTCCTTTAGATACCAGCTTGTAACTGCAACATGGTATCCGCATATACTAGTCATTGCTGCACTTCTGAATTAAGTTTTGTTTCACTGACATAAAAACTGTCCTGTTCTAGGCTCTTGTAGTCCACCCTAACCCTGTCCCAGCCATAGCATTTTACTAGATGGTTGTCAGAATGCATCCCTTATGTGGATTGGGTCGACTCCTTGAGCAACACTGGCCCCCTACCTTACAGGCACGGTGTACTTCAGAGGCATCTTCCGGTTTGTGACTGCATACTCAACTACAGTATATTTTACCTTTTGTATGGGGATTGTACCATTAAAGTAGTGCTGCCCATTTTTTGTACTCCCTTGCCTTATCTCCTACAGTCCTCTCAGGGCATAGTGGGAAGATTGGGGCCTATAACTAAATAATGTTAAATGAATAGCCATCCTCCCCCTTTCACATACTTACCATGTACCCTCTTCCACTATGTGTACATACTGCTTTCCTGAATCTTTGGAAAAACAGCCACAGAGGAAGCAATCCTCAAACATGTGTCAATGTATAAATGGCTCAGGTAAAAGCCTATCAAGGGCTCTGTTGCACTACAGAACAATGCCCCAGTATTTTAAGACGGGCTCATCATCTGTAAACAAAGAAGCTCAGCGGGTAGGATACTGAGATTCTCTGAAAATCAGGCCTTAAGTATCACAATGGGAGCTGCTCAGTACTGAGCTCTTTTAAACATTTGGCCCTATATGTAGTGGAAATGTAGTGTAACATTTAACCATGTACCTGTGTAACAGAAAAACGGGGAACCACTTTATACTGCTCTTGAGTTCCATTTGCACAGTGGCAGCTCTTCCAGACTCGATTCCTCAATGACAGAAGTGTCTCTCAAAGATATTTGCTTCAGGAAGAATTACATTTTCTTCCCAGGCCCATCTGTCTTTTATATAAGAGCCAATGGAAAAACTCAGTTTTTAAAAAAACTTTCTAAAGGTTTTTTGTTATAAAATGGACTCCTGCTTACTTTCTGCCAACACTTACATCTTGCAGAGATATTAGTATAAGAATATTAGACATTAGAACAGAAACTCTGGGGGAATATTTCAAAGTGGTGCACACTGGAATTAAATCACAACTCTGGCTTGTTATTGGAAGTTGCCAAAAGGAGAGTATTGAACAAACTGACCAGAGCTATCCTGTGCCAGCTATGCCTGTGGTGAAAACCAGATTGGCAGGGCTCAAAGAAAGCTGAAGACTCCAGAGCCTGAGGGAGGGACTTTAGTTATGAGCGGGCCTAGGCCCGCCCACTTCTCGGGTAACCAAATAGAGGGAAGATTCTCAAGAGGTTAATTCTTCAGCAAGAGCCCAACAGAAGCTTCTTCAAGAGATGCTAGTAGCTTGTTCTTCTAAACAGAAGTGTTGACAGTTTCCTCCAATAATGGAGCTAATGTCTCCTGTCTGACTTTATCAGCCATGTAAAACAGGAGTTAATTTTCTCCCTGATATCCTTCAACAAACACTCCGATATCCTTCAACAAACACTCTTTTCTCCCTGATATCCTTCAACAAACACTCTGGTTTGAATCTGAGAGTTTTTTCTGTGCTGTAGATTCACAAGATCCTAAGCTAACCTGCAGTTGAAGAACTATCATCATCCACATGGTCATTCAAGTCACCCAGAACAATAAGTCTTAATGACCCCAACACACCCTGGATGCAAACTCTGTCATTTCCACCAGTGACTCTGGTCTAGTGGGCAGCTGAATAACAAAATCAGTTTTAAGCTCCATCTCAGCATTCACCCACAATATGGATACATGCTGCTGAAATTTGTTTTGGAGTGAGGGACTGTAACAGAGGCTATCTTTCTGCCATACAAATGAGTTCTGTCTTGTTGGTTGGGTAGTTTAGTCTGCAAGTAAAGCAATTCTCCTGCCCCTGTTGGGGGTTAAATGAAAGTGTAATCAAAAAAAGTCCAATAGAAGGTCAAAGATTTTCACCCAATCTTTTCCCTAAATCATAGTTCTCCCTTGAGGGTCTCTCAATCTCCACCCTTCTCTGGAGCATAGAAGAAATATCCCCTATGGTCCCACAAAGACAAAAGGCATTCACACACTTCCTTTTCCATGAGATTTAACCAGTTCTCAATCATACGTGCACAGTGGGGGGCCTCATTTGTGATCAAGACATTGATAATATTAACCATTTTGGTCACTGACTCTGCATTAGGCAATATCAAAGACTTGGGTTCCTGTCAGTTGATGTCTTGCCCAAATAAAACTAGCACGCTCCCCTCTTCCTCAGCAAGATCTAGACAACACTACAATAAAATATGTTTCATTACAGTTGTTCAACAGTTCTGAACCATCTCTGAATAGCATCTCTGCCTATTCAGATAATCCACCATGTCCATTCTTCTCGTTCATCTTGACTAAATGTTTTTTTTTTGGTTGGTTTTTTTTACATGATGGTGAAGTTCAAGTAGCTTTTAACCATTTTCTTCTTCAAGTATGTTTTACTAGTCAGTCAAATACAGTATCTGCTGGCTAACTCACTACAAATCACTTTTTCTTCCTCTATAATCTGCAAATAGAATTTCATTATGTCTCAAGAATAACTCATGAGTCTAGATATTGCTCTGAGTTACGCTGATGTAAATCAGGAGTAAGTCCATTGACTCATCCCCCCCTGCCTCACCACTCACCCTCACCCATAGAATGAAAGATTTTCTGGAAAACACTGTGAGCTGAAACTTGTGGAGATTCCACTTTGCTGAGTTGGAACAATCCTAATGCCCATTCTAATTTAACAAATGAAAAGAATGGGGAAAAATCAGTGAAACAGCATCTTCTCTCTCTCCCTCTCCCTCTCCCCCTCTCATTTCCCATTAGTTCTACTTTGAAGCTCATGCTTCAAAACTTTATAGTTAGTCTTTAAGGTGCCACAGGACTTTGTTAACTCTGCTATTCCAGACTAACACGGCTACCACCCTGATTCTTAGTTCTACTTAGGGTCTCCTTTGTGGAATTTCAAAGAATTTTATGCAACAGATCCATGAAAATTAAAAAAATAAAATAAAATACCTAACTTCACTTTTAGTCTGATTTACTATCATAACTGAATGTTGGAAAAAGCAGTAATAGGTCAACTTTAAGTAACAGCCATAACTTCTTGTTGTTGTAACACTGAGCTGCAAATTGCTTAGTTCCTGATAGCCTCCTTTTTCTCCAAGTTTTGTTATTGCATTTAGGTTACCACAAAGATCCTTCAGGCTGTGCATATAACAAAACTTATGTGAATTGTAAACTATCACTTGTATGTATCTATGCTGTTAGTTAAGCTGATTTATGTGCACAGGTTTGTGTATTGCCAGTCTATCAGAAAATCATGCAGAAGAGACCAGGTCATGTTTCCTTTGAATTCAGTGAGATTTACCATTGATTTGAGCAGAAATCTGGATTTGTGATTAAGATAGTGGCCTGGGACTTGAGATCGAGATTTTATGCTTGACTCTGCTACACACTTCCTGCATGACACTAGCAAGTTATTAGGGGAATGATCCAAAGCCCACTGAAGTCAGTGGAAGTTGTGCCTTGTAATTAGTGAAGTCTTTCCTCTCATATCAGACTAAATCTCCGACTGTCCCAACAGACCAACAAATGAACCCCGACAGTCAGCTCTAACAATGCTCTGACTCAGTGAGAACAATAATAATCAGGATTTTAAATGACTTAGGATGTTAAATGGGTATTCTAGATTCTATCTCCTACTTTTTCAAATGTTTTCTAGTTCGACCTTCATTAATTTTTTTAACATAAGGCTCATAAAGTTCAAAAGCAGAAATATAGTTAAACTTCACAGTGGTCAAAGATTAATTGCTTGGATGAACTGGGACATATAAAAAACCCTTATAACTCAAAGAAAGGGTAATTATTGATTACAGTGGCTATAAATCATTCTAAAGAACTTTTATGAATGGTGTAGCTATTTTATATGTTATAAATGTCAATTTATCACAATTATAAATAATAGTACATCATAGTAAAAATTTGATTAATATATATCAATATAAAATATATCTCATCAAATGGCACAATAACTCATGTTGATGGTTCTAGCCTTCCATTACTAACCTGACTGGATATTTAGGATATTTATAGTGGATTTAATTTATTAATAATAAGGTATTACTTGTGCCAACTATGCTATACAGATTAATAGTTTAAAAATGGTTAGTACTATTTAATTGCTCTCCCTGAGCAATGAGAAATGTGCACTGTATGTTGAATGATTGAGGCAAATAATTCAAGCAATATCATTCCACTGTCATCAACATAGGAGATTTGAGAATTTTTTTTTAATGTATTACCAGAATTTTCAATCTGCAATGCATAACAAAAGCACTATTTGTTTTAAAAGACTAAGTTGAAGGGAAAAAACTCTCAGTGTTTAATGGATTGAACAAAGAATGGAAATAACTGATAGAACACAAAGAAATTTTGTGCTGTTTGAATGCCTTACCATCTCATGCCATCTGTCATGCATGTTTTTGTAAAATAAACAATTTTCTGAAATGTTTGTCCTGAAAATGCAAATTATTATTATTTCTTATTTCCAGTTATGCAAATGGATTTGTTTTAAGCCATTTTTGCAGTCAGAATGGCGAGGGGTAACTAGTGGTGTTCCCCAAGGGTCTGTCCTCGGACCAATGCTATTCAACTTATTCATAAACTATCTGGAGAAAGGGGTAAATAGTGAGGTGGCAAAGTTTGCAGATGATACTAAACTGCTCAAAATAGTTAAGACCAAAGCAGACTGTGAAGAACTTCAAAAAGATCTCACAAAACTAAGTGATTGGGCAACAAAATGGCAAATGAAATTTAATGTGGATAAATGTAAAGTAATGCACATTGGAAAAAATAATCCCAACTATACATACAATATGATGGGGGCTAATTTAGCTACAACTAATCAGGAAAAAGATCTTGGAGTCATCGTGGATAGTTCTCTGAAGACATCCACACAGTGTGCAACGACAGTCAAAAAAGCAAACAGGATGTTAGGAATCATTAAATCAGGGGTGGGGAACCTCCGGCCCGCGGGCCTTATATGGCCCGCCAAGTCATTCCATCCGGCCCGCGGCGGGTCAGGGCTGAGTCAGGCACTGGGGCGTGGGGAGAAGACACGCGCGGGCCGCCAGGCTGGGGCGGCCTCGCGCTGAAGCGCCTGTGGCCACCGCCGGCCAGGGACGCGCGCGGGCCGCCAGGCGGGGGCAGCTCCGTGCTGAAGCACCTGGGGGCGGGGGCAGAAGACGTGCGGGGCTGCCGCAGGCCCCGCGCTGCAGCGCCTGGGGGCGGGGGTAGAAGATGCGCACGGGCCTCCAGGCGGGGACGGCCCCGCGCTGAAGCGCCTGGGGCCGCTGCCGGCCAGGGACGTGCGCGGGCCGTCAGGCGGGGGCGACTCCGTGCTGAAGATAGGGGCCGGGAAGTGCCTGGGGGAGCCGCGGGGAGCCGACGGTCAAGGGGGTGGGGGAGGCTGGGATGGGGGGCAGGCAAGGAGGCGGTGGGGGGGGGAGGCTGGGCAGGGGACGGGGGCAGGCAAGGGGCCGAGCTGGGGGGGGAGGCCTGGCTGGGGGGAGGCAGGCAAGGGGGCAGGAGACTAGGCTGGATGGGGTGGGCGAGGCGTGGGTGCGGGAGGGAAGGAGGTTTGGTGGGGGGGAGGCTGAGCTGGGCGGGTCAGGCACGGGGCAGGAGGCTGAGTTGGGAGTGGGAGGGGGGAGGAGGTTAGGTTCAATGGGATGGGCTAGGCAGGGGTGGGGGAGGGAAGGCGGTTAGATGGGGGGGAGGCTGGGCAGGGGTAAAGGAAGATGACCCCCTGGCCTACACCCAGGCTGACAGCAGGAGCTGACTGGGGCAGGTGGCAGGATCCCAGCTGGCAAGGGGCCAGCGGGGGAAACCCCAAAGCACTCCGCCTGCTACTGCTTTGGGGTTTCCCCCGCTGGCCCCTTGCCAGCTGGGGGTCTCAGCTCCCGTTGCCAGCCTGGGCTTCCTTGGGGGGGGGGGGGAGCGGCCCTGGAATGACATCATAAATGTGCAAATGGCCCTCGGCAGAAAAAAGGTTCCCCACCCCTGCATTAAATAATGGATAGAGAATAAGATGGAGACTATCTTATTGTCTTATATAAATCCATGGTGTGCCCACATCTTGAGTACTGTGTATGGATGTGGTCTCCTCATCTCAGAAAAGATATACTGGCTTTAGAAAAGGTTCATTAGAAACTTTTCCGCTCCGGGATCTTCATTTTGCATCTGGGTTCAGAACTTTCGCATGAAGAAGCTACATTTCTGGAGCTCTGTGAGTAGCTTGCCCCATCATTCAGCATAAAGACATGAGAGCACTTTTGCCAGGTCAGAAGCAGGTTGGAAAGACAGTGGGACAATGGTGGCAGTTTGGTGGTAGTCAGGGGTTGGCTTACTGCAAGGTGGCGGGCATACAAAGCTAATTCTGATGTAATTGCTGGCTTTGAGGGAACCAGTTTCCAAACTGCACCAGAGCCATTGGTGGGACTTGTGTGTCCATAGTTTGCCCTCCTCAAGGAGCACGAGTACATAAACTGCAAAGGGGACTACGCCATTGTTATGCAGGCCCTGTGGACCACAGGGATCAATTTATGAATGTTAGTGTGGGTTGCATTGGAAAGTTCATGATGCCAGGGTTTTCAATGGGGCTAATTGATTTGGGGAGGGTTCGGTGCTTGGGGAGAGAAAGGGGGTTGGCTGCTGTGCAGTGTAGTTATGAATGACCTAACTTATGAAATGGGGGAGAGGTTGATTCACAGTATGGATTTATATAAGGAACTCACTGAACAGTGGATTGCTGTACCTAACTGTGTAGAGGATTAGTGTTTGCTTACTAATTCCTAATTGTTCTTGATCACATGTTTAGCTTTATTATTTCAAATACTGATGCAGTGGTAGCAATACATTTTCTTGTTAACCTAAAAAGATTTACTTGTAAACATGTGTTAATACAATACAATGGTCACCCATTGCCAGGCTGGCCAGCTGCCTCTACAAAATCCAAGCACTCAGTTACAAAAGAACATGTCCAAAACAAACCCAAAAAATGCTTGAAAAGTGCAAATGTGACAGAAACCCCCCTACTGGTGGGAGTTTTCCAAGCTGTTTACCCTCTCCATTCTGCAACCCCCTCCACGACCTACTGTGCCTGCTCCAGCACTGAAACTCTGTCCTCAAGTTGCATGGGGAGCTTCAGCCTTTTCTCCTGTCTCTTGGCATAGATTCTAGGGTCAGCAAGGCACCATCCAGGCTGACTAGGTCATCATGCACATTGGTTGGCTCTGTGAAACTCCTCATAAAAGGGGCACCATATTAGTTTGTTGCCCAAGTTGTGGTTCTAATCCTTGGTCCCTGGTCTTCTGGTACTCACTCCTGAGCTGCTTAATCCACTCTCGTCACTGGTCACTAGTCAGGTAAATTTGTAATGCTGCAAGCTTCTTGGCTATTTGTTGGTATGTGTGGTCATTCCTGGTACTCTTACTAAAGTCCAGCAGCTTTGTTGGCCTTGAACCAAAGATTCACCAAAATCTGGTTGTGCTCCTGTGACCAAGAAGCAGCATGCTTTGCAAAAGGCTTGTTTTGGACAGTCTTCATTGCAAACACAAAAAGCTCTCTGACAGTGAGTTTGCAGCTAGGTGGTCAGAAGATAATGGAAGGACTGACTCACTGAACTGCTGCTGCATGACTAAGGGGGGTGGCTTCCATTTTCACTTGAGTCAATTGGAGAATCTTGGGATTGAGAGGACAAACGAAGTTGGTCTATGGGATTTTGGGATATTTTTGGCAGACTCCCACGACCCAATTCTAGGGCGGGGGCGGAGGGGGAGGGGCTGCATCTACACTGCAAAGCAACAGGGCTTGAACCTTGAGGTTGGGCTCACGCCTGAGTCTAAGCCCAGGCTCTCATTAAACTGTGAAGATACCCTTTTAGCCCTGCAGCCTGAGTCAATTGACCCTCGTTCGGAGATTTGGTGCCATGAGTTTTATATTGCAGTGAAGATAAACACCCTTTATGGGGTTCTACAATCCACCAATATCCTTCTTCCATTATGGTAACTTGTACAGCACAGAGTATCTTAGACCTTATTGACACTCAGCCACGTTCCTACCTTTGCTTATCCCGCTACAACCTCTATTTCTATGTTCCATTTCTGCTGATAAAATTTAGTATCTTATTTCCTTTTATTTGACTGCAGATGTGCCTTGAACTAATGGTTTAAATGATTTTTTTTTACAGTAACTCCCACTTTTCATCTAATCAGTGCACTGAAAGGTGTTTTTTTTTCTTTTTTCTTTTTTAAAGTTAGAGCTTGTGGCCAAATTTCTGTGCTAATTTACACACCAGGCATTTCCATTAACTGAAGATGGACTGCAGGGGTCATAAGTCAATGCAGTATTTGGCCTTTACCCTCTAGTTTATTTTTGTTCTCACACTAAAAACTCCATTCTGCTCTTTTAAAGATAAAAGCACTTAGCCAAAAAAATTTAACAGACCTCTTTGCATGACCAGTGCAGAGGAAATGACGCACAATTATTCCCCTTTTGATTTTTGTATGTGTCTGGATATGGCTGTGATAGAGGCTTCCACATTCATGCTCTGTTCTGAATGTGGTCTGTATTTGATAATGCTGGGGAGAATTTCAATAATGTTGAAATGTAAGTGAAAATTGAGGGAAAATTTCTATAATTTTGTGCCTGTTTTCTTCTCTGCTTTTCACTAGTTCTAGTATCTGATCTATACAAACATTTCAGGGTCCTGTGCATTCAAAACAATTTGCCATGGAGTCCACTCTCATTTTGTTGTTCATTTAAAAATAATCATTTAAATGAAGCTCACATAATTTCCAGCCTGTTGCACTAAAGAGCTGAAGTGGCAAAGGATCTTGACCCAGAGTACACAGGAGCTTGAGTATGCCCCATAAATGAACATATAACATGTTAGGGTCCATTATGTGACCTGTTCCCGTTGTCCAAAGCAGAACAGACTTCCTAATCATTCCTTTATTGGACATAATTATTTTACCAGTAGCAAGTATTTCTAGCACTAGAGTAGAAATAAGTACTTCAGTACCTTATTGAATTGGGGTCTTGCTAAATTGACTGCACTATAAAGACCATATCCAACTCCCATTGAATCTGGTCCTAAGTGATGTTGAATATTTCATTAGAGAAGTGTTGTTTCCATTACAGTGTACAACATTTTTAACATTTAAAAACTATTATTAAATATGTAGTTTTAAAACATATTTTATCTTTATAAGGAGCAGATTGCTGCTTAATTGGCAACTGTCATGTATCAGTAGATTAGAAATGTACTTCCTGAGTATGATTAATGACTCATTTATCTTCCATATCAATTTATTATAGCTGAATGATGTATGGATTATAAACTACAAAATATATTATGAACTTCTAAGTGGAGATGCAATATGTTTTAAAACTATCATAAGAAGTTCAAAATATTTTCAACTAATACAAAATTTTATTATCCTTACTATTTCACATTTATAAACATCTGGCATTCAGAAAAGAGATTTTTACATTGATGTTTTAAATACTAGAATTGGCCAATTCCTAGCAAAATCAATACACAATTACAGTTTGTTTTTTAAATGCCAGATTTATTTTAATGTTTCTGTTTTAAAAGAAGGGAATGTAAAATATATTTTGCGACTGTATCTGTTACATTCTCAGAATAAATAAATTTGAAGAAAAAGATGAATTTTTCATTAAAAGCTTCTACTGTAAAATGTAGCAGAATAGAAAATTTTGAAAAAGCTAAAATGTTTTCACAAAAGCTTATATTTTTGAAAAAAGGCTATTTTTGATTTGAATATATTTTAACAAATTTCCACCGTTTTAAAACTGGTGTCTTTATTCCTCAATTATGGTGAAAGAGTATCATATATTAAAGGACAATTAACATATGAAGACTTATTTGCTGCAGAGAGCTGGTGGAAATTTCTTATTTTTAAAATGTAGATGTAGAACTTTTATGAAAAATGTTGCTTCTTTTTAAACTAACTCTTGTGTGACCATCTCTTAAAGACTTACGTCCTGATAACCAAGAATTTCAATAAATCAGGATTTATATACTTCAAGGTTTGTCACCACATATATGAGCTGGATTTGGATCGATAACTTAGGATATTTTGAATCATCAGGTCCTCCAAATTGAACTAATACCTGCTATTTAATTATTTATTTGAATCTACTGATAGTACAAGGACCTTAAAATCCTATTGTATTTTATATAAGTAAAAGGTCAAATAAGTACAAGCTGCTAGAAGAATAATAAACCATCATTAAATATGTGCCAAGTTATTTTTCAAGGTGTCATTATAATGCTTTAGTAATATTCCAGAATGACACATTCTGCAGAGTAACCTAATAACATAAGATGCAGGTAACCACAGGAAACTTTCTACGTCCTTTAACAGATTATGACAGCACTTGTGGGGAGTTTCCTTTGTTCTTGCCCAATCAAATGAGTAATTGAAGAAAGTACACAAAGGGAACTACTATCTGACAGTGAAGCAGAGAGGGTGTTCCCTAATTTGTTAGGACACATAGCTAGCGAATACCTTCAAGGTCGGTACAACAGCTCATTCACATGATGTGGAAATCGTAGTGGAATTTGAGTAGTTGAGTTTTTTGCAGTTACAAAATTCACTTTTAGAGACTTAGCACACTTGCAGCTGCAGCAATGTTATAAGGCATCACTTTTATATTGGCTTTCAGAACTGAGAATTTCATTTTATTTCAAGCTACACTATTACTACAACTGCTACAAGTAAAGGGCTGAATCGGTCTTTAATATGGTTGTTCGTGTTGATAATGATGCCTGTTGGTGGCTTGTTTGAGTTTATTAGCTTCCACAAACTAAGCAGTGTGTAGGCCTGGTCAGTGCGTGGATGGGCTACCTTCAAATAAAGCCCGCTTCTGCTGTAGGAAGTAGCATAGGTCATTCAGTAGGTGGCACACTTTCCCCTGAGACAGTATTGAACCAACGCACCAGCATAGTATTAAAGGGCATTGTGCCATGGGAAATATCATGAGATGTAAAACCAAGGTCCGAACCACATGTGCTCGTTAACAGTCCCATGTCATTTTTCAGAAGAGTAATAGTGTTAGCCTCAGTAGTATGGTGAAAATTCAGCTGATTTGTTTGGACAATTTTAATTTTTCCTCTTTAAATGCCCCCTGCCATTTCAAATGGGTATGGTATTCTTCACCTATCCTCAAATTGTCAGGCAGTATTACTGTGTGCAGTGTTCCACCCCAAAATAAGTGAAATTCTCTCTCTAGATAAAAAGCCCTCTGGGATTCTTTGGAATGAAGATATTCTAAAAATTGAAGCTAGCTGTTTGAGAAGGCTACTAATGAGAGAGGATATCAGGTAGTAATGAGAATGTAAGTAGTTAAGCTTTAAAAAATAAATCTATTTAATTGTTAAGGTTATATAACTCAGATGTTGTTAAATTATGCCATGCTTTTGGCAAGCTCTTACTTCATCTGTGCTAAGAAAAACTGAAAAAAAAATGATTGAATACAATATGCAAAATAAATTGGAGAACTGTTTTATTTGAAAAGAAAAAGAGAGAGGGAAGTGACCTCTGCCTGTTAGCATAGTGTGGATGTTGACGGGAGACATTTTTTTAATGCCTGAAAGTAAGGATTTTTTTTTTTTTTTTTAGAAAAAACCAATCTGATTCTATATTAAAATGCAAGATCAAAGACAAGATGGGGGTGGCACTCAAGGGATTAATTTATTTTAAATTTGAAGTGCTTGTAATGGCTTGGCAGAATACACAATGCTGCCTGCACATTCTCCTATCCAGCTTCCTAATTAACTATGAAGAAATATGAAGAGTAAAAGTTACATTATTCAAAATTTTTCCAAGATTCGTGGGCCTTAAAGTCTTGAAACGACCAATATCTATAAATACAGTTTTCAAAAATCTCTGCCCCCTCTCATTTTTTTCCTATTTGCCACGTCAAAGGGTGATGTATTATTATCAAGTTACAGATATTCATACATAACAACTTAGTTCTGCCCCGGATATGTTTTTAAGTAAAGGTATAGATTTTGCAAAAGGAAATCACAGTTTTGAATAGACAACTCAGAGAAACATTTTCCTCCAGGAAGTGGTTCCATTCATTCTTTACCATGTGAAGAGCACATCCCTTGGAGGCACGGATCAGCATTCACATCACGCTCCCAGTCAGTCCCTGTCCCCGTCCGGGGAAGCAAATGATCCAACCACCAGACCAAATTCAGTGATGAATCCTGGTCATGTGCCACTTGAGACACATTGCGCATATGCTAAGAAGCACATCCCTTCTCCTAAGCCCTCTTCCACTATTATTTACACACAGTGGAAAGCTAAATACCTTAACTTTCGTCCTCTTTCACACCATTTGAGGGTGAGCTCCAAGTAATGTTCTGCTTCACTGTGACTTCATCAGATTATGTGGAAAAGTCATGGAAAAACTTCCGTATGAGGAAAAATTTGTACTATTTAGATTAGCAGTTTCGTGGGTAATAAAGGATATAATAGAGTTACTTCAAATAATGAATGGGATAGAGAAGGGAAATTGGGAGTGTCCGTTTACCTTCTCATAATACAAGAACAATGTGGCATTCAATCAAAACTAAAAGCAACACACCTAAAACTGATAAACCATTGGAAAACCATTTTTTAACATAATGAATAATTGACTAGTGGAATGCACTGCCAATAGATATAACTATACACAAGAGTTTATAAGCATTCATAAAAAGATTACATGTTTATATAAATAAAAATACCTCCCATCACCTGAGCAAGCAATGCTCTGTGGAGAGACCCTGCTGCTACCTATGGCAGGTGGGAGACAAATATAAACAACTAGCAAAAATACCCGGCATTGCTCGGGTCCATCGGAGGTGGGGAGGGGGCAGAGAGCTGAGCGAGTGCGGGGTCTGTTGGAGGGCGGAGGAGGCAGAGAGCAAACCTGACACCCCCACCTCACCCCCCCGACCAAACCCGATACCCCCACCTCACTTACCCCTCGACCAACCCCGACTCACATTTTCACCCCCCACCCAAACCCAACACCCCCACGTCACCCCCTACCAACCCCAACACCCCCTGACCAACACCCACACCCCACCCCCCGTAGACCAAACCTGACACACCCACCTCACTTTCCCCCCCAACCAAACCCGACACCCCTACCTACCACCACAAACAAACCCGACACCCACACCTCACTTACCCTTCGACCAACCCCGACCCCCTCCTCACCCCCCCAACCAAACCCAACACCCCCACCTTACCCCCCCCACACCAAACCCAACACCCCCTGACCAACCCCAACACCCACACCTCACCCCTCACCCACCCCGACACCTTCCCACCCCCCCAGACCAAACCCAACACCCCCGGCTCACTTACCCCCTGACCAAACCCGACACCCCCACCTCACCCCCCGACCAAACCCAACACCCCTACCTCACTTACCCTCCGACCAAACCCAACTCGGGTCCGTCGGAGGTGGGGAGGGGGCAGAGAGCTGAGCGAGTGCGGGGTCCATTGGAGGGGGCAGAGAGCTGAGCGAGTGCAGGGTCCGTTGGAGGGGGGTATTATGACATCATAACTATGTCACAGAGAACAGCAGCTGCCCAGCTGATGTGATTGGCCTTTAAATAATTTCACCCCTGGGGGGCGTCATAGGTGAGATTTGAAAAATTTTCGACTCTTACCCTGATTAGGACCCTAAGACCTATAACTGTACCAAATTTCAAGTCTCTAGCTCAAACGGTGTGGAAGGAGTAAGGGAACGTACATACACGCATACACACATACACCATTTGACTTTTATATATATAGATTACTTTCCTTTCAACAGTTCCCTCCCTCTGCCCTTCCCAGGTTTCTAGTGCCTCTGCTCCCTGTTCCTGTCCTGAGAGCAGCTACAGTTCCCTCCCCTTTGTCCCCATCTCCAGCAGAGCCCATGATGAGTGGCTGATTGCAGCCCAGCTCACTGCCTGGTCTAAGACTAAACTAAGCACAGTAAACTGAGTGCAGACCAGTGCCCACAGCCTAAGATCCAGTTCAATGCCTCTCTCCTCAAGGAGAAAAAGAAAAAGACCTTCTCTCATGGAGACAAGATATACATACTATCCTGCCCCAGCATCGGAAAGATGTCCCCAGTTGTGTGAGTAGGTGCCTTTATAGGACTGAGGGACAGTGTGTGAATGGATATGTGGTGTGGGTTTAATATTGGTTTATTGATTTGAATTCCCATTAACAAAAGGTTTAATATCCCATTAGTTTCCTGAACCATCCAGTCGCCAAGAAAAAACACAGTTCATAAGGAGTAATAATAAAAATACTAATAATTTGCACCTCTTCCTTTTGAGGCCATCAGATAAGTTATATACTAGGATTAATTTAACCACACAATCACTATGTTGAAGCAGGTAAATATCATCAGCTCCTTTCTACAAATGGAGAAATTATACTAATACTATTATTTCTCCAATAATAGCTTGAGAACAAAGTTGTCTGGTCTTCAAGTGCACAGGGTAAGAGCACAGAGATCCAGTAATTTTTCCTCAAAGGATGTATTTCTTTAATTGTGTTAGCTATTTTTAAAAGTTATTTTACATTTCAACTCAATTGTACTAGAGTAAGAAAAATGTCATTTTCTATTGTCTCATTGTGGGAGCAGCAGCAGTTTTCAAAGCTAATAAATTACGTAAGTTTCTAGATCAGATCAGATTTTAATATAAATTGCAATGTTTAATTGTGTACAGTGATGCTGGCTATTATTATTAATTATATTTACATTGTAGCAACAGCTATGCTGTGCTAGGTGCTTTCCACACAGACAAGAATGAATATCCTAGTGAGCCTGTGAATTTTAATTAATAGTTGCAAATCTGACCCTTTGGAATTGTCTTGCATCTTGACTCAGCTTCTTTGTTTAAAAACCAAATGGTAAAAATGTAAAGGGAATGTTGTCACAGAGCCCGGAAAGGAGAGAGAGTGGGTGACTCAGGTGCCCCTACTGCAGGGGTGGGGAACCTCCGGCCCGCGGGCCGTATTCATTTGGTCTGGCCTGGCAGCGGGCGGAGAAGCAGCAGTGGGCTGAGTGCTCAGCCCGCTGCAGCTTTAGAGTTTCCCTGCAGGCTCCTGCCAGCCGGGGTCCCGCCGCCTGCCCCAGTCAGCTCCCGCCATCAGCCTGGGTGTAGGGAACCCAGGCTGACAGCGGGAGCTGAGACCCCCGCTGGCAGGAGCCAGCGAGGAAACTCTAAAGCCGCAGCGGGCTGAGCGCTTAGCCCGCTGCCGCTTCTCCGCCTGCTACCACTTTAGTTTCTTCGAGGCTCCTGCCAGTGGGGGTCTCAGCTCCCGCTGTCAGCCTGGGTTCCCTACACCCAGGCTGACAGCGGGAGCTGACTGGGGCAGGCAGCAGGACCCCGGGTGGCAAGGGGCAAGCGGGGGAAACCCCAAAGCGGCGGCGGGCTGAGCACTCAGTCTGCCACCGCTTTGGGGTTTCCCCCGCTGGATCCTTGCCAGCCGGTGTCTCAGCCCGCAGCCACCCTGGGTGTAGGAAGCCCAGGCTGGCAGCGGGCTGAGACTCCAGCTGGCAGGAGTTAATTAAATGTTTGTTTGACCAAATATAACCCTAAAAAAATATAACGTTTGACCATATATAATATAAATTAAATGTTAATTAAATGTTTGACCAAATATAGCAGGCTAATTTTTAAGTTGATAATTTTGTATGGCCCGCAAATGATGTTATAAATATCCAAATGGCCCTTGGCAGAAAAAAGGTTCCCCACCCCTGCCCTACTGCCTCTGCATGAAACTGCTAGTGGCAGTTTATGAAAGAACCTGCTCTGGCATCTCAGGCCGCGAGTCTACGGGGACTATTGTGGCATAGCTAAAGTGCTGTTGCTGTACTGGCATAATCCTATAATGTAGATGCAGAGGTTTTTCTGCCAGTGTAGGAACATCACCTTCTCAAGAGATGGTAGCTAGGTCAGCAGAAACATGTTTGGTCAACCTCATTGCACCTGCAGTGTGGTTAAGTTGGCATAGCTACTGTGCTCAAGGGTGTGGATTTTTCCCTGAGTGCTAGAGCTATGTCAATTTAATTTTAAATGTAGATCAGGCCAATACCAACCCAAGACAATGTTTCCACCTGCCCTCTCCTGGTGTTGCCTCTATCAAGATGCATACAGTCAAACTCCCTCCTAATACGGTGTGCGAAGAGGGAGTGAGGAATGGAGCAAGCATGCACAGACTTCTCTCTGCTACCCTCCCAAATGGGGTCCCTGCAAATGTAGGCTATGCAGCTTGTCAAAAATAGCTTTGGAACCAGAACTGAGAGAGACCTTCATGACATTGGCTTAAAAACCATGCGACTTTAAACATAATAAATGCTGTGTTCTTTTTATTTGCCTTCTGGTGTTTGTCTTCAGGATTCACTTTTCTTTGCAATTATAAGGACTGGAAACTTTTTTAAAATGAAAGCTGAGAGTCTCATTTAATCATATGACTCCAGTTGCTGGGGATTTAAGAAAATCACCAAATATTGCAAGATTTGTGATAACATTGGAAGTTGGCAACACTAAAAAAATTTCAGTTTTGCACAGGCCTGAATTTTCATTAAAGGCTTACAAAACCTAATACAAATAAAGTTTTCAGTATGAAAACTGGAATAAATAATACTTACAAAAATATATTCTGCTCAAATACCATGAAGCCAAACAATTAAGATGATTGTGCTAGTACCTAGAGACAAAAGTGGAACTACCCAGCTTAGTTTTACTCTGAGCAAAAAGGTAAAATCAAGAGCACAAATGGTGAAAAATAACTGATTTGTAATATCCATATTGGTCTAAGATATCACTACACAGGTAAATAATTTTATTTAAATATATTAATTTATTTTGATATTATTTCTCTAGATTTAATTACTGGTTTAGAACACTAAAGACTGGTTTTATTTTATGAAGTAGTAAGAAAAATAGTGGAATGAACATAGTTAAATCACATACTTTGTTTCTTTCTTGCTTTACATAGTACTTCAACAGAATATTTTCCCCTGAATTATGTGCTTATTGGAGACCAATTATATTAAGAAAAAGGTGGGCACAGATATTCTAGCAGAGAATGCATTGGCACCACCCTCTTATTCCTGCCCTTCATACCTCCCTTTACTCCCTAGAACATGAGAGCAATAGCAGCTGATATAAAACGTTCTGAATCCTCATTGGCTGGCAGGGTCAACACGTAAGCTAACAGCAAACCACAGAGACCATATTGGGCACAAGTGGAGCACTTGTCTTCACAGCCTTTTCACTGTCTGCTGCAGCCTGCAGGCCTCTGTATTCAGAGCAGCAGCCTTGAAAAGAAATATTGCTAACAATATTTATGACATCCAGTATTCTTTAAGATGAATGTCACCTGTCATCTCTAACATTGAAAGCAGGGAGCCCTGCAGCTGATAATTTTTTGTATTCTTTTGTATGCACATATTAAATAAATTACTTCATTTTAAAAATTGTTTTCTAGTGACTCTTTGGATAAAGAGATATGAAAATGAAATATTTTAAAACAAGTAAACAAAATAAGCCTTGACAATGTTTAAAGCTGAAGATTTTCTTTTGGAAATACACTCTGGGTTGGCAATCGGAGTAGCCTGGAAAAAGCCAGTAGTGCTTTGAGCAATTTGTTTTGTTTTATATTTCCAAAATCCCATTTAGAGAGTAATGGAATAATTGCTGAGAATCCTATAATCCTTCCCTTTGGGAGTAGAGGGCAAAGCAGTACATGATTTAAAATACGTATTGCATGACACATTAGACGAGCTACTTGGATTGGGGGTAGGAACCGCAAGAAAACAGGTTCAAATGCTCAAAAAATGCAGTCAGCATCAGGAACTCTGGTATTATTTTGCTCTTCCTGACAGATAACATGATCTTGGCCAGGCGAGGGGGTGGAGGTAGTGGAAAATAAAAAGGGCGGGGGGGGGAGGATCCCACATCCTTAAAGGAAATTCTCAAGCTGGGAAGACGCACAACTTTTGCATGGCAAGTTGAGACTGGCTCTCCTGGGAGTTCCCTTTTCAAAGAAGGGGGAGGGGGAAGCAGAGATCTCCTCTGGCTGGGGAGGCAGCTGTTTTGCGCTCGGAAGCCCTGCCTCCTCCCTCCCCCTCTCTTTCTGTCTGCACAGTGCACCTCTCTCTCTCTCTCTCTCACACACACACACACAGCCCATCATTCTCTGGAACTGGATCTTCTGGTTCAGCCTCCCTCCCTCTCGCGCTCCCTCCCTGGGACGCGCTGGGGGATCCGATGACATCACTGGCTGAGCTCTCCCCTCTCTCTCCTTGTAACTTCTGTTCTGGGAAGTGGTGCCAGGAATAACCCCAGTCTGTCTGCAGCGCCGAGAGGCTCCCTCCTCCGGAAAAAAACTGCGGCTTCTCCGGCCTCTCTCTCGCCCTGATTTTATTCTTATTTTAACCCAAGCTCCACCATTTAAAGCGAGCGAGAGGAAGCCCGAGAGCAATGGTCTATCCTACTCCAAGTCAATGAACCAGACGCCCCTTGGCTGCCGGGATATCTCGATCTGTCTCTATATAAAGCAATGCCGCGGGCCACCTCGCTCCAGGCACCACCTTAGCCCAGGAGCAACAAGAGCCCCCCCAGCGGAACCAACAACAGCAAGGGCACCAGGAGGGGTTTCCTCCTTCCGGCTCGGTGACTTTCCAGGTGAGCAGCAGCAGCTGCTGCAAGGACCCCTCCCCCTCCCCGGCCCCTGTCACAGGCACCAGCTGACAGCCGCTTTGAGCTGGGGGGGGGGGGGAGACACTCGTAGAATGGGGGTTGGTTTATTTATTTTGACGGGAGCAGGAAAAGTCCTTGACAAGTTGGGTGTTTTGAGGCGGAGGCTTGCGAGGGTCTCTGGAGCAACTTGCAAGTGCGCCGTGTCACGGGGGGCTGTCTGGCTGCCGCAGGGGTCCATGGAGGACACGTGAGGCAGGGGAGGGGGATATTGAGGGAAACCAGTGGGGCTGTGAACCCATCCGAGCGGTAAGTCGCCTCTCCAGGGGTGCTGGGCTTGTTGGGATCGTCGGCCGCCTTTCCCCTGGAGGCTGGGAGCCGTTCCCCTCTTCTTGCAGGGGGCGCGGGGGAGGGGGGGGGAGGTCTTTATTAGTGGCCCGCTGTTAGGAAATGTGGGGAATACCCAGCATGTAAGTGTATGCAGATTAGGAGCAGGCTGCCTTGCGTAATCCCCTCCCGTGGCGAGGAATGGGCATGGTTACTAAGGAAGGAGAGACACTCGCAGGAGGGGACACGGCAGCTCGGCTCTCACGCTGGGCTTCCTCTGGCAAGGTGGGAGGGGGATGCAGACGCTCGGTGGAGGGGCAGGGGGTTGCATGGAAGAGGGGGGTTGCGGCTGGAATGATCCCAGGGGTTGGGCGGGGAGAGAAGCGGGGGGGGGGGGAGAGGGCAGTTTGACGGACGCTTCAGCTGGCTGTCGCGCCTGACTCGTCCTTGTGCGTATGTGTTGGGGGAAGGGGGGGGGGGCAACGCGCGTGTGCGCCCAGGGCTGGAGGTGGCGGGGGCTGGATGCGTGTGCGGGGCTGCGCTGCGCTCTGCGCCTTGGTGCCTGTTCCCTGAAGTGGGTGGAACGTTGGCCCGTTCCGGGAATGTTCCATGACGTGTAAAGCCACAGGAAGGGGGTTAACAAGGGGCTCTGCCTGCTGCTGCTGCTGCCATCAAAGCAGATGTGCTCGCTCTCCTTTTGCACATTCTAAGCAGACCATTGTTCCCTTGGGGGAGGGAGGCTGGAAGTCAGCTGGCGGGGCCGGGGGGGTGAGGGGGGCGGCGGCTGTCACTGCAGAAATGAATTTATTATATAATCGGTGTCTAGGGTCCGGCTGCATCTGATTATGTAACAGGCACATCCGTGTTCGTTATATGTGAGACCCTACCTTGAAACACTACGCTGCAATGTGTGTGTAGGGAGGGGGGGGGGGAGTCATAAAGTGCAACCAGATATTGTCCTTCAGGGAGCTCTGCGCTGTGAAGGAGGAAGGAAGGGATACTCTTCAAGTTGTTTCTCACAGTTTTCCTTGGAATATATTACCTCTGTAATGATGGGAAAATAATATTTGGAGGGGAAATCCCAGGTTTAGCTTGGCTAGTACTACACATTTACTGTCTGGAGTTCTTTACATTTTCAAAGTGCTTCACAAACATGCACCATTCCTTGCTTACAACACCCCTGAGAAATAGGTACAGTAAATGTTATTATCCCCATTTTACAAATGAGAACCTGAAGCAGAGAGGAAGGAGTTGCTATTTTTGTTCTGTTTAATATACTTAGGATCTATAATTCTGCAGAATATGTAGAATAATCATTTTAGTGCAACTGATCTAATAAAAGGCCTCATCTAGCAAGGCCTAAGCCTATCTTCATGGGTTTGTTTCCATTACAATGGTAATGTGAATGGTTCAGTTTTCTTATTGTTCCCATGTGCCACTGGAATCTAATTCAGTTTTACCCTCACATAAATGCTTATGCTCTTTAAAAAAAACAAAAAAAGTCTGACTGTAATCTACCATAAGATTTTTCTAATTTACTGACAGGAATATTAAAGGTATTATTATTTTATTTCTGTTTTATCAAGAAACATTGTACTGATCAAGAAGGCTAAAGACTTGAAATGTTAATCACGTCCTTACTGTAAGAAATTTTAATTAAAAATTTAAATGAAACTTTGGAAAATGCCATTTAGCTCCATTTATTTTCACAATTTCTGTTCTTTTCTCCTTTTGAGATGGAACAAGTTTAAGAAGTAGAATTTGTATAATTACATACCTTACTAGTGGTAGTAAAAGTTGTGTGCACAGAGAGTAAAGGATACTAATCTTTTTTTACTACCTTGATCTTATAATGAATCTGTGTTGTGGTTTATGATGGAGGGAGTAAATAAATTGGCCTGCAAAGTAGAAAATAAATAATTAGTAGCTAGGTGCATTGTTGTATTAAGCTCTTTGGGCAGACACCATCATTTACATCAGCATCTAGCACAAGGAGACTCTGATCCAGATTTTTATTCTGGTGCTACACTAGGGTAAAGTAAATTATTATTATTATTATTATTATCACATTGAAAGAACAAGTGGTCTACCAAGGAACAAAACCAGAGGGTGGGCCCAAGTGTTAAACTATGTATTCAGGCTAAACTCCCATTGACTTCAACGGCAATCTATCTAATCTTCAGATTAATGTAAGGATATGGTTTAGAGTCATATGTATTTTGATAATGAAAATGACATGTAAACATGTTAGCTTAATGCACCTAAGGTGCCAGAGTCTTTGCCCTACTAGGTTTGCAGTATAAAAACATACATCATTACTTCCAAATGATCTTACAGTCTTTTTCAATTATATCTTAAATTTCTCTTCATATTTGAAGTTAGGAGTCACTTCTGAAACTTTAGGATTTGGAAGATCCAATATCTTCCACATGGTTTCTGTTGCTTTACCCTTTTTTTTTAAACTGCTAACGGTGCAAATGCAGATTACTTATCGCACCAAGCTGATTTTTGCACTTCAGTTTTTTATTTTACTCCTGTAAACGAACTCTAGGTTCGTTTGGTTTTCACCTATGTAAATGATATTGATGTGCTACAAAATCAATATATCATTAATTTTGACATAGCTGATGAAATCTTCCAAAGTGTTTAACATTATGCATTATACATTTTTATAGTCATTACTGATAGTTACCAAAAATTATAGGAATAAGTTCTGGCTACAATGACATGTTTCAATTCCATTGGCATTATGAGGTGAAATGAGAACAGAATTTGAGCTGAAGTAGAAGACATTTAGTCACATATTAACACAACTAAATCCTATCATGTGGCAACAGTGCAAAACAGGTCTTCACAAAGTTTTTTAGATTCTCAAGTGACTAGATTTTCCTCTTATGTGAGATGTGTTTACAAACCTTACTATGAAGACAAAACAGAGAACCATATGCATTCATGTGGTTCTTGCTGAATAATGGTAGATACATATGTCTGCTTGAATGTTTGGCACTAAATTTGTGTTTAGATTACTTGGTGGCACATTCTTTTTTAGCTTTTGGTGTGCTGGTGCTAGCTGGATGTATTTTAATAACTCTGTGATGTCACCATTAATATTTATAGGGTGTACCTATTGATTTTAAGAATAGAAAGTTTATTGTATAGTCAAGCTTTCATTTTACCAGTGTTGGTTGGTTGGGTATTTATTTATTTATTTTATTAGCAGGAGTGATTGCAAATTGTCTTTAAGCAAAAGTGAAAGTGACAAGTACCATTTTGGTGTTTTCTTCTTGACTCATTAACAAGGACAGTTCTTGATATTAGTTTAGAATCTAACCATTTTGGGAATGGCAGCTGGAATATGAAATCTCTGTGTCTAGCAGAAGCGGTTGCTAAATACTGTGATACTTAATACTGTCATTTTCCTCCTTAGGGGAAAATGCCGACTGTTAAACAGTATTACTGTAGGTGGCAAATTGATAAGATCAGCTATGTGAGATATAAAGTATTGTGAAATAAGGCAGGTCATCAGACTTCAGTATGCGGGATGGTAGGGTGTTGTAAGAAACTGTGGTTCTGTATATTAATGGCTATCAGTCCAGCCCTGGAAGTGGAGGGGTATGGCTGACACTTCTTCCACACTTCTTATTTGAGTTTGCACATGAATTTCAATTCAAGATAAAATGGTCAGGCTTGCATGCTAACCTTCTACAGCTGGATTGAGTTATGACTTAAATCAGATACATCTTCATGGTAGTGTCCTTGTCAGGATATAGAGGAAAGAATGTTCTACTCAGTCTAATTCACCTCTTCTTTCCAGAAGATGTGAACATATAAGTGCAGTTTTAAAGGTCCGTTCTCCTCACAAGGTACATGGATAACTATTATTAAATTTGATGGGTTATGGTTAAGGTTAGTTTTTTTTGGTTTTTTTACAAAAGTTAAGTACTCACTCTTGGGAGAATTGAAGGGAAGTGTATGCAGAGGCTGCATACCTTTTCTATTCGATTAAGATAGGGCAAGTTGCCAGGAGTTTTTGCCATTTAAATAATTTATTCTTGCAAGCTTTTAATTTAAAAAGACACAGGCAACTTAATTTTTTAACTCATTTTAAAAAATCCTATTTTTGATAGAACATCCTTTAAATAGTGTGTTCTGAATTTAAAAAAATCACAAATAGTTATTTTAATGATTGTTTTGCTCGCTTGTTTAAGTTTATAAAAGTCTTTTCAGCAAGGAGGAACTGACTATCTGGTACTACACAGGAAATGGTAAACTGTCTAAAGACACAAACTAAATAACTTTTTACACAGATGTCTTTCAGTTATATTGATCTTAGGTGTTATTTTTCATTATAGTAGCTACAAAATTATCATAGGGTAATTTCAAACTAGCAATGTCTCTCTGAAGGATACAAACAGCAAATAAGAGTCTCGTAGTCTTTCTTTCATCATTACTGATATTAATATGTTTATTAAGCTATTTTCAGGATTTGCTCTATTTCAACAACATAAAAAAGGAATAGTTGATAAGGGGGGCTCCTTTTTTCTTTCTTTACTGAATTTAGGGTTCATGTAAAGTACTGGATTAACACCCTAAGAGTAAAAATTCCATGCAAGTACAAGTATTACAAGTTTTCCCATGTTAATCTGCCAGTGTACCTTAACTCTGAGCTGCAAGGACTATTAGCTGGTTAAAAGCATGTTTGTCTAGCCACATCCATTTTTTTGGCTTTTGTACTGAGAGGGCACAAGGATGCCACCAGTTAGTGCCAGTAGTGTCAACATGCACCCCTATTCATTTGTGTGACCACTAATTCTGTTTACATATACAACTGATGCACTGTAATATCTTTTTGCATAATATTCCTCCTTCTGTTTTAGATCCCCCCCCCAACCCCTTCCCACAACTATTAAAATGGGTGGAGACATTCTGGCCCGTGTTTCCATGACTCCTAATATGAAATAATCAGAAGAAATAATTATTTAGAATATTTTTGACTGTCAAGTTAAAATTATGTTAACATTGTTGTTTACTGTGTGATCTAATATTCACCCTCATCTTATATGGAGCCTAAATACAAGTCTGCATGTGGATGCAAGGCCTTAATTTAATTCTGATTTGTGCACCTGCAAAAATGGTCAGTCTCTGATCTCATCATACTGCTGTAATGAGATTGGAGTCTGGATAACAACTGTTTATGCCCACGATATTATTTGTGCATCTATATTTGTTCATGCTGCTTGGGACCTATATTTTTTTAGGCTCAGAATTGAGGGCATAGTTGAAAATATGGCTTTTACTTGATTTCTGAATGCCAATGTTGATTTTTCAGAAGCTGGCATATTCACATGCAATTTTTTTATATACTTTCTCTAAAAGGGCCCCACAAATAATGTCTATACACAAAAAATTGTACCTCTTTAACTATATCAATATAGATAAAGTGGTACAGTGCCTGCAAATGTAGATGCAGTTACACTGGTATAAAGGTGCTTATACTGGAATAGTTTATTCCCTTTAATTTACAGGAAGAAGCTATAGGCTATACCAATATAAGGCCATGTCTGCTCTAGGAGTGTTGTACCAGTGCAAGGCTATCAACATACTATACCAAAGCTGTCATATTGTGGATGCAGCTATATTGGCAAAGCTCCTCTTTGTACCAGTTTAGTAAAACTACTCCTCATGAGTGAAACAAACTATATTGATAAAAGCTCAGCTTTGCTGGTCTAACTGCATCTCCACTAATGACTTCTTCCAGAACATCTATGCCAGTAGGAATCACATCTGTTTTCACTCTTCCAACGTAGCTGTGCTGGCCGAAGTCTGTAGTGTAGACTCAGCCTAAATTACCTTCATGCTGTTATAACTTTGTCTGTACCAATTTAACTATTGTGTAGATCAGGTCTCAGTGCCAGTTCTCATTTTCCTTAAACTGATACACAAACCATAACTAGCTCAGTATGTTTTAATGACTAATTATGTGACTATGTGTGTGTTTTGTTTCTTTATTTAGTAGGAGCTTTGTTTAGTTAAAATACTTTTGACACCCTTTCCATTCTAATAAGTTTATACTGAATCATAAAATGCTACTTTCCAATATCCAAAAAACGTCAGCCCCTCAAAAAGGAATTAGAAATATATTTCAGGCCCTGAGCACTAATTGTTTTAAAATACAAGTTCACTTGAGGACAACCTATATTATATTGACATTGGCAGAAATATTTCTGGTTTATATGAGTCACCAAAGGAAAAAAGGTTGTCAATTGTTTTTTGAAAGGTACACTTTAATTACTACTTTGATGTAAAAGGAGTCCATGCTTGAATGTTGCGGAAAGTGGGGTTGTTTTTTTTTAAACAAGATTATCATACATTCTATATAAAGAATTACACAGGAAAGAAGTTAGATAATTTGCATGTATATATTTTAGTTTAATAGAAAAAAATTAAAGAGCTAAAAGGAATTGAAACTATGATGTCAGCTGACATGTAACAGTAGCCCAGTGTGTTAATTTGAAGTAGAAAGGGATTGATCCTGTTCAAACAGAAAGCTAAAATTTCTTCAGTCATTCAAAGGAGGATTATCAAGAAACAATTTCTTTTAATTTGTACTAACTCTTTTTGGTTCAGTTCTTCTTTCAGACTTCTTCAGTTAATCTGAAGATTCCATCAGATACCATACGATCATGTGTTGGAAATTTTATAATAAAAGTATTTTCTAGCCATTAAGGTTGTAATAATGTTATGGGCCCAATTTTGCAAGCTTCTCATTTCAGACCAACAGTGAAGTCCGTGAGACTTCCATGTGTGATGGACTTGCAGAACTGGCCATAATACTTTCTCTCAAAGTATGTTATGAATGAAGAGAATTGTTGGAGATATTTAACAATCTCAAAGAAACTCCCCATTATGTGTTGGGGAACATGATACTGCCTACAATGTAATAATAGAAATAATATTTTAAATTTGTTAAAATAGGATTTGAATAGGCTGTTTATGCGTACAATAATGTTTATTCTTAGCAGAGACTTTCTACTTTTTTAAAAAAAGGGATGTGATCAGAATTTTTAGATCTTAAAATAAGCCTTTATTGGCAGTGTTATTTTGCCTATTTTACCTTCTAAATCTCAATGTTGTCATTATTTTAAATAAAAATCTACTCCTTTCTGCAGTTTCAGGATTTTGTTTTGGAGTTGTTCTAAAACAAAATACAAGTGTGGTTTGTCCCATTGTAAATAAATTTATGCTCAGACATTAACTGCAGTACCATTGTAGACGTGCACACTTGTTTGTATATGATGGGATTATTTACTAAAATAGTGCATTAGGGACTTTAAAAATTGTTGGCTATAAAACTAAATTTACTGCATATTATTTTAATGATGGTATCAAAATAAAACCTACTACTAAATGATGTGCATTTTATTTTTGATTCAGCTCAAATGCAGCCACAAAACAAATATGACTTTTTCTTGGATAGAAATGTCATGGCTGTTCAAGAAACATTTAAAATGGAAATATACTTATTTCTGAGATAATAATTGGGAATACTCGTCATTGACAGCAAGATGTGATGATATTTAGCTATAGAGAAAAGCCAATATGTAGTAGAACATATCTTGGTGACAAGTATTAACTATGTTTATAATACAGTGCAAAGCTTTTATTTTTTTAGTGCAGGTCTGCTTGGAAAAGTGACTGATAATAATGTATTGTGGAGTTCAATGGTTAATGTCTCTCAATGACTTCCAGTTCAGATTACAAGTAAACCTATTTTTCTAAGTACAAGTGCTAGGAATTTATCCTGGGATCTGAGAGTCAATTTTTTCCCCTCACAAGCATGAACAGTAATGAAGGTTCTACCAAGTGAACTAGGTCCCCAATGACACTTGTGAAACATCTGCCCCTTGCCTTCAACTAGTATGATCAGTTGTCACTGACGGACCCTGGAATTGGAACTGAGTAAACAATTCTGTTAATGTTGCGTGAAAGAGTAGAATCCACCTTAGTTTCTAAAATTTTAGAACTCCAGAGATGCACAGCAAGGAGGAGTAAACACAGTATGGACCCGTTTACGTGCAACCCATTTACGTGCGAATGCTCTTAACGCGTGGTAGCGCCATGCTTCCCAGTGCTGCCTATTTAACACATGAGACTCATTAACACGTGGTACAGGAACTTGCTATGTAGCTCTACAGATTTGCTCACTAACTCATTGACATAGACATCGACAGGAAGTGCGGAGCGGAAACGTGTTGTAGTCCTATTGGCGTTTCCTCTTCCTTTTGATCGCTGATATTGGTAAAGATGTATCACGCACACTTAGTCATTGTCACACTAGAGATTAATATATAGTCTGTGCTAATACATTTCAAAATTGTTTGATTCTCGTTGCTTTGATTCTAATGCGAAACCTTTCTTTCATGAAAGGAATTCCGCTTTCACATTCCTTCGCCGAAAGAAAATTCCTTAGTGGCATTCCTTTCACCTTTCTTTCACTGAAATGAATGCCGCGAAGTGGGCCAGTTCTTCAAGACCAAGTTTACAAAATTTGGAAATATAATGGGGGATGAATCATTCCAAGCCAGCAAGGGGTTTAGAAGTCATTTAAAAAAGTGTCATGGCATAGCACAGATATTAAATTCTGGAGAAAGACAATCAGCCGATGTATCAGCCACGAATGCGTTTCCCGCCTAGTTAAAATCCTGCAGTGTTTGGGTTGCTGTGAATACGTATGTAATCCTAGATAATTCTACATGTACTGTGTATATATAGATATCTTAAAATATTCCAGCATGGCCCTCTTAACACATGGTCCGTTAACACGTGGTCGTGACAGCTTGACTCCCGACATCCATGCGTAAACAGGTCTGTACTGTAGCAGTATAAAAATTAAGTCTTGGTGACTAAAATATGCTGATAGGACAGAATAAACAAAGCGAACAGATCTATTGAATAAGATGGTGCCAGTTTTACACAGTCACTTTTCAGAGTGGAACCACAACCATAAAGCATTTTATGTGTGAAAATAATTTCTATTTCAGATATATTCTCTGTGAACGTAATTTCTAGTGTCTTGGTGCAGTGGCTTATGTTGAGATCCTGCAATATAATTTATGTGTGAAAACAACCTTAACAGTAAGATTATCACCCTCACTTTCTGACAAAAGGATGTGATCAATTACAATTGTAAGATCAAAGGCATTTGTTTTTTGTGCTTGGGAGAGACAAATGGTTCTTTAAAAAAATACTTATCTTTGAATGGACAACGATAGATTCATAGGTAAAATCCTGTTCCTCTTGTAGTCAATGGTTGTTTCTCCACTGACTTAATAGAGCCAGGAATTTAGTATAAATGTTAAAATCAGAAGCCATCATTATAGTAATCTAGTTTGACCTGCATAACAGAGGCCATAAACATAGAATAGACCCATTTAAACTACAGGTGACTTTCAAAGAATGACTTTTTCTTCTATCTGCCAATACTTTGAAAAAGGATGGCACACAAAACATGCAATATGTTCATTAACTATTTTTTTTGTCTAATTCTACAGTCCTGATACAGGGAAAAACTAGTTAAGTCAATGGGAATTTTGCCTACTGTAGGACTGGGCCCCTTCAGGTGCAGTTTGTATTGCTTAAAATATAAGTGGTGGACAAGTTGTGTTCATTTGACTTTATGATCTATAGCAGATTCCTGCCAGTGACTGATACATCTGAAGTGATTTGTGATTAACATTAGGATTATAGTGTGTAATAATTTACCTGACTAGGAAATCATGGCCTGATATTAGCAAAGAAAAAACAAAGATCCTGATTTTTTTTTTTTAAAGATAATGTGTTGCCAAATATTATGTTGTTACTTCACAGTGAGTTAGTTGTAGTGGGGAGGAAGATGAGCTGGAGAGAGGAGAATGAGATCTGAATGAGATCATGGCTGAAGGTCACCAGTAGCACCCAATATGTATTTTGCTAGTATTAATATACATCCAAACATCTCTTATGCAGATAGCAGATTTTTGTTCAATTACCAATAATGAAAAAATATATATTGTACTTTGACCTAATTTATCATAGCAAATTTGTTTTCATTTTGCTTTTCTTATGAAAACTTCAGAATCGACAATTCCCCAGTGAAAACTACTGCATAGTTTGCCCCATTTGTTAGTGCTGGCTCCAGCAAGCTATGCTGTTGGCAAGGAACCGGGTCACAAGTCAGTGCTGACATGTGCTGCTGGAATTGTACAGGGAAGCTCCACAGTGTATCCCTTGTTGTTTTGCTTGGCTGTTGTCAGTGCTTTTGGTCCCCCAAATATTAAAAGAGCAAAACAAATGGGGAGTTGTTAGTGGTAGATAGTCTTTCTTCTCTAGTAACTGATAAATTTTTGGCTTACATCACTAGTAATTTGAAAGCTCCTACCGCCTTATGGTTTTTTGGTGGCCTTTGTGAAATGAGCTGGTATCTTGGGGCTTGTCTATACACACAGCGCTGCAACAGTGAAGACACTACAGTAGTGGTCTCCAGCCTTTTAAAACCCAAGATCACTTTTTAAATTTAAGGGCAACTCAGGATCTACCCCGACCCTTCCCTGAGGCCCTGCCCCTTCACCAAAGCCCCACCTCACTCACTCCATTTCCCCCCCCCTCCACCCTCACTCACTTTCACCAGGCCAGGATAGGGGGTTGGGATTGTGGGGGGGGGGGGGTGCAGACTCTGGACTGGAGCTGAGGGGTTTGCAGTGTGTGTGGGGGCTCTGGGCTGAGCTGGGGTCAGGGGGTTGGGGTGTAGGAGGGGGTGTAGAGTGCTGGCCCTGGGAGAGGGGTGAGGGCTGGGGCAGAGTGTTGGGGTGCAGAAGGGGTGAGAGTGCTGGTTCTGGGAGGGAGGTCAGAGCTGGAGCTTACGGTGTAGGAGGGGAATATGAAGTGCTGGCTATGGGAGGGGTATCAAGGTTGGGGTTTGGGATGCAGGAGGGGGGTCGGGTGCTGGCTCTGGGAAGGGGCTTGGGATTGGGGTGCGGTCTTCTGATGGGCAGAAATTCCCTTTGGCGGCTCCTGGTCGTTCGTGTAACATGGCTGCCGCTAAGTCTGGCTCCCTACATACCCCAGCCCCACGCTGCTCCCAGAAAGGGCCAACTGCGGTTGGGAATGGGGGACGGGGGAGGGCAGCACGTGGCTCAGCATGCTGCCCCTCTCTGCAAGCACCGCCCCTGAAGTTGGCCACAGCTCCCCGTTCCAGGACAGGAGCAGCACACGGAGGGAGACCCCTGCCCCTCTGGCCACGCGGGTCCAGGCTGGCCTCTTCCAGGAGTGGTGTGGAGCTGGGGCAGGCAGTAACTCCTCACTTAATGTTCTAGTTATGTTCTTGAAGAACGATATGAAGTGAATCCAATTTCCCCATAAGAATTAATTAAATAGGAGTGGTTAGGCTCCAGGGATTATTATTTTTTGCCAGACAAAAGACGTTCTATACATATGCAGTGTAAGTTTTAAATAATTATAACCAAACAATGTAATACTTTGCTCACCAGTGATTATTGTGAAGCTTGGTTGAGGCAGGGGTGTAGCGGAGTGGAGGCGCAGGGGCTTACCGAAGAAACGGGTGGAAAGCCCGTGTCTCTCCATTCCTTTTTCTTTGGCAGGTGTGCCACGCAGGTGGAATGGGCCAAGCCCTGTGCCCTCACCTGGTCCCCGGCAGGAACACCAAGCAGGGGGAGCCAAATAATGTTATAAGGGAACATTGCATGACTTTAAAGGAGTATGTTCTCTAATAGGTCACCAACCTAATAATAAAACAACGTTAACCGGGACAATGTTAAGTGAGGAGTTACTGTACCTATGCCAACAAAAGAGCTTCTCCAGTGGGCATAGGTACTTCACCTCCTTGAGAGACAGTAGCTATGTCATTTTTAAAGCCCCAGGCCCTTTAAATTGCTGCCAGAACCCCGCTGCGGGTGTCCAGGGGAGGCTGCGATGGGCTCCAGTGGCAGTTTAAAGGGCCCAGAGCGGTAGTGGCGGCCCAGCCCTGGGCCCTTTAAATAGCTGCTGGAGCCCTGCCACAGTAAGGGGCCTCCCCCCCACTCCCCTCCCCGGGGTTCCAGCAGCAGGGGTCCGCGGGGACGGGAATCCTGTTGCCGGAGTCCTATGGAAGTGGCAGCAGGCCTCCAGCAGCTATTTAAAGGGCCCGGGGCTGAGCTGCCATTACTGCCCTGGGCCCTTTAAACTGCTGCCGGAGTCCCTGGCAAAGGGGGTTGGGGGAAGGGAGCGGGGGGGGGGGGAGGCCCCTTACTGGTATGGGGGCTGGACTGGGGCTGGCTCTGACCCCCAGCCCCACCCCACCCACCCGAGGCCCCACCCCTTCCGGGGGCCTGAGCTGGCCTCAGCCAGTCCCGTACCGGTAAGAAACTTCAGTTACTTTCACCCCTGATCGTGCCATATTGCAGAAAGTCCTCTGGAAATGACAAGCAAGAAGTATTCTCTGCCCCAGAGTGCCTTCAGCATGGTTTGGATTTTAAAATCTTTAAAGGATTAGGCACAAAAACTGTGACAGTGGTTTAGAAGATGAGGGAGACCTACATCTCTTCTCCAGGTCATTTGTGGTCCCACTTTTTGGTGATTTGTTAACCTGGGAGTGACCCTAGCATGTCTCAAGTGCCATCATTTCTGAGTTGTATCAGATGAGTAATTTTTTGTAAACTGATGTTTTTCATCATGAAAACAAACACAAAAATAATGCCTTCAGTAAAGCTGTAAGGTCATACATATTGCTGTGTTGTAAGAGCGAGGATGGAATCTTGCATATCTAGGCTTCCATACAAATTACCACAACCAGTGATTAAGCCTAATCAAAACCCTGCAACACTGAACTGAGTCAACCTGCAGCTAAATCTTCCATCTTTACTTCTCCATTTTTAAATGTAGTACTTACTGGAAGAACTTTTAATACCCAGGGTGACTGTGTAGAAGAAGTAAGGGGAAATCATTTGTTTATCACCAAACAAAAAACACAACCATCACCACAACAAAAAACCCTTGAGATATGAATTTAAAAGGATACAACGTTGGGCAAAAGAGGTCAAATTATGAATAAAAGGAACACACTATGGAGCAATCTGATTATTTAATAATGATTCTGCCCTGTGTAGGTTGGAGGCACTCAGTTTTTAACTTTGGACCTTTTTGCACACCCCGAGGTTTGTGTACAACCCACTATAATTGCAGACTGTGGTGTTTGTTATTTTGCTAATAATAGTTATGCTAATGTTTCAGCTAAGGAGTGACACCTAGTCCTGGTATGATCTCGTAATTGTCCACGGCTCCATGCTCCTGCAGCTTGCAGGCAATAGAATGATGAAAAGCAAAGCAGTAAATTACAAGCCAAGTCTGAAAAACCCAAGCAGTGTCCCAAGCCCCTTATTTGGTATGATGCTGTAAGCCAGTAGCGAGCTAACTGGCTTGGAAAGCAGAATAAAACTAATGTACACCTAGTCCAAGACCCTTCCTGCAGGGTTGGCTTTATTTAAATAAAGGAAGAGGCAAAACAAAATCCAATAAACACAAAATACCAACCACCTCAGGCTTTGCTAGCTGGCAATGAAAAGAATGCACCTCTCCTCTTAAGGGCATGTCTTCACTACCCGCCGAATCGGTGGGTAGCCATCGATCTTCTGGTGATTGATTTCTCGCGTCTAATGAGGACGCGAGAAATCAATCGCTCGCGGCGCCCCCGTCGACTGTGTAGCTCCAGCTTGCCGGGAGGCGCAAGCTGGAGTCGACGGGGGAGCACGCTGCCGACCGCCGCCGCCATGAGGACGGATGGTAAGTCGGCTGCAGATACGCAAACTTCAGCTACGTGGAGACCAGCCCTTAAAGTTGCCCTTCCTAACAGCAATGGTGAGTCCTAAGACTTCCCTAATGCTGAGTCTTGCCTGTCTACTCTTCTACCTAAGGGCATGTCTTCACTACGACTTAACGTTGACTTTAACGACGTTAAGTCGAATTAAACGTGTACCTGTCTTCACATACATGCCATTAAAGTCGATTTAAAGGGCCCTCAAAATTGACTTTGACTCCTGCCTGACGAGAGAAGTGGCGCTAAAATCGACCTATCTAGGTCGATTGTGGACTAGTGAAGACACAACTGACATTAATAGCCTCCAGAGGCTGTCCCACAATGCTCCATTCTGACCGCTCTGGACTGCCTCACTGCTCCACTGTGACCGCTCTGGACAGCACTCTCAACTCGCTGCTCTGGCCAGGTAGACAGGAAAAGACCCGGGAACATTTGAATAGTACAGTGAAACCTCGATATAACGGACTAATTCGGGCGAGGGGGTGTCCGTTAAAGCCGAAAGTCCGTTATTTAATAATTTTTTTAAATTATTAAATAACGGACTTTCGGCTGACAACGGACACCCCCTCGCCGAATTAGTCCGTTATATGGAGGTTTTACTTTTATCACGGCCGGGAGCCGTGAGTCAGCCCGCCCGCCCGGCTCCCCGCTGCGGGGAGCCGGGCGGCCGGGCTGACAGTTCCCGCCCGGCTCCTGGCTGCGGGGAGCCAGGCGGGGGGGTTGAGAGCTCCCGCCCGGCTCCCCCCAGCGGGAAGCCAGGCGGGAGCTGTCAACCCCCCCACCCCCGCCCGGCTCCTCACTGCGGGGAGCCGGGCGGGGGGGTTGACAGCTCCCGCCGGGCTCCCCGCTGGGGGGAGCCGAGCGGGAGCTCTCAAACCACCCCCCCCCCCGCGTCCAGCTTCTCTGCACCGGGCGCCCGGCTTCTCTGAGCCGGGCGGCTGGGCTGACAGTTCCCGCCTGGCTTCCCGCTGGGGGGAGCCGGGCGGGAGCTCTCAACCCCCCCGCCCGGCTCCCCGCAGCGGGGAGCCGGGCGGGAGCTGTCAGCCCACCCGCCCAGCTCCCCGTTGCGGGGAGCTGGGCGGGGGGGGAGGGTTTGACAGCTCCCGCCGGGCTCCCCACTGCGGGGAGCCAGGCGGGAGCTGTCAACCCAGCTGGCTCCCTGGGGCGGGAGCCGGCAGCCCCTGATTAACGGATTTCGGATGCATCGGAAATTTTGTCCGTTGCATCCGAAGTCCGTTAAATCGGGGTCCGTTAAATCGAGGGTTTACTGTATTTCCTGTTTGGTCAGCGTGGCCAGCTCACCTGCACAGCTCAGTCGCCATTCAGAGAAATCAGCAGCACAAGCCGCCATGCAGAGCTCAGCATCACAAGACTCCATGCAGAGCTCAGCTGCCCTGGAGACCAGCCAGAGGAGAAGAGCTCCAGCGTGGTCCACTAATGAGGTGTTGGATCTCATCACTATCTGGGGAGAGGAATCCGTGATGTTGGAACTCCGCAACAACAAACGGAATGCCAACACGTTTGCCAGAGTCTCCAAGGCCATGCTGGAAAAGGGCCACAACAGGGACGCCACACAGTGCCGCGTAAAAATTAAGGAGCTGAGGCAAGCGTTCCAGAAAGCCAAGGAGGCAAACAGACGATCAGGGGGCGCGCCGCGGACATGCTGGTTCTACAATGAACTAAATCAGATAATGGGGGGCGCCCCCACCACCATCGCACCGGTCTGCGTGGACTCCACCGATGGGATAATCGTCAGAGACGAGAATGATTCTGATGAGGACGACGATGCGGAGGAGGGAAATTTCACGGAGCAGCAGGAGGCCAGCGGAGAAACCGTGTTAGCAGACAGCCAGGAGCTGTTTATCACCCTGCAGCCAGCACCCTCCCAAGCCTCCCAGGGGGGTAAGTGTTTTTTTTTTTTTTAAGGGATTACATGACGCATGATTTTTAAAGGAAGCATTTATTAATGGTTAACTTGCCCTAAGGACTTAGCGTACTTTCATTGCTGGTCAGTTTCTACTCAAAGAGTCTGTCAATATACTCCGGGATTGACCGGAAGTCCTCCACGGACATTTCACTGAAGCTATCCAGGAGGTAGCGATGAATCTTCCGCACCAGATTTCTGGGGAGAGCCGCCTTATGTGGTCCCCCATGATAGGAGACCATCCCACGCCACGAAAGTAGTAAGTAGTCTGGTATCATTGAGCAGGCTAGCATTGCGGCGAATGGACCAAGGCTTTGCATGGAGGCAAGGAGCATGCGCTCTCTATCTCTCTGAGAAATTCTAAGCAAAGTGATGTCATTCATGGTTGCCTGTTTGAAATACGGACTGCAATTAGTAGGGAGATAAAGATTCCCAGCTGCAAAGTAATCTTTTCTGCTGAAGACCGACCAACCGCCCCCCCCAAAACGCTCACCCGCCCCTCTCCCCCCCACCAGCCCGTAGCAGTAGCTAGCAGGGAATCTGAGCAGTCTGCAAGCGGTTGCTTCTACTTAAGACCCAATGCGCACCCAACCTCCCCCTCCCCCCCCCCCCCCCCCCCCCCGGCCAGCCCGAAGCGGTAGCTAGCAGGGAATTTGAAGAGTCATTTTGCAAGCGTTTGCCTCCGCAGAAGAGCCCCAGCCAGCCCTTAGTGAGAGATTTTTGGGCTTTGTTTTGCAGTTTGCGGTTCAGTGGGAGCCACGCGGTGGGGGGAGGAGGTCTCCACGTGGTGGAGGGAAGGGGGTGGAGTTACTCTACAATATCCAAGTGCTGCTTTTAAATATGGATTTGAACTTACCATGGCCGGCTGCACGTTGATTTCAGAAGCCGTGTTGGGCTGAGGCACACATGTGTCTGAGATGCTCTGACTTTTCTTTGAGCCATTCAGTCACTTTTAGGTGTAGAATATGACCTTGTACAGAAATCATATCAGGCCTCTGAATACTGAGTTCGCCAACTGCATAGTACTCTCATTGTGTACCGTCCGAGACTGCATCTGTCTCATAACCTTGAATGTATCTGTCTCATAACTTTCAAACTTTCTTTGCCCACATTCGCCCACAGATGAACAATTATCTCAGAATCCCCCGTCCTGCTCCTCCCGCCGTGCATTGCAGATACGAAAGCGTAAAAAGAAAACGCGAACGCGCGATGATATGTTCAGTGAACTACTGGAGAACTCGCGCGCTGAGGCAGCCCGCCAGACAGAATGGAGGGAAAGATTGATACAGGCAAGGCAGGAATCAGTGCTACAGTCAAGGCAGGCAGCAGAAAAGAGGGAAGAAATGTGGCTGCAGCATCAGGACCGCGAAGAAAGACAAATGGATGCTTTGCTCTGAATAATGGAGGACCAAAGCAACATGCTGCGCTGTATGGTGGAGCTGCAGCAGGGCCAAAGATCGCCTCTGCAGCCCCTGTCTAACCACCTCCCCCCCCCCAACTCCCATAGCTTCCCCACCCAAACGCGGGGTGAGAACCCGGGGGGGGGGCAAGCTCCGTGGACCGACCCACTCCACCCCACAAGCCAGCAGAAGCAGCAGCAGGATGAGGTTCTCTGAAAACTTTTAAAAGCTGCTGTGTCTTGGCCCCCCCTCTTCTCCCCCCTGCCCCCCCTCCTCTGTCCGCTCCTTTACCAGTGTGACTGCTGGTTTCCCTTCTCACCCACCCCTTCCGGGCTACCTTGACAGTGATCCCCTGTATTTGTATTTGTAATGAAGCAATAAAGGAACCATGTTTTGAAAAACACTGAATTTATTTCCTCTGCAAGCATGGGGAGGGGGGAGGGAAAGAGGGTGCAAGGACAGCAGGCTTAGAGCAGAGCAAGGGAGCAGGTTCTCAAACGCCATCTCGGGCTCTCATAAAACTGGTTTTCAAGGCGTCCCTGAGGCGCAGGGCCTCATGGTGCGCTCTTCTACTTTCCCTGCTGTCTGGCTGCTGGTAAGTAGCAGACAGTAAATTTGCCTCTGCCTCCCAGCCCGCCATAAACATTTCCCCCTTGCTCTCACAGATATTGTGGAGCACAGAGCAAGCAGCAATAACAATGGGGATATTTCTCTCGCTGATGTCTGAGCGAATCAGTAACGAACGCCATCTCCCCTTCAGAGGGCCAAATGCACACTCTACGGCCATTCTGCACTTGCTCAGCCTGTAGTTGAACAGCTCCTGACCCCTGTCCAGGGCTCCTGTGTAGGGCTTCATAAGCCAGGGCATTAGGGGGTAGGCTGGGTCCCCAATGATAATGATCGGCATTTCCACCCCCCACCCCCCCACGGAAATTTTCTGGTCGGGGAAGAAATTGCCTTGCTGCAGCTGTCTAAAAAGCCTAGAGTTCCTGAAAACACGAGCGTCATGAAGCTTTCCTGGCCACCCCACGTACAGGTCGGTGAAACGTCCCTTGTGGTCAACCACTGCTTGCATGACCATTGAATAATATCCCTTCTGGTTTCTGTACTTGACGGCCTCGTAGTCCGGTGCCAGGATAGGGATATGAGTCCCATCTATAGCCCCACCACAGTTAGGGAATCCCATGGCGGCAAAGCCATGTATTGTAGCTTGCAGGTTTCCAAGGTTTATAACCCTGGGTAGCAGCAGCTCGATGATTGCCCTACTTACTTGCATCACAGCAAAGCCCACTGTAGATCTACCCACCCCAAACTGATTCGCGACTGACCGGTAGCTGTCTGGTGTTGCAAGCTTCCAGAGGGCTATCGCCACTCGCTTCTGAACTGTAAGGGCCACTCTCATTCTGGTATTTTCGCGCCGAAGGGCCGGGGAAAGCAAGTCACAAAGTTCCATGAACGTGCCCTTTCGCATGCGGAAGTTTCTGAGCCATTGGGAGTCATCCCAGATCCGCAGCACTATGCGATCCCACCAGTCCGTGCTTGTTTCCCTGGCCCAGAATCGGCATTCGATGGCATGAGCCTGCCCCATTGCCACCAAATTTGTCAGATTGTCAGTCGCCCCACTTCCAAAAACGTCAGTGTCCCCGTCCCTGCTGTGCACGTCCTGGTCCATCTCCTCCTCACTGTCGTCAGGTTCCAGAAAGCGCAGTTGTCCCCAGATCGCATTCCTCTGCAGATGGTACAGCATGAAATCCGCAACCGTGATCGAGGTCCTCACAACGGCCATTACTGCAGCCGTGGCATCAGCGGGCTCCGTGCTTGCAGTGCTGTGGCGTTAGCGCGGTGCGGAGAAAGAGCGCACATTATGGGATGCCTACCCACAGGGCACCGCTCATAATGGGGGTCGGTGGCACGGAAAAAGGGCGCGAAATTATGAAATGCCTACCCATAGTGCAGCACTCAAAATGGTGCCTGCTGGGGGCTCCGGGAACAGTTACAAAACTGTTCTCTACATTTTTTGGCTCTTGTACAATGGCCCTTATGGCTTGCTACAAAGTGGTTTTCACTTGGAAGAGCTGGTGTGTTATGTAGAAACTTACTATACTTCTGTGTCACTGATTTTATTTGTGCATTCCATGTCCTTCAGGTTTTTTGTTTTTCTTTTTTAAAAAACTGGCGAGGGCAGATTGCCTATGTGTGTAGTCTGGAATCCTTGTGAGATAGTCGAATTATTTATCTGTCTACAAATCTACTTCAGATTGAAATATCTTTTTGTTACTTTAATTGATATTGTGTAGTCAGTTTGAGTGAAAATGCTATTCCCATAAGAAAAAATATTTATTCTAAATATTATTGTTGCCTAGCCTCTTGTTGAATTCATGAGAAACAGCAACAGTTAAGTTGGATTATTTTTTTTTAAATATCTGGTATGTTTTCTCATTGTTTCCATGAAAGCAATTTCAGTAAATATTGTAATGATTGCATTTTGTATCTTAAAATGAGATTACTTGTTTTTGAGAATTGTGGGTTCTAGCTGTATTTCAGATCTGCTCTGTCATGATTAGAAATTTAAAATAAAACGGGAATAGGTGATTGAAATTCCAAAGGAGCAGAGCTCTTGCTCCCTTGCTTTAGTATCTTATTTTTGTTCATTATAATTTATATTTACATGGTGCTGATCTTTATAAAATGATGATGATGATGATGATCTTTATAAAAGTTGGTTACTACAGTGCCATTGGGTTTTGCTTTCACCTGAGCCTTTCAGCTCCTTGTTTCTTAAAGTTTGTGGAATTGTATAAACGTGTACACATGCGCACGCACACACACAGACAACTTAACCATGCAGCATCACCCCAGAATGTTACATAAATTTATTTTTTCCCATCAAGTCAATCTTTCCAGAATAATCATTGTAGTAGCATTTATCTTCTCAATTTACTATTTTTTCCCAGTAACTTCTAAGAACAAAATCCTATCATTACCATTTGAAGACATGTTCAGTTAGGGGAGGAGCAGAGTAATGCTGGGAGCAAATCTGGCACCATACCTGTTCAACTGGCACAGGATAGCATTGCTTAGGGCAGCTGGGTGCGGTGGAGAAGAACATATGTGGTGTGCATACCTCCCTGGTCCCAGAGGGCCCTATCCATCTGTCAGTGAAGTCAGTGGGTTCCCTGGGGATGTGAATGGATCTTTATAAAGGAACAGCATGCGCTCTCACTTAGTCCTTGGTGCGTACTCGGAGTATATGTTCTGGGAGCCAGGGTCACATTAGAAGCAGACAGACCACATCCCCTTGGTGCCTAATGCAAAGCCTTCGAGTAGCAGTTTCCCCTGTCAGGCCTTATTCAGAAGCTCATCCCAATCTAGCAAAGCACTAAAGCATGTGCTTAAATGCTTTGCTGCATTGGGGCCGTAGTGCTGTCTTCAGTACTCTCTTCTACTGCTCCGATGTATGTGTTGTAGGGGAGAAACTCCTTTCTATCCTATTCTTGCCTTCGTGCACTTGGGCATCACAGGGTAGGGATTTCTCTGGAATCTTTAAATATCTGAAATGTAAAGAAACAAAAAGAGAAGAAGTAACACCTTGGTTCATCACGTGAGGTCTATGAATTCACAGTATAATGCAATCCTCAGATTTCCAGTAGCCAAGACATTCAAGCAGTAAAATATATTGTAGTTATACTCAGGGCTATGATTTTGTCACACAGGTCATGGTGGCTGTAAAAATGCATTTGGTTAGACACCCCCCCCCCCCCCCCCAGACCGAGTGGACGAGGTTTGGCCAGTTCACCCCTGGATCCATCTATGGAGGGACCAGTGGGCCAAACCTGAGTATTGCTGTAACTCCGTAAACCAAAGTCACAACATCCGGAGCAGGGAGCTGGGCCCAGCCCCATGGGGCAGGAGCTGCTGCTGTGGGGTTAGAGTAGGGTAGGTTTTCTCTCCAACACAGCCCCCTCCCTCCTGAGCCTCATCTTTCAGCACGTTGACAACGATATTATTTGGTGACCTTTCCATTATGTATCTTTTTTTTGCCTTGCATCTCTGCCATGAAATTTACTAAAAATGTCCATGCCAGAATCATAGGCATTGTGTACCCCTACCATCTCCTTGGAGAACATTGACCTGCACCCATTTTTTTAGCATATTTGTTTTCAAGAGGTAGAATGATCGGCTGTCAGGTGTTAAGTAGCTCAAAAAGTGAACCAGCTATGTCTTTGTTTTTCGTTTGTTTAACATGTTCTTCTTGTAAAAATGGAACTAGCGTATTTTTAATTATCTATTTACTGGAGCTAATTCCTTTAAGGATGAGGTAGTTCAACTGAAAATCTCAAGATAGTGACTATTCCATTTGCACTTCTTCAAATATCATTCGGATGGTTCCTGAATAATTATAATAAACATATCAACATTTTTTTTTAAATTAAATTCCCTTGTTCTGCAACATACTACGGGCAAGAGTATAATTAGGGTTATTCTACAGATGAAAATAACTTTGTATAGAATATATACAAAATGTTTTGTGAAATCTTCCCTATATAGTTGTATGGGTTTTAACCATTACCAGAGTGAGCTGATTTAGAATGGATGTGCATATATTTATTTGCAGCTTTTCACAAGAGCCAACAATTAGACCCGATCACAATTTCCATCCATTTGTGTTTGCTTAAAGTCTCAAATTTTAAATGAGGAAAAAAAAGTCAATAGAATTAATATACTTTTAAGGTGTAATGATCATGTTTTGCTACCAAATGCACTACAAAGAACACATGGCATTTTCCCATGTCAGATCTTGCCAAAATGGTTTAATATTGCTCTGATTATTTGAAGAACTGTAATATATAATTACCCAAAGATTAACTTTCAGGATGTGCCTAGTTGTTGTTCCTTATTATGTTCGGTCTTTAATAGCTATACAGCATAGTGGTAGCTACTTTTCATATTTACATTCAGTCTAGACCAGGAGTCTCCAAACTACGGCCCGCGGGCCGGATGCGGCCCGCGAGGCCCTCTCATCCGGCCCGTGGAGATCGGTCGGGAACCAGCCACAGAGCCGGGACGCGCCGCGTGCTCCGCTGCCGCCGCCGGCCGGGACGCGCCGCGTGCTCCGCTGCCGCCGCCAGCCGCGGGGCCGGGACGCGCCGCGTGCTCCGCTGCCGCCACCGGCCAGGACGCGCCGCGTGGTCCGCTGCCACCGCCGGCCAGGGACGGCTCAGAGCTGGGGCCGGGATGTGCCGCACCGCCAGAAACAAGGAGCCACCCACTGCCAGACGGCGAAACGGTCCGTGGGGAGAGACCGGGTTGAGCGGGTCAGTTGGGGGGGGGGGAAGAGACCGGGTTGAGCGGGTCAGTTGGGGGGGGGGGAAGAGACCGGGTTGAGCGGGTCAGTGGGGGGGGGGGGAAGAGACCGGGTTGAGCGGGTCAGTTGGGGGGGGGGGGGAAGAGACCGGGTTGAGTGGGTCAGTTGGGGGGGGGGGGTTGGAGGAAAGGAGGTTTTGGGGGGAGAGACCTGGCTGGGTGGGTCAGTTGGGGGGGGGGGGTTGGAGGAAAGGAGGTTTTGGGGGGAGAGACCGGGTTGAGCGGGTCAGTTGGGGGGGGGGGGAAGAGACCGGGTTGAGCGGGTCAGTTGGGGGGGGGGGGAAGAGACCGGGTTGAGCGGGTCAGTTGGGGGGGGGGAAGAGACCGGGTTGAGTGGGTCAGTTGGGGGGGGGGTTGGAGGAAAGGAGGTTTTGGGGGGAGAGACCTGGCTGGGTGGGTCAGTTGGGGGGGGGGGGTTGGAGGAAAGGAGGTTTTGGGGGGAGAGACCTGGCTGGGTGGGTCAGTTGGGGGGGGGGGTTGGAGGAAAGGAGGTTTTGGGGGGAGAGACCTGGCTGGGTGGGTCAGTTGGGGGGGGGGTTGGAGGAAAGGAGGTTTTGGGGGGAGAGACCTGGTTGGGTGGGTCAGTTGGGGGGGGTTGGAGGAAAGGAGGTTTTGGGGGGAGAGACCTGGTTGGGTGGGTCAGTTGGGGGGGGTTGGAGGAAAGGAGGTTTTGGGAGGAGAGACCTGGATGGGTGGGTCAGTTGGGGGGGGGTTGGAGGAAAGGAGGTTTTGGGGGGAGAGACCTGGCTGGGTGGGTCAGTTGGGGGGGGGTTGGAGGAAAGGAGGTTTTGGGGGGAGAGACCTGGCTGGGTGGGTCAGTTGGGGGGGGGTTGGAGGAAAGGAGGTTTTGGGGGGAGAGACCTGGCTGGGTGGGTCAGTTGGGGGGGGGGTTGGAGGAAAGGAGGTTTTGGGGGGAGAGACCTGGCTGGGTGGGTCAGTTGGGGGGGGGGGGTTGGAGGAAAGGAGGTTTTGGGGGGAGAGACCTGGCTGGGTGGGTCAGTTGGGGGGGGGGGGGTTGGAGGAAAGGAGGTTTTGGGGGGAGAGACCTGGCTGGGTGGGTCAGTTGGGGGTTGGAGGAAAGGAGGTTTTGGGGGGAGAGACCTGGCTGGGTGGGTCAGTTGGGGGTTGGAGGAAAGGAGGTTTTGGGGGGAGAGACCTGGCTGGGTGGGTCAGTTGGGGGGGGGGGGTTGGAGGAAAGGAGGTTTTGGGGGGAGAGACCTGGCTGGGTGGGTCAGTTGGGGGGGGGGGTTGGAGGAAAGGAGGTTTTGGGGGGAGAGACCTGGCTGGGTGGGTCAGTTGGGGGGGGGGTTGGAGGAAAGGAGGTTTTGGGGGGAGAGACCTGACTGGGTGGGACAGTTGGGGGTTGGAGGAAAGGAGGTTTTGGGGGGAGAGACCTGGCTGGGTGGGTCAGTTGGGGGGGGGGTTGGAGGAAAGGAGGTTTTGGGGGGAGAGACCTGACTGGGTGGGTCAGTTGGGGGGGGGTTGGAGGAAAGGAGGTTTTGGGGGGAGAGACCTGACTGGGTGGGTCAGTTGGGGGGGGGTTGGAGGAAAGGAGGTTTTGGGGGGAGAGACCTGGCTGGGTGGGTCAGTTGGGGGTTGGAGGAAAGGAGGTTTTGGGGGGAGAGACCTGGCTGGGTGGGTCAGTTGGGGGGGGGGTTGGAGGAAAGGAGGTTTTGGGGGGAGAGACCTGGTTGGGTGGGTCAGTTGGGGGTTGGAGGAAAGGAGGTTTTGGGGGGAGAGACCTGACTGGGTGGGTCAGTTGGGGGTTGGAGGAAAGGAGGTTTTGGGGGGAGAGACCTGGCTTGGTGGGTCAGTTGGGGGTTGGAGGAAAGGAGGTTTTGGGGGGAGAGACCTGTCTGGGTGGGTCAGTTGGGGGGGGGGTTGGAGGAAAGGAGGTTTGGGGGGGAGAGACCTGGCTGGGTGGGTCAGTTGGGGGGTTGATGTGTAGTGTTCATGTGTAGTGAACAGGTGTTCATGTGTAGTGTTCATGTGTAGTGAACAGGTGTTCATGTGTAGTGTATCAATGTGTTATTAAATAATAACTGAATAAAATAATATTAAATAAATAATTAAAAACAACATCCATGTTTTGATTCTTTTTTATTTGGACCTCGAGTGTGTTGTCGGCCCCCGAACTGCTATTTGATAGTTAATGCGGCCCTCGGGCTGAAAAGTTTGGAGACCCCTGGTCTAGACTAGTAGGGCTTTGCTCTGTGGCAATTGTTCCAGTGCAATCAGAAGTATAACTGTGGTGTTTCTTAGATAGTCTTAGTGTAACTTTATCTGATATGAGTCTTAAAGTAATGACTCAGGGTTATCATCTTGATTCAATTCAATACAATACACTTGGTTGAAATTTCAAGAAAAGCTGATGGGTGACATTCAGGTCTTTTTAGATGTTGTGTTCAGTGAAAATTTTCTTGCATCTACTTGATTGTGTTCTGACCAGCCTCCTTTTCCTCCAAAAAATCATTCCATTTTACACATAGCTTGATCATTAATGCCTAGATTCTGCTTTCTCTTACACCTGAGTTAATCCAGAGGAATGTTGCTGAAGTCAGTACTTCTGTGAATTGACATGGGTGAGATTAGAATCTCTTCCTAAACCTGTATACTAGAAACAACTGATCAATATCAAGTATTAGCTTTTTAAATGGAATATAGTTTTGGCGATAGATGTTAGATTAACAACTCTGGAGACTGATGTTCTTTGTTTAATTGAGGAACATGTACAATTGGGTAGCCGCACACGCTTGCCCATGCCAGCTGACTAAGGAACCTCAACTCTAATTTAAAGGAATCACCTTTAATAAATTGTTTAATTGCTATTCCCATTAAGTCACTGGCTCTTGATGAGACCAGTTGCTCTGGTGCTGGATCTATATATAACGTGTAGTCCTGCACCTTAGGAACTGGACTGATACCATCACATCATTTCACATAGGCCACTGAACAGCTATTGGTTGGTGAAAACTTTAAATCGTTACAAACTTGTTGGCTTTGAACCATTTACTTAGGTGAGAAAGGGTCTATAATCCCATTACAAAACCCTGCTGGCAAAGCGTGTAATTCACAGTAAATGAGATGTGTTTCGTTAAAACGTTGACCATGTAAAATACATTCTTGTACTACAATGAGACATTTGGACACTGATCAGAGAAGCTACCTGTTTAGATGATGATGATGATGAGCAATCAGATCATGGGAAATGACTTGTTTTAAAACATCAAACAGCCTTCCCTTTCACTAGACACTACCTGTTCCCTGTCCCTCGCTTAAAGGTCAACATTCACCAGCTGAATACAGTTACCACCCATATCTTCTCTTGAATGTATAGAGAATGACTGTGGTATCTCAGACACCACTGTGTGACAACATGCTGACTTAATGGTGACCTCTGTGTTTATAGTTTTACTTTTAAATGTTATTCTGCTGGGTCCTTAAACCATTTCATGCAGGAGAAGAGATGAAGTAGGAAGGAAGCATCTCTGTTCATTTGTGTTTTGCTGGACTGTCCGAACTATTGAGCAAGGGAATCCCTGAAGAATGCCTCTAATTTTACACTAAATATGTGTACATGAAAACTCATTTCCCCTGAATATCCCAAAATGTGTAAGGTACCATTCATATTTAATTATACAAGCATTTACAGTAGGTAAGAGCTTAGTGTATTGTTTGTATCGCAGCAATGCCCCCTATGCAAGCGCTACAGAGAAAATAGAAACAACTTACATCCCAAGCAAACATTGTTTCTAGTCACACATGCTGCTGAACTGTTTTCCTATGTAAGCACAGAGAATGAATTTAGCAATAAAAGCCACTGCTGGTTTCTCCTCAAAGACCTCGCTCCTTGCAGTGCATTGGAAATGACTGAACTTTGGCCCTCAGTCTGCTGACACCCTGAGGGAGTGTAAATGTAATGACGTCTTTGCTTGTTTCAGCTGCACAACAGGAAACGCTCATGGCCTCCCCTTCTTCCTGCTTTGAGAAAATAGTGCTCTCTCTCTCTCTCTTTCTTCCTCCTCCTGCAGTATTGCTCGCTGAGACCTAGTTTCAGGTCTGCACTCTGCAGTGAGCCAGTACTAGCACAGTACCCTGATTGATGTTTCCATCTCGTAGAGTCAGCCAATGAGCTTGCTATTGCTCTGCTTTAGTGATGATGCGAGGAAATATATATATATATATATATTCTCCCTCCGGAGAAGCGACAGAGAGGAGAACACAGTTATATTGCAATGGCTCACTTTACAGAGCATGTCAGTGGATACAGCTGAGCTGAAAAGACCAGGATGGTCCGGTGATAATTTGCCTTGGGGAGACTACATCACTTGCATAATATAGAGGATGCACTGTCAGGTGGGGATAAAGCATTCACGGGATCCTGAAATATGGTCCAAATAGTGCTGAATAATGCTGACTATAAAGGGCCTGAATAGAGTTCTTTTCCACAATGGAATACAAATTCTTTCTTTTCACAAAGCACTCACAGGTTGTTGTTTTTTTAACCCTTTCTAGTTGTTGCTTTTTTACTTTTGTGATAGCAACACAGAAACAAATAACATTTATAGCAAAACACAAACATTTTGCAGCTAACTGGGGAGAGAATTTTGTTTTATCCAAGTCAGTCATAGCATTGAAGTAAAGCAGAGTATTTACAAATGAAATTAATCCATTCTGAATTCAAACATTTATCTCTCTCCCCCCCTCCTTTCCTCTCTCTAATTTCTAACGATGATGGAAAATTTCACTTTTTTTTTTTTTTACAAAAGGCAGATGCTCTAGCGATTTTGTTTATTGTAGTATAAGAGGCAGATGTTTGAAAGATTAGTTAACTTTGAAGATATAAGATTTTTATAAATAGCTGCATAGAAATACTGTTTTAAGAGCAGGCTTTGTCATTTTTCATAAGCAAGTTCTGAATTTACCTCTTTAATCTGCTACTCGACCCACCACAGTAGTCGTTTGGTTTTAATAATCTATAGTTATGTAACATGAATCTTGCATGGAAAGATGCTTGCAAGCAGGAAAAAGGAAAGTGAGCTGTGCACTGAAATAACAACGTTCATTCTTTCGCAGAAAGGGAGATGACTAGGCTTTGAAATTAAATATTGTATTCGGGTCCTTTCTGTCACATAGCTAAGTTCCAAATATTCATTATAAAATTTGGCAAGTGTCTTGAAGCAGAGTCTTGAGATGGAAATGTTCTAACACATGGAAATGTTAGTTCACTCAGCGATGTGCAAACTCTGGAAGGTTTTGTGTGTGTTGGGGGGGAAAGGGGGACTCTTTCTCCCCTCCCCCCCCCAGTAAAGGTCTCTTAAATATGGCTGTTCTACATGTATGAGCTAAAGTGAAAATAACAATTTGATCGGTTTCTACAGCTCTTAAATTGTTACATAACTCTTTCCCCCCTGCTTTAATAAGCCTGAACCCCAATAGGGTCATTAGGTATGTATATAGTACTACAGTCCTCCCCTTGGGAGATTTTGCAATCTGTTTATGTAAAAGGGAGGCAAAAGGTTATTTGAGTGCATTTTGAACGAGTGATTTTAAATTAGATCTTTTTTTCCTTGAAAAATTATTCTATTATTCTGTTTTTATCTTCAAAGCCATGCCCTCAATATTAGATCTGGACTAGCCTTATTATTTTTTATTAAATAGAGAAAAATATTCACAAATGTGAGGCGAGACAAGTTGGGAGGGAATCCTGTGATAAGAGGAATAATGGTTATGGGGAGGCAGTGTGATCAAGTGGGTAGAGTAGGGGACTGAGGTCAGGATTCCTGAGTTGTGTTTCAGGACAGCCACATTATCTCATTTTGAGCAAGCCACTTAACACCTTTTTGTGTCTCAGTTTACAGATATAATAATAATCAACTATATAGGAAGGCATTAAGAAAATGAGTTAACATCTATAAAGTGCAGATGAATGCACAAAGTATTGTTATTAATACTGGACAGTGAAAAATGAGAGTTCATACTTATGCTACGTCTTCAACTCATCCTGTTCTATGTAGGTATTGCATGCCAGAGTTGATAGTGTATAGCGTATCTATGGTCCAATAGCTAGGAAAAGTAGATTGTTAAGGATTGAGTGATAGTGTCAGTTGCATTGGTAGTTTATGCAATAATTCATACCCTTAATGATAGTCTTAGCAGGGAGGCCAAGAGCTGAATGTGCATGGTCTGAGACTAAAATCTTTTTTCACACCTACAGGTCACTCCAAGTCAGGGCTGTGGGACATCAGTAGGGCAGCTTAATGAGAGATGTTTGCAGTGATACTGTTTGTGATGTTCTTGTTTCTTGGATAAATACTGGATTTCTCCAGGACTGTCAGTCCAACATCTTTAAGAAGCAACAAAGTTTCACATGAAAAGTTTAAAAAAATGGAATGTTCATCTTTAATGTGAATTTCTTTTACTGTTCAGTTATAATTACACTCCTTTTAATTTTATTTTGACTGTGTTTTATACTCATATTTTTCCTGCCGTGTCAAAGTAATCTCACTGAAAAAGTAGGTAGCACTCACATTGACATTAAAAAGGCTTATAAGGGCATGAAATGTCATATGGTATCATTTGAATTTGTGGGATCTTTTCAATATAGTACATGAGAGTTGAGTTTTGTCCGTTCATACATTATAAGAAGACATTTTCTTTCTTGCTTTATGGCACTCTGTACCTATTTAATACTAAAATCAGTTCTGCAGCTCCTGATTCCCACTTTGGAAAATCAGTGGTAACAATAAATATTATCTGTGGACATCACATTAGTTTTCTGAGTTCTTAAGTTCAATGTCAAAGGGATGGTCAGAGTTTTCTCATATGGTTACTTTATAATGGATCAAATCATGAAGGATGAGGAGGTCCCTTACTCTTGCAGAGTAGAGCTCCCTTCTAGTTTTACCAGTCTTGAGCATTGAAAACCCAGTGTGGGAGGGGGGAGCATTGAGGAAAAACTGGGATGGGGTGGGGCTATGTTGCTTTCACCCAACATTCTGATTGTCTCTGGGGACTGTCCTCTGCCAGCTGCAAGCTCTTTTTTTTTTTTTTTAAATCTCTCCTCTGTCTCTTGCACCAGTGTTACGTTTGAATAGGTTGCTCAGCCTTTTCTCCTTGGTAGACGTTTCATGAGTGAGATCCTGTCCTCAACCTGATGTCACTCCCTCATGATCCCACTGCCCTCAACAAACTCAACTTGGATGGTCTGTGATTGGCTGTATCCTTGGGGTTGCAGCACCGCTCTGTGGGTCTGGATCCAGGCCAGGCCGAACAGCTATGACTGGGCTTCACGCCCATGAAGGGGCAGGGACATGATGTGGACCATTGTTTGAAGTGTGGCTAAAGAAAGAGAGGTCAGCCTTGATTTCTTCTGGAATTCCTACTGATGTCAATGGGTGTTCACTGTGTAAATCTAGGGCAGCATATGTTTTTTAGATTAGAGAATTTCACCTTTGTAATTATTTTAACTCCAGCACAGGGCCCAGCCCAAAGCCTGTGCATCACTAAAATTCCATTTACGTTAGGCTTGAATAGATCTGAAGGAGTTCTTGTGCTGGCTCTCTGCCGAGGAGTAAATTTCACCCTCTGTGTGCATGGTGACTGCAGAGAAATATATTTTTTCCTTTTTTTAAAAAAAACAACCCATAACCATATACTCGTCCATGCTAAGGCCTAAAGCTTCGTATTTTGAAGCCAGTGTCCTACTGCTGCAAAACTTAAAATAATTACCATTAATTATATTTTACTATTTTTTGCCGATTTAAAAAGATGGAATTTAATTTACACTAATTATTTAGCGATATGGGATGCTCTGCATGAAAGTTATAAAGCACAAATTAAATTTAAATGAGGGGAAAAAAGAAAAATACATTGTATATTAGACTTTTCATATTTCATCTTTTATTTGTAATTCTTAACCTGTCTGCCTGGAAAAAGGATTCTCTTTGCAAATTGAAGCAATTTTTTAGAAAGATGAAATGCACTTGCAGTTAGTCAGCTAACCTGAATGCAAAGTTTTAGCCTGAAGTGGATTAACGAGGAAGAGTCATAATAATAACATCCTTATTATTACAAGCTTATTTACCCTGCAATGTGGTGATAGTAGCAGACATGGTTATGATTTCACTGAGCAGTAACATCGTGGCAACAAAGGGCAAACTTCTTCCCTGTGCTGCACTGCTAAATAAGAGGAAACAGAGTTTCTTACAGCTGTGCTAGAACAAGGCATGATCTCACAATAGACCTCAAGAGAGAGTTGAGAGAAAGGGCCAGGTAATGAAATACTATCAGCTAGGCTAATTCACATGGATGAAATTCACTCCTGTGCATTTAAGTCCCAATAAGGCATAACCTAAGTGGTGCATAAGCTTCGGCTTGGTCCTGATCACAGGATGAATTTTATGCATGGTGAATTTATTGGCAAGTACTTGCCAGGGCCTCAGCTGCTGCTCTTCAAAAGAGCAACACCTGTGACCCATCACACTGCAGGTGGCTGGAGGATCCCTTTGAGAGAGAACGTTCTCAAGAGGTAAAGTATCTTGCTCCCCTTTGTTGGGTTGACAAGGGCAGGATTTAACCCGTTGGTAGGAAAAAGTAGAAAAAAATTGGGCCTTTGTGGCTGGTACATCTATAGTTTATTACGGAGATGGCATGTAATCCGTGGTGGTATTGTGTGTGTTTGGCTGGGGGTGCAGAGGCCAGATGCATCTCAATTGTAGTGAACATCATATCTGCAGCCAAGCATATAGGCAGTCCCTGGTTTTGCTGTGCCTGAATCAAGACCGTCAATCTTAACATTTCCAAACTTTGGAGATGTTTTGGAGCTGAGCTTTGCTGCTTGACCACGTTTCAGTTTCATCAGGTACATATTAGCTCCCTCAAGAACTTGGTTCATCTTCATGGAGATTTCTTGTTTAATCAGTTGCTTCTTACAGTACAGTGACTTCTGGTAGGTTAAAACTTTTTCCGTTGCGGTTGTAGCAATTCAGTTCACTTTGCAGCAGGCCAATTCTGCTAGCAATTGCAATGTGGTGACTGATTGTGTTAGTGGAAAAGGAAATTTTTCATTTCCGCTGAAGTGTTGTTCATGTAGATTTGAAATAATATTGCTACAGTTTTAAAATCCTGGAGCTTTGGTTTCCCCCTAATGTGGGCTATTTCAATTAGAGACTAGATTAACTTTTCTATAAAAAGGTTTTCACTGTTTCACATATCAGACTAGTTTTAATCCAAGTTAGCACTCGACATTTGAATACTTGGCATTGTTCTATAAAATGGCAATTTCATATGACTGAAACGTGTGTGTAGGTTTATTCAAGCATATGTTATTGGCTGCAAAACGTGACCATACAAACTATTCTGTTCTCAGTTATTCTGCAGTATTTGACAGATTCTTCACGTAAGTGAAGCAGGAAGTATTCTCTAGTGGTTAGGGTTCTAGCTAGGGGCTCAGGAGACCTACGTTCAGTTCCCTCCGGTGCCACAGACTTCCTGTGTGATCTTGGAGAAGTCACTTGGTCTCTTTGTATCTCAGTTCACCATCTGTAAAATGGGGGTATAGCAGGGCGGTGACTCACCCCTGCGGCACCTCCTGCTGGTTCTTCAGGGAATTAGCGTCCCAGCCTCTGGAGCGCCCTCTGCAGGCTGATGTCCTGCTTCTGCTCTGGCCCCGTGTCCCTCCTGGATCCCGGTGCCCTCTAACTGAGGGTGCTGCATCCGTGCAGTACCCCCTCAAGTCTAAGGGTCTCCCCTCCCTGGGGAACCCTCCACCCCCTATCCCCACCTTGCCTCAGACTTGGCCACTGCCAGTCACCATTTGCCCCCGCTCACTGAGGCAGACTGCAGTATCATGGCCTCTCATCACCGGCAAGGGGGGTTGGCCTGCTGCTTCCCTTGCTAACCCTGGGCTGCCCACTGCAACCCCAGTACTCCTGGGTCAGGCCTTCTGCCAGGCCCAGCAGCCTGGGGCTCTCAGGCTAGAGCTTCCCCAGCTCCCAGTGCCTTGCCTCTCTGCAGTCTTTTTTTCTTTTCTCGAGATGAATGTCTTTTTTTTTTTTTTAAGTGATCCTTCTTTGCTCAGTATGAACTTTTTTCTCAGAGCAGAATGCCATTAAAGATCATGCAGGGCACTTAAGAGTGGATTTTTCTCTCCCTTTCTGAGCTCAGTTTTGCCACTTTTGCTTACATGTTGAATGGTAAGACAACTTGAATAAGGTGAAGTCAGACAGGTGGGCCACAGAATTTCAGATCTGCATCCAAATGCCAAATTCTCCAAAGTTTGTGGATATTCAAATAAAGAGTTTTGGTTCAGGCTACTGAAAATGTCCTCTACTTAATGTTTAGAATCAGAGGTAGCCATGTTAGACTGGAATAGCAGAGGTAACAGAGTCCTGTGGCACCTTAAAGACTAACTAAAGTATTGAAGCATAAGCTGTCGTGGGCTAATACCCACTTCGTCGGATGCAGAATGCTTGCATCCGACGAAGTGGGTATTAGCCCACGAAAACTTATGCTTCAATACTTTAGTTAGTCTTTAAGGTGCCACAGGATTCTTTGTTACCTCTACTTAATGTTTATGACTCGATTGTGAAATCCTTACTCACATTGGTGAGCTTTTCAGTATAAAATAAAATAAAGCTTGTTCTGTAATATTAGGTGTTGAAACAACAACAACAACAAAATTAAATATAAATTTTTCTGTTCTCAGGCCTGTGCCTGCTCAGTCTAGAACTGAACAACTTTCCTTTCAAGGTGGAGTATTTAAACCAATGACTTAAACTTCCTCTCTGGTAAATTAAAGGTAAATTCTTATCCCTCCTGCCCCCGCTTCCCAAGCAAATTGGTAAAATCTCCTGTGAGAGAAGGAAAGTAAAATTCTGCTTAAGCAGGAAATGTGAATTGGAAAACATTACGTCTAGGTGAATTACAGACACTGGTAGAAGTGGGGATGACTTGATGCTTTGCTGCTAAGTGCATGCGTGTGGGCAGAGCTCTGTGCCAGCCTTTACTGTAAGGTTTGTAAACCTGCTGAAATCTGCCAGAACCACTGAAATTGGATTAATTGCTTTTAAGAGCATTAAAGGGCAACATATCTACAAACTCTTGCTTATACTATGTAGTGGGAGAGGTAGAAAAGCTTTTCATTTTACAAGGCTTTGATACTTCCTAAACCCAGAGCAGTGCATATGAAGTCTTGTAGTGCCCCTCCAGGGGAAACTGGGGAAGACCCTGGGCTACATCCTTAGCTGGTGTAAACCAGTAGAGCTACACTGGAGTTGCTAGGGGAGGGACACTGATTTGTACCAGCTGTGGATCTGGCCCTCATAGCATGAAACAGAAGATGATTATGTTGATCTCCATCTGATTCAGTAAGAAGTAAGGAAAGCTAACTGCTCTCATGACAGAGAGCTATGAAATGCAAAAGGACATTTAATTAATGATAAGATGATCATAATTTGACTATTCTACAATAAGATATTGAAGCGAAAACTAAATAAACATACAATTTGCTAGGGGGAAAAACCCCTTGAGAGTCAAATTTTAGAGTGGTGACAATTTTTGTGAATTCTCAGCCTTTGCTATTGCTGACTCTTGCACCTGCTTGGAATCATGTCGACTTAGTGGAACTCCACATGTGGCTCCATGATACTGAATCCCATTACAAGATTGGAGCCCAAAAATTGCATATAATAAAAATAATACTAATGAGCTACATACTCGGGTATCTGTCTGATATAGATTGTTCCCTTTGTTCTGTCCTCCCATTACTCAGTGGACTTAAGTGGTGTATAATAATCTTACCAGTTATAATATCCGTGTTCTTGAATCAAAGAGCCTAATAATATTAAGCAGGCAAAGATGCACTTAACAGTCATCTTTTTTATTTGCCCTTTCTATGGTACCTCAGTGCAATTTTCTTGAGAACAAAGATCTTTTGGGTTCCCTTAAAAATCAGACCAAACTTAAAAATAGTATCTGCTCTGTCACCTAAATTTTTGCCTCTGGCCTAAGAATTTCTTTTCCAAATATTCTAAAGTTATATGATCCTTTTGGGTCTATATTCAGGTTTCAAACTAATTGTGATAAATAAGAAGTAGATTTTGATATTGAAGATTACTCACTGATTTCATCTTTGATAGGGCGAAGTAAGACTGAAGTACTTAGGTTTGTATATTTCTCTAATAGAAATATACAGTTTAATTTTAATTAATGTTTAATTAAACTATTAGTCTGCTGAGGAACATAACTGAAGACTGGGAAACCTCAATGCCATCTTGAATTGTTCAGATCAGTGCTCTGAAATTGAGTGCCCTACTTAAGTTTAATTACTTGTTTGGTATTCTCCCTGATTAAGTCTCATACTCTTACACACACAAAAATAGAAGATCGTAACTACAGCATTTATTTGAACAGTTAGAAATCATAGTATTTATTGTAAATAAAAAAAGTCCCCAGCTCAGGAAAACATTTAAGTACCTGTTAAGTCTGTTCCTGTTCAGCAAGACTTTTAAGCATATGTTTAAAGTTAGGTGTGTGCTTAGGTACTTTGCCGAATAGACTCCCCTACTTCTGCTTTTAGTATCTTTTTACAGTACAGTTTTAAGGCTGCATTAGAATGATGCCAAGTATACCCACAACAATCAGCTGTTACTCCTATGAATTCCATGTTCTTCTCACACAAAAATGGATCTAAATGTGTATTTATAAACTCATGCATTACCCATATTCTATAAATAAGGAGAAGAATACCTAGAATCTTGAAATATTCTGTTTATCCATTGCCTTAACTTCCATTCAAAGTGCGTCTATACTTAAACTTCAGTTGGACAACAATTATTTCTGCAGCTTCTTGTAATTGCTCAACTTTTTCTCACTGCCAACTGGAGAGACCCTTAACTGACTAAATTGAGAAAAGGTACTAATACAGTACGGCAAAGATTGATAGTGGAGGAAATAACCACTCTCAACAAGATGCTTACAATAATATAAGCAGTAAATTGACTTAATAGCTTCCTGTCATCAAATATTCACCAAATATTAAGTTCATTCTCACTTCAATTTTCCCCATACTGATCAAATTAATAAAAAAATAAAAATATCCAGTTCAGACGATGTCACTTGGTCATGCCCTATGTGGGGGAGCCCGTAGTGGTATGTATAGGGATTGACATTCTATATTTCTGAGGCAGCAATATGCAGGGCAGAAGTGCCAATGGCAGAAACTTCAAAAACGACTGTGATAGATGCATTTACATTGCATTAATGCTTTAATATTTCTTTATTTAATGGCATATATATTCAAAACTTAAGCTAAAGATGTAAAGGACAGTGAGCTACAAGCACAGCAGAACATAGCTGGAAGGCAACAGTACTTGTTCTGCACCTGTGAAAATCCCCATGTTCTTCCTGCAGTTTTAACTCTGTACCTATGTAATAGTTTAAAAAAAAAAAAAAAAAAAGAGGGGGAGAGATAGGAGGGAGAAATCTAGGAAGGATGTCCAGAGCTCATGCCCTTGTAGATACTCTCTACCCAGCTTTAGAAAGCTTTGGGAAAATACTAAAATCATAGACTTGCATTATGACACTACCTTATTATTATTATTATTATTGTAGTGTCTAAAGGTCCCAACAAAGATCTATTGTACAGTGCTCTTTGCAAACACATCATAAGGGAGTGTTCCTGCCCTGAAGAATTTACAATCTAAATAGATCAGGCAGGCAAAGAGTGAGAAGACAGGAATGTTATTACAGAGGAGGATCTGATGCACAGAGAGATTAAGAGACTTTGCCAAGGTCACACAGGACATCTGTGGCAGAGTCAAGAATTGAATTCACTTATGGTGCCCTAGTCCAGGGTCTAAATGACAAGACCATTCTTCATTCTCTCATATGTTAACTTACTAAACACACTCCTATTATTTTACTCATCAGCATGATATTTCCTACAGCCGTGATCCTGCAAACACTTTACCCACAAGCTTAATTTTAAGCACACAAGGATGCCTGTTTCAATGGGTTTCTTTGCATGTTTTAAACTAATTACATGCAGATTTGTTAGCAGGATTGATATCTAGATTTGCACATTTTGTTCTGAACCTTAGAGCAGCTTTCTGACATATAACACATTTATCAAGATCCCTGAAATAACATGAACTGTGGATATCTTTAAAAAATGTTACTGACTTAGCAAAATGGATTTCATGCATTTTTGTGCCTTTGGTCAATGTGTTCAGAGCATTTTGAAAGGAAGTTTTGGATTAAGGAGATGTCTATGTTGGGGGCAGTATCCTGTGTTTCATTTAGGTCATGTCAGGCCATTGTTGTGTTTTTTCTTATCATAAAGATCTTGTCTGTTCTCATGTTCAGCTATAGACTTCTCTTTCCAGGAAGAGAGAAATATAGTTGGGAATTTAATGCGGCAATATTATATACTATCTGACTTGCCACTCAGCCAAGATTTCTTATGCTTTTTTATTTGTTGACAATTATTAGTGTTTCTTTAATAACAATAACAATTAATAAATTTACATTTCTGTAACACATTTAATCTTTCAGAGTGGTAGCTGTGTTAGTCTGTATCCGCAAAAAGAACAAGGAGTACTTGTGGCACCTCAGAGACTAACCAATTTATTTGGGCATAAGCTTACGAGGGCTAGAACCCACTTCATCGGATGCATAGGAAGATTATAATATTATATTAATATAATATATATCCCGTTGCTATACCAACTCTAAAAGGCTAATCAGTTAAGGACCTGAAGCAAATACTCACCAGCAACCACACAACAAAAACACTAACCCAGGAACCTATCCTACCAACAAAGCCTGGTGCCAACTCTGTCCACATATCTATTCAAGTGATAGTCATACAACCTATCAGAGAGGTAGCCGTGTTAGTCTGGAATAGCAGAGGTAACAAAGTCCTGTGGCACCTTAAAGACTAACTATAAAGTTTTGAAGCATAAGCTTTCGTGGGCTAATACCCACTTGGTCGGATGCAATTAGCCTACGAAAGCTTATGCTTCAAAACTTTGTAGTTAGTCTTTAAGGTGCCACAGGACTTTGTTACCTCATACTACCTAATTACATCAGTCATGCCATCAGGAGCTTGTTCACCTGCACATTTACCAAGGTGATGTATACCATCATGTGCCAGCAATGCCTCTCTGCTCTGTACATTGGCCAAACCAGAAAGTCTCTACGCAAACGAACAAATGGACACAAATCTGATATCAAGAATAATCATATTCAAAAACCAGTAGGAGAACACTTCAATCTCTCTGGCTACTCAGTAACAGACTTAAAAGTGGAGGTAACAAAGGCCTGGTCCCCACTAGGGCTTAACGTCGACTTTATCAAGGTAAAGTCGATTTAAGCCTTTACCCGTCCTCACATGCATGCCCTTAAAGTCGATTTAAAGGGACCTTAAAATCGACTTCTGTACTCCTCCCTAACGAGAGGAGTAGCTGAAATCGACCTCTCTCTGGGTCGATTGTGAACTAGTGAGGATGCATGTGACTTTAAGCCTCCGACCTTCCACAATGCCCGTTAGCTCCCCAGGGGACCAGCCACCAGTCCGAGCAGCTCCGTGGACCCCCATGCCTGCCCGAGCAGCCCCGTGCCGGACACTCCCCCCCCCCCCGAGCAGCCCCCCGCTGGACCCCGCGTGCCCGAGCAGCCCCGCACCGGCTCCCCCCCACGCACCGGCTCCCCCCCCGAGCAGCCCCGCACACCGGCTCCCCCCCGCGCGCCGGCTCCCCCCCCGAGCAGCCCCGTGCGCCGGCTCCCCCCCCACGCGCCCGCCCGAGCGCCGGCTCCCGCCCGCGCGTCGGCTCCCCCCCGAGCAGCCCCACACCAGCCCGAGCAGCTCTGCGCCGGCTCTCCCCCCGCCCGAGCGGGGGGGGGGGAGGGTGGAGCCACCGCGGAGCTGCTTGGGCGGGCACAGGGGTCTGCGGACCTGCTCGGGGTGTGTGTGTGTCCGCGGGGCTGCTCGGGCGGGGAGGTGGGTCCCCTGGGGAGCGTGCCTGGCTGCCCCGAAAGGTGGTGCCTGCTGGGGACTCCCGGCATTGTGGGATATCTACCCACAGTGCAATTCTGGCTACGTCAACCCTTGCAAAAGTTCTAGGACAGACACTGTCGACCTGCTGTGTTTTGTGGGGACGCACTAAGTCAACTTTATAAAGTCTACTTTAGAAAATCGACTTAAGGGAAAGTGAAGTGAAGACATACCCAAAGAGTCCTGTGGCGCCTTAAAGACTAACTAAAGTATTGGAGCATAAGCTTTCGTGGGCTAATACCCACTTCGTCGGATGCAAGCGGTGGAGCTTCCACTGCTTGCATCCGACAAAGTGGGTATTAGCCCACGGAAGCTTATGCTCCAATACTTTAGTTAGTCTTTAAGGTGCCACAGGACTCTTTTTGTTACCTCTGCTATTCCAGACTAACACGGCTACCTGTCTGATTCTAGACTTAAAAGTGGCAATTATTCAACAAAAAAAACTTCTTCAAAAACAGACTCCAGTGAGAAACTGCTGAACTGGAATTAATTTGTAAACTGGATACCATTAAATTAGGCTTGAATAAAGACTGAGAGTGGCTGGGTAATTACACAAACTGAAATGTATTTTCCCCTACGTTACTCAGACCTTCTTGTCAACTGTTTGAAATGGGCCATCCTGATTATCACTACAAAAATTTTTTTTCTCCTGCTGATAATAGCTCACCTTAGTTGCTTAGTCTCTTAGAGTTGGTATGGCAACCCCCATCTTTTCATGTTCTCTGTGTGTGTGCATGTGTGTGTGTGTATAAAATATATACATCTTCCTATGCATCCGATGAAGTGGGTTCTAGCCCATGAAAGTTTATGCCAAAATAAATTTGTTAGTCTCTAAGGTGCTACAAGTATTCCTTGTTCTTTTTACATTTCATCTTGGGATTTCAGAGAGTGGGATTTTTGTAGTGGTGGTGAAGTATTATTATCCTCATAAACAGGGAAACTGAGGCACTGAGCATTAAGAGATCTGTCCAAGGTCAACCAGCAAGCCATTGCAGAGCTAAAAACAGAACCCTGGTCTCCCAGTTTTTAGCCCTAACTAGGAGGCCAGCCATTCTCAGCCACAATCAGGTTTATCAATCTGAAAATCCATTATGATTAATATTGCTAGGTGTCCCATCAAGTACGTTTGAAGTTTAGATGTATTACACTAAGTCTTAAAACCTGAGAATTTCTACATTAGGATAGGAAGTCTGTGTGTTGTGTTTTCAGACATGCTTTAGCTTCTGTTTGCATCCTTGTGAGTCTTTCTCAGATGAAGGTGTCCAGATCATTAATAATGTTGATAGTTTTATTATTGGTTAATATTATTTTGGCTACCTACATTTCTTTTAAGAGCATAAAGGAGAGAGCCTCTCATATGTATGTCACACCCAGTCCAAGTTGATAGTAATCAAATTTATTACTGCCTGGTAGGTGCCTGTTTGAGCTTGTGAAATGACTTGGTGGTCCCAGTTGACTTTTTAAAGGAGTGGTGACAATATTGCAAAGGTCATCAATGCAATTGGCACTAATTATCACCCTAGCTGGAAGTCTGAGCAGACAACTGTAAAGACTGATCTGCCTGAAAACCGCATATACCATAGCTGAGTCATGTTATCATGGCAACAGATAGAAGCTTGCGTGGTCACTGCACATGATGTGTGTACCTGCTTTGCAAATAAGCAGAAGTTCTAGAATTTCCAGCCCTGACAATGAGACACCTTTTACAAAACCAAAACTATAATCAAATTAAAAGACATTAGAGAGAGGGTGAGGCTTGTAAGTCTTTTGTGCACAGAACTGTTGCTTTGGTATTCCATTTCCTCCAGGAGTTCCTCTGGGAAACACACAGTTTGGATTTTCTATGAATTTTATCACTTAGGGCATGTCTTCACTACGACTTAACGTCGACTTTAACGATGTTAAGTCGAAATAAACGTGTACCTGTCTTCACAGGCATGCCCTTAAAGTCGATTTAAAGGGCCCTCAAAATCGACTTTATAACTCCTGCCTGACGAGAGAAGTACAGTAAACCCTCGATTTAACGGACCTCGATTTAACGGACTTCGGATGCAACGGACAAAATTTCTGAGCAAGTCTGATGCATTCCTGATCCATTTCTGGCGGGCTGGCTGCTGGCTTCCGGCTGCCGCCTGGGTCCAGGCAGCAGGCGGGCTGGCTGCCGGCTCCTGGCTGCCGCCCGGGTCCAGGCAGCGGGCGGGTTGGCTGGCGGGTCCCGGGAGCCAGGACCCATGCGGGCTGGCTGCCGGCTGCTGCCGGGGTCCCAGCCGCGGGCGGGCTGGCTGCCGGCTCCTGGCTGCCGCCCGGGTCACAGCAGCAGGCGGGCTGTGGAGCTGCCGCCCTGACCCTGTGGCGGGCGGGCTGCTGCTCCGACAGCTCGGTTTTTTTTTATTATTAAATAATGAACTTTTTGATTTAACGGACACCCCCTCGCCCAAATTAGTCCGTTAAATGGAGGTTTTACTGTAGTGCTAAAATCGACCTCTCTAGGTCGATTGTGATGTAGTGAAGAGGCGGGGGGGGGGGGGGTCCGGCGCGGGGCTGCTCGGGCAGGCGGGGGTGGGGGGGTTCGCGGAGCTGCTTGGGCGGGCGGGGGGGTCTGGCGTGGGGCTGCTCGGGCGAGCGGGGGGGTTCGCGGAGCTGCTTGGGCGGGCAGGGGGGTCCGGTGCGGGGCTGCTTGGGCAGGCGGGGGGGTCCGGTGCGGGGCTGCTCGGGCAGGTGGGGGAGGGGGGGTTCGCGGAGCTGCTTGGGCGGGCGGGGGGGTCTGGCGCGGGGCTGCTCGGGCGGGCGGGGGGGTTCGCGGCGCTGCTTGGGCAGGCAGGGGGGTCCGGCACTCCTGGCACTGTGGGCTACCTACCCACAGTGCAATGCGGGCTATGTCAACCCCTGCAAAAGTTTAAGGACAGACAGTGTCGACCACTGTCGACCTGCTGTCCTTAGTGGGGACACACTAAGTCAATTTTCTAAAGTAGACTTTAGAAAATCGACTTAAGGGAAATCGACCTACTCCTGTAGTGAAGACATACCCTTATTCTCCAACAGGCATTATCTGATTCTGAATTATGGTCACACTTTCTTTGTAGCTAATTCATTGTCAGCCACTTTCACTCTGCTCTAATGCTGCTTTGAGCCTCTTAGCTTGCCGGAAGTCTCAATAGATCCTGGATGTAGAGCAAAGGTGGCACGGCTGACTGAATCAAACAGACAGTAAGTGGGCTCAGCAGCAAGCACATTTGGCAGTCATCCAAATTAGCAGCATCTTGCACTTCCTGCAATGACCCAGTTTTCCCATCTCAAGAACCAACATGCTTCCCATTAAATATCGCAAAATCCTCCATAGCAGCATCTTCCATTCTTCATTGGTGGGTGTGTGGAGAAAGAACTCCAGGCTTGTGGGGCATAGCTTGGTTCTGTTGAGGTTGTTATTTTTTACTTAAGTAGCAGAGTCTGAAAGAAAGGAAACTGCATATCCATTTGCATAGATGTGCCAGCATCTAAAAATCAGACTACTGATTCATTCAATCATCTGCCATATGCCACATTCCCTTTAGAATATAGGCTGAACTATCCAATACCAATTTAAGCTGCAGTGGGCGGTTCATCAGGAATTCTGGCAAATAAACTTCTGTAATCATGTCCTGAAAAATATGAATTTACCATCACAGACCTATCCTGCTTCTTGTCAGCTAATCACATTTATTTTTGTATGCGGTTCTAAACCAATTTGATTCTATATTTCAAAGGCTGCAGAGCCAGTTGTGACTCTCACGTGGATTTCTGGCTCCAGTTAATGATCACATCACTTCTTTGTGCTCCAGACTGACTCTTTTTCTCGGTCTTTCTTTTTCCGTGTGTCTCACACCTACACTTGTGATCTTAGGGAGTTGGTTCCCTCCGCCCCCACGCTTTCATAGTCTCAGCACATATTGTCACATTTGCAACACGTTCCATTTAATGGCTTTTGCTCTCTGAAATGAAAGTTTCATCACTGCTTTCTGATGGAGGGGTTGGGAATAGAAATTGCTGTGAACTACATTTACTTGTATGAATTGAGCTGGGGAGCTATTTTTCAGAGGTGTTGCTTTCTGGAGGATATTTGAGTGACCTTATGCCATCATACCAGAACATCAGCCTCTGGATGATCATCTACGTCACGGATCAAGTACAAAAGCCTCCAGTAGTGTTTTTTTATCTGTCACTCTCAATATATTTTGTTGTGATCATGGGCATTGAGGAGGCCATGAAGATGAGAAGCTAAGGGAAAAGGAGAAAGGGGTACAAAAACAACAAGAAAGGGTACAAAACCAACATATGGCAGGCTGTTATGAAGAACAGTTTGATTATTTGCGTAGTATTGAGAATGTGTACTGTGTCCTAGACAAACTGGCATTTATTAAGTGAATTTATATGCTCTTCAGTTTTGGATTCTGAAGAAAGGCTGAGAAAAAATTAGCTGTCCTTCTTTTGTGGGTGGGAGGCATTGCTTTGCTGTGAGTTCTGAAGTGTCTGTCATTTCTCTCCTGTAACTTTATGCCAAGGGGAATATCTGATCAATTGTCTAGTTCCTAAAGCCCATCTGCTTTGGGGAAGAAGTGTGCAGTGTAGCTTTCTGATTCAGTTTGCCCTCTGTTCATCTCTTAATTATCATCTCTCTCTCTCTCTCTCTCTCTACTTGTTGATGCTGCTGGCACACTGAAAGGGACTGGTGATAGATGACACTTGGAACTTGCTTGTTTCATTTATTGTTCTAGAGAGAAAGCATGTGAGTTTGAATACTGAGAGGGGAACTGTAGCCTGAAGCTTCTATGACAATAAAGGAAAACAGGTTATGAAAATGTAACCTTAACAATGTTGGTAAAGATTTACATATACAGAGGTTGACCGTGAAAGTCAGCATTTATCTACAATACAGCAAGTTAGTATCTGAGAAACTGCAATTATGTCCTTGACTAAGTACAGGTACAGGAAAATACTTTGGGTGTTTCAGTTAAATGCTTTTTTGAAACATGACCACTGTGCTTGCACACTGTGTTTTTTCAAGTACAGTAAACCCTCGATTTAACGGACTTCGGATGCAACGGACAAAATTTCTGAGCAAGTCTGATGCATTCCTGATTCATTTCTGGCGGGCTGGCTGCCGGCTCCCAGCTGCTGCCCGGGTCCACACAGCGGGCGGGCTGCCTGCCGGCTCCCGGCTGCCGCCGGGGTCCCAGCCGCGGGCGGGCTGCCTGCCGGCTCCCGGCTGCCGCCGGGGTCCCGGCCGCGGGCGGGCTGCCTGCCGGCTCCCGGCTGCCGCCGGGGTCCCGGCCGCGGGCGGGCTGCCTGCCGGCTCCCGGCTGCCGCCGGGGTCCCGGCCGCGGGCGGGCTACCTGCCGGCTCCCGGCTGCCGCCGGGGTCCCGGCCGCGGGCGGGCTGCCTGCCGGCTCCCGGCTGCCGCCGGGGTCCCGGCCGCGGGCGGGCTGCCTGCCGGCTCCCGGCTGCCGCCGGGGTCCCGGCCGCGGGCGGGCTGCCTGCCGGCTCCCGGCTGCCGCCGGGGTCCCGGCCGCGGGCGGGCTGCCTGCCGGCTCCCGGCTGCCGCCGGGGTCCCGGCCGCGGGCGGGCTGCCTGCCGGCTCCCGGCTGCCGCCGGGGTCCCGGCCGCGGGCGGGCTGCCTGCCGGCTCCCGGCTGCCGCCGGGGTCCCGGCCGCGGGCGGGCTGCCTGCCGGCTCCCGGCTGCCGCCCGGGTCCCGGCCGCGGGCAGGCTGCCTGCCAGCTCCCAGCTGCCGCCCGGGTCCAGGCAGCAGGCAGGCTGCCTGCCAGCTCCCGCCTGCGGGCGGGCAGGCTGGCTGACTGCCGGGTCCCGCCTGCTGGCTGCCAGCTCCTGCCCGAGTCCCGCCAGCGGGCGGGCTGGCTGTCGGCTCCCGGCTGCCGCCCGGGTCCCGGCAGCAGGCAGGCTGCGGAGCTGCCGCCCCGACCCTGTGGCGGGCGGGCTGCTGCTCCGACAGCTCATTTTTAAAAAATTATTAAATAACGGACTTTTTGATTTAACGGACACCCCCTTGTCCGAATTAGTCCGTTAAATGGAGGTTTTACTGTATAGTTAATTTAACTTACGGCCAGATAGTGAATTCCCAATGCCAATCACATGAGTAGTCCCGTCAGTTACTGTGGGACTAATCATCTGAGTAACTGCTCAACAGTGTGAGTAAGGTGGTCACAATATGGCCCTTAATGATTTTCTTAGTCTTTATTTTATATTAAAGATCTGTTAATTATGCATTCTGCTGGATGGGACTCTTTATGATGATGTTTCATAAGCATTTCATTTGATACCACACCATAGACTTACTGTTTGGAAGAAGAGGGGGGCGGGTGTCAAATGTTTTGTTGTTGGAAAGAAGAACAAAAGTTGAAATTGTCATGATGCAACACTCCACCAAGAGCAAACCGGATGGATCACCAGTTAATCAGGAGTCTCCAGAGGCCTGAGAAGATACATGAGAGGCACTTTTTGAATGAAAGTGCATCAGAACTGTGGGGGAAATCTGGGTGCTAATTGACTGGAGAGAAGGGGTTGATGATCCATGATTGTGGAAACAATACAACAATGTAGGACTGGATGACTCAGGGAACTGACTGGTGATGTAGTATATTGTGTTTTTCCATCTCTTGGTCCTTATCTGAAGTCTGACTAAGATTATTAATGATCCACAATCATTCCCATGTGATTGATGGGCAGTGGATAGTGTGAAATAAGATGGTGGTTTCTGTACGGTTCCTGGTGGACAGATATTTGCTTTAAAAGCCCCCAACTTTATCACAATTGGCATTGATTAGCACTTTTTCTAGCATTCTCAACAGAGAGGCCAAGAAGCTGAGAATGCAGAATTAATGACTCTTAGCCATAAACCTTGCCTAGACTAGGGAAATTTTGCAAAAAAAATAATCCATCTTTGTTAGCAGCAGTTGCAGTTCAGCTCCAGTAACATTAGGCAACAGTGGGAGGAGCCCTAGTGTAGAATGGCCATTGACTGCTGGCGGTGTATTTAGCATGGTCAGCACAGGATTAGATCGCACAGTGCTTGAAGTTTCAGAGGCTGTTCACAGCTCTTCTGTACTAAGGTGTCCCAGAGTGGAACAGACTAATTTAGCAAGAGTGGGAAATTTTTGAAAAATTCCCATGGTGAACATAAGTTTTTGGAAGTTGGTCCTGCAAGAACAGGGCTGAAGTATCTATATGGGATAAATTTTGTGAGGAAGCTTTTACTGTTGCTGCATGCATTTTACTTGTTCTGTGAGAAGTATAGAATAGTATTTACTAGTTCTATGAGAAGTATGGGGCTTTAGTCTCTAGAGACACTAAAACTCAATTCAGTTGATTTTTTTTATTTAAAGAAAGGTAACTGATGAGTAGATACAGGCCTTTGTTTTATGAGATTTATGTTTTATATTATGTAATAAAATGTACAAGTACTATCATGTCTGTAATGCAATTATTGACATTAGACATAATTAAATACCAGCCCTTTCGCCTGTATTAAAAAACATTAAGGTTTGACATAAAAAGACAAATGCCAGGATATTAAAACCTGAGGCTGAAACTATGCTCTTAATTCATTAACTTTGTTGTGAAGAAGAGGGGAGGGAAATAAATTCAGAGGACTGTGATAGGGAGGAAATGTCTGACATTTTGGATTTCTTTGTCGTCTTGACAAAATCCCAGTGTGTTTGATCTCCCTTCCTTTGCATTTAATGTTCTTATTTCTTGTTTTCATCATCCCTTTTAAACTGTTTCCCCCCCTAAAGGTTTATACAGTGCTAGAGTGACCAGACAGCAAATGTGAAAAATCGGAATGAGGGTGGAGGGTAATAGGAGGCTATATAAGAAAAAGACCCAAAATTCAGGACCGTCCCTATAAAATCGGAACATCTGGTCACCCTACACAGTGCATAGTTATGTTTTAAATTACCTGAGTTATAGCATAGGGGTATTGTTAACTATAAATATGTATATATTTTTCAGTGTTGAAGCCAGGTTAGTTCTGGGATATTAATGAGAAAAGGGAGGTGAGGTAAGATCTTTTATTGGACCAACTTCAGTTGGTGAAAAGATAAGCTTTTGAGCTACCCAGAGCTCTTCTTCTATACAGATCTCAAGAGCTCTCTGTAGCTTGAAAGTTTTGTTTCTTTCTCAAACAGAAGTTAGTCCAATAAAAGATATTACCTCACCCACCTTGTCTCTCGTGTATATACTTTGGCATTTTTGCGGCCTGTTACTCATGTAACTTATTACTCCTGTATAATGTTTGGTAAACAAATATCTAATCTATATTATCTAATCTAGCTAATCCAGTTTGTTTTTGTACCTTGTCCATATAACATTATGTAAATCCTTATGAATTTTTCTAATAAGAAAATAGCATTTATCCAAGGAAGGGTAGGTTTTTATCTGCAAAGTGTTAGGACGCAATTGTTTACAGACATGTTACACATTCCTGTGTTTAACTCTCTTGGTATGAATATGTTGCTCACATCATCAAGTATGAAAGCTTATAATGCCTCCCAAAAAGGAATATTTGCCTTAATGGGGCTGGTCTTCACTGGGGGGGAGATTGGCTGTAGATACGGCATATCTACAGCCGACTTACCTGCCGTCCTCATGGCGGCGGTAGTCGGCGGCGCTCCCCCGTCAACTCCAGCTTGCGCCTTTTGGTGAGCTGGAGGTCTGGAGTCAACGGGAGCGCCGCTGGCGATCGATCTATCGCGTCTTGACGAGACGCGATAAATCGATCGCCAAAAGATCGATCCCTCCCCGCTTTAGTAAAGACAAGCCCATGGTGTGTTTTACTTGTAAAAAAGTGAATATTTTAGTCTTTATTTTTGGTTGTTTGTTCATATTTTGTTACTCTTAAATGTGGTCTTATCATTGTTTTAAAACCAATTTATTTTAAAAAGTATTCTTGCTTTCAAGCAAGAGTGTAACATGATTTTTGGTATCCCTAATTCAATTTCCGCTGATCTATTTAACTGAGCTCTACATTTACATTTCCTTAAAAGTATGAATTTATTAGTCATGAAAGTTATTTAATCCTTCATTCATAGGACTGGAGATTAAAGACCACTAGTTATCCACTGAAGAAAAAATGTTGGGACACTAGCAGTACACATTTTCCTGTAATGCCCTCTCCTGTAGAGACATGACCTTTCTGCTGAGTCTTCAGCAAGATTTTGTGTGCCAGTTGTGCAATGTATCTATCTGTCTGCGTTAATCTTAGGGTTTTCTATAGTGCCCATTACTACTGTATTGATAATCATAAAGAAATAATGTTATTTAACTGGAACTGAAGATTTTAATTTAGCAATCGTTTTAGGCTACAACAGTATATGTCAGAGCTCCAAAAATTTCCTGTTAGGGAGGTATGTCGATAAGCAATAAGATCTTTTTATGAACAAAAGGGAAAACCTATTTGGAATTATAAGATATGTTGAATATATATGGGCTGGTTCTTCAGCCCTGATGCATCCCCTTTGTGCCTGAGTGTCCTAATCAGGCTGTTGAGGATTCCCCTGGCTTTGGGGAATCCCTGGCTGGTATAGAGCCAGAGTTGCTGGCTTTGTGCCAAACCAACCCAGCCACTCCTGGAATACATATTACAGGGTATGTCATAGCCAGAGTACTTCTGCATTCAGGCAATCAATGAGTGGCATAACAGCTCTATTGGGGCTATAAACAACAAGAATAGGGAAGGGCGGGTATATGACTATTCTGCCTTGAACTAGAGGTTGAACTGGGAATCAGGAGCATGTAAAGGTTATATGCAGACATCTTTGTCCATTCTGGCAGGATCTTGTGCTGAGCACAGCTTAGCCAAACTCAAATATTGGAGCCATAGTGTTTTGTATGTATGGAAATATATGTAGGGATTGACAAAAAAAGAATATATAGCATGAGTGAACTGCCTACATCTCTTAACTGGCCAACAAAACAACAAAAATATCAAGGTCAAACTTTTTTGGAGAGCTGATGAGCTAAAACATTAGAATAATTTTAAAAATGTAAACTACAGCTAAAATTTCAAAACATCATAACTTAAAACTGTCTGATCATTTCCAAACTCCCCCTCAAAAGCCTCTTATCCTGAGATGAGATGCAGCTTGCAAAATAGCAGGAATATCCGTTTCTGTTGAGGAGGCTAGTTTGATTTGGTTTTTAAGTTAGGAGGTAGCTTTAGTCTTAACTATGGGGCAACTAGCACCTCTGCATAACGATATATGTGTTGGGGGTATCATACACACAGTAAATCCATTTTTTTCATACCCACAGTATAGAGGGAAACAGACGAATCTGCCTTTTACATCAGTCGATCTGTTTGCCTCATTTTCATTGTAACATGTTTAGCAGAATGACTGAGGTGATTCAATTAAAAACAGCAATTTTTAAATTCCAGTTTCGTTTAGAGATTCAGAAACCAGAATACTCAAGGAGAATCCTAGTATAGTTAAGACAGTAGTCCTTTTAGTTGCCTGAGCCTGCCTCTGTTCAAATAGGTTGTGGTTTTGTCATTAATTCCCACAGATGGGAGAGAGCCCTTCAACTGGAAAGCTTATTTAATTTCTATCATTGATACCTTCTTATTCAAGATGCTGTTGCTAGTACCAGTTCATTTTTTGGTCTCTATTTATTAATTTCCCATGTTTAATAAAAAAATGTTCAGTAGCCGACCCAGAGATCTAATAAATACACAAATAAACAAATAAAATGATTACCTCCACTAATGGAAAGGCAGTAACAAGTACCAAAGGTCCTTGGGAATAGTTTATGAGAACACTGTATTGAAGTTAGTTTTTTAAAAAATCATTCTTTCATTTTTTTTAAATCACATCAGTCAGATAGCAGTGAAAGGACAAATAAATTAAGTGCTGGTCAGAGACAGTGGATTGACAGTAGAAAAATGTGAAGTTATGTCTTTATCCACAGAACAGTTACAACTGGATTGCTGTGATCAAGCTCTTCCCCATTACTTTGACAGTGTGCCTGAACTGTAGCGGGGACAACATGCCACCATGAGGAGGCGTTAGACGTGAGAATAAAGGAGAATTATTTGCTCCAAAAATATACATCTGAGTTACAGGAGGCTCTGATTTTATTTATAATTTTTAAGACACTTTTTCTTTGTAATATGGCTCAATTATTGCTCCTTCAACAAAACTTGTGAGAAATGCTAAAAATAGAGATAATGTAGTGTAGCAGGATTAATTTTGGTTCTGGGCTTTATCCTCTAGGCCAGGGACTGGCAACCTTGGCACGCGGGACCGCAGGGTAAGCACCCTTAGTGGGCCCCGCTGGTTTGTTTACTTGTCGGTTTGCCGATTGTCACTCCCACTGACTGCAGCCACTGTCCTGGTCCAATGGGGGCTGCAGGGAGCGGCGCAGTGCCCTTACCAGCCCCACTGGTTTGTTTACTTGCTGGTTTGCCGATCCCGGTTCCCACTGGCTGCGGTTTGCCATCCTGGTCCAAAGGGGGCTGTGGGAAGCGGCGTCCAACACTGCGCCTCTTCCCACAGCCCCATTGGACCGGGACAGCGAACCGCAGCTAGTGGGAGCAGCGATCGGTGAACTGGCAAATAAAAAAACTGGTGGGGCCCGCTAAGGGTGCTTACCCTGCGGTCCCATGTACCAAGGTTGCCGATCCCTGCTCTCTAGGCCTTCAGTTAAAGTTTGTTGGTAGAACAGAGTGAGGTAAATGCAAACTCTGGATGATTCTCCTAGTCTGTCTTTCCAGAAACTCTCTATTTACATTATTGGAAAACCTAAATATGACTCACTGAAATCTGAATCCTATCAGTTCTTGTCTGTGGGTTACAAACATGGGCTTCAGCGAGAAATACTGAGATCAGAGTTTTGCAGATGGGTTGACCGTAGACAAACACATCAGTGAGCAAAAACAGGACAAACTCCTTAGCAATCTTTTCCTTGGGGAGTGTGGTAAGAGAAATGAAGATGCTTTATAACACAAGTTTAAGTGCTTAGGAAAGCTGTTCAAAATTTAAGGTAATTTTGGTATTTAGAATAGTGAAGGGCATTCTGGTCCCGACTTATTGTGTTTTTAGAAAAATAAGATCCCTGAGATTGTATCTCTTAGATGTTGAAAAGGATATTTTTTATATGTAAAGGACGTATAAAATGCCCATGTGGAGACAATAGGTAATTCCAGCCTGACTAATACAGTTAACACCATCATTTGCTATGTCTGTCTATGCAGGTGCTTAGATGGCTCCCATTACTTTAGTATCCTAAGCATTTGAAGAATTTGAAGATGCTTCATATTAACCATCAGAAATAGTAATAATAATCCATCTGGCTCGTCTTTTCTTCTCAGTTTGTAGGAAAAATAGCTTGACTGGTTTATAGAGGTCCCCCCCCCCCTTCGTTTATGTTTCTGCATGAGTGTTATGATGTGAGTCTGTTAAGAAATTTCAAAGGAAAAGCTAAGTCGAAGAAACAATTTTTACATTTTATGCTGAAAGAAATCATTCTCTTCTCTTAGGGATCTGAACCACTGTCCTACACCCACCACCCTTTCTTTATGGGGTAAGAGTTTCATGGTTCTGGTGAAATGAAATAGGTGCTGTGGGATTTAATGGTTGCAAGTGGGGAAGTGATCTCTCCGGTATTCTGTCCTGGAGGAAATTGATTATCAGACCAGAAGCCTTTAACAAGACTCTGTATTCAGTGGAGAGCCAGTGCAGGAACTAAAGCACTAAGTGATATTCAGACAGTGACCTGTATTGCTAAGCAGATGGGTTGTGGTGTTTTGTACCTATTAGAAATTTTCATGGTATGTTTCATAGCCTAATGACAGGAAGATATATGAAGGACACAAGATCATAATTTTCACAGATTTGTCACCCTCTACCCTATTTGAAAGTAAATTGCTTTTGCATCTTAAAGCCTGTTGAAGGGAAAGGCCGGAAGAAAAGAAAAAAAAGAAGCTTCTCCCCACTCCCCACATTTGGCAGTCTATCCATATACCATTGCAAAATATTTTAGGAAACCAATCTGCACAAGTGCTGTTGATAAAAAATTATGTCCTCAGAAGAACCTATCTCCTGTTACATAAGTGTCTGAAATAGTTACACTTTGCAAGACTGCAAGCCTCTGCAGTACATGTGCTGAAAGAATATTTCTCTTCTTTATAACAATGAAAATATGGAAACTATGGGAGAGCACAAGCAACGTGTCTCTGATTATTGGGTGGTTTAAAAACTTGAAGTCCGTTCTTGTGTGTGTGTAACTTCTAGGTTTTGCCATTAAATGATTCATGGTTTAGAAACATTTAATCCCACCAAATTAGTTATTGTATGTAGGAAAACTACCACTGATTTCTATTGGATTTCTTTTTAATTTTGGACATATTGGCCATAGACTATATTCTTCTTTACATGGAATTTAGGAGTGAGGCTGGAAAATTCAAGTACACTGCATTCTTCACTGGAAGACACTTACATGACACCAAAACAATTAGGGCATGAAAATCTGGGTTAGTTCTTCTTTGGGTTCTTCCTCTCCGACCTCATTGTGCATACTTGGCAGAGAGCAGAGAAAAGGGCAGAAAAGGTCTCATTACAGTCTCTCGGTGTCCAGGTCAGAATGGACCAGTGCAACACTTAAGCACGTATGTCAGTTTAAGTATGCAACTAGTCATGCTGAAGTCCCATTGAAGACTATGCATGCATTTGAAGTTACACATATGCTTAAATGCTTTGCTGGATTGAGATCCATAGCAGGTCAAAGATGTAGGTAATTAACCCATCCACTCTCCCCTTCTCAGAGTCAGCTCAGAAGCCATGGCGAGCTGGAATCTGCATAGGCCAGGCCCTTTGCTACAATAAGTATAGATTTCCTCAAAGAGAATTCTTTCAAAGGGAATAATATTAACCACTAATATTTTAAGAACTTTCCTTATGATATCTGGTTACCTCACACTGGAAAGAATGATGAGAAGCGGTGGAGGTTGTTTAGCTTTGTTAACCATCAGAAATCCTTTCCTTTTTTTACTTTAATCGGTCCCTGGAGTCTTCTTAAAGCTCTTGACATTGCAACAGCCCTTCATCAGAATACAATACATGTTCTTCTGAAACTAGACAGCTGATGGTGAGGGCCTCATCTAGACCAGAAGTAGTGCAGGCAGTGAAGGTGATGTACTGTCACATCAGTAATTCATCATCCGTACTGGAAATAAAATCCTTGTCACATCTGTATATTGGGAAATGATGTTAGACTGCTGACAGCAGACTTTTCATTAGCGGCCATAGTTGCTGTGTACTACTGAAGGCCTCCAGAAAAATCCTCTAAGCTGGTCCCAGAATTTGGGTACTGTGCCAGATGCCGCTCCATGCCTGTCAAAATAGTCATTCTCTGACTAAGGAATGAAAAAGGAGGGGGCCTGTTCTTACATTCAGACAGCACCAGGCACTTTCCATCTCTTGGTGAGAATCTTCCATAAGCCTCTGGAAGATGATGGTGGAGGGATGCCTTTAGCTAAATTGCAGTGTGTAGTATAATTGTCACAGACATGAGCCTGAGGTGTGCTGTTAAAATTCATAAAGACTGAACAAGGGAATGTAGATTAAGCAGGAGAGGCAGTGTCACAACAATGTCCTGGAGCTCAAAGGAGTTCCCAGTCTAATGTTGGCATTTAGGAAACTGGTGACTAGCCATGTAGTATTGATAGCGACCGATGATACAGCTGTTGCGTCAGATACTGGCAAACTAGAAGGGCAGAAATCTGGCTCAGAAAGCCTCATTTATGAACAAGCGGAAACTCCACATCCCTGAGGGCAACTAACTGCAGGAAATCATAAACTCCAGGTAGACTGATTCCAGTAATTCCTGATGACTGAAAGAGAGAGGTCACTTATATTCTAAAATCCTGCTCAGGATGAGGTGTTCTAAGGATAGACCTTTCTCTCCCTGGACTGGCACTGGCACAAGAGAGGAAGCCCTGCAGCAGGTCAGGGCAATAGATGACTGTTCCATAATATGCTTCTTTGAATTTATTGGCTTTCCTTCCTTGCAAATCACGCACAAGATTTTCTGGAAAGTGGAAGTGGGATTCCCCAGCTGGTATTCTCCGCTTTGTGCTCCCTGATGATTCGTGTTATGGAGAAGATATCAAGAGAACCTGTTCCTGGTGTAAGAAAACTAAATACCTTTAATGAATCACTCAGTATAACAAGAAAGAAAGTAATGGTCCCAATTTAGGAAGGTACTTAAGTACTTGCCTAATTTTAAGTTTAAAGCAAATACCACTGAACTGGAGCCTAAATTAGGAACAGTGTGGGCCTCACATTGGTTTCAGATTTTGAGATGGCCCTGCATGCACAAGTTCCATATGTGCACAAACAGTAAGTTATTTATGATCATCTTGTATTTGAAAGTTTAGTATTTGTGTGCCCAGTTTATTGAACACTAAACTAGGTGTCAATGCAGTCTTCAAAAGACTGTGACTGAAAACTAAGCCCATTGTGTATTTAGATAAACCTAGAATCCTAGATGATGTATCATCAGAGTGAATAATTATTATGGATTATTTATTTTAGAGTCGTACCAGAGATGCTAATCACTGTTGCAGCCCCAGTATGCCAAGCTATATGTACACATATAGAGAGATCTGGTTCCTGCTCTCAAAATCTTAGTTTAATTTGGTCTGTTTGATAAACACACAGAGGATGTCACAGAATAATTGGGCTCGTAATATCAGAAATGAGCATTTTTAATTAGTTTTATAAATCAGCTAACACAGCATATTATATGTGCTTTACAACACAGTCCCCGAATCCATATTCCATTTATTTTATCCTCTCTGGTCCTTGCCTCAGTTGCTGCATGTTTGCAAACCTCTTTTCATTTAAAAAGGGAAAGTCCATACTTTGGTGGACCTTCTGAAATGTGCTGAGCATGTGACATTGGATTTATATAGACAAAGCATAGACGTGTATGTGTCAAGATAGAAAAACAAAGCCTGTGTAAAGATGAACAGACGAGAGGCTGGATGTCTAGAATACTAGGGGAGTTAATGCTATGCAGTGATTTTTACAGTACCTCTGTTTTAAGCAGTGTAAGAACAGTATGCTCCCTGGCATACATTACCATCAAAACTGCAAAGGTTTCAATTCCATGGCAACACGAAGAGCCCAGTTGTGTTCAAGGTGGAAGTATTAATACATTCAGAGTGAGGACTGGGAGTGAGTTGGAAAAAAACCAAAACCCTCTGAATTTTATATATATAAAAGAACTGAGACGAATGCAAGCTCCCCTCAAGCTCTTTCAAATAGTCTTTACATGTTTTTTTCCAGATACATGTGAAAATGAGGACATTACATTACAAATGTTTTTTGGGAAACGAGGGCAATAGCAGCCAAATGTTGAGCTCTCAGAGAATGTACATAATTCCCGAGATTGTGATGAAGATGAAGGCTTGGTCAATTTGCATAATCAAGGGAATTTGTTTTTCCCTCAAGACTTGCCACTTCACTGCTGTTGTCCCCAGTGTTTTATTATTTTCTTTCTTGATTTTTATCCATCTCCTTCGGCCTCCCCACTCCTTTCTCTGCATTGCCCTCTGGCTTTCCTCACCTACTCCAACAGAGGAGCAGGAACAGCTACATTGTGTCTGCTTCCTGACAGTAGCTGTAGGAGTCTGAGGGAAGACAATCTGTATTTTGCCTGCCTGTTCCAGCTTCTGTCTCTGATGCTGGCCTGCTTTTCAGAGAGGCAGTTCATTAGGGTTAGGTACCCTATGCTGCCATAGTTCCATGGTAAACTGGCAGGTGGGGATCTCCAGATGTTTGTGCTTTGCAAGACAGTGATAATCTGGCAAATTAAAGCAGCCATGAATCTAGTTTAATGGGCCCATAGTTGTCAGTGGGGTTTCATGGGTGTAACTCAGGGGAGATTAGAGGCGGGCAAGTGGAATTTAGTTAATTGTTCTGTTGATGATGTGCCAGCAGGGGTAGAATTCAACTCACTTTATTTTTTCTGTGTTGGGTTTCATGGCTAACTTGAGAAAAAATAAGCAACTATTTTTGTGACTGAAGTTAGAACATCTGACTCTGAGTATGCACAAGGGGTGAAATTTGGCCTTGTGCAGAAGACCAGCACAGGGCTTCTACATCTTTTTGGAGGGCTTAATGGGTCTTAAAAATTGCAGTGGCCTTCTTTTGGCCTTCTGCATGGGGTGAATTTCACCTCCAGGGAACAGAACTAATAAGAAGATGCCATTTTTTAGCCAATCTTTTTTCAGAGTGAAGGAGCACTTGGTGGCCTAAACAGCTTGACTAATGTCACATTAGACACTCTCCCTAATATATGTGATTGTTCTGATTCCTGGTTGCTTCCCACATAACCAAAATAAATAACAAATGCAATATGTTAAAATCTTGGGTTTAAAATTAGTCTATGGTGTCCCATATTTTCACAAAGGAACTGTACACACAGTGCTGAATGAATAGCAGGGTCATTCACGCTGACAATGTAATATGTATGGCTGCAAATTCCTTTCAGGTGCCCAGAGCTGGTACAACACTCTGACAGGGTGTCTATTTTTGAAAAGGACTTTCCCAGTGGGGGACCTCACTCATTCATTCTGACAGGAAAGATGAGGAGAAAGCAACAAGAGAGATATCAAAGAGAGGAGAGAGACGCAAGAACAGGAAGAGAAATTATTTGGGGAGCAAGGGCAGAAGGACGACAGTGGAGTGACGGGGCTCTGGGGAAGGAAGAATGGAGAGGTACAAAACAGGAAAGAGATGCTGCTCTGCTGTGTGTGTGTGGGGGGGAGGGGGTTATTTCAGGAGAAACAGAAAATAAACAAGGAGAGGAAGGAAAAGAAAATACCAAAAAAAGCAGTAGAGAAATTAGAGAGAGAATCTCGGGGAGAGAGTAAGACTGGGAATAATCAAAAAGAGAAAGGAATAAAAGATAAGGGATTCAGTGATAAATGCAGTTTTAAAACATGGGTGCCAAGGTTGTGGGGTCAGCAGTGCTGCTTTTGCATGCTGACCTCAGCACCTAAGGTGCCTAACTAAGCTCAGTTGTTAGCACTCTAGGAGGAAATTCACGCTGGTGTAGAAGACCAGTATAAAACCTATGCACTACTTAAGCCCCACTCAGACCTTATTTTGAGAGCTATTGGGGGACGTAACTTTTATATGTCTATAGGTGCTGTGCTGGTTTCCCCCCTGCACAGGGATGAATATTTAATTGCCCAATTATGCATTTGCAGATAATAAAGTGTCATAATTGGAAAGTAGGGCCGGCAGTGATTAGGTTAAAAGCATTATTTCTATGGAAAGCTTCTCACAAGTCTGGTAATTTTGAGAAGGAAGCAGGCAAGGCAGAATTCTGTTGCTAATAAGATATGAGTCAGATTGATGCTAATTGTAACCGTAGGATTTGTAGAGTAATTAGATTAACAGGTCAGACTTTTTAAAAAAAATTGCATACCACACTAGTATGTTCACGTCCCCCCACAATGGCAAGCTCCGTAGTAATGCAAAAAGATAAGAAAATTGATTTTGCATTAAGACTCACTGTAAGCAGAATGTTGTTATTGACTCTGCTCATTGGTAGCAGAAGCAGTGCTATTGTTATGCTATCAACCAGCAGTATTCATATACACTGAGGGGTCTTCTTTGTATAGCCGCTCTTCTACTTGTTCAAACAAAGTAGACTACCTAAAGATACCAGACTAAAAGGGAATTTTAGACTTGGCTTGGGAAGGGGTTTGAATGAATTATGTATCATATAACACATTTATTTTTTCCTATTCCAGACTGTCGTCTTAAACATGTCTCATATTATCATTCCGTGTCACTTGGGCTCAGTTCACTATTAGCATTGGGGTGGGGGGTGGAAATCCCTCACTTATGTCAGAGGGAAGCAAAAGCTGGGCTTGAGCCATTTTCCCTCCTTGATCTCTCCTTCACTGGGAGGGAAGAGGCTGAGGCTCTGAAGCTGTTTTCCTCCCATTCTGCTGGTCTCTGCTCAGATGCAGGGATCATCAGCATTCAAATGCTTACTCTTCCCCCCCCCCCCCCCCCCCCCCAGTTTTTAATGCTTCTCTTCCTGAGAGGTGGCTTGGGCATGGTTGTGCTTTCCACATCTTCGCTTGGCGGAGGGACGTTACTTCTGCTCCTGGGAGAAGGCAAAAGAAGATTGGGCTGGACTAGGCCACAAGTGCTGCCAACCACAAACATTTCAAACCCTTGAGTCGGAGCCAGAAATCACGAGAGAGGGTGAAAATCCTGATTATTTTTTTTTTCCAAAGTGATAAATGTTGGGTCCATTTTTTGCTTTCAAAGCCTGTAGGCTGCCCTCAGTTCCTATTTTAAGCTTTTCATCACAAACATGAGAGCTGGAAATTTACATTTTCAAGAAGCTCGGGCTTTAAGTAAAACATGTACTATTGTGAAACTCGTGATAAAACAGCAAGAGTTGGCAGCACTGGGTCACCACCCTCTCTCTCCTCAACAGTTTTGTTTTTATATGTAGCCCACATTTTTCATTGAGGGATCAGAATGTGAGAGAACTTTTGTTTCTCTCCTTCATTGAAGAGATCAGGCCAAATATTGCTCAGGTCTAGATTCTCAAATGTATTCGATTCCCATTGAAATCAATGGAAGTTAAGTGCCTAAATACCTTTACAGATCTAGGCCTAAGCCTCTTTGTCCAATGGCAAAGGGAAGTGAGCGGGTATGGGAACTGAAAACATTGGAGTGGGTAGAAGGGCTGAAGAAATGTGTGTTGGAGGTTTAGGTTTATTGTTGGAGGAACGGAACACATAGGGGACATGTTAATTGTATGTGCAAGGTATGTGTCAAGAAGTAGTTCTCACATATTCTGTAGCAGTGTGTTTTAGGTGGGAACCCATGATGAGGGTGGGAGTGTCTAGCGAAAAGGAATGGGGAGATGAGCTCACATTCAGGGATGGTATCTCACTGAATTTTCCTGCTATTAGGAAAGCAAGTGGTGAAGGAGCCTAAAAAGGAATGATATCTATGGGTAAAAGTAGACTTCTTGTCACCACTCCACCACAGTTCTGTTGTCTCTGGAGTAGCAGAAGAGAAGCCCCCTTGTATTACACTGCAATTATGTAGAATGATGGCTGATATTTTCTTTCTTGGATCACTGCTGAAGAACTGAAGTGAGACGCTCCATGTAGATTTGGCAAATCGTAACACAGTAGGATTAATACACTGGATCAGCTAAAATCAAAACCAGCTCGAAGGGCAAGTAAATGAGGGTTGTGGTTTCATCTTAGTGTTCAGGAGAAATCAGTATACATTATTAAATTTGGAAAGAGAGAGAACAATATGTCTGGAAGCAGTAGCCGCATAACAAATGACAAAGAACTTACTGTGTCAGTGAGGAAATCACCAGCTTCTGGTATTTTGGAATTTTAGTTTTGGCTCTGGAAGGGGATTCATGAATGAATTATGCAGCAAATAATTTCTGGCTTTCATTTCAGAGTTCACTTAATGTTTTTAAAGCAAAGGCAGATGATACAATCAATGATTTATAAAAACTCAAACGTGTATATACTCTCCCAAAGTAAATTTATTCATGGTCTCCATCTTCATTTGATTTTATTTTTAAACCTCAACAATTAGCTCCCTTCTCCCTTGGCTACAATATTTATTCAGCCCTTGTCAAAAAGTCTTGTAGGAGCATTGGCTGAAAGCCTTAGAATGTGATATAAATGCAGGTGTGGCTGACATACCAGGCTAATGCATTCCCAGTCCTTTGGAAAGTTAAAAAGAACATCTGCCGCTAGGCAGCCAAATTTTCTTCCCAGGCTTTTGAGGATAAGAACCCTTTGGTTGATGCCACGAGAACTGGGAATCCAAGTCCTACACTTCAGATGCATGTAATTCTTCTCCCGCTTTTCCCCTTCCCTCCTCTTGTTGGGTCAGTATTACAGTTAGGAGTTGTATTTACTGTATTTTACTTCCATTTTTTGTTGAAGGCTTGATGGCGCTGTAATGTTCTTTTTCCAGCAGTATAATGAGCTGTATTAGTCACTAGCATGTCTAACTGTTAATTTGCTTAAAATCAGTTTTTCAAGAGGTTGCATTAATATGGAAGGGAAATCAGTTGTTTGGGCTGCAAATGCCTGATGTTGTATGTCTTGCGACTCCCTGTCATTATGGTAAATTTTTACACTAGGGCACCTGTGTTAATGAAAGTGTTAAGCACCTTCTGGTACTGGAAACTTGAAACATGTAGCTGGCTGCAGAGAAACCATACACTAAATTACAGCCTGTGGGGGCCCTGATGTGACTGGCAAGCATTGCCATGCCAGCATGTGTCTTTGTAGGAGTAGAGAGGGGAGGGTAGCTGCCAGTCCTGATTTTTACGTATCTCTAATGTGTTTCAAAACCCCAGTTTGCAGAACCTGAATACCCAGGCTGCTGACCCTGCACATATGGTGGTGATGTGACACAAAACTAAAAGATGTAACCAACTCTCTCCAAAAGGCTCCCCCCCCCCATTTTCCCTACCACATCTTTCTATTTTGGAATTGTTCTGCAAGACCCTCCTCTCTCAAAGCTTCCTGCCTCTGCTCTTCTTTCCTTTGTTTCGTCTATTTTTTGCAAAGTGGAAGGATGGGGTTTGGGGGAGAAGTTACCTGTTGTAGAACTCTGAATTGCATTCTCTTCAGAGATATCTGTCTTTGCTCTTCTTTCTTCTCATGGTTTCTTTTTCACTTTGACCCTCCCCATGCAGGTCAGTGGCTCAGTTGTAAGTCTTGGTGAATACTCTTTGTTCTCTGTAAGTGACTTCTTCATACAGAGAAGAATGCAGGTTCACAAGCTGTTCCCTTGCTTTCCTTCCTGCAGCTGCCATAATAATTTCTCTGCTCTTGTGGGTGGGCCAGTTGGCTGAAAAACTCATAAACAACTGAGTAGGGCTGTGAGGGCAGTGAAATACTGGTTGCTTTGCAGTTTGGGTATTTTAAAAATGGATTGTACATACAAAAAAGTGTTTCCTTTAGTATTTCTGTAATAATTCAGCTCCATAAACTTTTTTTTTAAAAGGTATGTTTTTACATTACAAATATTAGGTGCTTGATTTGCATTTTTGTCTTGCATCTTTGTCAAACTTTGGAAGACTCAGGCTGTGCCATCACAGCTGGAGTCTGAAATCTAACCTGCAATTAGACTGGAAGAGCAGTAGCTCAGGTTTCAGCTCAGATGAATGGCAAGGGAATGATGAAACTCTTGACTGTCAAGAGTTGTGGCTGAGGTCTCACTCCAGCTGTGATGTCATGGTATAGGTCAGGGGTGTGCAAACTACAGCCCGCGGGCCACATCTGGCCTGCAGGACTGTCTTGTTTGGCCCCTGGCTGGGGAGGCTGCCCCGACCTCCCCCCATTGCCTTTCTCCCCTCCCCCGGAGCTATGCCACTGCTCACAAAGCACTCCCGGGGGTGGGGCTGCATGCGGTGGACTGAGTGAAATGTCAGAAATAAATCTTTATAGAACAATCTGTGGTATCTTTAGTAACACAAATGAAGATTTTTGGTTAATATTCCGCTTTTATCTTAACTGTGACCATTTGTGTATTAAGATTTTTGTTGCCTCTGGAATGTAAAAATAGTCTCTTCCCCCCCCCCCCCCCGCTTGGAGTAAGTACTGCGGTTTCATGTGGTTGGCTAGGTAAAGGTGATTTTAGTTGCTTAACAATGCAGTTATCAGGTGCTAGCCAAATACAACACCAGAATATTTCCTAAATGATATGGCAGTGTGATTGACCCTTCTGTATGTCAGCACAGACTATGTGCATGTAAGAAATTAACTTTCTCAGTGAGGGTGACCAGATGTCCTGATTTTATAGGGACAGTCCTGATTTTGGGGTCTTTTTCTTGTATAGGATCTTATTACCCCCCAGCTCCTGTCCCGATTTTTCACACTTGCTGTCGGGTCACCCTATTCTCAGTGCAGCTGGATATTCCAGGACTAACCTTGTATTCCTCAGTCATCTGAATGAATGTGGTATTAAAACTGTTGCCAAGGGACAGATGTAAGACTGTGTGCTGAAGCTTTCTTTTTCTCAGTTGCAGTGTTGCCAAAATACAAGCATTTAAAAATCATGAGTCAGGACTTTAATAATCATAGTCTGAAAAATCATGACATTTTTTAAACTGATAAATATTGAGGGGTAACCATTGGTGTTTTGCCTTCTGGGCTTCAGCCATATCTCTTATACCCAGCCATGCCCTGGCACATTACCTTATACCGGGGCCAGAATTGGGGTAGGCAGAGTGTGTAATATGTTAGTTTTCTACTCCTGCTGACCTTGGGATTTCCTTATCCTGGGGGAAGCCCCAGATGGCCAGTTTAGCCAGTTTTTCACCTGCCTTGCTCTGTCAGACCACAATGGGGCTCAAGATGCAGCTCATGATCCCTGCCTCAAAGCATTTACAGTCCAAAGTAAAGAGCAGAACTGCAAAAGGATACAACAAAAATAGTGCTCCAGGAGTGGAATACACTAGGGCAAAGATAACACTTCGCTTATGTGACCATATAGAAAAATAATTTGCATGCCTTGACTCTAAATACTAAACCTTCAAGGAGGGACTTGAGTTAGAAGAGGATAGAGTCATGGGGTCAGAATGTTTCCTCCCTAAAGTGCAATACAGTGAAACCTCGATATAACGGACTAATTCGGGCGAGGGGGTGTCCGTTAAAGCCGAAAGTCTGTTATCTAATAATTTTTTAAAATTATTAAATAATGGACTTTCGGCTGACAATGGACACCCCCCTCGCCCGAATTAGTCCGTTATGTCCAGGTTTTACTTTTATCACGGCCGGGAGCCCGGCTGCTGGGACCCTGGCGGGAGCCGTCAACCCGCCCGCCCGGGTCCCGGCGGGGGGGAGGGGGTTTGACAGCTCCTGCCGGGCTCCCTGCTGTGGGGAGCCTGGCGGGAACTGTCAAAAAAAAAACCCCGCCCGGCTCCCCCTGCAGGGAGCCGGGTGTGGGGGGGAGTTGACAGCTCCCGCCGGGCTCCCCGCTGTGGGGAGCCCGGCGGGAACTGTCAACTCGCCCGCCCGGCTCCCCGCAGAGGTTGACAGCTCCCGCCCGGCTCCCCGCAGCGGGGAGCCCGGGGAGCCCGGCGGGAGCTGTCAACTCCCCCCCCCCCCGGCTCCCTGCAGGGGGAGCCGGGCGGGGGGGGGGTTGACAGTTCCCGCCGGGCTCCCCACAGCGGGGAGCCGGGCGGGAGCTGTCAACTCGCCCGCCGGGCTCCCCGCTGCGGGGAGCCGGGCGGGAGCTGTCAACCTCTGCGGGGAGTGACAGCTCCTGCCCGGCTCCCCGGGGCGGGAGCCGGCAGCCCCCGAATAACGGATTTCGGATGCATCAGAAATTTTGTCCGTTGCATCCGAAGTCCGTTAAATCGGGGTCCGTTAAATCGAGGGTTTACTGTATATAAGAGGCCCAGTCTTTCTTCCATCAAAGACAAGAGGCAAAACTCCTGTTAACTTCAGGGAGCAGGCTTGGGCTCTTACATTGTTTGCAGAGTTAGACTAATCATCCATGACAAATTATGATGTTCATTTAAAAAAATTGACAAAAGATCATATGAGTGTTTGTTTGACATGCCTTTTAGTTATTTAAAGCTTCCAGACAGAGAATTATAATACTCACTTCTTATTGGTGAGAGACTTTGTGCATTTCATGTGAAATATTGCAGGTTGTGATTTCCTCTTGAATTAGCAAACTTGCTATAAAGGATGTTTCACAGAACTCCATTGACGTGGTATCTTACACATTTACATCTTTGCTATTTTTCTCAACACTTGTTTTTGTAAGAGCTCCTACAATAGAGTGCACTACAGGATTGGATTGTTTTGTCTCCCACATTTTCTGAAAGGAAATATATTGTTTTAGTCCTGCTGAGAAACTGAGTGGGCACCCAGGGAAAAGGCGGGGGGCTAATATAAGGAGACAGATGGAGAGAACAACACAAAGCTCCTTCCAGCAGCTTGGAGGGGATAATCTAGAGTAGGGGCTCTCAACCTTTTTCTTTCTGAGGCTCCTCCAACATGCTATAAAAACACCATAGCCCACCTGTGCCACAACAACTGTTTTTCTGCATATCCAAGCCAGGGCCAGCATTAGGAAGTAGCAAGCAATTGCCTGGGACACCACACCACAGGGGACCCCGCAAAGCTAAATTGCTCAGGCTTTGGCTTCAGACCCAGATGGTGGGGTTTCAGCTTTATGCCCTGGGCCCCAGTGAGTCTAATGCTGACCCTGCATGATGGACCCCTTGAAATCTGCTTGCAGCCCCCCCCCCCCTCCAGGGAGGCCTTGGACCCCTGGTTGAGAACTGCCAAACTAGAGGGAACTGATGATCACTTCTACTTAGGGTTGTTAAACTAGGCCAAGCAAACTGCCAGTCTGTGTGCATAGGAAAAATGTGCATATTTTGTGAAATGGTTGTACTAAAAATAATTTGCATTTTTATTTATAGCAGTGTTATCATAGTTGAAGAAAGTGAAGTAGAACTTAACTGCCTGGGACAAAAATGGCCGTTGTTGTTTTCATGCTTGTCAAGGAGAGGCATATGAATCCCTTCGTGTTTGGCTAGGTAAGATAAGGGGTAACCTTTTCCAAGCTACCTAAGTGCCATTTTCAAAAGAGGTGATTTAGGCATTTAGCAGCTTAAATCTCATTGAAAATCCATATGATTTTGGTTCCTAAGTGCCCAAGACGCTTTTGAAAATAAGTTGGTGAGAAGTTGCAACAGAACTGCTACCATAACTGGTGTCAAGAGTTTTGACAGCCGCATTGATATCTTAGGGCTGGTCTACACTAGGGAGAGGGGTCGACTGAAGATACGCAACTTCAGCTACGTGAATAATGTAGCTGAAGTCGGCATATCTTCAGCCGACTTACCTGCCGTCCTCATGGTGGCGGCAGTTGGTGGCACGCTCCCCCGTCGACTCCAGCTTTCGCCTCACGGCAAGATGGAGTGCCGGAGTCGATGGGGACGCTGTTGGCAATCAATTTATCGCGTCTTAACAAGACGTGATAAATTGATCTCCAAAAGTTTGATCGCTACCCGTAGTGAAGACATACCCCCAGTAAATACCATTACAATTGATAGCATATGGAATTAAGATAAAGGAATAAGAGATTATCCATAAGTGATTAAGTGTTTTAACTTGATATTAATGTAAAAATTTCAAGTAATTGTTTGATATGGTCAATAAAGTATCCTGAGAGAGTTTTGGAGTCTGAGTTAAAAGATTTGCACTGCACTTCTTTTTGGATGGGTGATAACCAAATGATACAAGAAAGGCAGAAGATGCAGCACAAAATATCATACAAAGATTTTGGCCAAGATAGCTGTGAACTGTCCCAAGAAATAATGCCCAAGGAACAAAAAAAAACACATCCGTTTTTTTTGGGTTGATATTTTATTCCAGACAAACGTTGCATGCAAGAGTGTTAGGGAGAGATGCCTAATTTGAATATCTCTGGATTAATTTGAAATTGTTTACTTTATCGCCCGCTAATATGGTAAAAGAATTGGTAAATTAAAAGATGCCAGGTAAATGAAAAAGACTGTATAGCATTTTATAGTCAGTGCTTCACTTTAGGCTTAATCCCTGTATTGCAGTGTTAAAATTTACAGAACAGCTTGTAATTGCTGCATCTTATTTAAACCATCTATTTGTGGTTATAGCTGCTGAGGAAACTTAAACTTCAGCATTCCCCAGCCATCTACCAGCAAATTGACTTCAGGTCTCTTGTAAGAATATCTAAATGTAGGCTGTTGAATAATCCCTTTGGGGGCCCTGTAACTATTTTTATGCCTGGATATGCGTCATCAGTGGGTATTTTCTCTGGTGACTAGCTTACATCAGTAGGTCTCCTACCATACATTCTATCAGTGAGTGAGTTATGATTGATGGGAATCACGGTCGCTGTTTAGCTTTTATCTGTGACCTCAAATAATGGACAACAGGAATTTCCAGGCTGTTACATTTTTTGAATGACTGAAGATATGGAATTGCAGTGCTGATAAATAGAGGTAGTACTGAGATATCGTTCACTGGAAGAAGGGAGCTCAGGGGCAGGGGGGAGGAGGTTCCTTATCTGAAAGACGGTAAATCTAGCTCTGTTGCTTTGTTGTTAGTTGAAAGGTATGCTTCCCAAACCCAAAGAAAGTAGCTGTCGAACATGATGCACTGAATAACTCTGCATGGCTTTCTAGTGTTGTATGCCTGACTGTAGCAGCGTAATTTAAATGTGTTTAATTAGCTGATCTTTATGGCAGTTTGTCAGTCTGGTTTTATCCCAGGGGCACATGCTGTTTGCAGCTGTACCAAGGGAAATGCTGTGGAATTTTAAGTAGATTTTTTCTTCTTTTTTAATAGTTGGGAATAGGGGATGGATTTATCGGTAAATTTAATCTAGACATTATCTGGACTAAATCTAAAGGTGCAGTAGGTTAGGTGATTTTAAGGTCATGTTACACTTGCCACAATGACCCTCTGAGCTTGTGGTAGCAGTTCATTTCCTGATCTTAAATACTTTCTCTTATGGAAATGAGTATGATGAATGCATGCAATGATTTATCTCCATTATTTTCTTTCACTGAACCTTTCCCACCTCCTCTGTTTCTGACGGGTAAGTGAGGCTGCAGTGTAGTTGTGAGATTGTCAGCAGCATTCTGTGATAATTTAGCAGCTCGAGCAGGCTCTAAGTAGTGAGGCACTTTCCCTTTCTTCTTTTCTCTCTTTTGTCCTGGTGACGCAGATGTGACCAGCAGATACAATATTTAACTCCTCCTGAACGCTGGCTCAGAGATTTGGCAAACCCTTTTGCTGGCAGTCAGACTTTTCAGGGAATGGCAGTGAGGTGCAGAGAAACATAGAGTGGGTGAAGAACTGTGCAGCTAGGAGACTAAAAATATCTTTGTTTATCAAACTATATAATATAAGGGACGGTAGGTAGCTAGCTGGCTCTGAATTTCTTGTGGGAGATTGTTCCTGCTCCCATGTGGCCCCTATGCATGGTCTGCCCCTATCCATTTTGGTGTAGTTTGTTTTTCAGCATTCTCAGCTATCAGCCACATGATTTCAGGGCAGGAAAAATGTGATCCTGATTTCTATTTCTCCTGCAAATCTTTTCTTTCTAATTTAGCACACCAATGATTGGTCAGTGACAGGGCTGTCCCTAGCCATTTGGGTGCCCTGCGCAGCTCCCCCTCCTCTGTGTGGGGGGGGGTGAGGAGCCCCAGGCATCCTCCCTCCCCCGTGTTGACAGGTGCTGTGGGGGTCTACTTTTGCAGGCTCCACAGGCCCAGAGGGGGGGGGGGCAGTAGAAGCCCACTCTGCTTCCCTCACCCCGACCCCAGCCGTGTCACTCAGGAGAGGGGGTTTGGAGAAGGGATCTCTCATCTCACTCACCGGGAGCGGTGGGCAGCAGAGCAAGGCGGCTGGGAGCTGGCAGAGTAGAGTGGGCTGGGACTTGGTTGCTCCACTTCCTGCCACTGCCGGTGAGTGTGGGGTCACTGGGGGAAGAGGTGGAATGGGGAGAGGCCAGGTGTGGAGCAGAGGGGAAGGGTAAGAGGCAGGGTGCAGGGAGTTGTCCGAGGTCCCAAAGCCCCCTAGGAATGACCCTACCCCTTGCAGTGGGCGCACCCCACGGAGGGCCAGCCAAGGTATAGGGCTGGTCACCAGGGCTGGTGTTGCCGCGTATGCAACACGCAGATGCCTAGGGCACTATGAAATTTGGGGCAATTTGGTGCCCCAAATTTCATGGTGCCCTAAATTTCATGGTGCCCTATGCAGCTGCAGAAGTTGTGTATGCCTAAGGACGGCCATGGTCAGTGAACCTGCATTTCCTGTGCTAGTTAATTAACAACCCCAGTGATTATTTGACTAATTAGTTATGATAAAGCTAGCCTCCAAAGAAACAAACATGTTGCACCAAAGATGCCCTCACTGTATGGGGAAGCAAGCTATGAATATTGCACCTGAACACTCAGCACAAACAGATGCATGTAATGACATGGCCACTGTCTCTAAATCTGCTTTCCTACTAGTTGGGTACTGGTTAGGCCTGCATTCAGTAGAAATACCAGCAAGTGAAGTGGCAATTTCACAGTCACTTCAATGGGATTTTGTGACTCATGACAACCTAGTTACATAATTCAGAATCTATAAACTGTTAAGCACAAAAAGCTTGATGAGTCTTGAGTCATTTGCAGTAGAATTCACTGAACTCTCCTGGGATGATGCACTTAGAATGTTTGTGAATGCTACGTTTTTGTGTTTATTTACTGAAACTTGCCAGGAATCTTTACTGACCAGCTTCACTTATCTGTGGGAAAGTCACACAAGGTATTGATGTTCTTTCCCCCTCCTGTGCCCCCACAGGGATTGTTAGAATATTTTATGGTAATTTTCTTTTATAATATTTTTGCAAAAGCTCAGTGTCACAATCCAGAAGAATTGTCTGGGGATTCAAAAATGTTTTGACAAGGGTTGTAAGTTTTGCAGAAAATAAGTGTTAGCAAATAATGTATGGATTCCTGTTTCTCACTGCAGAATTATGGTTAAGAATAAAGGTTGCAGTCCATTTCGACATGTGATAAAATGCAGGTGTAATTCTCCATGTCTGGTTACAGGATGCCATTCTAGGGATGAGTACTAATTTAGGCCTTGATTCTGCAATGAACTTATTGCAGATGGATCCTTGTGCCCACTGATTGCAGTGGACTCAATGTGGATAAGGAGGTCCACTTGCACACAATTCATTGTCAGATTAGGGCCTTGGTGATGAAGACGCCTGTCTCCTTTGGAGACCTCTGTGTGTTCAGTGGTGATCCTAAAAATCTTGCCAGTCATTTTAGAAAATGCCTTGGTAAATATTTCATCTTAATATTTACATTATTTTGCATATTCCCTATGAACTGTGGACACTGAGGTAACTATCTAATGAGCTAAGGCAGAATTGACAGGTGCTTTAGGGCAGTGTTTCTCAATGACTGGTCTGTGATCGGTGCCAGTCCCTGAGACGTCACAGACACAGTTTAGGAAGGCAGCAAGCAGGTCTTTGGTATCAAAAAGTTTGAGAAACACTTGCTTTAGGGTGACCACTGTATCTTGTAATAATATTATAAGGAAACTGGTTTTGTGTTTTAATGTATAACTGTCTCCTTCTGTGCACAGAGTTGTAGTTGCTATCCCTGGGGAAGGAAAACAGAAAGCTGAATATGACAGGTGCTGAATTCTAAAATTGTTTTAGATAAATTTGGAAATTATAAGGGTAATTAAGCTCTGGAGTAGGCTTCCAAGCAAGGTTGTGGAATCAATCCCCATCATTGAAGTTTTTTAAGAACAGGGATGGTCTAGGTTAACTTGGTCCTGCCTCAGCACAAGGGGCAGGATTTGACCTCTGAAGATTCCTTCCAGCCTACATGTCTATGATTCTAAGTGTCTATTAATTGAGTCCTTGGCATTCCAATCCTGTAACTCCTACCCGCTCAAGTAGTCTTATGTAAGTCTATGTGATCTCTTGCAGTAGGAATGACTGCACAGATAAGTAAGGGTTGCAGGATCAGGTCCTGAATGTCATGTAGCATATAGAGATATTGAAATAAAGAAAACTTCCTATGAGCCTATTCATCCAAGCTTTATTACATACCTGCATATAAATGATAAAAAGAGGGGAAAACCTGCATTTTTGTTAAAGAGAAAAAAATAAGTACTGAATCATTCCTTTTTCCAATTACTTATTTTTTTTTAATGATGCTGCTTTATTGTTCTGCTTTTGTTTTTTTCCCTCTTTTTTTGCTAAACTTAATAAGAACATCAAAATGTATATCAGTAATCTATTATTTTCCCCCCACCGCAAAATAGAGTACAAAATGAAGTGTTTTTAAAAAGTCTATTGAATTTTCCCACTTATGTTTCCTTTATGGTTCTTGAAAGCTTTCTGGTAACGTAATCAACACCTCTTGATCCCTGCTTATGCAAGCTGACCCATACTGGAGAACAGAACACATGTGAAGACTCAATGACTTTAGCAGAGTTACCTGAAGATTCAAGGGTCTACCTGCATGGATCACCTTTCAGGATTGGGGCTTAAGCATCCCCAGAGTCATGGAAATGGAAGGCTGGAAGAAACCTTGGATTTGAGGGATCATAGTTCACACACACACACACACACACACACACACACACACACACACACACACACACCCCTCCCCTGCTACTGAGGCGGGACCAAGTACACCTGTATCATCCCTGACATGTGTTTGTCTAACCTGTTCTTAAAAACATCCAATTACATCACCTCCACTGGTAATCTATTTTAGTGCTTAACTGTGGTTTTAATAAGATGGTTAAGAACTAACACGATCATAAGCTTTTGCATTCCTAGAAGTGGTTAAGTCGCTACTCAGCCTCATGCTTCAGAATGCCTTTAAGCTATGCAGCTGACTCACGTCAACAGCCTATCTTGACTTGAATGAATGTTTTCATTGATTAGTAGACAGCGATGTCTCCTCCAAACCTTCACTGAAGGCAGAGGGATAAAGAGAACCTCAGGCAGGATGGCTCTTTTGTTACCTCTGGAATTCTTTGTAGGGTGTGCAGCTTATGCCCCATGTATCCTCTTTACCAGGGGTGGAAGTAAGGGGGTGTGGACTGGTACAGTCTACCGGTAAAAGGTAGCTGCCAGTACCAGTCCATACTGCTAACTTTAATGTCGCTGCCCCTTTTGCACCCCCGATTGACGGTCCTGCTGGGTCCCTATCAGCAGGGCCGCCAATGGGGAGGGCGCAAAAGGGGCAGTGACGACCCAGTAGGGCTGCTCATGAGGGGGGGGTGCAAAAGGGGAAGTGATGGTAAAGCTCTGTCACGGCAGCACTTTAATGTCGCTACCCTTTTTGCTCCCCGGCCGCCAATTGGGGATGTGGGGGGAAGTAGCTGTCCTGGGGCCGCAATTTAAAAGGGCCTGGGGCTCCAGTCACTGGTGGCGGCCGGAGCTTCGAGACCTTTAAATTGTCGCTGGAGCCCTGGGTGGTACAGGCCAGGGAGTGCAGATGGACTAGCTGGGGGATGCTGACCCCCAGCCCCGTTCTTTCCACCTGAGGCCCCGCCCCTTCTGGGTGGGCCAGAGTGGGCTCCGTACCGGTAAGAGCTGTATTTTACTTTCACTTTTGTTCTTTACCCCCGAGAGGACCGAGGCACCTAGGGTGCTTGTTGAAACAATATATATTGATTAGTTGTCACTGTGATATAATTCCCAACAAATATCATGCACTAAAGCAGTCGTTCTGAGCATGGAGTTATAATACGATGAGTCACAGGTAGCACTGAAATTAAATGCATATAATTAGGGCCCTACCAAATTCACAGCCATGAAAAATGTGTCATGGATCATGAAATCTGGTATCCCACTGTGAAATCTGGTCTTCTGTGCTTTTACCCTATATTATACAGATTTCATGGGGGAGACTAGCTTTTGTCAAATTGGGGGTCCTGACCCAAAAGGGAGTTGCAAGGGGGTTGAAAGGTTATTTTAGGGGCAGTCACAGTATTGCCCCCTTCTTCTGCACTGCCTTCAGAGCTGGGTGGCTGGAGAGCAGTGGCTGTTGTTCAGGCACCCGGCCGGTAGCAGCGCAGAAGTAAAGGTGGCAATACTATGGGAAAAAAATTTCATGCCACCCTTACTTCTGCACTGCTGCCTTCAGAGCTAGACAGTCAGAGAGTAGTGGCTGCTGACTGAGCATCCAGTTCTGCAGGTGGTAGCGGAGAAATAAGAGTGGCAACACCATACCATGCCATCTTTACTTCTGCACTGCCTTCAGAGCTGGGCTCCTGGCCAGCAGCCGCCTCTCTCCAGCTGTCCAGCTCAGAAGCCAGCGCTGCTGCCAGCAGCAGCACAGAAGTAACGGTAGCAGTACCACAACCCACCCTACAATAACCTTGCCAACCCCCCAAACTGCTTTTTGGGATAGGACCCCTTTAAATTATAACACTGTGAAATTTCAGATTTAAATAGCTGAAATCATGACATTTGCCATTTTAAAAATCATATGATCATAAAATTGACCAAAATGGACCGTGAATTTGGTAGGACCCAACTTATAATTCATTTTTTCCCCTAATATCTAACTTAAATATCCCTGCTGCAGGTTAAGCCTATTACTTATTTTTCCATGCTTCCATGGTCAGGGAGAACAATTTATCACCATTCTGTTTATAAGAGCTCTTAACGTATTTGAAGACTATCAGGTCCCCCCTCCGTCTTCATTACTCAAGACTAAACATGCCCAGTTTTTTTAACCTTTCCTCATAGGTCAGGTTTTCTACACCTTCTATCATTTTTGTTGTTCTCCTCTGGACTCTCTTCAGTGTATCCACATCTTAAAGTGTGGCAGCCAAAATTGGATACCATACTCCAGCTGAGACCATACCTCTCTGTCAGAAGAGAAGAGAGTATTTGAACAAGGTTCTCCCCCCTCTCAGGAGAGTGCTCTAACCCCTAAGCAATGGGATATTCTCCTGTTGAAACTGTAACCTTCTGGATAAATAATGGAGTGATTAGAGCAGGGTGACTAAACCCAGGATCTCCCACAACTGAACTACATAGTTATTCTCACTCTCTAGCCCAGTGGTGGGCAATCTGCTGGCTGCACGTGGCCCGTCAGGGTAATCCACTGGCAGGCCGCGAGACAGTTTGTTTACATTGACCATCCTGCTGCACGACCGCCTGCAGCTCCCAGTGGCCACAGTTCACTGTTCCCGGCCAATGGGAACTTCAGGAAGCAGCATGGGCCGCAGGGACACGCTGGATGCTGCTTCCTGCAGTTCCTATTGGCTGGGAATGGTGAACTGCGGCCAATGGGAGCTGCAGGTAGCTGTACCTGTGGATGGTCAATGTAAACAAACTGTCTCTCGGCTCCCCAGTGGATAACCCTGACGGGCTGCATGTGGCTCGCATGCCACAGGTTGCCCACCACTGCTATAGCCTAGTTATTATTTAGACTATCACTCTAACCGCTGAGCTAAATTCATAAAGTGCGCACCTCCACCACTGGCCATTTTATGTATAGCAAAGCCGATACCTACATCATTCCTTCAAGAAACATCTCTAGGTTCCTAAGCAGCCTGACTCTAGGCGACGGGTTCCCATTTGTGGATCATTAAGGAGAAGCCTCCCTGCAGCCTAGATTTTGACCCCTATCTCAAATACAGGCTTGGGGCTTAGCACACAAACCTCTTGTCAGCATCTGCCATTGGATAGTTTAGGCATCTCCGCACCTAGCATGCTGGCTTTCCTAATCACATTCTTAGGTTCCTATCTCTGCCCAGGCAGGTGTTGTATAGGAGACTAGCACCTAATTTGGCTTTATAGAGCATAGTGTTGTTCCTGTGATTTTCTAGGCACTGTGACACTCAGCATTGCAATGCCTAAGTGCCTAAATGACTTTAGAAAGTTAGATTTAGGCTTGTAAATCAGTTAGGTATTACAATACTGAGTGCAGCAAGACCTGAGTAGCTTTAAAAATCTGGACCAATAGCTGTGTGGAAACATGGCAATGATTAGGCTCATCACATCTAATCTGAAGCAGAGTCCATGTAGGGAGCATAATCACACTGACACCTTGTCAAGGAAGGAACGAAAAATCCAAATTAGAGTTCTTAAACTGCAGTCAGTCAGACTGGTCTGTAGCATGCTGGCATAAGGTGTACCTTTCTTGTCTTCCCTTTCTTGTTCTCAGAGTTGGTGATTGCTACCCAATCAGTTGGCAGTGAGGGCAACCAAGTTTTTAAAAAAGAGGGGAGTTCATTTCTTTGCTAGTAGTTGGTTTTTGTTGTTGTTTTGTTTTAATGCAGATATTCCATTGAAGACACTCACGACCTGAGTGTCCTACTTTGTGTAGTTGTTTACACTTGCACTAGGTGGGTGTAAAATGATCATGTTATAGCCAGAGTTACCAGATGGTGCTGTTACACATACTCTTACAAAGGCCTTTTAGTAGCGTGTGATCAGTGTACAGTCTTTTGAAGAGCTGCTGTACTGTTCACTTTTTGTATGTGTGTTGTAGTTTCTTTTGTAGGGAGCTGTTGCAAACGGCAAGAGAATTATAGAAGACTAGAATTGGAAGAGCCCTCAGGAGGCCATCTAGTCCAATTCCCTGCTCAAAGCAGGACCAATCCCCAACTAAATCATCCCATCCAAGGCTTTGTCAAACAACTCCCTTCTAGTGCTGCACCACTCTTCTAGTGAAATAGTGTTTCCTAATATCCACCTTACACCTCTCCCATGGCAATTTGAGACCATTATTCCTTTGAGAATTTGGCCTTTGCCTTAATCTCACTAATAAGAGTCAATTTTTGGTGCTGAGTTGCTTTCTGGGAATCAACCTTAATACCTGCTTGGCTAACAGATGACACTGGTATAATCAAATGATGTAAAATGAGTAAGAATCCATTCTTCTGGGGTTGACGTAGAGAGCTGCTTCTCTAGTAAATTTCCATCTTCAGAGCTCAGTGTTATATCATTAAAGCTACTAATGTAGCCACTGTGTTGCTGATTTAAAGATCGCCTTTCTTTCAAATAGGAAAGTTGGCCTGTTTTCACTCTCTTGAATCTTGATCAAGTGCTCAATCCTGCTTCCACTGGAGATTTGCCATTGACTGTAACAGGCACACAGCCTGGCCCTATATCAGAGGATCAGAGTTCTCCTTTTAATTAAGCTTTTTTATAAGGTACATTTTTCCCCTTTGATTGGTTTTAAATTAAATATCATTCTGTGCGAGTACTTCAAAGCTGTTAACACCCAGGAGGGAGTGGTAATCTTCAGGGAGTGTAAGGAGGTGTTATAAGTGGTGAAACTGAGAAAAAGGAATTTTTAAAAGTTGCATATCCAAAAAAAAAAAAATCCTACTGGTGAAATCTGTTGGACTGTGGAGTAGTCTCCCAAAGCAAGTCATGGAAGCTTTATCATTTATCAATCTGGACACAAAACTGGGAAGCATACTCCAAGGAATATTCCTATAGTGGCTGGGAGACGAGTAGTAAGTGGTCTCCCCTCCCAATTTCTATGATTCTGTGCTCTCTCAAAATAGATATTTTTTTCACTTCCAGAAAAATTCATTCCCTTTCCCCTCCCTCTGTATTGTGACCTACCTGTCTTCCTCTTAAAAATATTTTTATATTCACTGGAAAGGAATTTTAATTTTTAAATTGCAAATTTGATGGGGTTTCTAATAATTTAAATATATTTTTCATAGTTTTTGCATTTATAGCCAAGTCCAGCCCTTGTTCTACTTGTGAATTTCCCAAAGATGATAATGGTAATCTTGCACAAAAATTGATAGCAGAATATGGTTATTACAATATCCACTTCTAAGAAACCTGATTACAATTTGGTGATCATGAGAACTGAACGTGAGTAGCTCTGGCTTCTGTTGAAGCTACAATCTAGGTTTTGCAGGAATTAATAGTCATACCTACCATACTCTAATTTAAATACCCAGACACATGGCACTTGCAACTTCATTTTGTTTGTTCTGGTCTGACTACAGTATAAACAAAAGTATATAAATGTTAGTTTTCAATTGCAAGTTTACTGATAACATGCAGTCTTACAATAAAGTGTTATTAGAACCACATGTTCAAATCCAAACTATGGAATAACAGTAAAATGAATAATGAGCCTGTTTTAAAATGCACTGTTAAAAAATACAGTTTGCTTTTGAACTGGTTGTTCCTCTTGTATCATTACAGCCAATATTCCGCACAGACTTCTAACAATTTTTCCAACTATTTAACTGCATCGGCTGTTTAGATGATACCAAAAGTTTGTTTCACAATTGCAATCTCTTTCAGGAATCTTCTTTTTTCCCTTTATAAAAATTGATAATGGGATTGTAAACAGCAGGAATGGAAAATCAGAGGTATGTTAAAAGAATTTTTCATTCCTCCCAACCAGTCACTAGGCTAGGCATGAAATCCTAACATCTGTTTGGAAAATGTGGGCACTGCATTGTTTAAGTAGGGTTTATGTTAAGGGTAAACTGCTTAATTTGAGCTCATTGTGCCTGCCAAAGGAGCACAGATTTTAACCTTTCCCTTTGTGGGCTCTGACTGTAACGTGGCAGCACCACAGGGAGCCTGGCCTTTGGTGGTGGGTGGATGGGAATTCAACTTCCAAATGCCTTTGTGACCTTTAAAAAAAAAAAAAAAAGGCGGGGGGAGGGGGAGGAAGCAGAAGGAAGTGCACTGCACGTGTCAACATCGACAGCAGAGAAGCAGAATGCAGGGGAAGCCCTGCCAGCCCCGGCTGTTCTCTCCAATTTCTTTCTTCAGATGTACACAAAAACAAATTGTGACAAACTGAAATAAGATGCAGCTTGAACTTTTGTTCTGAAGCACATCAAAGAGGCACTGAAACACTGACTTTGAGGGTCAGAAGGGTGCTCTTCTCTGTAACAGATTCCAGAGACGAAATTGTAAACTTTTATATTAGCTTTTAAGGTAAATCCTTAATGGTTTGTTTTAACAGTAATAATCATTAGGAGCATAATCTGGATTATATTACATTATTGTGTCTGTGGTAAACAGAGATTTGCTTTCTTCTAAAGAGAGAAAAGAGATTCCATGTGAACAAGAGTGAGATAATTAAAGAGGTTGCCAATAAAAATCCCATTGTGTTCATGGAGACTGCTGTTGTATTCAGCAAATGCCAATTAGAGAAATGTCTGCTTTCTGTGTGTGATGGGTTATCATCACACAAATGCTTGTGGGATTGCACAGTTGGTCAAAAGTGTAATTTTACCTTTTCCTCACAGCTATTTTAAAGCAAACAAAACTAAGTGTCAGGCAGTGGTGAAGGTACTTTGTAAAACAATTAATGTGAGTCTGTATTCGTCCTCCTTCTTTCTCCCAGGAGAACAACAACAAGTGTGTCAAGCAAGGTACATCTTGAGGTAATTTTGTACCATGTCTTTGCAAGGGATAAACTGGGGATGCATTTTAACATAGCAAGGAAGCCAGCCCTCCCTCCCAGTGTTAAACACAGTTAATGTGCTGCTGTGTTCTGATACTTACAGATTGAAAGCGATGTATTTATTTTGTCAGTTTGCCTTCTTTTATGCTGGATTACTTATCCTCTGTGTGATTTTGTAATCTGGTTCATATATTTCCGTGTCTTTCATCTTCTTATAAGCATGCTCTCATTTTTTACTCAGAGCTACCATCAACTTAAATAATTGGCAGTTCCAGTGTGCCATGATGGCAAGATATGGTCCCTGGCATTAGTGAGTGGACTTGTTTGCAGTTGTCTGGTTTTTGGTTTGCCTGGAGGAGGTGATTTCTTTCAATTTATATTGTTGCTTTCATTTTGAGTGTATAAAGAGTTGTGGTGTTTGTAGGGTGAAAATTGAGCATCAACGTTTTTAAGGATATTGGGTTTTTTTCTTGCTTCTGTGATTGATTAATGACATTCGTTCGCTGCTTTTTGTCATTTGATTAAAATATTATCCTCCCTATGATCAAAGTGGCTTTTGTCATAGCCATAGCCTTGAAGATTCTTTGCGTGCCCCAAATTCCCATTCACAGCACTGAGAGATTTGGTAACAACTCTGGTCTTTGGGTTATGGGTTTGGATCTCCTCTTTGTATGGTAAACACATGGGAACCTTTCTAGCTGGATATTCCTTTTTACAGGATTCAAACTACTGTGGTCCCATACTGCCTTTTTACCAGGCTCCCCAGGAGTAGCTAAAGTGCATTACCAAAAAGACTCACTGGATGTAATATTTTCTGGAGCAAGGCAGGATGAAAGAGGTTAAAAGAAGAATGTTGGTTTGAAAGGTTTATGAAATCACCCTCCTTTTCAATTAGTTTACACAGTCGCTGTCTGGATTGCTGCTTTGTCCTTGCTTAATCACAGCTGTTTATGGAAAAAATGCTGCTTTATAGAAGTGAATCCAAAGACTCATGTTATTGTTTCACATGCTGGAGATCTTCACCTTATTCTGGACACACAAGGACTTGGCCTGAAACTGAGATTAATTACTAAACTCATGGTGAATAATTAACTATTTGACTAGTTCCCAAGTTCTCTACTTATTGGGCTAGAAATGATTTCCCAAACTGCTGAAGATAACAGAGGTTATTCCTGGTTTCACAATGTCCTCATTGTTACTGACTTGCGTTGTGACATCAGCTGATACCTAAGCAAGTCTGGTCCAGCTTCTCATACAAACCACTTCCTGGGGTTTTCTCGGGTAATGGCAGTGATTCAAAAGGTACCGCAATGCCTCAGAGTACTGTTTGTTATACATTGCACTGAGACTTTATGATGGGGAACAATGAGGTTCTAAGGAAAGACTTTTGCTATGGTGCTATTAAGACACACTTTTCTTCTTATCTTGGATTAAAATTTAGCTACACGCTGTTCAAGTCCCTTTTTATACGTAAGCAGTAATTATCGCAGATCATGTGTATATGTATATTAGACAGGAACCTGAGCCTAACAACTGGATAAAAAGACCATTGAATTTTGGATCTAGGTGCAATCTTTGTGGCTATTCCCTATTTCTGTTACCGGAACGAAATGGGAACCAACCAAAATTATTAAGCAAATCAAATACAGATCATGGTACTTTGTAGCACCTCCGAGGGCTTTTAGAAACATGAATTGATGAAGCATTCAAACATCTCTGTGGAATAGGTAAATATTGCTATCCCCATTTTGCAAACTGAGGCCTAGGGCTGTTAAGCAGTTTGCCCAGGTCCCACAGCAAGTATATGTGAGGTTGTGAGATCTGGGAATAGAATCCAGGTTGCTTTACTCACACAGTGCATGCCCTAAATGCAGATTCTAACAATGATCAATACTTTTAAATTAGTCTTGGTTCCCCCCCTCTTTCAGTGGAGCAAGTGGTGAATTTTTAGATTCTGATCACGTTCAGGATGGTTCTTTGTAATTTCAGTGTTATCTTACAGAACAAGTTAATCTTCACAGAGTACTCTTCTCCCCCCCCCCCCCCTTGAGATCTTCTTCCCTTTTTTGTTGCATGACTTTTTGCACTACATTCTCTGGGAAATATGAATCTCATATATGGATAGTTAATGAGGATGGTCAAATATGTTCAGATAAAACATGAGCCAACCTCACCCTCACCTATCCCTTAAACTGGACCCAAACCAAGTCTCTTATGATGTCCAAAAATGTGTACTGTACTTTATTATTTTTTGTGCTCTTTCAAACTCCTTGTTTCCTGCCAGAGCCAGGAGGATTGGAAATCTTGCGAGAAAGCCTCTTCTTTCTGAGATCTACCACTTGAAATTGTAGACTCATGAGGTTTGGATTATCTGAGTAAGTGTAAGAACTGAAAAAAGAATGAGGAGTACTTGTGGCACCTTAGAGTCTAACCAATTTATTTGGGCATAAGTTTCGTGAGCTAGAACCCACTTCATCAGATGCATGGAGTGGAACATACAGTAGGAGGCTATTACTCTGAAACTTGCAAGAACTGAAACAATGTAAAATTTGAGGTTCATCATTTTTTAGTAGCAGGGATGATCAGTTAACACTGTAAGGTCAATAATCTTGCCCTATGCAGGAATAACCCTCATGTGAGGAATGGAAGCTCTTGATGTTCAACTTGCCAGGTTTCCTTCTGACTCTACCTTTGAGAGGGTAGGGGAGATTTCACCCACTGTGATAATCTGAAGACGTCCGGGATTTGCTGACTTCACTGCTGCCTGGCCCAACTCCCAAGGTTCTAGTTACTTAGCTCACTTGACATTTACCATGGCTACTGGAAACTCCCTTTAAACTCTGTGGTTATTTACCCCAACTTCCCTTTTGGTTTTATGAGGGAAAACCCAGTGGCCCTCCTGCTTCCGCATTCTCCCCTTCCAAATCCATAGTGTTTGTATTATCAAGAACTGTGTAGGGATCTGGAATTTGATCTTTTATAATTTAGGATTCTCATTTCCTTTAAACCAATATTTGTTCTTCAAAGCCTTCTTGAATAAATAACTGTCAGTAAATACTAGCATATCTATCTTATTGAGTCTTTAAAGGAAGTTGACTCTAGTTGCGTGTGCCTCCTGACCCCTCCCCCACAATTGTCAACTTTCACTCATCCTTGTAAGTGTCCCTGTTAGGATCAGGTTGTAGGGCAGACATCTTGGGATGTGCAGATCAGAAAAATAGCTTTTAGTCCAAGATCTACATGCCTCCCAAAATATCTCCTAGTTCTTACGGAAAATGTAATTTTTTAAAAAAAAACAAAGTTTAATTGCAATATTAGCTACCAAAGTTTTCATACTCTTAAAAATGGAGCGAAATGTTCAGAGGCAAGGTATTTGTAAACAAAGGTTCATGGTTCAATAAGATGTGTGACAGCATTTATTAATTGGGGCCTTTACGCTATACAATAAGATTATTAATTTAAATCTCCTAATTTTATTCTTTATTTTTAGATTTATCCTAAACTCAAAACTTGTTGGACCAGTGGCTAAAAGATGTGGATTTGTGTGTGCACTTACAATCTGTTAGAAACCATAGCTGTCTCAGTAATATTAAAGTTATGACACACTTCACACTGACCAGCATCAAATTTTAGCTGATAGGGTAATTTTTTTTGCCCAGTTTAAAACCACTGAAAACAGGTGCTTACATTGAAATTGCTGACACGACATGAACTGTAATGCATCACTCTAGTGCACACTTACCTCTGTCATTCACACCCAGAATTGAGTTATGCAGCATGTGCTTTCAAGGCAGAGACCATCTTTTTGTTCTGTTTTTGTACAGCTCTACTAAATACTTTTAAAGATCTGACCTGTTCTTGCTCCCTAGTTTTAAAGCAAAAGTAAGTGGTCGGATTTAGTATTTTACTCTTGATAAAGTGCTTGTAATCTATAGAAGTCCATTTACGTACTTCCGTGTTAGTGATGCTGGCACAAACATGGATGACTCTTCACTTCTGTGAGAATATTTACCATTAGATCACTTTAGGAATAAAGGGAAGTGTTAGCTGGCACTACGAGGCTTTTTAAGCCTATGTTTTGTTAGTATAGGACTTGTACATGCTCTGAGTAGTGAACCACAAGCTGCAGACTGAGCCAACGGAGAGGAAGGAATTTGTCTGCTGTACAGTAAAAGGAAGTATTTGCTTTGTTATTATAGTACATGGCCTTTTGCCATCTTTGATAAAGTATTTAAATGTTGTGCACCCAAAGTCTGCTGACCTCTTGACCCATCATCAATCATCAGCTGTACAGCGAGGCTGGATGAAACAGTAGCTCCATAGGAGATCCACTGTTTAAGTTTTGTGCAACTTTTCTGAAAATGGAAATTGCAGACAAAGTAGCTTCTTGAAACACTGGATTATGCAGTGTATCATAATCTGCCCGCTTTAATATATATCTTTTCCGGCTCCCTTATGTGCCATTGCAGGCAGGCAGAAAGACTAGAAATTTGTGGGACTGAACTTCATTCTGATGAATTTCATTGCCTATGAGTGAGACAAGGGTTTGGGGTTTTTTTTATTTAAGAAAAGACTGTTACAATAATGCTGTCCTGAGGCCATATTTTTATATGTAGCTCATAAGCAGCCTATTTAATATTTTTAAAACTGTCTGCTGACGGTGCTTATAACACTGAATATGCCGATAACTGTTCTAGGTTATTTTGCAGTGCTTTCATTTTTAACCCCTCCTTAGTACTGTGTAGTTAAGAGTGACGTATTGGAGATTCCATCAACTCCAGTAAGAATGCCAAGTATGCACAGCTATATTTTATTGTCTTAAATTAATAGAAACAGTTGTAGATATAGCTCCCGAATGGAAAAGCTTTTTCTTTAGTCGAAATCTTTTATGGCTTACAATTGAAAATTGCACATGTGTCACCTAAGGTGTGAATTTAAACCAATAATATACTAAACTGCTACAAACTTGTGTTTAGCCAGTCTTACCGTATTTTTCGGCGTATAAGACGCCTTTTTAACCCCCCAAAATACTTTCAATATTAGGGGGGGCGTCTTATACGCCGAATATCGGCCGGACCAAAAAAAAAAAAAAGCGCCGCTTTTTTCGCACCGCTCTCCCAGCAGCCCGCCCGCGCGGCAGGGACGGGAGAGCGGCGCGAAAAAAGCGGCGCTTTTTTTTTTTTTTTTTTGGTCCGAAAACGTCCTATGGGACGAAAAATACGGTATTTCATTTAAGAGGGTTTATTTTTTGGTTTTATCTTAAATCTATTGGGAATAGGTTTTAATTGAAAAATAAAAGCATTTATACAGGGGTTTGCACCGATTTAACTATAGTGGTTTGAAAACTAATTTGTTATACCTGTGCAACATTCTGATTTAGAGAAAGATGGAGATACCCATTCCTAGAGAGATTTTTCACACTTCTCCATAAGGCTAAAATCTTGAAACTCTGGCACCAGACACGATTAATTGGGCCTGGGCACTAGGAAAATGACCAGGGCTGAGGTGGATTTGAGAGAGTTATGCCCAGGCAGGAGAGTAATTACAGAGCTATTCCACAGAAGCTATTCCAAACTAATGGCTGAAGTAACCTACTCTATGTGAGGTACTGATTTGGATTCCCTATGGAGAAATCTATGCAGTGTAAGATCCCTCTACCATCTCTCCTCTGTTCCACCCATGCCATGTCTCCTCTGGCCCTTTTTTGCTACTCTGAAGGAGGCTCTCTTGGAGCACTATTCTATGCTTTGCTGAATTCTCTCCATCACAAAGGACAAAGTTGTCATGTTCATTTATCTTGTTTGTAATAACTGGCTTAGGAAAAACGCTACTAGTATCAATGTAAATTGCTCCCTGATTTATGCCATCGGTCTATATGTGTGAGACTCGGTCTTCAATTGCAGAACAGACTACAACAATTTGCGATAAAGGGAGCAACCCTGCATGATAGTTCAAGCATTGCTCGTAAATGGGAGGGCACATGGCATCACATTTCTGTGGCGGCTGTAACTGACTTAAGGAAGACTGTCCAAAGCTGTATGTTTTTGTTTGTTTTTAGTACCCAGTTGTGTTTATGGAATAGCTGTACATTGCTGTATGCTGATTTTTATATTTTTCTGATGAAGAAGAGTAAAAGGACAGTGGTTTCCTCATATTTATTGCACATAATATCGTTTGTAGTTTGATTGCTTTTTGAGCAATATTAAAGTAAAAATTAAGGGTCTGATTCTTTAATTTATTCTGAATTTATACAAGTCTAATTCCATTAATTACTCAGAATTTACAGACATGCATGTGAGAGGAATTAAGCCCTAAATGAAATACAGTAATAGCAATACCAAGTGAGCAGACCTTGATTATTACACTGAGTTGTGCAGGTAGTTTGAAATGTTTTCACACGTAAATTTTTGACATCCTAATCAGTAATCATTTGGGTTGAGGATTGTTAAACCTGTAGCCTGTTGAATACTGTTGACTGTCTCTGCCAGGTGGAATAGTTTAGGAGATTTGCCTCTCCGCAGTCAGGTTTTCTGGGTTTGGGTTTCATAGGATAGTGTGAGAGAAGAGATTTACTGATTGCTTACAAGAAAGAAAAGGGCAATTCATTTTTACAAATAGATTTTAGGTTGTATAAAGCTCAGTTACTTTACCATTCCTGGAACTACTTTAGGCTATTAACCGTTAAATCTAACATGATTCACATGTACAAAAAGATGAATTCTAAGGGAAATTATAACCAGTATTCTGAGAAGGAATACAAAATTCTGTCTGAGTCTACCAAACATACTATGTTGCATATGTCTATCATTACAGGTGTTCAGATACTAGATAGATACATTAGATTAGATTACTTTGAGCTGTGCTTCATTTCACAGTATTTCTAGTTTTCAGTGTTCTGTACTATTCTATTCCTGTTTATAAATCTTTTAAGTGTGCTCATTAAAAAAGTAATTAAATTGTCATTATAATGTATAGCATGCCTGAAGTCAGTTACCTAATTAAACTGAAAGAGTAGAGAGAGAGTAGCTTCATAAGCGTTTATTAAGTACTGCAGTATTAATTATGCAGGGCTTCTGAACCAAGTAAAAGAGTAAGGAATAGAAACACCAATTGAAAAAGGTTTTCCATTGCTGCCCTTCTCAATGTAATAGTATGAGACACTCTTCCCCCCCCCCCCCACTAATTAGTAATATAACACTACTGCTTTCTTTTTGTTAATTTTTAATAAAATTATTGATTTTTTAAAATGACTATTAGTCACAGCATTTTCCTGTAATATTTTTGATAAAAAACACAAACCTTCTCAGGTGCCTTTAAAAATGTGAGTAGAACTAGAATATCTGTTTAAAAATATGGTGTTAGATGAAATATACATTCTGGGCTTAATTCCGATTTCTCATTTATCCAAATGTAATTCCATTAGCTACAAAGGAGTTCTGATTGGCATAGGGGAAAGTCAGATCAGAATCAGGCCCTGTAAAAGGCCAAATTGTAAATGTATCAAAACAATGAACTTGTGATAGAAGGCCATTTTTAACTCACCATGTTTTGGCAGGTTGGAGTATTAAGAATATGTGTATAATTTGGTTCACAATAGAAAGATATCAAAAAGGAGCAGTAGATTTAAGTTAGAAGTTCTTGTTTGTTTAGCAATGTAATATAGATTTTAACACACTGAAAGAATCTTTTCTTCACACTTTCCTTACGGTGTATTCCACTTTGTTTTTTGGGCATGTCATTTCAGTCTTAGGTGGGGTTCAAGTCTGGATCTTTATATAAAGTGATCCTGTAAAGCCATAGTGATTTATTGTGGCATTGAGGTTCTAATCCCACAGCTACTCTGTGCATGGAACTTTGGTTGATTTTTAAATGAGCCATCAGTTTTGAGAGAGTGTGAGAGTGATCACATAATTACTTCAAGCAAAAGATTGGTAAGATTTCAAAACAAAAATAAATTTTAAATTGTGCATCTCAGTTCAGTGCTAAGTGCTCCTTTGAGAGTCCTGTAAAAGGAAGTCCTTTGTACTTTTCAACAAACAGATGCAGCAGCGCATTTCTCTTCAGCAATGAGCCATAATTCTCTTTTGGACAGGTCACTTCTTAGGACAAGAGGTCATTTTTTCAAAGCTGATAGGCAGATGGCAAAAGCCACAACGGTATTGCCATGGTCAATTTGAATGTAAGTGTTTGGAAACCTGGCTGCACAAGGATCAGCGAATCTTCAGTTTTGTTAAATGGGAGCACACTGTCAACAAAAGCAGCATCTAAAAGCTATGGGCCTTGGTTATTTGTGAACTGTGAGCCTTGTCCAGTAGTCTTTACCCTGGCAAAACTTGGAATGTAGGATTGGACTATAAATCCTATGAAGGACCTGTTCCTTTTTATCTTCATTTTGATAGGCTGCACTAAATTGGAAAACCAACCAACCAACCCCACAATCCCCAAATTTGCCATGGATGTTGAAGGGAATTAGGATAGTTTTCACTTACACAAAATAAAATTAAAATTGAATATATCGGACACTAAGAAGTGCAGTATTCTGTGTCATCATTCACCTGTATCCACTTGATTTGGGATGCAGAGCACTGTGCACTGAGGCCCCAATCTAGCAAAGGATTTAGTTTTATGTGCATGACTTTAGTGGTCTAGTCACCTGCTGAAAATTAAACAAGTGCTTAAGTGATTTGCTTGATTGGGACCTATGAGCCTATCCTGCATCTGCTGAAGTCAGTAGAAGTTTTGCTACCTACTACAGTGGGTGCAGGTCAGGATCAGACCATACATAAGAGATTCCCTGATGATAAGGGATGGATGATCACCCTGTGTGGAATCTACACTATTATTCATAGATTGATAGGGCTGGTCTTCAGTGGGGGGGGGGGGGGGCAATTGACTGAAGATACACAACTTCAGCTATGTGAATTACATAGCTGAAGTTGGCGTTTCTTCAGCCGACTTACCTGCCGTCCTCACGGCGGTGGTAGTCGACAGCGCGCTACCCCGTCGACTCCAGCTTGCACCTCTCGGCGAGCTGGAGTTCGGAGTCGACAGGGGCGCCGCGGGCGATCGATTTCTCGCGTCTTCATGAGATGCAAGAAATCGATCGCTAACAGATCAATTGCTACCCGCTGATCCGGTGGGTAGTGAAGACAAGCCCTTACTAGATTCCACGGCCACAAGGGACCTCTGTAATCTAGCCTGATCTTTTGTGTAACACAGCTATTGACAACTCTTGATCTCCGTGATTGTGATAGCAATGTTTCCTCATACTCTTGTTCAGTCACTATGGTCACCACTTCAGGTTAGTACCAGGATATAAGGAAAATAACTTGAGGGTTTACTAAAAAAGCGGGGGAAGTGGAGGAAGAATGAGTAAAGGATGTCCATTTAATAGAGGTCTTAGATGACACAATACATGTAGGGTTATACAGTGTATATTGTGGTCAATAAGCTAGTGTTTTGAGCCATGCACTGGAGGTTTAACGCTTGTCTGTTTGTGTCAGACTTTACAGCTATCTCTGTAATAAACAAACTGCTCTATTGTTAAGCGTGTTTGCCGCTTTTCACACTACCAGCATGCAGAGGTACAGCAGTCCCCCTTTCTAGCTGATTGCTAAGGCAGCTCCATGAAAACCAAGGAAAAAAGGCCCACCCTTGCTTTTACGGATTCTGAAAACACGCTGGCTACACATTATGGCACAGCTTTGTGCCACAGTTGTGAAATCCACCACTTAGGCATCCTCTCTCCATTTCATCTTCAAAAAGAGGCAAATAATTATTTCCTTCTGCTATCAGCTTTTTTTATTACCACTTAATTTATTTATGTATTTTTATTGGTTAAGTGCATCTATCCTATGTTATAGGCACATCATTCATTGAAAGTCACAAACTTAGGACTTGGATCATGATCTTAATTTATATAAATTCTGTGTTGATTTATTTTTTACATTTTTATATGCAAAATTAATGTAATTCTTTAACACAGGGCTTTGGACATATTAACTAATCCTCACATTGCCCCTAGTGATATAGGAATTACCATCATTTCATGGACAGAGAAACTGGGACACAGTAATGTTAGGGTTAAGGTTTTCAGATGTGGATATCTAGACTGAGGGATCTAAAGCCAGATTTAGGCATATGAATTAGTGGCCTGATTTTGAAAGCACACTGACTTCATTAGCAGTTGTGGGTCTCATCCTCTCATAAAATAAGACCACTTATTTGGGTACCTAACTATAGATACCCACCTTTTGAAAGTTTTGGCCTCATGATGGCCTACTCAGTGGTAGGCCTAGGATTAGAACTCAGCGGTGCTATTTCCTAATTGTGGGCACACTCAATAAGTCTAAACTACCTCTCTTGGAGTGAGATTTCTGCACTGGGAAAAAGAAAAAACAGCTTGCATCAACACACATGAAACCTTCATCTCTAATGCATTATATGTGTAATGTGTATTATATTTATAACATGGTTTTTTACTTTACCAAAATAAAACATAAGTATATATTCCTTTTTAATACACATATGAATTAATGACAAAAATGGCAATATGATTTTACCTCATGTGTCAGTATAGATTTTAAATGTTCTTTCTAATGAGAGATTATCTGGCCAAAATTACAGTTTTGGATGGTAATAATATTGTCGACAATCTGAGAGGCTTTGGATCATTTCCCTTCAGTGGAATGGATCAACATGGGAGGAAAGATGGTCTAGCGGTTACAAGGCTCAGCAGATCCAGTCTTTGGCTCAACCAAAGACTTTGTATGTGAACTTGAGCAGGTCACTTACATTCTCTGGGCCTGAAATTCCCATTTGGGGTATGTAGTTGTAGGGTGGCCATTACTGCCTTCTCTCTTGCCATTTTTCTCTTTTTGATTAACTTTTGAGCACAGATCCTCCTATTGGCCCAAACTTTGGGTATTTAAGGAGATAGATCTTTGAAAGATGTCCGTTTTCCATTGTAAATTTGGGCACTGACCTCGCTGGACTAGAGCGCTGCTTATTGCAGCTGAGCAGAGTGCCAGGGCAGAGATTGCTTAAAACCTGTCTTTGTGATCTCTGATCTATGGCATAGCCAGGAGTTAGTATGGGCCTCAGCATAATTTGGAATAGCAGCAGGATCCACATTAGGGAGTTACCCTAAATGAATTACCGAGATCTTTAAGGATTATTTGTACCATTCAGGCAACACAGAGGGGTCTCAAGTTGTGTGATTTAGCTAAAGAATAAAGACCTGATGGGATGAGAACCTTATGGGTTGGTCATGTTCCCCACATGATCTCCTAAGACCTAGTGGGAGGATAGTTGACTGAAAGAGGGCTGGGCTCACATGCATTCTGTTACTAGCTGCATAAGATCCTGGTGGTGATAAGTTTGCCCCTTTAAGAAATACTGCCCTTTAAAAAACACATCACTATATTAAGATTTGATGACAGTGGAATGAATGTGGGTGGTTATTGACGGATGTAGATGGAGATAGCATGCAGCCTTTTAGTGCCATTTATTTTATTCCAGATTTAAAATCATATGTGCCAAGGAACAGCAGGACTGTACGTTGTCTAGAACAATATTTGAGAGCCAGGAAAGCTAGGGTTATGCTTGTGTTATTGCAGAAGTTATGATTCTCATGCCAAGTGTTGCACATTAGACAATTATTATTTAGGGAGTTGCCTGAATTAACTTCCCGGTAATCCTGCCATATGTGCCCTCAGTGTGGTGGGGTGGAAATCAAGTCTGTCCCTCGCAACTTTTCTAACCCTATCACTGCTGCAGCTCTTAGACAGCAGCAGCTTTGTTTGAAAAAAGACATAGCAGGCAAGTCAGTCTGCACTGCCATATGCTTTCACATCACACACTTGCTACGTTATTCAGTGGGAAATGGTTGAAATCCCTTTGCAAAAGGATACTGAAACCTCCCTTGTCAGTATGGTTTCAGGAGTCCTCCTCCCCTATGCTAAACATAGCCCTTTATTTGAGATTATTCTCCAGGTTGTTGATTAAATTTTTCTAAGCCTCACTCTCTGTAGCTTTCACAGTGATGATTGCGTCACACCCATCAGTTGTTATTTCCAGGTCCTCAATTTTCTTCTCAGCCTCCTGCCGTTTTAATCCCAAAACTTTAAATTTCCTGTCCATGGAAACCATAGTAGCCTGGATTAGATCCAGCCTGCCAGAAATATCTACTGCAGGCCTTGTACAGAAATTAGATAGTGCTTGGTGGACAGGGACCACAGGTCTAGACATTGCCAAACCAAAGGCAGGTAAACCCTTCTCGGGCTGCAAGCTACTTGTGACTATTCTGCCAAAGCCCTCACAGATCTTAATTTATTCAAGGGCATAGTAAAGTCACTTCCCACTCTCTTATGAAAATCACTTTCAGAGATGACAATGTTAAAATCTTAAACAGCATGGATGATTGGGAACAATGGAATACGCCGTAAGCACCATGCCTGGGGGATATTTTTGTTGTCCTTGTGGATCTGCATGATGATCCCTCTATGGTTTAAATTATATGAATTTTTCAGTGCCTCAGTGAATTTGGTTTTGTTTCTTCCTTTCTGTCTAATTCAATGTGTTTCTTTTGATAAAATTATTCCGGCACACTTACAGTCACAATATAAACAGGAAGAGAAGATCTCAGGCACCTGTTCTATCTGGAGAGGAGCCTTTGCCTGCAGAAAGCACGTGTTCAGTCTATCGTATGCTTCCACTTTCTCTTGATCCATGGAAACCCCACAGTGTGGGCTTTGCAGAGCTGGAGGGGGCAGGGCAGAGTCGGGGAGTAAGCCTGCTGGGTTCCTTCAGCTTTCCCCATCCCAAATATTGGGAGGGCAGCAGTGCAGGTCAATACATGAAAGTGGCCCAAATTTTCTTTTTATTCTAGAAGCGCTGTGGCCTTTTCTCTATAGGGCACCACTGCTGAGACATTGTATTGTGATGCATTCCTGTAAAAAGCACATGAAAACACAAAATTTGCAGTACTGGCAGAGGGGAATACCTTAGTCTTTAAAGTATGGGAAATCAGGGCTTCAATAAAGACTTTTGCTGACATTGCTATGTCAATCAGGGACATGATGATCTGTCTTCTGTGGTCAACATAGCTGTGCTGGCAAAAGCTCCTAGTGTAGACACAGCTATACAAGCAAAACTGTGCTTTTGTCAGTAGATCTTATATCACTTGGTAGGACAGGGGCAGGGCAGCCTGGAATAAGCTATATCAATCCAAGCTGATGTTTGGTATACATTACTGTCCACACTAGAAACACTTTGCCAGTATCCTAGCCACTAGAATAGCTATCTCAGCAAAACCTTTCAAGTGAAGACCTGACCTAATATTTTATTTTATTTTCTAATATATTCTTTTGTTTCTCTATCATTTCTCGAGAGCTCTAGGCACCTGCCAACATTTAAAAAACACAATTAGGAATATAAATAGTTCAATAGAAATCTTTAGTTCATTACTTTTTCAAATTACAAGTTTTCCAATAAGAAATATACTCACTCTGTCAAGCCACCTAACTCATCCTTCAGACTCCATTGCCTTTATCTACAAACTTACAGGCTCCCTGAAATACCTTCAAGGCAAAAAGGGCTTTGCAGATTGCCTACAAGGTTAATAACTCTGGACTCAATGGGATCAAGGAAGAAAGTGAATTACTTAGTCAAAGATCTCTTAGGGAGAATGACCGGACAACCCAGTTGCCAAGAGTAGTATATATAAAATCAAATATGTCAAGGGGTCAGTTAATATTTCATACTGACACCTTCCAGTTCAATTTTATTGGTGTAATTTTTTCATAACATTATCATTAAATTCACTCACAATTTTTAAGGAAGTGTTTGCCTCTTGTTATGTGATTTCATGGCTGCATTCCTCTTGAGCGGATTGGCATGTCTTTTTGATGGCAGGTTCACAGTTGAAATCCTTAAATCAAAAAATCATTTTAGCGAGGTGTTGAGCACATCAGATTTGAATTTTAAAAATCCACAGCCACTGTTGTAACATCATAGTGGCCAAAACTTGATGTTATTTGCAAAGGATGTTAGAAGAATTGCTGTACTGTAGTCAGTCAGTGTTACCATTAGACTAAGTCACCTTTTGATTTGGGTTTTGACTGAATGCCTTTTCTTTCGTATCTTTAAAAAAAATACCCGTAAGGAGACAGGAAGACAATTATGACAACAGATGGATGACAGAGAAGTTCCATTCCCACTGTGTTTGAAATAATACTAGTAACAACCACATTCAAAATAGTTGTTCTTTTTGCAATTGTTTCCCATACCAGTATGGAAAGCACTTTTTTCACCCGAGAGCCATGTTAGAAAAACTCTGCTAGATACTGTTCCCATAGCAGTCTGGAAAAAAGTTCTGTAACAGAATAGTAGCTCTCTAATCTCACTCACGAGTCCTTTCCTTATTAATATGGCTAAAGTTAAGGAAATTGTTAACCTAGGAAGAAGTAGGGAGAGCTTTTAAGTTTGGGTTCTTTGAAACCTCACTAGCAAAAACCAGACATGTCTACTACTATTTTGGGGCCAGATTCTAATGCTCTGATAGTACTTTTATTTCACAACCCTCTCTGAAGTCAATGTGACTACTTATTTAGTAAGGAGTTAAGGATATTAGAATTTGGCCCTTGGTTGTAATGGGTATAGTTTCACTGACTGGTGTGGACAGGAATCCTATTTCTAAGCATGAAATTCGGAGTGTGTTATAAAACTGCCCTGTAGACTGTCTTGGAGAGAGCCCTATTGAACAGTTTTTCTACCAAGTTTTGTTTAAAAGCAAAATCCTAGTATCTCGTTTAAATATTACTGTTACTAGCACTATTACAGCTATACCGGGGACAGTACATTTCTGCTTTCCATCTGTTGTCTCATTTACTTTTTCAGTCTGTCTCCTTACTTTCAATTGTCTCTTTTCTGTCTCAGTTTATCCAATTTTCCAGGCTGGCTGGCCATTCCAGTATTATTGCTTTCCTAATGGCCACAGAAAGAGAAGTGGAAGTGGAGCTCTTTTCTAAATGGGTGGTTGTTGTTGTTTTTGTTTCTTTTTTAACAATGCTCTTGCCTTTGTGCTTTGTTTGTGCTTTGTGCTCTCTGTTGTCATCTTGGAAGATAAGATGTTTTTATAACATGCATTTTGCTGTAATTGTTTAGTTTTCTGCAAACCTTTATAATGTATTGTATTTTACACAGCTCATGTGCCTTTGAGACAGTGATAGATCGTAGTCTCAGAAAGAGACTGGGTCAGGTCTTTGCCCCCCCACTCTGGATGGTTTGGACTACTATGGCAGCGTGAGGCATCCAGACCCCTGTGACCAGGGATGTGTCTCTGAGAAAGAGGCCAGGGGGCAAGCTGGGGCTTTTTCGATTGTTGCCCGTGACTGTCTGGTCCTTGAGACATGCAAAGGTATCTTAAAGCCATCTTTGCTCCCCACCCATTATCTTTTTAGTGGGCATAGCATGGCTGGACACCGTTTTTTAGCCTATTGAGCAGTTAACAGTCCTGTTGTCTGCAGTATTCTTTCTTTCCCAGTAATGTGCAATATAGGAATACTCCTGGGAAACTGTATGTGCCTGGAGTTCCAATGGATTATATCAATGGTTGGAACTCTAACATGAAACTCACAGAAAGTCCCCCACTCCCTCTTTGAAAGTGGTTGGGTTTCATCTGTGACTCTACAAAGATGTGACTGGATCTCTGGAACCCACTAGAGGCCAGGGATTTCTGCATACAGGCCTCTTGCCTTCACTTTTCTTCATTGCCTCCTTCCCCCATGATGGCTTTTGGCACTCTCTGGGCAGTATGGGCCAGATTCACAAAGAAAGTTAGGCTGACATTTTAGGTACATAGAAAATCTCTGGGAGTCCCAGAGCTCCTGGTAATCCACCTCCATGAGGGGATTAGCTCCCAGCACTTGGAGCCTGTCCACACTGCTGCTTTAAAGCACTCAGACGTGCTGCGCTCAGGGGGGTGATTTTTCACCCCCCTGAGCCGGCAAGTTAGAGAGCTATAAAATGTAAATGTAACCAAGCCCTCATACTTTCTGTCTGTGGCCTGATGACTCTGTAGCCTGGTGGCTGAAGCACTCACCAGGTAGGTGGAAGATCCAGGATCCAGTTCCCCTGCTCCTATGACTTTTTAAAATTATTTCTCCACAGTGGAACACCTTCATGAGAGACTGAGGAAATCCTACCTCACAATATTCTATAGCTGCACAATAGTTAGGGCACTTATCTGAGAGGTGGTAGATCCCTGTTCAAATTCTTTCTCCCTCAGGTGGAGGGGAGACTTGAGCAGGAGGTCTTCCGCCTCCCAGTTGAGTACTCTAACTCCTGGGCTAAAGGTTATGAAGGATGTGCTATAAGAACATAAGAACGGCCATACTGGGTCAGACCAAAGGTCCATCTAGCCCAGCATCCTGTCTACCGACAGTGGCCAATGCCAGGTGCCCCGGAGTGAGTGAACCTAACAGGTATGATCGAGTGATCTCTCTCCTGCCATCCATCACCCCCCTCTGACAGACAGAGGCTAGGGACACCATTCATTACCCATCCTGGCTAATAGCCATTTATGGACTTAGCCTCCATTAATTTATCCAGCTCTCTTTTAAACCCTGTTATAGTCCTAGCCTTCACAGCCTCCTCAGGTAAGGAGTTCCACAGGTTGACTGTGCGCTGTGTGAAGAAGAACTTCCTTTTATTTGTTTTAAACCTGCTGCACGCCAATTTCATTGAGTGGCCCCTAGTTCTTCTATTTTGGGAACAAGTAAATAACTTTTCCTTATTTACTTCCTCCACACCACTCATAATTTTATATACCTCGATCATATCCCCCCTTAGTCTCCTCTTTTCCAAGCTAAAAAGTCCTAGCCTCTTTAATCTCTCTTCATATGGGACCCGTTTCAAACCCCTAATCATTTTAGTTGCCCTTCTCTGAACCTTTTCTAGTGCCAGTATATCCTTTTTGAGATGAGACCACATTTGTACGCAGTATTCAAGATGTGGGCGCACCATGGATTTGTATAAGGGCAATAAGATATTCTCTGATTTATTCTCTATCCCTTTTTTAATGATTCCTAACATCCTGTTTGCTTTTTTGACTGCCGCTGCACACTGCGTGGATGCCTTCAGAGAACAATCCACAATGACTCCCAGGTCTTTTTCCTGATTGGCTGTAGCTAAATTAGCCCCCATCATATTGTATGTATAGTTGGGGTTATTTTTTCCAATGTGCATTACTTTACATTTATCCACATTACATTTCATTTGCCATTTTGTTGCCCAATCACTTAGTTTAGTGAGATCTTTTTGAAGTTCTTCACAGTCTGCTTTGGTCCTTACTACTTTGAGCAGTTTAGTATCATCTGCAAACTTTGCCACATCACTGTTTACCCCTTCCTCCAAATCATTTATAAATAAGTTGAATAGGATCGGTCCCAGGACTGACCCTTGGGGAACACCACTAGTTACCCCTCTCCATTCTGAAAAAGTTCCATTTATTCCTACCCTTTGTTCCCTGTCTTTTAACCAGTTTTCAATCCATGAGAAGATCTTCCCTCTTATCCCATGGCAGCTTAATTTACGTAACAGCCTTTGGTGAGGGACCTTGTCAAAGGCTTTCTGGAAATCTACTCCCGCTTACTTGCTTGTCGTGTGTAAAATTAGCTGAAAGGACCTGATCTGGATTGGGCCCCGCAGAAGAGTTAGGTGGATTAATGCCTATCTTCCCCTGGTTTGTGCATTTCTTTCAGGCTTAGACATCTAGGCATCTGGTGTGAGCACATGGTGCGCATGATCAAACTCTGGATCATAGGTGCTTAGGGAACATGAACTACAAAAAATTAGATGCCAAGTGATTTTAGGCACCTACAGGGATTGGCAGCAGCTAGGAGGGAGTTTTGTGAATTCCCGTGGGGCCTGATTCTGGGATTTAGGTACCTAAAGTGACAATTAGGAGATCTTGAGAGCCCAACCCTGTGCGTGTATGTATGTTCAGCAAAACTAGAATATTTGTCATTTTTGCAGACCAGATGAATTGAAGCAGACTATTGTAGGTTTTTGCTGAATTAACTCAAGGAAGTATTTAAAGAAAAGTAATTTACATCTTTAAAGTAGAGTTTCGATCACTCTTAACTCGATGGGACAGTTGGACTAGAAGCCCGGTCTTACCTTCTTCACTGAGGGCTTGTCTTCACGACCGCGGGTAGCAATCGATCTTTTGGCAATCAATTTATCGCATCTCATCAAGACGCAATAAATCGATCACCTCCCATAGATTCCGGAACTCCGGCTTGCCGAGAGGCGCAAGCTGGAGTCGACGGGGGAGCGTGCCGCCGACTGCCATGAGGACAGCAGGTAAGTCAGCTGAAGATACACTTTAGCTACGTTATTCATGTAGCTGAAGTTGTGATCTTCAGTCAATTTCCTCCCCACCCCTAGTGAAGACCAGCCCTCAGGCTAATCTCCTGTTGTATCTGAGCCTCAGGCAAAATTTCAGTGACGCTTCCCTGTTCAGAAAAGTACGTACACACATATTTAAATCCCATTAAAGCTTGAAGTTAATAGAACTTAAGCACATTCTTAATATAGCTATGTCTACTCTACCACTTATGTCAGTATAACTTCTGTCATTCAGGGATATGAATAAGTGACATAGGTATAATTTATCTGAGCACTGGTGTGGACAACGCAATGTCGGTGGGAGAGCTGCTGACATAAGTACTGCTGCTTGTTGGGGGCAGATTAATTAAATCAAGAGAACTCTCTCCCATCAGCTTCGAGCGACTACATTAGAAAGCTGATAGCAGCGCAGCTGAATAGGGATGGACTTAAGCACATGCTCGAGTGCTTTGTTGAATTGGAGCCTGAATGAGGGAAACTGGATTGGACTTTTAGGTAACCGCAGAACTGTCCCTCTTCGAGTTTTCCTGTTGACCTCCATGGGAGCAGGGTTGTGCCATAAAGACTGGAAAGAAGGTGATACAGTGATTACTGATTATAAACAGGATATGGCATTTATATTTTGTTCTTCTTGTATCCTAAAAAGAGATTTTACTTTCTCACTATTGCCAAATTCAAGTAATGTTTAAGTCTTGATCAAGTCAACATCACCTTATGGGAAAACCACAGCAAAACATGTTTTTCTTTAGCAAAAAGCACATACAGTAAAACCTCGATTTAACGGACTAATTCGGGTGAGGGGGTGTCCGTTAAATCAAAAAGTCTGTTATTTAATTTTTTTTAAAAAAACACGAGCTGTCGGAGCAGCAGCCCGCCCGCCACAGGGTCGGGGTGGCAGCTCCGCAGTCTGCCCACTGCTGGGACCTGGGCGGCAGCCGGGAGCCAGCAGACGACCGCCAGGGAAGGGGACCGGGGCCGCAGCAGGGAGGGGTCGCGTCTGATATGGATCAGAAATTTTGTCCGTTGCATCCGAAGTCCGTTAAATCGAGGTCCGTTAAATCGAGGTTTTACTGTACTATAACTGAAATCTCTGAAGTAACCATCATTCCCTTAAACAGGTCTCTCCAACAGCTGAATTTGGGCCTGGTTGTCATTGTTATTTCTTGACTATATTGGTTCTACTGAACTAAATTGGTTCCTGTACTGTCAGAGCACCTGAGCCATTAGAAAACATTGATTAGCAGCAATCAACAGAAATGATAAATTTAGATAATGAATAAAGAAAAGCTAAACAAATTTTGGATGAACCAAGTAACTTATTAGCATCTGAATTTATTTTAAAACCAAAAACATAAAAGCAGACCTTATTTAAAGGCCTTTTTTTGGGGGGGGGGAGCAGAAATCTTTTTTTTTTCTTTAATAGCCCCTCCAACTAATTTTTCGTTCTGTGAGTCAATAAGTGAAAAATTGCTAACAAAATAGTTTGGTTAAGGAAAAGTTAGTCAGTTGCTGAGCCAAAGTGTGATTCAGGAGCTGAAAATATCTATGCACTTCACGTGTTCAAATCAAACATAGTGCTTTGGCAACGCCCACAGAGCTAGAAATGGAGTTTGAAGTCATCCTTTCTCCAGCATGCCATGTATGGATGGGGACCCATGCTCCTAACAAATTACTAGTCAAACTGAATGCATAATAAGAGACCATGACACCAGTGCAGAGCGATTATGGCTCAGTAGGTAGATCCTCAGTCTTTGCTGCCTTGCTCTTTACATGTGCATTTACACCTGTGTAGTGTGAATGTAATCAGGATGGGAGAGTTTTACTTTCCACCTACTTTCACAAGTAAATGGGGAGCAGGCTGTGTGCATCTCCCTGCAATTGAAATGCACTAAGCTGACATTTAACCATTGTGCTGGAAATTGTATAACAAAGTTTGCGTTTACATTTGTATAATCCCCCATATGGAGTCAGTGCCCTGTTAGAATAAATGTACTGCTCTTTGTTTCAATCTGTCAGGCTGAAGAGTTGAAAAGACAACATGTACAGGTTCATTTTGTGTAGGCGGTCTTTGCAACTAGAAACTTGGGTTTGATTCTGATCTTAGTTACGCTGGTGTAAAGCCATAATAACTTTGTTGATATATGTGGAGGTGGTCTAGAATTACACCAGCATAACTAAGGTTTTCATTTTATTATATGGTGAAAAATATCTTAGACTGTGCAGACAATAACAACACAACTCTGTGGGAAGAGCCTAAGTCGTTGGAATTCAGATTTTGTTTTTTCTTGGGCATCGCACTTCCCTGCTGCTTTTCTGCACCTCTGGCTGGTTGCGACCATCTCAGGTCAAGTTGACTTTTATTTGTGATGGAAATTGGGCTACTGCCATTGCTCTGCTGTGGGCTCAGACTCAGAGGGCGCACCTGCAGGGATGCACTTTCTTGTGAGGTACATTTTGACAACTCAAGTGATTGTCATGGGCTTGTAAGACACCTGCTTGCAGCCTGCTTGGTTAGCAGCCACGAGTGCCTTTGCCTTAGTTTCTTCTCAGCACAGGTGACCTGCACTCTCTTCCCCCACCCACCCCACCTCCCAAGCTTGTGTCATCAGCTAAGAGGCATTGCTAGATAATTATCGAGAGGAGGAGACACAAACAAAGGCACTTCACCGCAGAGGCTCTTCAGGGTATGCTGGATAGGCTTTACTTGCTCTGTTTTGAATCATTACATTTACAGGACTGGTTTTCAAACTGTGGGGTGTGCCCCTGGGCAAGGTTATCAGGGAAGCACAATGGGAGCATGACTCTGGATGGGTGGCTAGGGCAGGGCAGAGCCGCAGCACAGGGAGCCCTGGCAGTTCGGAGGGGAGGGGAGGAGTGGAGCCTTGCTCAGCCCCTCCCTAGCCCTGCAACAACCTGCTGCTCACCCTATTCTCCTGTCCCTGACTACTGGGACTCCTGCATGTTCTCCCCACTGCTGTCCTACCTAGGCCTGTGCAGCTGGCCAGCCACACCCCTGTGTATTTTAAACCCTCCAGAGCCTGCGGGAGCAAGAGGCTTTTTGCATGGGGTGGGAGGGCAGTGAAGAGACCCTGGCCTGCTCTTCACGGCCATGGGCTCCTCCATGGATGCCGCCATCCCAGAGTGAGGTGCCTGCTCCCCTTCATGAGCCATTTTCTGTCCCAAACGGGTGGGTGTTGCGGGGGAGGGGAGGCTGATCTCTTTACTTGTTTGCTTGCCTGCTCACTTTCAGATGATCGCCAGATGTGCTTGCTTCTTTATGCCAGCTGGCTGTGCAAATGGCTGTATTTTCCTGGCAGTTGTGAACTAGACAAATCCGTTGCGCAACTTGCGTAAAGACGCAATGTCAGCCATCACTTTGTCTCTAACCCTCCAGCCTGGATAGTGAGGGCATGAATCCCAGCTGTCCGTGTCTACACTTCTATTTGCACTGAGGTTACAGGCGTCCGAGTTAGGGGGATGTGCTCTTACAGTACTAATTTAGCCCTTTGCTAGAATAAAAAATCTAGCCTCTGTGGTAGGCTGAAAGTGGTGTTCTGGTCAGCCAGAAAAGGACACAATGGACAACCGCTGACAGAAAGAGATGTACAGGGCATTTGCGTTTGACACTTTACAAAAGACTCAGTCCCAAAGGTTCCAGTGCACATTTTAATGTAATCAAATGAATTAGCTTTTTACCCCTGAATGTAAACAAGACATTGGGGTCAATATAATGTAAGTAGACACTCTCAGGTAAAGTTTGACCCCAAGATTAGGTTTTTATAGAACCTAAGGACTAATAGAATTGTTTCCATTAATATTTTTACAATTCCAGTAGTAGGCTTTTAAAAACATCTAAATATTTCCCAATGTTGTTTGCAACATAGATATTACATCATTGTGCTAGTGTTGCCTTTCCATGGCCGAGTCAGGCCAGTATCTGGGGACAAGTATCACATGTAGTGTAAAACACAGGTATGTTCTGCCATCCATCACGTGAAGTTAAGTGAAAGTGTGACATTTGCTTTTACCTTCCTCTGCCGTCAAGAGCTTTGTGCTTCCAGTCTCAGTTTCTGCCGCTATCAAATTGTGTAACTGTAATTAATTCCACCTTGTTTTGAGGGTGATAACTGCAAAATGATTGAGATTGTTTGGGGCCTGAAGCTTAATGCACCATAATCACAATCATATAATCACACTTGGACAAATTGTAGATCCTCTCTTCTCTCATCTGAGCTTGCAAGGCACAGAATGTTTTGCAAGTGCCATGTTTATTCTATATAGGAAAGAGATGACAGCAGAACATTCGTGCAGAGTGAGTCCACACCCCTAATACACTAATGTGGGTCCTGAGCTGTCTCTCACAGTGAGGGAATGAGGATGGGCCACAGTGAAAACAAAATGTCCAGAGTTTGGTTTTCAAAAACTGCATTTCCGTGCCCTCCTCCCCCACACACTGTTTTTAACCAAAAAACCCCAGAAAATTTTGAAAAAATTAAATAGTTTTTTGTTTTAAATGCAGTTTTTCATTAAAAATGATCAACCAGCTCAAAGGAATGTCAGTCACGTGATTCTGATTATCCAAATAAAACTGTTTTCCCTTTCTGAAACAGATTTGAACCTGTGAAATAGAAACAGGAGACATATGCAATTACTAGTAGCCTGAGCTATCCAGCCATGTACCAAACAATTTGACGATGGGATATATTTTGGGCCTAAACTAAGATAGTGTTTGAACACATTAAGATACTGAGTATGTTTGGAAATCCTTATTGAATCTCTTTCAAATGCCACTTACCTTACAAAAACAGCAAAGGAAATTAGTTACATCTTATCTCCATCCTCACTGTGTTACAAACCTGGTCAAATTAAGATTTTAGGCAAGTTTTGAAACACTGTTAAGGTCTATTTTACAGGAGAAATTGAATCCAAGTTTACAAGCAAATTTATGGAGAACCAAATTGTAAATTTCCTTAACAGTATTGCAGTTGTAATGTAGACAGGGCTTTGGTTTCTGTCTGCACTTTTGAGGTATTTGCATACACTAACTGCACTTTTCCAAAACCTTTAAGTAATAAATGGCAGAATATTTGTTTTCAGTAAACTTTAGGTTCTTGTTAAAATATTGTGCAAGGTGGAAGATATAAAAGACTGTCAAACTACAAGTCAAGTGCAGTGAGAGTTTGAGGTAATACCAAAGTCCCAGCTCCTGTTTATCCACCAAAGGAATTAATCTTTAAGGTCAGCTTTGACTATGATGCCAGACTCTCCTGATACATTTTTATGTTGCCACCGAGATGCAGCTTTATCAATTACGAAATAGTTTGTTGAACCTCCCAAAGGGCAGTAGGGGAAGTAACCTGACAGAAAAAGTCTTTCACAAACAGACAGTAACAGTTATTACCAGTGGACTTCTGCCTGTGTATAAAAGCTAATCCCTAAATTTATCCCTAAAGTTCAAACTGAAAAAAGATTTCAAGCAATAAGCCATGCTTTGCTTCTCCTACTGTATTTAACGTCTGAGGAGTTAAAAGGCATCTTTAATCTTAGCGTGTGCTCGCAAACAACTGTAGTAGATTAGAAAATGTTGAGCAGGTATGATCACATATTAGCAAATGATCAGATTATTGTTGTATTGCTGTGCATGTCCAGTGGACAGTTCTTAAAGAACGGGTACACCCATGCTTATTTAATCATGCTATCGAACCAGTGATTGTGTACACTTTTAAAAATCTTTTAATCGTTCAAGTGATCCAAACAGATTAAAAGTTGTGTTTTAGTATGGCAACAATTAAGGTGCCTTAATTGGGCAGTATAGTACTATTGGACACATGCATTGTCTGGGATTGTTACAGGCATGGCTTGGCTATTTCCTCATAGCACGTACTATACTATACCGCAATGCTGTTTTAAGATGTAATTAAAGAAATTCAGAAGGGCTACATGGACCAAATCTTGCCATCTTTCTTTGTCAAAACTTCCATTCATTGGGATTTTTCTCTAAGAAAGAAGTGCAAGAATAAACTTTCTAAGATATGGATTAAGGACCTGATCTATTTCTAACCAAAGTCAATGGGAGTCCTTGGAATTTAGATCGGACCCTAAATTCTTCTGAGTTATGTCAGTGTAATTGCACTGAGTCTATGAAGTTACACTGGTGTATGTGAAAGAAGAGTTTGGCTCTCATATGTTAAAAGGCAAATTTGAAATCCATGAATACAGAATATAGAGTTCCTCAGTGATTTCAGCTTCAGTACCCCCTTTGCAGCTATTGAGAGGGGACAGCAGTGTGGTGTTTGGTTTGGTTTTGCATCATGAATAACATCTTTCACACACTAGGCTTTATTCTTATTTACACTAAGTCTCCTTTACTATTGCCAGAGCTATATACAGGGGACTTAGTGTAAATGAGAATTAAGCCCACTGTTTTTACTATGTGGATTAAATAAGCATATTTACAATACACTGGGGAACTTTAATTAAAAACAACTCTGCAAGTGCTACAAGCGTCCGTGAAGTCAGTGAGCCCTGTTTCCACAGAATGAAAGGCCCATGTTTCTAAGGGTGAAGCTGGAATTTATCTTTATCTTACTATTGGAAACACATGCTGTGTATAGGGGCACCCAGGTTTTAGTGCAGGATGGTGTAATCTGGAACCATGTCATTTATTTATTTCTTGCTAGAATGTTTTTCTGCTGAACACTGTAAAAATATGTTGGGTAAAATCTTGGCCCCATTGAAGTTAGGTAGAGATTTGCCATTGACTTTAATGTTGCCAGGATTTCACCCATAAAGATTAAAACCTCATTGGGCCCCGACAGTTCAAAAGTTCAAAAGTAGCTCCTTGACTCTATATCCAAATTAATTTCCTAGAAAGTTATATTGATGCTATAAAGTGTAAGGGTCTGGAGCCAGAACATATGGTTTTTTATATGCTCAAATGCCTTCATAGACCACTGTTTACATTACTGGTTAGTAACACATTATCATTTGCCTGTTTGTTTTTGTTGCTGATAGCAAACATTACAGAAAACAAACGTAAGCATATGTCTTTTATTACTAACTGGTTTCAGGCCTATTTCATCCTTTGGATTTTGGCACTGTGCTTCTATTAAACCACATCTGCATTCTCATAACAGTGGAAATCCTGTCCTTAGCCCATCCCATCATGTCTAGGTATTGCCCTGCATATGATGCAGCATGGAAAAATCATGTCATTAACCCTTTAAGCCTTTTGAAGTCAGTGGGATTTTGCCGTCAACTTCTACGGGAGTGGGAGCAGGTCCTAAGACAGGAATATATCACAGTGTATCTCGTGGAGTAAATGTGTCCCAAACATGAAGCAGCCTCTAGCCACCCCTTAGTAGGCAGCACCACTGTATTAAAAAGCAAGGCAGTTGTAATCCATTCCATTGTGTATGCAGATTAGATGTGATTCTCAGGGTTCTGGCAAGTTGCCAGCGTACCCTAAATAACCTCACTGTATGCACTGGGGCTCCTGGTAAATAGGAAGCATTTAACTCTGCAACTGGAATTTAGTTAACTACTGGGTTGAAGCTCTGTGTTCAGGAATAGATTCAGGCTCACTCCCTCACCGCTGTATTGACTGTGTAGCACAAGCAGGATTAAATTCTAGATCGCAGTAAAAACTTATTTTTGTCAATAACATCAGCAGATCTGCGTTTGAATATACAATGGGTCAGATCTGTTGAGTGAGAAGATGTGTGTTTTAAAGTCAGCGAGTTAAAGTATGAAATGGAAATTCACAACATGCACTATCTCTGAAGATAGCTAATGCAAAGCAAAAAAATGGGATTTAAAAAATGAAGTTGTTTTTAAAGCACAGACTTCAAGGCAGAAATGAGAGAATTTGGTGTTTCAACAACAGACAAATAGGGTTTTAAAAACTATTTTAAAATATGCTCTTTTGTTTTGTTTGTTTTGGTTTTGGGCACCAAATTTTCAGAACTAGGTACATCTACTGAAGTTGGCAGTTAAGTATAGATGCACTTGTGATGCACTTGCATACTTTCTGAATATGCATACACTCCCTGCGTGTGTAGATTTTGCAGGTTAAATTTGTGTGCCAGTATTTGAAAATGCGTCCATCTCTGTAACTGTTGGCCCCATATATCAAGTGTCTTCAGCACTGAAGAAATTGTCCATGTTTATTGTGACCCAGTGAATGCTGGAAACCCCAGCAGAGATATAAATTGCTTGTATTGTATTACTCACAGAGAAAACCCCTTCCATGTTGTAAAAAATGGCAGTGACTGACTCATTGTGGCTGTTATATTTATTTATACAGCCAACATCACAATGCCATTATGTTATCAAATAAAACAGCAGGCAAGCTTTTCCGTAGTTTTTAAAACTTTATTTTTTTTCAAATTTTGTTTTCTTAATAGGTGGAGACGATCATAAAGAGCCATATTTACTGGAGTAGTGAACCAAATTGCCTTGATTGGAACCATTATTCACTTGCACTTTTGACATCATCAACCAGGTAAGAGAAAAATAACAGAGGAGGCACTTAGATTTAACTGTGACAACAGGCCTGACTGTAGTCTGGATGAACATTTCTTTTCATTCTTATAAGGTTTATGTGGAATTCAGTCACAACCCTAACAATTAAACTGCGTTCTATCTAAATATTTCATGTACTTTTGTTATAAGTAACACCAACTCTTGCTAGAACTGAAAGAGGTTAAAGAAAAAGTACTTACTCTGTTTTCTGAATTAGTTGACTTAGTGCATTTGGCAGCACTTTCACAGTTTTCCCGGTATAATCAATCAGTTGCTTTCCCCTCCGTATGTGGTTCTTTCACAAAGTGTCAAGGGAGAACATTTTTTTTTAAAACAAATAGGACAATGTGATCATAAAACCACAAAAATTGGCAGGGAGACTCAGGACCTGAAAACACCTGTAACTCATTTTTTAAATTAGCCAGATTATAAACTGATGATATCCCTTTAATTCATTGAGCAATTACAGTCCTCTGCTTATGACACTGTCTGTGGTAAAGGAACTCTTGTTGCTTAGTGTCCTGTACATAGTGATCCCCTGGAGTTATGGAATTACCCATCACATCAGGCAAGGTGGTCAATGGTTCAAAAGATGATGGATTAATTTTGTCTAAAAATTCATGTCCATTACGAAATGCATTTAAAATAATTTTCATTACTAGCATAGGCATGAGATTGAGAAAATCTTTTTTTTATGTTCCTATCAGTATAACCCAGGGGTGGGCAAACTTTTTGGCCTGAGGACCACACTGGGGTTCAAAATTGTGCGGAGAGCTGGGTAGGGAAGGTCCTGCTCCCTATCCGACCCCCACCCACTTCCCGTCCCCTGACTGGCCCCCTCAGAGCCCTGACCCATCCCCCCTTACTTGTCCCCTGATTACCCGCTCCAGGGACCCCTCCTACTCTCACTGTCCCCCCAGGTCCCGTCCCCCAGCCCAAGCTTGCAGGCCAGATAAAAATGGCCAGTGAGCCACATGTGGCCCGTGGGCCATAGTTTGCCCACCTCTGGTATTGCCACCCCCCAAGCATTCAAGTCTGAGTCGACCTCCTTCCACCCCCAAAAATCAAGATATTAGCTTTAAAATAATGAGATTTGACAACAATCAATGTTGGGTTCTCTTTATGTGCACTTTCGGGTTTTGAGTTTGTAGGGTTCAGAGAAGTTAAATTTTCAGGATTCTTCTCTGAAATTATGAGGGCCAGAAACATACTTGAAAAATAATGAAAGCTGGGATTCTCGTGTAATAACATGACTACAGGAGATGGGTCTTTAAGAAAAATATCAAATAGAATCACCAGAGTTGTCAATACTGTATCAGTAGTCCTGGACCTATGAGAATATTATGTTTTATTCTGTGCATGAGTGGCAGGGTTTAAATGAGGATGGGCTATATGAACCTTCATTCATTCCTTGAACTGTTCCCAAAACTTCCTTGAGGTTTGGGGCCCAATCATGCTAGAACATAGAGAAGACTCTCTGCATGTGGCTCTCTCCATTTCTTCACAGATGATGAGCCCAGCTGCCTGTATTGTACTGTTCCCTTCCTTCTTTCCACCTCCTAGAACCAGTAGGAGCCTTTTTGCACAGCCCAGGGTCAGTGCTGGAGTAGGTGTAGATTGAGCAGGCTGGATGTGGGCAGGAACCGACACATCATCTCATCCAGAGGGCCTGTGGAATTACGTTGGGGGAAAAATAAAACCCAGGCTGTGTTTAACTATTCCGTTGTCCCCGCCCAGTGTCCCAAAAGATTGGAGAGCAGTAACAGTTGGGAAAACGATGACAATAAAAATGAAAGCAAAATAAATGGAACTCCCTTCTGAAGAACAGAGTCCTGGCCGTGCTCTGACTCACTATGATAGCACAGAAAAAGGGCACCAACAGGGCAGACTGTGAATGGCAAATAGAGCTAATGGTGATTTGGGCCGAGGGTTGCACATTAGCATGCAGGAGGGCAGTGGCTGGTCCTTGAAATAGGGTTGTATTATGGCACTTTTGTGAATTGGGGCCCTTATTGCTATAGCTCTCTTGTGCTGAAAAGTCTCTCTGATAATGAGTTGGCTGGTAATGTCATACTTTGCTTTTTCGTTGGGAGCGATTGAATTTTAGAATGATGCTCTCAGCTAAGGTATTTAAGGTTATGCTATTGGTACTGTAATAATATGTATTGTTACCCTGTGTGCTAATGATAGTAAGCGCTTAATAACTGTAGGGTAGTGAATATGGCGTGTGAGATTCCTATTAACAAACTGAATCCTACCTTGCCTGGTATGAGGGCTAGATCTTGCAGTCTTACTGTAGTGCTGGCTTAGGGGGGCTGGGAAAGCATATCTTCCCTCAGCACAGGTGCATGCAATGCTACCAAGCCTGCAGCCTCAGATACCCCCGGAAGGTGATGGCCATCCCATCTGGGAGAAACTGAGATGTAGGTGTGGTAGTAAGTGCTCAGGCTCTGGTGCTGTGTGGTGTGGAGGATCCAGGTGCTTTTTGCTATCTGAACATTCTTACAAGGATGCTGGGTCCTGGTCTGGGCGAGATTGCCCATTGCTAGTTGTTCTGGTGGGTCTGGGGGTTACAGCCGACAGCAGGTTTGGGCTTCATTCTCCCCATATTGGTATGAGCCCAAGTTGAGTGGAACTTGGAGCATAAGAAGTGGTAGTGGCCGATTGTTTTCCAGTCCTATTATTACTGTAAGACGGGGACATTCAGATTTCCTCCTCTTCCCCCAGAAGACTACTGAATGAGTTAGTGCAGCAATTTACCTACTTGCTCACCTCCTGAATATCTAGGATAGGGGAATGGTACTCTCTGAAACATGAGGAGGGGGAACTGGTCATTGAGCCGTGAGGTAAATGGGAGAGCTGCCTGGGGATTGAGCATTCCCGTGGAATAATGACTAACCCTTTTCTAGTGTGGCTGGACTGGTCTTTGGCACCACTGTTGACACAAGTTGTCGGTCTCAACAGTGAAGCCAAGTACTGAATGGGCATGGGGACCGAATTACCCTCTCATACTCCAGATTGGCTCTGAGGCATATTGGCAGGGCAGTATGGGGAAGCTTGGTCTGTCACATCCTGTGCTATGCTTGTTCTGTGAATAAATAGAGGACACTGCTCTCTAGGGCTGTCAATACAGCAGTCTGCACAGGAACTAAGTTAGCTGAAAGATCTGAAAGAAAATGTATGTACCTTTCATATGTTTAATGTATGTGAAGCTGTTTCCTTATGATTGTAAGAAGCAATATCAGTGTTGTAATTGCAACAAGATACATGCTTGTGTATTTGCACTGTAATTTTTCTTCACGGACTTAAGATGTTTCATCTAATGACAAAAATGTCCAGACTTATTTAATGAAACCTAATGAGAGCTTCATCTCTATCAATATAAAATGTATGTGTTTGCTACTTTCATTGTGTGGTGGTGGATAGTTGAGTGATAGATGGCAGTGCATTAACATTCTGTATGTTGGATGCATGCAGCCCGTGAAATCTTTTGGCACTGTGACCTACTGCTTTCAAATGAGAACAGAGACAGATAAGAATATTCTGAAGGAGAAATTCAATACTGTATTATGAAATTGAGTCCTTTTAGAAAATTGTATTTTTGGGGCAGAATTTCATATACCTAGAGTTAGAAACAGATACTGCCATATAAGCAAATGTGATAAATTTTGTTGGTGTGGGGTTTGTTTTTTGTAACCTCCATTGTACTAATTAACTAGTTGATTTTCCTACCTCAGAAATTCTGGGCCACACTGATAACTTTGCACATGCTGAAGTCAGTGAAAATACCCATAGAGCTACTCAGAAATGAGTAAGGGCACCAATGTCTGGCTCCTTATGATTCAGAGACAGCCCTATTCACATTCTCCAATGCACACTTCTGTGAAAAGGGATTAAGTGAAACTAACAAATGGGCAAACAACAAAAATACATTTTGTGGTAGCCAATGTGAGCTATTCTTCATTTATACTATCTAGATAAATTGTTCTCTCTCTCTCTCTCTCCCTCTCTCTCTCTAGTGGTAACTAATGTTCTCTTACCTCCAGTCATCATATCTGTCTGATTGTATTCCTGACAGGATTAACAAGGTTACTAAATATTAAACATACCTGATAGGATTAATTTTACAGAACCCTTACTACTCATATGTACCTATTAACATATATATATATGTTAATAGGTACATATGAGTAGTAAGGGTTCTGTAAAATTAATCCTATCAGGTATGTTTAATATTTAGTAACCTTGTTAATACACATAATACACAATAATACACATAAATACACACACACACACACTATTGTATATGCTAGAAAACTATATCTATGGAAAATATCTGAAGGTAACAGGTTCAGAGGTCCACAGCCTCAAGGTACATGTGAGATACACTATAGCAGTTTAAAATCCTCCAGTGACATTTACATAGGAATGGTGTAACATACAACAATGTGGCAAATATTATCAAGTGACTAAACAGGATTAATACTTTAAACAAAGAGTTTGTATCCAGTAATGTTGCCGAACTTTCCAGATGTGGTCCAATAATCCTTTGAACCATGCTCTCTCTCATGGTGGGCTTGTCAGAAAGTTTGCAAACTTACCTTTTAAAAATGGATCAAAACCAGTACACTAGGAAAATCGATGTGATGGTGCTTCTTCCCCTTACCCATTGATACATTGCCAGTTAGTTTAGAAATTGCAAATGTTTGAACCGGCCAGGAATCTCAGATCCAAGTTAGCAGCTATCTCCAGATGGCTACACTCAGTTTGTACTGACGCTTTATAGATTCTCAGTGGTCACATACTTGGAGTTATGAGGAGTACTGTTCCACTTGTTTTTGCCAGAAATGTACAATGCATTGGTTGATAGGTTGGGACACATGGTATAGCTCAAATAAAGAGGAGGTGGCAAAGGAGATAAAAATGGGAGGGGAAAGAGAGAGAAAAAGCAGTGTGTTTTTCAGTCGATTGTGTGTGTGTGTGTGTGTGTGTGTGTGCCTGCGAACGCATGTGCAGTGAATTTCAGCTGTTTGACTGGCAAGTGTGATTTGCCTTTAAGTCATGAACTTCACTGAGTTGTATCCAAGAAAGTCACAGCTGAACAATCTGCAGGAAGCAATCTTTTCCTAGAAATATGCAGCTCCAAACTGTACAAATTCTTCTGCCATTCATAAAATGTGTGTGCACTGCTAATCATAGACAGTCGTTTACTGTTGAAGAGAGTCATGTATTTGCATCTTAAACAAAAAACAACAAAAAATTGAATTAGACTTTTAAAAGAAGAAAAATTTATAATGTAAAGTTATCTAATGAACTGTCCTTATTACTGGTGCTTCATCATTTCTGGTGCAGCTGTTTCCTGACATTTCTGCAAAATGTTGTGGAAAAATTAATGAAGGTTAGTTCAGTAATGGTTTCAAGCTTGGCTAGTGGAAAATATGACACTATTTCCATTGTCAATTAAGAACAAGTGAGGCTATTTTTTTTCTATAGGGGAAGTGGTATGCAGTTTGTACTACACAGGAAATAGTAAACGACACCAGAGCAGCTGTGTGATAGCAACAGGTATGCGAAGAGTATGGGGAAGAGTCCCTCTCTTCTCACTTACCTTGATTTTATTTCAGTGGAGTTTTTCCTGCTTTACACTGGAGAGGACAACCCAGTCTTGTAACCTGAGGCTGCTGCTATTCTTAAGCATGCCTGGTACTCCTCGGGACCTTCAACTCCAAAAATGTGTGTTCTTCCTTTAAGTTTAGGAAAACAAAATGTGTATGTGTCAGTAGGATTTGCAGTCTGCTGTGTGCCTATAATTGTATGTTATCAATGTTATTCAAAGGAATACTCTCTGAAGACTAAGAGAAGTCAGGTGTTATGGGACACATGAAATAATCAGTTACACAAACTGCTAGGTTCATATGATACACACAGTGTGGTTTGAACGACTTCAACTAGCTCCTTTTAAGTAGGAAGCACAGGTTTCTTTAGATGATCTCAGAATTTCATGCTGCATCTAGTGACTTCCCAACATCTGCTATTTTTATAACAATACCAATATGTCTTATTGTACATATGATATGAGCCCCACTTCTCCAATTGTGCCACTCCTGTGCAAAACAACAATAAAGATGGTAGATCTGGCCATAGTAAAGGAATTCTGTGGGTGGCATAGAACAATTATAACAGCTCATATATACCACCACTTCTGCTGACTGGCAATTTAGGGGGTGTGGCAGCAGAACAGGGTGTGGCTGGTGCTCCCTTAATCTTCGCTGATCCTCTTTGGCTGTTGTGGCTACTTGGGAGCCTTTGGCAGCCATTATAAATTCAGGCAGACCTCAGGCTGCTCAAATTTATGCCAGAGACCAGATGGGTGCCCTAATGACTCTAGAATTGAATTGGGGGGCAGGGAATGTGGCTTATCCTCTTTGCATGCTCTCTTTAGATTTGCACTGAGCAGTCCGTGGATGTACCAGTAAATCAAGACCATAATCTTTGGACCATTTATGTTCTTTAATTTATTTTATTTAATATATCCAAACAGACTTGCAATATTTATTTTGTCGGGCGAGAATTTCGTATATGACAGCACTGACTAAGCTAATCAAAATTGAATATTTTGGGTCAACTTCAGCTGTGGTGTAAATGGACCCAATCCTCGTGTGGAGTTGTGTTCGCTTCCACCGGGGCTGAATTTGGTCTGCTCCCTTATGTTTGTTTGCTTCAGAATGTTAACCCTCTCCAAAATGCACATTGTTGCCCATTAAAACCAAAAATGTAAATGTGCTATTTTTATTCCCGATCATCCATCCTAGGATTATTGTATTCTCTCCCCCTCCATTTCCGGTGTTTCCCCAATGGGCTGAATGTTGACGCCTACTGGCAGCATTTCACAGTGCTGCTCCTGCTGAAGACTTCCTGACAGAAGTTATTTGCCTGTGCTAGTGCTGTCCATTGGTTTAGCAGCCAGCCCTGCCTGAGGCATGTAAGGTTCACCTTTATGCGTGCATCTTTCCTTTTTCAGAAGTTGAAGGTTAGCCGGCAGATGAACACCCAGACGTTCTGCTACCTAGTCTGATTAGAATACAACTTCTTATTTTCTTTTTTAATTGGGAAAGCTCTAGACTTGGACTTCTAGACTCGAATCTCACCTAGAAAAAGTTTTCTTGTGCTTAGTAATGAAGCTGCATGTGATTTGCATTGCAGTGGGTGAAATTATTTCACTAAATAATTTAATTGCAGAAAAATACAGTTTAGGATTGACCAAAACTGTGAATTTGATTTGAATTTGGTGAATAGTCTTGGCCAATAACTAAAGGAGGATATTCCAAAAAAGTCAAATGTTCCATTTTGACATCTTCTAAGAGAAACATTTTGACTTTTCCTTTCTTTTGTTTCTTTAATTAGCTAGATTTAACTAAAAAATACAAAATAGGGTAAAAAAAATCCCACCAGAATTAATTGCAACTTTCTGTTTGTCCCAAAACAAACTTCTTTTATTTTTCATTTCAGCAAGAAAAACCAAAAATAATTGTTGTTTTGGGTCACCCCAAAACTTTAGTTGGATTTTTCAGTTCGGCTACCATACTGAAAAACAATTCTTCACATTCTTCCTCTAGTTTGGAAAAAAATAGGGGTTTGAAAATAGAAGACTAACACATGTATGGTTTAAGTAGGAGTAATTGGATTAATATAAACCAAAGGAAAATTGAGGCTGAATTTCCCAATGGTAGGCCAAATATCGGGCCCGGTTACACTGGTATATTAGGCCCCAAAGCAGTAGAAGTGCCGGGTTGGTGCTGCATATGTGAACAAATCAGTAGAAACACTGGAGGGAGTTGGAGGAACATCTCACCCTCTTGTGCGATACGTAGAGTTACTGTCTGTATATGTATTGAGAGTGTTGGGGGTTGCAGGAAGTCATGCTGACGGCACATGATCTGGAAATATGTGCATAGCTACAGGGTGCATGCACATCACTCATCCACCTGACCCAAGGTCTCTGTAGCAGCTGAGCAGTAGCCTGTGACCTATTTCACCTCATTCCCTGCAGCAGTTGGCAGCAGGCCAGATATGTGGATGCCTTTTAGGGTATGTCTACACTGCAGTGTAAGCCTGGGGTTAGTGAAACTTGAGTCAGCTGACCCTGGGTTAGAGAACCCAGGGCTTGAGCGTTTACACTGATCGTTAGCCCTATATTCAGAATTTTCTAATCAGGCTTGGACCTGGGGCTCTGGCATCCATACTGCAGCATGCAGACCTGAATAAACTAACTATATCCCAGACTGCTTAGTGTCCTCCCAAAATGTGGCCACTTTGACCGTGATGCACTGTGGGAAAACTTGGCTGTTGACCCTGAACATCACAGGAAGTTTAAACTGCCTGCCGACACATCCTGCCAAGCTGTCATTTTGGTCTATGTGCTCCCAGATACCGGAGTCAGCAACGTGAGGGAATTGACATTTTGAGCACTTCTCTTGTTTGCACTTTCACTCCTGTGTCAGAAAATTGGCAGCGCCTATGTGAGATGTTGGTGGACCTTCCGGTGGCGTTTTCTGACCCGCTTAAGGGTACCTGACAGAGCTTGTGACGGAGGACGCAGCCGAGGAGGAAGAATACCCTGGCACGGCAGACTCACTCTGGCTGATGCTACTCATTACACTCAGTACAGCTGTTGACACCCCATATGTAAACCAGTGCTTCTGGCACAAGGCCACACAGACACAGACTGGTGGGCCACCTTGTATTGCAGACCTGGGATGACCAGCAGTGAGTTCAGAGCTTTTTGCAGGCACATCAGTGGAGTAACTCATTTGTGTAGGCGAAAAGAGACTCTCACCCATATGCTTTGTATAGCTAATGGGTTATGTACATCTTCATTTAGGGTCCAAGTCCTAGCCCTGAAATCCTTAATGTAGGCAAAATTTGGCTGGGCATCAATGACAGTTTTGCCTGTACAGTAGGGTCGGCCTCTTAGTATCGGCATGTAATGAATTTTGAACACTGAAGCCTTGATGCCGCAAGCATGTAGGCATGCACTTCACTTTAATCATATGAGTACTCCCATTGAAGTCACTGTCCTCCTATGAATGGGATTACCCATGTACTGAAAGTAAGCACTCGGGTAGTGATTGTAGGATCTGGGCCTAAATCTTGTAACACATCCAGTGTGGGAATTCTGAATGTAGGCATTCTGACATGAACTCTTTTCAGACTATTCAGAGTGAGGGTCAGGCATAGAGCTGGTAGGGAATTTTTTGTCAAAATGATTTATTGATGGAAGAATGAAAATTTTCTGTAGGCAAATTTCCATTTTTGCCAACATTTTTCTGTGTTTTTTGTGAAAGTCAAAATGAAATATTTCATTTCGGTCAGTTTGATGCAAATCAAAACTTTTTAGGTTGTTGAACTGAACCAAAATGTTGTGTTTCAAGTCTGTTCAACTACATCTTAATGTGCTGCCGTGGCTCATGGAAGTGGTAGTTCAAGTGCTCTCATGCCCCCTTTTCTCCTAATGGGCTGAACTCCTTGGCTGGACTACATCTCCCATGATGCACCATGGTCTCTCTTTTGACAAAAATGTTGTTCTGTACTTCTAACTTAACATTAATATATTAGAGCAGACAGCCTAAAACCCTCCTTTAACTATATTGACAGGAAGGTACCACATTAGATAATATATACATGTGAGAATCTATGAGCCAGAATGTCATTAAGGTCTAGTCATCTTCCTTCTCAATCTTCTCTCTTTACTCTTTTCATATGATTTCTGTAGTATTTATTCCCTTACTATGCTGCTTTTTTGTTTCTGGCACGCCGAATTTAACTGGATAACTTGATCCTGACTGGGTCAGCACTTCTGAACACTAGCTGCTGGATCTCGATCTTGCTTTTGCTTCTGAGAGGAAGGGTGTAATGATTTCTGAACAGTCCAATTGGCTTTCAAAGCAAAAACATCTTCTGGAAATAGGGCTGCTTGTTGACAGTGTCTGCTAGCCAAGAGACCGTGCTTTGTCCTCATCAGAGGGTGCTACTGAGTTCTTATTCATGTCAGAACTAGTTTCAGGAGGGATGGATCACTCAACTGTCTGGAGAGTTGTAAGATAAAGACAAAACACTATAGTGAAAGATGAAATCGAAGTGGCATTGAGATTTCAACTTGGTTATGGATTCTTGTATTCATTATGAAATCCCTTGTCCATCACTTTGAAAGCCTGTTGTTTAAATTCTGCTTTTGTGTGAGTGCAAAGAACAGTTTTCCCTTGTTGAAAATAAATCAACATCATGGCATATTTAGGGTGTGTGCAATTTCCAAGTAGCTCTTTCGGGTCACTGAAATATTTTGAATAAAATCTTATGGGATTAGCAAATTATATGCCAGGATAACAGTATTGCTGTCAGGGTGTGATCTACAGGAACTTTATTTTCCTGTCTGGAATGGTATGCATTTAGATGAAAATACACAGACCTGTTTGATTTTTTTTAAATTTGTTACTGTATGGCAATTCACGTTTTGGGTTTTTTTAGTAGTGTCTCTAAATGTGCGTTAATCACACAAGGCAGGAAGATTAGGACATTACATTGTCTTTTTCTGGTTGGTGTCTGAGGTATAGTATATGTTAAACAGAAAAATGGAATTGCATAGTGTTTGCCCCCAGTTAAAGCAGAATCAATTTTTCATTTTTATTTTTGTTTAAATTAAAGAGCAAAAACAACATTCCTCTGCTTTGATCTACATTGCTTTGTAGGTTCAAAAATACTTCCCCCCCCCCCCCCCCCTTCAAATTATGTTTCCTAAAAGCATGTAAAAGAAACTGATAGATGTTCAATAAGTATGGACCTGGTCATCTAACCTTTTTAAAATACGATGCAGCAGTTGTACTTAGGATATGCCCATATATGTTATCTACATCCAAGAGACTGTCAGATGCACTTAGCCGGCTTACTTTTGTGATTTGGCAGTAGCTGGAAATCGGATGGCTTGTGCCTTTCTAGGCATGAGGTACACAGAATGAATGTAAAGTAGGGCGGGATGGGTATTCAAGGAAAGTGTACAAATCAAGTCTCAATTTTTAAAAAAATAGTCTCAGGGAGATTGCGTGTTGATGTTGAACTATTAAATAAAAGTAGTCCCAGTGTGAATTTTACCAAATGTGGGATAGAGTCATATACTTTGTCCTTGTTATAAGATTCTTGGGTAAAATACTCCCACTCAGATAGAAATTCACTGTAAACAACTTTCTTGCTTTTATACTTGAAGTATTTTTGAAGATGCGGTAGCTCTTGGAAGGAGCAAAGTGCACTGTGCAATAACATGACCTTATGCTGCGTTGACATTTTTAGATTTGGAATGTGACATGCTGGAAACTGGGAGCGGTGGGTGGAAGTGGAGCTAAGCTGGAGCCTGGCTGGCTGTGTTTGTGTGGAGTACTGTACTGAAACTGAATATTACTAACTATTTATCTAGCTAAAATCAAAATCAAGTTGCAGATTGGCATGGAGTTACAGTGTAATGCCTTGTGAGCTTCTAAGAATTTTCAACTACCTGGTCCAAATAAAAGGAGACCATACTGAAATCTGTTAAACCCCAAATCACAGCCGCTCAACTTGCGTCAGAGACTCCTGATGCTGCAGCAGGTCAGCTTCCCCCACACCTGTGAGTCAGGAAGAATCTATTAAAGGAAGCTTTTATTGGATTCAGTCATAGGGTGACCAGACAGCAAATGTGAAAACTCGGAACAGGGGGAGGGGGGATAATAAGAGCCTATATAAGAAAAAGACCCCAAAATCAGGACTGTCCCTATAAAATTGGAGCATCTGGTCAGTCAGTTGGGATTCTATTCAGTCAGTTGGGAGATAGACAATGTGGAGGACATTGCAGAAAATGAATTGGAGCCTTCAGCCACACAAATGACAGACTTAGAGGAATGAGTAAATATCACTGAAAAGCAGAAGGACTCTGAGGGAAAAGTAATTTGTTTGCACAAGGTATCTTAATATGATTTTAAACAGTTCACCCTTCCTCCCACTTAAAGTATTGCAGCACTTGAGCTGGAAATAAGGGGAGATCCAAAACTGAGAAAAGAAATCCTGGGATGGTGGGCATTCCAGCCCTGCTGATTTTGCTTCTCACCCCCTTCTAGACCTGAAGACTGGGGAAGACCCTATCTGCATTTTCTTTACAATATTCTGTCATTGGAGCACTCATGTTGACTAGAATGGTGCCATTCACTACACCCCCTCGGAAAGCTTCCAAAATGATAGCTAGACTTGCACACAAATGAGCGCCTACACAGCCCTGCACTGTTATTTCTCTTCCCACCAAACCTTGTGTATATACTGTTAATTGGTATTTAATAAAAACAAATTATCTGAAAGATAACCCGTCTTTGTCTCCTACTCCTGGTGGTTTGATCATTTGCTTAACTGCAAATCCTGGTCATGAATCATGACCATTTTCATGGAAGGCAGCAAGTTAACAAAGTATGGCCAAGTGTTGTCTAGAAAGACACATCAGTGGGGTTCATTATCAAAATTTCCTCAAAGCCTCCCCGGCCCTCTATTGTTCCCCTGTAATAGCTCTGGTATCTGGTTGCTCAAATTCAGCACCTGTGTGATCTACCACCGCACTCCTCCCCCAAGGAAACTTTTCACACTTAGCCTCATAAATATTATGGAGCGTGCAGCAGGCTGCTATGACCATGAGAATGATTTCCTCATTTAGATCCAATCTGCCATAAAGGCAGCACTAGCACTCTTTTAATTTGCCAAAGGCATATTCCATGGTCATTCTGCATCTGCTCAGCCTATTATTGAAGCACTCCTTGCTGCTGTCTAGATTTCCCTTGTACGGCTTCATGAGCCATTGGAGTAAGGGGTACACTGGGTCTCCCAGGATCACTACGGGCATTTCAGCATCCCCCACTGGAATATTCTGGTTGTGAAAGAAAGTTGCTACTTCGAGCTTTTTGTACAGGCCAGTTTTCCGGAAGATGCACGTGTCATGCACTTTTCCGGACCACCCTGTGTTGATGTCACTGAAACACCCAGGGTGATCCACAAGTACCTGCAATACCAAAGAGAAGTACCCTTCCTATTGACATACTCCATTGTAAGGTGGCTGGGCCAGAACTGGGATATACTTGCCATCCATCGCCCCTCCGCAGTTATGGACTCCCATTGCCGCAAAGCCATCCGCTATTTCCCGCATATTGCTGAGAGTCACAGGCCTTCATAGCAGGATGTGAGGAACGGCCCTGCACACTTGCATTAACACAGCCCCAATGGTTGACTTCCCCACTCCAAACTGATTCTCACAGGAGCGATAGCAGTCTGGAGTTACGATCGCCACACACGTCTCCACTGAAAGGGCACCTCTCATTCTGGTGTCCCTGTGCCGCAGGGCCAGGGCAAGCTCCACACAAAGTTCAGGGAAGATGGCTTTTTGCATCCAAAAGTTCTGTAGCCACTGCTCAGACCTGCATAACGATGCGAGCCCACACTCTGTGTTTGCTTCGCAAGCCCAAAGTGGCAGTCCACCATGTTTAGCTGTTCCGTGAATGCCAAAAGAAATCTGGGATTGTTTCTTTCCATGGCACACAGCAGGTCACACAACTCTGATTCCTGTTCAGACTGGAAGCTCATGATATATTGCATGACCATCCGTGATCTGTTCATAACAGTGCCCACAACAGTAGAGAGCCGTGTGGGGTCCAGCCTTTCAGACAGAGATGTCAGGTGGACAGTTAACAGGCATCATTGAAAAACACCACAAACTGCATCATGGGAAGTTGAGCGCACACCCATGATGCACTGTGATCCACTCTGTCTTCCCACAACTCCTAGCTGTAAAAGGTGGCGAGTAGCACAGTGGGATGGCTACCCACAGTGCACTGCTCTCACAGCACCAAGTGTGGATGCACTCTGCCTACAGACGGGGCTTAGTGTGAACAAGCACAAGCGATGTAATTTTACCAGTTTTTGATTGCCTGCTTAACTCGTGCCAATAAAACTCTGTAATGTAGACGAGCCCTAAAAGACTCCAGCAGAGCAAAAGAGGGTGTGAGAGGCTCCTTGCTGCTAGAGTTTTTCACTGCCACATTAGCAACACACCACAGTGTGGACACTGACTGCTTTGCACTGCCACATATAGCTACATGCTGCTGCCAGGCGTGTGCGGTGTAGATGTAGCCTTAGTATGAAGAACTGTACTTTACTTTAAGCCATTATTTGCAAAGCAGTTTTATGTATTCAGAGTATAAGCCAGGTCCCACCTTAAAATTAGTTCTACAATGCACTCAAGATCAAGAAGAAAGATAAATTGTTATCCTGAAATAAGACTTGGTCTGCTTGGAGAAAATCTATTGGGGGGGGGGGGAGCAGACTGATATCTTCTTAGCTTTGAAGTTTTGCAGATCAGGAATAAGAGGCTGAATTTTGGATCAAACATCTGTAATACTCTCATGTTATAAAATAGTACCAGCTTGTGAATATATGAACAGCAACTCGTCCAGCTTGTTCTAATGAACAGAGTGCACTTTGGAGGTGCTAGCAGAGCAATTATTTAGGATCCAGGGTGTAGGAATAGCATGGAGGAGTGGCATGTCTTATACAGTTGCATCCAAGTCCTTGGGGTTATCAAAGATATCAGAAATAAAATTGTTTTCTTAAATTTAAAGAGCAAGTGAAATGTTCAGTTCAGATAATGAGCTGCACTAGGGGTCTGTTGCTGGGTAGTAGTTGGGTCATGACTGAGGCAGCTGCTTAATTCAGTCTAGCAGAGGTGTAGGTGACCTTTCTCATGTATTAAGACTCATCAGAAGAACTGTAATTTTGCAAGTCTAGCTTCAGTCTAGTAAGGGAGTAGAAGCAATCTCCTAGTGCAATTTCAGCTGTGGAATTTATGTGGTGGTGGTATTATTGTTTATATTATTGTACTACCGAAGAGCCCCAATGATGGGCCAGGAACCCATTGTGCTCGGCAGTGTACAAACAGAGAACAAAAAGCTCTTACAATCTAGAAAGTGTCCTGAAATATTTTAGGTTCACCCTTTCTTGTAGGAAAGAAAAAAATCTGAGTGATTAGAGTGCTAAGGGCACATGTAAGCATTTCTGTTTTGCGCGTGTTTTGATTGCAGCCTTTGCACTTCATTTTTGCTTTACTTTTTGTTTACCATAAGACAGAGTTACAGTGGCCTTCCCTATTGGTGCTGATAAAGCTCAGAGTGAAAAGAGGAGGCTAATATTAAATGCATCTTAAGATCAGCAGTGGAAACATGAGTACTGCTAAGGATGATATCTGAGTTTTGTTAATATAATGTAGTTATTACTTCAGTTAGATATCCTATATTTCTCATCTTTTAACCTGAGGATCTCTGTTAAACTGATCTGTTTCACTATAGCTTCTCTCCCATCACATCCCCTCTCCCCTTGTAATAAAAATAATAATAGCCAGACCACCTTGTTGGCTTCTTTTTTGGGGGGTATGATCTTTCTGAGAGTAACAGCAATTCTGTATAACTATAAGTAAATTAAATAAGAGTGGGACTGAGGGTAGGACATGTGATCAACAGATGAAAAAGTAGAATGTTAATTATACAGGACACTTAACTGGTCCTGCCCTTTAACCAAACAACTAGGATGTACGTCAGTGTATAGGACAAGCTGTGCCTGTGGCAATGTAGTTCTCATAGCCAAACAGGTCTCTGTGGAAAAAAAAAATTGCATTAGAAGCCAAACTGCCTGCCTACAGTAACTGTCAATAAAACGTTAATCCTTACCTTTGTGGAGATGATGTGTAGACTGCGCCTACTCCATTTGCTTTGGAGATTCTGGACTAGATTCAGAGATGACGTAAATGGTGGTGTGCATTATACATCAGTAAGTGGGAGGGAAGTGTAAATTGGTGAAAATTACACCATTCAAGGATAGGAAGGTGAGGTTGTAGCAAGAAAAGCAACCAACAGGAGGTTGTAAGGAGGTTTAAGATAGAGCGGCTGGCCTGTGTCGGAGCAATCATAGAGCTTGGGCAATGGAGGCCATTAACTTGCGGTGTAGATGTTCAGGGTTGGGTTAGAGCCTGGTGTCTGGAACCCTATGAGGGGGGAGGGTTTACATCTCAATTAAACAATCTATAACACAAGTCCACTGACACAGGCCAGCCATGTTTGTTTAATTGCAGTGTAGACATTCTCACAGCAATAGACCTGAGGAGTTCAATCTATTTGCATAACAAAGAAGAGGTTTAATAATATCAAATGGCTGGAAGTTGAAGCTAAGTAAATTCAGACTGGAAATAAAGCACTTTTTAAACCATGTGGGTGATTAAACATTGGAACACCTTACTGGGAATTGTGGTGGATTCACTGTCATTGGCAATTTTTAAATCAAGATTGGATGTTTTCCTAAAAGATATGCTCTAGTTTATATGATTTTGGGGGAAGTTGTGTTATACAGGAGGTCAGACTAGATGATCACAGTGGTCCTTTCTGGATTTATAATCTGTGAGGGGAAAGACCTTGGAAAAGGGGTAAAAAAATAACCTAAAATGTTTTTGTTTTATTTATCTTCACCATCTCCCGCTGGGCCAAGTCCTGCTAAGGAAGCAGGAGCCTTTCAGTTTGGCCCTTGCTGAGCTGCATTTACCCTCCCTTCTGCAGAGGTCCTGAATACTCTAGCAATCCTTGGGCTGGAAGCCTTGTAAATTGTGGTGGAAGACTGTACCTTTCTTCCTAGCTCCTCCTCCCAATCTAGGTGAGGAAGATTTTAAGCCCAGCTGATACCTCACTTTCAGGGCTATGAGTTACTCATGTTCTGGGGGTTTACATCTCCCCTTTAGGGACCAATAAGGCTTACTGTCAGCTATGGAGACCTACCTTACTGCTGTGTAGTCGGGACATGACTTTGCACATGAGCACAACCTCCCCAATTTAATCTCCGCACAGCTAGGAGGGGAGTCATGGAAACTGTTGCTTGGCACAGGGCTTACCCCCCACAAAGATTCCACATGCAGTTCACAGCTGTGGAGTAGGCATGGGCTGTGAACTGCTGCCTGGAGTTGGTAGCCCACTGGTTCTGTGCCACAGGGTGTATAGGGGTAGGATTTGTCCCCTACTGTACTACCTGAGAAAATGTTGTGTGCTTTTAAAATCCTAGATTCCTGCACACACACAGTACAGTTAGATTTAAATTTTGTCAGTGTTCAGTCACGTTATGTTTTCAATTGATTTTATCATCTGTAAAATTTTCTGTTTCCATAAGACCTTTAAAAAGATAAAGACGTAAAAGGACTGACAGCCTATTTCCATTGTCTGATATAATTTTTGCTCTGACTGCTTGACTGAGGCAATCTATTCAAATCTGGTCACTGAGCCTTCAACATTATAATTTAAGAGCCAAATTGTGGCTTTGAGTATGTGGCTCGTATTAACTTCATCTATATCTATCGCTGGAGAATGGGCCCAAGTATTTAAAGACTATTAATAATTATTTTACGGTCATATTTCCTTCTCCATAATAATATTGCTGTTAATTTCAGATCAGAATTTCATTGGCTGTAGAATAACAGCATCATCTAATTTTTCTTGCATCATGATGTTTATCTGTTCTAGTGGGGGGGAAAAAAAGACCCATCTCTGTCTATTACCATTTACTGCTATGGGAGAGGATAGGAAGGCAAAGCTATATTGTTGCACAAATAAATGGTGTTACCAGAAGGAGTTAATCACATGCATCAAAAAGAAAATATAGTCCTAAATTTCCCATTGGAGTTAATGTTAAACAAATGAACATAATTACTTTCAGTTAAGTGTGTTTTATTTTAAAATATTGACAAAATGAAAATGTAAGGCCAGAATAATCATTTATTTGCATCTTTCCTGTATAATCAATAATGATTTATATTGCACACTTCCCCCCCATTTTACTGTGAGTTCTGGATTTGTGATCAGCTGTACATGTTTGTTTAACTTCAGGTCAGAAATGATTGATGTGAGGTATTTGTATCCACAGAAGAGGAATGAATAATTATGAAACAAAACCCCCATGCAGACATAAGCAAAAGGAGTTATAAGATTAAGTAGAACCATAATTGTAGAAAAGATCACTTTCTTGCACAGCTCATTTGAAAAAGGTACTTCCGGCAATACTTTTGCCCTAGTACACGTCAAACAATTGCAGAGATTCTTAAGGGACCTCTAACCTTGACTGACTTATCTTTAGTGGTAGCAAGGCATGAGCATCCAAAAGTGTCAAGGTAGAACCAAGGCATGGTGCCTTGATGATCTGGGCTGTAAAGCCATTCACAATTTTATAAGATGTGATATGTAAAATTTTCAAAGTTCCTGCCACCCACCTCTTATGGGTGGAAGATAGTGGGGCTGGAAATCTTAGTGTGACTGATCTGTAACCCTATACACAGTGAGCAAAGTCAGCTGGTCTCCATCCAGTGTAGAAATCATCAATGACTCATACCAACCCTCATATTTCCGGGCATAGGGCGGTTACTTGGCTACAGCTATGTACAGTCAGTTGAGCATACTCCTATTTAGCCTAACAAAGAGAAGGTTAAGGGGTGACTTGATTACAGTCTGTAAGTACTTACATGGGGAACAAATATTTGATAGTGGCCTCTTCAGTCTAGCAGAAAAAGGTATAACATGATCTAATGGCTGGAAGTTGGAGCTAGACAAATTCAGGCTGGAAATATTGTGTGCCTTTTTAATGGTGAGAGTGATTAATCAGTGGAACAATTTACTAAGGGTTGTGCTGAACTCTCCATAGCTCACCATTTTTAAATCAAGGTTGAATGTTCTTCTAATTATTTTGGGGAACTTATTTGGCCTGTTATACAGGCAGTGTGACAAGATGATCGCAATGGTGTCATCTGGCCTTGGAATCTGTGAACGCTCTTGAACGCTAATCTCAACTCTAGCCATTCTGTGCCTCAATATCCCCATGCATAAAATGGGAATAATACTCAACTCTCAGAAGATTCATTTGTTTGTTAATATTTGTATAGAGCTTTGAAAACCCCCAGTCCTATAAACATACCTGAACATACTGCTTACTATGCTGAGTAGTTCCATTGGGTCTGACTGTCATTTACAATAAGCAGAGGCAGTGCTAGGCCACTGAGGGCCCTAAACAGGAATATTTTGCTCCCGTCACAATAATAATAATAAAAAAACAGTAGGGGTCCCCTTGATCTGCTCAGGCCCCTAAGCAATTGCTTAGTTTGCTTATGCCTGGCGCCGGCACTGATACTAAGGCCACTTTACACCATTTCTGCTGTGTAAAGAGATCTTAAACTGGAAGTGAATTATATTCTAGAGTGGTGTAATGCAGCCTTAGTCCACAGTAGCACCTAAGAGTTACGGACATCTTGGGAATGGGGGCTGTTCATAACTCTGAACTGACTGTTTGGGTTGTTCTTTCAAAACCAAACATTACAACTGAACATTGCCTTAGTGCACCTTTGAAACTTTTCTATGCAGAAGAAAATGTTGTTTTTAACCTTTTAATTTAAATGAAACAGGAACAGAATTTTTGGTCTCTGCAGTTGCCCAATTGTGTAATTCTGATTCCAAATGAGGTGTGTGGTTGACTGATCAATTAGTAACTATGGTGTTCGTAACTGAGGTTCTAATGTAAACTGGACTGGGACCATTGTGTTTGCAGGATTGGCCATTCACTGGTCTACTGCATGTGATGATGTCCTCCTCTAGTAACTAATCCTAGTGAGTATTTGACCGTATACTTTATTACAGGTTCAAGTGATAGTGATCTTGGTGCTTAAGATCCAGCTTTTGATCCCCTCTCCTCAACTTGAAACAGCGTGATGAAATATATTTTGTAAAATGGTCATACTACAGTGTTTAAATGTGCCTTTGCTTGGCGAGCAAAAGGGAAGTATTGTTTGAAGTGCACAGTTATGATTTTCTGAATCTGTTTTGTACTCTAATTGACTATCCATTGGGAACTTTTGATAAAGAGCTGTTGACTATTTCCTGTGAGACGTTAGAGTATAAATCCCCTGTGTGTTTTCTATGCGGTCTTGTCACACACACATTAGTTCTTCAGCCAGCTTTTCAGTGCTCTGAGTGAAAAGCAGCAACTTTAAGAACTGTATTTTTTCCCCTTTAGTATAACTCATGTTCTCAAGTTAAATTTAGAAAGAGGAAGCTGTTTTGCATAAAGGTAGGATTGTTTTTAAAACAAGTAAAGTTGCTGTTAGACTTGCCAAATAGACACACAGGACTGGACACACAGGACTGCTCACTGCTCATGTGCAGTGAGCAGTCCTGGCTATTTTTAGGCTTTTGTATTTGGCTCATTTATTCCTTTTATTTCTGTTTAGTGACACCTTCAGTGTACATTCAGTTACATTCAAACTGCTTCCTGAGCTTGTATGAAACTTGCAATTATAGGAGGAGTAGAGCTTGTCAGGTGTTGTCATTTATTATGCATTGCAAATGGCTTATTTCAAGCAGGAAGAAAAAAGCTTAATAAAAAAAGACAAGCATTCTCTTAATAATTTGCCCTTTGCAACAACAGACCCTTATCTGATCACCCACACTCATCTGTCTGCTGACGCTGTTCTTGCTTCATCTGCAAGAGCTATTTTTACACCTTTTGTGTCTTTTGAGGAACCAATTGGGCATGCTGGCTTGCTGTGATTCACAGTCTCCAAGGGAACAGGGTGTCCTAAAATGTTGCAAATGGGGTGGGGGGTGTATCTAAATAAGCAAGCTAATTGGTTCTTTTAAGTGTTCTGAGTGCTAAAACACAGCAGCAGAGTCTAATTAAAATAGTGTGTGTGCTTTTTGTTGACAACACAGCGACTGTCTCCCAAAGAATATTAACTAATTACTATTTGTACAGAGTTCTGAAGATACAAAGCACTATGTATGTGCTATTTCTAGTTCTGCCACTGACCTGCTGTGTCACATTAGGCCAGTCACTTCATGGCTCTCTGCCTCAGTTTCCTTGTTCTGAAGTGGGAAGGATGATATTTACTTTCATTTCTAAAGCACTGGGAGGTCTGTGGATCAAAAGCATTATATAAGAAGTAAGGGGAAGCTCCTAACCTGATATAAATCAGTTTAGCTTGACTGAGTACAATGGATGTTGCCCTAGAGCAGAGGTGGAGAAACTACGGCCCGCAGGCCACATTCGGCCCGCAGGACCCTCCTGCCCTGTAAGGGGGCCGGGAGCAGGGCGGGGATATTGGAGAGAGGGCAAGAGAGTTAGGGGTGGTGGTCAGGTGGTGAGGGTGTAGATAGGGGTCAGGGAAGTTAGAGGGTGGGTGGGTGGGCGTCAGGGGGTGATAAGCAGTCGGATGGCAGAAAGGGCCAGGCCACGTCTGGCTGTTTGGGGAGGCACAGCCTCCCCTAACCAGCCCTCTATACAATTTCAGAAACCCCATATGTTCCCTAGAGACACAGAGCTGTAAACAGTACCTACCATGTACCCAGAAGCCTTAGACGCACATGGGACCAGGTATTTGGGTACATTTCCAATAGACTGCTGTCCAGGAGGATGGGAGGGGTCAGGCTAGGTTATAATAGAGAGCTGTTCATTTTCCTGTGCAACTGAATTCTTCTAAAAAGTGGCACCCACGTTAATTAATAGTGCGGGTTAATGTTCTGGTTTTGTCTGGTGTAGTTTAGAAATCCGCCTAACTTCAAACAGTAAAATACTGTTTACCTTGAAAAGCCTATATATTTTTATGTAATGTCTAGAATGTTTTATCTCAAATGAGGAGTACCAGTTTTGCATACACAACTGACTATTATACATGCTGGCTTGCAGCAATTCATGCATCAGGATCTCCTGAAATGTTGCTACAATGATATACCGGTGTGGCCAAACTGCGCCTCAGGTGGTTCTTTTACCGTTAAAGTGCAGCACCCAGAAACACACCCCTCCCCCCATTCTCCATTTACCAGCCTGGGGAGAGAAGGGGAGCTCGGGGCGTGTGCCCTGCTCCAGAGTGGTGGGGTTGGGGGCTTCTGCCAGAGATGACTGGTGCCTATTGAGAATGGGGGGAGGGAGGGCACAATTTAAAGGTTTGGCCACAGGTTGACTGTATGTCGTGTGAAAAAGTACTTTGGATTGTCTTAAACCTGCTGCCTATTAATTTCATTTGGTGACCCTCTAGTTCTTCTGTTTATAGAAAGAGTAAATAACACTTCCTTATTTACTTTCCCCACACCAGTCATGATTTGATAGACCTCTATCATATCCCCCTTAGTCATCTCTTTTGTAAGTTGAAAAGTCAGTCTTATTAATCTCTCCTTGTATGGCAATTGCTCTATACCTCTGATCATTTTTTGTTGCCCTTTGCTGAACCTTTTCCAATTTCAAAATATCTTTTTTGAGATGGGGCGACTACATCTGCATGTAGTATTCAAGATGTGGGTGTACCATGGATTCATATAGAGGCAATATGATATTTCTGTCTTATTATCTATCCCTTTATTAATGGTTCCCAACATTCTGTTTGCTTTTTTGACTGCTGCTGCACATTGAGTGGATGTTTTCATAGAGCTATCCACAATGACTCCAAGATCTTTCAGTGGTAACAGCTAATTAAAACCCCATCATTTTATATGTATAGTTGGGATTGTTTTCCAATGTGCATTACTTTGCATTTATCAATACTGACCATTTTGTTGCCCAGTCACTGAGTTTTGTGAGATCCTTTTGAAAGTTTTCATACGTGAAAGAGAGAATGCTTCCTGCACTTCAGAGCCTTGGCCCTGTTCATTCTCCCATCTCCAGCTGTGGCCATCACTTCAGAGGAAAGAGACCAAAAAAACCCCAGTATACATTTGGGAAGAAAAGTAGGGGGAGTAAATTCCCTTCATGGCCCCTGTAGGCGACCATGGAAACAACAGAAAAACTCAGTGGGAACAAGATTGATCCCAAGTGTGCAAATGATCTTGGTTGTATAAATAGGGGCATTTCCAGCAGATCGAGGGAAGTGATCATTCCCCTCTGTTCGTCATTGGTTAGGCAACAAAAATTATTAGGGGGCTGCAGCACATGACTTACAAGGAGAGGCTGAGGGAACTGGGATTGTTTAGTCTGCAGAAGAAAAGAATGAGGGGGGATTTGATAACTGCTTTCATCTCACCTGAAAGGGGGTTCCAAAGAGGATGAATCTAGACTGTTCTTGTTAGGGGAAAATTAATGGCTCGTCTCTCTCTTTTACTGTACACTCCGGATTGTAGTGGCGGCGTTGAGGCAAGGAGCTCACAAGCTGTCAGAGACTACTGAAGAAACACACAACTCAACTTTGATCAAAGGGGAAACTGAGGGACCCCCCTCTCAGTTAAGAAAGGGGGTTGGCAGCAGCTCTGTTTATTATCAGTACTAAGCAGACTTTTATAGAGTATATTCAAAGGGGAGGGGGAATGGGTGGAGGGAGGGAAAGACTTACTTGAAGCATGCGCATCAGCAAACCCTGACATTAGTCTTAGGTCAGTGCCCTCTTGAGGCACCTGGTGTGGGGACTTTGAGAAAGCTTACATGATGCCAACAAGCTTATGAATAAGAGTCTATTCGTTCTCTAGCAAAGTCGTTACATACATATAATGCAATCTGGAGATACAACTACTTCATCTAGCATGGGTTTAAAGACTGCTTATTGTCTGAGACGAGGTTACATTCTAGGGACTGAGAAGGTTACCACAACAACCGGGTGTCAAAGCAATATTTCACTGAGCCTCTAAGACTCAAGCGAATGCTTGTACAAGCCTTGGGAGTTTAACTATGTGATTGCTGGTGAGGAAGAATACAGGTGGGAAGGAGCGAGGGAAACTGAGTTAGCCCTAACATTCTCAGTGGTAGCAGACGACAGAACAAGGAGTAATGGTCTCAAGTTGCAAAGGGGAGGTTTAGGTTGGATATTAGAAAAAACTTTTTCAGTAGGAGGTTGGTAAAACACTGGAATGGGTTACCTAGGGAGGTGGTGGAATCTCCTTCCTTGGAGTTTTCTAAGGTCAGGCTTGATGAAGCCCTGGCTGGGATGACTTAGTTGGGGATTGGTCCTGCTTTGAACAGGGTGTTGGCCTAGATCAGGGGTGGGGAACCTCCGGCCCGCGGGCCTTATACGGCCCGCCAAATCATTCTGTCCGGCCCGCGGCAGTGCCGGGGATGCACCGCAGCTGCCGGCCAGGGACGTGCGCGGGCCGCCAGGCGGGGGTGGCTCACACCTGGGGGAGCTGCCGGCACCGCGCAGCCACCATTAGCTGGGCGGTGAAAGGAGGAGCTGTGGGGAGCCGACGGTCAAAGGGGTGTGGGGGGGAGGCTGGACTGGGGGGGGCAGGCAAGGGGGCGGGGTGGGCGAGGCGTGGGTGCAGGAGGGAAGGAGGTTTGGTGGGGGGGAGGCTGAGCTGTGCGATTCAGGCATGGGGGGGCAGGAGGCTGGGTTGGGAGTGGGAGGGGGGGAGGAGGTTAAGTTCGGTGGGATGGGCCGGGCCAGGCAGGGGTGGGGGAGGAAAGGCGGTTAGATGGGGGGAGGTTGGGTGGGGGTAAATGATCACCCCCTACACCCAGGCTGATAGCGGGAGCTGACTGGGGCAGGCGGCAGGACCCTGGCTGGCAAGGGGGCAGCGGGGGAAACCCCAAAGCAGTGCAGGGCTAAGCACTCCGCCTGCCACTGCTTTGGGGTTTCCCCCGCTGGCCCCTTGCCAGCTGGGGTCTCAGCTCCCGTTGCCAGCCTGGGCTTCCTCGGGGGGGGGGGGGGGGAGCGGCCCGCGAAATACATTATAAATGTCCAAATGGCCCTTGACAGAAAAAAGGTTCCCCACCCCTGGCCTAGATGATCACCTGAGGTACCTTCCAACCCAAATATTCTATGATTCTAAGATTTAAAATAAGATTCTACACAATGATTGTTATATGTGAAAAAGTGAATGGAGAACCAGATTCTGCGAACATTTATCCAGAGGTGTAGTTCATATCCATGAGTTCTGTTGAATTCAGTAGGTCTAGTTAGATGAGTACCGTATTTTTCGTCCTATAGGATGCTCCGGCGTATAAGACGCCCCCGAGTTTTTAAATAAAAAAGCCGGGGGGGAAAAAAACCCACCACCACACAAAAAGCGCCGCTTTTTTCACGCCGCTCTCCCGTCCCCGCCGCGCGGGCGGGCTGCCGGGAGCGCGCCGCTCTCCCGTCCCCGCCGCGCGGGCGCCGCTCTCCCGTCCCCGCCGCGCGGGCGCCGCTCTCCCGTCCCCGCCGCGCGGGCGCCGCTCTCCCGTCCCCGCCGCGCGGGCGCCGCTCTCCCGTCCCCGCCGCGCGGGCGCCGCTCTCCCGTCCCCGCCGCGCGGGCGGGCTGCCGGGAGCGTCCCGGTTCCCCCGTCCCCGCCGCGCGGGCGGGCTGCCGGGAGCGTCCCGGTTCCCCCGTCCCCGCCGCGCGGGCGGGCTGCCGGGAGCGTCCCGGTTCCCCCGTCCCCGCCGCGCGGGCGGGCTGCCGGGAGCGTCCCGGTTCCCCCGTCCCCGCCGCGCGGGCGGGCTGCCGGGAGCGTCCCGGTTCCCCCGTCCCCGCCGCGCGGGCGGGCTGCCGGGAGCGTCCCCGGCAGCCCGCCCGCGGCGGGGAGGGGGGAACCGGGACGCTCCCGGCAGCCCGCCCGCGGCGGGGGGGGGGGGAACCGGGGCGCACATTCGCCCTATAAGACGCACCAACTTTTTCCCCCCTGTTTTGGGGAAGAAAAAGTGCGTCTTATAGGGCGAAAAATACGGTAAATGTTTGTAAGGATCAGGCATCGGTAGTTTAGTGTGAAATGTGAATTGCTTATTTTGATACATGCTATGAGAGGAGAGGAGACATGGTTGTTTTCAAATTATACAATTATCTTTGCTAATGAATAATTTTTAGTTCAAAAAAATCTTACTTCCATTAAAATACAGCAATTATCTCTGTATAAAAAAAATTGAAAATGTGATTTCACTTCATATATTTCTATATATTTTTTCTTTTAGAAAATGAAAACCTATCATTTTGGCTAAAAATTATGCTATATTTCCACAAATAAATTATAAAAATATTTTGGGTAAAATTTGGGAATACCCAGTTTTTTACAGGAGAGAAACTTTACCAGGATACAGAAATTGTTTTCCCCCATAGAAATATTGAAACTTCACCCTGGCCAAATTTGCATTTCTTTTGGTGAAAATTACCAACTATTTAAGTATTTACATGAGAAATTTAGAGATATAAAGATATCTAATATTCATAAATCTATTCTGCTAACATTATCAGTCTTTAATTAAGATATTGGCTGCCCTCTTTAATGTATATCAAGTGTGGGTGGTTTAGAGTACGACTATATATTGTTTATACACTAAAATTTTGGTTTTCCTTTCTTTTGACCTTCAAAATTCCCACTAAATTAATGCATTTTTTTCATCTGTCACTTGAAAAGTGTAAAATTTCTCTGATTCACATATTACTCTGTATTTAGGGTTTTTTAAAAATGTTTCCCTAATCTCATGACTTTTTCCAATTCTTCCAAGTACATATAGTGGAATACTCTACAGGACTCCCTATTTTCCACAAATTTGAGTTATCCAGTATTAGGATTTGTGTTGCTATAAAAATCCCACCAATTAATCATGTCTATCAAATCTGCACATGGGCAATTATTGATGTTTTACCCATCAATTTTCATGCTATAACTTATTCTGAAAGGAAATAAGTAGCCATGAGAGAAGATTAACAGTTTACACAGTTCTCTCATTTAGCTTCATATCTGCATAATCCCAGTTTTTCTGCTATGTATATAGCTAGATTCAATATGGCTTTTTTGGAATATGGTCAACCAGGACAGTTAAGGGCAGTATTATCTGACATGCTCAAATATCTCAGGGAAACTATTCCAGAGTGGTCTGCATGGCTAGGTTTGGCAATCAGATGCAAAATATTTACCCCTTCTTTTAAAAGCAATGTGATCAGAAAGATCAATGAGCTGTTAATTGACTGACACGGTTGTGTATACTGCAGGCTATTTTGCCATCTTTCTGGTAGCAGTTATTTGTTCAATTCAAGGGGAAGAACTGTAGTTAGTTTGGGAACTTTTACCAGTAAAGGAAGTGTTTAAGATTAATTTGGCTCCTATGTAGCTTTGTTAAAAAAAATAAAAAATCATCCTGTGGAAATAAGTCTGTGTTCAGTTGGACTTTGGCAATGTGTAAGCTTTTTTTATACATATTTTCCATCCGGTAGTAATGTGTACATTATGTGTGATGCTGGGGCAGGAAATGGTGATGTACTTTGAGTGAGCAATCCTTGTCATTATAGTGAAAAGGTCAATGGTAAAGCAGGTCTGCTGTAGTATGACTTCTTAAAATACCCCTCACTTAAATTTATAGGTTTTTTTTTTAGAGAGAGTGGCAGCTGTACTTTTAAAATTATATTTGTGATATTTAATTCAGCGGGAATTGTGTGTTTGGCTGCAGCTGGGCTGTGAGCATCTGTAAAGTGAGCCAGCATCCTAACCACCACCAAAAACCTACATCTCCCTGCAACCAAGCAACTCAAGATTTAGCACAATGTGCTGTTCACTTTTAATTTGTGAACATTCAGGAGGTGGGGGATTCGTTTATTCCCAGGTCACAGCAATTAATTTCAAACCGTTATTTGTTACAGTTTAAAGCTAAATAAGGACCAGATTCTGCTCTGAGTTACACAATGTAAATCTGGATTTACCTCCGTGGTTTTAATGTTAATGGCCTCACATTCACAGTAGTGTGAGTTAGGTCAGAATATGGCCCTTAATTTAAGATGCCATTGAAGTAATTTGGCTCTTTTTCTAGATGTTTTCAAATAAATCCTCATGCTTGTGTCCACAGTCAATGGAAAGACTTCTGTGGAGTTAAATGGGCTTTGGATCGGGCCCACAGAATGGATATAAACCTCCCCTCACTGCCATGGCAATATGCCTGATCCCTAATTTGGAGGGATCCCATCCAAAACAGATAGAGAGTAATTCCTTCTCTATGCCCATTTATCCCTTGGCCTTTATCTCTTTGTACTGAAACTTCCAACAAGAGTGCATAGTTTAGATGGATTTTCTGAAATTGACACCTGTCTACTGAGGACTAAACTGAGACCAATTTATTCTGTATATATACATATCTATTCTCAGATAATCCTTTCTTTTAATCAGCACTGACTTCAATGGCTTAGAGGTAAAAGGTTCTAATTTCTTAGGGCCTGATCCAAGACACGTTGAAGTAAACAGGGGCCTCTTCATCTACTTTAATGGGATTTGGAGTGTTCCCTAATCATCTGAGCCATTCAGCATCCTCTGTTTAGTCATTTGTGATATAATTTCTTGAGCACAACAAGGCTAAAATGTTTTGGGCAAAACCTAAATAGCAACAAAATAATTTTATAAATATTAACAGGAGTGTACAGCAGTTCAGCTTTCAGACTGAAAGATTCCAAAACGTTATGCAAAGTATGAAGCAAATTTTAATAACAGCATCCAAATATATGGCTGTGCCTGTTAGAGAATTAGATGATATGTCAATGCTGCTTTTACAAATACAAAATCTGGCCTTAGAATCCACAAACTACTGTGCATACAAAATTGCATACACAAATAATTGTGAAAAGAATCCTGAACCAGCATGCAGTCCTGGGATTCCAGAGAGCCTAAGTATTTCAGAGTTGGTGCTTCAGTCTCTATGACCCTGATTTTGTTATTGGATCTGCTAGTGCAGACCACTAAACTCATGCCTTTGTTGGGAATCCCCACAGGCACAAGTGTGTACCCACATTGATCAGACTGAAAGATTGGGCTCTAAGATTCTCCCCTCTGGCAGCTGTAATACAGGTATGCTTTTTTAATGACAAACAATTATATATATTAGCTTCCTCAGTAAAGCAGTATTTATTTTGTACATATAACTACAGTAGTCAAAAATACTCAGATACAAGAGATGGTAGATTAAAGAGAATATGGTTACTTCGGCTAAACTGGGCTACTTTCTTTAAATTGTATGTGCAAAATGATTCTGTGGTGTTCCTTCAGAACTGCAGGAAACTCACAAACATTCTTCTATTCTGAAATAATACAAAATTTTGCCTAGTGCAAGTGATGTGCACAAGTATTTGCATGCGTAGTCAGAAACATTCAAATTGTCAGGTAGGATGCCAGCTACAAAACCATAATCAGAAGAGTTGGAATCTTGGAAATATAAAGTAAAAAATCTGTGATCAAGAAGGGGTACATGTTTTTTCACAAAGCTCAGATATGTGGGCATCTTCTTCATTGTGTTCTTAATAAATATAGGTCGAAGACTGGAGAATTGGAATTCCCCTTGTGATTAGATTATCATCCAAGGTGCATAAGAAATTGGTAAACGATGGTCTTCTTTGGTTTGGTTTGGTTTTTTTCGGCGTGTGAATGTAGAGCTCATGAAAGGTGCCATACTGACAGCCCCAAAGACGGAATCCATCTGTTTATCCAGGTACAGTCAATCTACAACTTCCACAAACTGGACCCTTAATGCACCTTGGTTCTAAAGTGCAGGTGTGAGAAGAACATTCTCCTTGCCCATTCAGTTCTTGAATTCAGAGGCTGCCAATTAGTGCCAATTGTTGAGCCCACTTTTTCAGACCTAACTTAGCTCTGATTTTGTCTTAATTAGTAAGGACTTCAGGTTCAGCTGTATTGTGGCGTGTTGCAATAGGGACTGTTGTCTATTGGGATCTGGACTATTATCACCAAACTCATTATGGGCCACCAAACGCCATCATATGGTAACAATATTCAATCAACAAGTGGCTACTGATGTAGGTATCATTGGCAGACTAGAGGAAACTGGGGGAAGGGAGATTATGCAAAAAGTATTCTATTACTATTCGCTGCCAGGGATTAAATCCTGAGGTAGATCTTCACTTACAATCAGATCCTCGGTTGCAGACCATACTCCACTTGAAGATTGCCTTTGTGCTCTGTTACTTCTAAGGCTATTTGGCAGAAACTAGAGCAACTAGAGGACCCTGCAAATGCCCCCTGCATAAATATAAGGGTCCTGTAGCAGCCAGTATATCATCTCTATGCTAAGAGTCGCCCTACATAGTAGAAATTCTCCAGGGACCAGTTACAGTGGTTTTAGTGGAGCTTTATGCTGGTAGAGCAGCACACACAAAACGACTTCATACTGAGCAGTGTCTAATGCTGAGTCAGTAAGAGTTTTTCAGTGTCAGGAACTCAGAATTTCACATGAAATACATACACTTGCAATGTGTTCATTTACAAGGATTGTAATATGAACTACAAGCTGGGAAGCAGTGAGAACTGTTATTTACCACATTTTATTGTAATGCTTTCCAGTACAGCCACTTAATAACTTGCTGTAGTTATGACATTTCAGGTGCTCCATAGTCAAATGAATACTTGTCCCTTGAATATAGCAAAGCAGGGGCATCCTAGAAAAAGGAGTGAGAGGGAATAATGCTCCCTTGAAAGTGCTAAACTCTTGATTTGACAAAAATACAGTTCCCAGTTTCTCAGTAATCTTTTGATGATTTACATTTTCAATGAAGAAAAATTATATGAGAAGATAGTGCACTAATGTGGCTTGATGTCTTGGCTATATTTCCACATTATGATAGGAAAACCTGGGCTTGGTCCACTCCCAGAGAGAATCTCACAATTTACGGCAAATGATGCGCTCTACTTAGCTTGCAGTACAGTTCCTGATCATTGTAGGTGGGTTCATCTCAATAATTCCAATGGGAGCAAAGTCCTGCCAAAGGTACTAAAGAAAACACGCATCATTATTATATGTTCTTTAGTTTGAAATATTGCCAGTTGCTGCATGTTAGATACTGTAATATACTTCTCTATTCAAAGTGGTGTATATATAAGGTATTTGTCATAGAAGTCTCTTTCTGATTTGACTTGGCACATCAATGCTCAACATGGACGTTGAGGCAAAGGGTTTGCACATGAAAATATGAAAAGTAGGTTTCAAAATATGTTGGTAAAGTATTAGGCCTTTCTGTTTAGGTTAGTAACACATAGTTTAAATTAGCAAAAACAAATTAACTGGGCAAGCAGTGGTCATATTTAAAAGTGGTCATATTTAATGGGTGTCTAGAATTGTTTCTCTGTTAAAAATGAAAAGGGATTTTTTTGAGAACCATGCTAGCCAATCTAGGCTACAGATAATCCTCCTAATTAGACTATAGCACAGTTTTAGAGCATGGATGAAAGAATTTTGTACAGTTTTCTGAGAATAATATGGATCTCAGAATAACTTGGAATTTTAACATGGGTCTCTTTATCTACATTGGAAAATCTCTGACAACTGTGCTAACAACATTCTTTATTCAAATACAGTTGTTGCTATCATGAACACTGAGACTTATCAGTCTCAGGCCTCCAACTCTCCAGGGGAAGCTTCTCGCTCATGACTAGAGGATGGCTAAGTGGATTTGTCAGGCACTGCTTTACACAATAGGAAGTTACCGTATTTCTCTGTCCAATGCTAATTATATATTTCAAGACTTTCTCCTGACTGCATTTGTTTCTTCCACAGGAATATTCAAGACAGTCATGCATATTAGATGTCTAGAAGATGCAGGTAACATTTTTATAATGGAAAACAAAATTACATCTCTTCCTATCCTGTCCCCTCTTTCCTGCTCTTTGCTAATTATCTTTTCAACTCAAGTGCAGTTCTTCAGCTATAGAAATATAAAACATTCCATCAGCTTCTTCCCTTCATATTCCATCTGGTGTGGAATCCTGACTCCCTTTTTCTTTAGCCCTGTTTCATCCTGGAAATACACTGTGTTCTGATAATATGACAGCAGAGATCCTGCATTTTTCTTCCAGTTCAAGCACTCTGCTTAGATGCATAAATCAGGCCCCTGAGCCTTACTTATTTACAAACAGAACTGTGGAAACCAATTATACTTAAGCCTACCAAGTGCTGAAACCTGGTTAGATACTGTGTAGTTCTAATGACTTTTAAATATGACATGTTTAAGTGTCATAAATGTTGTTTTAAACTACTACTGTGGACTTGAAGATGAAGAGGTGAAGTGATAGGGCTCGTATTTTAGCTTATATTTTAAATGCTTTTAAAAAAATTGTATGTAATGTATTTAATTATTTACTTCCAACTGTTTTAAAAATAATGTAAAAGGCAGTAATCTACATTTTCTATGTGCTCTAGTGATGAAAGCAGGTTGCTGAGAGTTAGGACTCATCTCATAAAGACAATGAGGAGACCAGTGGCACCTTAAAGACTGATTTATTTGGGTATAAGCTTTTGTAGGTAAAAACCCCACTCCTTCAGATGCATGGAGTGAAAATTACAGATTCAAGTGTGTATATATATATATATATATATATATATATATATGCATATATATATATATATATATATATATATATATATATATATATATATATATATATATATATATATATATATATACACAGTAAACCCTCGATTTAACGGACCCTGATTTAACGGACTTCGGATGCAACGGGGAGCCGGGCGGGGGGGGGCGTTTGAGAGCCCCCGCTCGGCTCCCCGCAGCGGGAAGCCGGGCGGGGGGGTTTGAGAGCTCCCGCCCGGCTCCCCGCAGCGGGAAGCCGGGCGGGGGGGTTGACAGCTCCCGCCGGGCTTCCCGCTGGGGGGAGCCGAGCGGGAGCTGTCAACCCCCCCGCCCGGCTCCTCGCAGCGGGGAGCCGGGGGGGGGGCGTTTGAGAGCCCCCGCCCGGCTCCCCGCAGCGGGAAGCCGGGCGGGGGGGGTTGAGAGCCCCCGCCCGGCTCCCCGCAGCGGGAAGCCGGGCGGGGGGGGGTTGAGAGCTCCCGCCCGGCTCCCCGCAGCGGGAAGCCGGGCGGGGGGTTTGACAGCTCCCGCCGGGCTTCCCGCTGGGGGGAGCCGGGCGGGAGCTGTCAACCCCCCCGCGGGGGGGGTTGAGACCCTCCGCTCGGCTCCCCGCAGCGGGAAGCCGGGCGGGGGGGTTTGAGAGCTCCCGCCCGGCTCCCCGCAGCGGGGAGCCGGGCGGGGGGGGTTGAGAGCTCCCGCCGGGCTTCCCGCTGGGGGGAGCCGAGCGGGAGCTGTCAACCCCCCCGCCCGGCTCCCCGCAACGGGGAGACGGACGGGGGGGGGGGGTTTGAGAGCTCCCGCCCGGCTCCCCGCAGCGGGAAGCCAGGCGGGAGCTGTCAACCCCCCCCCCGCCCGGCTCCCCGCAGCGAGGAGCCGGACGGGGGGGTTGAGAGCTCCCGCCCGGCTCCCCGCAGCGGGGAGCCGGGCGGGGGGAGGGGGTGGGGTGGGCTGACTCACGGCTGGCTCCATATAACGGACTAATTCGGGCGGGGGGTATCCGTTGTCACCCGAAAGTCCGTTATTTAATAATTTAAAAAAATTATTAAATAACGGACTTTCGGTTTTAACGGACACCCCCCGCCCGAATTAGTCCGTTATATCGAGGTTTCACTGTATATATATATATATCTCGACACGTGAAGAGAAGGGTGTTACCTTACAACACTTACAATGTTGAAGGCCAATTTAGCCAATTGGGATGTAGTGCACTCCCAGTAATTGATGAGGAGGTATCAATACCAAGAGAGAGAAAATTTCTTTTGTAGTGAGCCAGCCACTCCCAGTCCCTTTTCAAGCCCAAATTAATGGTGTTAAGTTTGCAAATGAATTGTAGCTCTACAGTTTCTCTTTGAAGTCTGTTTTTGAAGTTGTTTTGTTGAAGTATGGCTTCTTTTCAATTTGAGTGTTGTGGGAGATTGAACTGTTCTCCTACTGGCGTTTGTATGTTATCATTCCCGATGTCTGACTTTTGTACATTTATCCTTTTACATAGAGAGTCTCATAAAGGACTCATTTTCTAAACTGCATAGTAATTCGGGGGGGGGGGGGGAGACCTTAATTTTTGGGTGCCCATCTTGAGCCATCTTAAAGGGGCCTGACTGGAAAAAATGAGGTGTTCAGAACTTTCTGAAAATCAAGCCCATTTTCATAAGGTGTTATAAATTGGACACCGCAAAATGAGGCACCTAAACTTATTAGTCATTTTAAAGAACTTAGGCCCTGGTTTCTAGTCCTAGTTCTTTCATTAACTTGGTATGTGACCTTCAGTTATCTTCTTAACCTGTTAATTCTCTGTTCACACATTCTCTGTTCTCGCTCCTGTCCATGGGTTTTGTGAAGCTTAATTAAGGTTAGTAAAGTCCCTTAATGAGCTTGGAAGAAAGATACAATACAAATGCAAATTACTATAATATTATTATATTTTCATATTCATGGCTCTTCCTTTTGAGAATTTTGAAGCAAATTAAATTTCTCATGTGGTGATTAATACAGGTGGATAATCTGTGTGTTTGTTTTTCTTTTCTTTTCTTACAGGTAGCTGCATTGTTGTGGAAGGGATGAAAAGGACTTTACTATAGTAGATCAACAAATACCTTTCTGGATCATTCTGCATTTCAACACTTACAATGGAAAATGTTTAAATTCCATGCCAACTTTTTGCAAATGCATGATAAACTCTTTGGGAAAGTTCCTGTCATGAACAGAATTGTATGATAATTATATTATCATACACACTCAAATCTAATGCCTATAGACTACTGTGTGGAAAGTTCAAACGAGAAAGAGAAGTCTGTGAACTTGCAAAGGCTCTGGAAAAATGGGAGCAACAAAACTTTAAAAAGCACAGCATTGGACACACTCCATGTGTCTGCACAGCCTTCAAGTGAACTAGCACTTAAGACCTTGTGTAACAAAATGGACTCTGGAGACACAGCTATAGGGCAAAAAGCTACCTCAAGGTCTGGAGAAACTGCTAAAGTACCAACTAGATGGAGGCAAGAACATTCAGCTGTTGTTAAGATGAGCACTTTTGGCAATCAGGAAGTACAGAGGCAACCAGAAACAGATCACGAGCAAATCGGAAACACAGCATCAGCACAGCCTTTTAGTTCTGGGAAATTCGGATCATCCAGTGAAGCTGGGCAGCAAGTCACAGAAAAGCAATATCCACCGCATCGGCCAAGTCCCTACTCATGTCAACATTCGCTTTCTTTTCCCCAGCAATCATTGCCACAAGGGTTCTTGCACAACATAAAGCCACATCAGAGCTTGGAAAGCCACACATGGCAGTTTTCTGGCCACTTGCAATCAGTTGCCTCAGAGGACTTATTTCCTTTTCACTTGCACGGCCATAGTGGAGGTTTCTCTAGAAAGAAGATCTCAAGTTTGAACCCTGCTTATAGCCAATATTCTCAGAAATCGATAGAACAATCAGAAGATGCTCACAAGAAAGAGCACAAACCCAAAAAGCCTGGCAAATATATTTGTCCTTACTGTAGCAGGGCTTGTGCCAAACCTAGTGTACTTAAAAAACATATTCGGTCCCACACTGGGGAACGGCCATACCCTTGTGTTCCTTGTGGTTTCTCTTTTAAGACAAAGAGCAATTTATACAAGCACAGGAAATCACATGCCCATGCAATTAAAGCAGGACTGGTACCTTTCACAGAGTCAGCTGTGTCTAAATTGGACCTAGATGCCAGTTTTATTGATGTGGAGGCGGAAATACATTCAGACGGTGAGCAGAGCACAGACACAGATGATGAGACCTCATTGCTTGTGGAAAGTTCTGACAAACTGAGCCCGGTCCCACAGATGCCACTGGACATTGCTAGCAGAAGTCACTTCCACTCGTCCATAGATGAATCGTTGGGTGGCCCAATGCAAGTGCCCATTTTGATTATCCCTAAAAGTGGGGTTCAGTTACCCAGTGAGAGTTCACAGTACATTGGATCTGACATGTTACAAAACCCATCCTTAAGTACGAAGTCTGATGATTCTCATACAGTTAAACAACGACTTGCACTAAGACTGTCAGAGAAAAAAGGGCAAGACTCTGAGCAGTCACTAAATCTTTTGAGCCCACATAGCAAAGGAAGCACTGATTCTGGTTACTTTTCCCGCTCAGAAAGTGCAGAGCAACAAATAAGCCCTCCAAATACTAATGCAAAATCTTATGAAGAAATAATCTTTGGGAAATTCTATCGGATTAGTCAAAGGACAGCACTAACAGTAGCAACAGCCAATCAGGAACACAATTTAATGGGTAGAAAGGGCAGAGTGGAGCAGCCACTACCTCTGGTGAACACCAGATTAGACATCAAGATGCTTGAAGAACATCTTTCTCCTCTAACTCCAAATAAAGAAGCACTCATTGATCCCAGTAAACTGAGCACTATTATTACATCTACCCAAGTCTTCAGTGGTAGCCATACAGAGCCCAAACAATCCCAGACAACATCATTCATAAAAAATGAACTGAGCCTTTACCCAGTAAATCAGCAGGGTGACACGCCTGGACTTTTAGAGCCTCCAGTAGATGCTTCTCCCCTTATTAGAAGTAATTCCATGCCAACATCTTCTGCAACCAATTTAAGTGTCCCCTCATCTTTAAGAGGAAGCCATTCCTTTGATGAGAGAATGACCGGTTCAGATGATGTATTTTATCCTGGGACAGTAGGAATTTCCCATCAGAGGATGTTAAGAAGACAAGCTGCCTTTGAGTTGCCCTCAGTGCAAGAGGGGCACTCGGATCCAGACTGCCATGGGAGAACAGGAAAAAATATCCTTGTTGCTTCCAGCAGGTCAACAGGTGGTGAAAAAGGGTCATCCTTGAAGGAGAAGAAATTGACAGCGGGGGAAAGAAGCTTCTATGACTATGATGCTTGTGGAAAGCATTACAGAAAATGGGAAGAATTTGAAACTCAGAAGCTGAACTACCGAGACTTGCCATGCGCGGGTGGGATAAAACAAGGTGGGGAGTACTTCGTTGATTCATTTGGACAGCCACAGCCTATGCCATCTGTATATGGAACCACATTCGAAAACAGAAAACGCAGAAAAGAGAAGAGTGTTGGGGACGAGGAGGATGTTCCCATGCTTTGCAGCAGTGGTACTGCCACACCAGTGGGGATGCTGGCTTCAGATTTTGATCCCAAACCCCCAATTCAGGAAGGGCCAAGAAGTGGATTTACTTTTCAAGGCCTGGATAATGCTGCCCATTGTCACCCGGAGCGTTTTGAAATGTGTAGACCTCACCTGCAGTCTGGAAGCCTATCCGCTTCATTAGAAGAGTCACCTTTAACTGCAGAGCAAGACAAGACCGCAGAGTCACTGAACAGAAAACCCCCTGGAAATGTCATCTCTGTCATTCAGCATACAAACTCACTGAGCAGGCCAAACTCATTTGAAAGGTCTGAATCTACAGAACATATTGCTTGCCTGCAGGATAAAACCTACTCGCTCTCTGAAACCTGTGAGAGTGAGATTTCCGAGTCCTCAGTGAGCCCAGAGCGGGCTCAGCAAACAGAAAATGCTGATAGTGTGAATAAACTGTCTCCATCCCAACAATCACAACCATATCATATGCAGCCCAGACTAGTTCGCCAGCATAACATACAAGTACCTGAGATCCGTGTTACAGAGGAACCAGATAAACCTGAGAAAGATAAAGAAGTTCAGACTAAAGAGCCGGAAAGACCCGCTGAAGAATTCCAGTGGCCGCAAAGAAGTGAAACTCTTTCTCAACTCCCAGCAGAAAAATTACCACCCAAAAAGAAACGCTTACGGCTTGCTGACATGGAGCACTCCTCTGGAGAGTCCAGCTTTGAATCCACCGGCACAAACCTCTCTCGCAGCCCTAGCCAAGAAAGTAATTTGTCCCATAGTTCGAGTTTTTCAATGTCCTTTGAAAGGGAAGAAAATACCAAGTTCATCATACCTTCCAGACAGGATGAGTTTGGAAAACAGTCCGAGTTTTTAACCGTTCCAGCAGGTGCTTACTCACTTTCTGTCCCTGGGCATCACCATCAGAAGGAAATGAGACGTTGCTCATCTGAGCAGATGCCTTGTCCACATGCTGCCGAAATCCCAGAGATCCGAAGTAAATCCTTTGATTATGGGAATCTGTCACATGCTTCAGCAGCCGGGGCACCTTCCGCAGGATTATCTCCATCACGAGAAAGGAAGAAATGTTTTCTAGTCCGTCAGGCTTCTTTTAGCGGGTTCCCAGAGATTCCCCAGACTGATCAAAGTGTGGAACCAAGTATAAAGCAAGAGCAGATGGAACACATCCATGCTGGTCTTCGCTCTTCCCAAGTTGCTTGGCATCATTCTCCCACCTCTGTGCTTCAGCCCATTCAGGCAGATGACTCTGGAAAGCAGGCTGTTGGTTCTGGTTCCCAGCTTCCCCAGCAACACACCCTCCTTGCTGACAGTCAGGACATTTTAAGGAATCCCTTGATTCAACAAGTACCTTACATTTCAAACAATTATCCAGCAGAGCAGCAGCACTTATTTGCACATAAAGAAAAGGTTCCATTCCCTCCCATTCCCAATGCCTTGTTTCAGTTTCCATATCCTGCCGTCTGTATGGTTCCCCTACCAGCCCAGTCACCTGTCTTGTGGCAGTCATGTACAGAACCTTTACAGAGAAACTTGCCGCATCATTTTGTACAGCAGTTACAAAAAGCTTATGTCAAACAACCTTTCCCAACAGACATTCATCCTAGTTATCACCTGGAGCAGGCTCAAGAGCATATTGGAAAGAAACTGGCGGAATACGTGCAAGCAAAAGAGCAAACCTACCCCCATTACTCAGGAACATCTGGGCAGTATTCGAAAAATGCTAAGTACCTGCCAGACCCTAGTATTAAATCAGCAGATATTTCCTCTGAGCAGCATCTACAGACAGGTTTTGAGTCCCCGAATGAGGGATCTGTACAGTCTTTACTGGGAACAGTTGTTCCTGTCAGAATTCAGACCCATGTGCCATCTTATGGCAGTGTCATGTATACAAGTATTTCCCAAGTCCTTGCACAGAACAACAGCCCTGCTATTGTAATTTGCAAAGTAGGTGAGACAGTTTCACAAAGAACTTTATCAACAAATGCAGCCATGCAAGGACTAGGATTTAACATAGCCCAGATATTAGGTCAGAATGGTGGGTTGGAAAAATATCCTCTGTGGAAAATACCACAGACTCTACCACTTGGCTTGGAATCCTCAATCCCACTGTGTCTGACATCCAGTTCTGACACTGCCTCTACCCTGGGAGGAAGCAAACGAATGCTTTCACCAGCAAGCAGCTTGGAGCTCTTTATGGAGACTAAGCAGCAGAAAAGGGTCAAAGAAGAAAAAATGTATGGACAGATTGTTGAGGAGCTAAGTGCAGTGGAGTTGACCAATTCGGATATAAAGAAGGATTTCCCCAGACCGCAAAAGCCTCAGCTAGTTAGGCAGAGCTGTGCTACTGAGCCAAAGGAAAGTGTGCCGTCCATGTCATCCTCTTCACCATTATCATCCTCATCATCTCAAGACTTCCCATCTGCCAGCATGCCAGCAGCGGACCCTTTCCTGAGCAGGGAAAAGCTTTCCAGTTTTGATTCAGCATCACCAGTGCACAAGTCGAGTGGTCCTTCTGAAGGAAGAGAGTCACCAGAAGAATTGGATGTGGATGAAACAGCATCAGATATGAGCATGAGCCCACAGAGGTCTTCATTGCCATCAGGAGAAATTCAGACAGAAGACCAACTGCGACCACAGAAATTGCCTCCTGGTATGTTGGTCCAGATGGCATCCAGTTCAAATGGGAAAGCAGCACGCTCCACTATCCTCTTAACAGATGGAGCAGATTTTCAGCAGATCTTTCAGTTCCCTAGTCTACGCACTACTACAACTGTGAGCTGGTGTTTCTTAAACTATACCAAGCCCAATTACATTCAACAAGCAACCCTCAAATCTTCAGTTTATGCTTCATGGTGCATTAGTTCATGTAACCCAAACCCATCAGGGTTAAGTACAAAGACTACTCTAGCACTTCTAAGGTCCAAGCAGAAAAACACAGCAGAAATTTATTCTTTGGCTGCTATGCATAGACCTGGAGCTGGTAAACTGACCTCATCAAGTGCATGGAAACAGTTTGCTCAGGTAAACAATAAGTTAAAATAAAAACCTTTCATCTAAACATCACACCAAACCGAAAATTGAAATACATTATGATGCATAAATCAATGTAAGGATAAAGCAAAGCTGATATTTGACAGTTGCAGTTCTCAATAATAAGTGGAAATTGTATCTATTATAGCTTTTCTAATGTTTTGAGTAGAAAATGCATCATCCTTGAAAGGTTAAATAAAGGTTCAAAGCAAAATGTGAACATATGTCCTGTTTAAGCCTATATGATTATCCTTTGTCACTTTTAAAACTATCCACATTGGAAAATAATCAAAAGGTGCAACATACTCTGGGTGAGCATTCTAGAGCCATGGCTCTTGCTCCCTGTTCTTCCCCTGCGTACTTTGACAGCTGATCCAGAGTATGATTTTGGTGATGATGGAAGATGATAGAAGAGCAGGACATTTGACGGCCTTATTTCACATGGGTCATTTAGTTTTTACTCCAGCCTTTTTCTGGTAACAAACATTGACATTTGTGGGAATTACCTGAATAAAGAGTGAATGGCAACTGAATAAGCACCTCCAGATTTGGTCCCAAGTGATCAGCATACCACACCCATGACTAGCCAGCATGATGTGGTGATGCTTTTGCTGTATCACCAGATAACGCTCCTTTAAAATGTGCCCGTTCTTCCCCTCCCGTACCACCAGATGTAGAGGGCCAAATTAATTGGCTCCATGGAATTGCATCCAAATTCAGAACTGAATTCAGCCCAGATTGTTTAAACTACTTGAAATGAAGTGTGCATTATTCTGTGTTCCAGACTGTAATAACACTCGTTGACTTTGTTCCACAGATGAAACACGAACCATTCTTCTTGTTTGGCAGCAAACTTGAAAAGAAAGTCATGGGGAATATTCTAAAAGAAAGAGTAAAAGGAGAAAGTCATGGAGATAAAGATATTGCGTCCAAACAGACTGAGCCGTTACGAATTAAAATCTTTGAAGGAGGGTAAGAAAATGCAACTGCAAATATCAAACCTAGCCTGTCATTTCAGAAGAAACCAATTTGAACTTGAACATGATGAATTAGGGAAATTAACAGCCTTCTGGGCTCATGCCATGTTTCATAGCTCCCCGTGCTTCCTTTCTCCTGTGTATATTTCAGTCATGCAACAAGATAGTAGGAAACACAGTAAAGCCTGTGTACTTACTTCCAGCTCTACTTTGCCATCAGCCAAGGGTGCTGGGACAATTTGTATAATGGGAGAGCGGAGAGCCATTGAACCAAACTCTAAACTCTGTATGTGATGGAAACCATTTCAAGCCAGAAGCTCTGGCAGCACCCGCACACCCCTAGTTCCAGCACCTTAATTAATGTATGCCATTAATACAACTGTACTTTCTATATACATAGAAAACATTATTGATTGTCAATTCTCTTATTTGGGGCATAAAAGAGGGGTGGATAGCTAATATTTTGACATCTAGACAATCTGCTTGTATTCATTGGACTCCTGTCCGCCGTCTTTTTGTTATTAAATGCTGTATTGTGTATCAGCCTTAACAAGGAAGCTATGCACTCTTATTCTTATTCCTGGAATATTTTCGTTTTTTACTGACTGATGACTTTCGGGTACAACATTTTAATTCGGGTAAACATTTAATAAAATCCATGGTGTCAGTGTTTAGATTTAAGAGCAATCAAATTAAAAACAGAGTTTGATCTACTGCTGTCTGTAATACCAATGTGCTGTTGTTCAATTGATTAAAAACAAATAAATAGCAAATAGCTGAGGAAAAAAACAGACCTAATAGTCTGTTAATGTAGTTTTTAGGCTAATGGCATATTTAGCTTGTTCTGATAAGAATGTGAATGGATTGTCCATTACAGTGTATTCTCAGTACCTGAAACTTTTAGCACCTCCGTTAGGAAACTTGATGTTTTAATTACACCATCTTAGACTTCCTTACATACTGATAAGATCTAAGGGAGTATGAGTATAAATGTGTCTAAGTGACTGTAAAGGGATATAACTTACACCATCTTACATATCACCTATGAATTTGTCCTGATATAGATCAGGTATCTTGAGACAGTTGTAGTATGGAAAAAAGAAGTTAGGTGCCTTGCTGCATACATTTTATTGCTGGGCTTTACTAATCTGTGTAGACAGGCTATAGGTCTCTTTTTGTAGCTTATGGGGTTTTACCCAATAGAGATTTCTTACCTGCATAGTGACAGTTGAGAAGATGGTGATTTTGTTCTGTTAATGCATCTTCCTTATAGATTCGTTTCAGAAGGGTATCATTTTACATAAGAGTGGCATTGTTTGCAGAAGGATAAATTCATTCCTTTTACTAGCTTGTGGTGTTTTTTTTTAATCTAATATTCTCTACGTGTCATCACTTAGCATTAGTCCATCACTGTTTTTAAGAGCTTCATCGTTTTGTCTGGCTTTTGTTTTATGTGATCCAGAAGGTAGTATAAAAAAGAGCAATTTTTTTTTTGTTCAGGCTTAGTCTTTGCCCTTTGCCTGTGCAGGTTTCCTCACAGTTGTCATTCTAAAGGCATTATTATCACTGGCAGTTAGCATGATTCAAATGATGTTATTTGAATAGCAAAATCTGCTTTCCCTCACCTATGACTACAGAACCCCTGGAAGTGATATTTCTCTATGAAACTCAACAATTCTAAATTTCATTAGCTTATATTCTGCATCCAACAATACATTTCAGTCAGTTACTTACAGTTTACACTGAAAGCAGGGTGGGGAGGGGTGGGGAAAAACCTTTCATCTCTTCAGACACCATGCTGTTTAATGACATGTACTGGGTTGCAACTAGAGTTCATGGTCTGTTTATTTTGTTCTTTTTACTGTGGATGAGATTAAATTAGAAACCCAAAATAAAATGGCAGTTTGGAGTGGAACTGCATGACTCGGGGCTTTTGTGTCGAGCTTTTTAACTCTTCTGCACTGAGTTCAAATCCAGCCCGGATCAATAATGACCACATTTGTCGTCTGATGACTATGTGGCAGTAAAGGTGAAATGAGAAGAGAAGGGGGAACAAGGGAGAGATACAAAACAGAATGTGATGTGATTGGAATAATGAGGCAGAAATTAGAGCCTAGTAGCTGAGTTTCAAATGGACTTGAGATGGCTGGTATAGCTGGCCAGAAAGGAGATGGGGCCAACAGTAGACAAGTAGCAAAACAAAGAGGGCCTGAACATGAGCATAGGGATTCTGAACAGACCAAAAAAGCTGAATCTTTGAAATATTCTCTCAGGAGAAGTGTAAAGACTTGAGCACAGCCCAGATATGTGGGAGTAGAGAAAGGACTAGTAAGAGATGATGCCCAGATTATGGCAGTCCTATCTCTGATGACTGGGAAATGGAAGGGAGAGGAGACGGATTAATGTTGATGGGAAGAGATTAAAAGCAGCAGCTTTTAAAGTGAATTTTGGATGCCTAACTTCAAGTGCCCAAATGTGAAAATTGGATCCACATATTGGTGGATAATGGGACAGTGATGAGTAGGGAAGAATATTTTCTTTATATGTACTGGATATTAGTCTCAGTGCCTTGAGTCAGAGATGCTGCTTCACATATGAATCAAAGTTTGTGTGAGGAAAAAAAATGATTTTTTTATTAAAAATTATTGTCTATAACCACAAAATGCCATATACTTCTCTAGAATCCTCTTCAATGTTAGAAGACTCTTCCATGCAGTGCCTTCATTTTTAAGTGCCAGCCACCGCTGTAGAGAATAGGTTGTGAGTTGAGCCCTCCCCCCCACCAATGCCTGCTGATTTCAATGGGAGTGGTGTGTGTGCGTATTCTGCACTTCTCAGGAAAGGAGCAGCAGAAGGGAGGGGTTAGGTACATTATTCTTTATCAGCTGTACTCCTCATAGAATCTTTAGGGTGACATTTTTCCTTGGGCAGAACGTCCACCCTAGGCCTATACATCACTTAAATTCCACTTCAACCCTCTGTAGCCATTGTGCATGCCCTCTGCATAGTTGTGAACTGGACCCTTACTATCATCTATTTCAGTATTAATTCTTCATCATGGTAGTTAATGAAATATGCATAGGTTTGCATGTCTTATTTATCGTCTAACAGAATGAGACAATGTAAGCAGCTGAATACACCAGAGAATGCCTTTAATCCTTTTAATAACATATCAGCTAAGTATACACATTGAAATGAAATGGAATTTCATTCCAAGGAAGTAGAGATCTGAATGTGCTCCGCACAGGGTAGCCATATAAACCCATATTCTGGGTTGTTCTCTTGTGTACGCTGATCAGAATTGAGACACTGGTCTCAAGTTGTTAAACAATAACTACGACATGTAAACGTATTCAAATTACTGCATTTCCTGAAAAGTAAATACACTCTGGGCCCCAACTTGACAGTGCACCATTTGTAGAACTCCCAGTGACTACAGGGGAAGCTTTGTGCATGTACTGCCTGTAGGACTGGACCACAGAAGGGTATAAAGACACTGTTTATGTATATGTATGATTTAGAAGCTATATAATTTAATACATTGCCCTCTTCCAACAGGTATAAATCAAATGAGGATTATGTGTATGTCAGAGGACGTGGGCGAGGAAAATACATTTGTGAAGAATGTGGGATTCGCTGCAAGAAACCAAGCATGCTCAAAAAACATATCCGCACTCATACCGATGTACGGCCTTATGTATGCAAGTTGTGTAATTTTGCCTTCAAAACTAAAGGTATTTGGCCTTTTCTGCTTGAACCCTTCCACCTTCCTCCACCAATTTCTTAGTTATTTAGCATCTATCATTCCAGTCAAAGAGGAAACTCTCATCAAAATAAGATGGTTTTATTTATGAACATGGGACTCCATTAAATATATTTTCCCTCATGTCTAAATGATTCCAGGATTTATGTGAGACTGTGAGACTCCTGGTATAACTTAATTTTAAGAGCCGTAGGCTCCTGCCAAGCCCATTTGTCTGCAGAGGAAATGTAGTGGCATTAGAACTGCCCTTGCAGATACTACTTTATGCTAAAAATGTTACATGGTGAAAGTTTTAATTGCTGCAATCTAAAATACTCCAGGGGGTCACACGTGTAGTGGCATAATGCAAAAGCAGAGCTACAGATGGAGAGGAAAGCATGCCTTCATGGTCCTGTATAGCGGTTCAGTTTCAAGTTTATAAATAATGTACAAATCCACAGACTCCCAGGTGGACCGCTCCATCCACGGTTGCATTAATTATGAATAGGGATCTGATAGCTCGTGTTCACATGTATTTATCAGCACTGAAAAAAAGCATCCATTTGTCACCCGGAGGCCATGGATAATGATATTCATGGGATTTAGGATTTGCTTTGAAACTACCTCATTTTAAAAAAAAATCAATTTCTTTAGCAGCATTTCTTGTGTGTATATAACACATTTGAGTCTCCTCCTCTCCATTTGTAACATAGTTTGGATACTGGCAAACAAAAGGCATCTGAGGTCAAATCCCACTCTCAGCCTGAGTAATTGGCCCTGCACTGGGAATATTCATTGTGTAAAAGGGGAAGGAATTCTCCCCCAGGTCACAAAGTGATGGTTGTGCAGCTGCATGGCTGCTACTGGAGACTTAGGGCTGTAGTAGCTTCTTTGGCTCTAGTACCTCTTCTTCTGCCATAGGAAATAACTGGTGGTTATGCCTAGTAGCAGTTCCACCAACTACATCCCATCAGTCTTATCCTCTAAACTGTGCTCCATGATCTCCACTCAAAATCCCCCAAGTGTGTTGGAATGCAGGGAGTCCCAATGGAGCACAGATTCATAGAGTCCAAGGACAGAAGGAACCTACGATCATGTTGTCTGACCTCCTGTATAACACAGGGAGTGGATTTGTGGTGTAAAGGAGCTGTGGGGTCCTTTATGGGGTCTGAACACCTCCTTTGCCCTGTGCAATAGACCTACACTGGCTGAGGCATGGGCCCTTCACACCTGCACAGTGCTTTGACAGAAATTATTCAGAGACTGGTTTTGAAGTTGCATGGCAGCCTTTAGGAATTGTGAGACAGGATTCCTGAATATTTCACATTGAAATAAAATGTTTCCGGCGAGTAGAGGACAGGACATTGTGCCAGGACTTCTAGATTCTGTTCCCTGCTCTGTCATGGAGTCACTAGGTGGCTTTGGGGAAGTCATTTAACTTTACTGTGCATCTGCAAAATGGGTATAAAATACTTGTCTCAGAGGATTATTATTTATTCACTGATTTTACCTGGTCCACTCACATATCTAACATCTGCCTTCTTCCATGGGGACCTCTCTGCCTGGACTGATTCGTTCTCTTTTTCTTCAAATCATTCGTCAAGACCCATTTTTCCATAATGCCATAACTTATTCAGGAAAGGTCATGGGGCAGTTAGATCTAACTGAGGGGCATTTTTAGTGGTTTATTTGTTACTTCAATAATAGGTGTGTATATAATGCTTATTAAAATATGTGCATATTGGCCCTGGTGCTGCCATCTGCACTAATTTCTACACTGTAATTATACCACTGGAGAGGGGGAAAGCAACAACCTATTTCAAAACAATGTACATGAAGCAGATTAATCATTTTTACTGTGCATCCTGTCACTGTATTTCTTCCAAAGCATGTTGTTGTTGTGTTTTCTTATGTATATAACAGTAGTGACCAGAGGCTTGGGACTCTGTTGTGCTAAGCACACAGAGTAAAATACATTACCTACTTTCCAAGGCCCCAGTCCTGCAATAAGCGCTGTGTGGGCAGGCTTCTGCCTGTTTGCCCACAAGCAGTATCATGCTTGTAGTCAACAGTGGGGCTCCTCACGGGTACTGCCTGGTCACTCATTATAAGAATGGGTACTAATTTAAGATAAGAATCTATAGGGAGGTATAACAGACAAATAGAGGGAGTTGATTTTTTTTAATCCCTATTTAGTCACCTGTCCGGCCATTTTTGGAGTGCATTTTACTTTTGGCATCATGATAGAAATGAGTCTTGAGGAAGGATTTGCGGGAGGTGAGGATTGTGGCTTTATAGATGAGTTCAAAGAGGGTGTTCCATGTTCCAAGAAAACATGAATTTATGTATGGAAGAAATGAACATGCAGGCACCTGAGACTGGCATTTCTGGCATGGAATAGGAAGAGGGGTGTGGAATAACAGAGGTGCTGGAGCTACAGTAAACCCTCGATTTAACGGACTTCGGATGCAACGGACAAAATTTCTAAGCAAGTCTGATGCATCCGAAATCCATTTGTCGAGGGCTGGCTGCTGGCTCCCGGCTGCCGCCCGGGTCCAGGCAGCGGGCGGGCTGGCTGCCGGCTCCCGGCTGCCGCCCGGGTCCAGGCAGCGGGCGGGCTGGCTGCCGGCTCCCGGCTGCCGCCCGGGTCCAGGCAGCGGGCGGGCTGGCTGCCGGCTCCCGGCTGCCGCCCGGGTCCAGGCAGCGGGCGGGCTGGCTGCCGGCTCCCGGCTGCCGCCCGGGTCCAGGCAGCGGGCGGGCTGCGGAGCTGCCGCCCCGGCCCTGTGGCGGGCGGGCTGCTGCTCCAACAGCTCGTTTTTTTTTTTTATTGTTAAATAATGGACTTTCTGATTTAACGGACACCCCCTCGCCCGAATTAGTCCGTTAAATTGAGGTTTTACTGTATTTGTATAGTGGGGGTGCTGAGAGCCATTGAATCAAACTGTAAACCCTGTATATGGTTTAAACCACTTTACGCCAAGGAGGTGCGGTGTGGTACTCCCAGCACTCCATGTTAATACACAAGAGGAAGATGATTAAGAAGGGACTAGGTTGGAATGGCTTTCCAAGTACTTACAAGAAGTGTTTAATTGGTATACGTTAGTGTTCATTGCTAGTTATCAGCTCCTGGGAATACTGTTTTGCTGAAGAGAGAGGTTTATGTAAGCAGTTTTGGGAAAGATGTAAATTCCCACACCCATTAAATTGCACTGGCTGTGATGGGGATTGAGTTTGAATGAGTTAGTTCTGCTTGTTTTTAACCTAAACACACTTCTTTCGATTAGGCGGGGAAAAAGAAAACAAAAACTTACTGGGAGAGATTTCTTCGCTGATGTCAACTAATTAGCATCATCTTTGTACCTTTGACAGGAAATCTGACAAAACATATGAAGTCTAAAGCACACATGAAAAAATGCTTGGAGCTGGGAGTATCAATGACTTCTGTGGATGATGCTGAAAATGAAGAAGCAGGTATGTCACAATGAGTTAATTTAGCTGGAGTGGCCTTTGTAGTATGCAGATGACTCATTGCACTTTGGCATAGTGGATCACACCAGAGGAGAAGTTAAGAATATTTTCAGGGTGATTTTATTTTTAAGAAAGTCTTTTGAGTTTCTTATTAACAGACAATAAGCACAGAGATAAATCTTGCACATTTGTTTGAGGTGAATTCTTATTATTTAATACTACAGCAACTGAGGCTGGAAAAAATTCTTACCATTTAAAGGTCTCTTGAGTCACGTCCAGTCCTACTCTGTTGGGTGTAAGTGTTCAGAGAGGATGAACTTCACCCCTGTGTAGAGGCATGGAGGATAGGCTTTGGGCTGGCCTTCTCCACAGGGGTGAATTTCACTCAGGTTCATGGGGGGGGGGGTATTTATTACGAATATTAAGAATAGCAATTTAGTTTCTGTTAAGGACCTGAGCAAGTATTCCACACCAAGAACATCCAGTGATGCCAAAGAATGTTCTCAGTATAGAATGGATGTAGGATTGGACCCGAAATGTGTCTCTGTGCATACTTGATTGACTTGCCATGGTTATTTCAGAAAACATTGAAGACATGCACCCGGAAGCTGAGAAGAGTAGTAGCATGGCAGGCATATCAAAAGAACACCAGTTTTCTGATGCTGAGGAATCGGATGGGGACGATGGAGATGACAATGATGACGATGAAGAGGATGACGATGATTTTGATGATACCCAGGGAGACTCAACACCAAAAACGAGATCAAGAAGCACCAGCCCCCAACCCCCCAGATTCTCTTCACTGTCGGTGAATGCTGCAGTGGCATCCTATGGGGCTTCTCCTGATAGTTCCATTTCAATGGGACACTCCTCCCTGATCAGTTATTTGGTTACTTTACCTAGTATTCAGGTTACTCAGCTTATAACACCAAGTGACTCATGTGAAGACTCACAAATGACGGAATATCAGAGGTTTTTCCAGAGCAAAAGTACTGATTCAGAGCCTGACAAAGACAGGCTAGACATACCTAGTTGTATGGAGGAGGATTACATGCTTTCATTAGAGCCCACATCATCTCCAAGGGACTTCTCACCTTCTAGCCGACAGTCCTCTCCAGGGTATGATTCTTCGCCATATAGAGATAATTCACCAAAGAGGTATTTAATGCCCAAAGGGGATTTGTCACCCAGAAGGCATCTATCACCAAGGAGGGATATTTCACCCATGAGACACCTTTCCCCAAGGAAGGAAGCTGTGTTGAGGAGAGAGTTATCACCGAGACGGGATGTTTCACCAAGACGTCATTTGTCACCTAGGAGGCCAATGTCACCTGGAAAAGATGCCTCTGCCAGAAGAGAACTGTCTCCAAGGAGGGAGAGAAGATATATGGCCTCAGTTAGAGCAGCATCACCCAGAAGGGGGCTGTACCATAATCCAGCATTGTCTTTGGGTCAATATTTAGGGTCTGAATCCTTTCCATTGGGACATGCAGTAAGTATGAAATCATATTTTAATTTTTATTTTCAAATCTAGTGCTCTATTTAACTTGTACAGAGCTTTTAAAAGAACTTTGTAAACTTTCCTGCTGGAATCACCCACCTAAAACTTCTAGAGAGTTGGAAAGAAGGGGCTTGGAGCCTCATCAAAAACTTGAGGAAAGAACATTGGACACGACAGTAGATATGGACCAAGCCACGACTTTGACTCGGCCACTTTTGTACAGAACATGACATACTTGGGGCCAGATCTCCCAGCTGGGATAAATCAGTGTAGCCCCACTGACTTCAATTTCAGTGGAGTTATGCTGATTTACACCATCGGAGCACCTGCCCCCTCATTAGCTAGTTTACATGTCAAATGTACTTTACTGAGTGATGTACAGCTGCGCCTGTGGCTTGGTAATGAGATTTGTAGCCTTTCACCTCCCCATGGCCAGGTGGGACTCAGCCCAGAGTAGCAGTGTGTATGGCCTTTTACACTGCAATGTAATGTACAGAGGGACACCGCTGAAGTACAGGTGAAATACATAGAAGTACTGATGTAAATGAGACTCCAAATGGTAGGGGGAGGTGTCCATAGGCACCCCATTGCAAGATTAGGGCTTATAAGTCATCATCTGATGGCAGTGTTTACACCACACAAGCCACCATCACAGTTGGCGGTCACACAAGTGACAAAAGGACAGAGTGGAAACTGAACTGTCTTCAAACTTAGAGATCTTCATCCCAGTTAGTCTGTAAGAACATTGGTGGGACAGTGGGAATAAAGTTTGTACTGCCGGTCCCCATGCTGTACCTGCTCTGTGAATGAGCAGAGACTTGGCTTTCTAAAACTGCAAGTTCAGTACCTTTCACAAGCCCTAACATTCGCAAAGCTCTCAAGTGTTACAATAATATAAATAAGAATAAATAATATTTTTCACAAATCTATTTTACTCTGTGATTTAAGGACTCACTTCACTTTTGCTTAGGGTGCTTCTTTTGGTCACATTGTTTTCATGTTGCCTTTGCCATCTTGCTGAAATTTTATTTGGAATGCTGGTTTCATCCACACATGTTGGTTCAGTATGGGCAATCAGTGACAGAACTGTAAATCCCTTCCTGGGACAGTCTGGCAGTGCTTTCCTCAGCTTCCATCATCTGCCTTGTTTGTTCACTACAATTATGATTTTCCCTGGAATGACAAGAATTGAACTGTGGACTTATAAGAGTAGCGGTTTCTAAACTCTGGAATTGATTCCCTAGTGCACTTCAGTACTCCCACAGACATGACCATAGAAAAAGGACACACAAACCATTTTTACTGGCAAAGAAAAAGATAAATAGTATATTCATTTAGCAGTCATAGTATCTTGGCATTGACTGGATATTGTAAGAGACCCCACAGCTGATGTTGTTATACTGTGAACGGAGAGCTGTTAAGTCCCTTGAATGACTAAATATCCTGTATATGAGACACTTCCTTTGGCATACATATTCCTGGAGGTGTAATAAAACTGGTGAAAGGGATGTGACAAACTTCTCCATGGGCCACATGACAATTCTTGCAATTATAGTTACGCTGTGCATTCTGTGCCTAATCCTGCAAGGTGCTTAACCCATTCTGAGAGGTGCTTAGTACCGTGCAAGATTGGCTCCTGAGACCTCAGCATTTTAGAGATAATGTCAGACCCATTTCAATAAAATACATATAATTCATGTTGTAATGAACAGCAGGAATTCACTGTCATCTCTCTTGTTTATTTCCTTCATATTTTTGGATCCACGCCTAGACAGGACATCAGTATGACTGGGCTAATTTTAAATCTCTTTAATCTAGTGGAGAAAGTCATGGCAAGACCCAGTGGCTGAAAGCTGAAGCCAAACAATTTCAGATTAGAAATTAGGCAGATTTTTTTAATAGTAAAGTTCTTTAACAACTGGAACAAACTACCAATGGAGATGGTGGATTTTCCATCTCGATGTCTTCAGATAAAGACTGGATGCCATTCAGGAAGATATGCTTTAGCCAAGCACAATTATTGGGCTTAGTAGGGGTAACTAGGTAAAATGTAATGGCCTGTGATGTACAGGAGGTCAGACAAAATAAGCAAGTAGTCCTTTCTGACTTTAAGCTCTGAACCTAAAAACACGCATTTCTGTCTATTTGTTAATCTAGTCTTATTACAAATAATACCTGAAATTATTATAACTGAAAATATTATAAGAGAATATAGCATATACGAGAAACCCTGATGTAGATTATTCTCCAAGTTTAACGTATCTCAGGTCAACCCTCCTGCCCCAGCACTGATTTATGTTGAACATGTCAAAGCTGTGAGATTCAGCCATCAGGTAGCACAGACACTGACTCTTTAATTCTCTCCTAAACCAGTTCCCTGGTGCATGATCAGATGTTTGGTTAATGCCTTGGGAGCTAGGATTTCTCAGTGAAATGCTGATGCTTAATGCATTAGCTTTTGGGGCACAATCTCCAGACTGCCCGTACTTAGCTGCACAGCTCTTCAGTGGTTAATAATCTGATGATCACTAACCCATCCACTTTAAAGGAGTGATTAAGATTGTAGTCATTTGGTTCCCATGAGAGTCCCTGGAAGCTGTGTGGATAAATCCCACATAACATCATGCAAACGTAGTCCTACTTTTCTACCATCACTATTTCTCTAGCCATCAGTAAGCAACATGTAATCATCAAATAAAAAACAAGTGGGAGAAATTAAGAGACCAGAAAGGGGCTCCGAATGGCTCAGAATGTGGTGAGGATGGACTGGAGGTGAGCTTTTCAACTCTGGGTTGCTCTTTCAAGATAGGACCTGGTGGAGAAAGACCAAAAGTAGTATCTTATGATTGCAGTACAGTGGCCTGTGGAAAATCCCTCAATCCCATTCCAAGTGGAATTGTATCTGTCACAAAACCACCACTTCAACTGGCAATCCATTGGCACCCTTCTTATTGTTATTTCATATTTAGATTGGAATAATGCCCAGAGGACAAGATCAGGATTGGGCCGCCATTGTATTAAGCGCTGTGTGATACTTGCCATCTCGGCATGGAGGCCAAGGATTTAAACAGGCCTGGAAATAGATCTATCCTCTCAACAAAGAGATGGTGTGGGATGAGGCCCATTGATAGGACACTCTGGGGAAGCTGGTTCTGATGTTAACTGTGTCATACCTGTTTCGTGGAACAGAGGGTTTTATTCTTCCTGGCTTCACTCCAGCAGCCCAGCAACTTTTCCCAGAACTAAAATTTGTGTGTGTCATTTTTCTTATGCTAAAAAGTGCATTTCCCAGCAGTAAGGAGCTCATACCAAATGCAGACTGCCAACACCAGCACTGTAAGAATTTACACACTTTTCAAGAATAGGGATGTTGACCGTAAACCCCCAGCCTCATTTCACCTGGGGCAATAGATTCTATCTCCCTAAAATTCCCTCTTCAGTTTCAGTTGACTATAGTGTTCTTCATTTGCTGACCTAAAATATTGTACGTCGGTGTTGTGTGCCATAAAACAGCTGCCACATGTCACCTCAGAGGGAGACACCTTTCAGTGCTGAACAACATGAACCCTACATATCCGTTATGTCCCTTGTTTACGCAGATAGTAGAGTTTACAAAGTGCTTAAAAGATCCATTTGCTACATGAACAGAAGGTCATTATTTTACGTACAAGGCTTAGAAGAGAAATTAGTATTTGAAAGCTTCACGAGTGATTTTGCTGACTGTGTTGTTGTTTTTCTGTTTACAGAGAAAAGGGTTGTCTCAGGGTCCTTACTTCAGTGCGTATGGAGAAAAAGGAATTTCAAACCATCATGGGTCTAGCCTGTTCCCTGAGGTTCCTAATGACTATGTCTTCAGTCACCTTCCATTACACTCCCAGCAACAAATCCGAGCACCTATCCCCATGATGCCCATTGGAGGTATCCAAATGGTCCATTCGGTACCTATGGCCCTATCAGATTTACATCCTCCATCCATCTTGCCCCTGCAGAGGGAGAGCTCTGAGGAGAAGCAAAGAGTAACTTCGGAAACCATTACAAAAGAATCCTATATCATTTCGAAGCACCACGAGAGATGTACCTCTCCTCATGTTTTGCACCCAGCTGTTCCATCCAATGTATCCTCCTCTCCATTTCTGAAACAAAGCACTTCAGAAGACAGTTTTATAGCTACAGAAAGGGAACAGGAGGAAAACATACAGACTTGTACAAAAGCCATAGCCTCTCTGCGAATCGCCACAGAAGAAGCCGTTCTGCATGGGGCAGAGCAGCCGCAGAGGGCTTCTGAGCCTTACCAGAAGCCCTTAGAAAGTGCACATTTTAGCATTAAACACTTTAGTGGATCTGAGACAGGCCAGGCCTGTGCTTCAGCCACCCATCCTGACTTGCACAGTGGTGAAAAGGACAGTTTTGGTACATCACAGACTGCATTAGCTCATTCCACCTTTTATAACAAGAGCGGTGTAGAGGTCAGCCAGTTAGGCTTTCACAGCAGGAAAGAATCTCCATCAAGCACACAGGAAAGAAAAGATGCTTCATCTGAGAAGAGCAAACTGCATTGATCTGAGATGCCTGGAGACTTTTACCCATACGTTAATCCCCCCCCACCCTCTTTTTTTCTAGAGGTAGAAGGATTCAACTTTACAGCATGCCTGTCCTAAGTTACAGTAGTTTGCAATTATATATACTTTTGTTATATCAAAAAAATTAGCTAAAATGACGTCATCATGAGCCTGACCAAAACGAAATTTGAAATTCTTATTGGGTCTGGTACTTTTAAATTGTACAGATGTTTGTGCCTTTTCTTTACTTTGCTTATATTCTTATAAGCATTTTTTTAGCAGTAATTTGTACATATTTTAGAATTTGTGTATCTGCTTTGTAATAAATGTAATTTCTTTCCTTTTTGGACACTTGGATCTAAATGATGTAAAGCAAAACAGCATCAATATATATGTGAGGTTGCACTAAAAGCATATTTTTATATGATTAAAATTGAAAAGCTTTTATGTACAGCTCTGATTCTGTAATACTAATATTTATTTACTTTGTTTCATAAATTGTACATTTTTTTCTTAATGTTGTGGATTGCTTTTCTATGTGAAGCATGGGATTTACTGTTGCGTAATTAGAACAAAAATGTATATTGTAAACAAGATATTTAAACTAGAGTATCTTATCTTATTCTGCACTTATGCGTTAGTTTAAAAAAAAGATAAAGGATGTATCAGCCAGTTCTTAACTCTTGTAATTTTTTTGTCTTTTATTTGCTGGATTGACTATAACTTAAGTGCTGATTGTGATTTTAAATTGATAGTACCGTAAAGCATTAAAGTAAAAAAATGTGCTATTGTGACTTTTTTCAAAGCTTTATAAAACAGTTATAAATATATTAAAAGTATTTGGTCTTATGTGAACATGTTGATCTATATATTCTCCTTTTAAAAAAATGGGAAAACATTCCACCCCATGTAAATATGTACAAGTGCATCACTGGTACAATTATATGTAACTCATTTGGACACTAGGGGTTTGATCTGCTCTCCTTGAAGTCGATGGGAGTTGTGCCATTGATTTCAGGGAAAGTAGGATCAGGCCATAGGTCAGCACATACCTATACTGGAGTGTCTTTAAAAACGAGGTGACAAAGCAAATCTAAGTCTATAGAACTCGGTTGTCGGCTGGCCCAATGGCTTGGCAAGCAGTGCTGTGCGCTGCGTGTGGGAGACCCAAGCTTGGGAGTGACCTTGGGTGTCTCTGCACAAACTGATGGTGTGGAGCTTAGGGGTCACATCTGAGGTCTAGAATGGTGGGAATGGGGGTGCAGGCAGAAAAGAAGATGGACGCTTGCTCTCAAGCACCACCAGCTGGTCAATCCCACAGCGATACTGGTTTCAGCTTTAGGGGAGACTACCTGTCCTCCCTTCTGACAGGAGGAAGAGCACCTCCACTGTAGTCATCAGCCCTCCTGGCCAGAGGGAGAGCACTACAACTGCGGATGTCCGCAGAGTTCATGGGCAAGGAAGTATTCTTGTTCTTCAAGAATACTGCATCTTTTGGATACCATCTGGACTGGTGTTCAGTCTGTGGGGGACAGTCAGGAGGCCTGCTTATACGTTTGAAGGTGTGATGGGTTACCACTGCCACCAGCACACACACACACACACACACACACACACACACACACAAGAAAAATATGGGTTATCTTTTGTGCTATTTAGTATATTATAATTCTGTGAAACCAAGTTTGTATATTGAATTACAATACAATTAAGGAGTGTTCTTTAAAAAGAAATAAATATACAGTTATGTGAATGAGATGTTTACTTTTCATGTGGTTTTTGAATTTTCCAAGTTTATCTGTGACGTTTACTTTGCATGACAGTAAATGATCTGTGCCATCTATTCCTGAACACATGGCTTCGTAGTCAGTTGGAGGGGTTATGTGTGGGTGCAACATCTGAAAACGCAGATCACACCTTGTCCTCCTACCAGCTGCCATCAGAGTACATCTTATTTTCCAACAAGGAGATGTTGAAGCAGGTCCCCAATTGTCACAATTTGCACCAGCTGAGGATCTGTCCCATGATTTCCATTGCAGTGTGTTAGTTCAGGTGCTTATGGGAGGCTTACCAAGTTGTATCCGTGCCTGGAACTGGCTTGGCTAAACCTGAAGAGGGGAGAAGCAGGCTATCTAGGTGGAGCCACAATGCATACAGAACCATGCACCTGTATAAAAAGGAGAAGTCTGTAATAGGATTTGTTTTAAATTTGCTTATCTGGCAAAAAAAGATGTTACCCTGCTGAGGTGCATTTTACTGTATTAACTCACTCGAGCAAAATGCCCTGCACAATGGACAAATAATCACATTTTTTATTAGACTGGAGTTCAGGAGTGCCACAAAGGTAAATAAGGTCTATTAGCATTTCCAATATAAGACCCCCCTCTATTGCTGGATTTACAGCTTGTTTTAATTAATTTGCAACTACCGATTTGTCACCCAGCTTCTCTGCGTGGGAGCAAATTTTTTTTTATAACGGTTGATCAAGTATCATTTAAATTACTTGGGCTATTTTTTGGTTCAATTGGAGCAACTTCAGAAATGCTTTCAGATAGTTTCTATTTTAATACTGATGATATGTTTTAATGAGCTAATATTTACACAGTGCTTTGAAAAACGTAAATCACTCTGCAAGTGCTAAGTATGCAGTAGGAATGCATCATTTAGTTTTATGCTTTGAAAAAATATTGCAAAACAAATCTAATGTAGACACTTGGGACACAATTTTCAAGAGCACCTAAGTGACATAGAACCCTAACTCCAATTTTCAAAAGTAATGTAGGGGCAGAGTCTCCGTTATTTAGGCACCTAAAGATGCAGATGGGCACTTTGTGGGATTTTGCAGTGTGCCCAAGTGAGTTAGGCTCCAAACGCTCATTGATTTTAGGAAGTCGGCTGGCGGAAATACATAATTACAGATGCACTGTTTCATAGCCCTTTCCTTACCCAGCCTTAGTCACGTGGTGCTGGTCACCTCTTAGCCTCTCTGTGTGATTGGGATGAATGGAGCCCAGTAGAGTAGCTCTGAGATATACATACCCTTGGGTACAAATCCTCCAGAAATTAATAAGGCTGAAAGGTAGAGATTTAATACAGAGAGATTTAATTGGGTACTATAGAAATTACTCTGAGAAAATATAAAAATTGAATAGGGAATATTTTCTTTTCCATGGGCGATTTGAAAAATCCTATAGAATTCTAATGCAGGGATCTAATTACCTCTTGTATTGGAAGGTTATTGATTTCTTATGTAATCTATACAACTTTTACATAGGCCCAAGGGTGAAACAGACCCCTGTCAAGCTCCCTGCCTCCTTTCCTCTCAGAGTAGGGTCACCTTAGCAGTGTCAGTACCTATTCACCTTTCATGACAGCAAAGAAAAGGGTGGGATGTGCCCCACATTACTACCTGCACAATCATAACTTGAGTATTACACACTCACTGGGGTAGCTAGCGTGTCCTGTGCCGTGTTAAATAACTGCACGTTGACATTTCCCATATTAGAACACATTGACAAAACAGATGGGGATTTCAAAATACCTTAGGCAGACTCAGTCACTGACACTTGTTCTCCTAAGTCATTTAGGTGCTTTTGAAAATCCAAATTAATATGCTCTGGAGGCTATAAAGAAAGTCTGCCAAGTAAATCCAGCACATGCAGTGCAAATACCTGCCCACTCCACCAAGCATTTAATTCTCACCAAATTTTTGACATTCATGGGTGTAAATCACACACACACCATGTGCATTTGTGTCAATTGAGTATATTACTGTGACAATACTTGGCTGGGCCCTCCATTTCCTGAATTGCAGACTCTATTGTGGGTTTTGTACATATGTTTTCTGGAGGCCCAATTTAATACTGATTTAATAACAGTTTGAATAGCCCTTATATCACTTTTTTGTCTTTGTGCGCTCTACATCAGCCACCTGAGCTCTAGATTTGGCATGACAGGCAGAGCTCAGTATGGAGAGCGGCTTTCTGAATTTCTTTGCCTTTGTCCATGCGTGAGACCTACATGGGCTATGGTGACCTGGTGTATTTACACAGACTTCTCTTGGGGTATTGCGTTAAGTGAGGAAGGCTCCTCTTTAGCATTTCTTTCCTTTGTGTGTGAGGAGAGAGCTCTGTAAGTGTGACTGCTATTTTTTGTAGCCGGAACAGATTTCTGCAATGTCTTTGGCTGTATGATATGTACACAACGGAAATCAAATACATGGCAAAGGTAATGATCTCATCCTGGACTAGGGTTGCTAATTTTCATTGGACGTATTCCTGGAGGTTTCATCGCGTGACATAACCTTGCATTCCTGGAAACTCCAGAACAATCCTGGAGGATTGGCAACCCTGTCTTGGAGCACAGCTGGTGCTGATGGATTAAATTCACACCTGTGAGAGGCCCAGCATGAGACCTCATATAGGCCTTAGTTGGGATCTGAGGCCTTTACACTGTGGCCAGGCCCTTAGTGTCATTTCACAGAGATTTTAAAGACTGTAAATTGCCTCCTGTTGTACTGTACATTCCTGTGTGGTGTAAAAGTGACCATCTAGTAATGTAAGGCCTACATAGGTGCGACCCTTCGCTCATGTAAATCAGTGGTGCTCCATTGACTTCAGTGGCACTTTGCTGATTTACACCAGCTGGGGAACCACTTGGAGATAGGCCTACACGGGAGAAGGGGTAAGCTACATCAGCTCAGTTGTTCATAGGTTTGGCAGCAGACTCAAGAGAGGAATGTTAGCAAAAATAGAAATAGAAAAGGAAATAGTAACAATCTCTTGTGCCACTGGGTATCCCTGTCTTTCAGCTTTATTTGGAGATTCATCCTGAGGCAAACAATGAGTGGAGGAACATAATCAGCCACAGGCTTAATTAAAAACAAAGCAGCATTACCACCGAAACCGCCTTGTCACATTCTTCAGAGGTGAATGGCATCCACTAATTGGCATGACTATCCTGAGACCAACCTGTAAGTGTGAACTTATCCGGAGGCACACACAGACACAAATAGGCAGAGAAACACTGTAGTGGCAAAGCAGCTTCCATATCGCAAAGTACAATTTCTTTTCCCTCCTCGCAGCGAGGCTAAAGGAAAGGATGGTCATTTGGGGCCTGATCCGACACTGTTAAATCCATTAGGAGTTTTAACATTCACTTCAATGGCCAGAGGATTGGATTGTAAGGGCTCATTTCTTCAAGGTACTGCTGAGGTCTCTCACTGCCACACAGAACAAAGGGAAGTGAGGCTGCTCAGCACTTTTCAGTCCTATCTATTCCTTCCCCTCCTTGAGACTTAATAGCCTGGGTATGTTCCTGTTGTCAACAGGGATTTTACCAGGGCCTTCAATGGTGGCAGGCATGGAGCCCAAACTTGTGCGTGTGACACTGGACCACAACTGTATCGTGTGTTTCCATGAATACTGTGTGTATTTTCAAAGCGTACACCCAATGGCACGTTTCAAAGATTGGCACTTTCCAGGCTGCAAGCCAAATGGATGCTTAGGGCAGGGCCTGTGCCCTTGTTTTAGTGCGTATGTTCAGGATCTCTAAAGAGTTAGCAACAGGTAATGAATATTTCAAGACCCAGATTTTCAAGAGAGCTGAACCGCTCTCCTTTAAGCACCTGACTGAAGTGACCAGAGTGCTTGTTTTCAATGGAAATTGCTGAGCACATTTGAAAAGCTGGCCCTTAAAAATTGCACTTCTCGAAAACTGAGTTTGAAAACACTTGGGGCTTTAGCTCCATTTGGCATTTTTCATAATCTCTCTTTCCTGCTCAGAATGCATATTTATCAAAAAAAAAAAGAAGCAAGCAAGCACATTTCTGGTTGACATTGCTTAATTTCACTGCCAGGAAAAATGAGAATGATAAAGTGGAGGGTAAAGAATTTCCAGGACAAGGTTTCCCCCCTTGGTTTTATATTTATGTCATTTTAACAATTAAATGTCGGATTGCTACAGAAAGACTGTCTGAGTTTCACCTGAGATCTGGTTCACAAGGTTTTTGTGGACATTCTAAAGAGGAGAGAGCAAACTTTCAATACTCTAGTGCAGTGGTCCCCAACCCCTGGGCCGCGGACTGGTACCAGTCCGTGGATCAATTGGTACCGGTCCGCGAGGAGCAGTGCCCTCCCCCCGCGGTCCCCCGGTCCCCCAGTCACGCCGGGCTGCCCTCACGCCGGCCCCCGGTCCCGCGGTCCCCCAGTCCCGCCGGGCCGCCCTCACGCCAGGCCGCCCTCACGCCAGCCCCCCCCCCCCCCCCCCGCGGTCCCCCAGTCCTCCGGTCCGCAGTGATAAAAAGGTTGGGGATCACTGCTCTAGTGTACTACACAAAGTAGGGGAGAATATGGGCACCAGAGGGAGGGAGTGCTCCTTCACTAGCAGAAGAGGGACTAACTGGCCTATGAGTTTTTTTCTATTTCTATTTCCTATGATGTTGCTGTGAGCCGGGTGGTGCTGAGCTCAAGCAGAGTGATGTAGGAGAGTAGACCTGCGTGCCTGCTACATCACTTATTGCAGGGGACAGGCACCTGGAGGGGAATAGAAAGTTGGAGGAAAAACAGTTCCATGGCGTTGCACCCTCTCTCTTGGATCCCATGAAACTGCTGGGGCTGGGTCTCTGCCAGGCTTTATAGCAAAGGATCAGTCGCTATCTGGGCATTGCCCTGTGCTAACCCTGTGGATTTGCATGCACAAATCCCAGTGAGAGTTAATGCTGCTTAAAGCATTAACTCTTTGGTTTCTCTTTGGCTGTTAATGTGCAGCTGGGTGGGGACTCAACTAATGGCAGAACAGCTCCTGTGGGAACCGTGCTGCCAATGGGGAGCATCACAGGCTTGGTCTACACTAGCGGGGGAGGGAGGGCGAGAGTCGACCTAAGATATGCAACTTCAGCTATGTGAATAGCGTGAATAACGTAGCTGAAGTCGGCGTATCTTAGGTCGATTTACCTGACATCCTCACGGCGGCGGTGGGCTCCCCCGTCGACTCTGCTTGTGCCTCTTGGCAAGTTGGAGTTCCGGAGTCGACGGGGCATGCCTTTTGGGGATCGATTTATCGCGTCTAAATGAGGCGCTATAAATCAGTCCCCGATAGATTGATCGCTATCCACCAATCTGGCGGGTACTGAAGACATACCCATAGCGGTACAGAGATGTGTCCTGTTCTTTGCTCCCCAGGAGATGCAGGGTTGAACTGCTCCACTGCCCATTCTACATCCCCTATACTGTCCTGATAAGGATAAGGTGAACCCTTCTGAATTTTCTGGCATCTCCAGATTTCCCAGGAGAAGGGACTATTGTTAATCCCTTTGATGCTTTTTTTAAAATAAGATGTTCCATATAATACCAAAAGTAGCAGATATTGCACCGTCCATTGTACCTAAAGGAATATGTCACACAATAGCTAACAATTTGTTGTTCAGATGCACAATACCCAAGAATTACAATTAAAACAAAGGGCAATTGAATACAAAGACACTGGACTGCTTTAAAATGTACAGTTGATTTTTGATTCCATTTTATTTTTTGGCTTTTCAGTTTCTGGACCCTCAGCAATGACGATGGCTTAGTCATTTATATTCTGAATGTTTTAATATAATGCCAACTCCTGGTTTTAGACCAGGGTGAGCAAACTACGACCCGAGAGCTGCATCTGGCCCTTCAGACATTTTAATCTGGCCCTTGAGCTCCTGCAAGGGAGCGGGGTCAGGGGCTTGTCCCGCTCTGTGCGTGCTGTGGCTCCATGCAGCTCCTAGAAGCAGCAGCATGTCCCTCTTCCATCCCCTACGCAAAGGGGCAACCAGGGGGCTCCACACACTGCCCCTTCCCCAACCCCGCTGCTCTCATTGGCCTGGAACTGGGCCAATGAGAGCTTCATGGGTGGCACCTACAGATGGTTAGTGCCTGTCCAGTGCCCCGTCCCAGTCCTGATTCCCCCTCTCGCCCTCCAAACCCTTTGGTCGCAGCCTAGAGCACCCTCCTGCACCCCCAACCCCTCATCCCCAACCCAACCCCAGAACCTGCATCCCATCCAGAGCCCTCACCCCTTCTCAACCCCCAGTGCCCAATTTCATGAGCATTCCTGGCACACCATACAATTTCCATACCCAGATGTGGCCCTTGGGCCAAAAGGTTTGCTCACCCCTGTTTAAGACACAAGTTTCTTGATAGACGGCCTAGTTCAGCAGAAATTACTAGTATCGGCCCCATATCCAGTGGCTTAAAATCATCAGTGTCACACTGTTCTAAATAGGTGATGCAACATGTGACATCCAAAGAGAATAATTTAGAAAACATTTGTTCGCCAAACTGTACCTTCATTTTAATGCTAAAGAATTTGCAGTAAAATGATAGAAAATCATTCCATATTATCCTTTTTTTTTTTTTTTTTTTTTTTTTTTTACAGTGAGGGTAAGTAACCATCAGAACAATGTACCAAGGGGCTTGGTAGCTTCTCCATCACTGACGATTTGTAAATCAAGACTGGATGTTTTTCTGAAAGATCTGCTCTAGGGATTATTTTGGGGGCAGTTGTATGGCCTGTGTTGTACAGCCAGTGAGATGAGATGATCCCTGTAATTGATCCCTTCTGGCCCTGGCATCTCTGCATTGCTGAACTAATGAAATGTTACAATGGAGTTTGAAGGTGAAAATCGGCCTCTAACAAACCAGGAGTGTTCATGCTTTCAGCACCAAAATGACTTACTGGCTGCTAATTAAATCTCGGTGCAAATGGGGTTTCATTTTTATTTTTGATGGAAAAAGTGGTTTTATTACGTTTAGTTGGGTGAGCGCCAAGGATACAGCTCAATATGAATCAAGCAAAGTTAAAGGCCTTCTGCAGCAACATATGGCTTGTTTGGGAAGTATGAGTCATAAATGGAACCAGATGCAAAAAAAAAAAGAAAAGAAAAAAAGTTGTAAGAAGGTAGCAACTGTCCCAAGGCAGATGCTAATATTGTTATTTCTGATACTGTTTCCACCTTGTGAAAAATTTACATCTGTACCTTAGTGAAGAGTTTTTTCCAGTCCCAAATCTGTTTCAGAGCATTCGGATGGCATGTGTCCGTCTAGCCTCTTTGTTCATAGGGCTAACTATACACACAGATTTATTCTTGTGACCTATGAAAACATGATTTCTAGCACTGCTTACTCTTTTCAGCATGCTTCTTGCCATGGCCCTACATGCTCTTGGGCTGCCAAACCTCTGAGTCCTGCAGAAGTGCCAGTCTTTGACCACTCAGCCAGCCCCGTTTACTGCGGGGTTGTCTCTCTGTCATTCACGGTCTGGTGCAAAGATAGATAAATAAGGCCCTGTCCGGCTGTCTCCCAACCTAAGGCTGAACCCTCTCATCTCCTCATGACCACAACCCTCCTCACATCTCCCAGGGAAACCCACAGGCTCTGAAGCTTATACACAAGCCAACCCATGTGCCAGGAGCATGACAAGTGACATGAGGGGAGAGCCATTAGGGAAAGACCTCTGGCAAGAGCTTTGATAGCCTGTCGCATGGTGCTAGGCTCTGAGCAAATGGAGAAGGAACAGAATGGATGAGCAGGAAGAAGAAACACTGAGGGGTGGGCAGGCTGGGGACATTTCTGGATTATTACTAGATCTGTCAGCTCTTTGTATATATTCTGGGAGTTCTAGGCAACCATATAGATAGCGGTAAGCCTAAGGATGCCAGCACAACCTCCTCAGGACTACTCCCTTGCCATACTGACTAACCAAGTGGTTATGTAGTCACTACTACCTCATTGCACTTTGGTCAGGAGCTTGAGCAGGGACTTTTTCCCCCATAACCCCACACAAACACTCTCCTATCCCCTCCCCCAAATGTAAATGAAAAAGAAAAGTTGATGCCAATAGATTATTATGGGGAGGACTTTTGAGCAGAAGTATAGTATTGCCTTGGGGGTTAGGGAGATGCTGTTGTCTAGTTGTTAGAGCAGGAGCAAGGAGTCTGGAGACCAGGGTTCTGTTTCTACTTGCTGTGTGTGAGATCTTTGGCAAGTTATTTGACTTTGTCATGCCTCAGCTGGAACTTTTAAATGTGCAATTCCAAGGCATGCAGTCTGAATAGTAACGCCCAAGTGACGAGTGCACAAACCTTCTTATCTGTAGCAGGATTTGGGCATAAAAGTGGTTTCAAAAGCCACTTTTATGGCCTTAGATAAACTATAGAGACTTGGCTCATAGACAAGGCGGGGAGTGCTGCCCGTGTGTGTTGGCTTGATGGTTCACAGATTTTTTTCTCTTTTTTAATTCTATGATGGTGGGAGGGGGACAGATTCAAGTAGGCTTCTTCACAGACTCTAAAGGAGAAAATAGACCTATTGCTTTTGAATTGAAAGGTCTGTGGGAGTGTGGCTCCTGCTGCCCTGTTTCTTCTTCAAGAGGCATTTAATCTGGTTTCGCACTTCTAGTTTTCATTTGTTGGGGGGGGGGGGGGATTTCAAACTGTGGGCAAACGTGACCCTCCATTGTTTGTGTTATCATAGAATCTCAGAGTTGGAAGGGACCTCAGAAGATCATCTTGTCCAACCTCCTGCTCAAAGCAGGACCTGTCCCTATTTTTCCCCATATTCCCTAAATGGCCCCCCTCAATGATTGAACTCACAACCCTGGGTTTAGCAGGCCAATGCTCAAACCATTGAGCTATCCCTCCCCCTTGCCCATTATCACACACATCTAATTTATTACTGAAAAATACAAATATTAGCTTGTAGCGCTGCCTTCTACATTTTCTTTCCTTCTCTCTCACCCTTCTTCACTACTCTTAGCTTCTGTGTTTCTGGTGGGGAATGGCGGATTCTGGTCGTATAAGGATCTTGGGTAATAATAATTGAACAAGTGCTGTGGCACATGCTGAATAAGGATTGAAGTTATTATGAGAGCTGCCATTCAGGGCAGGCTGGTTCATGTGTCCGCACAGATCCTGTGAAAATGAGCTAATCCCAGCTCCATGGAGGAGCTGCAAGAAGGTGAGGGGACGTGCATGGGAAACTGCCACTTTTGGTGGGATTCCAGAGCCAAGGAGAACAATTGGATTTGTCTGTGTGATTTAAATATTTCAAATTTAAATTTTCACTTGTTTAAAAAAGAAACACAAATACTTGTAATGGGCCAGGGTGTGCGCCCTTGCTCAGACTGCTGTCACCCCTGAGAATAGTGCCATGCTCACTAATATGAGTAAGGCTTGCACTATCTAGCCTTAGATCTACCACTGTCAGGGGCTGGGAAGCTCATGTTCATGACTAATGCTTTGCCTCTGCTCCCAGGCTAAAAAAAAGTTGGGGCCCTCTTAGAAGTAGCATTTCCAGCTCCTAGGTAGAGAGGGTTTCCTCTGTTGTGCCAACTAGCCTGGCTTTGTGCACTGGAAAATGGAGACTGAGCTCTGTAACATGCTCTGCTGCAACCCTCAGACCTCAGTAAAGGGCTGGGGGAGGTGTCATGTGCAGTGTTTCTCAAGAAGAAATGACTGAAAGGATGGGAGAGCCCAACTACAGCCTCTCCATAAATTTCTCCATGTAGGAAAATTTCATAGGCCTCAGTCCTGTAAAGACGTAAGCACGTCCTTAACTTTATGCACTGTAAGTAGTTCTACTGACTTAAGTGTGTGCTTGAATCTTTGCAGGATCAGTTGTAATCTCTTTGGGTCAGAGACTGTGTCTGCCTCTGTGGGCTAGATTTAAACTCTAAATCGTGGTGGGCAAACTATGGCCCGTGGGCCCCTCCTAATCGACCCCTGAGCTCCCAGCTAGGGAGGTTCCCCTCTGTCCCTCCCCTGCTACCTGCTACCTGCCCTCCCTCGCAGCCTCAGTGCGCTGCACGGGCAGTGCTCTGGCCCATAGCTCCTGCTGGGCAGCGCTGCAGCAGCGTGGCTGGCTCTGGGAGGGATGCACGCTCCTGTGGGGCAGTGTGTCTAGCTCTGGCGGGCCATGTGGAGCCAGACATGCTGCTCTGAGCAGCATGGGGTAAGGAGGCCATGGCCAGGAGGTTGGATAAGGGGCAGGGGATCCCAGAGGGTAGTCAGCAGGGACAGGAAGCAGAGGGTGGTTGGATGGGTGGAGGTTCTGACGGGTGATCAGGGGACGGGGCGGTCATATAGGGCATGGGAGTCCTGAGGGTCCGTCAGGGGGCTGGGGGGGGGTGGAGAGGAGTTGGGGCAGTCAGGGGACAGGGATTGGGGGGGCTAGGTGGGGGAGGGATCCTGGGGGGGCAGTTAGGGTGGGGGGGCAGTCAGGGGACAAATAGCAGGGGGGGTTAGATAGGGGGCAGGGTCCCGGGAGGGGTAGGGAGTCCTTGGAGGGGGCAGTCAGGGAACAAGGAGCAGGGAGGATTTAATTGGTTGGAGTTCTGAGGGGGGCAGTTGGGGGAGGAAGTGGAGCGGGGTGGGACCAGGCTGTTTGGGGAGGCACAACCTTCCTACATCTGTACAATTTGGCAACCCCAATGTGGCCCTCAGGCCCAAAAGTTTGCCCACACCTGCTCTAAACACAAAGCTCATGCCAAATCAATGTGTAGCCCTATTTTTGTACAGTCCCAATCACAATGAGATACCACTCCTGGCTGAGGCTTCTGTGCACTACTGCAATATAATTATTAATATTATACCACAAACGACACAAAACTCTCCTGGTTTCAGGCTCTCTAATAATCTAAACTTAACTCCTCTTTGTTGAAAGGATCACTAAGGTTTAGAAAGCTGCTGGGTGCACAGTCTGAGTGAACATTGTCTGATCTACAGTTCTTCATCAAAACCATGCAAAGCTGTTCTTTTCCCAGACTTCTGCTAGTGTGAATTGGTGTCGCTCCATGTACTTCAATGGCACTGTCCTGATTTACCTCAGCAGAGAATTTGGCTCTCAGTTTTGCACGGCTTTGACAGGCTGTTTTCCCAGAGCTTTTCTTTGAGCTGTTTGGCTCAGTGGGTACAAGACGTATGAACAGAAACCAAAGAAAAGGTTTGCACTAACTCCAGCTGAACCCAAACTGCCTAGCTACACCCGGCTCTACTGTAGTTAGATCGACTGTGGGAAAGTCACTTAAACTCAGCATGCCTTAGCTGCATCAGTAAAATTGGGGTAGTAGCGATTGCCACCTGAAATTTGCTGGCTTACAGAGCTATTGTGAGGCTACATTTACTACTGATGGTTGACTGAGCGCTAAGGAAGGATGGTGCTACTAAAAGGGCACAGTATTGCTATTTGTTTAGTTGTTCATGTGTGTTCTCTCTTATAGGATCTGTAATTGAGAGGGGGACATATAAGTCACAAGTCACTCTCCCTCCACTTCTGTGCTTTTAGATTCTCGTTAAGGGAGTGCTGAATTACTTCATGCAGCATGTCTTCTTTGCTTCTACGTGGCCTCTTCCTAATTCTTTGGTGTCTTTCGGCCAGTGATAACACGGATGGCTGAGATCTCAAGGTTGAATCTGTAAAGACAAAATGCAACACTTAACAGTGGCAGCATTGTTCACACCAGACAGAGCAATGATTCACCCATAATTAAGGGCAAGTACAGTCTACACAACAGCATAATTTGCCATCCCAAAACAAGCACACACAACTCATGGGAGCCCCAAAATGGTGAGTAAGCACAGGGTCAAGGAGGACTGATTGTTTCATGGCTGTACTGTCCTCTGAGTGTCTGTGCCTTGGGGAGAGCCAACAGCTGCAGGGGGCACCTACTCTGAACACTGTCCCCACATTTTCCACAAGAGTTCACCCTGGAAGATATCTCGCTGCTAAGAATGACCTGGGAATCTAGGGAGGGTCTTCTAATACAGTACAGCTTCTGCCCTGACCATATGTAGCTTGCCTGTTTGCAGCAATGGGCCATCCGCCCCTCAGGGCACAGTGGCATGGACATGTTAGCCTGACTGGGACAAGGACCACAAAGGCTCTCCCAGGAAACCTGCGCACGTGCATTGTCCAAGTTCTGGATGAGACCTTTGAGGAGATCACTTAGGCCAGGGTTTCTCAAACTGGGGGTCGCGACACCCCCGGGGGGTCGCCGAGTGCTCCCGGGGGGTCGCGAGCTCCTGCCGCTGCAACTCGCGGCGACTGAGGCTGGGCCCCGGCCCCCAGTCCCTGCAGCGGGTGGGCTCCCAGCTGCGTGCTGGCCCCCAGTCCCCGCAGTGGGAGGGCTGGGGGCTGGCGCGCACCTGGCAGCCCGCCCGCAGCGGGGACGGGGGACCGGGGTGCACCCGGCAGCTCGCCCGCAGTGGGGACTGGGGGCTGGGGCGTCCGCGCGGTTTTTTTTTTCGTGGTGTTTTTTGTTTTTTGTTTGTAATTCGGCGGTTTTCGGTGGAGGGGTCGCGCCGCGCTGCCGGATCACAAAAAGGGGTCGCGGTCTCAACTAGTTTGAGAACCGCTGACTTAGGCCGATTACCGCATTGTGAGAGAGCACATCAACACCCTATTCTGCATCTAGGCATGCATGCAGCCCTCAGTCTCCTTGCCCCGAGAGCCCGCACCAAATAACTTTCCTTCCCAAAATAAAAGCCACTTACCGGCACTTCTTCTGGTGTTTGCTCTTCCTCAAGCACCAGCCGCCGTGATTGGCTAACTTCTTCCTGGCTTGAGAACTGCTCCTGGCTGCATGCCTCAAGGGATTCTGGGGAGTCTTCCTCCTCCTCAGTACCCTCACTCCCGCCTTCCTCCTCCTGCCTTGTTGACCTGGGCTCTGAAGTGTCCATGGTGGTCCTCAGAGTGCAGGTGGCATTGCTCCCAAGAATTGTGTCCAGCTCTTTGTAGAAATTGCAGGTCATGGGGGCAGCACCAGAGCGGTGGTTTGCCTCACGGGCTTTGCAGTAGGCATGCTCAGCTCCTTCACTTTAACCTTGCACTTCAGGGCGTCCCAGTCATGGTCCCTTTCCATCATGGTCCTTGATATCTGCCTGAAGATACCATAATTCCTATGGCTGGAGTGCAGCTGGAACTAGACAGCTTCCTCCCCCCAAATACTGATGAGTTCCAGCACCTCGCCATTGCTCCATACTGGGGATTGCCTGGTGCATGGAGGCATGGTCACCTGGAAAGATTCGCTGAGAGCACTCCATGCCTGGCTGAACAAACAGGAAGGGGATTTTCAAAATTCCCAGGGAATTTAAAGGGCAGGTCTGATGGTTGGTCACCTGAGGGTAGGGCAGTAGAGTTCAAACTGATGACCAGAGTGGCTGATGGGTTCTGTTCAATAACAATTCAGAGCAGTGCAGACATGAGATGCATGCTCATTTTCATCATCTGAGTGAAATGCCTCTAGCAGAAGGTTGATTTTCTTTTTTGGTGGTTCAGGTTCTGTAGTTTCTGCATTGAAGTGTTGCTCTTTTAAGACTTCTGAAAGCATGCTTCACACCTCGTCCATCTCAGATTTTGGACGGCACTTCAGATTCTTAAACCTTGGGTCGAGTGCTGTAGCTTTCTTTAGAAATCTCACATTGGTACCTTCTTTGTGTTTTTTCAGATCTGCAGCTAAATTTAAAAAATCAAGTGCTGAGTCATCATCTGAGACTACTATAACATGAAATATATGGCAGAATGCGGGTAAAATAGAACAGGAGACATACAATTCTCCCCCCAAGGAGTCGAGTCACAAATTTAATTCATGCATTTTTTTTTAACAAGCATCATCAGCATGGAAGAATGTCCTCTGGAATAGTGGCTGAAGCATACGAATGTTTAGCATATCTGGCACGTAGATACCTTGCAATGCTGGCTACAAAAGTCCCACGTGAATGCCTGTTCTCACTTTCTGGTGACATTGTAACTAAGAAGAGGGCAGCATTATCTCCTGTAAATGTAAACAAACTTGTTTGTCTTAGTGATTGGCTGAACGAGAAGTAGGACTGAGTGGATTTATAGGCTCTAAAGTTTTGCATTGTTTTGTTTTTGAGTAGTTATGAGATTGGACTACAGTACTTGTATGAGGTGAACTGAAAAATACTTTTTCTTTTGTTTATCATTTTTATATATATTTGTAATAATAAATATAAAGTGACCCATGTACACTTTGTATTCAGTGTTGTAATTGAAATCAATATATTTGAAAATGTAGAAAAACATCCAAAAATATTTAATACATTTCAATTGGTAGTCTATTGTTTAAAAGTGTGACTAAAACTGAGATTAATCGCGATTAGATTTTTAATCATGATTAATTTTTGAGTTAATTGCATGAGTTAACGGATTAATCAGTAGTCCTATTTAACAACGGATCTTTTTGCCCTGCTGCTGGGTAAATTCCATTTCTTCCAAACCCAGTAGGCAGGCTCAGACCATGCTGAGGCTAAGGGGTGTGCTAGCCACCCTTCACTCAGGATAAATGTAAGAGGAAATAAATATTTTTGGAGTCAGATAGTGGAGGTAATGGAAGCCACTGCCCAAGGGTCATATGCAAGGCTAAGCTATATGTAGGGGTAGAGGGGATTTCCCTAGGGATTGAATGCAAACCCAGGAGCTGTTTGTGACTGTTAGAAGCAGATAGGACAGGAAAATCTAGGAGACAACCAGAGAAGCAGTCTGAGTGTGGCCTTGAAAGGAGATGAAAGAGAGCTTCTTTTAGACAGAATGCTAATTGAAAAGAGGCTTAGAATTATGAGCAAGAATACTGCCTTCCTGTTGCACTTTCTAATCTTTGTAAATACATAGGTATTTCTTGGATGTAAACCTATCTCCATCAATTTCTTCTCCTAATTGAAACAACCTGATAGACTCTTCCCCCCCCCCCCCCAAATTGTCTATCCACTTGGGCTAAAGGGCAAAAATATAGTCGTAGCCACATTCATTAATTAGAGATAGATGGCTATGCCAGACTACTCCTTTGCTTTGAGCTCCTTTTTTTGGGAGGGAACTCTTTTCCACACCCATATAAATGCCCTTTTAAAGTAATAAAAACAGCATTGTTTTCCCAGAGCAACAGTGCAACCTAGTGATCAATTTACTCATAGGCCCAATTCTGTTCCCACTGAATTCTATGGCAACATTCTCATTGACTTCTCTGGGAACAGGATCAGGGCCTCTGTATATCCCCTGCAGGCAAGCCTCCCCCCTCCCCCCCATTCCTGTTGAGCACATTTGATTTCAGTACATACCCTTTATCAACAGAAGCAACATACCCACTGGGGGTGGCTTAACAGAATTTGACTGGCTGTGGCATAGGCAGCACATTGTAAAGGAGATTTTAGTCCCTGTTGCTGAGGTTACTATAGCAAAGTAATTCTTTAAAGCAGCCTAATGATATATTGGAATTTTCTTGGACTTTTCATAACTGGAGGATTTGCAATTCAAAAATTTAACAATTCATCAACAGTTATTTCTTTGGTGCTGTTAGAACAAGGAATCCACTCCACTGGCTTTAGGTAGACTGCAGGGTATTTTTGTCATCTGTGTATTGAATGTCTGACCAAATTACATGTGACTCCATTGGACATAATATTTTGTTGTGATATTTTTTATTTACTGTGCCTTTCTCTTCTTCAATCAAGTCTGTTCTTATAACTTGGCTTAAAATAAGTGGTTGATCTTGCTATTATTAAGAGCACAAGGGTACATATCACTGCCTGCCCAGCTCATAATGGATGATAATAAATACAAGTGAACACATTGTTTTATTGTCTTTTAACATAGCCATTTATTATCATGAGTGTTTCTTGGCCTCAATTTTCTATTGTTCTAGCCAAATGTTGACCAGTGACAATTTAATTAGCTAGCGGTCAATTGATCAAATAATACCTGCCCTTGGAAATCAAAATGGATCAAAATAAAATGAGACATTGTTATTGTCAGAAATTGTTTTTCCTGTATTTTGCTCAAAGTAACCATAGTAAATAATTTATTGGTACTCATCTTAAGTGGAAGGTCCTATACAAACTATGCTTTAAATAATATATGCATGTTTATATAGATAATCCAGTTTTGCTTTGTTACTTGAATTGAAATCTGGACTAACTTTATTGACTTCAGTGGTGTTATTCTGGATTTCCCCTGATGTAAAGGAGAATAGAAATCTATCCCATTTTCCTTTCTTGGCACAAGAAAACAAGACAGTACTTTGAAGGATTTTATAGTTCCAGCTATGGGCTGGGGAACTTAGAAGGAAAGACTTCAGGTCATCTTCCTAGAACTCAGAAATGCTAATTCCAGAGGCATTTTGCTAACTTGAGTTATTGATTAAGCTGTCAATTCAGCAGAGCATTTAAGCATGCATTTACCTTCAAGTACATGCTTAAGAGGTTTGCTGAATCAATACCTTGGTGAGCTGAATGGTTGGCATGGAACTGGGAGCTTGCCTTTGAGCCAAGAAGGTTTGGTTTAGGTAGTATGTGGGAACAATGTGGCCTGATTTGTGCTTGGAAGCTTCAAAGAAATGTTGAAGTTGCATAATACTTCCTTAACTCTCCACCTGAAGGGACGGGTGTTCAAATGATCTGTGTAGGTACAATGAAAGCAGACATTAGTGGGATCTGAGATCTATATATATAGGGGTATGTCTTCACTACAGGACTAGGTCGATTTCCCTTAATTCGATTTTCTAAACTCGACTTTAGAAAATCGAATCAGTGTGTCCCCACCAGGACAGCAGGTCGACAGTGGTCGACACTGTCTGTCCTAGAACTTTTGCAGGGGTCGACATAGCCCGCATTGCACTGTGGGTAGGTAGCCCACAGTGCAATGCGTGCCGGACCCCCCCCCCCGCCTGCCCAAGCAGCCCCGCGGACCCCCCCGCCCGCCAGAGCAGCCCCGCGCCGGACCCCCCCACACCCGCCCAAGCAGATCCGCGAACCCCCCCGCCCGCCAGAGCAGCCCCGCGCCGGACCCCCACCCACCTGCCCAAGCAGATCCGCGGACCCCCCCTACCCGCCTGAACAGCCACACGCCGGACCACCGGAGGGGGGGGGAGGAGCCGGTGCTGGGCTGCTTGGGCGAGTGTGTGTGGGGGTCTGTGGGGCTGCTCGGGTGGGTGGGGGGGTTCTCGGGGCTGCCCAATCACAACCTTTGAATTCCCCAGTATGAAATTGACCAGGCAGCTGACCCGCTCGCCCAAGCAGCCCCGCGCTGGACCCCCCGCTCGCCCAAGCAGCCCGGCGCCGGCTCCCCCCCCCCCTCGGGCGGGCGGGGGGTCCGGCGCGGGGCTGCTCGGGCGGGCGGTGGGGGTTCGCGGAGCTGTTTGGGCAGGCGGGGGTCCGGCACGGGGCTGCTTGGGCAGGCCGGGGGTCCGTGGGGCTGCTCGGAGGTCGGAGGCTTAACATCAGATGCCTCTTCACTTATCACAATAGACGTAGAGAAGTCGATTTTAGCCTTACTTCTCTCGTCAAGCAGGAGTTACAAAGTCGATTTTGAGGGCCCTTTAAATCGACTTTAAGGGCATGCAGGTGAAGACAGGTACACGTTTAGTTCGACTTAACGTCGTTAAAGTCGACGTTAAGTCCTAGGGTATGTCTTCACTACAGCAGTAGTTCGATTTCCTTTATTTCGATGTTGTGAACGTGACTGTATACAGTCGATTTTGTGTGTCTTCACTAGGCACAGCAAAGCACAGCAAGTCGACAGTGTCTGTCCGCACAACTTTTGCAAGCGTCGACATAGCGAGCTTTGCACTGTGGGTACCTATCCCACAGTTCCCTGATCCCCCAGCAGGCACCATTTCGAGTGCTGCACTATGGGTAGGCATTTCCAAGTTTCGCGCCCTTTTTCCGCACCGCCAACCCCCATTACGAGCGGTGCACTGTGGGTAGGCATCCCATAATTCACGCCCTTTCTCCGCGCCGTGCTAACGCCATAGCACTGCAAGCATGGAGCCCGCTGACACCACGGAAACAGTAATGGCCATTGTGAGGACCTCGATCACGGTTGCGGAGTTCATGCTGCACCGTCTGCAGAGGAGGAATGCGATCCGGGGAGAACTGCGCTTTCCGGAACCCGACGACAGTGAGGAGGAGATGGACAAGGACGTGCACAGCGGGGACGACAGGGACACTGACGGTTTTGGAAGTAGGGCGACTGACAATCTGTCAAATTTGGTGGCAATGGGGCAGGCTCATGCCATCGAACGCTGATTCTGGGCCAGGGAAACAAGCACGGACTGGTGGGACCGCATAGTGCTGCGGGTCTGGGATGACTCCCAGTGGCTCAGAAACTTCCGCATGCGAAAGGGCACGTTCCTGGAACTTTGTGACTTGCTGTCCCTGGCCCTCCGGTGCAGGAATACCAAAATGAGAGCGGCCCTTACAGTGGAGAAGCGAGTGGCGATAGCCCTCTGGAAGCTTGCAACGCCAGACAGCTACCGGTCAGTTGCGAATCAGTTTGGGGTGGGTAGGTCTACAGTGGGCTTTGCTATGATGCAAGTAAGCAGGGCAATCGTCGAGCGGCTGCTACACCGGGTTATAAACCTCGGAAACCTGAAAGCCACAATAGATGGCTTTGCCGCCATGGGATTCCCTAACTGTGGTGGGGCTATAGATGGGACTCATATCCCTATCCTGGCACCGGACCACGATGCCGCCGAGTACAGAAACCGGAAGGGATATTACTCAATGGTCATGCAAGCAGTGGTTGACCACAAGGGACGTTTCACCGACCTGTACGTGGGGTGGCCGGGAAAGCTTCATGACGCTCGAGTGTTCAGGAACTCTAGGGTTTTTAGACAGCTGCAGCAAGGCACTTTCTTCCCCGACCAGAAAATTTCCGTGGGGGGGGTCGAAATGCCGATCATGATCATTGGGGACCCAGCCTACCCCCTAATGCCCTGGCTTATGAAGCCCTACACAGGAGCCCTGGACAGGGGTCAGGAGCTGTTCAACTACAGGCTGAGCAAGTGCAGAATGGCCGTAGAGTGTGCATTTGGCCGTCTGAAGGGGAGATGGCGTTCCTTACTGATTCGCTCAGACATCAGCGAGAGAAATATCCCCATTGTTATTGCTGCTTGCTCTGTGCTCCACAATATCTGTGAGAGCAAGGGGGAAACGTTTATGGCGGGCTGGGAGGCAGAGGCAAATTTACTTTCTGCTACTTATGAGCAGCCACACAGCAGGGAAAGTAAAAGAGCCCACCGTGAGGCCCTGCGCCTCAGGGACGCCTTGAAAGACAGTTTTATGAGTGCCTGAGATGGCGTTTGAGAATCTGCTCCCTTGCTGTGCTCTAAGCCTGCTGCCCTTGAACCCTCTTTCCCTCCTCCCTCCCCCCTCTCCATGCTTTCCCTCCCCCCTCCCCATGCTTGCAGAGGAAATAAAATCACTGTTTGAAAAATCATGGTTCCTTTATTGGTTAATCGGAAATACAAATACAGGGGATCACTGTCCTGGTATCCTGGAGGGAAACCAGCAGTCGCAGTGGGGGAGGAGCGGACAGAGGAGGGGGGGGTGGGAAGGGGGGAGAGGAGGGGGGGGCAAGACACAGCAGCTTTAAAAAGTTTTCCTAGAACGTCAGCCTGCTGCTGCTGCTGCTGCTGCTGCTGCTTCTGCTGGCTTGTGGGGTAGAGTGGAGCGGCCCATGGAGCTTGCCCCCCCGTGTTCTCACCCCGCGTCTGGGTGGGGAAGCTATGGGAGTTGGGGAGGGGGGGAGGTGGTTACACAGGGGCTGCAGAGGTGGTCTTTGATCATGCTGCAGCTCCACCAGAGATCGCAGCATGTCGCTCTGGTCCTCCATTATGCGGAGGAAAGCATCCATGCGTCTTTCCTCGCGCTCTTCCCTCTTTTCTGCAGCGGCTCTCGATTCCTGCCTCTCTCGATTCCTTGCCTCTCTCTCTCGATCCCTTGCCTCTATCATTCTTTCCCTCCAGTCCGTCTGGCGGGCTGCCTCAGCGCACGAGTTCTCCACGAGTTCACTGAACATCTCATCGCGCGTTCGCGTTTTCTTTTTACGCTTTCTTATCTGCGGTGCACGGCGGGAGGAGCAGGCCGGGGGATAATGAGATAATTGTTCATCTGTGTGCGAATGTGGGCAAAGAAAGTTTGAAAGTTATGAGACAGGTACATTCAAGGTTAGGAGGCAGATGCAGTCTCGGACGGTACACAATGGGAGTACTATGCCATTTGCAACCTCAGTATTCAGAGGCCTGATATGATTTCTGTACAAGGTCATGTTCTACACCTAAAAGTGACTGACTAGCTCACAGAAAAGTCAGAGCATCTCAGACACATATGCATGCCTCAGCCCAAGACGGCTTCTGAAATCACCGTGCAGCCGGCCATGGTAAGTTAAAAGTGGCGCTTGCATACTGTAGAGTAACCCCGCCCCCTTCCCCCCCACCGCGTGGCTGGCTCCCACTGAAACCGCAAACTGCAAAGCAAATGCCAAAAAATCTCTCGCTAAGGGCTAAGGTCTTTTTGGGGCTCCTCAGACCGCTTGCGGACTGCTCAGATTCCCTGCTAGCTACTACCGCTACGGGCTTGGGTGGAGGGGGGTTGGTTCACGTTGGATCTGAAGCGGAAGCAACCGCTTGCAGACTGCTCTGGTTCCCTGCTAGCTACCGCTACGGGCGGGGGGGGGTGGTCAGCGTTCGGGGGGGGGTGTGTGTGCGGTTGGTCAGTCCTCAACAGAAAAGAGTTCTTTGCAGCTGGGAATCTTTATCTCCCTAGTAATTGCAGTCCCTATTTCAAACAGGCAACCATGAATGACATCACTTTGCTGAGAATTTCTCAGAGAGAGAGAGAGAGCGCATGCTCCTTGACTCCATGCAAAGTCCTGGTCCATACACCGCAATGCTAGCCTGCACAATGATACCAGACTACTTACTACTTTCGTGGCGTGGGATGGTCTCCTATCACGGGGGACCACATAAGGCGGCTCTCCCCAGAAATCTGCTGCGGAGGATTCATCGCTACCTCCTGGATAGCTTCATTGAAATGTCCGCGGAGGACTTCCGGTCAATCCCGGAGTATATTGACAAACTCTTTGAGTAGAAATTGACCAGCAGTGAAAGCACGCTAAGTCCTTAGGGCAAGTTACTCATTAATAAATGCTTCCTTTACAAAATCACGCGTCATGTAATCCCTTAAAAAAGAAACACTTACCCCCCTGGGAGGCTTGGGAGGGTACTGGCTCCAGGGTGACAAACAGCTCCTGGCTCTCTGGGAACACGGGTTCTCCGCTGGGCTCCTGCTGCTCCGTGAGATTTTCCTCTTCTTCATTGTCGTCCTCCTCGGAATCAGCCTCCTCCCTGACGATTATCCCATCGGTGGAGTCCACGCAGACCGGCACGATGGTGGTGGGGGCGCCCCCCATTATCGCATTTAGTTCATTGTAGAACCTGCATGTCCGTGGCGCGCCCCCTGATCGTCCGTTTGCCTCCGTGGCTTTCTGGAACGATTGCCTCAGCTCCTTAATTTTCACGCGGCACTGTGTGGTGTCCCTGTTGTGGCCCCTTTCTAGCATGGCCTTGGAGACTCTTCCATAGGTGTTGGCATTCCGTTTGTTGTTTCGTAGTTCCAACATCACGGATTCCTCTCCCCAGATAGCGATGAGATCCAGCACCTCACGAGTGGACCATGCTGGAGCTCTTCTCCTCTGGCTGGTCTCCAGGGTAGATGAGCTCTGCATGGAGTCTTGTGATGCTGAGCTCTGCATGGCGGCTAGTGCTGCTGATTTCTCTGAATGGCGACTGAGCAGTTCAGGTGAGCTGGCCACGCTGACCAAACAGGAAATGGTATTCAAATGTTCCCGGGTCTTATCTACCTGGCCAGAGCAGCGAGTTCAGAGTGCAGTGCAGAGCGGTCACAGTGGAGCAGTGAGGCAGTCCAGAGCGGTCAGAATGGAGCATTGTGGGACAGCCTCTGGAGGCTATTAATGTCGGTTCCGTCTTCACTAGCCCACAGTCGAGCTTGGAATGTCGAAATTAGCCTTACTTCTCTCATCAGGCAGGAGTTCCAATTTCGATCTTGAGGGCCCTTTACATCGACGTTAAGAGCATGTATGTGAAGACAGGTACACGTTTAATTCGACCTAACGTCGTTTACATCGAATTAAAGTGGTAGTGAAGACAGGTCCCTAGTGAAGACATGCCCTAAAAGTCAAATGGTGTATGCGTGTATGTATGTGCACTTACTCCTTCCACACCGTTTGAGCTAGAGACTTGAAATTTGGTACAGTTATAGGTCTTAGGGTCCTAATCAGGGTAAGAGTCGAAAATTTTTCAAATCTCACCTCTGAGGCCCCCCAGGGGTGAAATTATTTAAAGGCCAATCACATCAGCTGGGCAGCTGCTGTTCTCTGTGACATAGTTATGATGTCATAATACCCCCTCCAATGGACCCTGCACTCGCTCAGCTCTCTGCCCCTCCCCCCTCGAACGGACCTCGCACTCGCTCAGCTCTCTGCCCCCTCCCCACCTCCGATGGACCCGAGTTGGGTTTGGTCAGAGGGTAAGTGAGGTAGGGGTGTCGGGTTTGGTCGGGGGGTGTGGTGGGGGTGTCGGGTTTGGTCAGGGGGTGAGGTGGGGGTGTCGGGTTTGGTCGGGGAGTAAGTGAGCTGGGGGTGTTGGGTTTGGTCTGGGGGGCTGGGAAGGTGTCGGGGTGGGTGGGGGTGAGGTGTGGGTGTTGGGGTTTGTCAAGGGGTGTTGGGTTTGGTGGGGGGGGTAAGGTGGGGGTGTTGGGTTTGGTTGGGGGGTGAGAAGGGGGGTTGGGGTTGGTCGAGGGGTAAGTGAGGTGTGGGTGTCAGGTTTGTTTGTGGTGGTAGGTAGGGGTGTCGGGTTTGGTTGGTGGGGAAAGTGAGGTGGGTGCATCAGGGGGTATTGGGGTTGGTAGGGGGTGACGTGGGGGTGTTGGGTTTGGGTAGGGGGGTGTGAAAATGTAAGTCGGGGTTGGTCGAGTGGTAAGTGCGGTGGGGGTGTCGGGTTTGGTCGGGGGGGTGAGGTGGGGGTGTCAGGTTTGCTCTCTGCCCCCTCCAACGGACCCCGCACTCGCTCAGCTCTCTGCCCCCTCCCCACCTCCGACTGACCCGAGCAATGGCGGGTACTTTCGCTAGTACCCTATATAGAGAAGCACGAAGAGACACAGAATACGTCTTCACTACCTGCCAGATTGGCGGTTAGCGATCCATGTATTGGGGGTCGATTTATCGTGTCTCATTTAGATGCAATAAATTGATCCCCAAAGGTGCTCCCCATCGACTCCGGAACTCCAGCTCACCAAGAGGCACAAGCGGAGTCAACGGGGGAGCCCGCTGCCACCGAGAGGATGCCAGGTAAGTCGATCCAAGATGCACCAACTTCAGCTACGTTATTCATGTAGCTGAAGTTGCATATCTTAGGTCGACCCCTGCCAGTGTAGACCAAGCCATATATAGAAGAGTTTTGGATAAGGGCCAGTGGGACAGTATTCCTTTCTCAATGTATTACCATTGTGGGATCCATATGGAGCTCTCTATGTGTTATGTGGGCCACATCCACACAATACATATATTCCTGTCTGGCAATGGGTTGATAAACCACTGCTTTATAAGAAATAGCATTTTCAGTAGCTTCCCCGTATATAAAAAGTGTTTTCATATTTTCTTATATCTGCTTCTGTTGTCTGTAGGCTGGATGTAGTAACAGTTAGGCATTTCTCTTTTTAATCATCATCACCAGAGTACTGTTGCCTTAGAGTTATAAGGAACCATAAACAGGAATTTAACCTTGGAGTGATATGTACTTGATGGCATGCTAGTTTTATATATTTAGTAGTGTAGGAGCAGGGAGACAACCCCTTTCCCTGAATAATTTATACAGACAAAATAGGTATTTGGTACCAGTGGAAACAAATGTAAATCACCCTCTAGAGATAAATTTGGATACTTGTTATGATTGGGATTTGGCTTGCGGGAGCTGACATGACACTGATACTGGGCCAACAGACATTAAGTGAGGCTTAAAAATTAGTTTAATGAATATAAAATTTAATTCACTTTTTGGGGAGTAGCTCAGTATTATTTGCTGGCTGGGATTTGCAAAGGACCAGAGGGAGTTATGCACACAAAAGTCAATGGAAGTGGGATATCATGGGTTGCCTTGAAAATCCCAGACCATGTGTCCTTGTATACACTGAAGGTGCTTGAAATCTCTAGCAGACGTCTGTGGCAATTTATTAATCATTGCTCTCTAACAGGAAATTCTGAATTTTGCAAATCATAGTTCCATGTCAGGAGATGTCCTGACCAGTGTGACTTTGCTGTTAGGTCAATAAATAGACTTAAGGTTACACATTTCTAAATACCTCATTTCTTCCGCAGCCTAGGTGAACTTATGGCCAAGTAGTTAAAAGAGTGCTTAGGGCTAAATACAAAAGGCACCTCTTCACTAAGGTCTTACCCTCTATGGCAACTCCACAATGGGGATGCTGGGCAGAGAAAAGGATGGTAAAAAAGCAAACAGTACTACAGAGGAGGGGAGTAGGAGAAATTGGAGCACAGGGAGTCAGGAGAACAGAGTCCCTTGTGAGTGTACTCAGCATTACTGTAGCAGTGCGGTGACTCACCCTGCAGCGCCTCCTGCTGGTTGTCCAGGGAATTAGTGTTCCAGCCTCCAGAGCGCCCTCTGCAGGCTGGTGTCCCACTCTCCACATGTCCCTCCCAGACCCCAGTGCCCTTTTCCCTGGCGTGCTGCACCCCCACAGTCTCACTGAGTCTTTCCTCCCCAGGGAACCCCACCCACTACCCCCACCTTGCTTCAGCCTATGGGCTACTGCCAGTCACCATCAAGCCCCCATTCACTGGGGTCAACTGCAGTCTGTATAAGCCAGTCATCATAGGCAAGGAGGCCTGCTTCCTCGGCCTACCCGTGGGCTGCCCCCCTGCAATCCGAGTTCCCCTTTTGGGGCTTCTCCTAGGCCCTGCAGCCTGGGGGGTTTCCAGGCCAGAGATCCCCAGCTCCTCTAGCCTTCCCCCAGCCATGCTCCATGCCAGATACCCTGCTTAGTCTCCCCAGCAGCCAGGCCTGTCTGCGTCTATAACCAGAGGAGACTCTTCTGGCTCACAGCCTTTTTATACAGGCCAGCTGTGGCCTGACTGGGGCATGGCCCAGCTGCTGTGGCTTCCCCAGTCAGCCCAGCTTAGCAGCTCTCAGCCCCAGCCTTCTCCTAGGGCTGACTTTAACCCCTTCTCTGTGGGAGTGGGCAGCTGCCCCACTACAATTACCTTTATTTGTTTGGTACTTCGCTACTATGTTGGTAAATGTCAAAAGATTTGGCTTGACTCCTTCCATCCATAGAGGGAGTGCAGCTGTTTTGGCTGCCACTGAGGGGTGGGAAAAATACAGCCCAGACTGACGTGATGGATGGAAAAACCCTCAGATGTACTGATTAATATCTTGAATCACTGCCTTGGGGAACGTGGGAGTCACCGCAGTCAGGCGGGGGTAAGAGTTCCTTTAGCAGGGTTGGAATACAAGAAACACTGGCATAGATACATGGAGTCCCCCTTATTTTTCTCTGCTAGGAAACTAGGCCGAACTACGGATAACAGATATTACAAAATATGCTGTGAAAGCCAGATCAAAGAGATACCTCAAGAAGCTCAAGCTGAGGCAGCCGGAAATGGTGGTTCATGATGAAAAGAGCTGCAGCGCCGTGTCATTGCTATCATCAACTGGCTGAATTGTCTCTAGACTCTAAACCCTGGGGCTCATGGTTTGTCACTTTGTAAAGAGATTTCCATTCCGATTCCGGGAGACTAACATTGTGTTTGCTCCCAGGCAGGGACTGTGGAGAGCTGTAATGGCACAGCAAAGCCTCTCTGACTGCAGGCCCAGATGTGGGTGGTAACACTAATGTAATGTGAAACCTCTCAAGGAGAGAGAGGGAGAAAAAAGAGAAATCAAGCTGTCTCTTTATCTGCCTTTCAAGACACATATTACACAGAATGCATACAAACATATATTTCCACCACTTTATACAGTACATGCAAGTTTTCCTGCTGTGTGTGCAGGTGTTAAGGACATGGGATTCAGAAAAAGCAGCTATCTGCTGTATTTGAGGATCAAAACATGCTACAGGAAAATGTATTTATGAAAGGTCAGGCCCTAGATGAACCTCATTCCTCCTCGACCTCAGCCCTTTGGCTAATAAATAGAAAATCCTGCAGCTCCAGTTTGGAAACACCCTATGCTCTGGGTTCCATCCCAGCAGGCTCTGCAGGTTTCACCCCCCAAAGGCTATGTAGGCTGTTCTGGATAACAAAACCTGACTGGAGAGGTCATGCTATCACCTCTGTGGTTGGATCTGCCATGCACCTCAGGTTACTGTCTGTGAAAACAGCCACTCCTAAAAATCAGTGCTGAAGTGTCAATACAGAGTGTGATTATTATGTCCTTTACATTCTGTGATGACGTCTCCCTCTAGCATTTATAGCTCTTACTATGTATTTGAATAGTTTAGATTTACTTTGGGAGGGACCTGTCGTTTCAAGATGCTAGTCATTACTGCCTTTTACGTCTTAATGCCGGACTATATTTTTTGCAGATAATGGTGTATTAATAGAGCAAGAGGTGTTGTAGTGATAATACAAACAAAAGAACTCGCAGCCAGTGTTATGCGGGGAAGGAGTGAATATTATTGTCGTGTCTATCTAACTCGAGCCAAACCAAATTTCCTACCCAGCTTCAGTGAATCTGAATTTGTGGGAGGGGAAATGGCACATAAGTTGGCAGGAGAGCTCTGTGTGAAGCTGGCAAGTAGAGACGGGCCCACAGAGCTCCATTCCAGATCTGGATTTAGACTTTCCCGCAGAGCGGGGTGGGGTGGTTAGAGTCTGAGTTCTTATTCAGCTAAGTATAGAAATAAGGGCTAATGGTAAAGTTCAGTTCCAGATACAAACTTTCCCAGAGCCAGAGGGTGTTTTCACTGGGCTTCCCCTTTGGGCTCATCTCAAGCTTCAAGCTAAGCTTCTTGAAACAGCAATAACCTTTTCTTTAATGTGAAATATTACTCTAGTTCTTTACCTCCTTTCAAGATAACAGCTATAAACACCCCCTCTAATAGGAGGCACACTGCTCTGTATGCGTAGGAGATGGATGTAGCAATAAATATCAAAGCAAGGTTCTGTTACATTAGCAAATGAGCTTCTGCTAAAGACAAGAACGTTGCTTTCTTGTAAACATTTATAAAAGCAGGGCCACATCTCTCAAATAAACAAAGATCATTTTATTGAGGTGTGCAGTACATGTCTCAGAGTATTTGAATTATATTGTCATTTATTATAATTATATATTTATTACACAAATTTATAAGGCTTGCATCACCATAATAAATGGGTACCAGTCACAGAACATAAATAATGCAAAATTTGCCACTGAAAATGAAAATCATAGTAATATGTATTTTGAACATGCCAACCCACCACCATATCTCCTTTCATATCGTCCCTTAAGCCCTACTTCTGTGGTGCCCAAAAAACATGAAGAACCAGGGACCTCCCACAAAGACCAATCTGCCAACACGCCATCTGATTTCCACCCTGTGGTTGACTGTAAAAGCACCCAACTAGTCATAACCACCATCACAGGGGAAAGTGAAGGGGGTGTTTCAGATCACAGGGACCTATGCTATTTAATTCTTTATAGATAATGATCAACAACTTGAAACACACTCAAATGAACTGGCAGCCATTGCAGAATATAAAGCATTGGTATAAAGTGCTCTCACTGATCTATGGGCAAGCTACATGCTGTACAAGCTGAAGCTTCAAGGGTAGCCCTTTGTGGAACGCATTACAGTAATTTAGTGTGGCGGTAACAAAGCAGAGCTGCTTTTATGAAGTCTGCCTCTGAGAGGAAAGAATTAAATTTCTTGAGTAGCTAACAATGAGTACTTAGGAATCCAGGATCAGTGATGAAAGCAGTAAGCGCAGATCCTACAAGGTATTTAGGCTCTTAACTTCCACTGAAATCAGTGGAAGTTAGGAGCCTCAATAGCTTTGAGGCTCTGGCCCTAAATCTCCTAATACAGCAGATTACCTTGACATTAGACGATCACTCCCATTCTCCCATTTGAAAGCATGAGCACAGCCCCTTCCAATTCCTCAAAATACTTCCCACAGCTGACAAGTATCACCTGGGTCTGAGCTAGCCTGAGCCAAAGCCAGCCAGCTTTATAAGATGTCCCTAAATCAGCCAAACACTGGAACAGTAAGGGAAGAGCAAGGTTCTGGTGTGTTGAAAAAGATGAAGGGATGAATCTCATGAGAATGCTGCAGGGGTTGCAACCCTTAGTTCCACCCCCACATATGTTGCATAAAAGGGGAAACAGTGAAATATATTTTGCTGTAGTCAATTTGGTGCTTTGTGATGGGGCCCACACAGGCCTGAGTGGGTAAATTAGGCCCAATTAACTGCCTAGGCTGTGCTTAAAGGAGGAGCCAGGGAGCAGGGATTGATTAATTAGACACAAGGGTCAGCTGGGCAAGAACAGGTGGGACTAGGGTTGCCAACATTGTATTTCAAAAATAAAGGACTGTTTCTTTAGCACTGCCACCCTATTCCTCCTGCCAATATTATTACTTATTATCATAATTAATTAATAAGCAGTGCTCACCTACATTTGGCAGAGGTATTTCTTGCTGCTTTTCACAGTGCTCAGCAATGCCTGACCTTGTTGTACAGAGATGAAAAAATAAGGGGCATGCTTTGTGATGAGGGACTGTTGACAACATTAAGCAGGGCTTATTATGTACCAGAAAGCTGGTACATATAAGCTTGTCGGGGGGGGGGGGGGGGCTGCATGGAATAGGGCCATCCCTAGCTCTTCTGGGGCTTGCTGCTCTATTGCACTGCAGAAGTATTAAACAATTAGTTTTGCTATCATGGCACTATTAATATTAACTTTGTGTTCCCCTTTAGCACTATCAGTATTTGGAGAATATTTTCCAAGAGCTCTGGATATTCCAGGTTCTCCTGGAAGTTCAACAGTGTAGAGTTCCCTCTAGAGCTTTGGGACACACCACTCTTTGTTGTCATGTTTTATAGCACAGAGATCAGTTCTGCCTTCTAGCTGGGCCTGCTGAGTCTTAGGGCTGGTCTTCACTACGGGGAGATCGATGCTGCTGCAACTGATGCAGCAGGGGTCGATTTAGCGGGTCTAGTGCGCTTTGGTCGACCCTGGTCCTCCAGCTCCCTGAGGTATGTCTGTGTACTCAATGTGCCTAATAGGGAGATATCTCTTTAAGAGACCCATTGCGGGGGCGGAGGTCAGAGTGAGTTGTGTCTGGGTCTTTGTTGCTACCTTGATTCCACCTCCAGAAACTTCTAGAATTGGGGGTGGTAGTTTGGGGTCTGCTCCAATAGGTTCCCTGTTGCTGGGGTCAGGCTCCATAAGGGCAGCACAGCTGCTTTATAAAGAGGGTTGTGTGCCCTGTGTGAGCTGGGAGAAGCTGAGCTCAGGAACAGGAAGCAGCCTGGTATCCCCAACCCTGAAACATTTTGCAGCAGGTTAGTGATGTTGTAACCCTCCAACAGGGAAGCCTGGGCAATGCTAATTATAGTGGGGAAACTGGGAGGGAAAAATAACCTCTGTTTTAATTGCATGCTTTGAATGTTGTTTTGATTTTAGCCAAACTGTTCTAGTTAAGTGGTCTTAACTAATCTGATTAACCAACTTTTCTTTAAATGTAGTAATGGGGAAAGAGTCACTTCTGTTTTGTGTTGTAACAGGGTTTTATTTAAATCTCTATACTTACTTGAGTGGTTGGTTTAATCAGTTAGCTGACTGGCTAGCAGCGATTTCAGCAGAGGAAGAATCTGCAGGGATTCCATCTGAAGATTCCTAGAAGCAAGAGTAGGGAGGATGACTCAGCAGACTATAGATTTGGTGACCAAAGATTCTGAAACTTAAGTGAACAAAACCTAAGCTTTTGGGAACTTTCAGTTTCTTCTCACTGTATTTCTGTGGGGACTAAACTGTTCACATTTTAATTTCTTTATGTATAAGTGTGAAGGTAACAGCCATGCCATGCTGTAAAAATTAGATTTGTTTCTTTATCATAAGATTTAATTAAATTAAATAACTTTATACAGTTCATTTGTTTTGGGACTTGAATGTAGGAAGATTCACCCTATGCATCCTGGCTGAAAATCCTTTGATTGAACTCTGGGTCTCACAAATTGCTACAGGAAGTAGCTGGTGTGTGTGTGTGTTAAAGGCACTGGACACAGGAAATGACGTGAACTCTAGTTCACCCAAAGGTTACATCTACAGTTACTGGGTCTTGATGCTGAAGTGATCATTTCACCAGGGGTCAATTTATGGGGTCTAAGACCCCCAAAATTGACTGCAGATCACTCTCCAGTCGACTCCAGTACTCCACTGGCATGAGAAGCATAAGGTAAGTCAATGGGAGAGTTTCCCCTGTTGACCCAGGGGGGTGTAGACATTGCAATAAGTCAACCTAAGGATGTCGATTCCAGCTACATTATTAATGTAGCTGGAGCTGCGTAACTTACCCCCATAGCGTAGTTCAGGCCTAAAAGAGTAAGGTAAGTTGACTGGAGAGTGTGTCCCATTGATGCAGCACAGTGAAGATACCAGGGTGAGTTGACTTAAGTTGACTCCGGATAGCTACGTGGAACTTAGGCTGTGTCTACACTGCCGCTTTCGGCACTAAAACTGAGCAACAAAAGTTTTTAGTGCTGAAAAGTACTAGTACAGAGAGTGAGTGATTATGCTTCCACCCCTCATTCAAGGTGTGTGGTTTTTTTTTTCTTTTCCCTTTTTTTATTGCTGGGAGAGCTCTCTTTTCTTCTCTTCCCCTCCCCCCCCCAATAAAGCGTAATTGCACTGTAACATGAGCAGTGTAAACATACACTTAGGTCGACTTACCCTGGTAGTGAAAACAAGCCTTCAGAAAGTGGTCTGCCTTGGGTTTTCCTTTTGTTGTTTTTCATATTCAAAAGAGGAGAAAAAGAAACAAGATCTTTTAGCCCCACTAAATAGTGCTTTGGCAGCTAAGATGCCTTAAACTAGTAATTAAATGAGCTATTTTAGTATCTGTTAGTTTTTGTCATCCAGACTTTTTTTTTTTTTTTAAATGGTTTTCAAGGATGTTGATTCGGTCTCGCAATGTTATTTGCTCCTGACTTTATAGCAGCATGCTAAAAATCATAATATTTCTGACATGGAGTCTGCAGAATAGGGGAATTTCATCCTTTTAGATCACTCTTGTGACCCCCCCCCCCCCCAAAAAAAAAAAGACATTTCATATCACCCGTGAAAGTTGAATCATCCAGTAGGACACCAGGGAAGTACTCCTTTCTGGGTGGTTTTGTGGTACTTGATAGTTTTGTAATATATATGTGCAGTAGCCTTGTGTGATCTGTTGTGCAAGTGGTCCCTAATGTTGACACATTACATTTATCTGTGTGTCTGGAGTGGATTAGGGGGGAAAAGGCCTTCTTGCCATTCTGAGTATGGCCGTGAATATAATGCATAATAGAGATGGCATTCTGCATCTTGAGCATCCAGTTAATCATAGCTGTAACCGGAGCTGGTCATATCTTGACAGCCAAATAAAAAGGAACTGTACAGGGAGAATGTGTGGGGGCAGTAAAATTTTTATGGGCACAAGTATGGAATGACCACATTATCCAAGGAGTTATGAATCAATTATGCAGGTCTAACTAAATAAGCGGCAATTTAAAATGTGTAGTACCTCATAGTCATATCTTTAGTTTATGCCAAATGGATCATATCCAGCCCTCAGTTACACCCACACTGGTGTAGCTGAAAGCAGAAGGTGTCCCATATATTCAGTCTAATGGCATGGTTGTCTCATCTTTTTGTCTGGGTCCTTGTGGTCTTTCTGCTTCTCCCTCTTTGTTCTTCATTAGTGCCTATGGGAATAACAGTGGTGGAGCTTAGTGCAGTATTAAGGGTTTTTGAATTACGGATTGTAAAGTGTAGAAATTGTATTTATTCTGATGGCCACTGATCATTGCTAGACATGTTCTAAATGCAGCCTACAAATATGAAGGCTCCTGAACTTTGGGGATCTTTGGATCTAAATTCAGATCCAGACGTCTGAATGTCAGTAACTCCTCCACTTTCGACACAGTCTTCTTTCTCTTCCCCACTTCTGTTGACAGGTGAGCAGCAGAAGGCCAAACAACTGCAAATGCCAGCCTAACCAGGCCATGAGTCTGGGGGAGAGATGGAACCAGATAAGTAGAAGGTGATGGGGGGGGGGGGGGGGGAAGAAGAGAACCACACTGAAAATTCAGAAAGGGAGGAGGACAGAGTATGGGGAGGCAGGAGAGAAAGGTAAAGAAAGGAGTTGCGTTCGTTGCACCACAGAAGAAAATGTAGTAAATGGTCTGAAGCTAAAAGGTTCTTCCCAACCTTCAACTGTCCAAAACCTCCCTGACTCAGCCCCACGCTCAGGATGTGGAAACATGCTGCAGTTTCTATCTTTGAAAATCCACGGTCATCTGTCTCTGGACTTTTAATGTGCTCATTACCACAGTATCTGAGTCCAACGGGCTCAGTTACCGCAGAGATAGGTGCCTCTCTCATGCTGGGAGCGTGCTGGGGTGGGAGGCGATTTACAGAGACTGAGCTTATCCTCTGCAAGGCTATGGAAGCAGGAAATTTGGAGGGCAGTGAAGTAATGGGAAGTGTTTAGACAGACGTGTTGAGGTGGAACTAGAAAGGGCAAAACTTAAAAATGAGGTAAGTTTGAAGTTATACAGGAGAGAGAGGTCACAAAACAAGGAGTGTCTGGGGACCCATTGTGCTGAAAGCGTTTCCTGTTCAAATGTTCTAAATGATTTTGGGCCAGACGGGTCCTTTGTTCTTTTTGTGAGATGAGCTCATGTCGTTCCATTATTATTTTACAGTGTAAATAATTAAAGCCAGCAACTTGGAAATGAAATAGTCCTGCAAGTTAAGAGACAAATGAACACAAAATGGGACATGAAATCTGAGCCATTTAAGGGAAGCTAAAATATACAGTAGCTTCTAAGAAAAAAATAATTTTTTTTTAAATGTTCCTGCCCAATGAATTGCAAAGGTTCAAAGATGTGAGGGCTATCTATTCCTTGGCATATTTAAATGTGGACTAATAGGGATATAAGGAGTAGGAATGGGCAACCAGATGGCCTGACTAGATGGGACATGTACTCCGAATATACCACACCTGGCTATGGAAAGTTGTGATGAGAGAGAGAGGCATCGGGGCCATTCCAGAGCTCAGCAGTCAGATGGAGTTCTAAAGTAGCAGGGGGATTTTCCTAGGAAGCGCTTCAGTCTTTTGTCCTGATGAATATTCTGGCAACTGATTTGACTTAAAATAAAAACCCTTCACAAGACAAGCAAGAGGGACAGTGAGGTAGCACAAGCAGCATCTCTCACACCACCAGGACACCGCCCGGAGGATGAAGAATCTTAGCTCTTCTATGCCACCTAGTGTAGGAAGCAAAGTAGTTCCCCCTGTTTGTAATACTGAGAGTTAGTTAAGGGCAGTCAGTGCCTCAGAACTAGGCCCTGTGTGCTGGGATGGATTGGATAGCCATGACACTGAAAATCTGAATTGCACCCTTCCATGGACTGCTTAAGCCATTCATTTCTCCGTTACCTCAAGCATCTCAGCAATGGATGCCATTTAGTGCTGGTAATGTTGGGAACTGTAATCAGCTGAGGCTTTTAGAGAAGGTTACTTTTTTATTTTGCTGGAATATGAATGCTGTGGTGCTCATTTTTCATTACTTTAGGTCAGGTTTCCCCCCCCCCCCCTTTTTTTTCTAAAAAAAAAAAAAAAAAAAAAATCTCAATAATATGTAGTAGACAGCGCCTCATTCACAGATACTGATATAGTGTCGTTGTAAGATGTCTGCACTGTTGCTGCTTTGTGTGGAGTGGTTTGAAAGCCATCATTTCTGGGAGTAAAGCTGTAGTGTAGTTACAAAGACATAGCATGTTCTTGTGTCAGGAGGTGGAGAAGAAGACAATGGCTGCAGCTAGTCTGGGGAAAGCCCAGTGAAAAAAATAAGCTCTGACTCTGTCAGTGTTATTTAGACACAAGGCACTGCAGGAATAGTCCAGAAATGTGGTATTTACTTTTTAACTGCCAAACATACATAACTGAAGCATAAGTGGCAAGGAATAACTTTCCCTACGGGCAGGTTTATTCCATTACTGACAACCTTCAGGGAGTCTTGCATTTTACTTTGAAACATCGTCTGCTGGGTATAGTTGGAGAGAGGAGAATTGACTAGCTGGATCACTGGCTTCGTTCAGAATGGCAATTCCTATGTTACTGCTTGAAGACACTGCACCAGTGGATGATGCCATATTTTGAGCTCATTCAGTAACAACTGCTTCATATGATCCTGTAGTATTCCAGATGCCACCAGTTTCAGCGCAATTAGGTATATATGTGAGTACTTCCATATCTGCAGGTGTTTAAGAATCACCACATTTGATGGTTTGTGTACTTTTGTCAAACATTTTACACATAAAGTGTGAACTGTGCTTAGCTGTACCCTTGCAGTGCAGAGTTCCAGGAGTCCTCATAGTTGACATAGTATATTAGCATGTTTTCAATACACTATTGATATCCCAATAGTAAAACTCCTGCACAGAACCTAAGTACATTACTGTACTGGAAATCTCGTGTAGTCGGTTCTAATTCTTGTTGACTTTTTGACCTAGCCAACATTTCAGATTCTCCCCCCACCCATTTTCTAACCTTGTTGCTACACGCTAATTAGTCCCTCTAATAATCTTCTATTTAAAATGCCCAACTGCTGCTGATAAGTGCTACAAGCACATGCATTTGAACAGAAAATTCCACAGTCGTGTCTAACTTAAACCAGAATTAGACCCCTCCCCACTCCTACACCCCCCCTCATCATAGACCCCCACACAGCCTTTTGAGCATGCTTCCATAGTGCCACAAATGTAGCACATGGAATATCCTTGTCCATACATTAGATAAATTCTACAAGGAGCACCATTGCATGAAAAAGGTTGGGGTGTGTGATGGCAAAACAATGAAACATAGACTGTAGGAGTAATGAGGGCTGTATGTATTGGCAGTATAGCCTATGGAGTGTGTGGTTTTGTGTTTTTGTTTTTTTTAACCTGAGGAGGAGGCAGAATTACATCATATGCTCTCAATTTATCCCATGTAAAAAGATATTCCTACTCTTTCCAGTGCAATATGATGTGTTTAGTTGTGTTATTAAAATCTTTTCATAAGGGAAAAACCATGTAAGTTGGTCATTTTGAGCAAGTAGACAAATATTTGGGTTTTTTTTTTCTTTCCTAGAGCTTGGAAATCCCACATATCTATAGTTAATAGAGCCACTGAAGATAGGTTAGAAAAAAAAGTTGAAATATTTAACCAGATTATTGATCCCACAATGTTTAGCATTCAGGAAGCAATCTCAAGTTCCTGAAATGAAAACCACCTTCCAAAGGTGAGGCTTTTTATAAAGATGACTCACTGGCTGGCACTTGGAAATTTTTTGGCACTCAATTTAAAAGTGAGAAGTTCTGAGGTGTGTGTGTGTGTGTGTGTGTGTGTGTGAGAGAGAGAGAGAATGAAATGCCTGTCTGCTTTCAAAGGAGAGCGCAATAAAATCACAAAGTATTCTGGGTGAATCATGGGGCACTTATATTTGGTGCATTACAATGACTCACTTAAATCTCCTCTTAAAGAGTTTCACAGCATGTAAATTCTCTCCCAGATTTCTCAGAGTCCATTTCTGCCTGAAATGAAGGGGGCATAATTTAAACAGAAGCCAGCAAACAACATAAGAGGGTTTGCCAGTTCCTCTGGTCACTTAGGAACTGGCTTTTTAAACCCTGGTTCTCCCTGAATTAGCACTATCTCCTTGTCAAGGGACCAGGGATCAAAGGATAGCAGGCCCAAACCCTGTTAAATCAAGCAGCCTACTTGGCTCAATAAGCAGCCCCCAAAACAGAACATGCTAGAAAGTTCAGGCAAGCACACAACAGCTAAACTAACAGACAACAAACAGTCCCTAAGGCTCACGGAGCTGCTCCTCCTCTACCTGGAGAACTCCCTTGCAAAACTCCCCCCATTTTCTGCTCCTGTTTGCTAGCTCTATTGCCCCTACATATTGAAACATGAGTTTTCACTGCTGGAATTTTACTGCCATTCTTCCATTGGGGAATGGCTGAGGATTGAACTCCCCCTAAACAACTGTTTCCCTGAGATCTGTATGACTCCCAGGGGTCAGTGAAGGTCAAGGGTGTGCCTTCTCTCTAGTGTGTGGTGCCCTATTCCCTGGGGTCTTTGGCAGTGCAGCTTCAGGATGATTGATTTACCTGCAAGAGCCATACTATCAAGGAATACTTGGTGGCACTTCCATGGGACTAGCCTCCCTTGACCTCCTTCAGACGTGATTCCAGAGCAAGGAGGAGGAAAGCAGTTGAGAGAATCCTAGAACTGGAAGGGACCTTGAGAGGTAATTTAGTCCAATCCCCTGCACTCATGGCAGAAGTAATTATCTAGATCATTCCTGACAGGTGCTTGTCTAACCTGCTCTTAAAAATCTCCAGTGATGGAGATTCCACAGCCTCTTTAGGCAAATTATTCCAGTGCTAAACCACTCTGACAGTTAGGAAGTTTTTCCTAATGTCCAAGTGTTGCACAGACACATACCTGTTTCTGAATCCCTCTAGAATTAACTGCTGTATTCTGTTCTATAAACCTCCGTTTTTTCAAATCCCACCCCACCATCACTTCGCTCTTGAGTAAGTCAGTTAAATGCCCCAGATCTCATTCTTCTAACATATATAAATTACAAATGAATGTCTCAGTGGGACTGTCACAGTCACTTCTAACGTCAAAGAAATTCAATATTATTTGCCTCTTTTCATGGAAACCAAACAATATGTAGGCCTCAAATGCTTAGTCATGCATGAAAGAAGCTTATTTGAGTCCAAACCACAAGACAAAGTTCTGTGGCATATATGCAGTGAGGGTGTTTTATGACTTCCTTACAGCCTCCGTCTCCTTTGGCCTGATCAAACTGGAACTGCAGTAGGTAATAATTTTAAAGATTTTTCTAGGAAGGGCTGGTCATGCCACCTATTATTACGGTTGTGCGATACTTCCCATTTTCAATTTCTTATGAAGTGGCCAAATTTTAATAGGCAATTGGGATAACATTGTTGATTCTGGGGGTCTGTCTCTGGCTAAATTGTTCTGGAAATTTTCAGCCAAAATGGTTCAGCCATTTCCAAGAACAAGGATACAGAAAAAATGTCATTTTGCTCCTGGTAAAAAGTTCTGGCCATCTTTTTTTTCTTTTTAAGACCACTACCACCCCATGCTTTACAGCAGGGACTTGAAATTTGGCAGGAGAGACATTCAAGTCAGGGATGTGCCTTTTTCCCACCCTGTGAAATTCTGCTCAAATTCGGCCATGTTATAAACTTTTGAAAAATCCCAATTCACACGTGTGGTAGAGACTCTTCATTGTTAGCAGCAGGGGTGGATTAATTGCTCCTGGGGCCCTAAGCACAGCCAAGCAATGGACCCCCCCTTTCAACTCTCACCCCCGTTCACAACCTAGCTTTTACTCGCAAAGTGTAATCGACGCAACATTGGGGGATTTTGGGGGGCCCAAGACGTTAATTGAGACTTTTTTTAAAATTTAAGGCCATGCAAACTTGTAATTTTGTAACCATTTTTTGTTGTTGCTTGGGGCCCCTTTTCTCTTGGGACCCTAAGCATGTGCTTTTATTGCTTATAGGTTAATCCACCATTGGTTAGCAGTTAAAATCTCTGTGGAGTCCATCCTTGCTGAGCATGTTTGATTCCTTCTCTCAGTTACATAGGCTGGTCAGCACTAGAATCAGCCATCACCATATAGTAACTGAGCATGGACCAGCCCAGGGCTGCAGGGTGAAGCCACACTTTCCCTGTAATGACTGTTTCCAGCTGCTCTGGGCTGGGGAACTGGAAACGAGAGCACAGAGCCCATCTCGCCTGTTCTCCCAATGATCCCTTTGTACCTAGGCAGCATGGAGGAGGGGGAAGCCACTTGACTCGAATGCAGAGGGGACCGAGCAAGGGTTTCCACCTGTCCAGGTATTCCCAGGAGTCTTCCCCTTCTCCCCCTTTTTTGAGATATGTCTCAAAATCTGTAAGGGTGCTCAGTATACACTGCCAACTCTCCAGTTTTATGGGCTCAGGAACATCCTAGTTTTTTATGCCTCAGAGGTGACAGCCCTATCAAGAGCTGGAACACAGAGGAAGGAAAGCAGTAGATTGGGTCAAGGAGTCTGACTAGACTGGGACTGGAGCAGGGAAAGGGAAGAGAAACAATGACTGGGACTAGCTGAACAGGGAGATGGGTGCTGGGGGGGGGGAGGGGAGTCTGGGACTGGGAGCCAGTGGGGGAACTGGGAGCTAGTCGGCTGAAGGAGAAAACTGAAATCCGTCAAGGAGCTGAAAGTAGAGAGGGAAACGAGATTGGATGTGGAGTCTGAGGGAGTCTAGCACCGAGAACAGGTGGGGGAGTGGAGAAACCAACTTGATAAAGGGGGTACTGGGAATGGCTGGCCAGTGAGACTGGGAATGAGTGTAGAGATGGAAAATTCAAACGTCCGATGAGCTGCTCAGATAAACTGGACAGGGATGCAGGAATGGGGACCGGGACTGGTAGGTGAAGAGAACTGGATAATAAATGTGATTGGGACAGATTGGAGGAGATGGGGGATGAATTGGTTAAGCTTGAGGGGAAACAGGCAGAAGAGTTTGTGTCCACCGTGTGTGATTCTACAGCTGGGTGTGTCCCTATCTGTGTGTGTCGTGCACGCACGCGCACACAAGATGAGGGAGCTCAGGTTGGTGGAACGGGTGTGGTCAGTGAGACCCCAATAGATCAGGTGGCACCCCATCAAGTGGAGCCCAACTTGACACAACAGATCTGTGCAGTGGATCTAATGGTTCCAACCCTGGTGATGCACCAGCTGGGGTCAATATGGTTCCACATGATGGAATTTCTAATTTTTCAACCTATTTGAAATTACAAATACATTAAAAGAACATTTGACGGTTCAAAAATTAAGCACCACAAATGTGGGAAATGCCAGAATAAAGTTTGCTTGCACAACCGTAATTTGGCCCTTTGGCATGTATGTGTTATGATAATCTTTAATGACATGATAAAATTGTAGTTTTTCCCATAGTACCCCTGCCTCATTCACTGTACAGGATTGATGGTGCTCACTTAATGAGCAGTTGCTTAATATTTTCCTGATTGCTCAGTGTATGGCCCCGACCTTATTTTAGCACTCTATTCAAAATTCTGTCTTCAGAGCAGTCTATTAATTTTTCTCATGCACTTCTTTATGGTGATCATCAGTATAGGATCAGAGTGCTTCACAAACATTCATTAATCTTCACAACAACCCATGATGAGGTTTTATCTCCATTTTACAGAGGGGGAACTAAAGCACGGAGATCAAGGTTAAAAAGATCCAATAATTTTGGGTGCCCAATTTGAGATGACTAATTCCTGATTTATTTAATCCCCCCCCCCCCGAATATGTAGCACTTTTTATGTGAAAATCACAGTTCCCAGTGACTCTGTTGCAGTTGTAAGTACTCAGCACTTCTACAGATCAGACCACAGGGTATCAAGTTGGGCACCCAGAAAATACAGCTTGAGTCTGATTAATTGTTTTTTCTACAAATGAATGTTTGTAAAAGCTGTCCAATGGAAATGTAATCCTTTCCAGAACAGTTACAGAATGATTAACAGTAGTGCAGCTTCCCTCAGACCTTTCCCCTATTCTGGAGAGATCATATGTATTAACAGTTCCGTCTCTAGACCCATTTAGGTCCTAATCCTGGAAAGCACTCAAGTGTGCTTAAAATTAAGCATCTGCTTTTAAATGCTGTGTTGTATCAGGCCCTTATTCGCTGGCCTCTACCAAAACTTCTGGAAAAGGTGTTAAATGTGTGTAAGTACTGTAATGATTGTGATGCAGATGGATGTCTATTAGGCAGAGAAATTGCCAATCCATATGGACCACCAAATCATTTTCAGATTATAATGATTTTCAATTGCATTTGCAGCCCAGAGTAACCTTTTTTTTTTTTTTTTTTTCCCCCAATTCCTTGCACCATCCAAGCCTACACACCATTATTTCTTTAATAAATTCCAACAATAAATGTTGTCCCGGTCTCATGATATTCAGGTTTCTGATGCTGAGAACAGCCAAATGCCTCTATGGGGAAAATAATTTTCCATATGTTTTTTGTCTTTCTTAAGTGGTGTTTTATTGAGTAGTCTGAAATGTAAAAAGAAATCAAAAACTCAAACCCAGCCTGGCACATTTTCAGTGCCTTTCTCATGGGGAAGTGTCCTACAAAAGTGCAAGATAACATAGTGTTCTTCTCAGAGTGCTGTCCCTGTGGGTGCTCCACTCTAAGTGTCTGTGCATCCCGGCACTGTTGATCAGATATTTTCAGTAGCAGTGCCTGGTCGGGACGCAGGGGCCCAGATGGTATCTCCTGTCTCAATGGAATCTTCCTGGGCTCCTGCGTCCCACACCCCCTCTCAGTTCCTTCTCTACCGTCCTCGGCTGAAGACGGAATTCAGGGCAGTGCTCTCTCGCTCTCTCTCTCTTCCTGGGTCTCTGTAGAAAAAATTCAACATAGAATAGAAATCATTGTTAGTTACATCCTAATTCTTCTTCCTTTAGTGTAATCAGTTTATTTAAGAAAAAAAAATCCTTTAGGGCTTCTCTCCTCCAGCCGCCTTTGGAGATGGGTATGGCTGTACCTGCTCCCCGACTACCATGGACCCCATTGGGAGTGATGCATCACCCCCTCTGGAGCAGGGGCAAGAGGCTCAGTCTCATGGAAGAGAGACTGATAAGGGTAAAGGGTCTCCTGTCAGAGCCCTGCCCGCTGTGCTGACAGAACCACAGGCAGGCGCCTCAGCTTTTCTGCAAGCCTCTGAGGTGCCTCTGTCAGACACCAGAGGCAGAAACCTGACCTCCCAAGCCAGGAAGGTCCCCACGGCACCGACCTCCTCTAAGGCAAAAATAGCCCGAAGCCAACTGCGCACTCTGCCTTGGCGCCTCCAAGGTTGGAGGTGCTCATGGAGTCTGGGCTAAAAATAGCAGAGCGCGCCAGTGGCTTTGGGGCTGGCACTGACCATCTCGGTGCAGACAGGAATGTCGGTGCTGAGTGTCTGTGGGCTAAAAATAGCCCTAAAGCAAGCTGAGTGCTCTGCCTTTAAACCAACAATGTCGGCACCGACAGGAACGTCTGCGCCGAGCGGCTCTGCGCTAAAAATAGTCCTGAAGCCAGCTGCGCGCTCTGCCAGGGCACTGACAATCTCTGCACAGACAGGAAGCTTGGCACCGAGCTCTGAGCTAAAAATAGCTGCAGACCGGGCTGTGCGCTCTGTTCAGGTGCCGAGAAGAATGTCGGCACCCAGCCTCTGCACCGGCAACACCCCCTGCATGGTTCCTCCAACAATGGGGCAACAATGAAATTAACAACCCTTAAAGCACTAGGCCAAAATTTAGCCTCATCGCGGCCCAGGGCGCAAGAGCAAGATTTTTTCACTCAGGACGATCTTAGTGCCGTCTGAGCCTAACTCCCTGCTCCTGGATGCACACATCTCATTTTCAATCCGAGGCTCTCCCCACCTGGACTCCTTTAACGGCAGCGAACCTGAGGTACAATGGCAGACAGAGTTCTGCCCAACTGCTTCTGCTGCTCCGCTGGAACCCTTTCCACCTCCATCCATGGCTCACAACCTCCAGCCTCAGTTTCCCTACTTCATCCCTCCGTGGATGCCATGTGGGCTTTCCTACCCCATGCATTGGCCTCGGTGGTACCCTGGCCTCATCCTCCTACCACTCACCCTCAGACCTTTTCTACTGAACCACGCCCACGAGCATTTACTTTGTATAGTGGTAGCTCATCTTCTACAACTAGGCGCAGTGGAAACTGTGCCAACACAACATCGAGGGAAAGGGTTCTACTCCCATTACTTTCTAGCCTAGAAAAAAACCGGGGGATGGAGGCCTATTCTGGATCTAAGCTGACTGAACAGATTTGTGAAAACACAAAAATTCAAGATGAACACACTGGGCACAATCATTCCTGCACTGGACCAAGGGGACTGGTTCACAGCCCTCGACCTACAGGACACTTTTATTTTTATATATCAATTCATCCAGCTCACAGACATTTCCTCAGATTCATAATTAGTCACGACCATTTTCAATACAGAGTTCTTCCTTTCGGACTCTCCACGGCAACAAGAGTTTCCCTCTTTCCCCCCCCCCCCCGCCCCCCCAAGACTCTAGCTGTGGTCGTCGCTCACCTCCACAAACGTGGAAACACACTCTTTCCAAACCTCGACGATTGCCTCATCAAGGGCAACTCCTACAACGAGACACTTCAACCTACGACCTTCACCATTTCCCTCTTTCGCAGCCTTAGCCTCCAAATAAATGTCCAAAAAGCTATCCTGGTACCTCCTCAACAGATAGTTGATTGGAGCTCATCTGGACTCAATCCACAGCAGAGCTTTGCTCCCAAATCAGATTCCTAGCTATCACGCAGCTGATACACACACTTTCTGTTCATCCCAGGACGCAAGCAAGAATCTGCCTACAGCTTCTTGGTCACATGGCAGCCACCACATTTGTGGTCCAGCATGTCAGAATACACATGAGATATCTTCAGGGCTGGTTCAACTCCAACTTCAAGCTCGACTGACACACACTGGGCTGAAGCTGCTGCTAAACCCTCCCTCTCTTCCCCCGCCCCCACAATGTTCTAGCTTCCCTACAATGGTGGACAAGACCAGAAAATCTCTGCAGGGAAGCTCCCTTCCGGCAACAAACCCCAACGCTCAAGCTTACCACAGATGTCTCCCTAATCGGTTGGGGAGCACACCTTGGAGGACACAGGGCACAAGGTCAGTGGTCTGCATCAGAGACCCACCTACACATAAATCTCTTGGAGCTCAGAGCAGTGTGGCAAGCTTGCCTTCACTTTCTTCCTCTTAGAACCCGAATAGATTTTCCCTTTATAACACACAACATAGCATGCATGTATTACATCAACAGACAAGGGGGAGCCCAATCACATTCCCTTTGCATGGAAGCCATCTGCTTATGGAACTGATACATATTACATCAAATACAAATCATAGCTTCCTACCTACCAGGCTGTCACAACACTACCACTGATGCACTCAGCAGACACTTCTTGACAGAACACGAATGGGAACTACACCCCAAAGTACTTAAACAGCTCTCCTTCCTTTGGGGCACACCATTGATAGACATCTTTGCTACAACCCAGAATTGAAAATGTCACCTGTTTTGCTCCAGAGCAGGTCTCGGGACTGCATCTCTAGGAGACGCGTTCCTCATCCCATGGAACAACTCTCTCCTGCTACACAGGGTTCTGAGGAAAATTATGGATAACAAGGCCTGGGCCATAGTTATTGCCCCAGTTTTTCCAAGTCAAATGTGGTACCCTTACCTACTCCGCATGTCCTCCACAGGCTCTCCCCACCCGGCCAGATCTCCTTTCCTGGGACAACGGTCGGGTTCTTCACCCTCACCTCCACAAGCTCCACCTGACGGCGTGGTGCCTTCATGGTTCCAAACCCATGATTAGCCTGTTCTGAGCAAGTACTACATGTCCTCCTGCACAATAGAAAAGACTCTACTCAGAAAACTTACCTGCAGAAGTGGAAGCATTTCACCCTCTGGTGCTCACATAATTTATGCCCAGTAGGGTGGCCCTTCCTGACATTTTAAACTACCTCCTGAAATTGAAACAGGACAGACTTTTTCATTCAGCTCCATCAAAGTACATCTGGCAGTGCTTACCACCTTCCACAACTTGTTAGAAGGTTATTCACTTTTTACCCACCCCACCATAAAACGTTTTCTCACAGGATTACAAAATCTCTACCTTGAGATTCAGCCACCGGTGGCTACATGGAACCTTAACCTCATTCTCCACACTTTCATGAAACCTCCATTCGAGCCCTTGGCCACCTCCTCTCTTCTACATATGTCCATGAAGGTAGCTTTCTTAGTTGCAATAACATCGGCAAGGAGAGTAGGTGAAATAAGCACCTTGATGGCCCATCCTCCATATGCAGGATGGATATTTCTCTAAAGACAAAGTCACTCCGAGACCACACCCTAAATTTCTCCCTAAGGTGGTATCCACCTTTCACCTCAACCAACATATATACTTACCTACTTTTTTATCCCAAGCCTCACAAGACTCCACATGAGGCAACCCTGCGTACTCTGGACGTCGGGCGAGCAATCGCTTTTTACTTAGATGGGACTAAGCCTTTCCGTAAATCGCCACGACTTTTTGTCTCTATCACCGAAAGATCAAAAGGCATGACTATCTCTAAACAATGTCTGTCCAAGTGGATCTCTGACTGCATCAGATCCTCTTACCATATACAAAATATTCAACTGCCTGAAGGCATTAGAACTCATTCCACTCGAGCTATAGCCACTTCCATAGCCTTCCTACATAACGTACCCATTTCTGACATCTGTAAAGCAGCTACGAGGTCATCCGAACACGTTTGCCAAACACTATGCTATCACGCAAGATACCTTGGCAGACACCATAGTCTGCCATACAGTGCTCTCTGCAGTACTTCCTGCCGCATCTCCAAAGTCCCACCTACCATAGTGGGAACTGCTACACGTTCACCAGAGTGGAGCACCCACAGGGATGGCACTCTAAGAAGAAGGGGAAGTTACTCACCTTTACAGTAACTGAAGTTCTTTGAGATGTGTGTCCCTGTGGGTGCCCCACTCTCCTCCCCTCTACTTTGGAGTACTACTATAATCGCTCCATGGTAGAGAAGGAACTGAGGGGGGTGCGGGACGCAGGAGCCCAGGAAGATTCCGTTGAGACTGGAGATACCATCTGGGCCCTTGCGTCCCAACCAGGCACTGCTGCTGAAAATCTCCTGATCAACAGCACTGGGACGCATGGCCACCTTGAGATGTATGTCCCTGTGGGTGCCCCACTCTAAGAACTTCAGTTACTCTAAGGTGAGTAACATCCCCTTCTATATAAACACGATAGAAGAAGTTCAAGTTAGTATATATTAAAGAAATAGGTCTGAGTGAATGTTTTTTCTACAAAACTGAATTTAGTCTCGCTACCTTATTTAGGCCTCTTCGTGTCTTATTTCAAAACTTTTTTTTTTTACTTTGTCTTTGTCTTTGTCTTCAGAACTAAACGTGTACAGCATTAATATTGCCTGTCAATAAAATAAGCATAACATTTGGCAAGTTAACGGAGATAGTGGGATGCATAAATAATATTTGTAAAGTGGTCTGAAAGTTTATCAAGGCTGAGAGCCAAATTCTGGGTACAGCCGAGCTGAATTAGATATTACCAATGCGTGCAGATTAGAATCCGTGCTTTAGAGATGAAGAAAAGCTCCATAATTCCTTGAGCTCTCCATTCCTTTAACTTTGTTAAATGTATATGAATAAATGTTGAGTTCCAGAGGCAAGTTGTAACAGCACCAAAGATGTTTTACTTTTTCAACCTTTTTTTCATACGTTAGAGCCTGAACTAATACCTAAATACAAACCTAGTGTCTGGCAAAATTATCTTATTGTAAAACTAGTGTAAAAGCCCATGTACACGGGCCAACGGTAACGGCTCGTGGGCCCCCTCACTCGCTCAGCTCTCTCCCGCCTCCCCCCCTCCAAGGGCCCACCACTCGCCCAGCCCACTCCCTCCCATCCCCCCCAGCAGCATTCACTTCCTCCCCCCCCCCCCCCCCGCCTCTGTTTGCTGACACCCCAAGTCCCCGTTACCTGCCCGGCCATTTTGTGCCACCGAACTACAACTCCCAGCATGCTGTTTGTCCGGGCCGTCTCTACTGCGCATGACTGCTTTGGACAAACATTCTCTGGCCTTTTATTATATAGGATTGAGTACTTGTGGAGAAAAAGATATAATTCAATTGCATGATAGAGACATAAGGTTCACTTCTCCCCTTCAACAGCTGTGAAGCTTGTCCCTGTTGGAGGACAGAATTACCTTTTAAGGTTTACACGGAGATAGATCAACTTTATGCATGGGCTTTTGTTTGGCTATTTGGGGGCAGATTGTGTATTCCTTACTGGGGCAGGACTCCCGCTGACTCTAATGGGTGTACTGTCTGAGATAGGAATGCAGGGTCTGGGACCTTAGCTTTAGAAATTACACTTGAAGGTCAAACATGCTATAATTTACAAAAGTGAGAAAGCATGCGGAATAAATTACCAGGAAGAGCAATTAACCCAAATAATGCAAATGCATTTTAGAGATACCTACCTTTTATTTCTGGCAAAACATGGGATTGGGACTGTGGTAAAAAATGTGTCAGAGACTGAAATTAACCGAAAATCAGGCAGACACATCCAGCCAGATGGTCTTTCTTGTTCCTAAGATTTCTTGTGTGTTACCCATAATTTATAAAAAGACCTTTTCCCTCACTTATGAGTATAAGTGAATTTCCCACTGCACCATTAAACCTATGGGACCTACACCATTTTAGTTGTAAGCAGATACACAGGCTCAGTACCGGGTCAGCAAGACACCCTGATCAGAGAAAAAAAAACATTCAGAAGTTCATTTAACGTTCCAAACATCTTGGTCCAAATCCTTTGCTCGATGGGAGCGGGCTAAGACCCTTAGTACTCTTTGCATGCTCCTAGAGCCTCTGGGATGAGGATTCCCCCAGCAGATGGTTGTAAAGCAAGCACAGGAGAGAGGAATATAGTGTTCTTCCTGATCCCTGACACAGTGAGCCATAAGGGACAGCTGTAGTTGGCACAGCTTAAAGCAGCTCTTGGGTTGCTCTAAGATCACCTAGATCTCCCTTTGCATCTCCCTTCCTGGTATTCACTTCCAGCCCTCAAAGGCACAAAGATATTGGGCCACAATTCTGATATAAAGGTTTATTGGTAGTCATTTGGGATACCCTGCTTTGGGCTCTGCATTTTGTGAGGGCTGTAGCTTCCTATATTCATGCTGATAAAAACATATCACCAAAACAATGTGTATTGCACAGCTTTATAGCTAACAGATTTATTCCCCATGGGAAGTACCACGTGGAACAAATAATATCTCTAGTTAAAAACAGTAGAAATATCTTCATTTGATCACTTTTTTTCTTCTTCTCTGAATATAGTTAATTTTGTTAAGCACTTCAGAGAAAGCCAGGAGGCAAGATATTTAACCATACTCCTTATCTGGAAAAGTACTGCTCTTAAGGATAAGGAATGTGTTTACTTTTGCCATACTGCTACATTGTCTGTGTTTACACCACAGGCTATGTTTTGTTTACTACAAAAATATATTGAAGTTGCTGTCAGTTCACATCATTTAACACTGTTGATTGGCCATAGTCAAAAACCTACAGTGCAATATTTAATGTCTTCTTTTAACTAGGCAAACAAAGAACCATCAAATCCGAGTAATTCATTGGACTGGCCTAGCAGCTTAGCTGTAGTTGTCTGTATTGCATACAGGAGAGGCTGTTCAATTCCTAGTCAATCCACACACTATTCTAAACTATGCCCCCAGTGGTCCTAAGAGACCATCCATCAGCCACAGTTTGCTGGCATCAGGAATAACCCCGGCAAGCCTTCTAGATCAGACTGCCAAAGGACAACATTGAGACACAGACTTAAGCCCTCTTTTTGTACAGGTGTAAATGACAACACCAGGTGCAAGGCAGAGTTTACAATTGTAAGGTTGGGTTCACATTATATTAATGTACATTTACTTTAGACACAGTTTACCTTAAGACTACACATTTTGCTCTTTCCAGTCTTTTCCTGCTAGCGTAAATAAGAAACAAAAATAAACATAAATCTAACGGTGATAACCAGGTTGTCCAGCCTGCAGCACCATGGCATGGGACTCCCCTCCCTGTGACACAGAAAACCAGCTGATGGATGCAAGGGTGCTGACAGCAAACCTGCTAAATGTCTGAGGTTTTGTTGGTGTCTAATTCTCAAAAAAGACTAAGGCTTGGTCTACACTAACTGGGGTGGGGGGCGGGGAGTGTCGACCTAAGATATGCAACTTCAGCTATGTGACTAACATAGCTGAAGTTGGTGCATCTTAGATCAACTTACCTGGCATCTTCATGGCGGCAGCGGGCTCCCCCCGTCGACTCCGCTTGTGCCTCTTGGCGAACTGGAGTACCAGAATTGATGGGGAGTGCCTTTGGGGATCGATTTATTGTGTCTAAATGAGATGCGATAAGTCAATCCCCCATAGATGGATCAGTACCTGCTGATCCAGCGGATAGTGAAGACCTACCCTAAGAGTAGTAGGCTAGCCCAACAATTAATGCTACACACTGGGGGGTCCAATCCTGTGTGCTTAGCACATGGGGAGCCCCAATTGGTGCAGTGGGGTGCGATTACACCTTGGATTCCCCATCAAAATTATTATTTGAGGACATCCTGGCCCCTTTGAAGTCTATAGGGATTTTGCCTTTGTCTTCAGTGGAGCCGGAACTTCAGCCCTTCTCTAAGTTGCCTGGAGGCATTCTAGTGGCTGTCGATAGAATTCGGTGTTCTGGATAGATGAGTAATATACTGGATCATATATGGGAAAATCCGATGCTCTTCATGCAACCTAACAAGTGCACCATCTTTTTTTCATCAAGAATGTTTTTTTGCCAGTGGCATGTTTTAACCAGTCACAGGAGAGATGTTCAAATTCTCTGTTAGGAATGGATGCTGTTTGACTATAAGTAGCTATGCAAAGATTTTAAATCCAGTTACACTGAAATAAAAACACCCCTCTGTTAAAAGAACAGTATTAAGGTTGTAAAGTCAAACAGTCAAATGTTAGGAAATGCCAAAATTAAGGTTCAGCTTTCTTGTGTCTATGCATTACAGTGAAGTCTTAATGACCTGATCAGCTACTATTTTTTCCACCTTGCTCTGGGGATGAATCAAGGTTACACCGTGAAAGCGTCTGTTGTCTATAAGACCCCGCCTCATTTGTTGCAGAAGTTGGAAGGTGTGTCGTGAATGAGGCCAGGGATTACAGAAAGGAAAAGGATATTGTCATGGTCAAAGCTGTTGAATGGCAGCCTGGAAAACTGGATTTTATCCTGGCTTCTGTCCCAGTGTTCCTATGTGATGCTGGGCAAGTCACTCTCTAACCAGATCTTTCTGGGTGTCCAACTTGAGATCCTAGGATCTGGTCTACAGAAGTGCTGAGTGCTCACAGCTGTAATTGAAGTTAATGAGAGCTGTGCTGCTCTGAAAACTCAGGTCTTAAATGTGTCAAATTAGGCACCTAAAATTACTGGATATTTTTTACCTTAATCTTGCCGTGCCTCAGTATGAGTGAAGTGAGGCTAATACCCACTCATCAAAAAATAATGTTTTGAAAAGAAATTCTTTAATGTTTGTGAAACACTCAGATATTACTAGCGATGAGTGCCCAATAGAAGCACATGAGGAAATTAACATTTTTTCTTCAGAGTGAGCTTTGAATTCCAAGCAATAAATAAGGCCTGGGGCAGCACATTGAAAAATGAAAAATTGCTGCTCATTAAGTTAGTGCTGCCCATTAATTTGTATTGAATGAGGCAGGCATCCTATGGAAAAAATAGTTTGATCATAGAATTAAAGACTATCCTAATGCATACACATGAGAGGATTGAATTAAGATTGCACAGACAACTATTTATACATCCCAGTATCGCATTAGCCCTTTTTGCCACCAAGTCACAGGGGGATCTCATGTTCACCTGGTTCTTCACCCAACCCCAAATCATTTTCAGAATCACTGCTTCACAAGTTAGTCCCCTTACAATCTTTGTTCCTAGATTATACACTTCTATTAAGACACATACTGTTTGCTTGTGCCCAGTTTGCCAACTGTTCCAGATCTCTTTGCATCCGTGACTTGGCCTCTTCTTTATTTATTTCCCCTGTGTTCCAAGATATATGGAAAATCAACATTTAATGGTCTAGTGAGTTCCTCAGACAGCTCATTTAAAACTCTTGGAAGTAAGTGATCTGGACCTGCTGATTTAAAAAAGTTTATCTTTAGTAACTGCTGTTTTAACATCTTCCCATATACTAAGTGGAATGGAAAATGTTCTCTCTCTTTTCCTCAACTTCCCCCCACCTGTCTCCTGTGTGCTATTTGCAATTTGTGACATGCAGGGATGGTGCATGTCTTCCACTTTGGCAGTGTAAAAGCCCCATTTTTGGATGTTCCATGGCCTCAGAGGCAAGATTTGTCCCTAAATCTTAGTCCTCTGCATTTGGGCAGATTTGGTTTTTGTTCCCATGTACATGAAGAACAAGTGCTTTTTAAGTGGTCCTCTGGTTGAAGATGGAGGATGTTATTCCATCGTCCCTTGGTTCCCTACACAGAGTCTCCTTTAGATTGTACCAGGCTGGAAGTGGGACATGTAAACAGCAGTTGCTCAGCAGTGGCTGCCTGTGCCAACTTAAACAGAACATAGTGTGATAATTCAATTTATATTCTCTCCCTCCCTACAGAAACCAGCTTTTTATTCTAAGAGCCAGATCCCAGCTAGTGTCAAAGTCATTGGAGCGACACCAATTCACACCAGCTGTAGATTTGGTCCTGCATATTTATAACTGAATTCTTATTAAAAGTACATATAAACTCACCTTCATGAGAAGGAGAGCATTTGGCTACACAGAATGAATGCCTGTTGTGTGGCACAGAATGCCAACACACAGCATTTATAGTGAAATTATTTTTTCAAACCCCAGTGTTAATCTTGGCATCCTGGAGACCTGAGAGGACAGAATTAATGATCAAATCCTGCAATGCAAGGACTTTTCTTGAATGGAGTATTTACTGTGGCTGGAAGATGCCAAACTGCCAAAACTGGAAACAAATCCTCCATTTATCTACAAAACAGGTGGAGCATGGACAGTGGAAGAGGAAACTTCCCCTGCTAATCACTCTACTAATATGCTTTAACCTTAACCAAGAGGGACCACTTTTAGAGCTCAGCTGATAGTTAGTTAATCTCCGTCTTTTTGGCTGAGACTAACAATAGGGACAAGCACGATGGTAATTGGTGTGATGTGTGCATCACACAGAATTGGATTGATTGATTGTAGAGGTCTCTTCACAAAAGTCACCAAAGAGTTGTTATATATAAACTGTGATCTTGGATTGCGTATGACCCAGTGACCTGAAGATGAAAGTTGTTGTATCCTGTTACCAATTCCCTGAATTGTCTGTCCCGTCTGAGGGTCTGCCTGGCCCTGTGCTGACACTGCATCTGTCAGCTTCCAGCTGAGCTGACCACCCTTCCTTCACTGCTAAGGGCACCATTTTTTAACCCCTTTTGATCTCAGCCCTCACCTTGGCAAGGTTAAGGGGTGACTTGATTAGTCTAAAAGTAGCTACATGGGGAACAAATATTTGATACTGGGGTTTTCAGTCTAGCAGAGGAAAGGTATAACATGATCCAAAGCCTGGAAGTTGAAGCTATACACATTCAGATTGGAAGTAAGGCATAAATATTGAATGCAGAATTTAACCATGGGAACAATTTACCAAGGGCATGGTGGATTCTCCATCGCTGATGATTTTTAAATTAAGATTGGATGTTTTTCCAAAAGATATGCTCTAAAAATTTTGGGGCAGTCCTATGTATTACAGGAGGTCACAGTAGGAGATCACAGTGGCCCCTTCTGGCCTTTGAACAGATGAAGAGGAAAAACTGCTTAAACTGTATGGTGCCAGCAAGATAGTTTCCCCCCAATTGCTGGCCCAGACATTGTTGTCTAACTGCTCCGAAGCAAGTACTCGGGAAGCTGTCTTTTCTTTGTTTATTGTTTTTAGCCTTCCTGGCTTCCCTGACAACTCTTCTTTTCCAGCCTCTTTTGTATTCAGGCAGGGTGATATTGTGCAGGTACACTAAGGGACATGATATTTCTAAAACATAATACAACTGTTTCCCACTTGGTCACAGCATGAGTTTGGAGCTGATAGTCTGGCTTTTGGTAACTCAGTCTGACCTCCTGCACAACCTGATGCAAAGATCACCAAAGATAATGGAAATCTTTCCATTGACTTCAGTAGGCTTTGGATCAGGTCCACAGACGTTAGCGATGACAGTTACGTTTTATGAGAACTTTTAAGCTGGTAAAATACTTTCCACAAGCATGGAAACAGTTGGAAAAATGATTAAAAATAGAACAGACAAATGTATTTCTTTTTAACAGATTGTACTGCAGCAGGGAAGATGAGGGCTTTATAAATCAGTGTTAATTAATACTAATATATTAGATTTTGCTTGAGGCAGCATTGGTTATAGATCTGTCAGTTGACCTGTTCGGGATGTTAGAATCCTCCTAACAAAGACAGCTTCAGAGTAAAGGAGTTATAGAACTGCTAAGCATAATTATTGCTATTGAGCAAATCAGGATTTTTCTTCACCTTCAGGCAACTCTTCTCTTTTCATGTATTTTTCTGTAGAAAACACCGTTAATGTGGACAATACAGAGAAACTCCCATTTCTCAGAGTTCCCCTGTGAAGCATACAGTCTTGTCACGCAAGCTTTTCCTAAAGAATTCACCTTCAGTAACATTGAGTAGAACTAGGTGCAGTGCTTGTTGTCTTTCTTGAAATACTTCTCGCACTCAGAGGGAAAGGGAGACGAGTGAGATTTCTTGTCCTCTTGTTGGCATATAAAGATCAGAAGCAGATGCTTTGTCCTATGGCACCTCAGTATCAGAAAATGGAGGGCTTCATGAGGTCATCAGTGTTAACGTTAACAGCACATGCTCGGGCGACTTCTGTTGCTAGGTTTTCATAAAGTGAAACAGCTTCTATGCATTATCCACTGGTGATTCAGTTTGTCTGGAATTTTCATTTGTGGTGTTTTCTGTTTCCTCTTTTGGGTCCAGTGTTCTCTATGCTGGCTATTCTTGTATATGGCAATGGAAACTATTTTCTCTGGTCAATATTGTATATAGATCACCTGTCCTGTCAAACATTGATAGCATTGCAGACATCGTTCCTGTTATTTTTCTGTGAGCTGTTCTGCAAATTAACTTTCCATAAGAGTAAGTAAGTATCCTTAGCTTGTTATCAGTTTAGTCCACTCTGCTTTGGTCAGAATGGATTCTTTCCACGTAATATAATATATAAAGCTTGGTCTCCAGGAAAGCCACATATATTTCACTTTATGCTTGTCCAGAATGAGACTGCATTGAGGATGCAGACCTAAGCAAATTCAACAATTATTTACTTGTATTATATTGTTTCGTATCACACGACACCAAACACATTATGGTTGGGTGCGTAGGCGCTGACTCCGTGGGTGCTCTGGGGCTGGAGCACCCATGGGGAAAAATCCCTGCCCTGCACCAGCTCCCCTCCGCTCTGCTTCTGCCTCCTCCCCTGAGTGCACTGCATGCCCGCTCTTTCCTCCTAGCTCTCAGTGCTTGTGCCATGAAACAGCTGTTTTGCGTTGCTGGGAGGGAGGGCGGAGGAAGGGGAATGTGACGTGCTCAGGCGAGGAGGCAGGGCTGGGGTGGGGAAGGGGTGGAGTTGGGGTGAGGCCAGGGGTGGGGGGTCGCAAGCACCCACCAGTGCCGGGGAAAGTTGGCGCCTATGGTTGGGTGGTACAGAGTGTCATATGATTTTTCACATTCCCATAGACTTCAATGGGCGTGATAGCTACTTACCTGAGGACAGAATTGGGACCTAATGCAACACATGTTACTCCTAGAATTTAAACACAGACAGCATGTTCCAGGTTCTCAGCTAAGAATGTGACCCCATATATTTATCTCCTAGAGCAGCGGTCGCCAACCAGTGGTCCGCGGACCACTGGTGGTCCGTGAGAAAATTTGGGTGGTCCGCGGAGCCGCAGCCGGAGGAGGGGGTGGGGTCAGTAAGAGAGACGAGCCGGGGAGGGGGAGAAGAGCGGGGCCGGAGACTGAGCCGGGGCCGGGAGAGGAGAAGAGGGAAGCAGGGTGGGGAGAAGAGTGGAGGCAGAGCCGGGGCCGGGCAGGAGAAGAGAGGCGATGCGAGGCAATGCGAGGTGAGGTGAGGTCAGGTGAGGCGAGCCGGGGGGTGGGGGGGGGGAGAGAAGAGCAGAGCCGGGGGAGGAGAAGAGAAGAGGCTAGGCTAGGCGAAGCGAGGTGAACGGGGGGGGGGGGGAGGGAGGTGGAGGTAAGTGGCAGAAGCCCCGCATGCCTGCTGGGAGCAGGGTGCTTTCCCATTTTGCAGGGAATAGCTACCATCAGCTCTATTTTTAAATTAGCAAATTGCACTTTAAATAGTTTTCAGGGCATTTAAAAACTTTTTTCTGTAATAAATGAAAGAGCAGTGATATTAGATGAGTTAACAAAGTCCTGTGGCACCTTAAAGACTAACTATAAAGTTTTGAAGCATGAGCTTTTGTGGGAGTGCTTGCATCCGACGAAGTGGGTATTAGCCCACGAAAGCTCATGCTTCAAAACTTTATAGTTAGTCTTTAAGGTGCCACAGGACTTTGTTACCTCTGCTATTCCAGACTAACACGGCTACCTCTCTGATTCTTGATTAGATGAGTTGTGTGCCAGGAAGAGAAAACTACCAAACAAGGACCTAAAGCGATCCCCTGTCTTCACATGCTTGATTTCATTCCTTAATTACAGCCATTCATCAGTAGGTATGAGATATGAGGCTTAAGGGCCGCCAAGACAGAGAGCCTCCAGCTACGGTGGCCGCTCCTGTGCCCCCCCCCCCCCGAGTCCATAATTGGCCCCACACCCCAGCAAATCTTCCCTCTCCTGCAAATCTGGGTCTGTGTCCATTGCTCCTTTTTGCTGCTTCTCTCTGGTCTGGTGCTAACCCCTGAGGGTTATGTCTGCTCTTAGCCCACTTGACAAGTTTGATTGTCCTTGATCTGTCTCTCCTTCCTCATTCACACCTCATTCATTCAACAGGGCACTTGATTATAAAGTGGTGGTGGGGGGGAATCTTATTCTACTTCTAGCAGAGACATTTTTCTTTTACCTTAATTATACTACCTTGGGGGCTATAACAGATTACCAAAGTTCAATACAGAGTTTCTAAAACAAGGTTATATGAAAAGGCATAATACAAAAGTCATTTAAAAGTTAAACACCCCCCCCCCCTCTTGCCACCCCCCCCCCCGGGGCTTTTTAAAAAAAATCATGTTAGTGGTCCGCGGGATTCAAAATTGTGAGTTTAGTGGTCCCTGAGGTCCGAAAGGTTGGCGACCACTGTCCTAGAGAGTATGGCTGCATAGAGCCCTGGTCTACACTGGGGTAGGGGATTGACCTCAGATACGCAACTTCAGCTACAATAATAGTGTAGCTGGTCGACATACCTAGATAGACTTACTGCAACATCTTCATGAAGATGAGTCGACTGCTGCTGCTGCCCTATCGACTCTGCCTGCGCCTCGTGGAGTTGACAGGAGAGCGCTCGGGGATTGATTTATCGTGTCTACACTAGACATGATAAATTGACCCTCGATACATCGATCACTACCTGCCAATCTGTGACATACCCAGAGGTAGAATATACGACTATAAAGAGACTGTAATTTACACTGAGGTCATATTATACCATCAGTTTTTTTCAAAAATGAAAAATGCTATCTAGAATACAGATGGCATCATGTGACCCATTGTGAAGTGTTTGCAAGGTTGGCACATAAATTAACTTTTCCCCAAGAACCCTTAATTTAATGGAAAATGTTTATATAATTTTCTCCTTCCCCACTCTTTGCCAAAGGATGAAAGTTTCTCTTCAGCAGATTAATTTTCCTTTCTTAACTGAAAACACCCTCCCAGTAAGAAACAGATGTTACAGAAGTTTTGTGCAGCAGATGTGGCATTTTGTGCTGCAAGACGAATTGGCATTGGTGCAATAACTGGATTTGAGACATGTTTTCCTCTTGTAAAGTCCATAACTTTCCCACGTGAACAAAACTTTGCAACCTTTGAACTGTAAACTGCCCCAAGGATTTTCTTCTAGACATCTATCTAGGAAAAGCCCTAGATTTGATTTAGGGGGAACCAAAATAAAAATCAGAGATTGATGATGGTAACATTGAACCAAATTCATCCCATCTGTCAGCTGAATGGACGTATTCTAGATGGATGAATTTGACCTAGAGTATTGTGCCCAGACTATTTCACCCTTGTCCTGTTACTTGTTTTGTAACAACATGATGAGAACCCCCACTTCCCAGAGGGATCTGCTGTGTAGTTTCTGAAATATTGCTAATCCTCATGTGCCCATAGGCTTCAGGCCTGTACCTGTGCATTACTATCTGCAGTGACAGGTAGTTTCTGTTCTGTCTCAAAACATCTGTAGGAAATACTGTTTTTTTTTCCTATACAGTATGTGCACTGTGTGTGATTGGTTCATTAATTTCTACTGGGAAAATGGTTCTGGTAATGCTACATGTCTATTTCCTTATTCCTTTTTAAAATTGTATTATCTTTGGCTTATTGATAGTAATTTCTTTCTGATAAAGAAAGACCTCTATAGGCACTCAGCTAATGCAGAGTTGCTAAGACCGTGGCTACACTTGCAAGTTAGAGCACATTAAATCAGCCCCAGGCACCCTAACGCCAGATGTGTCCACAGTGGCAAGGCACTTAGAGTGCCTGGACTCCACACGTCTGGAGCGCTCCTGGTAATTTACCTCCATGAGAACCACAGAGCTTGCTGTGCCTTGGCTGAAATGCTCGGGTGTCAGTGTGGACGATGTATTGTATTACTGCACTATGATTTGCCTCCAGAAACATCTCATAATCCCTTGAAGTCAAGTGGCCACTCTAGTCCTTGTTTGGAGCTTGGCTGCAGGCATGCAGATATCCCCTTTCAAAGCTCCGTTTCTGACAGCGGCATGCTTATCTGCCGGGACACAAAGCAAACCAGTGCTGTGGAATGCTCCTGCTGCAGGGGCAGGCGTTTGTGCATGTGTGAGAGAGAGGCGCAGGAAGTGGGGGATGATGTTGGGGGTTTCCCCCTTCCCTCTGCTGCTGACAGCACGCTGACATGCTCCGTGCCCTCCAAAATACACCGTCTCTCTCCCCATGTACTCACAGCACACTCCATCACACTCCACCCTCCCCCCCCCCAATTGAAAAGCACGCTGCAGCCACTTACACACTGGGACAGCTACCACACTGCACTGCTTTCTGTGGCATTGAAAGAGCTGCTAATGTGGCCACACCACTGCGCTTGCAGCGGACAGTGTAAACACACAGCAGCGCTTTCCCTGCTCCTGTGTCTGAGGTCTGGTCTAACTCCCAGCACTCTACATCTGCAAGCGTAGCCATAGCCTGAGTGACTTGTCCAAGATCACATAGCAAGTTAGCTGAAGTTTTGGGAACAGAACACAGGCTTCCTGATTGCCTGGTGGGTCAATGGTAAGCCTTGGCTCAAGTTCATTGTGTTGATGCACCTTTTACACACCTGTTTACTTTGACTGTGGTATGACACCATCTTTTATTTATATTATATATACTAATAACGTGGAGGGAGGGCAGGCGTTGAAGTGGAGGACTGGCGGGAAGGGATTGCTGGAGAATGAGAGAGGAGTGGATAAACAGGGAGAGAGGTTGAAGGAGGGGGGAAAGCAGCAGAAGGGGCAGGGAGCATGAGGTCGGGCACCTGATCAATTGCAGTAGGAGGAGAAAGGCAGGACTAAGGGGGACCAAAAAATAAAGCAATTGAAGAAAAAATATTCATTGGCCTGATCATCATCAGTTCTGAGGAAGATACATTTTGCTCAGGAACTGGAAGGGAAGCAGGAGAACATACAGCACTTTTGTAGCTCTCTGTGTGGTTGGGCTAGCGGGGAGAGGGGCTACAAGCCCCTAGTATAAATTAGACAAACTTACACCATCCGAGAATAACCCCTGCTATGGCTTTTGCTGGGTGGTGTAAGGGCCAGAAGTATAATGCTCTTGTAATTCACAATGTGGGTGATGTGTCAGGGGCAGAGATGGGGTTGTGGATGCAGTGCTGATGTGTTTGGCTAGTGTCTGCTGCTTGCTTGTTCTGGCAAACAAGAATAGCCAGAGCAAAACAGCCACAGTGCTAACCTCTCTTCCTAGTGATGGCCACTGACATGCCTCCTAGGTGAATGCCTGTGCGCAGTGCCTCTTTTGGCTCTCCAACACTCAGGGAAGTCATCTGCGTTGGCAGGTGGGCCAGATTAATCACCTTTATGGCAGCATAAAGGTGCTATAGGGCAATGCATGTTTCTGTCCCTACATTTAGAATTGAGCAAATGATGATAGCTGGAGGTAAGTCTCCTCCAGGCTGCTGCTGTTTGCCATGAGGAAGAGGAAGCAGAGTCTACTGGGGTAGCTTCATTCTGGGTCCAGAGGAAGACAGTCAATTTTCACAGCCACCCCAATTACCAGTCCTGAATGCAGCCTGAAGCCCCTGAGATACAGCCTGTGTCCTCAGCTGTGACTGGGCCTCCTGGGAGCTGTGTCATGCAACTTCTGTGGGAGTCAGTGAGATTTGCCTCTGTATGCACACAACTGACAGGATGAGAGGGATGGCCTCTTTTATGTATTGTCTCCTATTTTTCTATTGTCTAAATATGCATTAGTGGCATGTAGAAAGAGGAAAGCCAAGCTCTTCTAATACATTCAACATAAGCCTCTCTCTGTGCCACCTCCCTGATTTTCTTCCTGTTGAAATACATAAGCACTCAGAACAGAGACAGTAGAGCTCGTGAGTTCAGAGCTGTGTGTGTGTTGTGTGACAGGCCTATTTGTCATCTCTCTGGTACATATCCTGTGTCTACTTGCCATTGGAAGGGCACATGTAACAACACAAGCATCTTAAATGATCTTATTCATAGTTAAACATTTCAAATCAATCACTCGAAGGATAACTTGTTTTGTTATAGGCAGGTGGTGACTAATCATCTTTGAGCCCACCTTAACCATATTAGAGATGTCAAAGAGCTGACAAGTAGAAAAGCCTCTTAGCAACTCTTTATTGTGTACAGCTGATGTGGGAGGCACCTACCCCCGCTTCTGTTGGATTGAGATGGGAAAAATAGGGCTTCCAAGTTCACTTTCTTATCCTTGAAGCTTCATTACTAAAGTAATGGCAAAAATATGTTCCTCACAGAGTGTAACTAATACATGTATAATCCTTCTTCCCCACACAGAAATTGACAATAATTTTCACATTCAAAGCTTATCTTTTTAAGCCCTTTTTTGCATGATGCAGCTAAGATGAAACATTTAGGGGGCCTGGTTCTTAGCCATCTTAGGATCTTTTTGTACCACTCGATTTGGTGCAAATAGGACATAAGCTGGTTTAATGGTGTAGCTGGGAACATCTTTGGCACAGGAGTTGTTGGGTGGCACAAAGTCAGCATAAAAACTCTATGCCACCCATCTACTTCAGCCCTAGAGTATGCCTGAAGTACCTCTATGCTATGGCCACCAGAACAGCTGCTTGGAAACAGAGGCAGCAGGTTAGGGCAGCTCTGAGAAGTTAGACTGTGAGTCAAAGGGGCTCCGTCTTGATCCTAGTATTGGGGTGGTACAAAAGATATAGGAAAGTCCATTTTACTCCAACCCCTCGGGCCCTGAACCAAGCGTAGCTTGTCTGGACATGAGAAGCATCATCTAAAGCTGCAGCAGATACCGGTCATTGAGAGAAGTGTTTTTTAAAGTGTAATTGTGAATGGTGAAGGATATCCCGTAGCTGGAATACAGGACATATTAGGAATGGGGGTGGGGGGGTGGGAGAGGTACTCTTTGAGCTAGCAAATAGACCACCGAATGGTTATTTCTTCCAAATACATTTCTAAATCTTTAAAGCAGACTGTGGCTCCTATTGTTTCCTTTGGCAGCTTATTCTACCCATGAGTTTCTCTCTGGGTAATGAAATTCCATCTACAGGAAATCTTCTAGGTGTCTCCCTGTGCCTGAGATTTTTCACGTTTTTGAAGGCTAAATCTCTGCTGCTCTGACCTCTGCAGTACTGATGCCATCGGACTGGCTAAATCACCTAATTTGGCCATTGGGAACTTCCAGTTCTCAGCAGCTCTATTAGGAACATTTAAAAGAGCTTCCCTCTCTGGTTACGCAGCGCTGACGGGAATACATTTCTATGCTTAGGGCTAATATAGGAGGGATCTCTATGGTTAGAATCCTGAACTGTAACCATGGAGATCCAGCCTGGAGGAGTCCAAGCATATAGATAGAGGCTAGCACATAATCCTCTATCCCACCCATAGCCACAGGCTCAGAGCTATGCCTGGAATAACACTGGACAATGCTCTGGTCATATGTCCTTGGCTGCATGGGTGTGCAACCCATAAATGGGGAGCAACTGCCAGGCTCAGACCCCAGGCAACAAGGAGCAGACAGAGGTAGGCACCTAGCTAGGGGCAAGAGGCTAGATACACAAAGGGGCTTAGGTACCCAACTGCCACTTTAAGTGCCTAAGTACATCTAACATTTAGGTGCCCCACAGTCAGCCTTAGCCTACCCCCCTAGGCACCTATATTTCTGCCAGAGGGCATGCACAAAACTGGCTAAGTCCTGACATCGTCAAGCTGCTCTGCACCCAATCTCACTCCTAAGGCATGGTGAGAGTCTCAAATGAAGCATTCCCCTGCATAGCTCACCAATGAGGCCCAACCTGTGTCTCTAAGCATGCTTAACCTGCACAAAAACTGCTCCAGGAATGTTGGTGTGTGTGTGTGTCTCATTATAGACAAATGGGCACTCTCCTGGGAGGTAGGAGGCTCAGGTCTGAACCCCCACCCTCTGCCTAATTTAGAGTAGGGACTTCGCCACAGGTCCCCTGCCTCCCACTTGCATGCCCTCACCACTAGGGGCAGTCTCTCTCACTCCCTCCTGTTGATACTGCTCCACTTTGTATAAATAACGAAGTACTCATTGAGAGAATGAGAATGACTCTGTATAGCCCTGTGATTAGAGGAGCGGGGATTTGAAAAATGGTATCTCACACCCTTGGTGAGGGCCCTAACCCCTGGGCTTTGGCTATAATAGGGTAGTGCTCCCCTCCCTGTGAGATAGGCATCTAAGACAGGTCAATCCTAACTCCAGGAGAAGAGTCATGGCTGTGAATCCCCATCAGAGAGAGTGCCTTTCTCTTAGCTGAGATTATTCCAGTGTTAGGCTTCCCCGCTGCTCTCAGCATTTCCTACTAGTTTGCTCCCTACTTAGATTGTTGACTTCTGAGAATCTCATTCTGAAGTGTCTGCCTCTCCCCCCAGCATTGTCTAGGGAGCTTAGGTGCCTGACTTGAAGCTGAGAATTCTCCTGGGCAGCAGGGCACTTAAGAGTTAGATGCTGCAATGCCTTTGTGGCTCTAGTCCCAGGATCCCAGCCAAAGAATCCCCAATTTGATGCCAGGAACCGGTCAGATCCTCCTTCCCAACCAAGGGCAAGCATCAGCCAGCACTAGGGCAACCACAGTCCTCCACTCAGTTCATGACAAGGAGAAGCCAAGGCAGAGCCTCAAGAAGCTGCCAAAATTCCTTGGACACCAGCCCAGTGAGATGCCAGAGCCAGTCATGATTATAGGGTTTCCTGTGTTCCTAAAGCTCTTTCCATGCTGCAGTCTCTTTTGGTTTTAAGTTGGATAATCAGGAGATTTGTGGTTATTTATATAAATAAAATAAAGCATATTAATCATATATGCAAGCAAGGGCACAAAAGTCATTTGCATAAAGTCCCCAGATTTCTGAACCTCTGGCCTTAACAGGTGTATATATATCTTATTTCATTAAAATTCCATTGAATTCCATAGGATATTAGGACATACCTGGTACCTACAGTAACAGTCATGTGGTTAAATTCATGACCCTGTTCTTGTATCAGGAACATGAACAAATATAAATTCTGTATACCTAACTAAGGTATATTTTGAAAATATTAGACATCTGTGGCATCATACAGCATTCCTCGCAGACAAACTCCTGGTGACTCCAATTAGTTTTGCCTGTGTAAGGACTGTAGAAGCATACCCTTAGTACTTCTCATTTTTGTGTAGCTCTAAGATCCCAAGAGTCATTTTGATTACCTTGTGCTATGGCATGCTCTCTTTTTTTTTTTTAATGGAAAACGAAGAATGCTTGTAGCACCTCAGAGACTAGCCAGTTTATTTCAGCATAAGCTTTTGTGGGCTTTAGCCCACTTCATTGGATGCATAGAATACAGACTAACGCAGCTGCTATTCTTAAACCTCTCTTTGTTATGATATTATGACCTGTGTTAGGTAGTGTTCCAAAGGTTCTATTGGTAGTGTGATTTTTCTCACACTAGATGCTTTCAGAATAACACTGAAATAATTTATTTTGTGCCCAATTTGAAACCATACTGGACACATAGGAGGTTTTTGTGAGTCTCTTTGAACTGCTGTGAGTGTTAGAGTAGTTGCTGCCACTACCTACAGAATGCTTTGTCTGTGAGGTACTTTGTAGCATCTCTGCTATCATCATTTATATTCTAGTAGTTGAGGCACCAATGAAGATGAGAGCTCTGTGTTGTGCTAGGCACTGTGCAGTCACAGGCAGTTCCTTCTCCTTACACAATCTAAAGAGACAAGAGGTGGGAGGGAAAACAGAAACACAGAGGCGACACGAGTTGCCCATGGTCGCACAGTAGGTCAGTGGCAAAGCCAGAAAGAGAACCGAGGTCTGAGTCCCAGTCCAGTGCCCTACCCTCTGGGCCATGCTGCCTGGCACAGATGGTATTTTCACCTATTGATCCCTGTCACATGAGTTTACATTTCTCTGAGAGGAATTGGAAAAGATACTTAAACTGTTCACCCAACCACCTTTGGCTCATTCAAATCCATCCTCAAAACTCACTTCTGCCCTCTCATCTATGAGGAGGTAGAAGAAAACAACTACATTAAAGGAACCATTGGAATGTGTTAGTGCTGTAATACCTGATCCAAAGTGCACTGAGGTCGGTGGAAAGACTTCCATAGACTTGCAATGGGTTTTGGAGCAGGTATTTGCTAAGTCATTTTGTGATCTTACCACCCCTCTCATCCTTTCTCCCTTCTTCCCACTTTTCTTTTTTTTTGCCAGCTTATGACCCACCTTATTCTTCAATTTCGACTGTAAACAGTTTGTGGAGGAACCAATTTGTACTTATTTCTATCCAAAGCCTCACACAAGCTGAGTGGTTAATAATACATAAACAATAGTAATAAATAAAAATCTAGCCAAGTCACTGAGAATGGCACTACCCTCTTCTTTTTGTACTGACTGACTGCTTTGTCTCAGCAGCAAAATCCATTCCTTTAGAACACTTTCTCTTTGACCATTGATTACACAATCACACATAATCTTAAAAATTAACTCATTTTTGCATTACTCCACTAATTAGCTTCCTCCATAGTGAATTATTTCCACACATTCATATTTGTTCCTAAGCTGTCAATGAAGGACAAAGAACCTCATTCTGCTTTAACTATTTCTAAACCAGAGTTCAGAGGCTCTGGAAGGCTCCACATGCAGCCTACTTTATTGAAAGGTCAGTAATTGAGTTACAAGGGGGACGGTAGGGGAGGGGGAGAGGGGTGGAAAGGAGGAGACACTTGGGGCTGTAAGTATGCCACTGGGTAAAGAGAAAGGACTTGTACGAGCCAGAAATGATACAGAAAAGGAGGTCAAGCTGTAAATTTTTATTCCCTACAATAGCATGTAAAATAGGGAAGTACAACTCCGTTGACTTTGTTTGAATATGTATACTGGTATTTTTCATGTTTGCAAGAATTTCTCCTGGTGTGTCTGATGCTGGTTTCTTCCCTCGGGAGCAGTGAACCTGTGAAAGAAGTATCCACTCACTCTATTTAATTTCCAAATTTCATGAAAGAAAATGTGTCAAAGTGATTTCAATTTGGCTGACTGCTGAGTGCTTTGAAATAGGTTCTACCTTCTGTAGTGTATATTCTCTGCAAAATGGTTTAACAGGATGAAGCTATTCATTTCAGTTGACATAGCTTTCCAAGTAAATGAAAGTTATATTTTCCCTTCTTCATTTATTAGACCACTTTTAAGTTCAACAAGGAAGACAAGGGCACTGTGGAGAAACTAAATGAATTCTTTGCATCGGTCTTCACTGCAGAAGATCTCAAGGAGAGTCACACAGCTGAGCCATTCTTTTTAGGTGACAAATGTGAAGAACTGTCTCAAATTGAGGTGTCAATAGAGGTTTTGGAACAAGAGTAATAAATCATCAGGACCAGATGGTATTCACCCAAGAGCTCAGAAGGAACTACTAATTACTAAATGTGGTATGTAACGTTGCTTAAAACACATTTTGTACTAGATGGCTGACGGATTCCTAATGTAACATCTTCTTTTTTTTTTTTTTTGGGTGTGTGTGGTGGTTTGTTTTTTTTTTTTTAAAAAAAAGGCTTCTGTGGCAATCCTGGCAATTACAGACCAGTTAACCTAACTTCAGTACCAGCCAAATTGGTTGAAACTATAGTAAAGAACAGAATTATCAGACACCGATGAACATGACATGCTGGGGAAGAGTCAATGTGACTTTTGTAAAGGGAAATCATGCCTCACCAACATATTAGAATTCTTTGGGGGTGTGGGGTGGCGGGATTGTCAACAAATGTGGACAAGAATGATTTAATGGATATAGTGTACTTGGATATTCAGAAAGCCTTTGACAAGGTGTCTCAACACAGGCTCTTAAGCAAAGTAGGCAGTCATAGGATAAGCAGGAAGTCCTCTCAGGGATCAGTAGCTGATTAAATGGCAGGAAACAGAGTAGTAATAAATAGTCCATTTTCCTAGTGAATAAAGGTAAATAGGGGCCAGGTCCCCCCAGGATCACTACTGGGACCAATGCTATCCAACATACTCCTAAATGATCTGGAAAAAGGGATAAACAGTAAGTGAAATGGTACAAAATTACTCAAGATAGCGATGCTCAAAGCTGACTTCAAAAAGTTACAAAAGAATCTCACAAAACTGGGTAACTGGGCAACAAAATAGCAGATGAAATTCAATGCTGATAAGTGAAAAGTAATGTACATTGGAAAACATAATCCTAACTATACAGACAAAATGATGGGGTCTAAATTAGCTGTTACCGTTCAGGAAAGAGATCTTGGAGTTATCATACTGTGGTTAGATGTTTGGCTGCATGTGTGTGTGCCCTCTGTGTGATGCCCCAGCCCTGCACAGAGAGCTGTTATCCATGGAGAATGTTTTTGTACTGCCCTTAATATCAGAATGTTCTGGTACCACCTGTTACCAAAATGTGTTTGCATAAGTACGTTGCAATTAGCACTTCTTAAAAATGTGTATTTCTGCAATATTAGCCCTGCTCTTGCCAGGTTCTGTAAGCAGGTCCTGCCTCATACCAGGCCTCTAATATGAGGGCTTATGTTTCAGGCTCTCTTTTTACTACACATGAAGAGTTCTCTAAAAACGTCAATAGCCAGCAGCAGTAAAAAAGTTAACAGAATGTCAGGAAAATTAAGAAAAGGATAGATAAGACACACACACACACACACACACACACACACACACACACACACACACACACACACACACACACACACACACACACACAGTCCCTGCAGCTCCCATTGGCGCACGTAGGAGCAGGGCCAAGCCGTGTAGTGCAGGCCCTGGCCTACATTTGCAGTGATACAGAAACAATGTCTTCTGAACAAAGCATTATTTATTCTTCCACCCAAAGATACAGAGCATACAGTGTGAAGGGTAAAAACAACAGAGTTGTATATGCATATTTTCCCCTTACCTAAACCTTAATCTTGGCTTTTTTTAAATATCAAGAAACTGTATTAGTAGCCACAGAGTCAGTGTATACTGACCCCTATCAAGCGACCTCTTTAGCTCTGACCCAAGTCATATGAAATAAAGACTCTTATTAGTTCTCCTGTATGTCTCACCGTTATTATTATTCAAGAAGTTCCAAGGACACAGAACAGCATGTGCCTTAAGCTCTGCTCTCCTGCTCTGCTGAAACTGGTGTTTGTTTGACCTGGACATTCTAGTTTCCTGCAGAGCTGAAGGAGTCACATAGCTGAAAAAAAAAAGTTACTAAAATCGGCAAGGAATTGCTGCACTATTCCTCGTTCAGCATCTGTAGCCAGGTCACTGCCTAGAAACTACTCAGAAAAAGTATAAATGTTAAGTCCAAGATTCATCTTTTTCAAAGTTCAGGAATATGCCATAAATTCATCTCCTAGAGCTTCCATTTCATTGAATCGTGTACAGCCGTCCCAATGAAACAAAAAAGTCTGTATTTATGCTGGCAGGACTCCTAGGCATTAGCAAGGAAAGCTGCACCTTTAAAAACCTTGATATTTTAGATGGAAATTCCCAAAAGACTGATTATTTTTCACATCACTATGGTTTCCGAAATATGCAGCTAAACCACGAATCCAGGTACCATTAATAGTTGTGCAGTAAGTGCCAGATATTCTTGAAGGCAATAGATGTTTTTGCCTTTGCTTTAAGCTCAGCTACCTCATAAGTATGGTACAGTGACAAAACGAGGAGAAAGATGGAATATGAATATGGTAAGCAGTGCACTGGTGTAAGTGACTACACAAAGTACAGAGCAATGATGACTGAGACATTGAATCTTGACTCAGGTAATCCTGACTTCAGTGATCTTACAGGTACTATCTTGGGGATTCTGCAGAACTCAGTGTCGTCTTCTGTGGGGGGCTGAGGAGCAAACCACCCAAGTGAGCAACAGGGGAGAAATATGTTTGGGGTTTCTTTTCTTCCCTCTTTTAATGGTGTTTTTTGGGAAAGTGCAAGTGAAGAATACAAGGGAACAATGGGAATGCAGAGGATGAATGGGACAAAGGGGAAATTAGAGAGGGAAAACAGGCATTTAAAAGATAAAATACCACATACAGAAGAAGAAAGGAAATATTGGACTTAACTAGAAAAGGAAAGAGGAAAAAGGACAAAATCAAGGCAGGTTCAGTAAGTTAATTTGTTTAATAAAGTTATTACACAATGATAGAATACAAAATTTTATATATAAAAGGCACAAATACAAACAATACTGTCCGTAACTCATACCATTCTAGTTATAACCTGTCTCCTTTATCACAGCTGTGTGTGGTACTAGTTAATATGCTGTGTCTATCTCGTATATACACAAATACCTGTGGCGAAATGAGGAGAGTTACGTTATTATTGTCAGCTTCCCAATATATTGCCAAGGGTGCCTCTGACAGGTGGGGTAATAGGAATATGTGGGTAAGATAGATACTTTCTTGCATGTCACCTATGTGAGGTGTATCCTGAAGTTAGGTCAGCCACAGCATTTTGGTGTTTCCAGGCCTCAGCTATCCTCAATGAGCATGTTTACATGCCTTTTGCTGCTTTTGTGTTCTGTGATTTTGGTGCGTCGATGCCTAGTTGTTTCCAAAATTGCACACAGGCAATTGATGGATTTTTGTATGATTTAACAGCTCAGAGCTAGGAGGAAGAATGTGACTTCTGCTATTGAAATTGATGTGCATTTCTTGCACACAGTATAAGGTGGTAAGCTAGATAAGTGGTGATCAGCTATAATGCTTCCCGAGGAAGTCTGCCACTGTTGCACTGAAAAAGAGATGAAGAAGCAAGTGACAGAATTTTATGGAAGCGAAATAAGCGGAGCGTTGTTTGCTTTACAGAAAGACTGAGGACTTCTGTTTGCCAGGAGCTGGGAATGGGAGACAGGGGATGGGTCACTTGATGATTACCTGTTCTGTTTATTCTCTCTGGGGTACCTGGCATTGGCCACTGTCCGAAGACAGGATGCTGGACCAAATGGACCTTTGGTCTGAACCACTGTGGCCATTCTTATGTTCATGAACACAGAGCCTGATTCCGCCAACTTACTCATGCTGAGAAGGGCCTTACTTCACCAGTAGCTCCATTCATATCAGTGGAGAAGATACTACTCAGATGAGTGTCTGCTGTGTGGTTTGGTATATTGCGTCATTACCACTGACAGGCACCTATTGCCAAGTATTCATTATTTCTAATAATTTAAAGGAATAGCTAAATATTAGCTCTCATTATTTGTAGTTCCATCTGGTTTTTGATACTAACGTTGATCTGGGGTAATACACCTCTCTGAAATAGTGTAAAAAACAGTAGAGCAGGAATTTGACTTGAAAAATGAGGTTGGTGGTTATGAAACAGAACAGTCAAAGCTTAGCCACTAAAACTGAGGGAAAAAAGGTTCTTGTGTAGTGGATTTAATCTATATTCAGCTATGTGTTTGTACCTCACTGTTCATATCACTTTTCAAGGCTTGAACTAGCTTGGAAAGCTACATGGAAAAACATTACATTCATGACTCAATATATTCAAGGAGTAGCCTTTTCTCCTATGTATTGTATCATCTTTACACATGGAAAGGTTGAAAACATTCTCTTTGGGAAAAGATTCCCGACAACTTCTAGGGCTTGGATCATTTAACCCATTCAGCTTATTTATTTATTCTGTCGCTTAACTCATTCGGTGCACATAGTGTAATATGTGTAATGTTTACCCTCAGAACTGCCCCACATATCCGGTATATCCTGTTTCAAGTGCCAGCAGAATGTCAGCCTGGAGAGCAATGCCAAATGCTTCTGTTGCACAGAAATGGCAGCTACATTCCAGTGCTCAACGGTCAATTAATAGTAGGCCTCCTTCGCTACTCTTCCAAAACCCTTCTTGCGTCTAATCTATACCACCACTGCACATGGTGCATGGTACAGTGCAACACCGCATTACTATTACTTCCAGTGCTTCTACTTTCTGTTACACTATGATGTGTAGTTTGAGGGAGAAAGGTGAGAGAAAGATGTTTGTTTATAATGCGCAGTTAAGAACAATATTTCTTTGTTTCCTGGCCTCAGCAACCACCTTCGGTATCTATCACTCCCTTCAGCAACCTCTTCATTTTCTCATTCCTTCACTGTCTCCGTAACAAATGTTCCTTTCTTTCCTTTCATTACTTTCTAAGTGTCATTTCTTCTGTTTTCCTTCTGTAGTTTCTCAGACTACCAAGATCCAAATGTTTCAGATCATTCATCTTCTTGAACTGAACAAGGATAGAATAATTATTTTTAACTAAAGGCTCAGGACTTTCTTCTGTTTCAAGAGCCACACCTTTTTTCTTTTTTTTTTTTAAGTTTCTAAAATAGTTAAGCTTTTTTTTTTTTCCTTTTACTTCTGGTATCCATCTGAGAGCAGAATCAGAAATATCTGATAACTCTTGGGAATGTCTGTTTTATGAAATGTCTAGTCCAATTTTTCAGAAACAAAAGTTGCAGAAAGAATGGATAAACATTTACACTTTTTTGGATGCTTATTTGATCCAAATCCAAACTCTAAGCCATTTGTGGTCGCTCTATCTCTCATGAATGGCAACGGACAGACAGATGCATCAGAAATATGCTCTGGTAGCTGTGGATGTCAAATGATACTTCCTCTGAAACTAACTTCCACACTGCTACTATAGCATCCTATATAATAATCGGCTAGAGAAGTGTGTGTGAAGCCGTCATGCACAGTAGAGACGGCCCAGACGAACGGCATGCTGGGAGATGTAGTTCGGCAGCACAACATGGCCGCCACGTGTGTGCTGCCGAGAGGGAAGCAGGGTCTGGATCAGAGGCTTGGGAGCGCGGGCAGGAGGGTGGCTGAGCGCAGGAGGCGCAGGCAGGGGGACCTTGGAGTGGGGGGAGGGGGGCTGAGGGAGTGGGGGGAGGGGGGCTGAGCGAGCGGGGGGAGCCCTTGGGGAGGGGGGGGAGGGGGGCTGAGTGAGCGGGGGAGCCCTTGGAGTGGGGGGGAGGGGGGCTGAGCGAGCGGGGGGAGCCCTTGGAGTGGGGGGGAGGGGGGCTGAGCGAGTGGAGGAGGAGTGGGGGCAGGGGGGGAGGGGGGCCCTTGGAGTGGGGGGGGGCTGAGCGAGCGGAGGGGGCTGAGCGAGCGGAGGGGGGCCCTTGGAGTGGGGGCGAGGGGGCTGAGCGAGCGGAGGGGGGGCCCTTGGAGTGGGGGAAGGGAAGGCCCTGGGAGGAGGGGGAGAGCTGAGCGAGTGGGGGGGCCGCGAGCCGTTACCGTTGGCCCGTGTACACGGGCTTTTAGACTAGTTGAATCATAATAGACTGGGACAGAATAGAGCTAAAAAAGGGATGCTGAAGGGATGAACTTGCAGGTTGTATCTGCAATTAAGGCCTTAATTCAAACTATAGTTAAGAATACTTTATAGCTGTTATATTCCAAAAAGCAACACCTCTCTCACACTCTTTCTGGGGTCGACTCTCAATAATGTGATTCCCTTTTCTTCTGGCCCTCATTCCAAGACCTGAGGGCCCTTCACTGATCCCCCTTTATGTGTCTGCAGATCCTTCTTCAATTTCCCCCACAAGATAGATGGTCCTTATTTCTCCTCCATTTCCCATTTGGAGTCTTGCAGACCTTCTGCCTCCTCTATTGCCCTTCCTCAGTAGAGCTAAGAAACAACTCTTAACAACTGATAATACTCCCAGAACCCTTCTTTCCAATGCTCTCTTGCTCCCCCATCCCCACAGCAATCGTATCACTCTCTAATCATGAGACACCTTCAGAGATCTTTGAATCTAAGCTTTTTGGGTCCAAGGGCTTCTTCCAAACTTGCTGTGCAGATTGGTACATTCATTGCTCTTGTCTTAATGGCAACACAGTGTTGTAAAGTTAGATTTGTCTTGTATGGTTAAGATAGGATTTTACAAGACAGGAGGCAAAGAGAGAGACAGGAAAGAAGTAGGAAGTGTAAAATGAGAGGAAGCAGAAACCTTATGTTCGCATCTCAAGAGCTACTCAGAACATACCCTTGGAGATGGCAATGGCTTTTGGTTCCCTCTGATAATCCAGTCTGGTCAAAATATTCTTTAAAATCAGGAATAAAAAGGCCCAGTGGAATGATGGTAAATCCCTGGATCAGACCCAGCGAATGGTGGTAGACAATGAGATAGATGCTGGCCAACAGGGTGAGAACAATTCTGCCCAAACAAGCCTCCTGCCCTGTAAAGTGATTTGCCAAGATCTACTCAAAGCCCTCTGATCCCCCAATCAAAACACCCGACAACAAAAATCAACCGCCAAAACTGTCCAAATTGTCTTTACTCTTCTTTGAAGATGATTATTAGATGCTATTAGAAACCACAGATAACGGGTCTGTTGCTACAACAATCATGTGAGTTTACCTGAAACCTTGAAACTCTTGTCTCACTGTTTCTGTGACTCTCTTTTCTGGGCTTTCTTTCAAGAACAGTTTTACACAGCCTCATGCCACCTTTCACCCAAATTGGACAATCTACATTTCAAGCAAGACCATTTCATCACAAAGGCCTGCATCATTCTCCCCCTGTCCCAATCAGATCTGTGCATTCAGGGGATCTTCCGCAAGTGGACCTCCCACTCCTGTGCTAAAGTCAGGAGGTCACCTACCTCCATGGCAACTTACCCCCACTTTTGTGAGTTCAAGGTCTGCATAGGGCAAAGGGATGCAGACTGGGTTAGATGCACTTCGTTCACACCTCTGGTCCCACAGAATTTAGGTAGAAAAGCTAATAAAGCATTCCCTTTTCTGCATAGAACACACCCAGAGCTTCTGGGGGTTATGGTTGCCACAACCTATTCCACATAGGAAGAGGTGCATACGCTGCTCTCCCATCAAATAGAATGAGTAACTGTGAGGAAATCCTTGTTGTGATGTTTTCCCCTGAGCATCCTCCTGTAGGGTTCTCTGGAAGAGGATAAGATCTTGGCCAGACAGGCTAAATTACTTGCTCACAGTCACTCTATGAGTGGTAAAATCTATGATCCCCAATTCTAGATATCCTGCTCTAACAGACCACAGAAGGGATTGAACCCTGTGACATGATATGATTAAAAAATGACCAGGTAGATCATTGTTGCTACCACTGTTATATAAGTGCAACAAATCTTGTAGTGTGTGTGTCAAGTAAGGGGTCTATGGAAAAGTTATAATTTGCTGAATAGGACAATCGTATTTTGCATGCATGTATCATATTTGTATCTGAAATTACGAATACTATGTATTGTTATTTCAAAAGTTTTCTCCTGTGGTAACACCCAAAAGGTATTTAGCCAGCACACTATGAAGGGTTTATTCAAGTTGATGACTTATCAACAAAGAAATTGGCCATGGAAGAAGCCTATCTACACCAAATGGATTTTCATGTGAACGTTCTAGCTAGAGTATGGCTAATGGCTGCTACTATGACTCAGCAAAGCATGCCAGGGCATGTGACTAGATCATGTGACCCTAAACTCTATCTTGTTACCTGCAATTTTCCACAAACTAGAACAATAGGTTCCCACCACATGACAGAAGCTATAAAAGGCTCTGGAGACATCTCAGTTTTGCCTCTTTCCTGCTGTGATCTTTGAAGTATGGATTTGTGCTAATGAGAGCATTCTAACCAAGGGACTGAGGACCTTCCCCTTATTTGGGAGCAACCAGAGACTTGAGTTAAGCCATCAGTTTATTTCATCACTGCTTCAAGCCTGATCCAATGACTCTTTGCAACACTAAAGCTTGTATTTCTTCTATGAAACTGACCTCCAAAACTATATTCATGTCTGTATGTATATTGATCTTTTAACCAATACTCTCTCATTTCTATTTAAATAATTTTAGTTTAGTTAATAAGAATTGGGTAAGATCTGAAATAGTCATTACCTCCCAGGTTAATGTGTCTGATCCTTTGGGATTCATAGAACTTTCTTCTATGATGAATCAGATTTTCAGATTAATCTCTCATCATATTTGACTTGGGTGTCTGGGTGTAAGCCCAAGGCTGGGTTGCTTTAAGGAAACTGTTTTGGCTTCTGGGTAATCAGTAGGGTATTATAGAAGCTGTTTTTTGGTTAGCTTGGTGGACCTAAGTATTGGAATGACCACCAGCTTTGGGGATTGTCTGTCCCATTCTTTGTAGCTTGCCCCAATTAAGTAACCTCAGTGTAGCCTCCCGGGACCCTGGTCACAAACCTAAAGACTGCACATAAAGCACTTCCACAACATACTGCTTTTCTACCTGTGTGATTTTGCATTTTTTTTTAATGGAAGAGTGGGAAAGGGTGGTTTAATAACATGCCCTCATCGATGCTACAAAATAAGGGATGACACAATACCATGATCCTTACGTATGTGGAATAACGGGTAGCCCTGTCCTTAATAGAAAAGAGAAATGAAAACATTTTCAAGTTACACATCAATAAATCAATATATTTTTCCAAACCCAGAGACATTTTCATCGTGTTTGAACAATCCTCTTGCAAAACTGTCTTTCATATTGCAAATTCCCCAAACCACAGCTGAAACGCAAAACTGAAAGGAAGTGCCATAAAGAACTAAAGCTTCATCCAAATCACAGATTTGTCCTGCCATTGTTGCTCCACCTTGGCAAACCAGGCAGTCATTTTCCATTCATTTAGGACTGAGTCACGCAGGATCAATTCTGGCTTTGCTTGTCTCTATCCTGTGATTAATGCCATCTAATGAGGCTGCAAAGTATAAAAACTGACTTCTGCCAGCAAGACCATTATAGCGTACTCCCCTATATTTTGACCTTTAGGTCAAATTGCAGGCACTCAAACAAGATGAAACCAGCAACATATGGCAACATATTGAGTAGAAATACAGACCATGGGACTATTCCTGTGGCCCATCTACATGTTGTCTAATCTAGTCACTTAGTACATACAAAAAACTATATTAAAAGACAGTTAAGTTTCCAAAGTCAAGCACTGAAAAGTTAGGGAATGCCAAAGCTAAGGGTGCCTGTGACACCTTAATTCAGTCCTCTTGTGGACATGCATGGTGATACAATGTTTAATTACATGATCACATATTAATTTTTCCACTGGGCTCCTGCCTCATACCATGCTCCATGCTATTGGGGCCTCAGCTACTGGGAAGAGCACTTGCTGGGAAAGTCCTGCACAATCCCTATAGTCCTGGAATGAAATAAGTTCACACACTTTGTAGACATGGCACTCGCGCAGTCTGGTCAGTAAGTAGGAACTGGGAGAGGATGGTGCATGCTCAGTGCAGATGAAGTCTAGCATTAGTTTGGCAGCTAAATTCCCAACTGATCATGTGTGAGCCAAGATATTCAGTGTCTCAGAACTGCCAAATTTGGGTAGATTTTTATCAAAGGAGAGTGAAGGGCACATATCTGACACAAAGATAACCTCCCCTTAAATTTAAAATTCCTACTCCAAAGGCTGGAGCTGCTTGAGTTTGTCAATTAATAGTTATTTTTATTAGTATGGGCAAAATTCAAGTATTTTCTCCAGCCCTGCTCTGAGAAATGACTGAACTGCTTTTGCTGAAATGTTCCAGAAAAATCAGCTTGAAGCAGATAGCTGACTTGGAAAATTTCAGCCCATATGTTTAAAGTTTGACAAAGTTGCAGGGAAATGGAAAGTACTGGGCAAACTTAACTCATGACTTACAGGGGTGTCTAACTGCTCTGCCTATAGTATGGCCCCAATATAATAAAATCTGAGTCCTGCAGTGAAGGGGCGGTAAAACAGTAGGGTGTTGATGGAGGAAGGACAGGTGTTACAGCAGTAGATGCTTGCTAACTCAGCAAGGCAGGTTGCACAGCATAGTGAAGCAAAACATGTTTAAAAGTATCGCTGGAACAAATAAGTACATACAAATACATATTTAGGCTTGAAAGATTTGATTTTTATTGGTAAATGTTGATTTCACTGCATTGATTTCACTGCAAACCAAAGGGAGAATATATCCAGTGATAGTAACTGACATTTACAGATAGCACAAGAAAAATGTCACCTGAGAACTTGTGTGATTTATAAAGATATTTAATTTGTATATCTTGACGTGATGTTGACCATTTGTTTTGTAATAGTTATAGAGCTTTAACTTTTTGAATCTGTGTCTACTGCCATTAAATAATTTTTTTGTCTCCCTGCCATAATTTCTGGCAACTGTGAAAATTTAGATTAATAAAGATTAAAAAATGCTTAAACCTCATAATTTTCCATGACTATGAAAATTTAAATAAATCAAAATAGAAAAAATGCTTTAAAAGAAACAGTAATATTATCCAAAATTATTTTTAAAATTACCAAATTGCGCCAAACCTATACACATTCAAAGTGCTATACAAGCATTAAGTAAGAACTCCTCACAATAGTCTTGGGAGGGAAGTAGGCAGTCACCCTGTGTTACAAATGGAGGCCGTGAGGTGAAGTATTTTGCCAAAAGCCACACAATGAATCAAGACAGAGTGGGAATTAGAACTCAGAAGTTCTGAACTCTGTGCTCATTTTTGTAGACCTTGCTGCTTCTCACTGCTCATATACAGCACATTAGGCAGTATTCTTCATCAGTGGCACTCCACCTTGAGGAGCTCCAAGAGGCACTCGGCAATCAGTTGGAGTCAGAAAGCCACAAATAATTGCCGTACGGTCTGCCATTGTCTTGTGCTGTTCCATTCCAGCACTGTGACTCAATCCCACCACCTACTGCAATATCATGCCAAGTGCATTGCAATGGAATGTCAAGATACTGTGTGGCCGTTGTTTTATCGTCCTGGTGCATACAGATACAGAAAATCTTTAGCTGATCCCAAAGACAAACAAGCATCCCTGAGGGATGCATCTTTAATGAAACTGAAGGAATTGGACATTATATATTTTTCCCTGGAAACCAACAGTGGCACAAACAACAACAGATCAACACAACTAAGCAACCACTGGCAATGATCGCAGAGTTAGTCTTAGGCTGAAATCCTGACTCCACTGAAATCAATGGCCAAACTCCCACGTATCTACATTTATGCCATAAAGAAATTTGGTGGCAAAATCAAGCTTTTTTCAAGCCTGATATGGGGAAGAGGGAATTTGAACCTGGTGAATAAGAGAAACTGCTTGAAACTAGATGAACTATTCTCAGAGTGAAAACATTACGCAGCATGCTGCTGCCTATTCAGTGTCCACTTAAACTGTCAGTGGTATACGTTCTGAGCATGTTGTGCCATTTGATTTTGCAGGTTGCCAGTCTAACTTACTTACAAACAGGACAATGCAAAATTCTCTGCAATTATCTTGTCTTAGATCCAGCACTGGAAATTTGAATCTCCAGCAGTAGTCAGCATGCTGTATGCACGCCTTCCACTACACATGGCAGACATGCTGCTGCTGTGTTTTGCAGTGGCATATCAGGATTTACATTGTTTTCTCAAAGCCATTTCCACTCCTTTGCGCCAATGCTGTGATTTTTCATCTTTCACTCTGCCACATAAACCTCCTACACTCCCTCCTCAATGAGAAATACCACACTGAGTGCTCACCGGTACCAATGAATATTAAGCCTATGAAAATGACTCGGGAGAATAAATTATTCTGTAATTATGTCCCTCCATGAGATATGAAACATGAGGCAATGTGGACTTTGTTTTCCTATCCATGTCTCTCTGGAACACCTTTCACCTTTTATCTGTGTACTGGACTGGATTCTCCTTACACTTGCACCACTGAAAATCAGGAGTCTCTCCAATGAAGTAACTGAAATGACACCGGTGTAAGTGAAGAAAGAATCCGGCCCCCTGAGAAGTCAATGAAAGCTTAAGAAATCAGTGGAGCAACACCAATGTACACCAGCTGAACATTCTGACCTCCATAACTGTCTAAGTATAAGACATCTTTTCTGTGCCTTCTTCAGCAGAGTTATTTAGAAGGATCATGCTATGGGGAAAGTGTGGGGATATCCATGTTACTTTGTGTCCTTTATGAAGGAAAGGCCTTTGTGAAGAGTTTATCTTCTACTGAGCTCTTAAAAAAATGAGACGTGGTAACCTTGATTCACAGAAGCAGGGAGTTCCGTTGTCAGTTGGCCGTCACTGAAAATGCCTGGATTGTTGTACTCCAAAGTTTCACCCTGGATTTGGTCAACTGAATGTTCTCTATGACTTAAGTATTGCTAGAGGATTGAACAAGAAAGAGGGGTTCCCTGAAGCCAGGAGTTTCACAGATAAAGACTATTTATTGAAAAGTCCACACTCATTTCCCTCCTGCATTCTCCCCCTATGCCTCAACCCTGACTAAAAGATCACAGAAACATTGGCACTGAACTGCACCAGTCTACAAATTAGACTTCTATTTCACTCACCTGACCAGGTCAGTATTGCTAATGATATTGTTCTAATAGCTTTGGGGAGGAAAGGTAGTAAAGTAGAATTCAGTTCAATAAATAGATCTGAGCAGCATCAGCGTGCCCGTGTCACTGAATTTGTAACTTAAATTCATAACTTTGCTAGACACTAAAAATCATGGACTCATGGACTGGTTTTATGTTTCATTACAACAATTTGTAACTTGTTCTCTTTTTCTCTGTGACAGCACAGTTGCTAATTGTCTGTTTCATTTTGAATGATCTCTTACAAAAAGCATTAACTCCTTATGTTTAACAATCTGTTCCACCTTATATTGAACTGTGACAGATTACCTTTCCCATACCTGAATAAGAGATGTGTAGCTCCGAACTCCAAAGCGTTTCTGTTTCATCAACAGCAGTTGGTCCCAATAAAGATATTACCTCACCTACCTTGTCTCTCTCATTTCACTGCATCAAGATAGCAGAGATTGCTTTTATTTCCAGTGGAAATCACTGTTAACATTTCACATAATATTAGAACCTGAAACACTGTATTATTCAATGTTACATAATATATCACAGCAGTTTGGTATGAAGTGGCAAGTCAGTAGTTTGCACCTAGGCAGCTTTCTACTATTTTATTTTGTTAACGTTTGCAAGGTGTTTGGCTAAGGTCTGTTTGGCCGGTGTTTTACATTATTTCAATACTCTGCTTGAGTATTATGTAAAATCTTCACCTTGTTATGCAACAGAAGCCAGAGCTCACATTGCCAACCATTGCTTTCAATTATGTTGTAGTGCACTTGCACAGTACAGAAGACTCCTATTAATGCCTTGTTAGAGGAGAGCTTTATGAGTGCAGCCATACTATATGCAGGATGCACAAATGATTCAAAAGCTTTTTTTTTTTTTCTTTCTTTTTTTTTTTTTTGCTATTGATACCTTGACCCTTTTAACCCTTGTTATGAGTGGTGATAACTAACATTGGTTCAAAGTAGATAAAAATCACATTGCCTCCAAGCAGTGGAGGCTCTAGACATTATTATTTGGCATCTGTCTTTCTCGCAGAGTGTTTTGCTCTTTTACATACTCCTAAAACCATAAAACCAAAACAATCAAAACTTTAAAACTGTAGTGTTGACTTCCAGGATTTGTTAGGCATTAGACTAGGAACCTGGAATTAATTACTTAGAAAACAAACCATTTTAAGCTCTCGATTCTCAGATCTCATTTTTGGCTTTGACTCGTGTACTGGGGTTTATGTGAGCAGTTTCTGTAGCTAGAACCTTTTTTTTTTTTTTTTTTTTTTTTTTTTTTTTTTTGTGTCACAGTGATGGGAAGCCGCCCCATCGATGAACCCTCCTCCTTTTTGATCCGGGCTTGGGACTGGCGCTGGTGGAAAATTGTGGAACAATATGGAATTCCAACAAAATTAATCAACATTCTATGCCAACTCAAAATGCTGCATTAAAATGGAAAATGGATTGAGTAAGCCAATCAGCATCAAGACAGGTTTAAGGCAGAGATGCATCCTGTCGCCTTTTAAGTTGATGCTAGTTATTGACTATGGATTAAAACAATGTGATAGTGATATATATATATATAGATATATAGATATATAGATATAGATATCTATATAGATATAGATATCTATATAGATATAGATATCTATAATATGGCCTAAAATGGAACAATTCAAGGCTATTTGATCTAGACTTTGCTGTCAACATTGTTCTTATCAACGAAGATGCCAGCGGACTACAAAAAAGCACAAAACAAGTAAAATAAGTAATGGAGAAGATAGGTTTGAAGTACAATGCAAAGAAATGTAAAATCATGTTAATGGGGACTATAGGGACAGAAATCCAAATTGAAGAGAAACTGGAGAAGTTGGACAGTTTTACGAATCTTGGAAGTACCATCAACCAAGATGGTACCAGTTCTGAGGGAATAAGTCAAATTGGGAGGCAAACACTTCATTTGGAAGACTTGGAAACATCTGGCAACTCAAAAACCTCTCCCTCAAGAAAAAACTGAATGTGTACAAAGCAATTGTTATTGGCTTCACAACATATAGCAGTAAGACATGACAACGTACCAAGAAAGATACCCAAAAACTCACAAATGTCTGAGAAGAATATTGGGAATAACATATAAAGATAGGAAGATGAATGAAGAAGTCAGAAAAATGACAAGGCACCCTCTCACAAATAATCTACAGGACATGACATCAGTGGCTGGGACATGTGCTGAGAATGGAAAAAGAACACTTACCAAATACCACCCTGGAATGGAAGACAGAAAACACAAGAAAAAAGAAAGGAAGACCGTGACTAACATGGAAATGAACAGTTCTGAATGACATCAAGCACCTCCAACATGAAATGACTGGGACAGTTTGGAGGGGACAGGGCAGAAAAGGTCAAGCTTGGGGTGGGGGTGGAGGCGTGGGGAGAGACTGTCAGCTGTTAGGAAAAAAATTAATTTTGACTAATCTATTGCCTCATTGTTTCCTTCTCATTTCAAATTATTGCGCCTATTTTCATGGAACAACCTACTTTGTTCTTTTTTTAAATACCTTTCATGAAAGGTGAAGGGCTATGTACCAAATCATTAAGTCCTTATTCAAAACTCATTGAGTCTTTAGTGTTTTGCTTGAGCAAAGGCTAGGATATCGATTTTAGGATTTTTCCCTGACAATATATCTTCAAAGAAATTATACTTTGGACCGTGTTTTTTTTTTTAAATGGGGTAGATTATCTGCTTACAGAAGAACAGTCCCAAATATCCAATATTTTAAACTTACTTCAATGAGAACTGGATTCATTTGTTAAGATGACTGGCTCGAGTTAAGTACTCTTTGGTTTCCCAACATCCTTTCCTTGGGGGGTGGGGAAGGTGAGAAGTAATTGCAAACACAAATCTATGATTAAGATGTTTAGGAAGGGCAGGAAGTATTTCCTCACCCAGTTTATGTTGCTAATGATGAGACTATGGAGTGCTCAAAAGCCTATTTAACTCACATTTGTTGGCCTAATCAAGGCTAGATCTTTGCCCAAAAAACACACTTTCCCTCCTGTCTTTTGTTTTGGTGTGTCATAAGTATAAAGTAGCTTAGAATTACTGTTTTACCTGTGAAGGGTTAACCTGATGCAACCGAGAGAGGGAGATGATGTAATCAACCTTAGGAACAAAGGAAAGGGCTTTTACTTTCAGTTTCTCCTCCTCTCCCTCTGGCTCTGGTGTGTTCGCTAGGTGTGGCGAAATAACCTTCTGTCTCTATTCCACATTTCTATAAGCTTCTAAGTAGTAAGTGATTTGTAAGCTTGAACTGAATCATTTGATAATTGGTCCACGGTGTTTCTTTGCTGTTAAGCTGTAGCAGTGGAAGAATTCCCAGAAAACAGGGGTGGGTGGGGGTGTCCGTTATATTATGTGATGCCAGTGAGTTGTTCCTCTATTGATTTCTGTACAAGGGGTTTATGCTCCTTCTTTTCCTTTTAGTAAAATCTTCCTTTAAAATTCTGCCTGCTTGTTTCTATTTAATTGATCCTGGTTTGGATCAGGCACGTCTCACAGCAAGTGAGGGTTTGTGGTCTTTGTTCTCAAATCTCTCCCAGGTGAAGGGAGGAGATTTGGAGAGTGTTACAGGGGGGTTCCAATTTACCCTAACCCATGGTTTTGGGGGCTCAAATTGGTGGTGGCAGCGTTATTCCAAGTCCCAACTGGAGATGTTTGGGTTTTGGGGGAAAAGTTTTAACCTAAACTGGTAAAATAAGCTTGGAGGGTTATTTCTTCTTTCATGCGGGGTCCCCACATCTTTACCCTCGAGTTCAGAGTGGGGAAAGACACCTTGACAGATTGACATATGGGTTTTTAAAATTTGATTTTGGAAAGGCATAATTAGGATTAATACAGAGCTATGCCAGCCTAACATTGTAAAGGTAAGTTTGTATTGTAGCCGGGTATTTAGTGTATTTTTATAGGTGAGTCTTCATAGCATGGAAACCACAATACTTGTTGACAACTTTTGCAATGAGCTCAAGAATTTGGTGGACATGGAGACCAAACTGATTTGTGTTGTTTCTTAGAGAAAAGGGTAAAATAGTAAAGATTTTCCACTACCACTTGTGTTGCCCTTGAATGTCTAATGTGGATGCTATGGATGGAAATATTTAATGTATTATATAAGAATAAGGCACTCAAAGCTTTTTACAGAGCTCTCTGCCTATAATGTCTTTTTAATTGATGAGACTGGACTTTGACATCCTTTAGAGTCAAGGCTTTCTTTGTACTTAATTGTAGCTCATGTCATGCTGATGACAGAACAATGTTGCTCAAAGCGACTCAGCCACAAGTGGTATAATAGAGGGTTTTACAACTATATCAAAAGTGTAACACCAAGCAGTTATATAAACATGTTTAAGCCAATGTGTAAAAACTTCCAGATATTGAGGTAAATGACAGGAAGGAATACTGCTTATAGTTTTCTCCTCTAGATGTCCCTCTTTCACCTAAACAGTTTCAAAGTTTTTACACATTGGCTTAAACATGTTTATATAACTGCTTGGTGTTACACTTTTGATATAGTTGTGAAACCCTCTATTATACCACTTGTGGCTGAGTCGCTTTGAGCAACATTGTTCTGTCATCAACATGACATGAGCTACAATTAAGTACAAAGAAAGCCTTGACTCTAAAGGATATCAAAGTCCAGTCTCATCAAAACGTCAAAAAGATCTTCCTGAAAAGCCGTCCCCAATTCCAGATAAAACCCCTTTTCTCTTGTACATATTTGATTAATTTGAAGGCCCTGTATTCATTTTTAGGTGGGTTGCCTGGTTGCTTTGAGTTAATCTGCTTGTAAAATATATTCTTGCTGCAGAGTAGCATATGTCATATTGCCTGATCTTATGTGTTTAAGATCTTATTCAGAACTGGTACATATGAGGGGATAGAATGATTTATTATGGGGTCAATAACTGAATTTCCTGTCTCCTTGGTTTAAATGCTGAGTTTACATATATATCAGTGTAGTTTTGCATGACTTCTCAAGTCAAGTAAGACACCTCTCTCCTGAAAGGAAGGACAAAATAAATCGATATCTGATAAATCTCCAGTAGGTGCTCATCATTCCTACTTTCTCACTCTTAACTCTTTTATGCTGTGCTGAACTTTCTTTAACTTTCCATTCCACTCTCCCATCTTCCTGTTTAGTTATCGCACTTGCCATCCAAATGGCAACTAAGCCACCTCTGCTATATTTGATGCTAACAAAAAAATATTTCACAATATTACAATATGTACTATATCAAAACAGATTTCCCATTTATGATGGCTCTCAGGGTACAAAGGACTGTGAGTCATCCTGTTTCCAGTGAGAGGAAAACTTATTGGTGCTTAATTGGGTGTCGGGTCTCTGACAAGCCCAGCTTGCCAGCAGCCCCTGCACTACCACTGGGCTATGTCAGCCCTTTCTTATTGCCTTGCAGGTTAACAATAGGTGCACCCCAGACCCAAGCTCCTTGGAAGGGTTCCCCTGTAATTCCAGCCCCTTATCCACTGAATGCTCACAGAAAGAGCAGGTTTGCTGTCTCCAAAGGAACAATGTATGCAACAGCTTGAATGAGTCAGCCCAGGTTCCACTCCTTGTATAAAAGCACAGCAGAGATATATTTATAGTGAAAACAATGTGACATTGATTATCCAAGATTTGAAATTCAAGGGAAAGTGAGTAAAGATAATGGAAACAACAAAAGGGTTCCATATAGAGCAGTCATGATACGATTTCTAGAAACTAAAGTTAACAGGCTAACCTTCAGTCTAAATTTTCTCACCCCAAATTTCTTTTGTAGCATTCAGACAAAGCTGGTTGAGATCCTGTTTTCAGGCACATAATGTGCTGTTTACTTCTTAGGTGCAGGATAAAGGGGCTTCTTCTCTGCCTCTTTCTTAGAACCCCCCCTCCCCCCCCACCAACGTTCATTGTTTTTCTAGACAGCCAGGCTAGCCCCCATGGCTTGTTCCCCCACCCCTGTGTACTCCTTTCCTGTTGACTCCATATGCAAATGGTGCTTCCATTTGCTTAACTGTCATTTTGACAGAGCTACACATCTTGCCTTCGGTCTGGAAGAAAACCTTTTTTCTCTTTGGTTGATGACTTTAAAAGCAATTTTCACTACATATACCCAACTCCTTGGATATTATCCATCCATCTTGCGACAATTATGAAGATCAATATGACAAGCTTTTATTAGAGACTTTCTAATAATGACATTCTTTTGGTACTAGAATATACATACCAGACTTGAGGGATATCTATAACTTCTATGCACCTCCTGCAGGCCTCTTTGCCAGCTGACATGGTCACACTATTCCTTCAGTGTAAAATTAAAGTCAGATGAAATCTAAGTTAGAAAGCAATTATTATATTTAGTGTCTACCACTCTCCTCTTGCATTTTGTAGAACCTCTGTCCATAGCATTAGCAAATTGCAGTATAGCTACCTGGATGCCTGATTTTAGTAAACCATCTTGAGTAAGACACTTGTATCCAGCCAGAGTTTTAAATAGTCAGCTATTTAATGACCTGACAGTTTTCTTCTGCATTGGTGTGAATTTTTATTTACTGCCAGGTCCTCCTGGCTTATAGAGCCAGTGGCTTGAATCATTAGTTATGTTGCCAGTAAGTGGCACACTGTTTTGATTGGCAAAGGCACTAAAACATACCAGCTGTGAATGACTTTTCTCTAGACAAGAGTGTTCAGGACAATTAAAAATAAAGCCATAAAATCTAGTTTGGGGAGAAATAAGGGAAGGGGGAAAATACTGAAGAAATCTGAGTCCAGAAGTCCAGAACTCCATAGTTTCTAAATGTAGGCAAGTTTCAGATACACCTTTTCTTGAATATCTTATTTATAGGGTTATGCAAAACTGAATGATGAGGATTTGAGACAACCTGCTTGCATCCGACGAAGTGGGTATTAGCCCATGAAAGCTTATGCTTCAATACTTTAGTTAGTCTTTAAGGTGCCACAGGACTCTTTGTTACCTCCTATTGGTTAGTCGTATTGCATTAAATTTTAATACAAAATTTTCTCAAGAAGGAAAAGCATCCGTCTTTTTAAATTTCAAGATAGAAATAAAAGAACAGCTGCTCTTTTAGTTTGTCTTGCAATTGGAGAGGATGAGATGATACAGTGAGTTGTTGCACTCAGCATCAGCTGTGTTTGTAACAGCACTTATGTATCTGAAAGCTAACGTTTTCAAATTCAGGAGGCGGTTGGCTGTTGATGACCAAAGCATGGCAATGTCAACTTCCCCTGAGTGTAGATCATGTCAGGTGCTACCTTCCCAGTACACAAAGTAAACTCCTCTGCTGAAATGTCAGTGATGACAGAAATTGAAGCATAATCCTCCTTGACAGGAGACATTACAGGAACTCTTCTGGCATTTAAAATCCTTACTCATTTCAGGAACTTAATTGTGGTTCTGCCCACTCTCAATATCACTGATGTACTTCAGATTTTCAACTGAATTGTCAACAGCTGAAGGAAACAGGTGCACCAACTTGCTACTTTTATCAGTTGTTACATTGTTGACATGGATAGCCTGAGGAATCTTTGCGTGGTTTCCTCCAAATCCGGGATGTGTTTCAGGGAAAAATAGTCGTTCCTCTATTTTCTCAAAAGCAAAAATGCACTGTCCCAGTCTTTCAAATGTAGTCATTAGGTCAATGATTGGCTTGCACATTTCATTGATAGAACCAGAGGTGAAAGTAAGCTGGTACGCCCTGGTACGGCGTACTGGCAAGAACTGATGCGCCGTACCGGGGCAGATCGGCTTCCCCGGGCGCAATGTAAAGGGCCTGGGGCTCCCAGCAGCGGCTGGAGCCCCAGGCCCTTTCAATTGCTGCCAGAGCCCCCACTGCGAGAGCCTGGGGTAGGCTGTGGCGGGGCTCCGGGGGCAGTTTAAAGGGCTCGGGGCGGCGGCAGCAGCCCAGCCCCCGGCTCTTTAAATAGCTATCAGAGCCGCCCCGCTGCAGCCTCCCCAGGGCTCCGGCAACAGGACTCCGCAGGGACGGGAGCCTTGTTGCTGGAGCCCTAGGGGAAGTGGCGACAGGGCTCCAATAGCTATTTAAAGAGCCGGGGGCTGGGCTGCTGCTAACGCCCCGGGCCCTTTAAAATGCCGCCGGAGCCCCCTGGAGGGTGTAGGGTGGGGGAGGGGAGTAGGGGGAGGCCCCTTACAGGTACAGGTGCTGGCTCTGCTGCAGCACCGCCCCTTCCGGCCGAGGGCCCGCCCCTTCTGGGGGGCAGAGCTGGCCCCAGCCCAGTGCCCGTATCAGTAAGAAGCCTGTGTTACTTTCACCCCTGGATAGAACGCAACACGATCTTCAGCATTAAACATAGAGTGCTGTCAGATGAAACCCATTCTTTCAAGTTCTCCCAACAAATGTGGTGCAGAGTTGCCACACACACACCTATTCTTCAACAAAGCCACAATAATATTGAAAGTGCATTTTTATGGTACTGAACAGCAACAAACCAGCTATTCCATCTAGTTGCTACTGGGTCTGGTGCCATTGTTACTTTAGGAACTTCTTGCCTTAGTAATTTACAATTGTAAGCTTTTTTCATGTAGGCAGCATGATTCATGTGAAAGACAGCTACATTATTGTAACAATTTCATAACTTTGCACAGTCTGTATGACTGAGACACAATGTTGTGATTTTGTTTTATGCATGAATTGTCAGCAAGATAGAAGGTATCTTTTCAGTACCATCTTTCAACAGTGGTGTGAGTAAAATGTTAAGTGCATAGCAACCCTCATGGTCTGTCATTTCAAGGAATATAACGGACACCGTTATCCTTCACTTTGTCATTGTGTTTATTTCTCTGACATCTATAAGATCTGCATCTAGGAGCTGGTAACCTGGACTTGCACCACCATTCTTGACTCAGTTGTTTAGAAACTGGTGTATGAACGGCTGATCCTTTTTAGATAATGGCATATTGGTAGTGGCACAAGTTAAGCCCAGGCATGGACAACATCCAAGCACTCATGTGCCATTGTGGTTGTGTTGAAACACATTAAAGTGTAAATAAATTGCCTTTTTGTTTTTCCTTGCAATGCAATTTTTCTCTGATTTGGTGAGGTGGTTTGCAATTGTCAGGATTTTTTCCTCTGATGGTCCAGAATAAGGCTGCACGTTTTGCAAAAGAGTTTTCCACCATCTTCAAATACCTGCCCAGGAAACTCTTTTACACTCTTCTGCTGGTGTATATTTGCAATGTGGAACCTTTGTGGTGTGTTCTAGCAAAATCAATCAATGCTGCCTTGATCCAACATTTTCACTGTTTTTCTCTGTTAAGTGACAGTGCATGCCCATACATTTTACACATACACTATGTACCCACATAATTTTAATTATGTATTCAGAGTCTATATGTAGGTGCATTTAACTTATTCTAAAGAGAACTAAAATAATACGGGGGAATCTCTCTGGGGTCTGCACAGAGATCTGCTCCTCCTGGGATCACTCACTGTGTTTTCCTATGGGAAGGAATTATTTGACTGGGGTTTTTATTGCTTGCTTTACAGATTATTCATGGAAATGTTTTAAAATATTAGAATTGTCACCATTGCCTAGACACCACTCTGCAACTCCGTGTTGCCACACAGCATTGACTGAAGGGCCTTCAGTGAATGGCAATTTGCAGTTCACATCACTGGTTATATCAAGCTAACTTGAATCAACCATGAAGAAGGTTTTTTGAGTCAGACATTTTAAAGCCAGGAGTGACCATTATGATCATCTAGTCTGACCTGCTGCATAACACCATAACAAAATTCCACCCATAATTCCTACATTGAGCCCATTACTTTTGGTCTGAGCTATAGCATGTCTTTCAATTGAAAGATGTTAAGTGATGACAAATTCACCAGTCCCACTTTTTTTTTTTAAAGGCTATTCTGAATTTGTCTTGCTTCAGCTTCCTGCCACTGGATCTTGTGTATACCCAGGAGTGAGATGATATCCATGAATTTACTAAAGCTCACATTACTACACCTACTACACTCCCATCAATTAATTTTGAATCTTTTGTTTGACAAGATTTGTAGTGATAAAAAACATCTCATTGTTCTTGATGCTGCTTTTCTGTGGTTACAGATTTGTCTCCATATTTGTTCAATTACGTTAGCATGGATTGAAGACCAATTTGCTGGACCATGTGAAGAGGGGTTAAAACTAGGAATGATGTCAGAAGGGTACATGTCCCAGCTGTATCAAAATCTAAAAGGTAGGAACACTTGTGTTCCACATAAGGTTAAAAAGATTATAAAACCACCTGTGAGCATCAAAGACCCTGTGGCACACTGGCATGTTTGACAGATATGACTTTGCTATATCTGATATAGGTAATTGTATTCTGCTTACCTAAATGCCATATGAAGTGTTAATTGGATAACATTTTTTTCTTTTGTCCAAGTAATCACAACTGTTTCTGTGCAACTATTATGTTGCAACCACCACTGCTGTGGTGGGTTCAGAGATTCCATTGTATATAACTTGTATATGGATTTGGGAGTACTGGGGGGGGGGGGGAGAAATGCATTATAGAAATATGAAATCCTATCTTATTCTGAATTTTCCAGTGCCTTTCAGTCAAAGGCTGACAAACGCTAGACGTAAACATATACAATGGACTGTCTTTTCTGGTTCACTAAACCTAGCAGTACAAAGGAGAGCCCTAAAGATGGATTCTTCTTCAAGTGCTTGCTCATGTCCATTCCCATATGTGTGTGTGTGCGTTCCGCGCATGCCCGGTTCGGAAAGCTTTTCCCCAGCGGTACCCGTAGGGTCGGCAGGGGCGACCCCTGGAGTGGCGCCCTTATGGCCATGTATATATGCCCCTGCCGACCCTCCCCCGCTCAGTTCCTTCTTTCCGTCCGTGGCGGTTGCTGGAACAGTGCTCTTCTCTTGCGGTATCCTTATCTCGTAGTTAGTTAGTTAGGTATTTAGATAGTTGCATTGTGTAGTTAATTAGAGTAGTTAGAGTTGTTGTTTGCATAGATATAGTGTTAGATAGTTAGTTCTTTGTTCCCTGGCGTCAGGTTATGCCTGGGGCGTCAGGGTTCAAAGCGTGCAAAGCTTGCGGGAGGCCCATGCCCATCAGCGATCCCCACTCTCGCTGTCTGAAGTGCCTCGGCGAGGGACATCAAACGGATCGCTGTACGATCTGCAAGGGCTTCAAACCTCGTACGAAAAAGGAGCGAGACTCCAGGCTGAAACTTATCCTAATGGAGTCCGCCCTGCAACCAGCGGAGCCGGCGGCATCGGGCAGCGCACCGGCATCGGTCCGCGGTACCGCGGCACCGAAGACCGCGAAGTCCTCCCGGCACCGATCTCCCCGGCACGGTGCAGGTTCATCTAGAAGGCACCGGTCTCAATCCCCGGTGCCTTCTAAGAAATCAAGAGGGCGCTCCCCAGTGCGTAGGTCCATGGGTGATCCCTCAGGGGTGTTGGCAGCTCCGGAGCGCACGAGGCGGCCCCGTTTAGAGCCCACACCGGCACCGGCGGCACCGGAGTTAGGGGTGATTCCCCCTGAAGAGGAACTCCCCCTGGAGAGCGAGACACCCGGGATCGAGATCCCATCCACCCCGGAGGTGTTCGTCGTCGCTGAGGACCTTATTGGCCTCACCACGGACCCGGCACCGGACTTCATCGTCCCGGCACCGGTCCCCCGTATAGCGGCACCGTCCGCACCGCCCCTGACAGCGGCGCCGGCACCGCCAGCTCCCTCTCTCCAGCCACCAGTTGGGCCCTCGGCACCGCTAGTTCCGGCACCGGTCCGACCTGCACCGCAGGGCTACATGCACCCTGGCAAGCCGGATGTCTACGGTAGGCTGGTGGCACCGGATGGCGCGGCACCGCCCTGGTCCCAGTCGGAGTACTCCTCCGGGTCGGACGCATCCTCGTATCGCTTGAGGTCGAGGCACAGTCACCGCTCGTCTCGACGGCACCACTCACGGCACCGTCATTCTTCACACCGTCGGCACCGTCAATACGAAGATGGCAGACAGGCCACCAGCCCATGGCCATTCTGGACGCCCTTTGCCTACCATCAGGCTCAGGGCCCTGCCTCAATAGCGTCATTGCCCTCGGTACCAAGGGGCCCGGTGTCCGCAACTATAACGAGGCCACAGTCTGAGATGGGAGAGGACCAGCCTGGACCATCTGGTACAGCATCCCAGGGGCATGAGGAGCAGGATAGGGACGCCTACCAGCAGCAGTTCCAGGAGGACCCCCAGGTAGCCGACCCCCAGCCAGCCTCCTCCTCTTCATCACCGGACGACGCAGTGGCAGGCACATCTATGTCATTGCCCCCCATGGATCTCAGGGGTCACCAGGACCTATTGAAGAGGGTGGCCCAGAATCTGAACCTCCAGACGGAGGAAGTCCAGGAGGAGGAGGAGGATCCCAATATGGATATCCTTGCCTCTAATCTACCGCCCCAAATAGCTCTGCCGTTTATGAGGAAGGTCAAATCCACCATGGAGACCTTGTGGCAGACCCCTTCCTCTCTTCCACCGACGGCAAGGGGAGTGGAGCGCCGCTATTTCGCACCCAGGCAAGGGTACGAATACCTCTTCACCCACCCCCCGCCAGGCACTTTAGTCGCAGACGCTGTGAACTATCGGGAGCGTCAGGGGCAGACGGGACCCACCCCTAAGTCCCACGACTCCAAAAAGTTGGACTTGTGGGGACGAAAGGTCTACTCGTCGGCGGCATTGCAACTCAGAATAGCCAACCAGCAGGCCGCCTTGGGCAGATATGCATACAATACTTGGTCGGCTATGTCCAAATTTGAAGGGGCCCTCCCGAAGGAATCAGTCCAGGACTTTAGAGCGATCGTCCAAGAGGGCAGGCTGGTTTCCAGGGCTGCTCTCCAGGACGCCCTAGATTCGGCAGACTCGGCATCCAGGCAGTTAGCCACAGCAGTGGCCATGCGTCGTGGGGCGTGGCTGCACGTGTCGGGAATTCCACCACCGGTGCAAGCCACTATTCAGGATTTACCCTTCGACAGACAAGGCCTGTTTGCGGTCGATACAGATAAAAAGCTCCAGTCAATGAAGGATTCGAGGGCCATGCTTAGGTCATTGGGGTTGCATACTCCCCAAGGACAAAGGAGACCCTTCAGGCCCCCTCCGCCTCCGCCAGTTAGGCCTTCCCAAGCCCCCCCCTTATAGGAGGGACCAACCAAGGAGAGGCGGAAGGGGTGGGAGTAGAGGGCGGCAGCGATCTTCCTCCCGACAACCCCAAGGCCCAGGGAGCAATCATCCTCCCGGACCCAGGCCGAACTTTTGAAGATGCGCCCGGGGACGCCGAGCCAACCTCCGTTTCCATGACTTCCCTCCCGTTTGTGAACCGTCTATCCCATTTCTACCAGGCATGGTCCTTTATCACCTCGGACAAGTGGGTTCTCAGCCTGGTAGAGATGGGATATTCTATCCAATTCTCTGTTCTCCCTCCCACCCCCCCCCCCCCGTGCCCGTCCCTCTTCAGGGACCCATCTCACGAGCAACTCCTAGAACAGGAGGTTCATACCCTCTTGTCTTTGGGTGCCATAGAGGAGGTTCCTCAAGAATTTCGGGGCAAGGGTTACTACTCCCGTTATTAGTCCAGGATCCCCTGTCTTCTTCAGTCTCCACTATCCTGGACTACCTCCTTGAGCTGAAACAGCAAGGATTAGCGCTTTCCACTGTTCGGGTACACCTGGCCGCCATTTCGGCGTTCCATCCGGGGGTCGATGACAATTCGGTTTTTAGTAACCCCTTGGTTAGCAGATTCCTTAAAGGGTTGGAGAGGTTGTATCCTCAGATACGTCAACCAACCCCCCCTTGGGACCTCAATCTGGTTCTAACGGCCCTAATGAAACCCCCGTTCGAACCCATATCCTCCTGCCCCCTTTCTTATCTCTCATGGAAGACCGCGTTCTTAGTAGCAATCACTTCGGCATGCAGAGTCTCTGAGATTAGGGCGTTCACTTCTGAACCGCCCTACACGATCTTCCATAGAGATAAGGTTCAGTTACGTCCTCACCCGGCCTTCCTACCCAAAGTAGTCTCGCCCTTTCATTTGAATCAGGAGGTGTTCCTACCGGTGTTTTTTCCCAAACCCCATGCGGATAACAGGGAAAGAATGCTTCACTCGTTGGACGTCAAAAGAGCTTTAGCCTTTTACATAGAAAGGACCAAAGGTTTTCGTAAATCTCCACAACTTTTTATTTCAGTGGCAGAAAGGATGAAGGGGTTACCAATTTCTACTCAGCGCCTCTCGGCCTGGATCACTTCTTGTATCAAATTGTCCTATAACCTCTCGAATGCTACTCCACCAGCACTGTCGGCGCATTCCACCAGGGCCCAGGCCGCGTCCACGGCTTTCCTGGCGCACGTTCCAATCGTCGACATCTGTAGAGCAGCGACGTGGTCTTCAGTGCACACCTTCACTTCGCACTACGCCATCGTGCAGCAGTCGATGGAGGATGCAGCTGTGGGACAGGCGGTCCTGTTAACAGGTACTCAAAGTACTCCTCTCCCTCCTCCGAGATGACTGCTCGTAAGTCACATATGGGAATGGACATGAGCAAGCACTCGAAGAAGAAAGAACAGTTACTTACCTCGTAACGTTGGTTCTTCGAGATGTGTTGCTCATGTCCATTCCGAATCCCACCCGCCTCCCCTCTGTCGGAGTACCGGCAAGAAGGAACTGAGCGGGGGAGGGTCGGCAGGGGCATATATACATGGCCATAAGGGCGCCACTCCAGGGGTCGCCCCTGCCGACCCTACGGGTACCGCTGGGGAAAAGCTTTCCGAACCGGGCATGCGCGGAACGCACACACACACATATGGGAATGGACATGAGCAACACATCTCGAAGAACCAACGTTACGAGGTAAGTAACTGTTCTTTAACTGGCCACTTGAGGAATCCCTGTAGGCTGGGGAACTCTTCAGAGGCCTACTAGCTCTGCCCTCCCCTTCCCACTGGCCCCTGGTGCAGCCAGGGAAAAGAGGGCCTGGCTGGGCTGGCGGGTCTCCGGTAGCTATTTAAAGGGCCTGCGGCTTCCTCACTTCCAGAGTGGCCCCAAAGGCAGCACACCTCCACTTCGTCGCCAGTCCAGCTCAGGTTAAGAGGCATCTTGGAGCAGCTACTGTTCATCGCAGTATGTTTTGTCAGGCAGTGACAAGGCAACACTGTCTTCCATTTTGTAGGTAATCCCCTCTCCCCCGTATACTCTCAACATGCTCCCCATGCCCTTATGTTCTTGTGTCGAATTGCACATGGATTTTATAACATCGTCCTACATAGAGTGTACGTTCAAAAGTTGTGACCATTTTGTGATCCTCATATGGCAGGGGGTGGAGCCCATCCCATTATTGAAACTGGGGAAGAGAAATAATACATCAGATAATTTTGTTTCTGTCTGGAAAACTAAAAAATAATAAAACAAAATTCCTATGGAAATAATTTGCTCTCATAAACTGTATCCTGCATTTGTAGCTTTTTGAGCCCAAGAACATGAAGATTTGATATATACTTCCTCTTTGTAACAGCCCACAGACTCAAAATGGGAATTTGGTTTGTAATATCAGAATTTAAAAAAGATCCAGAGAGCCAGCAAAAAAGGAATAATAATGGACTCCAGTGGGTTATAATGTAATGGGATATTTTAAAGCTGAACAGAAACGTTGCCTCTCAAGCACATCTGAAATAAGACACTAAACAGAAAAGTAAAACTAAAACAAATGCTAGCAATCTGGATAGGCTGTAACCGATCAATACATTTATTTGAAAAGGAATTAATGCTAACATAAAATATACCTTTTATGTAACACTGCCCTGCTGCTATGGCAGATAGCTCTGAGAAACTATTGCACAGATGCATTACTCATGCACTAATGTTATGAGCAAATTCAGTTTACAGGACTTGATATGCCAAGAAAATTAGTTTCATATTTCCAGATGGAGGAGGTATTTTACCACAGCATACACTACAGTTCCTTCTGTAGTAGTGTTAGACTAAAAACAGGATGAACGGTGTACATACAGTCCAAAGGAGGTGGATGCAAACTGCAGCCTGCAGTTAATCTATGATTGTCCTAGTTTATAAGCATCAGCTGCCTTTCATTATAAGGTCATTTTTCAATAGAAGTAATGGTCATGATTTCAGTGAGAAGTATATAAACATTTAGAATTTCTGCCAAGGGCTAACTGTTCCTCAAACATGAACACCAAATAACTGGCCCAGGATGTGTCAGATGAAAACTATGTATTTTAGGCTGGGTTTTTCAAAGGAGCCTAGAGGAGGTGGGTACCCAACTCCAACTGAAATTCAATTGGAGTTAAGAACAAAAATATCTTAGAAAAGCCCAAACATAATGCTTAGGGGCCCATTTCTGACCTCCTTTATGTAAGTTTTACACTGCAGTGACTCCTGTGAATTACTGTAAATTTATCTCAGTGTAAGAATCAGCCCCTCTGTCTGGCATTGTACCAAACTTCTTCTTAAGAAATTAAGCTAGTTACAGAATTGATAACTCTCACCATTTTAGCCCAGCATTTGATTTTTTTCTTAAAGCCTCAGCTCCTGGAGTCCTGTTATTACTACCTCTAGTTTTACAGTATGTTTCCAGTCCTCAGGGTCATGGAGAAAATCTTGAAAACATGACACAGGCCATCCTTTGGGTTTGCAATACTGAGATGCTCCACTTCATTAAGGCTGCTTTGTACTGCTTAAAATGTAATTTTATAGTAGAGGATTATGCTTGCCTGTGGGATTATGTGGTGGCCTAGCCTTCCAGCTTTTCATTTTTATGCTGGGGACTCTGTTAGTTTCTGTCAGCCTCCTGACTGGGAGAAAAAGATGGCTTTTATCCTACGTTCAACACATTCTCCCTCGTCCCTCAAAATCCAGATTTGTGGTGAGCCTGGCTCTTCTGGTCTGCAGAATCTGAGCCAATATTTAGAGGGTGGAATTTTCAAAGCCACCTGGATAAACTGGGCACCCAAAGCCCTTAGATGAGTATGAAAATGTTAGTCATTGTGAGTGTCCTTTTCAGAATAGTTTCATATTGAAATATTAGAAGATGGACACATGGATCTCACTACGTGCACCAACAAATAATGTTTTTTTTGTCACATACTCTTCATTAAAGTGGGATCATCAAGTTAAGTCTCACTTCTGTGTGAAAATTCTGTATTTAATATTGATAAATGGTAATGCCTACAAGAAAAGAAACTGAAAATTGAAATCAATTTCTCCATCTTTTGCACTAAATACCACTTTGGGGGTAGCATTTGTGTGCCCCCCCCCCCCCGCTTCTGTCTGGATCTTTAACCCAGACATTTTAGGATAAGTAAATACCACTGTAAAATCAGATCAATTGGCAGGAACTGTAAAGAGCTCAGTTTTTTGGAAACTGATTAGATTTCAAATTGATGGTGTACTTTTAATGTGGTGTCTGCATAATTTACCCTAGAAAGTAATTTTTCCTCTGGAATTTTGAAATACCACAACTGACTCCTGTGCAAAACCAGGAGATTGAATAACCAGGAGAGATGGGGTAAGATCAGGTCCTGTTGAAATCCATGTCAAACCTACCATTTATTTCAGTGGGGCCAGGATTTCAGCTGTAGCTTCTGTCTTTTTCTAAAGTGACTTTAGGACTGGAACAATCTCAGCCTGAGTACTGAATTCTAACCCCAGACCAGGTATAATATATGGAGCAGAAGGCCAAGCTCTCTAACGCTTCTCCACTAATAGATCTGGAAGGTCTGCTTAGAGTTGAGACACTAATGCCCACTCAACTGTTGGGTTCACTGCTGAGCTGGCCAGGAAGGGTGCCAGTTGTGAGGGTGAGTGGGAACTGAACAGAGAACGCTTTTCTAATAGCCTCCCCCCAACTCCATGACCTTTAACGAGACAGGAGTGGGTTTGACCCAGTGAGCTAGAGTGTGGCCCATTTAATAGTAATCTACTGAACAACCTATTCTCCTTGTGTGATAAAAGTAAGCAAATGTAGGTATAGAAATTTTTAGTGAAGGGACAAAAATGAGCAACACACCATAAATAAGAGAAACCAGCATTCTAAATATCTTGTCCTCATATTCCATAAGGACACAAACAGAATCAAAACTCTTCATGTAACTGTAGGAGTAGTTTATTTTCAGCCAAGTTTTCAAAGCATCAATTGTGGGCTTACAGAGAAGTTTGTAGCCACATTCCTTACTTCGACACCTGTCAGGGATGGTTTAGGTAATATATTTAGCCCTGCCATGAGTGCAGGGGACCGGACTAAATGACCTCTTGAGGTCTCTCCCAGGCCTATGATTCTATGCATAGAAGAATGACGGACTCTTTCCAAAAAGCCTTATCCAGGAGCTGCTTTAAGTTTGTTTTTAATGAAAAGTGGCTTGTTGACAAACAATTTCATTTTGATCAAAATTTTTAATTTTTTTTTTGGACACAATCAAAATGTTTTTAAGGAAAATATTTCTGGTTTTAAAACAAACATCCAGCCTTTTTTTTTTTTTTTTTTTTGAGGTTTGGATTTTTAAAAAAAAAGATTGGGAAATTTCAAAATTTTATTACATTTTCCACAAAAAATGACTGGTATATTTAAACCAGCTCTTGTCTATCTCTGCATCCCGTGTACATCCCCCTGTGATTTGCATAGTAGGTATCTATGCATTTATACATGGGAAAAGGCAGGTTGAAAGTTAGGCCAGATGAAAATGCATCCATTTTACAAATGCATCCGGCACATTCAGATTTCCTGGGCATGTAGGTGCTCAGACTCTGAAAGTCGTCTTGGCACTTCAGTGTCATGAGGCGACAGGCAGTGACTCCAAATTTTGGGCTGCTCTTCTCTGCTGTACTGTTCCTGGTGTGGGAATTACAAGGGTGTTTGGGTGGAGGGGAGAGGGATGATGGAGTTACACAGAATCCAGGATTGAAGGATGGGTGTGGGTAAGCCTTCTTGCCTTTTCATTGATTGTATAATCATGTGCTGTGCAGTTATTTGCAAAACACAGATTATGGCTAGAAGTTTCTGGAGAGAGATTTCAGTGAGTGCAGCAGCCAGGCCCTCATTCAGCGTTATCACTTTTCAGTGACCCTGACATGTCTGAATAATCCGGGGTAGGAAGGAGACTGCACCATCCCATGCTGCACCATGGTAAGTCACACACAGGGCTTTGTGTCCATGACCCATCCGTCACTGTGCCATATGCTAGTCATACCACTTACTGAGCAGAAGTAACTTCTCTTTTTACAGAAAAGTAAATTGAGTGAGTTAATGAGGCAGAAGTGGCAGAAGGTTCCTAAAAGTGTGAGATATCACAGGTGCCTGAATGGTGGCCCTGCTCCCCCACACCACCTCCCCAAGACCATACCCTTGTGTGCTCCTCTCCACCACCTCCCCCTGCTCTGGCACCCCTGTACTGAGGAATTGAGTGACTCGCTGAAGGTCACAGAGGAAAGGGGTTCCTGAGGGAGGCGTAGAGCCCCACTCTCTTTACTGCCAGGCATGTACCTTAAAATTCTACATTCTCTCCTCAAAGTGAAGCGTTAGAAGCTTAGCCAGCAGGGTTGTTGTTTTTTTCTTGTGATTGTTAAATTACCCTGAAGAAAAGATGAAAACTGAATTAGTGAGGCGTCAGAAACGAGCTCCCATAATGATAATGTCATAAACAATGTCCCTTTTCAGCCACTAGGCAAACTGTATAATCATTTCCTTTGAAAATCAGCCTGTTTGTTTCAGTTCCATGGTGGAGGAAGTGCTTCTTGATCTATGATGAGGGTTCACTGGTTTAGGAGCCTATTACCTTAGTGTCTTACAGCTCAGTTCTATCTCTACTTGTACCTATTTCTCACACAATAGCCTAGAGACCTTACTTACTAGATTGCTACATTTATTACTTCCATATTCAAGCTTTATGAATACAATGGACAAGTGGTGCCAATTTAAAGCTAGAATGCCAGACTAGTTTTTTTTTTTTAGCTTTAACTATTAACTTTGAATATTAACTTTAAATCAGATTTGTAAATTGATTGACAGATTCTTGGGATGGTTAGATCTATCCGGATAAGCCAAGGAAGCAGTTTCTGTTTTAATAAATGCATTTGTGAATAATATTTGCTCTACCAGTCATCACAATGCAGGATGTTTTCTCTGATTCACTGTCATAGACAACTACTGTATTTGTAACTGGCCATCTGTGCCTCGACTTTGCTCAGCTAGGAATCAAAGAAAATTTGTGCAAAACAATACGTATTAGTGATGCACTTCAAAATCTATTTCCAAGTGAAGATAAAAATGTGAGTCTGTGTTTTCAGTTTTGTCTCCAAAATAACAAATTACATCATATTTTCCTGTCTTTTTCATATATTTTAGTGGCCTGCTAAAAGAAAACAGGCTTACAGAATTTAAGAACACTTACTCACTGAAGCTGTTGCATTATTTTTCCCCGTTTTCCTTACATATAAAAATTATGCAGCTAGAAGAGGTGCACATGACAAACATACTTATTTAATAGGTACAAAGTGTGTTGTAGGGTCAGATTCATTAAAAAGTTAAGGGATAGATAATATTTCATTGTAAGTTATGCTGTGAGATAAGGTAGCACTTCCATCCATGTAAATAGTCACTAAAAGAGACATTGAAGAAAAGTGCCTCCAGGACAAAACTTTCAGCGAAAAAACAAGCCGCTGAGATTGGGTGTGGACAAGCCTTTTCCTCCCAGACGTTGAGCTTTTGCTAATGCTGGGCTGTGGGTTTATAGGACGCTAAACTATGTGAGTGAGAAGTCATTTCTGTGCAGCTGGATGAACCCTGGATGAAGTGGAAATTATAACACCACAGGCTTTCCAGTCACCCCTACACTTCCACTGACCCAGAAAGGTCTGTCAGGGTGGTGGGCCCAATGGCCTTATGGCCCCTCACTCTGCACGGCAAAGCAGCAGTCAGGAGAAGCTTTGGTGACATCATTCATTTAATCTGGGGGCATTCACTAGATTTGATTTCCAGATCATTGTTCTTTGTTCTGGACCTGCTTTATCCCAGCCACTTCCACCGTTCCTGCATCCCTCACTCCCAGGGATATCTTGGCACGATGTGAGTAAGGGCCGCAGGATCAGACGCAGAGGGTGGGAAGCTAATTCCCCCTGAACCCGATATCCATGTTAGAACTGGAATGAGACATTGACATAAGCTAGGCATGGACTGAATTTTCTATCAGCGGAAGTGAGCCATGGTACAATCTGAATGAGCTGTGAATGGTGGGAGTGATTATGGAGCCTGATCTAAAGCCCACTGAGGTCAATGAGCATCTTTCCAATGGCTTTTAATGAGCATTGAGTCAGGTGTATAAAGACTGTGCCATAGGAAGTATGTGGCAGCAGAGTTACAGAAAAATGGTCCCATTTTAGCTGCCATTATGTTTATAAGAGAAGTGTGTGCTGAACTGGATCTGCCCAGCTGGAGCGGGGATGTTAGCGTTCGGTGTGCAAGGATGGGAGATGCCATCTCTCAACTAAGCTGAAATTCTGCAAGCTTGCGCCTAAGATGAGCTAGTCCATGCTTTATTTTTTGAACTTTGGAACTGAGTCATCAATGATTATTCAAATCCAGTAATGGGTCAAAACACTCCACAGTACACTAGTATTGTTTGTTCCTTAGCTAGTCACAGCCACCCACCTTTTTATTAGGAAATTGTTCCCAGGCACTAGCCACAGGAAGAACAGGCTTCTTGTAAATAGCCATGTGCCAGTCAGGAGCATGAAGTTGCACTACACACCAAAATGTCAGGTTCACAAGAATAAACAGCTGCAAATCCTAACCCTAGAATGTCTGGGTTGAGCCATTTTAAGATTTAGGCACAGAAAAAGACTATTAGATTTTGGAATGGTTTTTACTTCTCTTGGCCCTGGTTTGCTACTTGTCAGCTGTTTTTCCTGATTATAAATATAAAGAGAATAAAAATCAAGCCTAAATTTGGTGCCTAAATATAGACTTAAAGTGCATAACTTTAGGCAATTGGAAATTTTTGTTTTGTTTACTGGCCCCTAGTACAATCAGTGGCTATTGTTTAGCTTTTTTGTTGTGTTTTTTGTTTTGTGTACGTGGGTGGTGGTAGTGAAGCATGGCCTCTTTTCAGAAAGATGGCCTGAAATGTGTGCACTCTCTTGTACAGGCAGGGGTAAAATCTCTCTAGGTTCTTAGGCCATCCTCATCATTGTGGCATGTGAGCATCCACAGATGTTGCCTGAGAAGAATGCTCTGCAGATGTTTTGCATGTCCAAAGTTGCATGCCTACAAGTATAGGCCACTATTTAAAAACATATTACTCTTATCATCGCTAACAGATCTGAGTCTAGACTGTTCACTTTAACATCCTCGCTTTAAAGTGACAGGTTTAGGAAAATATTCTTCTTCTCTCCATGCCTACATCCCACTGAAGATTCTTACTATCTCTCTGCTCATCCCATTTCACTGACATATCTAAACTTGTTTCACTGCTTCTTCAGTGCTGGAGGCATTTCTTTAAACTGGCAGATTAAGGGGCTGACACTTTTGGCTGGCAGATTCAGAGCAGGACCAGACTGGCATACTAGGTTGAGTTCAGCAGTAGCAGCCTCGCTATCAAACACTGCTGAAGCAATCATAAAAATTTAGTATGTAGACACAAGAATGACCCAGACACAAGCCTGCCTGCACAGAGAATGGCTAAGTGATTCTCCTGGGGAGACTAGACAGCAAATGAGAAAAATTGCTACACGGGGTGGGGGAGTAAGAGGAGCCTATATAAGAAATCCCAAACTCAGGACTGTCCCAATAAAATTTGGACATCTGGTCACTCTAAATGCCCCACCCCAATTTTCACATAAACCCACAAAGATGCTGGCCAACACCAGGATCTCTAGTGAATAGCTTGGTCCAGTTCTATTAACAAAGGGAGCACTTGAACAGATTCTTAAATTGGGAGTGGCAGGGGAGAGAAATGTCTAACGTCCGTACTGGGAAAATTAGTTGAAACAATAGTAAAGAATAAAATTGTCAGACACATAGAAGAGCATAAATTGTTGGGCAAAAGTCAACATGGTTTCTGCAAAGGGAAATCGTGTCTTACTAATCTATTAGAGTTCTTTGAAGGGGTCAGCAAACATGTGGACAAGGGGGATCCGGTGGACATAGTGTACTTAGATTTCCAGAAAGCCTTTGACAAGGTCCCTCACCAAAGGCTCTTACGTAAATTAAGCTGCCATGGGATAAGAGGGAAGATCTTCTCATGGCTTGAAAACTGGTTAAAAGACAGGGAACAAAGGGTAGGAATAAATGGAACTTTTTCAGAATGGAGAGGGGTAACTAGTGGTGTTCCCCAAGGGTCAGTCCTGGGACCGATCCTATTCAACTTATTTATAAATGATTTGGAGGAAGGGGTAAACAGTGATGTGGCAAAGTTTGCAGATGATACTAAACTGCTCAAAGTAGTAAGGACCAAAGCAGACTGTGAAGAACTTCAAAAAGATCTCACTAAACTAAGTGATTGGGCAACAAAATGGCAAATGAAATGTAACGTGGATAAATGTAAAGTAATGCACATTGGAAAAAATAACCCCAACTATACATACAATATGATGGGGGCTAATTTAGCTACAACCAATCAGGAAAAAGACCTGGGAGTCATTGTGGATAGTTCTCTGAAGGCATCCACGCAGTGTGCAGCGGCAGTCAAAAAAGCAAACAGGATGTTAGGAATCATTAAAAAAGGGATAGAGAATAAGTCGGAGAATATCTTATTGCCCTTATACAAATCCATGGTGCGCCCACATCTTGAATACTGCGTACAAATGTGGTCTCCTCATCTCAAAAAGGATATATTGGCACTAGAAAAGGTTCAGAGAAGGGCAACTAAAATGATTAGGGGTTTGGAACGGGTCCCATATGAAGAGAGATTAAAGAGGCTAGGACTTTTTAGCTTGGAAAAGAGGAGACTAAGGGGGGATATGATAGAGGTATATAAAATTATGAGTGGTGTGGAGGAAGTAAATAAGGAAAAGTTATTTACTTGTTCCCAAAATAGAAGAACTAGGGGCCACTCAATGAAATTGGCGTGCAGCAGGTTTAAAACAAATAAAAGGAAGTTCTTCACACAGCGCACAGTCAACCTGTGGAACTCCTTACCTGAGGAGGCTGTGAAGGCTAGGACTATAACAGGGTTTAAAAGAGAGCTGGATAAATTCATGGAGGCTAAGTCTATAAATGGCTATTAGCCAGGATGGGTAATGAATGGTGTCCCTAGCCTCTGTCTGTCAGAGGGGGGTGATGGATGGCAGGAGAGAGATCGCTCGATCATACCTGTTAGGTTCACTCACTCCGGGGCACCTGGCATTGGCCACTGTCGGTAGACAGGATGCTGGGCTAGATGGACCTTTGGTCTGACCCAGTATGGCCATTCTTATGTTCTTATGTTTTCTTTGCCCTTGCTTGGGAGTCCAGTTTAGGGAATATTCCTGTCATTTTCCATAAATGCAGGTCTCTGATTAATGTCCACGGTGACTGCCCACAAATATGCATCCGACAAAGTGGGTATTAGCCCACGAAAGCTTATGCTTCAATACTTTAGTTAGTCTTTAAGGTGCCACGGGACTCTTTGTTACCCCCATAAATATTGTTTGTTTAAATTCAAATGACCAAACTGAGGAGCTCATCCCTTGGATACAGTAAACACCCCATGCGGGAATTGCTCAGCATCCTCAGAAGTATCTTACACAACAACCATTCCCCTTACATCAGTCATAGATCGAAAGCGATTGCTCATTCACTGAAATTGGAATTCACGTAAGTTAAGGTAAAGAAACTGCAAAATAAACTAGGGAAGAGAGTCTCAATTTAAGAGGCATTAAAAGATGAATAGCAGCAAACCAACTGCTCTGTTAAACAACAAAAATTCTGTAGTCTTACATTGATCTGTACGCTGGACGTTTGCCAGCGTACAGATCAAGTAAAAAAAAGTTATGAATTGTTGTCTTTACCTTCATTAATTTTTTTGGCGCAACCTGTAGGAAATGTGTACTCAGATTTTCCCTCTAATTTCCTCTAACTACAAGCAAGAGCAGGTCATGCATTCATTCTGTCGTTCCCGTGATGTAATAGGGTATGTGAATGCAGCATATCTCTCCAACATGATGTGTGGCTGTCCTGCAGTTTTCCTGCCAAAGACATTATTCTCCAGGCTGATAAGATGACTTGGCCTTCCGGTCAAGTTAAAAGTCATCTTGTTCCAGGGCAAGTTAAGTCCTAACCAAAACAGGGGGGGAAATTTGCCCTCTTTGGGCCACAATCTTTAGATTCTGTGCAGCTATTAAGTTTACAGGGGAGGGCTCAAACTCTCATTGTACGAGGAGGTTGTCACCTTTAGAGCTTCCTCCTTTTCTTGATCTCTCTCCACACAGTTGTCATAGATGGCACCGGAGAGGCAATGGGAAAACCCAGCCCTACTTCAGGCTCTGGACCTGAGACCCTAGGCTTTGGAGCAGCTGTCTAATTTCAACTCCACACTGTCCTGCTTCATGATTCCTAGGGCTACTTCTGCCTCCTCTCTGTTCAGCCGCTTCCAGCAGTCCTCCACCAACTTACTCATGGACTCCTTCCCTAACGCCCTCCCCCACAAGGAAGCTCGCCAGCTCACGTACTATCCTGCAGAGGTTTAGCCTGGCCTTTTCTGGTGCAAGCCTTCCCTTTAAGCACAGGAACCTCTTGTAGCTGCTTCCCCCACTGTCCAATGGGCCTTTTTCATGCCCAGTCCTCTGATCCTTAGATTCCAATCCCATGATCTGGGAGGTGGGGACTGAGCCTAACCTCTTCTTAAAGGGCCTATCTCTGCCTGTGACAAAGGGTATTTTACAACATCAAATAGATCTAATAGATAAATTCACCGAAAGGAGATAAGTTCCATTGGCATCCTCTATGATCATAGAAAATTAGGGTTGGAAGAGACCTCAGGAAGTCATCTAGTCCAACCCCAGCTAAATCATGATGGGTCAGTGGTTCTCACAGGTGGCACATGGAGCTTATGAGTAAGGCTAAGATTTTGTCACAGGTACATTTAGTAAAAGTCACGGACAGGTCATGGGCAAAAAATCATGTGACCTATCTGACTTTTATTAAACATATCTGACAAAATGGAGGTCGGCGGGTCCACAAACCACCTGAAGAGGGGCAGCTGCACAAGGACTAGAAGCCACCTGCAGCAGCTGGGGGCTGTGGGGTACCCCTGCAGATTGGGGCATCTTCCTGCTGCCCATGGGGGCCAGGAGCTGTGGGGTGCACCTGCAGCTCTGGGGACCCATGGCAGCTGGAGGCTGGGGGTTTCCCCACCACTAACAGCTCTGGGGTCCCCACTGCCTGCTGCAGCTGGGAATTCAAGGGTTAGCTATGAGTGCTTCTAGCCATATAGTGCTGGCTTTTCCTCCTTGTTTCTAGCTTGTTTTAATGCAGTTTAGCAGCTAAAAGTATATTTGATATGTCCATGTAAACAATTACTTTAATTGCCAGCAGTATGGGATGAGGTGAACGGGAATGAAGGTGCAATAGGTGGACTTAAAAAAACCTAAAAGATGAAATAAAATTGGAAGGAAATGAGAGAGTTGAAACAAACACTTTGTATTTATTTGAATTGTTTTTAATTTAAAAAATCCATTAAAAATTGTAATCAACATATTCCTACAAAACATTTAAATTCGGACAAAACGGCATTTTCTGTCAGAAATGGTTCCTTTGAAAATTGTCTGACCAGCTCTACAAAGGCCAGAGCAGGCATGAGAGTAGATTGCAGAGATTGGAAACATAATCAAGCCGCTGCAAACCTCAGTTGTGAGCTGTCTCCACCAGGAATGGAAAACAGTAGGAAATCTGCATTTGGATTAGGTGATCTGCTAGGGTCAGGCTGTGCCTCCTACTTTGTTGGAGAAAGGGTGGGGATAATACCATGTGGCATTGTCAACACATGGTGTCAAGAATCAGAGAGGTAGCCGTGTTAGTCTGGAATAGCAGAGGTAACAGAGTCCTGTGGCACCTTAAAGACTAATTCAAGTATTGAAGCATAAGCTTTCGTGGGCTAATACCCACTTCGTCGGATGCAAGCAGGGGAAGTGTCCAGGGGCAGGTATAGATAAGTAGGCAAGAACCAGGTAGGAGGTAACAAGGTTAGTCCAATCAGCCTGAACCAGCTTGTTATCTCAAATCAGGGAGGGTGAGGTATTCCTCTAGCAGCTGAATTGGAGGTGTGAACTCGGAGAGAGGAGAAGCTGTTTTTGTAATTAGCAAGCCATTCAAGATCTTTGTTCAATCCCAGATTGATTGTGTCAAATTTGCAAATGAATTGCAGCTCTGCATTTCCTCTTTGCAGTCTGGTCTTGAAGTTTTTTTTGCTGCAATATGGTGACTTTTAAATCTGTAATTGTGTGTCCAGGCAGGTTGAAGTGTTCTCCTACAGGTTTTTGTATATTGCTATTCCTGATATCTGATTTGTGTCCATTTATCCTTTTTCGTAGGGACTGTCCAGTTTGTCCGATGTACATAGCAGGGGGACATTGGTGGCATATAATGGCATATATTACATTGGTAGATGCGCAGGTGAATGAACCAGTGATGGTGTGGCTGATCTGGTTAGGTCCTGTGATGGTATTGCTGGTGTAGATATGTGGGCAGAGTTGGCATCGAGGTTCGTTGCATGGATTGGTTCCTGAGTTGGAGTTATTATGGCACGGTGTGCTGTTGCTGGTGAGAATCTGCTTCAGGTTGGTGGGTTGTCTGTGGGCCAGGACTGGCCTGCCTCCCAGGGCATGTGAAAGTGAGGGATTATTGTCCAGGATGGGTTGTAGATCACTGATGATGCGTTGCAGAGGTTTTAACTGAGGACTGTAGGTGATGGCCAGTGGTGTTCTGTTGTTTTCTTTCTTGGGCTTGCCTTGTTAGCAGCAGGCTTCTGGGTACACGTCTGGCTATGTTGATCTGTGTCCTTATTTCCTTGTGTGGGTATTGTAGTTTTGAGAAAGCTTGGTGAAGATCTTGTAGGTGTTGTTCTCTGTCTGAGGGGTTGGAGCAAATCCGATTGTACCTCAGTGCTTGGCTGTAGAAAATGGATTGTGTGGTATGTCCGGGATGGAAGCTGGTGGCATGAAGGTAGGCATAGCTGTCGGTAGGTTTTCGGTAGAGGGAGGTGTTGATGTGGCCGTCATTAATTAGCACCGTGGTGTCTAGGAAGTGAACTTCCTGTGTGGACTGGTCCAGACTGAGGTGGATGGTGGGGTGGAAGCTGTTGAAATCATGGTGGAACTGCAGAGCTGCAATTCATTTGCAAATTTGACACAATCAATCTGGGATTGAACAAAGATCTTGAATGGCTTGCTAATTACAGAAACAGCTTCTCCTCTCTCCGAGTTCACACCTCCAATTCAGCTGCTAGAGGAATACCTCACCCTCCCTGATTTGAGATAACAAGCTGGTTCAGGCTGATTGGACTAACCTTGTTACCTCCTACCTGGTTCTTGCCTACTTATCTATACCTGCCCCTGGACACTTCCCCTGCTTGCATCCGACGAAGTGGGTATTAGCCCACGAAAGCTTATGCTTCAATACTTGAGTTAGGCTTTAAGGTGCCACAGGACTCTTTGTTACCTCAACACATGGTGATTGTCTTGTCTCCATGGCCAACGTGCACAGTGAATTTCAGAATCACAAGACACCAGCTCAGAAAAATCAAGTAATCTGTACAACCTGTAGAGTACTGGAACAAACGTGAAAGGATTCTTAGCTGAAAGCAGAACAACAGCTTCTGGTCAATGGGATCCATTAGGTGTTAAAGAGATTCTGAAATTCCCATCACATCCTCTTACTGCAAAAAGGAGAAAAATGCAGTGACCAGTGTAAGAAAAAAAATTAGTATCCTACTTCCACACAAAGCTCTATGAGCACGTGCAGATAGTCCTGTACTCTAATATGTGCATGCACAAGCCATTCACTTTGCTGTAATGCAAGTAATCCTGATTTGAACCCTCCAACTAATATTTGCACCCAGGTTTATTTGTGGAAGCATCTTGCTGAGGTTTTCTTGTCTTTTTTTTTTTTAAACAGCTTTACACATAGTAATATGACACTGCCCTCTGCTGGAACATTTATTAATTAGATCCAGGCAAAGGGAAAACACACAGGAAATGTTTTTTTCAAAATTGAGTGGTACAGTGTTCAGAAATGAAATTCTGTGCAGTACTGCACTGTAGACATACTCTAGCTCAGTTGAAAAAAGTTCAGCAAGTGTATGGCAGGCCATTAATGCTCACAAAATTAGGGGTTGGGGTGCTCTGGGGTGGGGGCCAGAAATGAGGAGTTTGGGGTGTGAAAGGGTGCTCTGGGCTGAGAACAAGGGGTTTGGAGGGCAGGAGGGGGTAGAGGGTTGCGACACAGGGGGGGATCAAGGGTGCAGGCTCCTGGCGGCACTTAGCTCAAGCAACTCCCAGAAGCAGCAGCATGTCTCCGCTCCGGCTCCTATGCGGAGGCTTGGCCAGGAGGTTCTGTGCACAGCCCTGGCCACAGGTGCTGCCCCTGCAGCTCCCAATTGCCATGGTTACCAGCCAGTGGGAGCGGCGGGGTTGTGCTTGTGGTGGGGGCAGCTTGTGGAGCCCATTGGCTGCCCCTATGCACAGGAGCCAGAGGGAGGACATGCCGCTGCTTCCAGGACCAATACAGCTGGCGTGCCGGAGTGGGGCAAGCCCCAGATTCCACTCCCTGGCCAGAGCTTAAGGGCCAGATGAAAACCTCTGGAGAGCCAGATGTGGGCCCTGTGCCGGAATTTGATCTACAGCATTAAGCAGTTCTCTTGTAAGTTTCTTAAGTAGTGAATGCTCACTACAATGGTGTTGAGGATACTAGTACAAGGGCGTAGCCACTGGATTTACAAACTATATTGACCAGGTGGCCAAAATTCTACTTGAGGGAGTATAGAAGAATACAGCCCTTCCTACATGCGTACTTGTAGTAATAGTGATGAAGTAGCTTCATTGTTGTGCCACAAGTTGGCAGGGAGTACTGTCTTCCCATCCCTGTCACAGGTCATCCATGCAAAGCACTCTGCCTTGGTGGAGGCCATTTATTGCAGGAGCCATTGACAGAGGATTAAAACAAAATAGCTCTTGATATTTAGTAAATAATAAGTAAGAGAATGAGGAGAAAAGGCCCCAGTACTTCACGATACTCCAAAATGGTGGACCCCTGCATTTAAACAGAGTGTCACTGAAGTCAGTGGCCTCCTTATGGGTGCACGATCAAGGCCTAAGGGGGGTGGACTCTGCTGTATGCACATGCACCCACCTCTTTCAGTGTCCTCATCGAAAAGGCATTTTCCCTTCCTCTGTACCTAACATATTTGGTTGCTGTGTAGATCTAGGTATAAGGAATGCTAAACTGTATCCTAGTGTTCAGCCACTAGGTGGCAATGCCTGTAACATACCTCAAGCCAGTGGTCCCCAACTTCTCAGGATACCCCCTTCCCCTCCGCGGAGCTGTGTCTGGAAGCAGAGCCCCAGCTGGGGGTGGGAGTGGAGCCTCAGCCCGGTGTGTGTGTGTGTGTGTCCAGAGAAGTGCTGGAGGCTGTCTAGTGCTCTCTCTCTCCCTACCCACTGGCCTGGGCCCCCTCCATGTTGTCCCCCCCCACACACACAAATGTTCCTCTGCCGCCTCCCAGAGGACTGCACCCCCTCCTCCCCCAGTTTGGAGACTTGTGTCTTAAGCTCTCAAAAGCCATTCCTAGCAGTGCCTTAAAGCAGTGGTTCTCAAACTTTTTCTATTGGTGACCCCTTTCGGACACCAGGCCTCTAAGTGCGACCCCCCCCCCTTAGGGGTTGGGGGGCGGGTGTGTGTGTGTGTGTGTGTGTGTGTGTGTGTGTGTGTGTGTGTGTGTGTGTGTCAGCAGCCCCCTGGGGCAGAGGCTGGGCTGGCGGGGGGGGGGGGGGTTTGCCAGCAGCCCCCCCCCATGGGCTGAGCTGGGGTTTGTGTGTGTGGGTGTAGGAGTGCCAGCCCCCCCAGGGCAGGGGTCGGGCTCAGGGGAGGGTGCCAGCAATGCCCCCGGGACAGGGCCCAGGGCTCTGCCGGCAGCCCGCCATGCCATGGGCTGGCTCTGGGGTTCGGGGTGCCGCCAGCAGCCCACCGCAGCCGGGGCCGGGGCTCTGGGCGCTGTAGCAGGGGCTGGGGTGCTGCTGGCAGCCTGCCGTGGCCGGCTGCCTGCAGCAGGGGCTCGCGACCCCCCACATAATCGGGTCGTGACCCCTTGAGGGTGTCCCGACCCCCACTTTGAGAACCAATGCCTTAAAGGATCTTACAGTGAACACATCTGGTGCATTTCCCTGGGAAGGAAGTCCTGCAGCCAGACCACAGAAGCCTGATCCCTGCTAGTAGCAACCCACCAAGTACAAGGTGTAGCTGACCCAAGGAGGTGTTACTGACTACTTCACATTTGTGGGCTCTCTTTTTTAAAAAAATATCCTTTATCGACCATTCACTCAAGCCTGAGACGAGTTATTTTTTTGTTAGTTGGTTGCTATGGAGTGAATTGTGCTGCTTAATTCAGGGGTGGGTAAACTACGGCCTGGGCCAGTCCTGCCCGGCCTCTGAGCTCACTGGAGAGGCTCCCCTCAGTCCCTCCCCCGCTGTCCCTCCACAAACACGCTGCCATACAGGGAGGACTTGGTGGGGCAGGACTGTGCAGTAGCGAGTCTGGCTTCAGCCGCTGCTGTGAGCAGCATGGTAGGGGGGCCAGGGCTGGGGAGTTGGATAAGGGGCAGGGAGTCCCAGGGCAGTCAGGAGACAGGGAGCGTTTGGATGGGGTGAAGGTCCTGGGGAGGGGGGCATTGGATGGGGTGTGGGAGTCTCAGGGGTGTGTTATTGGGGCAGGGGGGGCTGTGGAAGGGCTGGTCAGGGGACAAGGAGCCGGGGGTCTTCGATGGGGGAGGTTTTGGCAGTGGTGTTTAGGGGCAGGCGGTCTCGGGGGGGGGGGTGTAGTCAGGGGACAAGGAGTGGAGGGGGTTGGATCAGCTGGGGATTGTGAGGGGGGAAGTTAGGGGGCTGGGAGGGAGTTGAATGGAGGCAGAGGCTATCCTGATTATCACTACAAAGGTTTTTTTTCCTCCCGCTCATAATAGCTCACCTTAATTGATTTGGTAACAAAGTCCTGTGGCACCTTAAAGACTAACTATAAAGTTTTGAAGCATAAGCTTTCGTGGGCTAATACCCACTTCGTCGGATGCAAGCAGTGGAAGTGTCCAGAGGCAGGTATAGAAAAGTAGGCAAAAACCAGGTGGGAGGTAACAAGGTTAGTCCAATTAGGCTGAACCAGCTTGTTATCTCCAATCAGGGAGGGTGGGTTATTCTTCTAGCAGTTGAATGGGGGGGGGGTGTGAACATGGAGAGAGGAGAAGCTATTTTTGTAATTAGCAAGCCATTGAAGGTCTTTGTTCAGTCCTAGATTGTTTGTGTTAAATTTGCAAATGAATTGCAGCTCTGCAGTTTCCCTTTGCAGTCTGGACTTGAAGTTTTTTTGCTGCAGTATGGTGACTTTTAAATCTGTAATTGTGTGTCCAGGCAGGTTGAAGTGTTCTCCTACAGGTTTTTGTATATTGCCATTCCTAATATCTGATTTGTCTGCATTTATCCTTTTTCTTAGGGACTGTCCAGTTTGGCCGATGTACATAGCAGAGGGACACTGGTGGCATATAATGGCATATATGACATTGGTTGATGTGCAGGTGAACGGACCAGTGATGGTGTGGTTGATCTGGTTAGGTCCTGTGATGGTGTTGCTGGTGTAGATATGTGGGCAGAGTTGGCATCGAGGTTTGTTGCATGGATTGGTTCCTGAGTTGGAGTTATTATGGCGTGGTGTGCTGTTGCTGGTGAGAATTTGTTTAAGGTTGGCAGGTTGTCTGTGTGCCAGGACTGGCCTTCCTCCCAAGGCCTGTGAAAGTGAGGGATTATTGTCCAGGATGGGTTGTAGGTCACTGATGATGCGTTGCAGAGGTTTTAACTGAGGACTGTAGGTGATGGCCAGTGGTGTTCTGTTGTTTTCTTTCTTGGGCTTGTCTTGCAGCAGCAGGCTTCTGGGTACACATCTGGCTCTGTTGATCTGTGTCCTTATTTCCTTGTGCGGGTATTGTAGTTTTGAGAAAGCTTGGTGAAGATCTCGTAGGTGTTGGTCTCTGTCTGAGGGGTTGGAGCAAATCCGATTGTACCTCAGTGCTTGGCTGTAGACAATGGATCGTGTGGTATGTCCGGGATGGAAGCTGGTGGCATGAAGGTAGGCATAGCTGTCGGTAGGTTTTCGGTATAGGGTGTTGGACACTTCCACTCCTTGCATCCGACGAAGTGGGTATTAGGCCACGAAAGCTTATGCTTCAAAACTTTATAGTTAGTCTTTAAGGTGCCACAGGACTTTGTTACCTCTGCTATTCCAGACTAACACGGCTACCTCTCTGATTCTTAATTGATTTGTTTCATTAGAATTGGTATAGCAATCCCCATCTTTTCATGTTCTCTGTTACATACTGTATCTATATCTATCTTCCTCCTGTATTTTCCACTCTATGCATCTGATGAAGTGGGTTTTAGCCCACGAACGTTTATGTTCAAATAAATGTGTTAGTATCTAAAGTGTCACAAGTACTCCTCGTTCTTTTTGCTGATACAGACTAACACAGCTACCACTCTGAAACTTAACTACCTTGGTGTAAACCAGAGTTTAAGATGATCTGTTTATACTTCTATGAAAATACCATGCCAACGTATAGTATAGAATTTCTGCTTTTGTTCCCCTTTCAGTGTGTTAATACTGAAAACTGGGTTTCCATTAAATGAATGACACAGCATAACTCTACAGTCATGCATTGGATTTGGATTTGAGTTAATTGCAACAAGAAAAGCTGAATTCTGCAAAATACATTCCCGCTGAACTGGATTTATTCCCAGAGTTTTGGCATAGCAAACCCCAGTGCACATACTGAATAAGCAGCAGCTTATTTATCAACATTCCACCAAATAATGTTTACCCATCAAACTGTAAGAAAGAAAAAAGTCATTATTAAAATATTTTCATTCTTCATAACACTAATAACATGAATATTTATTTGAAAAATATTTCTTTCCACTTTAGTCCATTTTAAAATCAGTTATACTAACTTCCACTAACTAATATTTCAAATTACTGTCATTTTCCCCTCATATTGGTAAAAGATACAACTACAGTAAACTATTTCACAATTTTGGAAAAAGTATGAGAGATTATTCTTTCCCTCTCCTCCTATGATGACTCAGAATCTTAAAATAACGACAGAGATTATGCAGCTAAAATATATATTGACATATTTAACCTCTCAAATAAATAAATATATACAAAGGAGGTTGTTACATCAACAACAAAGTAGAGATTTTACATTGCAAAAGTGAGAGCATTCAAGAACATCTGACAGACAGTTAAGGACTACTACATGGTAGTAAAAAAAGAGAAAAGTTTTAATTTAGCAAAAATATAGGCAATTGTCCATTAATCTGTTGGTTAGGTTACAGCTAGACTTCAGCCAGGATACTTCTTTTACCCTTTACTTCATATTTTACTGATCGATTGTGTTTCATTAATTCCTCAATGTCCAGAAGTATTTTCTTTTCTTTTTCGTCGTAAAACATCCTAGACAGGTAGAAATCTCACAGAAAGCTACTATCTGAACATATTATCTACTGCAGCTAGGCAGGTGGGATGATGATAAACAAGTTCTGTAAATGCTCATACATAAGTTTTCCATAAATTCTTTCTCTTGATAAATGTATTTGACCAACTTCATCTATAGTGTAATTACATTTGAAGTCAATAGGGATGAATTTAATTTATACAGTCATGTAAGGATTTTGCTCTACTATGGAAAAGGTTTGATCAGGTTATTTGTAGGACCTTTACTTCACAACAGTGTTTTAGGGTTGAATGTGATTGCGATATACTTCTCCCCTGCAGTGATCAAGGTGTTTGTAGTTAAGGATAATATTCCATTTTTGTGGGCACAGAATAAAATGATCTTTATAAACGAGTGGATGCAAAGAGCCCATAAAAGGTACAAATCCAAAATACTCTGTTACTGACCATCCAATTGCTTCTTAACTGAGAATCAATAGCAGTATGACATCAGACCAGTGGTTTATGGAAGTGTGATGAACAAAACAGATAGAAATTTCAAGGTAAAAATTATTTGATGAAAAATGACCTTTTGGGAAAAATGTGTTTTTCATTTTGAAAAAAAAAATGTTCATGGAAAGATCCCATTTTCTGTCAGCTCGATTACTGACATTTTAATGAAATGTGCATGTACAGGTGTTTCACGATTTGGCATGGGTTTCTGCATATTTTCAAGAATAATTGTACACTTTTGATAATAATGTTAGAATGGTCCTATCGTGCCATCGCTTGGAAAAGTAAAATATTTTATGTGCTTCTTTGTCTTCTGACACACTTCTGTGCATAGCTCATTGATACAGAACTCTGTTTATGATGCTTGGTCATTGCATCTCAAACAGTACAAGTCTATATTTAGCTTAATCAGCTGATGCCGGTGAAAGCTTGATGATATGGATGATACAAGTCCACAAGTAGATGCTGACTGCTATTGTGTAATGTACAGTGACCTTGAGAGCCTTCACAAATTGCAATGTCATGTGATAGAAGAATTACCTTATTTACTGACTCTACACCAACTGAAACCACACCCACAGATATGGGCTTAAAATTTGTGGGAGGGTTATCAGTGGGTTGCACACCCTTATCACAAGGAAATCCTGGTGAGCATGTATTTGATAAATACTTTTCTGTGCACACAGATACAATGTGGCCCAGCGTTTATAGACTAGTTTCTGTACGCAGTATTTGGATCCAATTTTCTTTGTATGGTTAGCCCTGGAGATGTACTTATTCATGTAGTCAAAATAATCTTTGACACTGGAGTTAGGGATTTCCTCACCTGTGGAAAACACTGCCAGCAATGAACACCTAAACATCAAGAGTTTAGCAAACACAGTAAGGAAAATCCACATTTTTCACGAAGAAATGTCTGACTAAGAAAGCAGCATCCAAGAGCTTGTGTGTACAGTGGGATACTTCTCCTGTTTTCTCTAATAGACCCAACTCTTATTCCCATTCATATCTGACATTATTGAGAGATGGGAGTATGGAACTTCTTCAGTCACACATAGGATCACACCTAAATTAGCTATCCCAGTATCCTGTTGGCTGGCATACAGCTGATGTTTGAAAACAGTCTTTATTTCATGGTGGGAAAATGTCAGTATCAATACTATGTATGAGAAAATGACTGACTCTCCTAATGGGGAAAAAAACTTTTCTCGAGAAGAAGCTGTTAAGAGGACGACAATATACCATGGGAAACAATGACTACATTTGGTAATATAATTCTCCCCAGTCGGTCTCCAAGTACTCCATTGTTTAGAATCTCCAGGCTGTGTTTCAGACGTTCAGAAACCCAGTCAGAACTTTGTGCTATGGCTGAATGTGTCTGACATCATGATATTTTTATAGAAGTTGTCTGAGTGAGCACTGCAGTACCCCTTGACTTTGTCAATAACCTGATGGACCGGGATGATTGGTGTCTGCTCTCCATCCACTTGGGCAAATTTTGATGAGGGCTTGTGAACAAAAGTATTGTCTAGGAAGGAAAAAGAAACAGAAACAGCTTTTAAAACAAGCTCATTATTTATCAGATTTGTCACTTGCAGGAAATCCCCCCCTACCTTACTGTAGATAATTTATTTGTTCAATTATATTGCCCTGCTGATTTTTGATATAGCCATTCAATAACTTGACATTATACCTTCTATGTTATTTTCAGTTAAATGCTATAGACTAAATTCTACATATCTGAAATCCTAGCCTCCCTATTCCGATATCATCCATTTTATAGAATCATAGAATATTAGGGTTGGAAGGGACCTCTGGAGGTCATCTAGTCTAACCCCCTGCTTAAAGCAGGACCAATCCCCAACTAAATCATCCCAGCCGGGGCTTTGTCAAACCTGACCTTAAAAACCTCTAAGGAAGATGATTCTACCACCTCCCTAGGTAACCCATTCCAGTGCTTCACCACTGTCCTAGTGAAAAAGTTTTTCCTAATATCCAATCTAAACCTTCCCAACTGCAACTTGAGACCATTACTCCTTGTTCTGTCATCTGGTACCACTGAGAACAGTCTAGATCCATCCTCTTTAAAACCCCCTTTCAGGTAGTTGAAAGCAGCTATCAAATCTCCCCTCAGTCTTCTCTTCTGTAGACTAAACAATCCCAGTTCTCTCAGCCTCTCCTCATAAGTCATGTGCTCCAGGCCCCTAATCATTTTTTTTGCTCTTCTCTGGACTCTTTCCAATTTTTACACATCCTTCTTGTGGGCCCTAAAACTGGACACACTACTCCAGATGAGGCCTCACCAATGTCGAATAGAGGGGAACAATCACGTTGCTCGATCTGCTGGCAATGCCCCTACTTATACAGTCCAAAATGCCATTAGCCTTCTTGGCAACAAGAGCACACTGTTGACTCATATCCAGCTTCTCATCCACTGTAATCCCTAGGTCCTTTTCTGCAGAACTGCTGCCTAGCCATTCGGTCCCTGTCTGTAGCAGTGCATGGGATTTTTCCGTCCTAAGTGCAGGACTCTGCACTTCTCCTTGTTGAACCTCATCAAATTTCTTTTGGCCCAGTCCTCTAATTTGTCTAGGTCCCTCTGTATCCTATCCCTACCCTCCAGTGTATCTACTCCTCCTCCTAGTTTAATGTCATCTGCAAACTTGCTGAGGGTGCAGTCCACACCATCCTCCCAATCATTGATAAAGATATTGAATAAAACCGGCCCCAGGACCAACCCTTGGGGCACTCCGCTTGATACTAGCTGCCAACTAGACATGGAGCCATTGATCACTATCCGTTGAGCCCAATGATCCAGCCAGCTTTCTATCCACCTTATGGTCCATTCATCCAGCCCATACTTCTTTAACTTGCTGGCAAGAATATTGTGGGAGACCATATCAAAAGCTTTGCTAAAGTCAAGGAATAGTACATCCACTGCTTTCCCCTCATCCACAGAGCCAGTTATCTCATCGTAGAAGGCAATTAGGTTAGTCAGGCATGATTTGCCGTTGGTGAATCCATGCTGACTGTTCCTGATCACTCTCCTCTCCTCTAAGTGCTTCATGATTGATTCCTTGAGGACCTGCTCCATGATTTTTCCAGGCACTGAGGTGAGGCTGACTGGCCTGTAGTTCCCTGGATCCTCCTCCTTCCCTTTTTTAAAGATGGGCACCACATTAGCCTTTTTCCAGTCATCCGGGACCTCCCCTGATCACCATGAGTTTTCAAAGATAATGGCCAATGGCTCTACAATCACATCTGCCAACTCCTTTAGCACCCTCGGATGCAGCGCATCCAGCCCCATGGACTTGTGCTCATCCAGCTTTTCTAAATAGTCCTGAACCACTTCTTTTCCCACAGCTCTAGCTATATCAAGGCACAGTAGGATCCATTAGTTTGTCTGTTGAAGATTCCAGCTACAGAACTTTCAAATTCAAATTAAAAAGGCTGCCTGGCTATTACAGTATTACAGAATAGGGGGTGATGCAAGCATTACTGTGGTAACATTTGGTAAAAGGTAGCACATCACTCCACAGAATCAAATAATGAAATAGCTGAAAAATGCTAGTTAAGAGTATTTAATCGTATGAATCATCAAAGTTAAACAGTTATTGAATAAAACAACAAAACAAGCACAGAAAGCAGCAGATGACGATTCCAAATAAAAATAGATGAGTAGATTTTAAAACTAGCTGGATTCTTACAATTGCATCTATTTGACTTCCTAGCACAGGGAGAATACAAGGAGAGCGGAGGAGCTATGTTTGAGGCACTAAATGGATATGGAAAACTCGTATGTTTTCATGTTTCATGTACTCTAAATCAAGCATGAAGCAGGAGAGAAAAAGAAAGAAGACAGTTCACTCCCCCCCCCCCCGTTCATTATAAAAAATCTACATCCCACTGTGTCTGATGTCAGTAACGCTTCTGATGACCACACCATACATTTTCACCATATTCCCAAGTTGGTTTGAAGAACATCTTACACAGGGAACCCAGGTATATCTGAGAACTCAGCTATAAGGAAAAAGTATTTTGTTTCTGCTGTGCGGATTATCCTTCTCCACATCACCTGATTAACGACTAAGGCTTATTCAACAAGGGTCTTGAGTGTCCCCCAAACTGCCACCTTTAGCCCTGTAGCCTTCACTCATATAGCCTACAGTGTGGTACTTTTCTTCAGACAAAGAGGACAAGCATCCACTTGTATGGCTAACAGCATTGCAGTTCTGAGTCTGACCAGTAGGGAGAGCTCATGTAGCAAGCAATCATTACCTCCTCTTTTTAGGCTGTATTAATGAGTTCCCCAATCCCTTCCAACCTGGTCTTTGGGCCCCGAGTCTACCTTTTTAACCCAAGCCTGATATGACCCAACACAAAATTTGATAGCAAGATGAATGGCCACATGAAGCAAAGCTCTCCACTGCTGGCACTTTAGTCAAGCAGCTTGATACTGCTTATAGTAAAACCACCTTCAGATAATTCTTCTGTAAAAGGTAATTTTAATTAAATCAGTGTATTTTATTATATTAATATTGGCATATGTTTTATATAAATAGTATATAAAATAAATATACTGCTTACCAATGAAAAGAAAATGAAAATGCAGGTTTCAGAAAAGATTGAATGATGGTACCAAGCTATCATAAATATTTGCAATATGAAATGCTGCCTGAATTGCATGTAAAAGAGAAATGGATTGCACAGAGGAAAATCTAAACAGTTTCAGTATGAACAAAGCAACAGGCAGTTTAAAGTGGGTGAAAATGGCTAATGAATTATAGCAAATAACGCCTTGTACTACTGAAAATGGCTGGGTACTTTGTGTTCTTCTCATGTACTTACTAGGCAATGGTTTTACATTTTGAGGTTTTTTGATTTATTTTGTTTAAAAGGAGTTTAAAATGAGAATTCTTGTGTCCTAAGGAAGACTGTTTCAGTACCCAAAAACCGATTACACACATTCACACAGCATCATTAAACCTAACTCTCATTTTCCAAAACATTTTTGGTACTCTGTATACCTATCCAAAGTTCTCTGGAGTCAATGGGAATCTTTTGGTTGAAGTAAATGGACTTTGGATCAGGCCCTATGGATGAAATCTTGGCCCACTGAAGTCAATGCGAGTTCTGCCATTGATATCTGTGGAGTTAGTATTTCAGCATGTATGCTCTTTCATTGGTTCATGTGGCTGCTTTCTGCCAGTCCCATATCACAGCTGTGCCACATGATTCTGAAAACTCGTGAAAATGTTTTGTTTTGTCCATTCTACTAAACAGATTCTCAACTTGAGTAGTTATATACAACAAAGTTTCTAGGCATATTTGAAATATACGATCTGTCATTCACATCTAATTTTGATGTAATTTAAAGCCAATAGCTAGGAGACTGAATTCTATAATGACTATATGCCCAAATAAAGAGACAATTTCTTAGAGCCCTGGCATAACCTTTTATACATTCATTCCTTCTAGAAATGTACCATGATATATCTAGCAAGTCATCACATCACTTTTGATAGTAGGGTGCTTTTTTTGGTCTTTTTGCTTTCAAATGCACTTTTTTGTTTCAAAGTAATGTTATTTTTCTTTATCTGGCATCACATGGTGAGTATTAATACTATGACATTGTACGTTTTCTAGAAGGGTAATCTTTCAGATACCCCATGCTCCATGCAGAGGATAGACAATCAGAGTTTGAAGGATATTTGCCCTTTGAATTACAGCCCATCAGCATCCATAACAAGAAGATGAATAGTGAAGAATAAGCAGTATTTCTGATTAGCAGTAGTCCTTTTTGTGTCAATTAGGACTTCATGCAAGTGATTCCCCCTCCACCCTGTTGAAATCATGCATTCAACAAAAATGATGCACACTTTACCTGGAATGTTCCACCTCTGCTGAGGAAATGCTCTTAGAAGACATTATCTATACCATAAACATATGAATGTCTGGGTCAATTCCGGGGATCAACAACCACATTAACAGCTACCAAGGCATACATCTATTACAGTGTATACTAAAAATGGTTATAGATTCATCGAGATACCAATTTGAGTAGATTAGCTGGCAAAAATCTGAACCAAATGGATAAAAATAACTTCTGAATTTTTTTTCATGCCATGAAAACTTGTTTGAGAAGGAATGTCGCTATCTGAAAAGACTAGATCAAGCCAAAATTACTTTAGAGTGTCACAGGTAGAAAAAGTCAAATAAAATATATATTTCAAATAGTCAAGGGGAAGGAAGTTATTAGAATATTAAAAAGAATGCAGAATATTTTGGTGCTTCTATAATGTTCAGTAAATTATTGCATTATCCTCTATGACCCAATTTAGGAGAGCCCTGAAACTCATAATTAAGTGCTATCCAGGAAGCACATAGTCACTTGCTTAGTTTTAAACATCTGATTAAGTGTTTTCCTGCATGAGGATGCTTTTCTGAATCAGGCCTGAGGGGTTTGATTCAAGGCCAGGGGTGATGGAGGTGCAATTGCAATATGAGGCGTACGCAGTACAGGTGTGCCTTTGAGGAGTTTCATTCCAAAGGGCATATGTAATAGCACTACTTAGAGTTTTAATAAGAGCAAGGTTGTTTTAAATTCCAGCTCCTCCAGTATTCAATGGAGGCTGCTCAGGAAATGTGCTGAGTCAGCTCATCCCTTGGGGCTGTGGCCACACCTTCTTCACGGCTAGCCCTTTGTGGAAATAGTGGTGGTGGCAGGTTTTGTGTTGCTGTAACTCCCTTTTTGATAGGATTTTTCTACCACAAAGGTCTTGCAGCCCAGGTTCCACTGGCAAAGTACATAAAATTCCATGACTAGTGTAGTTAACTCACAATTAAAAACATAGCAGTAGTTACTTGGGCATAAGAAACTAGCTTGAGTAATAAAAACATCCTATAGAAACTTTCCCTTATATGGGCAACATCCTTGATTCATTTTAGAACCTCTCATCTGATGTCTCACCCCCCTGCTTGCAGAGGCTCTCACTACTGTTAGTGGGGGATATGCACATGTAGGAAGAGCAAAATGTTGAGTCTTGACCTGCAGTAAGGTTCTGAGTGGAGAATTTTGTCTAAGGTTAAAAAATATTTAGCACCTTGTCTGATCATTATTCCAAAAGGACAGTCTCCCAGTTTGAACGTATAAGAAATTCGTTTGTGTTTTTCTTACATTTTTGTTCTTCCTCTTTCTACTTCCTCTTAATGCATTAATCCAATGCATTCACATTCATTCATTTTTTTAAGACTGCATTGCAGAAGCACTAAAAGTAGTGAAAATGCATGATCAGGCATGCTCTAATTGCTAATGTTCTATAAAGGCCCTAATTTACCAAAGCTTTTAGGCATGTATTTGATTTTAAGTATGTCTTTATCTTTAAGCACAGGCTTGCTGTGATCCAACAAAAAATAAGTGTTGATATAAAACTGCTGTATAGGACTCTAACATTAGCATAAATGGAATCGTGTATCACCAGTAACACACACTGAACTGAGAATGTGCTGTGGATTGAACCACAGAGATGTACGTGACTCTATAATATACAAAATTGACACATTTGTAGTATGATCAGCAGGGAACAAGAGAATGAGACCAGGTACAATCTGCTGAGTTGGTATTGTTGTAGTATCATAATAGCAGCACTTACTGAAATAAACCAAACACTATGAAAGCAGATGTGGGGAGGAAACCCCTTTTATATGGTAAAGACAGCTGGAAAGAAAGGGTGGGAGGGGTTTGCCCAAGGTTATGGACTGTATGGCTGGTCAGTGCTAAGCAGTGTGAGCTAATGGGTTTGCTAGTGGCAGTCACAAGTGCTAGGATTTGGTTCTGAAGACTGTAAGTGTTAGAGGCACAAAGCCAGCAGAAAGCCTGTGAGAGGAAAAGGCTGGATAGGGCTTCTGGAAGCCAGAGTTCACTGAACAGGCACACTGGGGGGATTTCTGATCAAGGAATTTCCTTCTGTTGTTTGTTTCCACTGTGTTTAGGGAAACACGTTTTTTTTGCATATGTTCTTTGTAAACAAATAAGATTACACCAATAATATACCTGACTCATATTATTAACTTCTCCTAATATAGAGATCGTCAACCTTGGCACACAGCCCTACCAGGGTAAGCACCTTGGCAGGCTCAGCAGGTTTCTTTCCCTACCGCATCCACAGGGTTGGCCGATCGTGGCAGGTAAACAAACCGGCCGGGCCTGCCAAGGATGCTTACCCTGGGAGGCCACGTGCCAAGGTTGACGATCCCTGTCCTAACTGAAACAATCCTGCAAGGCCCGTAATACTGGCTAACTGCTCAGACCAAAGAGGCCACATAAACATTTGGAAAAACTGGATCTAACCAGCCAGCTATAGTCCACCTGAATGATCCATGTGATAAGGAAAAGCAGGAAGGTAATTCCTGGTACTAAGCCACATCATCTGTTTAGACTGTGGGCAAAATTCTCCTCTCCAAACCATACAGTGAAACTTGACTCTGATGCTCTGTTCTCTACATTTGTATAGAGCTTCAACTGATGTCAGTAGGAGATCTACACATGAAAGGAGACTGGAGTTTCAGAAATGGGACTGGTCTTTTGAATCTGTGAAGTGTATTTAGTATTATAAAAAGTCTTAAAGTTCCTTCTAGTCAATTCATTTAAGACAAGTCTGTATTTTTGAAATTATTCATAAAGGAGATGATAATTTCAATGAGCAAATCTAACAGATTGATTTTGAAACAAACAAACATCCCCTTTTTACAGACTGGATTAAACATATGTGAACATTGATTTCCATTACATTTTAGAAGAATATTTCTTGATAACAGTTGTCTTATGCAGAAAGCAATCCATGGAGGCATTGGTTAACGAAAGCTTAATGGAAAAATCACTTTGCTTTATAGGCTTCCCTGAAATATAATCCCAAACAAATATGAGCACATGAGCTTTCAGGTCATTGTTGTTCCGTTGTTTGGGTATCACTGAAATGTTCTTAGAATAAGTACATGATTATGTTGTGTGAATGGAATATAGAGATATAGATGGTCCTTTTTATTACACACACGACATCTGAACAGCTATGTAGTAACTGCTGTATGCTATTTGTACAAGGGGGAAAACAGTGTATATTTTGTTAACACACTACTATCAAACCTCCAAATAACTTCCATGTGTCCCTTTGTCAGTGAATGTGGTGCAGTGAAACGGCAGGCAGCTTGGCCCAGTGGACAGCACACTGGAGTAGGGCTCAGAAGATATGGGCTGTATCCCAATTCTGCTTCTAGCCTGCTGTGTGACTAGCCTGCTGGGGGAAAGTTGCATCAACTCTCTGTGCCTCTGTTTCTGTAACATGGGCTACTATTACTTACCTACCTTTTAAATCTGTGGGTAAAAGTGCTACATAATAGCTAAGTATTTTTATTAAATATACTTTTCATATCACAATAAAAGTCCAGATTAGATATTTATCTTGGTTGGTGACTATTGCCTCATGACAGCCCTTACTAAACAAAATTACATTTTTTAAAATGCTCAGTTGACTTCAACTCAGTGACGTCTTTTATACATGAAGGTAACACAAGTCACTGGCAGACCTATTGTGCAAAGTAAACATTCACAGTTTGAAGCACCATACCAGAAAGATCTCTTTGATGTACTAGAAATGACCCACCTGTATGACTGTTTCTTTTGAAGTATGTATTTGAAGTGGATTTAGATTTGGATGTCAAGTAGGTTGAGTTGGAGCCAATAGAACTGGAGGACAAGGATTTCCCAAGATTGTCTGAGCTTTTCTTTATAATATTAGTTGCTGTCTTGCTCCAGTCTGAAAATGAATAGGCATTTTTTTAAATCATTCATTTCTATCAGCACTAATTTCCCGCTTCTCAATGATTTAATTTCCAAGCATCAGAAGCACTTCCTACATTACTTATAACAAAGTAGTCTGGTCTAGTTCTTGTCTGGTGACATTTTTTGTTCTTTAGAAAGCAGGACTATTTCAAGATGCTTTACTTTGTTATAAAGGATGACATTAAAGAACAGTAGTTGATATTTCCACTTTCTAGATAGGGTTGAAACTGATTGATGGTGGGAGGTGGCGTATTTCTGAGTTGCCGGAAGATGCTTGACCCCCCCCCGATCCACCCCCTCCCCTACTCCACCCTTTCCCCTAAGCTCCCACACCACCTCTTCCCGCTCCTGCCCCACCCCTAAGCATGCCCCGCCCTCACTTGTCTCCCTTTCCCCCCAGTGCCTCCTGCATGCCGCTGAATGGCTGATTGCGATAGGCAGGAGGCACTGAGAGGAGAGGGAGGAGCTAATTGGGAGGGCTGCCAGTGGGCGCTGAGCACCCTCTATTTTTTTGCTGGAGCACCTATGGAATGGGTGCCTCTGTTCATGGGTGCCTACTTTTTTTTTTCTGATTAAAAAGAACAATGCAAAGAAATACCGTTCACAAGTCTAGATAACCAATGGCCTCCATAATTTTAAATCTTAGACACTGAGTTCTGTAGGGAAAGGATTGTTCAAGAGTAGAGCGGGAAGAACCAAGGTGACTTTGAGCCACCTTTGCACTCTTGCAATTCTGGATCTGGGTGGTTAGATTCTAATTTACACCTGGCTAGACATTCTAGCAGCAAGAAACTGTTGGGATCTGAGGTTGCCCTGGCCATACCCTCTGTGCTGAGGGAGCCAGGAGAAGGGGTGTGTGGGGGTTATTACTGTGGCTACTCCACGCAGGGATTCCCCTTCTAACGAGGAATCATAAAGGGGCCGGATTTGCTAGATCTAATGCTGCTTTGTACTGCTTAATTTGAACCCTGGGTTCTCCTATATATGTGTACAGTACCTAATTATTGATATCATAATTACATTTGAATGAAATAACTTTCAATGATCTAATTTGCATCTAATTTAGATTGTTAAACTAAACTTTAGAGGAGTAAATTTAACAGCTAATTTGGAAACCACATTGCAACCCATACCTCCATGTAAGGTTAGTTTCAAGTCCTTGTTCCTTTTGTTGTTCTTACTATTATAATTTATTCTTCTGGGAGCGAAGTAATCCACATGCAAAGGGGCCAAGGCAAAGACCTATGTACCACTTAAATATTTAATGCTTGGTTTATGTAAGCAGCATGATTTTATCTTGACTCTTTGCACTAGGGTGAATTTTACTATTTTTTGTGCTAACCATGACAACATGCAGATTTTTGATCAGATCGTGTTCTAAGGTTCATTTTCATCTAATCATGTTTTAAAATCTTCTTTGATTTATACTCTAATCTTCCAGCTGCTAATGGTGTCATGCTGACCCTCTCTAACAAACCAGATAGCAGTGAAGAGTTGGTAAGTATAAAAAATAATTATGCCACATAAAGTACCACCCCTGAAGTCCTTGAATGCCGCAAACCTTTATTGCTATCCTCCCCAAGGACCGCCAAGAGCAGTGTAAAAATCTGAAAATAATGTGGTCCATTTGCAGTTGCCAGTTCACGATGCATGTTGGATGCCTGATCACAATTAACTCATCTTTCCTAGTTTGCGTTAACTTTGATTTCACGAGTCGGGATTTCTTAATATGAAATAACAATATAAGATTCATCACAGCTTACAGTGAGAATGCCTCACCTGATGGCATTAAAGTAATTAGGACAAAACGGTATTACACTAAGTAGCCCATGGCCGTGCAGTCACACACAATGCCAATTTACACCAGCCACGGATCTGACCCTTGGTTTTGTGAGTAAGTATCATATGGTCAAAAGTGTATGCATCCACATTGCTGCAACTCACTTCAAATCTTTAGGTCAGACAGTGGATTTATGGTTTACATCGAAAAAATATGATTTCTGAGAGTATCTCAAACTATGGCATGTTAATGTGACTTCAATGGAGCAATGCTGATTTACACCAGCTGAGGAGTTGTGCCAGTATTACCAACACATTGGGAAGTGGCTTTTGTGCCTGTGGAAGGCTCAGAGCAATAGTTGTTTGCTATGGGGAGCAGCAGGAGCGAGTTCCCACAAGGGGACCTCCCATTCCCTGTCACTTTGAGATCCAGTTTGTAGGAAGGGACATCAATTTCTGGGTGTGCTCAAGCCTCTTTCACTCTGCTCCTGGTAAATCTCTTCTGGCTACTGTGGTTTCTATGGCTATAATATTGGGGAAGAGCTTGGATGCACATAAGACACATGTGCTGTTGAAAGATCCCTGCCTCAGCAGTTCAGCATAAGGCTCTTGGGAAGCACCTCCAATATCCCCTTCACATTAGTCTGATAGCCCACAGGATCACTTGGCCTGGCAAAAGTCCCTCATACACAGGGAAAAGAGACCAGGATTTGACCCTTTAAATCCTTATTTATACACTGAATCACTGTTGCTGTAAAACGAAAGGGACTTCCAAAGCCATGCTCAGAGCATTCCAAAATTTACCAGCTGGCTTCACTGGAAAATTTAAAGTGAGAACTGGAGACTTTTTTATGGCACGCTCTCTGAAGAGTCCCTAGGCAATCATTATTACAGTCATAGCTATTAGTAATCATGTTCCTTACTCTTTCCACATCTGTGGCCTAGATTGTGTTAAATCCAAGAGACCCAAGCTGTGCCCCTGGCCTTTTCCAGTCTATTTCTGCATCTCAGAAGTGGAGCCATGAAATGGGCATGCTTTTTTTGTTTTTTTACCTGAGTTGTCTGCCAGTCGGAATTTGCCACAGCAGAGATGCCTCCTCCATTGTTTCTGCACGTTCTCTTTCATAGCACAATGGAATACAAATATAAATAAACCTGTGAGCAATGCAAACAAATGGATAAATTAGAATTTTATTTGTATAAAATCGTAATGTTCTAAACATTGTCAATACCGCTGTGAACTGGTCCTCGTAATCAACCTGCATCACTGAGGTGTACAAGGCAAAATGTGCTTGAGTCACTGAGTGCTTAGCCATCCTCTAGGTTTTACACAGCCATGACTTTCATTGACTTGAATGAGTATTTTGCACTCAAACCCTGCAAGATCAAGACCCCCCAAAGTCAAGTATGGCAAATACTCTACCCTGAGGGAGATTTTTCCCGTTTAATGCCTAGTGTTCCAGATGTATAGGGCCAATTTTTTAAATACTGGAGACTGGAACTCTCTGTGCCAATAAAATGCACCAAAAAGATCATCACTATTTGCATAAATGGGGAAAATATATTTAGAAATTATTATGGAGGTCCCATTTCTTCCTGGTTTGTGCATACACTTGCTGTAAATGTGCCCAATTACGCTGGGGCACATACTTGTAAACAGAATTATTATTTTTTTGCATGCAGAGCTACCGCCTCCAATTTTCAGAATGCAGTCGTGTGTTGCTTAGAAACTTGCAATTTGGGTTAACAGTACAACTGTAATAGTTCCACAGAGATACTCCAGTGCTAATTCTGAAAGCAGAAAAAGGAATTATAACATGATCCTGGCCCTTCACGGGTAGGCGTTAGTTGTGGAATCTTCCATCTCTCTCTGGCTTGGCATGTGCTTGCTTCATTCTCATTAACCGAGGCAGAGCCAAGGCTGAACCTGAGGGCAAAATTCTAATGCCAGATCCCTAAAGGATTATATCTGAAACATGATTTAAGTGAGGCTTATTATGGGCTAAATGCTAACTGGTGTTCTTTGGAGATTCTTCTATTGCCTAATCTGCTTCATTCTGTGCGCTCTGTCTGCTGGGTTTTAGAAGATGGAATAAAATACAGTGCAGGATTTGGAAAACCATAAAAAAACCATAAAAAAATACTTGCTAGCAAAGATCTCAGTACCTGGGCACTGGTGCACTTTGGCATGTGCAAGGGACCAGCGTCTCTACCCTAAAACATTGCCCAGACTGAGGTCAGTGAGGGCTGCAACCTGCTTGCTTTGTTATCTTGTGGTGATGATTGAAGAATGAAAAATGTTGTTTGCGAATTATTAGAAATTTGGCAAAAAAAATTGTGAGAACTCAAATTCAGGAAGTATAAAACCAATTAAAATCGGAACTACCAAGCTTGTGAAGGCCTTACAAATGGAGTGATGGCATTTCTAATGGTCTTTATTTAAAATAGTCACTTTTGGATGTTGCATCTGATCAATTCCAAAACGTGAAGGAAAGAACAAGAGACAAGGTGGAAGAGGGTATCTTTTACTAGACTAGACCAATTTCTATTGGTGAGAGAGACAATTACCTCACCTGCCTTATTTCTTTAAGATGTTGGGACTCAGACAGCTACACTGCATACAAGAAAGTTCTAGGCATCAGTTGGCAGAACCCTGTTTTTCCCTTTTCTGATTCTCTGCAGTAAGTGTGTGTGTGGGGCGGGGTGGGGGGTGAAGGATATAGAGAGCCTCTGAATTTGATTAGCACAGCCACAGTTGCAATCACCTTTGCAGTTGTCTATAAATCAAAGAAGTGGTTATGGTACCCATTAATTCCTTCCAGCATAACAATACCCCATCTCATCTCTGCCCCTCCTCACAACAGAGTTTGACGTGTTTACTCCCTGCAGGACTTACCAGGCAGTGAGAAAAAGACAAACGGGTGTGGGGAATTGGAGACACTGGTATTAGGAAGGGGAGAAGGGCTGCACACAACCCGCGGCCAGAAAAGCCTGGGGAAGTTGTAAGGAGGCCCTGGAATGGATGGAGATGGGAGGATGGCACACAGGGAGCTCGTGGGATGGAATGGAGGGATGCAAGGAATCATTAGTATGTAAATAAGATCCATGAAGTGTGCAGCCTTCTAGTACATAAAGCATGTTACTGCATCACAGCCTAAATGTAAAGGTATATATATATGTAAAGTAACTTTATACCTGATTTGCCCCTTTCTATTACTTAAAGTATGTGCTTCCCTTTAAGCACATGAATAGCCCCACTGAAATCAACAGGATTTCTCACATACTGCAAATTAAGCTTATATTTAAGTGCATTACTGAGTTGGGGCATTATTGTATCCCTTTGATGGTACCCTAAAGCCCACAAGTTAGTGGATATCCCCTACTCCATCTGCAGGAAGTGATTTTCATTGGATTTTAATGGTTTGTCCTATGCACTATAGAGGACTCCAACAATGGGGCTCACACCAGTTCCCTGGAGAGACTATCCCACAATCTAGTGCATCTTGGTATTAGGAAATATTTCCTGATTATATATCCTAACTTTTCCATTGCTCAGTTTCACCTCATTACTCTAGTTCCAGACAGGCCGGTGTTTTATACAGGATTATCATCTCCCTGCTTCATGGTGTGATGCCTCTGTACAGACAGTCTCCGAGGTAAAAGACTGGCATCTTCTGCCACCATACTGCATTACAAGGTCATATTTAATTTGCTATCTGCTTTCATTCCTTGGGTTTCCCTCCCCTCCCCCACTTTTTTTTTTTCCTTTTGACATTATTGCTTTCAAAGTATCCCTCTCCCACTGAAAGGGATTCCTTAGAGGTTCTGACTAGGACTCAGTCTTGCATGTTCATTGCACAGAAAGGCAATGTGAATTCTGTTCACAGAGCACTCGCTGAATCAGACCCTTCACTTACTTTTTTCAATCTCATTGTATGTTCTTCCCTATGCTTCCAGTCTCTCTAGTCTCTGTGTATTACTCATTAAGGATAAAGAAGTATTTGCGGTAATGTATTAATCAGAAGTAAATCATGCCAGAATCTGGGGATGAAAAATATTTAAACCACCAAATCTTTCCTGTGAAGAAAAATATTTAAAACACCAGATTCAAACACCTTTTAGACATTTTGGCTCACATTTCACCAGTATTATTTTCTTCCCACAAAAGCTTAGTAAATCGCTTACTGCAGTAAATTTGTTTTATCTGTAGCAGATAGAATGAAATCCACACAGAACAAATGCTTTTCCATGAAGGAAAGATATTTTGCTGACCTTTGGAAAGATTTATTTTCATCTCTATATTTATTTGTTGGTGAGATGATATGCTCTCTATTAATGACATTCTTATTGATTATATTTGTGGGGCAGGGAATTCTTATGCTGGGGGGTGTATGCAAAAATCTGCTTGCATTTAAATTATTTTAAATATCAGTGGAATAATTCAATAATTTATTATGTAATCCAAGTTATGGTACAATTTATAGCATTTTCGAGAACTGAAGGATAAATTATCCTGGAAAAATACACCTCTTCCCCCTCCCCCCAGATCTTCAATAAAGGAAAGAGACCTGAACAGAATGCTGTAATCACGGGTATTACTTTCAACTGTGAGCAAAAAGCAGGGCTGGTCGATTTGGAGAACTTTGCAAGCATTAATTAATTAAGCCTTACAACATCCATGTGAGGCAGGCCTTCCTCTTTTGCAGATGGGAAATGAGGCAGAGAGAGAATTAAGTGGCCTACGTTTACGCAGTGAATTAGTACCACATCTAGATCCTAAGAAACCTGCTTCAGAGTCTCCTGGTGTAACCACTAGAAGCATTCCCTTCCATAACATCAGCAGCTAAATCCTTGCTTTGTTTACTGAACTGGAATTAATCTTACCTTGCAATGAATTGAATATTGCGAAGAGGTACATGAAAGGGAGATTTAAGGGGCCCCATGCAAAAAAGGCAAAACCCCACGTCATGCCCAACAGGAAGGTCAGGCTGACCATGCTGCGAAGATTCCTCAGGACCTCTTCCCGCAGGGTCCGATTGCTTCTTTTCCCATTCCTCCCGCAGATCTGCACCATCACCACCACGAACATGGCTATGTTCATAAGAAACATAATTCCAAAGTAACCAGCACAAGTCACATAAAAGACAACCTTATCCTTGATCCAGCAGCTGTTTTTAAGAATAAAACAAAAAAACACAAGTCATTCTTAGATACTAAAAACTATGCTTCTCTTTAGTTATTTAAATCTTTACATGTAAAACTAATCTACATGTGTCTCCATTGCTGTACAGACAAGAGTTCTCCTGTGGAACAACTCAAACCTTTGACCATTTTATTTCTTTTTGCAGGGTGAAGCTCCAGGGTATCTGTTAGTAACTAAAGAACACGCTGGTTTCTTGCCAGGTACCTGAGGGATGTACCTACTATGTATAAAATTTATGTTTACCAAATAGATCTATCTTGTGGGAACTACAGTCTCACCATACAATGCTCTATCATAATCTGAAGTGGCTTCAGGATCAGGATAGAACATTGTGTATTGGTGCAACAAACTGGCAGCATACACATGCTCACAGCTCTCAGACGGTACTGAAACAGGGACTGCCAGCATAAAAGCTCAGCTCTCTACTACTTGAGCTTAAGAAAGTAGCACGCTGGGTGATCTTTACACCAGCCACGAGACAATCATGAACACCGCCATCAGGCAGGGATCAGTTGTGCCTATGTTGCTCATTCTTTTAGCTGCAAATGGCTAAACTGGAATGTTTAACATGAAGTTTTAATGAGAAGATATAATGGCGGGTTTTTTCAATGTGCTGTTCTATCAGGAAAGACACTGATAATATGATAATATGATCTAGTCAGTGAGAAAATAATCTTCTCTGAGATTGTTTGGAATGTCTACATAAAATGTGGAAGACAGAAGTGCTAGGTGGTTTACATTGTGAAAGGCTGTTTCATGTTACAAAGGAAACATGATTGTTAAGCAACTTCTTCCTCCCCCCCCCCAACCAATCTTTCATTTCCGTCAAAAAGTGAAAAATTTAAGACAAAACCAAACACAGTACTTTTTTTTTTTTTTTTTTGTGAATCAGCAAAGCTATGAGTTATTCACTTTCAGCAGCACAGGGATATTTTTTACACAGCTTTGGTAGCATAGGATTGCTTCTGATTTTCTCATAGCTTTTAGAAGGCTTCAGAAGCAAACAATTTAGAAGATAACGATCACACCCTCTTCTTGTTCTTTATCTACAAACTTTATGAAACCATTAATGAGTGCCAGTTTGGCCACTCCCAAATTCTTTGCAAAATGCAAACACAGAACTGTAACAGATTTTTAAAAATTACTTACAAATCATCTCCTCCTTGCCCTTTAGCATCTCTGCCATATAAATCTTTGCCATAGACACGACTTACATTTGTATTTGTGCTTGCTAATACAATTGCTACCACTAGAGCAGGTAAACCTGTAATACAAGAGAAAGCTATTGTATTTTTGTTTTCAAAACCCAAAGCATCCGAAACTTCCAGACAAAGCTGCATTACTGATGAGCAAAAGAGCTGAAAATGTTTGCTTTAGCGTAGAGTATCTTGAGGTAGACATATAATTCCAGATCTGTCCATGGCATACCACAACATGGAAGAACAACATGAACTAAATGATTTCTTACAAATTATATAAATGTCAAATCTCCATCTAAGGATCTCAAAGTGCTTTACAAACATTAACAAATTAAGGGATGAATATTATTACGCAGTCTGATTTTTAGAGGTGCTGAGCACTAACAAATTCTGTTGAAATCAGTGAGAGCTACGGGGGCACAATTCCTTTAAAAATTGTCCTTCTTTTATTTAGATGCATAACATTAGACTCCTGGGTTTGAAAGCATTGCTGGAAGCACAGAAAAGTTGAGAGATTATCAGGTTGCAGTGATTTTTCAGAAGGGCCGAGCACCCAGATCAGGCCACTTTCACTCGTGTTTAACAATGTTGGCTTAAATGACTTGCCTATGGTCATACAAGAAGTTTATGGAGGGCTGGAGAACCCACCATTCCTGGCTCCCAGGCCATCTCTCCTTGTATGGGAAAAGAGCTTGTGTATCTTTTATTCCTTCAGCTACAATGCAAAACTGTGCAGTCTGTAGTTTTACAAAACTCTATATCCTCTTATATCCTCTGTCTACACCCCTACACATCTGTTTTCTATATAATATAAAGTGAATGTAATGCTTGAGAAAGGTAATGGGCTGACAGCTATACTGAAGCTCTCTGTCCACAGAGATACAGCACAAGCGGCATTAGTGTAAATCTCTCATACTGTGCTGTTTGTGTCTCATCCCTGTGTTGGAGAAATTACTTCTAAGGGTCAGTTTCCTTGTCCTCTCTGTTGAGATCGCCAGCAAGGGTGCCAGTCAGGAGGGTTATTTTTACTATATGGAACCTGCCAACTAGGAACTGGACTGTGATCACCACTCTGTTCATGAATGAGCTGTGTTGCTCTGTATTGTTTTGAACACTACAGATGCATTCAGGCAGCATGTCTGGCAGAAGCCAAAGGGCCCTGCTATAGAAAAAAAGAAAAGAAAAGAAAAGTCTTCTTTCATGAATCTTAGTTGTTTTTCAGAAATACATTTTACTTGTAGTTGAGGCACTGGACAGGGGCTCAGTAAATCTTGGTTTGATTCCTTTCGACATTTCATTTAGCAATGTAGTGAAGTTTACTAAAACAAATAAAAGAGTACGAAACGTATAAAAACCTGGAAATTGTTCATTTCATTTTGGCTTGAACATTTTGTTCACCCTGAATTTTTTCCCCCCCTGCATTTTTCAGTTTTGCCAGTGAACCAAAAAAGTCAATTATTAACTCAGCTCTAAGGTTTATCGAGTGCCTAGCACAATGGAGTTATAACCTCTCACTCTGGGCCTCTTGGCACTGCTGGAATGCATAATAATACACAGGGGTTGCTCTACGTTTTCTGCCACCCCAAGCGCGGCACTGAGGCAGCCTTCAGCAGCACACCTGCAGGAACTCTGGCGGTCTCACAAATTCGGCGGCGTTTCTGCAGGAGATCCCTTGGCTTCGGTGTACCCACCGCCAAAATGCCGACGAATCCGTGGGATCGGCGGACCTCCCAAAGGCGTGCCGCCGAAGGCTGCCTGACTGCCACCCTGACAGCGACCAGCAGGTCGCTCCCTGTGGCGTGCCGCCCCAGGCACACGCTTGCTGCACTGGTGCCTAGAGCCACCCCTGGTGATACATAATTTAAAAATATACACTGTCTAAGAAAGACATTTTCTCACACATACCCCAGCCAATAATGCAAAATTTCAGTATGTATCGCCGTATGTAGGTGTTGAACACTTTTACTAGAGCAATGTACATGTGAACTGCTTCCAGTCCCATCCATGTAAAGGTGGCCAGAAGGAAAAAGTGCAAAAGGGCAGCAACAGCTATGCAGAGGCCTTCTATGTTGAACGATGCAATCCAACCATCCAGCAGGAAGACCAGGTTGAGAAAGAGCAGGGCTGTGCTCAAGTTCATTAAGATTTTGGAAGGGTAATCTCTTCGTAACTTCCTAGAGAGACAAAACCAGGCGTATGTTAAGTAGCCAAACTGTACTGAGGTATTTATAGTAACTGTGGTTACCAATTTACAAAGGAAATAAGGAGCAGTGGTCTCTTCTTGATAATAAACTGATGTAGCAATAAGATATGATGGTATGGACTTTAATGGTCTATTGTTGAAATCCTCTGTTGGACTTAGGCAGAAAGCCACAGCTATTCCTAATCAGCAGCAATAGCTCGTTAACAAATAACCCTTACTGTCATACTAGGTATCTAATGTGTTATGTATAAATATAAACCGCACCCTCCAAGTTACATTTTAAAACATGTGTTTTGTGATTCATTGAGTAATGTAGAGAAATTGAAGGAAAAAGCTTTAAAAATGCAGTATCCAAGAGCCAGTTTCTGATTTTAATAGAAAACATTCATTAGTTTTTTAATGGGACATAGTCCACCATGGCTTCTCATTCTCTGTAGTTTGTAAAATCTTAATGAATTTTAAAATCTAATTCATTTTCCTTCCAACTACTAAATACTACAGTTCATGTACTGGAAACTTACCCAACAAATTATCCTCTTTGGACCATAGGATTATACCACAGGGACTGTGCAGAATGCAATAATTGATGGTACACCTGGGTACTTTTTAAGAGCTCCACAGAGTGTCCCACTACATAATCTCCTATTTTATAAGTGATCCTGCACTGTTACAGCACAATGCTTTGGATTGTGTGGCTGGAAACTGACACAACTTCACTTCATCTTCCGTTCCCATCTTCCCCAGAACTGCGCCACTGCAGTCTCCTTATCCCTGTCCCATCCTGCCATTTCCTAGGATGTTTTCAGAATTGCTGGGTAAATGGCATATCTTCATTTCACTTCCCCTCTCTACTGAAAGCCTCCAGCCTGAAAGGGCTGGATTTTTCCTGTTATATTTAGGAACTGTGGGTTCAAAATAGGGAGTTTAAAAAAAAAAGATTGAGCAACATGTTGGTAGATTTTTGAAATGACGCATTATGACTCTCAAGAAGATTATTTGGGACCACGATTCCACTACTTTGCCCATCCTGAGCAACACAAAGTGGCCAGACCACGAAGAGAGAATCTGGGTGTGGACCTCTTTATAAGAAAAATTTCATGTCTAACAGTGGAGCACAGTGGTGTTCAGCCAAATTTTGTGAGATGCATGGACATCCTGACCCAATCAAACAAAAAATCCTGGTCTGTGGTTAGCTTGTTGATTTATTACAAACAAAATAGTTGTTTTGAATTGTTTTTGACAGCACAAATACTTACTCAAAAGCAATATATGTCAGAAGAGTTGCAGCTGAAAATATGGCAGATATCCCACAACCAATGTAGGTGATAAAGGTGAGGACTTTGTTATTTTGTGGATCTATTTGTGAAGCAGTTCCCTGGAGGTCCTACACGAGAGAAAAGGAAGAGGCTTAAGTTGCAGCAAACTCCTTTTTCATGAGCATGGCACTGTTTGTTGGTGAGAAGTCAAGCAAAAATTCAAGAACACTTGGGCAATATTTATATAATCCCAATTCTAGAGGTTGATTCTACTGGATATTTAGTATATAGTTATCACACATCTGACTTTCTTCCTACATCCCTTGAAAACATCATGTCATGACTATAACGCAACGATAACGCAACAATTGGGGTAAAAAAACTTGGATCACAGAAAATGCGGGGTCACGTTATAGTGGGGTTACCATTTCAAGATGGTCCGAGACTGAGTGCCGGGCACCGAGGCGAGGACCTCGGGGGCACACCAGGGCTGCAGGGTTGGCCCGAGATGAGCAGGAGCTGAGTGCCGGGGTCTCTCAGGAGAGTTGCTGCTGTAGCACGCTGGAGTTGCAAGGTCGGCCCAGGATCATAAGAGAGTCCCTGGCACTCAGCTCCTGCTCATCCCCAGGCCCCAAAAGAGGAGCCAACTTATGATCGTGTTATATCCGAATTCGCATTATTGTGGGGTGTGTTATAGCGGGGTTCCACTGTATTGTTACAGCTGGTATCAGCAGAAAACATTGTGCCATAAAAGATTACTTACCTGTAACTGGAGGTTCTTTAAGATGTGTGGTCCTTATCTGTATTCCATTGAGGGTTATGCATGTGCACCATGCACCTGGGGTTAGAGAATTTGAAAAGTAGTGCTTCTGTCCCAAGCAATAAAGAGTGGGGTGGACCAATCACATTTCTAGTTCCTTCTCCACCACAAATCCAGCAGATCCATAGGAGAGGGGAAGAAGGGTGGGACATGGAATACAGCTATGGACCACACATCTCAAAGAATCTCAAGTTACATGTAAGTAACTGCCTCTTCTTCGATTAATGGTCTCTATTGTATTTCACTGAGGGTAATGAACAAGCAGTACTTATGGTGGAATAGGGTGCGAGGATGAGGATGGAACAGTAGTATGAAGGACTGCCATACCAAAGGAAGAATCTACTGCTGATTATTGCACTAAGTCGTAATGCATAGCAAAGATATGTAGAGAACTCCATGTGGGTGCTCTACATATGTCAATGAGCAGCATATTCTGAAGGGAGACTGAGGTCAAACTTGACACTTTGTGGAGTGAGCTTGTACCCCTGTAGGGGGGGGGGTAGACCAGACAGCTTGTATAAGAGTTTGATACACTCCCAAATCCATTTGGAGATTCTCTGGGTGGAGATGGCCATCCCTTAATTCTCTCTGCTATTGCAATAAATAGTCTACGGGACTTCCTGATTGGGTTAAGTCTCTGCAGGTAGAAGTATAGAGCCCATTGAACATTCCTCTGCAGATGCATGTGGTTTCAGAAAGAAAACAAGTAAGTGAATGGCTTCATGGATGTGAAATTCAGAAACCACCTTTGGTAAGAACTTGGGGTGTGGTTGTAGGGAGACTTACTCTCCGTGGAAAACCATGAAAGGTGGGTCCGACATCATAGCACCGACTTCGCCAACTCTTCTCACGGAAGTGGCAGCAACAAAGAAGGCAACTTTCATGGAAAAGAGGGATACAGAGCATGATGCTAAAGATTCAAAGGGAGACTTCATTAGCACAGAGAGAACATAATTCAGGTTTCACTGAGGAGCTGTCAGATGGTGAGAAGGTTCTGATGGCGGTTAGTGGGTGTGTGAAGATAGAGAAACCTTCCACGGAGGGTGAAATGCATTAATCACCAGCAGGTGCATTTTCAAAGAATTGAAGGCGAGACCCAATGAAGTTAGTAACAGAATATAGTCCAGTATGCGAGGGATCCCTCTGCACTGATTTTTGTAAATCTCCTTTTTGTTGACCACCATGATGAAAAACATCACCACTTGCCCTGATAACAATATCTGGTGCAGTCCTTCCTGCTGCTAAAAGGATATTCTGTACAGCTGAAGAGCATGTTCATTCTAAGGCAATACCATGTTCTGAGGTGTAGTGCATGTGGTTGGGGATGTGTGATATTCCCTTTGCAATGGGTCAGCAGATCTGGGCAGATGGGGATGGGAATTGGTGATCAGGATGGCATGTGAAAAATACTGGGGAACCAGAATTTGTCTGGGCCAGGAAGTGATCAGAATTACCATTGCTCTGTCTCACTGAATCTTGTGCAGTACTTGAGGTAGGAGCAGTAGTGGAGGAAAGGTGAAGTGGTTCTGACCAAAGGAGCAGGAGGGTGTCATCCTGGAAATGGTGATTGAGGGCTCCCCTGGAACAGTATGTTGTGCATTTGCTGTTCACCTGAGAAGTGAATAGGTCTCTGGTTGGGTTCTCCCATGGAATGAAGATGTTGTGTACTACCGAATCATAAAGTTCTCACTCATGGTCGATCGCAAAATGTCTGCTGAGTGAGTCCGTGAATACATTCTGTGTCCTGTAAAGATAGACTGAGGACAAGAGGATCTGGTGATTGATGCAACAGTTTCAAAGATTGATCATTTCTGCACACAGCACAGATGATCTTGTCTCTCTTTGTTGGTATAAAAAACAGTGGTAGTGTTGTCTGACATAAGACCATCATGGGAGCAGATGAAAGGAAGGAAGGATTGACATGATCTTCTCACAGCTCAGAGCTCTAGGATGTTTATGTTCATCCTGAATTCTCTGGGAGTCCATTTTCCTTGAACCATGTGGTCACTGAAGTGAGCCCACCAGGGATGTGTAAATGATAATCATCTTCTGTGGGGAGGCAGAAAGAAAGGAAACCTTCACACATACCAGATGAAGGTCTGTCCACTATTGAAGGGTTAATAGCACTTTGGTGGGGACTGTCAGCTTGGAAGCCATGGAGTGGCAGTTTGGTGAGTAAATGGACTGGAGCCATGTCTGGAGCCAGTGAAGATGGAGTTGTGAGAAGGAGGTCACGTAAATACATGAAGCTGTGTAGCTGAGTAGGGACACCAGCAACAACACCTCACAAGATTCCGGGAAAGATCACCATTACCATTACAAGTGGACAGTTTCCAGGCAAGAAAGCTCATGCTGTGACCAAACTTATAATAGCCCCATGAAGTCCAGAGACTGCATGGGGTTTAGGATCAATTTCTCTATGTTGACACCAACTCTGAGGGACAAAAGAAGGTTGAGTAACATGGGTTGACACATGGGTTTATTGCCTGGACCTTGTGGCTAGGAGCTAATCATTGAGATATGGAAATACGAGGACGCCAGAATGTCTGAGATAGGCCGCTATGATGGAAAAAAAACTTGGGAGGAAGACTTTGTCTCATGCTTATAAGTGTGCTTCTTTACCTCTTGACTAGGCCCTGCTATGGGGTCCATGGAAGTGGTACCTCCAGCACCAGATTTAGACATGGTAGGTGGAGGCGCACTCCTTGCTAGTCAAGCCCATGTACCGGTTTAGGACCTGCCTGGTTCGGAGTACAGTCTCATGGTGAGCTCCATGATGTGCTGCTGGAGGCAAAGATCCTGGTCTTCTCAGATGTCGCTAGGGAAGGACTGGAAAATATTGTACCTGGATGCAATGTGAGCTTCCCCCAGGCAGTAGAGGCAATGCTGGTGGCTGTCACTGATCAAGAAGGAGTTCAGGCAGGAGGTGCAGCGTTTGAAGCCTAGACTCCTGGGCATAGTCCAGTACTCGCATATGGGGTAGGGGGTTTAAAATCTCCCCAAGTCTATCTAAATGAAGTACTAAAAGTATTGACTCATAAAAACTACAATAAAACTGTTAATACTGCTATAGTCTGGTAAACTACGTACAACAATCTTTATTTGAAAGTTTGTCAGAGGCGAGGACACAGAGTCCTGACCAGGACCATGCGGCGGTGAGAAGGAACAGGAGATGTGGTCGGTCTAACTCATCCTTTATCGCCTTGGAGGGAAGCAGAAGGTGAACCAGGTGCATGTGTGGACCAACGGACTCTATTTTTCAAATTTTCTGACTCCAGGTGCATGCGTCACCCTCAGTGGAATGCCATAGGGACCATTACTTGAAGTACTGTTACAGCTGGGATCAGCAGATACACCTAGGTAGGGTCCTACAAAATTCACAGTCCATTTTGATTAATTTCATAGCCAGAGGGTTTATTAATTGGTCAGTTTCACTTTTTAAGGTGTTTACATGTGAAATTTCATGGAGTTATAACCGTAAATCCAAAAGATACTCGGAAGCAGGTCTGATCTCCCCGCTCTCCAAGCTCCCTCTCCTCCTCCCCGAGCTGCCATGCAAGGGAAGGACAAGTCTTGCACAGCTGCAGCACTTCAGTGTGGACATCACCTTTGCTGACTGGAGGGATTCTCCCATTAGGATAGGTAATACCATGGGATGCGGTAGCTGGGTCGACAAATGAATCCTTCCATTAACTTAGGGTATGGTTAGACCGAAGATTATAGCGCCTTTATTTGTAGCGCTTCCCAATGTAGCGCAATAGGTATCGCGCTAGAGACTGTACAGATTGAAACCTCGTAGCGCAAAATACTGTATACATTTGTCGCGCTTCTGACGGCACTATCAGTTGCGGGATAGGGCAGGTATCTCAGCATTCAGCTGGGTGCAGCTTGCTTTGCAAAGAAGAGGGGTAAGGGGGAACAGGGAAAGTGTAGGCAATGAGACAAGTTGAGGCTGTCAGTGACTAGGAAACTGACCAGGCTGTGCAGTGCACTCACACAGCTCAACTGGTCAGCATTTCCAGTGCTTATCGGCTGTGAGTTTTAAGAGAGAAACTGATCAGCTACTTCCTGATTCTTCCCCCCTTTTTCAAAACAACATTGACGTCATTTGCCCTAAATGGCTTGTTGATTCCCTTATAGCGTAATGAGTTATTCCTGGGTGTTCACATTCCCACCCTTGCGCTATAGCGTTAGCGCAAAAAGGCTTATCACTCTGGAAAAGGAGGTTTAACACTTGTGCTTTAAACAGGGAGTCATTGCGCAAAATCTCCCTTTGAAGTGTGTTCCCTATGAAAATTATAGCGCTACAGGAGGGTTTTTGCGCTGCAAAGCGCCAGTCTAACCAAGCCCTTAGAGCTGTCTCCACAGGGGCTTAGCTTAGTATAACTGTATCACTTATGCTAACCTCTGCCTGACATAGTTAAACTGACTTCATTTTCAAGCGTAGACTAGGCCTGAGTATAAGAAACACTTCAGCATCTTTGTGATGCTACTGTTAGCAACTGCTCACATTTAATGGAGACTATTGTTTGATAGGTCCTTTACAAAAATAGGCAGCAAATAGGTTTTTGAACTCTAAAAATCTGCCATTCTTCACAAGGCAAATGCAAGACTGGCGTGCAGTTGTCAATTCCCGTGTGTGTGTCAGACACTTGTCCGACTGTTTATTTAAATTTAGAGAACATCCTCTGAACGTAACTAAATAGCTGTGTGGAAAGTCAAGCAGGATTATTAAAACAGAAAAAGCATGTTAAAAGTATGTAAAAATCTTCCATTGGAACACAGCCAAAATTCAGAAAACTTCCTTCTCACTTCTTAATGCAACAAAAACATTCATACTAGGATAAAGGACTCATTGAACATATCCTAAAGAAAGCTCATTTTCCCCTATAAGCTTGAGAAGCTAGAATATAATTAGTCTGCAAAAGGACAAAAAGCCTTATGACATTTTTCCTATTTAAATTCAAGCGGAATGTGAACAAAGCAATTATATTATGAGGCTCAGGGAAGCCAAATTTTAAAATATATGTCTCCCTGGTGCTGTAAATCATCTGCAAGGAAAAGATTTTCCTGTTTCCCCTCATTTTATGTCTTGGTATTTCAAATATTTATCATTTTTCTTTTTAAAATATCCTAGTTAAACTGGTTAAATCAAAACACATGTACCTGCACGAGTAGCAAACATCCTCCCTGGAAGAATGTTTCTGGAGCCAAGGAATGTTAATGTTAAGAGAGAAAACCACAGTCCAGTGCAATATTGAGTAAGGTTGCTAAGGATGTGGGAACCCAGAGAAGATGGGGGATTTTGAAAAACCATTAGACTTTCCAAAAAGACTGCATAAATTTCATAGTTTTCCCTCCTTTTCATATTTTTTCTTTTAGAAACATTGAGATTCACCCCATGGGTGCAAAGCTATATACATTTCTGGGGGGGCCTCTCTCTAATCCTAGAGTATTTTCTCTAACTTTATCTGCCCTCACAGCCCTACTTCTTTCTCTTTTTCAGTTTTCAGCTCTCCATCCTAACTTTCTCTGTTTCTAACATTAGCTTCCATCACAATCTGTAAATTTCCCCCTCTTCTGCAATCTTCTCAGCCTCTCTGCAGACAGAGCCATTAATTCTCAGTATCAGGTTCTCCTTCCCCAGATTCTCCTTCCCTTGAGCTATCCCGGAAACCCCCTGCCACAGAGGTAGGGACTATTTTCTGGCTGGCTGTTGCACATTGCTTTTCTTCCCCACCCAATTTCCTTTCTATAAATCTGTCTTCTGAAGTCATCAAAGGCATTCTGGTCTTGCATGACCCTAAACACCACAAATAATTTTTGTTGGCTTGGGCCCTTAAGAAGAATTACAGAAGTGATGGTTACGTACGATGTCAGCTGACTAACTCGACCCTTGGATCACCTTTTATTGGAGATGAATAAATTGATACATACAGTCAAATGATGCTGGTCATTTTAAGTATTTCTTGGAGTGCCTCTCTGTTGATGTCAGAGGTTCAGTAGCGAGGAGATGGCAGTTGGGTGGCAATGACCACAAGACTCCTGTGCCTAGTGTTTAATGCATTATGGCTCTGGAATCTCTAGTGTCTTCAGGATCTTATTAATAACATATATGCTTCAAAAATCTTCTTGTTTTTTCTGCTTCAGTATTGGCAGGGTCCCTGTTTGGGATCTGGATCTGATTCCACTGGATAATGGCCTTCTTTTGGACTAAAGTCTGATCTCTACCACTCTAGCTCAGAGTTATATTGCAGCCCAAGGTATATTGTTACCCATTATTTGTTTTGTGATAGCACCCCTGGGAATCAGCCAGGAACAAGACTTACTGTGCTACATTCTTTTCAGGATTGGCTGTGGGGCAATTTTTATTTTAGGGATGGTTCCTGGGTAATACTGCAGCTCTACATCTGTGCCTCTGCAGCTGTTCTGCTCTCCCCCCCCCCCGACAAAATCATTACATTGTGGTTTCACATAATCAGCAAATAATGAAGGTTCACTTACCATCAGCACCCCAAAGTGTGTCAGATGATTGCATAAGCAAACTGTCTCATTCTCATTTGATTCTGCTTGTACAATGCAGCCTGTGGGGTTCCAGCCACCATTACCATCTACAGGAATCAAGCGATACAGACACTTACAGCTGCAAACAAAACCTCTGCACAATTTATTTGGCAGCCTTCTAGAGCCCCTACATGAAATCTAGTATACGTTCAAGTAGTAGAAAAAAACCCATTGAATACATCAAATCCAGTAATATGATATTTATCAATACAGAATGAAGTATCTGATTTCCTAGAGTTTTTGCCAATGAAGTACTCTTACAGAGGGGTAGATTAAGCAAATAGATTCCAGTGGGTAGAAGAGAATCTAAGCAATCACCTGGGATAGACTCCTCCTCTCCCCCCCATCCCCTAACCCCATTTCTTTCATATTCTATATCCACCTGAAGTCCTTGTTCTAGCACCATTTTACTTACTGTACATTTCCAAAAATCAAAAACCTGAGCAGATCCTATAAGGTAGGTCAATTTTGTGATAGTATGACATATCCTATTTCTGAAGCTGGTCTATGGAGTACTTAGTTAATGATATCCAGGCTCGAGAGGTTTTGGAGCACTCTAAAAACTTGTATTCTTCCAGACTCCTGTTCCATGAACCTACCCAAGCTGGCTCTTAAGAGGAGAAGGAGCTGGAGGAAGAGGTAGCAGCAGGGTATAAAAGCTACTGTGTCCCAACAGTCAAAGGAAGCATTTCTTTTTGTCATTGCATTAGCAGATTTGTTTTCACTCTTCAGTAAGGTAGCAAGTCAGCTAATGGCCTGTGTGCTCTACTTTTGAAAACATTCCAGTTTTGTGGATGTCCTGAGTTGCTGACATACAGGCCATTGTCATTGGTGAAGTGGATGTTCAGCCTCTTTTCATTTGTAATTGTAATTTGCTCCCTTTCCTGCCTTGTAACCAGTAGGAGCTTGTGGCTCATGATTAGCAGTACAAGCTTACAGCTAGCTAGCTCCCATAGTTTTAAAAAGAAGATATACACAATCTTTTCCAGATCAATCTTGAGAAAGGATCATTAAAAGGCTGCCCATGCTTCTAACTAGTTACTATTTGATTTGTGCAAGTGGGAAAAAAAGTCAAAAGCTGATTGTCTTTAGATACAGATACCTTTGGAAGGCTTGGTATCCAGTATTGAAGCCCATGGATATACAGTCCAGGCAAAAAGTGTATTCGAATTGAGTGCATATTTCTATTTGCGGATTTCTACTATTGGCTGGCACAAGCAAAAAGTGTTAGCCGGCAAATCAATATCATCCCATGGCTTCACCAGTTTCTATTTAATATTTTGTACTGATAAGGAAAAAAGGAAAAACACCCTGCAAAACTGCATCTTTGTATTCAACTAAAATGGATTCTGTGTGCCAAAAATACAGTCTACCCCAGTGTCAAGTGTGTGGTTGATTTAAAAACCAAGACATCTTTATCTCTCAGATTAAAAATATTGCCAATTATTCTAACTTACTGTTTTTGTTCATATCCCAGAAGACGCAGGTAGGATTAAGATCCTCCTAAACACATATATAAAAATGAACATTTTTATCTATTAAAATATAAATTTGATTAAAATATACAAACATTTCAGGAGTTCCATTACTTAGGTTTTCACACAAAAGCTGAAGAGAAATATTGTTATTTGGACTGTGGTAGTATCTACAAATTCCAGTCAGGTATCAGCGCCCCCCTATATTAAAAAGACAATCCTGCCCTAAATCCAGCTCTGATCCTGTGAAGATTTATACACGTGCTTAACCTTACACATTGTAAGAAATCTCATTGAAGTCAAGCATGCGTATGAAGTCTTTGCAAGGTCAGGGCCTAAGCAGAAGTTCTTCTGCTTGTTTGCTTCCTTGGGGTCTCCCAAGGGACACTCCAGGTAATTGGCATCCTCTGATGGGTAAAAATCAAAGGCAATAACTTACTGAATCCACTAAGAGGCCATCTAGTCTGACCTGGAAGTGGATTTCATAATAAGCAGCTAGTCTAAGCTAAGTAAAATATGAAATACTATTTCCTCTTTCCCTTCCCCAGGGTCAATGGTCCTGATTCTCCTCAGCTAAAGACTTTGACACCTGTGTGTGACTCTATTGCCTCCAGTTTCTCTTGGTTTACAGCAGCATAACCGAGAGGCGAATGAGACCCATAGGGGGATTTTTTTAAACTGATAAACCAAACATGACAAAAGATTGATTTTTTGGGGCTCTCCTTTCCCATCGGTAATATTGCTCACTTTGTAACCATCCTCTGTTGCTTTTTTGGAGAAAATGAAGAAATACAAAATTCCTTGAGGTACAATTAATAAAATGGTCCATGTCTGGTCAAAGAATCCACATCAACCTGAAGTTTCCCTGAACAGTAAATATTGACACAAATTATGAATCCATCTGATTAAGCATCAAGTATTATCAGCATGGAAACTGCAGCAGGACAGGTTGAATTATCTATATTTTAGATGATTATTAACCACTGAATGGTTTGTGTGTTGGTTAACAAATGTAATTTTTTCCTGTGCTGGAATCTTTCCCCAAACCCAACAAAACCAACGATAATCTTTCTACCAATGATTCTATCACTGCCAGATCCAATTTTCAATCTTTTACCTCTGGTTACACCGTTTGTTCCCTACCTGGAATAGGGTATGTTTAATTGTAATCTTGACAGCATCCTGAAGGTCCCGGATGGTAACATTTCCAATACTGCATGCCACTACGAAACTGGTTAAGTTGGCATTCACTTCTGAATCCTTTAAAAGATTAAAAAATGCAATAAATATTATCAGAGCACCAAATACACTAGCTAGAGAAGATGATTTTATTTTTGCAGTGTGCCAGAATAAACACACTGTCAGCACTTTTATACTTAAGACCACCCATTATAAGAACATCCTGTTTATAAGATCAAATTACTGCTTTTCCTTTGCTATTTCCTTTATTATCATAAACATGCACAAGCACATAATTGAGGGCAGATTGTAAGGCAATTTCCATAAAAATCCTCTCTTAAATCACTTTGGTTGATGCCAACAACCGTGATACCTCAAACAATGCTAACTGATAACAAGTTGTGATATAATTAGATCATTTCCCTAACCAAGAATGAGCTACAGCTTTTTTATCATATTGACAAAACGGCCTCTGGAAGAGTGAGGTGGATCTTTTTTTTTTTGGCATTACATATAATACTAACATGCTCTATTCACTACCTGCAGCAGTATACGCTTATAGCAAGTGGCCATGAAGTGACATAAGATATGAAAAAAAGTTCTAAGTGACACAATATAGTAAGAGAAAATATTTTCAACACAGTCCTATTTGGTGATAATTTCAATAGGAGACTGACTTTATTCTTGACACACTTCTATTCCTAACCTGCCCTGAAAAGACATAGCGAGATGAGCCCCATTTTTACAAATCTATATTTGTTCACACAACAAAAGGTGACAAGTCTACATCTTAGGTTTTAGTGTCTGATCAAAAGCCTAATGAAGCTTGTAGAATGACACCCACTGATCTCAGTGAGCTTTGGATCAGCCACTTCGTAAAACAATTGGAGGTTAGATTTCAAAAAGGCATTGTTAAGAGGGGATAGGAGACATTTGTAAATTAAAATAAAATACAAGTCATATTTCTTCTTATGATATTAGTTTGGACTGAATTAAGGTTGGGGAAAAGCTTTTAGACAGGAGAATATAAGAAATATAAAAATGAAGACGGGATTATGTGGCTGGAACTGTTACCGGGTTCTGAGAGGAAATGTTGAGTATTTATATAGCTATTCAATAGTAAGTAAGTAATGCAATACAATTCATATAGACTGTACCGTTTTAAAATACTGTCTTCATAGGCTTAAAATAGAGTCTTTTAAAATCAAGTTTTCATATGAACTTAACAAGCAAGATAATTATATTGGAGTGTAATGTAATAGCACCAAATACATATAAGCATTCTCTCAAATAGAGAAATGATGTAGCCAACATCAGTGGAGATTTCTTAAAGTTTTGAACTGTGAATTCATTACATAGTTTTACATACCCTTAGGGTATGTCTTCACTACAGCAGTAGGTCGATTTCCTTTCATTCGATTTTGTAAAGCAGACTGTATACAGTCGATTTTGTGTGTCTTCACTAAGCACAGCAAAGCACAGCAAGTCGACAGTGTCTGTCCGCACAACTTTTGTAAGCGTCGACATAATGAGCGTTGCACTGTGGGTACCTATCCCACAGTTCCTGGATCCCCCAGCAGGCACCATTTTGAGTGCTGCACTATGGGTAGGCATTTCCAAATTTCGCGCCCTTTTTTCCGCGCCGCTGACCCCCATTACGAGCGGTGCACTGTGGGTAGGTATCCCATAATTCGCGCCCGTTCTCCATGCCGTGCTAACGCCATAGCACTGCAAGCATGGAGCCCGCTGACACCACGGCAACAGTAATGGCCGTTGTGAAGACCTCGATCACGGTTGCGGATTTCATGCTGTACCGTCTGCAGAGGAATGCGATCCGGGGACAACTGCGCTTTCTGGAACCCGACGACAGTGAGGAGGAGATGAACAAGGACGTGCACAGCAGGGACGACAGGGACACTGACGTTTTTGGAAGTAGGGCGACTGACAATCTGACAAATTTGGTGGCAATGGGGCAGGCTCATGCCATCGAACGCCGATTCTGGGCCAGGGAAACAAGCACGGACTGGTGGGATCGCATAGTGCTGCGGGTCTGGGACGACTCCCAGTGGCTCAGAAACTTCCGCATGCGAAAGGGCACGTTCATGGAACTTTGTGACTTGCTGTCCCCGACCCTCCGGTGCAGGAATACCAAAATGAGAGCGGCCCTTACAGTTCAGAAGCGAGTGGCGATAGCCCTCTGGAAGCTTGCAATGCCAGACAGCTACCGGTCAGTCGCAAATCAGTTTGGGGTGGGTAGGTCTACAGCGGGCTTTGCTGTGATGCAAGTAAGCAGGGCAATCGTCGAGCAGCTGCTACACTGGGTTATAAACCTCGGAAACCTGCAAGCTACAATAGATGGCTTTGCCGCCATGGGATTCCCTAACTGTGGTGGGGCTATAGATGGGACTCATATCCCTATCCTGGCACCGGACTACGAGGCCGCCGAGTACAGAAACCGGAAGGGATATTATTCAATGGTCATGCAAGCAGTGGTTGACCACAAGGGACGTTTCACCGACCTGTACGTGGGGTGGCCGGGAAAGCTTCATGACGCTCGAGTGTTCAGGAACTCTAGGATTTTTAGACAGCTGCAGCAAGGCACTTTCTGCAGAAGAAAGTGCTTCATGCACCGGCCAATAAATTTCTGTTGATTGAGATATTCTGCAGATTATTTTATATTGTACTTTATTTCAATAGGAAGTGACCATTATTTAATTGTGAAGACAATCAGAATGCAACGTAATCTACTGTAGCTGAAATGATCAAGCAGCATGGAGTGCTCTTTGGAAGCCTCTTTATGAAGAGGCATTTGACTATCTTTCGATAGCACCAGCACTGATGTTGTTTGTTTATAAGTGCTTTGGGATCTAGAGATGAAAAGTACTATACAAGAACGAGGTGGTCTTATTATTAATATAGTATCAGTATAATATTAGTACTTCAAAGAAAGATGGGAATGTTAGTCTTGATTAGGATGACATTTTGAAATGAGAATTTTCCCTTCTTCATGCACCCTCTAGACACCTCCAGAAAGAAACCCTCCTCTTCCTCTTCTAGTATTCCCTTCTTACAGAATGGCAAACAACTCTCCACATATGATTTATCTGGGGAATTTAGTCTCATATGTTTAGGAATATCTTTGAGCACATCATGATTTCCTCAACCATTTTTTATGGCTCAAAAATATTTAACATAGGTTTTTGACCATTAAAAAAAAATTCTGGGGGGCTCGTCAAGAGTTCTCAGTGAGTACTCAATATTCACTGTTTTTGCTGCAAAGACTCCCACATCCATACAGGATTGAAACCTGGGCTACTTGTGATTAGTCACAAGTTATTGTTTCCGTTTCATGTCTGATGAATGCATAAATGCTCACATGTGCAAATGGAAAATATGGTTTTTGTCCATGCCCATTTTCTAAAATGTTTGACTGAGCATATCTAAGCTGCCTAAATGAATTGTTTAAAAAAGTAAACTATTCCTGAAAAAATTGCTTGCAGTATTCGTGTGGCTCTCAGTTTTTATTGTCTTTCTATCAAATATATCTTTCTTATTGACAAACACATTCTAGTACCACTCAGGAACACATACAAGGAAGTCAGATCAGTTATATACTTATCTGGCGTCAGGCATGCCATTTGTCTTTTGAGAGGGTATCATTAATTGTAAGTTACAATCATTATGGTTGAACTTTGTCCCTTAATATAAAATATGAGGAAACCATGATTAGTCAGGACTAATCGTGATGGAGCTTCTGAAGACAAAGCTTACTGCTATTTATTAAGATAGAATATTTTATCATTATATGGATTTTGTGTCATGACGGAACCTACTGTTGTATGCTTCTGTTTTCTGGACTCACTGAAATCATCCTGGTTTTCAATAAAAATGAATTTTAAAAATGAATACAGTTGCAGATACTGCAGAGTATATTTCAGAAGGCAACTCTGGGTCATGTGTATTTTTCTAGCCTAGACTATCTCAAGTATCTCAAAACAGTGCCAATAAAAATGATAATATACACACAACACAATACCACAGAGTCCTGCGGATGCACAAGGGCCAAAGGTCATTCAAAATACTAACTCAAGGGAAAACGAACTCAAGCCAAAAACACTGCTCATTATGAAAACTCTGTTTTCTTCTGAATGAATAGAATATCTTTTGAATGTAGAGTAATTTTTTCAGTTGTGAGGATCTTCCTAACTCATTCGCGCGTGAGGACCTGGAATGTGCTTTTCACATGATCAGACTTAATGAAGAAAAAAATACCTAGATCCCCTTAGGTCTCTGATCTCAATATTATTAATTGAGCAACCATTTCCTCTCAGAAAACCTGTATACAAGGTGTCAACCAGGGCCGGCGACAGAAATTTGGGGGCCCCCTACTCTGATAGTTTGGGGGCCCCCCCAGCCCAGCCGGGGCGCCCCAGCCCAGCCGACAGCGGCTGGGGGCCCACCAGCCCAGCCCAGCCGACAGCGGCTGGGCCCCCCCCAGCCCAGCTGGCCCCCCCCACAGCCCAGCCAACAGCGGCTGGGGGCCCCCCCAGCCCAGCCAGCCCCCCCCAGCCCAGCCGGCGCTCCCCCCCCAGCTGACAGCAGCTGGGGGCTCCCCAGCCCAGCCGCCCCCCCCAGCCGGCACTCTTCCCCCCAGCTGACAGCGGCTGGGGGGCTCCCAGCCCAGCCGGCGCTCCCCCCTCAGCTGACAGCGGCTGGGGGCCCCCCAGCCCAGCCGCCCCCCCAGTCCTGCCGCCCCCCCCCCAGCTGACAGCGGCTGGGGGGCCCCAGCCCAGTCGCCCCCCCCCAGCCCAGCCGGCGCTCCCCCCCCAGCTGACAGCGGCTGGGGGCTCCCCAGCCCAGCCGCCCCCCCCCAGCCGGCACTCCCCCCCCAGCTGACAGCGGCTGGGGGGCCCCCAGCCCAGCCGCCCCCCCCCCAGCCCAGCCGGCACTCACCTCCCAGCTGGCGGCAGCGAGAGCCGAGAGCCGGGGAGCAGCGTGAGCCGCCCTTGCTGCTGCTGCTGCTGCTGCTGCCTCCCTCCCCCCCCTTCTCCCCCGGACTGAGCCGCTGCCGCTGGCCGGGCTCTCTGCTCTGGCCAGGGACACGTGCGCTCGTCCGGGGGAGAGCCGCGCCGGATGACTACGGGTAGAGCTGTACCGGGGCCCCCCTAAAGTGCGGGGCCCGGTACAGCTCTACCCGTAGTACCCCCCTGTCGCCGGCCCTGGTGTCAACACATGGTATGTGGATTGAGAATGTGTATCTGTGATGGCTAACAGTAAAATTAATGTGCTCTCTTATTGATGGTAATTAACCCCTGTGCAAAGTACCAGCACAAAGGTATCAGTGGGATTTAACTGGTATATAAGCCTTGTGCTGATCTTCTGTACAGGGGTAAATTTCACCCTGCATGCTCACTTTAAAAAAAGGAAGAGAAATAATTGTAGCAGAAATAATTTTAGGCTTGATTCCAAGCTGGTATAAAACAGCGTGGCTCAATTGAACACAGTGGAGCTATGCCAATCTATGTCCATGACCACTTGGATATCAATTCCTGGCGTTTGTGTGATACACAAGGAAACTTTCCTTAGAACTGCAGCAAGATCTCTGATGTAATGTATACCCTAAACTACTAAATACTGGTAATCTAGTCATATGCAATACTTATTCCCAATGCCTGCCTCTGCTACTACCATATCATATCTTTAACCCAGGAGATATTGCAAAGTGATATACAGTCCAGGTGAAATTGGTTCAAGCATATGTGTACTTACCTGGAAAAGTCCATTTTTGTTGAAGAATGTAAACTGAGCCCTAGATACAGCTTCAAACTCATCTTGACTTAAATTCTTCAGTAAACTTGAGGGCAGAACAACAGAAGCCAGGGCATTTCCCTGATTCTTGTCAAAATCCAACTGTTTTATAAAAAGAGGAAAGAGCAGGTCAGACCAAAACTGAAATCAAGCAAGGTCCACTGAATCCACACACACTTCCTGCAATGTTGTCAAATCTGATTTGAACATAAGACTACAATAACCATTAGCATAAATATGGCATGGAGCTAGATGAGGATTGATACAGTCCAAAATAATGTTCTGATATGTTTTTACATCTTTCTTGTGGGAGTCCACACTTGAGACATATTATTATTTGTATTACTGTAGAACCTAGGAACCCAATCATGGATCAGGGCTCCGATGTGTGAGGTGCTGTACAAACACAGAACCAAAAGACAGTCCCTGTGACCAAAGAGCTTCAAGAAGTAGACAAAGCTACTCTCCAGCTGCTGTATTGATCCCTTGGGGCCCAGAGCAGTGAGGGTAATTTACAGCACCCTTCATGCTACTCTCACTTATGCCCAGGAGAACAAGCAGTGAGGGAGCACACTTACCAACTTTGCCTTTGCCTTTATGAGAAATGCCTTGTACTCCTTGCAGAAGCGACAGAGAGTCCTGTGGCACCTTAAAGACTAACAAAAGTATTGAAGCATAAGCTTCCATGGGCTAATACCCACTTCATGCATCCGATGAAGTGGGTACTAGCCCACGAAAGCTTATGTTTCAATAATTTTGTTAGTCTTTAAGGTGCCACAGGACTCCCTGACGCTTCTGAAAATCCAGACTAACACAGCTATCTCGCTGATTCTTGTCCTCTTTGGCCATTGTTGCAGAGCGGGGCCATTGTTTCAGGAACACAACACTGCTTCAGTTTACACTTAATTCATGTTTTGAGTGTATCTTCACTATAAATTGTCCCATTTTCTAGCTGTAGTGTGGCTGCACTAGTGCTAGAGGCAAAGTGAGCACCAGTATGGGAAGGGCTCAGTAATTTTTACTATTGAATCATGACAATTAATTAGTGGCTGCTATCCACATTAGCAATTAATTAGTAGCTGCTATCCACATTAGCACTTACAGTGCTGCAAGCACCAGTGCACCTACTTGCTGGGGAAAAGGGTGCAGGATTTCCGGTGTAAACAAAGCCTTAGAATTTTTTTCTCACAGTCATAAGGGTTAGAAATATTTTTCTTTATAAAATGAAAGCTTTGACCTGGAGCACAATTCTATATTAAGGGGTTGATTTTTATGGCAAACTACCAAATCACAGAATAGATGGGCCCCGGCTATATTTAACTTGTCTTAAGAGACATTTTTAGCCATTTTATGTTAATGAACAACAATGGAATAAATGAGTGCTAATGGACTTTTTTGTTAAGATTGTCTTGTGGTGACTTTTGATATACATGTAAATTGCTGGAAGATGGATTTTTAGTTGATCATATTTAAATGAGTCATTTCCCCCATGAAACCAACAAATGTTTCCACTTAGCAGCTTCTTCATAACTCATATTCAAAAGTAGTGAGTAAATGACATATTTCCTTCTGGAATTCTGTTTATATTAATACATAATAACAATAGTGCTAGATTAATGTTGTTGTTTGTCATTTAGAAAAGATTTAATTCTCTCCCTTTTGAATTCTGTAATAGCTTATCAGCATGTCCAGTTTCCGTGTGAAACAATCCAGGGAAGAAAAAAACAATGTTTTTTTTATTATTATAATTAGGGTCACCAACTAGATATGGTAAAAATGTGAAACTCGCTGGACTCAGAATAAGGATAGACTACACAGGAATGTGTCAAACAGCTAGAAGCCCATGCTGTTAATCAATCCATTAGTCCATGCAATCAGGTTTTTATTTTGACAGGCAGCACTGTTATGTATCTGAGAACCCCCTCTTTTCCTGTAGTACAATGGAAGAGGCAAGAGACTTACAACTTTCTGAACAAGACACTGAAATGAACATACACGTAGACATGGGGACATCAGTGTTGAAATATTGTAGGAGTGCCTATGAATATAAGCTCATATTACACTAGTTTACAAATCCATGTTAGTGAGCAACAGAGCCATTAGCAGGGACCAAAAAGGTCAAAACCACAATGGTTGGTATTTAAGGCCCAATGGCTAGAAGACTTGACCTTGGTGAAAGAACTTTTGTACACAAAAGAAATTACATTGTAATTGGTTAAACCTCTATATTATTTCCTTAGCCACATTCTTTCAAGTACCATGTTTCAAGTTCGTGAGTACCATCTGGAACTATGGCACAGGGGGATTTGGGAACCTTGTGTCTGGTAACATTATCTATAAAAGACCATTTCTAAACAGGAAAATAGAACTGGCCAACAGAAAAAGATGTATTCACAAATACTCTTGTGAATGACACACTGGTATTTGCAACCCTTATTATATGCTTACTGTAAACATTTGAAAGCGTGAATATTTATTGACAAGAATGCTCATGGACATTAAAATACTAGAGAAAAGAAATGTGTGAATGTATTACAGCTTCAGCCATTTTGGAAATCACTTGTTATTCCCTCAACTGATTTGAATAATTATTAGTAGTTCACAGATAATATAGGATCATTAAAGGGGATTTCCACTGTGTATAAGCTTACCTCAACCAATCATGTGACACAGGTGATAACTCAGAGGGTGCAAATAGCAACAGCAACCAAGACATAGAGTACAGGCCCTGTTCACACAAACTATTTATCGAGCATTTGTGAAGCACACACATATTTGTAAAAATCACAAGCTGTTTAGGGATAATCCATGACAGACATAGAACACAGGGCTAAATTCATCAGGTAAATTGTCCTCAAAGAATAATTTGGCTAAGGCTAGTAGAAACTCTGTATTTACTAAAGACGTCTTATTAGGTTCAATGAAGAAAATGGAAGAGGTTTCTCTAAAAATAGGGCTATATTTCAGGAACAATTTAACAAAATGAATTTCCAAATGCTAACAGTCAAAGATTTGGCAAGAACTGTAAAGATACTTGACTAATGTACAATTTCTTCAAGCTGCTGTGGATAAATTTATTTGATATCCACCTTAAGAGGAAAAAAAATAAAACAACATTTAGAAGCTGTCTGAAATATAGCTTGAGGTTTTTAAGATTCCCTAAAGATCATCGCACTATTTGGTAGAAGCTCTTGACCTTGTGAAAGGGAATTTCCATCCAGAGAGGAGAGAAAATTCTTGCCTAATAAGCATGGAAATATAAACTGTGATCACAGATGTTGAGCACATTTTTGATGGGGAAGGGGCTAAGAATTCTCAATAAGCTGTTGGAAGTGTAAAAGCCTGAAAACCAACTCAGTGTTCCAATAGGAACATTATTAATAAACCTCTCTTTTCTTATGGCACAATCGGGATTTCATCATTGTTTAAACAGTCCTTTAATAAATTATTCCAGGGCAAGAAAATTCTAATATTCCTGGATGTTCTCATGCCACAGATGGTATTCCAGATCTAAATGTAGAATTTTTCCTTTTATTTCTTCATAAATTCAGGGTGAAAATGGAAAGATAACTGTTCCTCTTTTTTTTATAACACTCAGCAATCAAGTTTCTTAATAACAGAACTTCCTTATCCATTTCCACTAAATTTGATTTGAAGAAAAATGGGTGAAATTCTGAGAGTGAAAATGAGTGAAACTCCATTAAGATAAATGTCACAGGGCCTACTTATACCTGCAGAGAATTTGACTTTTTGAATTTTAGGTCCAGAAGATAATATGAACAATATTTTAAAAGGCTATAATATTTTATGATGCTGTTATTAATGTACATTGTGCCATAAATTTGCATGGTACTTACAGAAATAACAAGTTATTTATTAGGAATAGCGAGTTTACACCAACAGAGAATTTAATTTCTCATGTGTATTACAGCAATATTATTCTGTTACACTATACTGTAATGATTTGCATTTAGCTGTAAGCATAACTTCATGTTTAAATTATGAAATAGCTCCTCAGGTTTGATTATTTGTTTATAATAGAAAGATTTTTATGGTGTGGTTTTTTTCCCCTCACCTACCTTCACTGCAGGCTTACACAGAGACAACACGTTTGGCATGTTGTCCAGTGGGAGAGCCATGACAGTTCATGGTTAGGGCATTAAGTAACTCAGGATCAATTCCCTGCTCTGTCACAGACTTCCTGTGTGATCTTAGTCAAGTCACGAAGGGTCAGATTTTTACCTGTATTAATGTACCTAAAAAGCAGACTGGTGCCTGGCGGGATTTAATGGGAATGAGGTACATAGGGCCTTTTGAAAATCAAACTAGTTGCCTATCTTCATTTTTAGGCACCTTAATACCATTAAAAATCTGGCCTCTAGTCTCTCTCTACCCCAGTTCCCTATCTGTAACAAAATGGGAATAGCGCTTTATAGCTCACAGGGATGTTGTGAGGAAAAAGACATTTAACAACTAGAAGCCAAAATCAAAGAGTTAGTGAACATTGATCTCCTGCTGGAGTCCATGGAAGATGCATGTGCACAGCAGAACTCGGGGTTTGGCTCATAATAAGCAGAATTATTAAAAAACTGTTGGAGGTTTCCATATTGATCTATGAAAGCTTGCATCACAAGACCAACAAAGTCCTTCATTCAGATTCCACCTTGGATTTACTCTGCAGGAGGACTGAATGCAGACACCTGCTTAGGAAACTAGCTCTGTTTAAAATTATATCACTGAGTGTATGTAGATTTGAGAGGTAAAAATATACAATCCATTTCTATGCCTGAGATGAGAACACCCATGTTTCATTATTTTTCAGGGGTCACACTAAGATACACTAAGTTCAATCATCTTCTTTTGGTCATCTCTAAGAAGAATTTTAGATACAGTAGTGACACATTATTGGAAGTCTGAAATTCACCATTTTTTGCTCACTTTGAAATGTGTAATACAGCAGGTGGGGCATTTTGTTGATATAGTACAATTGCCCTAGGTTTAACTCTTGCTAAATATTTCATAGGAACTTCTGGTCCTCAGCAATGAAATCAACAATATTATTTTTGTAGGCAGAGATACCAACAGCATCAGCTGTTTTTACATCAGTAAAGTAACACTTGACCTAAGAAACATCATAAGTTATTTGTAAAAGGTAGTTATAAGTGACAATCATATGGGGCTGTTAAATAATGTGTGTTGGCTAACACACTGCCAAGACTAATAGAGGATATTGTCCTGCCTCATTTTTCCAAGTAGATGGAGAAATTGAGCTAGTTTGGAATATGTCAGAAAAACATTTTCATTTGTAACAGACAATTTGGTCTGGATTTTCTATAACCCATGGAAGTACTAAATTAAACTATTTGAAAGAATGTGAGAGAAAAGGTAATCAATACTCCCAACTGGGTTCAGTACTCCTGTATCATACCTAATAAATAATGACTAATAATTCCTATCATCAGACATATTTGGGGTTCCAGTGTAAATGTCTGTTCTGTACCTGAAAATCTGAAGCATTGTTCTGGGGACCAACACTGAAGGAGGATCCACTAAATGTAGTTGAATTAACAGAAGAAACTCCAAGTGCCAAGTTCCGAGTTGAGATGCTCATGGAGGGTCCAGTGAACTGAATCTTTAAGGCTAAGGTATCAATAGTTTTTAAAGCTCTAAAAACAAAGAAAATTATAAACAAAAAGGTTGCTTTTATATATCTATATTGATCTATATACATATAAACAAAACAGAAGAAATGAAAGAAAAATAATGATGAAACCAATAATATAGTATTGGGAAAGAAAATGACTCTTGTGAACTTTGAGTCCATTTCTGATACTAATTTTTGTAAACCCCACAGGAGATTTAATAGGTTGATCTCTCTGGGCCAGATCCTCAGATGATGTAACTCATTATAGGTATTGAAATCAGTGTATTCATGCTGATTTGCACTAAGGAAGGATCTCTCTGTTTGACATTTCTGGCAACAGAACAATATTTCAATGATATTTAAATTCATATTACAGTTTCATTTATTACATAAAATTATTAACTTTTTGTCAAGCCCATTAATTTGAGACTTGATATATGTCACTTGGAAAAATGTTTCATAAGTCCTCTCACTTGGAGGTAGGCTGGCTGTAGCTTGTGTATCTCTATTTAGAAAGCTTGAGGTTTTTATGATCCCATACTACAACAGGTAGTAAAACACTTTCTCAACCTTCTCCCTCAAATTCAGAAACACTTACTCAGAAGATGATGCTGCCAATACACTGTCTGAACTTGTTAAAATATTGGAAAAAATTGTCACCACAGTAGAACCCAAAGACTCATCAATTTCTTCATCATTCACAATTTTTTTAAGTTTCTGGACAACATCATTGACTTTGTCTGAGGTCAGCTGCTGCCCTTCACCAGTGAGATTCAGAAGTTGATTGGCTATATCGGCTGCATTTTCTGTGAGAACAGAGGCAAAAGAGAGCAAAAGGTGAAAGGGATACATGTGAAGAGTACTTCCTGCTTCTTGATTTACAGTGTATTCAGTGCTAATTGAACAAACCTAATTAATCAACATAAAGTCTATAGGACGTGCTGAACTTATATAATGTTTTTCTCTGTTTCCTCTTTCTTTTACTAATTTCATCTGGGTTTAGCCTTATCTAAAGGAGGAAAAGATTAGAATGTATGAATGAAAGAAAAGAGGGAAAAAGAAAGAAGATAAGCATATTTCCTTTCCCCTTTCCGTCTCTCCTTTCCTGCCCTTATCTTACACTCTTTTTCTCTTTGGGAAAACCAATTTCTCCTTCATCCCTGAGACCAAACAGTAGGTCTCCTGATGCCCCAGTTCCAGGAGAAATATAACTCCTTTTTGGGTTCAGAAAGGGAAATCCTGACCCTACTGAAGGAATTTTTCTCTTGAGTTCATTTCACCCAGAGCCCAGGCATGAATGGCATGACAAGTAAATCTCATACAAGGGCTTTTTCTGGGAAGACAAGATTGGGTGTTTAATATGGTGGCAATGTGGGCCACGCACAAATAGTGGCGTAAATTAGACTTTGGGCATCACTTGGTCAGAAAACTAGTATAAAAGGTCAAGCCATGTAATCTAAAAAAACCTGGCACTATGTGAGTGTGCACAGAAGTTTATTTTACAGGCTAAGGAGGTGGAGTGATGAATGTAGGAGAAAAAAAACTATAAACAAATCACTTTATCTACATTCACACATTTGTTATTTTTCCTGATATGCCACTGTTGCCCCATTGGCTAACATTACATTCATTTTACATCCAAGTGCCTGATTCTGTGCAGCGTTATCCTTTGTATGGGCACTTTTACCTGTGCAAAATAAGTTCAAAGTGGGTTTTAAATGCTACCAAATAAGAATTCTGCACTCCTGTGTTCCAATGACTGTACCCACTTTGCACTGGTGTACACAAAGAACGTGATTCCAATTTACACAAAGGCCCTTTACATTATTCTGGCAGTGTAAAAGAGCCATAACATGGGTATCAATGTAATTTACTCCCACTTTACAACAAGTGTGGTATAAAGCTGTCTTTGTGTAAATGAGAATAAGGCTCTAGGAGTCCAATCCAAAGCCCACTGGAATCCTTTCCATTGACTTCAATGGCTTTGAATCAGGCCCCAGGTACACACCATTGGAAAATCAGACTGGAATAGATTGTCAATTTGATCCAAATTAACACCTGCCCCAGTCTTGGCATAAAATATTTAACTCATGGCACTGAATTTGATCCAGAGACTGTCATGGATAGGGTGGATTCAACTTGTTGTTTTCTCATAGATTTTAAATATTTACTTTTTTTAAAAAAAAAATATTGAAACAATTTACAATGAGTGACGGAGATATGCTGGCAGAGGGTGGGGAAACCAACCACCAAAAGAATGCTCCACAGTATTTTGCCCAGGCATTGAAAGAAGGGGAGGGGGGGATGTTAGAATGTACAGGGAGATGAAACCCCGTGAGGGCGAAGATAGACTGTACGGCATCACAGTAAAAACTGAAAAATGTTTCATGACTCATTTATTACTTTAATTCCTGTTTTAAAATCATCACACATATTAAAGTTGGCTACTCAGGCATCTTGTGAAGCACTATATCTACAGCCTTTTTGGTTTTGGCCTGGCCCACGCTGCTTCCTGCAGCTCCCATTGGCCGGGAATGGCGAACCATGGCCAGTGGGAGCTGCGAGCGGCCGAACCTATGGCCACTCAGGTAAACAAAACATCTTGTGTCCAGCCAGGGGCTTACCCCGAACAAGCCACAGAACAAGGTTGGGAACCCCTGTTCTAATCAGTCAGTTGAGTTTACTGAAGAAAGATATTAAGCATTTGCCAATCTTGTTCAGAAACAGTGTCCAACTTCAGGATTAACAAGTGACAATGTACTTAACATTGGCCTCCACTTTGTAGTGTGTGATATCTCTTCCTTAAATAGAAAGGATGATGCTAACAGCTGTGTTTAATCACATAAATTGAGTTGTCTCTGCAGGATTCTTAACAGCTTCATTCAGTACTTCTAAAACTGGCTTTTACAATGGATGGTTTATAAGGCTTGCAGGCCAGAGGTGTGGTGTTTTGCAGCCTTTGCATGTAATTTGTCAGCATTGGCTTTGCTGATTGGTCTGGCAAACTAATCTCCTCCAGTTTTATCAATTGTAGCAGTGGGAAGCTTTCCTTCTTTGTAAACTTTTTGGCAAGAGGTGCACCAGTAGCCATTTTCTGTAACTTCAATAAATGGGTAAAATTTGACCAAGAAACATCAGGAACTGCCTTTAGGTTGTGGAGACACTATTTCTTCTTTGTTTTGGGCTGCTGTAGATACATTACTTGAACCTTCAGATGACATGTTGGTATATTCTTTAGCTCTTGGTATGTTCTTCATCTTGGGTGGGGGTGAGTGGAGAGCTCGGGGGAAGGTGTACATTGTGTGTGTGTGGGGGGGTGGGTGTAAGAGGGGGTACCTGATCCCTATGCTTGGAGCACAGAGATCAGGGCTCTTATATGCCAAACCAACAGTCCTTCTCCCCCCACACCCCCACTTTGCCAGTTGGGGTTCTTTGGGTCACCAATCGCTGCCATCAATCGAGTATACTTCCAAAACCTTGGAGGGGCCCCTGATCTTCCCCACCCCAACTTTGTCCCCCTCCCTGGGTTTCAAAGTCAGACACCTGAAGGCTGCTTTCCTTCACCCTCTGTCTCTCTCTACCTGAGAGCCAGACCCTAACTTTGTCCTCCTCCCTGAAAGCCAAGTTAGACACCTGGAGGCTTCCCCTCCTCCCCCCGCACTCCTCTCGTTGAAGAGACAGGCACCTGAAGGCTGCCTCCCCCCCTCCCGTCGAACCTGACGGTGAGGAGAGACAGTCTCCACACTCCAGCTATGCACTTAGCTGCCCCCGTGGCCTATTTTCCCTTCCCTTCCCCCTTCCCAGACTGGAAGCAGAGAACCCTAAGGGAAATAGGGGTTTTATAACTAACAAGATTTGATAAAGAAAAAGGTTAAAGCAGAGATACAGACACTTTACATTTGGGGTTCTCCACTTTCTTCTGAAAAGGAAAGAACACCCCAAAAGGCACGGCTTAATAGAAGAATCAAATGGTTATACAGTAAAACCTCGATTTAACGGACTAATTCGGGCGAGGGGGTGTCCGTTAAATCAGAAAGTCCGTTATTTAATAATAATAAAAAAAACCGAGCTGTCGGAGCCGGGACCCGTCAGCCCGCCCGCCCGGGCCCCGGCTGCTGGGACCCGGGCGGCAGCCGGGAGCCGTCATCCCCCCCGCCCGGGCCCCGGCTGCTGGGACCCGGGCGGTAGCCGGGAGCCGTTAGCCAGCCCGCCCGCTGGCGGGAGCCGGGAGCCGGCAGCCCGCCCGCAGGTGGGAGCCGGGCGGGAGCTGGGACCCGGCAGCCAGCCAGCCCGCCCGCGGGACCCAGCAACCAGCCCGCCCGCCCGCAGGCAGGACTCGGGCGGGAGCCGGCAGCCCGCCCGCAGGCGGGAGCCGGGCGGGAGCCGGGAGCACGCAGCCAGCCCGCCTGCTGCCGGGACCCGGGCGGCAGCCAGGAGCCGGCAGCCAGCCCTCGACAAATGGATTTCAGATGCATCAGACTTGCTTAGAAATTTTGTCCGTTGCATCCGAAGTCCGTTAAATCGTGGTCCGTTAAATTGAGGGTTTACTGTACTCACATCAGCTAAGTAGAAGTTTAAGAGAAGAAAAGCTGAGTTATCTCTACAGCCAGAGATAAACTCCCCCTCTCCCCCTTGGCCCGTGCCTCCTCCCTGGAGACCAGCCAAGATGGAACTCTCCTGCTCTTTTTTGCTCCTCCCTTCTTCATGGGCTGGAGGCTCCTCCCTTCCTCATGGCAGGGAAACTCCCACGTCACCTGTCTCAGACAACATAGCCCCCACCCAGGGAAGGCACACTGTATTAGATAACATAGCCCAACCCAGGCAAGGCACCCTCCATACTTATGACAGAGGGGAATTGTTCCTAGATAAAGGATGAATATCAGTTCACTTACCTGTGCAATTTCTAATATCAGGTTGGCCCCAGTGTGATGTATAGTTGTGCGGGTTTAAAAAACTATGGAGGAAAAAAATGACAGAATATGCAATTATGCAAAGCATGTCATATTATTCAGAATAATGTAGCAAAATAAAGCTGGATGTTTCCAAATTCATTTACAAATTTCACAGCTTCATGTTACATTAAAATTACAGTCCTGGCAGCAAGCAACAAAACTACAATGAAAATTAACAAGCTATGACCGATATTGGGAATTTGTGGTTGATTGTTGAATAAAACCAATGACATCAACAATAGTGCAAAAAAAGGTATGCTCCATGGGCCAGATTCCTCAGCTGGTGTGAATTGCCATAGGTACATTGTCTCCAATGAAGCGGTGAGGATTTACGAGTTGAGGATCTAGAGTTATATTTCAGGAGTGACCGAAGCACCTATGTGGTATTAGAGCATATTATCTTAATATGTCCTGACCAAATGTTTTGAATCGTAGTTGAAATTTTCACATGAAGTACCAAATCCTGCCATTATATTTTAACTTTAACTTAGTTAGGCTTTGAATCAACCTGTAGTGGGGCAGCTGCCCCACTCCAGGAAAAAGGGCTTAAACCAGCCCAGGAAAGGGTTTGTGGCTGGGAGCAAGCGAGCTCCCAGGCTGATTGGGAAGGCCACCACAGCTGGGGCCAGACCCAATTAGGAGGTAGCTGGCCCTTATAAATGGCTGCTGGTTTAGAACACACAGAGAGATAGCGAGTCTCCTCTGTCTGCAGAGGCAGACAGGCCTGGCTGCTAGGAACTTGATAGAGTATCTAGAGGGAAGCAGGGCTGGGGCAAGGCAGGAGGAGCTGGGGAAACTCTGGCCTAGAAACCCCTAGGCTGCAGGGCCTAGGGGACGGCCCAACAAAGGGGTACTGGTGTTGCAGGGGGAAGGCCATAGCAACAGAGGTAGAGGCTGCAGGCCAAACTCTCCTTGCTGGTTATGAGTGGCAATTATACTGCAGTCTGCCTCAGTGAACGGGGGCAAGTGGTGACTGGAAGTTGCCTAGACTGAGGCAAGGTGGGGAGAGGGGGTGGAGGGTTCCCCAGGAGGGGAGCCCCTGAGACTGAGGGGGTACTGCAGGGGTGCAGCACCCTAGGAAAGAGGGCACCGGGGTCTGGGAGGGACACGGGGCCAGAGCAGCAAGCGGGACATCGGCCTGCAGAGGGCGCTCCGGATGCTGGAAGAGCTAATTCCCGGACAGAACAGCGGGAGGCACCACACAGGTGAGTCGCTGCCCTGCTATCCAGCCCTATGTGAAAAGAGCAGTGGCTGTAAGAAGAGTGTGAACAGTTACCAGAAAACTGGACACACATTCTGTCATCCTTGATCCTGTGCAAGGATAGGGAGGCAGGTGTCTAGGAGGTAATGAAAGGTATGTGACAAAACTGAGAAGTATCCCCAGGTTAAAGAATCACTGATAAGTAATCCTGTAAAAACTCTGTTATTAAAACCTCACAGCAATAGATTATTTCCATGGATTATTTTTTCCAAACTATGGAAAAAACACTCTATGGCCCTATAATAAAAGACGGTATCGAGGCACATAAGCACAAGTGGGACAAATTAAGGCAACCTTAATTCTGGCATATCCTAACTATTGAGCACTTGACATAGCATATTTAATGTTCTTTTCATGTAGCTTTTGGAAGTATAAATTGTAACCCAACATTGTCCTTCTAACATTTTTTCTACGACTAAGTATGTGAGTTCCATGCATCATCAAGAACAGGGCAGTAGGTTTCACCGATGTGCTAACCAGCACCAGGTTACGTCAGCACTGCCAAATCTGTGATCCATACTATACAATGTTTGCAGGCCCCATCGGTCTTCTGTTGCTGTGGGATTTGCTTAGGACCCACTGTCACAGAGACATTACTATATTTAACATTTCCCTCCATGCTTGGGACTGGCTTTGAGCTTTTTTTGAGGGACGGGATCAAAACATTACTGAATTTCTCCTCCACTGCCATTTTCCACTTAATCATGCCCACCATTTTCACACCAGATGGCAGAATGCTTACACATTTCGGCTGTGCATTTCATCCTTTGTGAACCATACACACACACACACAAATCTTTGGTATCTTTTTGTTTCTACAGTATAGCAGCTGAGCATGTAGTCGCCTGCTTCTTTTTGTTCCCAGTATGGGCAAGAGTTACTGGAGACAGTTAGGCAAGAAAAGCCTACTACAAAGCAGAATAAAAATTTTGGATTAGAAATATTCTATGCTGACAATCAAAGTTATTGTGTAGGCCCCAATGAGTGTGCAGTAGAGATAAGCAGTCCTGGGGCAGTAAAGGCCAGGAGCTTCAATGTGTAGCCATGCAGTTGCGCACACATCAAAACAGTTTGACCCCTGCACTAGCTACATTTGGAACAAATGTTGTTCAATCAGAACCTAATGGTATTTGTACAAGATCAACAGGCTGAGGAAGTAAGTTAGTTAAACACAAACTCTGGTTGTTTTCCTGTCTGGCACAAAACCTTGAGGCTGATGTTCATGTTGCCATGTTGTTTCCAGAAAGTAAAAGAGCTGGATCAGCTTTCTCAGACCATGTCCCAGATACAATGTAGGCAGATAAGTCTGTTTACGGCTTTAAAAGTATTCATTATTAGCCTGTATTATTGCTTATGGCTATCATATTAACTAGTTATTATCATCATTGGTATCACCATCATGCCTAGATCAAAGATTCATTGCGATAGGTACTGTACAAACATACAGGAAAGGACAGTCTGTGCTCTGAAGAATTTATAGTCTGACTAGAGAAGACAGACCAACGTGTGGAGGAAAGGCAGGATATATACGCCCATTTTACAGGTGGGGATTTGAGGCATGGAGAGATTAAGTGCCGTGGTGAAGCTCACACAGGAAATCTATGGCAGGGCCAAATACAGAACCTAAGTCTCCTGAGTCCCCAGTCTAACCCTTAAAACCTCCCGCCTAAAGCCTTAGCCACATCTTTACTCCCAGCTACTACTAACTACAGCCAAACTGCCCATTTCAGTGTTGTAGCTGTGTTGGTCCCAGGAAAGGAGAAAGACAAGGTAGGTGAAGTAATATCTTTTATTGGACCAACTTCTTCTGGTGGAAGGGACTAGCTTTTGGGCTTCAGAGTTCTTCCTTATGCCTGGGGAAGATAACCACAATACCCAAATTAAATACAAGGTGGGACAGATTGCTAAGGGGTTCATATACACTGTAGGAGACCACTTAAAATGAAACAGGCAATTAATACCTGTAGGACAATGGAGGGTTAGCAGGCAGTTGGGTGTGTTATGCATTGTTGTAATGGGCCATAAAACCTGTGTCTGTTAAATCTATGGATTTTAGTACACTTTTCAGAGTATGTAATGTGAGTCCGACTTTGCTTTAATCAGATAAGAGATCTCAGCACCTACCAAATAAACCTCTTCAACCAGAATTCAGCTGAGAATACTGTTTGTGGTGGGACAAATCAGTTTAGAATCCAGTTTACTATTGGTTCTGCAGTACTAGCTGTAGTAACAAATTTTTGTCAGTTAAATAAGAAGAATGATTTGAAGATAAACAGGGAGTAGATCTGTTAGGTAAGAAGATACAATCGTAGTTATTATTTTTGACCAGATAGTATTTGTAGGTCTCATTACACCTTTAAGAAGTGATATCTATTTGTATCTCTTCCTGGTTATTACTAATCAAGGTCATATTTCTACTCCAAAAACATGTGCCTCTCTGTGCTATTTGGGCCTGCATATGTCACAATATGAAAGTAATCTCACTTTAAAATAATGCTGATCCATTCATTGGCTAAATCAGACACAATTTAAATGGCATACACACTAACTTGTGAATACTGAATATTGGTTTTGCCTTTAGACAGCTCCCTGCTTCTGATAGGTCTCCATGATTACTTACCATGTTCTTGATGCAATCTGGCCTGAGCTCCCAGGGCACAATGTAAAGTTGGTTACAGTGGGCCTGGTATCTGGCCAGAAATAGTTGGGAGGGTCTTCTTCAGCTGTACAGTTTTCTACAAAACAACAACATTCATAAATGAGAACAGATCTTAAATTGTACCAAACAAGTTATAGCTTAATTTATCACCTTTTCTTGCATCCCATTATATTTATCATTCTGTGATTTACATGCAATCATCTTTTCTCCAGTGGGTGCCTACAACATGTTTGTAATGGCTGGGTGCTGTACGCTGTACACCTTTGTCCCGGAGCTACCATGTCAGATCATCAGCTGCTGTAAATTGGAACAACTCCACTGAAACCTACAGAGCTATGCTGAGTTAGCAATCGAGAACTTGGATATCAGTATGGCAATTTGAAGCCCACAGACCAGTTGTTGAGAGTCCATTGATGGCCTTTTTTTTCTGGTCATAATTTGTATCTGAATTAGAAGATACCAAATTTCAGTATAATTGGGAAGTCCACTGTTAGAGCCTTTAGTGTTCACTAAATAGGGGGAGGGGAAGAAGGGACTTGTTTTGGGGCAAGCAAACAAAACCTGAAGAATGGCAAAGTTGAAACCTGTTTACCTACCTACTGGATCAACATTCACTGTACCGACCCTCAGTCCATCCCCTATTTTATCATTATTGCTTATGAGTTTCTGCCGGATGGCTTGCTCTTCTAAACTGATGTTGTTGGTAGAGTTGTAAACCAGAAGAGCCCAAACCATAAATCTGCAAGGAAAATTATCCCAGTGTTTGAATCAGAATGAGATTCAACAAAGGAATCAGGGTTTTGAAATTAAAATATCCAACCAGTTTAAATAAAGTTTATGATGAAGGTACCTGCCCATATTATAATCTCTATATGTCATGAGAGAGACCAAGCAAACCATGTCTATCCCAATATGGAGGGAATAACTCAGAAAATATTATTCCTTACCTGTAAATTAGCCCTTTCTTACACACATAGCCCTCCAAACCTGCCACTGTTGGGAAATCCAACCCGCTGCTACTATTATTGAGGCAATTCTCTAAAAGATCGAAGGTAAAAATATTAAAAGCACCTAAAGGTTAGATTCTGAAAGGTATTTAGGTACCTAAAGATGCAGATAGGTTCCTAGGTGGATTTTCTAAAGCATCTAGATACTTTTGAAAACCCCACTTGGGAACCATCTGTATCTTTAAGTGCCTAAATATTTTTAAAAATTTGGAGCTTAGTGACTTAGGAACCCAAGCCCCATTGAAAGTCAATGAGACTTTGGCTAAGTCATTCAGGTACTTTGGAAAATGTTATTCCTAATTAGGAAAGATTGGTTGCTTAGTTGAACAGAAACAAGTAGTCGTGGAATAGTAATAACAGAAACCCATTGATCCTTTCTTGAGCCTGGGTCCCTCTCCTGTGTGTGAATTAGAACAATATCCTCCCCTTGTCCAGACTCATGGACTTTCTGGATGCAGGATATCATTGCTGGCCATTCAGATGTAATGGTGAGATGAAAAGAGAGGTCTCAGCCAGACTTTTTCTAGGAAAGAAGCCTAGGTTGTAGGAACAAACAGCCACTGCTCAAAAACCTCACCAGGATCTGTGAGTACCCCAAGGTATAGGAAAAATGCTTAGAAGAGAAACAAGAAGATGTCCAAGGGCTGTGCCAGGCTGGTAGTAGGAAGGCATAACAATGAACCAGCAGCCAGGCTCAATGATAGGCTCCTTGGAAGCTGAAAGGGGAGATGCCAAATAGAAATATTTATTCTCTGCTCTTGCACCAGTAAATATACTGTTTTTCTTTTATATTGCTGAGCGAATGTTTAAACCTGGCCACTAGACACCCATTTGCCTTGGATGTGGGTGGCCCCAGCAGAGTTACTGTCTAGGTACCTCCAGACAGATCATCCCTGCTGTGCTATCACACTTACCAAGTTCATCCTAACATTCCATTGGCTTCAAAAGAAGATTAATTCACAGCTATAACCTGTGCATTAGCAGGCTATTAATACATGCTTAGGCTGCATTGTGAGGCACAAGGCTGACGGAGTTATTATGACATTTATTTCAGAGGAAGAGTGAGAACTGCCTGGGAGCATGTCAGTTTCAGCCCCTCCTCTCCCCTCCCGCCACTCCTTCCCAAGAGGCTCCAGCCACTAAACCATCTTTCCTGGAATGTTCTGGCCTTCATCATCTATTCCACCTAGTTCTACTTTAAGAGATAAAAACTTAATAAATTTCTGTCACTCCCAGCTTTAGCAAAAGGGGGGTTACAGACAAAGGGTCACTACTCTCACATTGTTTATATCCAGTTCTACCAGCTAATCTCAGAATGTGACTTTGGACGCTCAGCAACCAAAGCCATGCTCTAATGGCTACAGAACAGTAGGAGTAATGATAGGTCAGGTATAAATGGGTTAGTTATCCTGACTATTTATAAGGAAATTGATAATAAAGAATATCTGTTAAACTATTCTGTTTATTTGGCCTTTGATAACTCTTACAGCATATGCTGCAAGTATTGTGTTACATGGAATGCCTTTATATTTTGACATACATTACAAATATTATTAAGCTGTTCAAAATGCCTCATGTTAACAACCTATAATAGATAATAATCACTTTAACTTGATAATTAACACAGTTCTGAGCTGATCATTTCCCTCCATTTTTGTAGCAGTCAGATCCCAGACAAAGAACATTTTGATGCTGAAATACAAAATTTAGTTTGAATTTGTGAAATAGTAGGCAATTTTCATGTAAATGTCAATGATGAAAAACTGCTTTACAGTGATGTAATGATGGCTGAGCCCAACCTTAAAGCACACATTCATCCTTCATAATGTATCCTGAAGGTGGTAATACTAGCAAATGGATGTTTATATGAAACTCCATTCAAAAATCATAATGACAAATTCTATCACACTGAAATAACTGTGAACCGATTAGAATAGAATAGATTGTGGTTATCTGGCATAACTATGCAAGATGGGGGGGGGGGGGAGAAGATGAAGCTAGCACTAGCCGTGAGAAGCCCATGGAAGACCTGCTGCCTTCTTCACAAGTCACCTGAGTGGAGCTGACATGGAAGGAGGAAGGTAGCACATGTTGCATCCTGATCCAGGGTATAAGAGAGGTGCAAATGTGCTTCCATCACTGCTACCAGAGTGATGAGCTTTCCTCAGGCACAATGACTCTTGGAGCTGTCACCAAGTAGGCCATATCCTAAAAGCCACAATATAACCCAAAGGAATGCATTACATACGGTAAAGTAGATCACACTGAAATATAAATAATCAATTATTACAGCCAAGCTTTTATTTAATGTTAATTGGCTGAACTAATCGTGTATTTAATATATCCTTTTTCAGAATGCAACTGTAGTCTCTCAGCTACCAAGTCATTATTAATTAGTTTTGTTATCATTGTAAACTTATTATTCAGGGGGCTAGGAATCCATTTTTTAAAAATACATAGAGTAAAATTTTCAAAAGCACCTCAGGGTTTCTTAGACCCTTCTTAGACCCTCCTCTGAAGCATCTGGCACTAGTTTTTTACAGTGCCAGGATACTGGACTAGATGGCCCAGTGCTCTGATCCAATACGACAATTCCTATATGCCCATGTGTCTTTGTTTGGGTTACATTCCTTCCCATAGAATTGAGGTGGCAAGACAAATAGTTGATCATAATAAATTTGCTTCATAACATAACCTTTGTTTTGCAGTGGTATTCAGTCTTACATAGGTGCTTACTATTAATATAATACAGTATGTCATGATGCAGTGTAAAACCTACAATCTACTACAAATTAAAAGGGGAGTGTTGCAGCAAAGGGGAAAAAAGTGTTAAAATCCATGTTATGTCAAAAGAGACCAAAGGCTGATGCCATCTTCTGTGAAATTAATTTGTTACATTATCATTAGGTTGTTGACATCACAAAATAACCCAGTACAACTAGTGCTCTGATAACTTCAGGCCCAAACCAACTCCCACAGAAATCAATGGAAAGACCCAATGGAAGACAATGGGAGCTGGATCAAAAGTCCTTATTGGCAGTTGCATCAGAGAGGACAACGACTGAATGAGCATGCAGACTGAATAACCCATTTGCTCACAGAGGTCTTCCCTACAGGTCATGGCTAAAACATACTAGTGGGGCTTTGTGGAGAACCTTGTACCTTTTCCATGGATACCAAAAAGACTTCAGTCTCCAGGACTCGGAATTTGACAATTTTCACACGCAAAATATTTACACAGAAATTAAACACTTTTAAAAAGCAAATGTGTGTGCACAGGGCTGGATTTTCAAAAGTGTTCAACATTTTTCTTCCATTGAATTCAGTGATATAATTTCCATTGGCTTTAAAGGGAGCAGAGTTGGGCCAATGCTGAGCGATTTTGCAGCAGGGTTTAGCAGGATTTTTTAAAAATGAGAGCAGACTTTACACTTGTGTTACTTTATATGAACTCTGATATTTATATTTCATAATGTATTTGAAAACAATTATGAACAATGGGAATGCCTGGCCCTATGCCAGCTTCCTCCATAAACTCTTACGTGCCTACTTTATATTTTGTCACACACTTAAATGACTAAAGATCATTTACCAAAAACAATAAAACCAAGAACAGGGAGTCCTGCACCTGCTAACTCTTGGCTGAATCCATAGCACTTTCCTCGCAGCAGTCTATCTAGTCTCAAGAATCCTTCCCATTAAACATTCCATTAAACATCACATCACCCAGAATTCATTAGAATCCTGATTCTGTTCCTACTGAAATTAATAGCAAACTCCTACTGACTTTAACGGGCAGAATCAGGCTTTGTAGAACTTCTTATCTTTCATGTCTAAGAGAAGAGATTTCTATGCAGATTTAACAACTGATCTTTTAAACATGTTAACAGTGACGGTTTTATTTGGACGAACTGTTAAACAGTAGTTAGAACGGCTATTTCCCGTAGTAGGAGTGATTAAGTACAGAGTGTGGGCCAAAATTATGACAATCAAGTAGTGGAGGTTGGAGCAAGCACAATCTTATTTTGCTGGTAAGTGGAGAAAAGCTCACATATGAAATCAAGGCTCAAGGTTTGCAAAATTGCTTGGACAAAAGCATAAGCAAAGCGGGAGTGCTGTATAGATCTGTGGAAGCCATTTCTCTTACCCCAACGACCCAACTTTGGTCAAATGGCTACCCCCAGGATTTGGAGGATCTTTCTGGGAAAAGCAGCAGCAGCAGCAGCAGCAGCAGCAGCAGAAATGTGTGGCATTACTTTGGTGTCAAAGGGCAAGGAATCAAAGGAAGAAAAAAAACCACGTAAATTTTGTCTGCAGAAAGAACATAAATTTACTTTATTGATAATGATTTCTACCAAATGGTGGGGACAAAAGACCATCATGATCACAAACCATTGTGCTCATAACCCATCTGGAGTGTCATTTCAACTCTATTTTGAACCAGCACCTTCTGGGATAGAGACACTGCTACTATGATGAGAAAATTAAACACACGCAAAACTACAGCATTGTTGTGATAAAATTCTGTCTCTTACTTTAGTTAATAATTTATCAATGCATGATATTGTCACATTGCTGCCATCCAGAGATCTTTACACGCGTTCAAGGTGCTGATAATAATGTTCACTTTTGGACTTGGCATTGCATGAGACTCTTATCATCACATTGAATTATCACAGCACAGAGCACTTTGGATTGCTTCATCTCATAGAGCTCAGCAATGCAAGAATAACAAGCCACTTCCATGTTTTTATTTTGTTTTTCTCTTCTCCAGAATGTAATTGTTTCTAACTTTTTTTAAAAAAATATATTTTTAACGTGCCCCAAAATGACAGCTTCTCCACTCCATTTTCTCTCTGAGTAATTCTGTTTCTATGGGTTCTGCATCCATCACTTCAGGACGTCTGATGAAGAACTATACTATGCTGAGAGTGTTTCAAAAGTTATGGCTGCAATATAGCAAATGAGAGTGGAAGCAGATTAGAGTAAAACAGCAGAAAATGACTAGAGTGGAAGCATTTTGGAAGTAATTCAAACTATTGAATGAAATAGTTATATGCATGGTGAGGGCAGAGCAAGAGTGAGGTTAGAACATTAAAAAATGTTTGGATAACGGCAGAAAAAGAGGATCGATGCTAATTAATTAAAGAACCAAGACCATGATTCTGAGCAAAAGTCAGAGAAAAGTAGGTGAGAGATGATGTTGAGTGAGTTAAAAAGATGAAAACAAATAGGATTACATCTACAGAAGATAAGGTCAAAGGCCATGCTGCTTATGGGCTAAGATTGAAGTTTTAAATTCAGTGCCAATCTGGATTTAGAGAAAACCTGAAGGAAAATGGAATGAAAAGTACTTGAAAGCAAAGGGAAATTTATTAGCTAGATGACATACTGGGCTTCCTCAAACTAAGAGAGCAGCATTATTTATGAATGTCCAGAGTATGGAAAAGAAGAAAATATAATCTTTGATCATTTATCTACAAAATCCTTAGGAATACACATTGAGAGCAAGACTCATCCATAAAAAAAGAAAGTTTAAGACCTTCTACCAGATCACCCCAAACGTAAGAAATAAATATTTCCTCCATTTTGGATAAAGATTTACAAGTGTCACCAGATAATTTTTCATCGCCATAAATTATACCCTAAATGCTATTTGGTTTCTTTAGAATCTTATCCAAGAAATACTTGAAACTGAAAAATTTTAACAAACATTTTAGAGTTAACAGACTGGAGGAAGTAGTAGGGAAGGTGTTTTTTGGGGTCTTCATTTGAGATTCAGTTGATTTCCTCTTTGTCAATACTGCAAATATCTGTGTACTAATATATGTGAGCTGAAAGGATTTGAAAGACTGGTCTTTAGAGACAGGAATAGTGGAGACTACTGGGAAGCTAAATCCCCAGCTTTTGCAATGACAAGACAGCAGGTTGTGAAAAATGTATACACACTTGTTACGGGCACTGGAAGAATACAGGCTTTCCCAGTCGATTCCATTCTATGTGGCATTATGAGATGAAAATACATGCCTCTAACATAAAAACACTAGAAAGATACAGCATGTGATTTTAATTTCTACTCAAAACACCCACTGAGCTAAATTCCACCCTTAATTTCACCCAGGCAATCCCAATTATTTCAGTCAGTTTCTTCAGATGTAATCAAAGGCCTTATAGGTCTTTTTATTTTTTGCATGGTGTGTGCAACACAACAATCTAGAGTATATGAAACAGACTTGTCATTAGTATTTGAAATAAATATTTCATAATGAAAGGACAATGCTTTCTATTCTATTTAGGCCTGACCCAAAGTCTGTTGAAGCCATTGTATTTATTTTGTCTTTGAATTAGACCTTGAATTCTGAAAAATTGTACTGCATTCAGTTAGACATAATCCCCATTACCTCTGAAATGCAATGTTGTGAGTGAAGTGTCAAGAAAAGGGGGTGTTCCTATACAGTGCCCATAAATTCATATCATTAGATGTTAGGAGGATTCATAACAGCAAGATCAATTGCATAGCAGCTAGGCTAATTCCTTACAACATGACAGTGAACATAGTGGAATGAGAAGGATATTGAAGGAGCAATATAAACTCCAAGAACTAAAAGAAAAGAACAGAATCTTACCATCAGAACTGCACATGCCTATTTCTAAAAAAGTGATTTAGAGGGTGGTTTTACTCCCCAGACAATACTTTAGATATCAAAAGGTACTTTGGAGTAAAGGAGAGAGTTTTTAAATTAATAGTTTAATTTAGCACTTAACTTTGGATTCCCTGGATTTTTCCTCCAGTTCTTGAAGGCCAGCTGTTTGGGGACAGTTTTCTGATAAAGTCATGTGCAGAGCTGAACAGGTATCCCAGGGGCTTAATCCTTACATGGTGTTGAGCAGTCTGGGCCTGATCCAGAAAGCACTTTAAGAGCATGCTTAGTTTTAAAATGTGAATAGTCCTGTTGAAGTCAAGCTCGCATGCTTAAAATTAAGTAATGCTGAAATGCTTTGCTGGATTGGGTCCAGAAGTCTTAGCACCTTGACAGACAGAGCACTTACACACAGACTTCCAGCACTGTAAGTAGAAGGAGATATTTTTTCCTCTTTCCCTTCTTTTCCTAGGGACCAGGATATAGAGAAAGGGAGAAAAAAGATCCTAGGGCTGATGGTAGGAGGATGGGAGTCTGAAATCTGCTTGAGTCTCCTGTTACTGTAGTAGAGGAGCAGGGCTGCTGACAGGCTGGGAAGCCACTTCTCTGGTAAGAGATGCAGAGACACTGGAAGGAAAAGCTTGTCATTCCTTCTGCATCCCTTGATTCCTTCCCTCAGTGGTGGCAACATCCATTCTTCACTGTTGTCAGGTCACTAAGGAAGAGTGTACAAGAACTGACAGCATCAGAAACTAGCTCCAGATAATGATCCCTTAATGGGCTACCATGGGATAAAAGGCTCGATCTTACCTCAACAATTCTCATGTACAACTTAACGACAAAGCGGTTAACTACATTGCCAGGAGATGCACTCCATACTCAGTCTCTCGTTACCCCACAGCACTCAGTGTGTTCTGGCCACCTGCCCTTGATTCAGTCAGAATACCAGCATCCTTCTCATTTGCCTCTCACAGCCTGGACTGAGATTTTGAAAGAGATCCTATGGAAGTTAGGCACCCAAATCTCACAGGCTTTCAATGGTAGTTGGACACCTAACTTTGTTAGGCTATCTTTGCAAATTCCAATCCCAATGCCTAATCAGCAGCCCAATGAAATCAGGAAGTGAGGGCATGTGGTAAGTACTGTGATTTACATCAACTTGGCATTCAGTTCCAGCATGATTTTCTACCACCTGGGTCTTGATCCATTGAGCTCAATTGAAAGACTCCTATTGACTTCAATGGGCTTTGGATCAGGCTCTTAGAGATGAGGCAGAGGAGAAAAAAATGCTTCTTTCCAGAGATAGTACTTAGATACCAGTGATGGGTACTACGAAAAACACTAAGATAGACAGTGCTGGGACAGAAGAATGGATATGTTAGACAGGTCTGCAACATTTTGTGACAGGTAAAAACTAAGTTTTGAAAAATGATCAAGCAAGTTTAAGGAGCTCATTGAACTACCCAATTTAAATCCAAAGTAGTTGAAATTACAAGATACATCATATCAATGTGACGCTTGTGTGCAGATCCAAGGCAGTAGGTGGCCATAAATGATATTTACCAAATAGAAGGGTGTGGCCCATAGCATGCAATTATGCCACACCCAATTTTGATAGTATGTGTTGTGATTATCACTAAAAAGTCCCAGAATATTACCTTTCTGCAGTGGTGCTTCTTTTCTCCCTTGGCAGTTCATTCACAGTGGTTGGCTGAATACTTAAAAAGCAAGAAGCATAAATATCAATGTTGTAACTCCACTAAGGACTTAAATCAGGTATTTACCTAATCGCCGCCAACATTTACCTGATATTGACCACATAAACGGTATAATTCCAGTTCTGGAAGGTCTGATTTAGCTGAAAAATAAAGAGAGAATAATTACAAGAATGATATGGTAAAGAAAGGCTCCTGTACTATCTAGCAGAGTTTATAAGATCACCTTCTCCCACCAAAAACAACGCCTTTATTTGGCAAAATGAAGAGACTAAATGTCTCCCTAAATGAAGAGAAAATGCCTACATCACTTTTGAAAATGGGACTTAAATTCCCAAGCTCCTTAGGTAACATTTGAAAATGTTACCCATGGTATCTAAGGGCATGTCTTCACTACCACTTTAATTCGACCTTAACGACGTTAGGTCGAATTAAAGGTGTACCTGTCTTCACATACATGCCCTTAAAGTCGATTTAAAGGGCCCTCAAGATCGATTTCGGAACTCCTGCCTAACGAGAGAAGTAAGGCTAAATTCGACATTACAAGCTCGACTGTGGGCTAGTGAAGAGGCATCAGAAGTTAAGCCTCCGACCTCCGAGCAGCCCCGCGAGGGGGGGGCTGTTCGGGGGGGGGCTGTTCGGGCGGGGGGGGGGGTCCGCGGGGCTGCTGAGGGGGGGGGGGGGAAGCCCGCGTGGGGCTGCTTGAGGGATCGGCTCAGCTGTCTGGTCAATTTCACCAGGCAGCTGAGCGGATAGCCCCGCGCCGGCTCCCCCCCCCCCTCGGGCGGGGGGGTCCAGCGGGGGGGCTGTTTGGGCGGGGGGGCTGTTGGGGGGGCTGTTCGGGCGGGGGGGGGTCCGCGGGGCTGCTGAGGGGGGGGGGGAAGCCCGCGCGGGGCTGCTTGAGGGATCGGCTCAGCTGTCTGGTCAATTTCACCAGGCAGCTGAGCCGATAGCCTCGCGCCGGCTCCCCCCCCCCCTCGGGCGGGGGGGGGGTCCAGCGGGGGGGCTGTTTGGGTGGGGGGGCTGTTGGGGGGGCTGTTCGGGCGGGGGGGGTCCGCGGGGCTGCTGAGGGGGGGGGGAAGCCCGCGCGGGGCTGCTTGAGGGATCGGCTCAGCTGTCTGGTCAATTTCACCAGGCAGCTGAGCCGATAGCCCCGCGCCGGCTCCCCCCCCCCCTCGGGCGGGGGGGGTCCAGCGGGGGGCTGTTTGGGCGGGGGGGCTGTTCGGGGGGGGGGTCCGCGGGGCTGCTGAGGGGGGGGAAGCCCACGCGGGGCTGCTTGAGGGATCGGCTCAGCTGTCTGGTCAATTTCACCAGGCAGCTGAGCCGATAGCCCCGCGCCGGCTCCCCCCCCCCCTCGGGCGGGTGGGTACGGCGAGGGGGGGGCTGTTCGGTCGGGGGGGGTCCATGGGGCTGCTTGGGCAGGGGGGGGGTCCAGCACGCATTGCACTGTGGGCTACCTACCCACAGTGCAATGCGGGCTATGTCGACCCCCTGCAAAAGTTCAAGGACAGACAGTGTCGACCACTGTCGACCTGCTGTCCTGGTGGGGACACACTGATTCGATTTTCTAAACTCGAGTTTAGAAAATCGAATTAAGGGAAATCGACCTAGACCTATAGTGAAGACATACCCAAAGAGCCTAAAGAAGGAGAATGTTCCCTCTGTTTTAGCTACTGTACAAACAAATAACACAAACCCTTCTCCTAAGAGCTCATAAACTAGACCAACTGGTTTCTTTGAAGTTCCCTCTTTTTCCCCATCTCTTATCAATTTGATGTAATTTAAAGTGCAGATTCACACATTGTGGTAAACCCAGGGCTGGAAGGCTGTGGTGAGAGGGGAAACTGCAGGCTAAATTAGGTCCAGCTGAGCAAGCTGCCACAATCAGAAGCAGGGCCAGCTGAGACCAGTTAAGGAGGCTGCCAGAGCCCTTTAAAGAGAGTCCTCCCCAGAGAAGGGTGTGGGAGTTGAGGAGTGTGGTTGGAGGCAGGAGGAGTTAGAAGAGCGAGTTTGTGGAAGCAGAAGAAAGTGAGGGAGAGTGAGGGTCAAACCTAGAAAGGCTGCCAGCAGGCAGAGCAGCTGGAAGGAGCCCCTTCCCAGGAGGGAGTTCGCCCTCCCTAGCCAGGCGAGGAGCCAAACTTAGCCAGAGGAGCTGCTCGAGAACCTGAATCTGGGGTGCCCGGGGGGCCACCTTGCCACACGTGGTGTCAGAGGTGGGATAAGTGAGTAGACTTGGTGGCAAGTCCTCTCGGGCAGGGCGAAAAGCCCCCCCCCTTTAAAAAAAAAAAAAAAAAAAAGAGGAAAATGGAGGAGGTGGTGAAGGCACTGGTCCAGGCCACGGCGGCCCAACAGGAGGCTGTTCGGGTACAGCAAGAGACCAACCAATTGCTGATGTCCCAGGCAGCCCAAGACCGAGCCACGCTGCAGGAGCTAGTAAAACAGGTGAAAGTCCTGGGCACCATGGCCCGTGGGGGCCCCGACGCCCGGCCGCTGCGGGCAAGCAATTACTTACAGAAAATGACGGCAGATGACGATACCAAGGCCTACCTCCTCGCATTCGAGACGACAGCCCTGCGAGAGGCCTGGCCCCGGGAGCAGTGGGCCAGCATACTGGCCCCTTTCCTGTGTGGAGAGGCTCAGAAGGCCTACTTTGATTTGGCAACCGAGGCCGCTACGGATTATCCCCAGCTAAAGGCCGAAATCCTGGCAAGGGCGGGAGTGACGCCAGCCCTGAGGGCCCAGCAGTTCCACGAGTGGAGGTACAAGGCCGACAAGGCCCCCAGGACTCAGCTATTCGACCTGATCCACCTCGCCCGGAAGTGGCTGCGGCCCGAGACCCACGGCCCCGAGAAGGTGGTGGAAATTGTAGTCCGGGACAGGTATATGCGGGGGTTGCCACCTGACATAAGGGGTTGGGTCCGTAAGAACGATCCCTCCTCCTATGACGAACTAGTAGCTCTGGTGGAGAGACACCTAGCCTCCCAGGAGCTGCCTCGGACTGCCAAAGAAGGACTGCGCCCGAGTAGAAGGCAGGGCCTAGGGCCAAAACCCCGGGTTACCATGACCCCAACCCGATATATGGAAGGAGGAAAAGAGGCTGGGGATCAGCCTGGGAACATGGAGAAGCTTGGGGACTGGGGGAACGAGACTCGGGGGGTGAGGCCTAACAGCCCGAAAACCAGGGCACTATTCCGAGTGGGTATACGCTGTTACGCCTGTGGGGAAGTAGGGCACATAGCTGCCCAGTGCCCAAACCAGGCAGAACCCATGCAGTGCGACCTGGGGGAGATAGAAAGTCCATGTGACCTAATAAGTCAGGTGGGGGTCGCGGTGGCCCCCCATAGATACACCCGGCCCGTTAAGATGAACGGCATTAGCACCACCGCATTAGTAGACTCCGGGAGTGCGGTCACGTTGGTCTCGGGGAAGCTGGTCGGGCGGGACCAACTCGCCCGGGCCAAGCGCTCAGGAGTATCCTGCGTGCACGGGGATGTTAACTATTACCCCACCATCCCCGTAAGCATAGACATCCGGGGAAACCCCACGAAGGTAATGGTGGGGGTAGTCCCAAAGCTCCCCTACCCAGTCCTCATTGGCCGAGACTTCCCGGGGTTCGATAGCCTGCTCCCCGGAGGGCAGGCAGAAGGGGCTAGCACCGAGAGCCAGGAGATGGCACCGAGGGTGCACAGACCCCCAGCCTTTCGAGAATTTGACCAAGAGCTATTTTCCATGCCGGGGGGACCCAAGAAGTCTCGGAGGGAGAGAAGGGCAGCGAAGGAGTTGGGGACAAAGATTTTGACCCAGTACCGGAGGGTTGCGCTGGTAGGAGAACGAGTAAGCCCCAGGGGGAAGAGGGCTCGGCGAGCTGTGGGGGAGCCAGACGCCGGACCTAGTACCCCTCAGACTGACCCCGAGAGGGAGTCAGGGGTAGATCCCCCAGAGTTGGGGCCAATTGGCCCCTCAATGGAAAGTTTTGGGCAGGATCAAGCCAATGATCCAGCCTACCACAATATCCAGAGGGAGGTAATTGAGGTGAATGGAGTCCCGGTAGCAGGGAAGGTCAAGGGCCGAGAGCCGTATTATATAATAAAAGGGGACCTGTTATACAGAGTAGCCCGGGTATCGGACCAGACCGTTGAGCAACTCTTGGTACCGCAGAAGCACCAGAGAAGCGTGATGGACCTAGCCCATAGTCACCTCTTCGGGGGCCACCTAGGGGTAGATAAAACCCTTGATAGGGTCCTGAAAAGATTTTTTTGGCCTGGAGTTTACGCGGCTGTCCGGCGGTATTGTGCCTCCTGCCCGGACTGCCAATTGCACGCTCCCCGGCCACACTTACGGGCCCCGTTGGTACCTCTACCCATCATTGAAGTCCCGTTTGAGAGGATCGCTATGGACCTGGTAGGCCCATTAGAGAAATCTGCCCGGGGCCACCAGCACATACTGGTTGTGCTAGACTACGCCACCCGATACCCGGAGGCCGTGCCCCTACGGAACACGATGTCTAAGACCATAGCCCGGGAGTTGGTGCAGATTTTCTCCCGAGTGGGGATACCCAAGGAGATCCTAACCGATCAAGGGACCCCCTTTGTATCTAAACTAATGAAGGACTTATGCAGCATGCTCCAAGTGCGGGCCCTAAGGACGTCGGTTTACCATCCTCAGACTGACGGCCTGGTCGAACGCTTCAATAGGACCTTGAAGAGCATGCTACGGAAGGTAGTGAGCCGGGACGGGAAGGATGGGGATACCCTGCTCCCCTACCTACTGTTTGCCGTGAGGGAGGTGCCGCAGGCCTCAACGGGATTCTCCCCATTTGAGTTGTTGTATGGGCGCCACCCTCGGGGCATCCTCGACATAGCCAAAGAGGGTTGGGAAGAACAGCCGAATCCGGGGAGAAATGTCATTGAACATGTGGCACAGATGAGAGAGAGGATAGCTCAGGTCACCCCCATCGTGCGAGAGCATATGAAGAAGGCCCATAAGGCCCAGCAGACGTACTACGATCGCCGGGCGTTGAGCCGGAAGTTCCAGGTGGGGGACCGGGTAATGGTGTTGGTACCCACGGCTGAAAGTAAACTGCTGGCCCAATGGCAAGGGCCTTATGAGGTGATCGAAGCCGTGGGGAGTGTAGACTATAAGGTCCGACAGCCGGGACGCCGGAAGCCGGAGCAGATCTACCACGTGAACCTACTGAAGCCTTGGCAGGATAGAGAGGCCCAAGTAGTCGCGCTCAGCGCAACCCCCCAGAAAGGGGACCAGCCTAGCCAGGTACGGATATCCCCCGAGCTGACCCCAAACCAAAGAGAAGAAGCAATCCGCATGATCGAACGCCACCCGGACGTGTTCTCAGAGACACCAGGCCGAACCAGGGAAGTATGCCACCACATCCACACGGAGCCGGGGGTAAAGGTATATGTCAAGCCATACCGGATCCCTGAGGCCAAGAGGGAAGTGATTGGGGCAGAAGTCCGGAAAATGTTAAGATTAGGGGTCATAGAGGAGTCCCATAGCCAGTGGTCCAGTCCCGTGGTCTTGGTACCCAAGCCAGATGGCAGTGTACGATTCTGCAACGACTTCCGGAGGCTAAACGACGTCTCCCAGTTCGATGCCTATCCGTTACCCCGAGTAGATGAGCTGATTGACAGACTAGGAACAGCGTGGTTCCTTTCCACCCTGGACCTAACCAAAGGCTACTGGCAAATCCCCCTGGCCCCGGCGGATAAGGAGAAGACGGCCTTCGCCACTCCAGAGGGATTGTTCCAGTACACGGTCCTCCCCTTTGGGTTGCACGGGGCCCCCGCCACCTTCCAGAGGCTGATGGACAAACTGCTGCGGCCGCATCGTAAGTACGCAGCCGCTTACTTAGATGATGTAATTATCCATAGCCCCGACTGGGAGACACACTTGGGGAAGGTGGAGGCAGTGCTAGACACCCTGAGGAAGGCCGGCTTGACTGCGAATCCTGCCAAGTGCGCAATCGGACTAGCAGAAGCCAAATACCTCGGGTACATAGTGGGGAGAGGACTGGTACGACCCCAGCTCAACAAGCTAGAGGCGATCCAGAAGTGGCCACGACCAGTCCGGAAGAGGCAGGTCAGGGCATTCCTGGGGTTGGTCGGGTATTATCGACGGTTTATTCCCCATTTCGCCGCCCGGGCATGCCCACTAACTGACCTGACGAGAGCCCGTGGCCCGGACATCGTGAGATGGTCAGATTCAGCAGAAGAGGCGTTTAGGGATCTGCGGACGGCCCTCTGCACTGACCCCGTGCTAATAGCCCCGAATTGGGAGAAGGAGTTTTTATTACAGACGGATGCCTCTGAAGTAGGGCTAGGAGCGGTGCTGTCCCAGATAATAGATGGAGAAGACCACCCGATCCTATATCTCAGTCGGAAGCTCCTACCCAGGGAACAGAAATACGCCGTGGTAGAGAAGGAGTGCCTGGCGGTAAAGTGGGCCGTGGAAAGCCTCCGCTACTACCTGCTTGGAAGACGGTTTACCCTGGTCACGGACCATGCTCCGCTGAAGTGGATGCACCAGAATAAGGACAAAAACGCAAGGGTCACCAGATGGTTCCTCTCGCTACAACCCTACCACTTCCGCGTGCACCATAGATCCGGCCTCCTGCACGGAAATGCAGACGGCCTGTCAAGGGTACACTGTGCAGCGACCCAAGTAGCCCAACCCCATGGTGTTGAGCAGGGGGGGGGGGGATGTGTGGTAAACCCAGGGCTGGAAGGCTGTGGTGAGAGGGGAAACTGCAGGCTAAATTAGGTCCAGCTGAGCAAGCTGCCACAATCAGAAGCAGGGCCAGCTGAGACCAGTTAAGGAGGCTGCCAGAGCCCTTTAAAGAGAGTCCTCCCCAGAGAAGGGTGTGGGAGTTGAGGAGTGTGGTTGGAGGCAGGAGGAGTTAGAAGAGCGAGTTTGTGGAAGCAGAAGAAAGTGAGGGAGAGTGAGGGTCAAACCTAGAAAGGCTGCCAGCAGGCAGAGCAGCTGGAAGGAGCCCCTTCCCAGGAGGGAGTTCGCCCTCCCTAGCCAGGCGAGGAGCCAAACTTAGCCAGAGGAGCTGCTCGAGAACCTGAATCTGGGGTGCCCGGGGGGCCACCTTGCCACAACATATATACAACTCACATAAATAGGAAGAAACTTAACTTACCCATTCGGCCACCAGACTCTGTACTTTTGACTCTAAGATGGGCTGGTAATAGAAGACAGTAATGGAAATCCTGTAGAATAGCCCCCCTGTCCATTAAAAACAGTTAACAAATATCAGAAACATTGAACATCATTTATAATATATTGCCAAACTTTCTCTGAACAAAACTTCAAGACTTTATTTTTGTAACAAAAGATAACTTGGTGGACAGAGCCTGAACTCACATTTTGGTATACTCCAAACTCTCGTTGCTGTTATAGGAGTTTGAGTGCACACACAAATGCAAGATTGGGCCTACTGTCCAACCAAATGGAATTTATATGTAAATATGACTCTGTACATGACTGAAATGTAATTGTGAGATCCTGAAAATGCCATGAATATACAAATTATCATAAATACTGAATTTTCAAACAGGACATAATCTGGTGTAATCTAGAAAAACTCCGCAGATTTTACTGAAGCCTCTCGGGATTTACAATGGTCTGAGAGCAAAATCTGAACCTGTCAGTTTAAAAGGACAGAATTTGAAGATAGGACAGTTGGATGGGTGTTTCTTGGACACAATACTGTATGAAGAATCTTGTTCTCAAATCCCAGGTTGAGTTTGCACAGCTGGCAGTTAGAAAGAGAAACCATATAACAAACTTCATCTGGAAAGCCTTGAGATATAATAAATCTAGAACTTCATCTTGCCATTTTTTAAAAAGTCACATTTTTAGATGACAGTGAAGCTTTAGAACATGAACAAGACTATTTTGAAGTGACAGTAATTAACTTTAGATAAATTCTCCTTAAGCTCATGAGGATGGTAAACTGTTCTTTTTTTCTATTATAAAATTTCACACATACATAAATAATAAATAAAATAGGTTTTGTTCCAGGCTATTTTGTGACTCAAAAATTAGACTTTTCACAAAATAAGAATCGTGCTTTAAAACACTACAAAATTCTGCCAGCTTTCATGGGAAATGGCTCTCTTTTTCTCTCTCTGTGAAATTCATCTGGATGTGGAGGGGTGGCACAAGGACCTCCAAACCAATTACCGTATTTTTCGGCATATAAGATGCCTTTTTAACCCCCCAAAATAATCTCAAAATTAGGGGGGGCGTCTTATATGCCGAATATATGAAACACTCACCGGGCAGCTGGAGCTGGGGCGGCTGCAGGTGGCCCGGCGGGCGGGGCGGGGCGGCGCTTCCCCCCCGAGCCCACCCCCATGTGTTCGGGGCCGGTGGGGAACGAGAGCAGCTCGGGCCCCGGGGCCCCTGGGAGCACCCGCCCGCGCGGCGGGGACGGGAGAGCGGCGCGCTCCCAGCAGCCCGCCCGCGCGGTGGGGACGGGAGAGCGGCGCGCTCCCAGCAGCCCGCCCGCGTGGCGGGGACGGGAGAGCGAGGCGCTTTTTTTTTTTTTTTTTTGGTCCGGCTTTTTTATTTAAAAACTCGGGGGCGTCTTATACGCCGGAGCGTCCTATAGGGCGAAAAATACGGTAAGCTCCCACATGTGGACTGTGGAAGACTCCACCAGCTGAGTGGTCATAGAGGTTACCTACTCTCTATGAACTATGCCTCTGAATACTGTATTAGCCATGGGCATGGTCCACAGATCTCCATGTATATAGGTCTTATGACTTAAGTGGATGCGGAGGGACTGTGGCTGCTCTTACAGTCCATTGGCTGGAGTAGCAGCTGAGGAGAGGACTTGCCATGGTCCTGGATTGGAGTGAAAGAGCTCAGACACTCGGGCTTTTCTGAATCCTTTGAAATTCAAGTTCAAAAATCAAAGTCAAAACTTCAAAAACGCTAAAGGTTTTGTTAAAATAGAAAATCATGTTATAGTCTGTTGAAAAAATAAAATCAGTTGAATAGATTCCGAATCAGACTTGAGATTTTCCAATTTTATTGTAAATACTTTGCATCATCCTACCCAAGAACTTGCTTTTCTCTTTGTTATGGGTCACTCCTACTGCCATTAAAGTCAGTGTGAAAACTCCTTTTGAATTCAACAGTGCAGAATCAAACCCTCAAAGGAAACTTGATTGCCAAGTAATGTTTTAACTAAACAGTCACAGCAAAAGGTCATAAACCTAAAGGACACTAATGTATATTTTTCTAGTAAAAAAATAAATAAATAAAGATAAAAAATCATTATTTGGTTTACTCTGAAAATGGCATTTCCATTGTTATCTTTACTGTGATCATTTCATGGAGGAAAGTGGAATGTTTAATTCTGGACTCAGAAAGAGAAAATATACTGTACTGTAAAATACATGGTATATACTACATATAGTTAATGTATTTTATATGCATATAAAATACATGGTATATATTGAACATATATAAATTATATATATATATATATATATAAATATAAAATTGTGTGTGTATATATATATATATGTGTGTATATATATATATATATATATATATATATATATAGTACACACACAGTGTCATATTATATGTATAGTCTCTTATATAGTCATATAGCATCATATATATGAGTGAAATCATCTTAATGTACAAAATAAAATACTTTTCTAACACAGCATCTATTAACTAGTATTAAATAGTTCCACAGTCACCACCACATGATGACCCAAAGCATGTTTCAGTCAGACTAGCAAAGAACTACTCTACATTTCTAATCACTCTCAGGAGACTACAGGACAGCTGCTGAATCCAAAAGTGTTTCCCCACTTAAAATTGCTTTCCCCCCTGCTTTAAAAATGTTGCTTGGAGAAAATTATATTTATAGAAAATAATTGATGGAAGTGACTGAAGCAGTGAATTTAATGACACATTTAAAAATAAATAAATAAATAATTAAAATCGAAAATAATATAGAAGTTGAGCAAAATTACCAGGATTGGATTTCCCCTGACCCTCCCATATGTTACCCACATTTTTCAAAACTTTCATTGTTAAATTTGAGCTGGACCCTGGATTTGACTTTTTAGAATAATCAAAGCCACAAAAATGTAATTGAAAAAAAATCCAAATAAAATAAAAAATAAAAATAATGACCGTCAGAATAATAAATAAATAGATGCCAGAATAATAAATAAATAGATGCCAGTATTGTCCCAGTAGTCTCCTTAGAGCTCTATTGGTTAGAGAATGGTAGGATAGCTATTAGAAGCCACATGTTAATGGCACCTGCTAAGATTGTTTTGGAATATGTTACAAATTTCCTCCTACTGTAATTAAATTGCTATTCTACTATCTACAGGATGCTACATATAAAGATTAAACCCGGCTATTTCTACATCCCATTCTATGAAGTGCATATCTAGCCGATGAGGTGATATTTTCTCTACATCTAGCTTAATGCCTTGACATACTGTAGTTGACCTCAGGTCCACACAGGCAGCTCAGTTCAGTGAAGAAGTTACATAAATAAGACAAAACTAATTTGGGGGGTGTTGTAAGTGGATTCAGTGGTCTGTCAGGGGTGAAGATCTGGCTTGTTTCAGCAGATGCATTGGCCAAGGGATTTTCATATGCTGAAATAGAAGACTGGTGGTATATTACTTGAGAAGCTGATCGCTGGGACTGCAAGACAGAATGATGAATAGTTGCTCCAGTTATTGTTACAGCATCGTTTAAAATACTCTCAGCGGCATAAATAAAAGTCCCACTGTATGGAGATGACAGAGATATTGCACTGGCCGCTACTGGAATGGTTGGTTCCAAAATAAAAGAAATATTTGTTATTTTTCCATAATCTGTGTACGCTTCAAAAGACAGAGGCATTGTCTGTAGTTGTGAATCAATGGTATGAATATTACTGGAATTCAAAGAGGACATTCCTTTGTTAACAAACGCTTCAGTCTGTCTGCTAGAATGGTGGTATCCCTCCCATTCTGATTCTCCTCCTGAAAGAAGTGATTCAGTATTTGACATCAGTAAAGTAGTACTCCCAATATTCACATCATAGAGTGCTTCCATTTGGAGAGAAGGTGTCAGATTGACTTCTGGATCTTCAACAGATTTTTGTTCTAGAACAGTTATGTGGCTTTTAATTGCTAGCTTTGTTAGTAAATTTAACTCTGCTGCATTCCACAGCTGATCCAAGCTTGGTGAAATTTGGTCAATATCATTTTGAAGACTTTGTGATAGCGAGGGTGTAGAAAATAACAATGATGTGGAGCGGCTGTTAGGATGTGCACTGCCCCTGCTATTTTGTTCTGAATGAAGAGTGTCTGTTTTTTCCAACGACAATGTCATTGTGAGGAAGTTAGAATGCAATGAGCTGTGTGTTCCTACAAAATCAGTGTCTGCATCTGGCTGAACTTTACTTCTTCCATTATCAAAAGCACTTCTTGGATTACTCTCTTTGACCATATAAATGTTTTGTGATTGTGATGGTCCATTAGCTTTTGTGTAGGTTACCAAACTCTCTGATGATCTCTCAGCTAAGCAGGCAACATAGTTATTCTCTGTACATGAGGGCTGGGCTGCCGAATAAATGGATAAAATTGAAGCAAATGTCTGCCTATGATGTTGGAAGATCATGCCGATTTGATCAGCACTTGAAATTTGCTCCCAAGTCTGCATGTATAAACTAGCACCACTTTTAAATTTGTCTGTGAAAGTTGCATGTGAAACATCAAAGGTACTCATCTGTAACTGCATGGAAGGCTGATATGAAGACATTTCCAGTGAAGGGAAATGAAAATGTGAAGATGGAAAAATGGTCATTTTTGACTGTGATATTTTCCTTTTTGTATTTTCTGAAATCCCTAGTGAAGGGATCAGAACACCTGAACTAAAGTTTTCCATATCCAAAGATGTCATATAGCTAGAAAAGTTCTTTTCTTCTGTTCCATAACCTGATGTATTGATGATGGTAGTGTGCATAAGGATATTATCAGCTGCAGTAGAGGAATTGAAAAATGGCTGTTTCTCTGTTGAGGAAGCAAGTGGTTTATTAAATGAGAACCACCAGCTTTCTGAAGGTTCCCCAGAAAACTCTGGATACTCTTGTTTGAAATTATAGTACAAAGTCCCAAAACTTGCTGATAAAGAAGGAGCAATATTAACATACTGTGTTGGCAGACCGAAATAACCTGGTTTCCCGGTGTTGCTGATTCTATTCATGTTTTCTGGCTCAGGTGTGGAAAAAACAGAATCTTTATGCAGGTTGTCATTATGAATTGTATCTAAACTACTTTCTAATTTTTCATTTCCAGGGATCTCATTTGGTTTCCTTTGCATATTTGCAGAGGGTTTTAAAGAATGAGGTATATAGTTGCTGGTAGAAATAAGTGTGTTGAAGACTTCAGATTCATCTTTTGGAGAAGATGCTTCTTCATCTTCCTCTTTTGGCCATTTGGTCAAAGGCCTAAATATAGACAAATTTGAATGACTCACGGATTCTTGATAAACTGGTGAAACAGTAACAGTGTGTTTAAATTCTGAACTTCTCTTTCTTGTTGCTAGCAAGAGTGCTGACAATCTTAGCAATTCTGTGCTATCTTCCAGTGTTAGAAGAGTTTCTGTTGGTTGGATATTAAGCATGGCTTCTCTATATATTTCTTTTATATCTTGGAAGAAACTAGGTGGATTTGAAAGTTGAGTCTGTTTGGAGGTTACCTTTTTAAGGTTTACTGATTGATGCTCCTTAAAATATTTAAATTTTGTAGACTGCAATTCATCATTTGCTTCTGCAATATAAATGCTATTGCTAATAGAATCATCTTCTATAATTTTCTTAGTGGACACAAGGTCAACATTATCAGGTGAAAATTCTAGTAAGTCCAGACTGCTTTTTTGAAAAGATGACTCATATTGTGTAGAAGCAGATAGGCTAGACAGAGAATGATGGTTTTCTTCGGGAATGTCAGAAATAACATGATGATATGATGCAACATTTTTCCACCAGCTGAGAGATTCCAAGCCATTGTATATTCTTTCATGTATGGAAGAGGATGTGCCTCTAGTAGGAGAAAAAATCTGCAGGGGTTCTTTTGTGTGTTCATAAAGGGTGCTTTTACTCATCAGAGTAAGGAATGCTGATTCAGAATTAGTATAATCTAGTCCATCAGTCAAAGTCCATGTTAGTTCTGCGCTAAAACTTTCTCTCTGCAGAAGAGGAAGTCCTATATTCTTGGAATGATCTGTAACCATAGGGGTTGTGGAAATTTGTGCTATATCATAAATATCATTCAGTAAGCCACTAGAGTGATTCAAAACACTATTATGGGTTGACTGAGTCATTGTGAAATTGTGCTCTGTATAAGGATCCAAGGTACCAGCTTCGGTCTCCCGAGAAGAAGCTGATGTGGCCTCAGAAGTAGGTAGGAAGAACAAATTGAGTGCATTTTTTCTCTCTGGATTTTGGTCCTTAGGTGATGAACTTTTACTGGATTGAAGAGGCCTTTGTCTCACTGGCCAAATAATTGGGGTTGAAATAATTCCTATATTTTTGACCCCTTTTATCATAGAGTCTTGCTGCCCTTGTAGTAGTGAGTGGGAGGATTCGGGTGAATTTCTCTTCATTCTGAAGATAACTGTAGCAGGAACTCCTAATTCCTGCAGGTCTGTATGTAGCAAGCCATATAGTTAATGAATGAAAGAAAAATTATTTGTACAAATTAAATGATTCACCTCCTGTCAGAAATTCTCAGCTCAGTGGAAGCTGTATTTGCTTACTTTAAATATGAATTTGGCCTCTTGTCTTTTAGTCTTTCTGCTTTATGAAGATAATTTTATAGACACCCACAAGATTTAGACATCCAATTTCCATTTATTTTAATGGAAACTGGGTATCTAGTTTCCCTATGTGGCTTTGAAAATCTCTGCCTTACTGTATTGGGTTAACTGTTCAGTGTGAACATCTAGGGATTGGCTTCATAAATAGAAATGAAACACCCCTTGACATAAGCGACTCAACACTTTCCAGGGTCTGGTTCTTTTCCACTAGAGTACAGTCAAATATCTAAGAAGAAAAATATAGGTACAAACTACTAAATTCTATGATGAACTTTACAGTAATGTTTGCAGGACATAATAAGCTATAGTATAAAATTAGCAGAGGTTTTAAATCTTCCAACAGAAATGAACACATTTGTTAAATCCACACAAGCAGTGATTTAATTCTGTGGAGCACTTGAAAATGAAATCCCTGCAGACAAGGATTTTTATGAGATCTCCTGTGATATTTTGTAGAAAACCAATGAAAGCTTGTTAAAATAGTTTCTTTCAATTCATTACTGTTATTATTTTTACTTAATTTGTATTTTGGTAGCTCCCCGACATGCTACACTATCTCCCGAGGAAAGTGATCTCTTAGAACTTGACATAAGCTCAGAGGAAATCTCTACTTTCCTGTGAATAGCAGTGGGTTTATAATTGCTATATCTGGTACCATTAAAGTTCCCCTAATCTTCCTGAATGAAAACTACATTATATTCAATGTTGTCAATATCTTCCTAAATAAAACATGATCCTGCTCCCCTTGAAGTCAATGGAAAGATTCCTATTGTGTCAGTGGAAGTTGTTTTGCTCCATCAGACAGATTCCACTTGGCTTCTCAAACTTACTAATGGGGAATTCCAAAGTTCCCCTGGCCCAATCGAAAATGTGGCTGCTATGTGGCACCTAAATAGCAGCTGTGTTAAAATGTCTCAGAGACGTCTATTTTTATCCTCTTTTTAAAATATCTATCTTGTCCCTGTGTGCTTTGACGGTTAGTGAATGAAATAATATAAATAACAAGTGATACATAATGTAGACATGGCTCATTTTTGTACATGAAATATGCAAGCTTCTGAAACAAATATTGGGTCCAATTCTGTTCTCAAACTGGTTTTACATGATTGACATGGAGTAACTCCTGATTTACACGAGTGTAATTAAGAGCAGACTCAAACCAATATGTGAAACTTGACATTTGTTATATTTAAATAAACCTTATAAACACAATACATTTGCTCTAGACACTGTACAAGGAAAAATGTAACACAGGATTTCTTACCATCATTTTGCTTATCGGTTCTATTAGTATCGGGCATGTTAGTGGTGACAGTGGGTGGTGGAGGAGTAGTAGCATTTACAGTAGTAGCTGGTAACAAAGATGAGAGAAAGGTGAATTTGCATGAAACACAAATGTTAATGCGGTCAGGAACAATGGGAATAATGCATGAAAACATATGTAGAGAGTGAAGGAAACCATTTACTATACATATGAATATGCACACACCAAACTTCTGTATATAGTGATGAATATGAATGAACTGATGTAGGTCCCAGTCCTGCAATCCTTACTCCTGTGGACTTCAATGGGAGTAAGGGTTTCAAGATCAGTCCTGTACTATCTTCACAAATTCTGAATCATTTCATAAGAATGAAATGCAAAGACCAGAAAATAAATAACACTGCTTCAAAGACACACAAACTAGGAACATTAGCTTGTGAAAAAATAGACATCTCTACCCAGGGAAGGAAGATGAAGAACAACTGTGAAACTAAAACACCAGTGTAAGGATTTAATTAGGTCCACTAAGATCTGTATAATGAACAGAATTAAAATCATACATGGAATATTCTCAAGAAATTTATTTTCAAAGCTTCATGTACTGAACAATTCCTACTGATATCAGTAGGAGTTACCTCAGACAACACTTCCAAAATTTATCCCTTAGGGAATAGCTCAAATGAATTTTCAGTTGTTACAGGGAAGATATACTAGAAAATTCCCTTCAGAACAGGTTTGTGTGTTTACATAGAACATCATCAAAACAATTAATAATCATATCACTGCATTTTAAATAACAGTTTGGAAAGGAAATGTATTTTATTCAGTAATTTTCAGGAAACTCAAACCCAAAATTGATAGCTCTCTTTACAATATGGACACTTATACTATACATCATAAACTCTCAACCTGCCATGATCCAATTTTGGCCAACAACCAAGCTGCAAAGCTCATGAAAGTGTATTTTCAGCAGGGTTTGGCTTTTTTCCTATGTGCATTCTATTGTTTTTGTTACAAGCTTCTTGTACGATTTGTTGGTGAGAGAATTTGAGAATAAGTCTGGTCTTGAAAAGACTGCAAAGAGAAATTGCAGAGCTGCAATTCATTTGCAAATTTGATACCATCAATTTGGGATTGAACAAAGATTTTGAATGGCTTGCTAATTACAAAAGCAGCTTCTCCTCTCTCGGAGTTCACACCTCCAATTCAGTTGCTAGAGGAATACCTCACCCTCCCTGATTTGAGATAACAAGCTGGTTCAGCCTGATTGGACTAACCTTGTTATCTCCTACCTGGTTCTTGCCTACTTATTTATACCTGCCCCTGGACACTTCCACTGCTTGCATCCGACTAAGTGGGTATTAGCCCACGAAAGCTTATGCTTCAACTCTGACAGAAAAAGCTAAAAGTTTCTTTGCATTCTAGAGTCCTAGTAAGCATAGGCAGCTTGATTTTCAGAGGTGCTGAGACCTCAAAACTCTGGATGAAGATAGTGAGAGCTGCAGGTTCTCAACATTGCTGAAAATCAGGCCTAGTTTGTCGTGTTACATTGTGAGAAGGAACAATGTTCTACTTGCAAATTGATGAACATCTTGCCAGAATGATCAGGGACTGAGAAAATGTACACACAATTTTCTTCATCATCTTGGTAGCTTGGATACAGTGCTGCTCCATGCAGTCCTAAGGGTGATCTGTGATCTGAAACAAATTTGGTTTGATCCATTTCCCCTTATCTGTTGGAAAGACAATGTCCTTGGTTTAGGGACAGCCACCACCATAACTTTCTTCGGCATCTGCTACTAGCCTGTTCATGACATTGGTAGCATAGGAGGAGATGATGCGTGTCTTTGTCTTGGTAAAGTGTTTAAATAATGGCTTCCTGATAAAAGAAGATTTGTAGAAAGGAAAATTGAACAAAGAGGAATCATAAACTGAACAAAATTTCAGCAGCTTGTATGCAGATGCCTTAGGTAGCTGCTAAAATGCCAGCTTAGCTTAGTTTAGTTTGTAACATTTTAGCCTCAAGGACAAAATGCCATGGGCTCAAGGGTGGTCTGGGAAGCTGTAAAAGAGGGTGGTTTTAATCTGAAAAGTGACTATACAAAAATGGCACATTCTAATAAAGCTGATCTCTTCCTCCTGCCATTTCAGAATCATATCTGTTGAGAAATAAGTTTTTAAGGCTTTTTATTCCTTTTAGCACTATAGAGCAGCTAAGAGTATAATACAGCTAAGAGAGGCATATGAATCTTATTTTGTAAACCAATAGAATTGTTTACTCAATTCCAAACAAGGGTAATTGATGGCATAAATTGGCAATTTTAAACTAATGATGATGCCAAAAAAGAGGTGGGGAGGAAGGGGGAGTAGAACCCACACTGACCCTAAGAGCCAAAGAAAGTTGCAGGTTCGGCAGTCAGAAACACAGACACATACACTCTCTCCCTCTCTCTCTTTTCAGTTATAAAATGAGCAGATTTGATCTGACACCACTGAAACAATAAATACAGAAATGTTCCTAATTTCAACAGAGTCCTGTCTCAGAGTAGGATAGCACATTAAGAAACTCCATCATTGGATGTAATAATATTGCCAGCTGACTGTCTGGGGTAAATCAGAGATCTCTGGGCATTTTAAAAAAAGACTATCCTGATATCCTGGTTATCATAATCCTGTCTCAATCAAACTGGTTTTAATAACCATGGTTATGTGAGAGCTTTATTGAGTTCGTGATGATTACCGTATTTACCTAAGCAGTTGCTCCAGGACCAGTATTTAACTCATTACTGAAAAGTTCTTTGGTTATCTTAAGTCCAAAAGATGCTATTTAAAACTAACTTCTGGACCTAACTGGCATTTCACCTTAACTGTGGACTTTGCAATCTGGACATCAGTTTAGATCTGGTTTTAAACACTATGTTCCAGTGGCCTGAGTCAAATTCACCACCAGAAAATCCAGTGCAAGTGGCTAAAACTCCATTATAGTCATTACCCTGGCTCCCCACCAGGAGTTATTTTACCCTCTCTTGTTAAGCTCAATATGTCTTATTTTTACTCTTTACCACAGAAAGGGTCCCAAGAATCTTAAGTCCTTCCTCTTTATTTACTTTTATTTCCCTCCTGCCTCTGTCTTCCACCCCTTATCTTTAAAAGGCTTAAATCATTTGAAATTATTTTAGAGCAGGTGCTGCTGCTGCAACTAGCACAGAGCTGTATGAAAGTTTTATAGAGATGTTTAACCCAACTAGTAGGCTCTGGGTTCAGGAATGCATTGTGAAAGTAGGCCTGCCCCATTCATGCCAGGGGGTTGTGCTGAATTCCAACCACCAAGCAGAGCTGCAAGAATTAATGGGGGGTGAATTCCTATGAGTAATCCCTTGCAGATTTGATTCACATGGCACATGGGAGTGGAACTCTGCAGTGTTCACCTAGCTCTAGTGCTAATCTTGAAATGTCCCTAAACTACGCCCATAGGCATCCCAAGCCACCCTCCTGCCCCACAAGCGTCCCTGTCATTTTCTGAGGGGAAACAAAAATTCTGCAGAGGGATATGAATTTTGCACATGCGCAGTGGCATGGAATTCCCCCAGGAATAACTCAGCTGTTTGGCCCTTCAAGAGGTGTGATGTCATGACCCCTATTGTGACTGACAGACATGTTGATACCTATAGTGATCATCAGTAGTATGCCTATGGGGGGAAGGACAGAAAATCATCAGCTATTACAATAAGTAGTTTTATTATATGAATAATAACGATTACACTTTGACTTTGTATAATACCTTTCACCAGAGAATCACAAACCATACTAACAATTAATTAAGCACCACAGAAACCTGTTTCAAACATCTAAATAATGATCAGCTTCTGTAACTACATCAGTTTATGCCGGATTTACAGATTTTCTACAAGTGTTAACATTATAGCCTTTAACTGTGCGGGAGGAAAAGAGATGGGGAAAGAAATTAAACCAGTTCATCCTTGCATTAGCATATGATTGTTAGGTTTTGATATAATGAAGACTTTATGATTGAATTATCAAGAGTGTGATCAACTTCTTTCTATATACTATATGTATAGTACACCCACACCTCTGTTGAAGCTAAGAAATTCCTTTCTTTGCTCAGTTTTCTAGAGGTTAACCTGAAGAAGTTAAAGTAAAATGAAATTAAAAGAAAAAAAACCCAGGGAGACTTGGTAAAGCTGAAAAATGCAAAAAGTGTCTTTGGCTTCTTACCTTGGCAAAGGCTTCCAAGATTTTCACAACTCGTTGGTTCAGTTGTCGGTGGGGGAATTAGGTATGAGCCTTTAGAATAAAGAAACACAAATCATTAAAAATATTTGGTATATAATACATAGTACTGTCATGTCTCAAAATACATTAGGTCATGCACTGGCAGTTCTTTTCTGGTTTATCTCAGTGGGAAACCGGATATGCCCTTTTGCTCAGAAGACTCGTGTGTGACCATTTCCCTATGTTGCTGACAACTCCAGGAAAGTCCTGCTGACTTGCAAGTTTGGATCATATTTAACAAGGACAAGTACCTTCCATCTTCATGATTTGCCAGATTTCTGTTAGATTTCTGCTCCCCTGGAAATCACTGAGTAGTGTGTGGCAAAATTCCATGCTTAAAAATGTAATAGCTAGTGTGGCTGTAGTGTCTATGCAGAATTAATGGATAACAACATGGCACCTTCAAGTGAGTTCTGAACTCAGTTGTGGCAATGTAGTCTACCAGCGTACTAGTCAGAGAAATTCCTCTAAGGAGATACCAAGCAGATAAGCTGTGATTCAACCAGTTCCTGTGTGCAGGGTGTGGACATGATTAAAGTTCTGGTATGCATGTATAATAAACAGATAAAGACATGAGAATGTGTATTTACCGAATTAATCATATCAACATACACATATTTTGGTGGCATGGAAACCCAACCACAACTGAGACCAACTAAGAAAGTAATGAGGTAGCTGCATTCATTATCATTATCCCCACTAGAGCCATGCATCTTACTTCTGTTCCATTCTATGCATCCAATGAAGTGAGCTATAGCCCACAAAAACTTATGCTGAAATAAACTGGTTAGTCTCTAAGGTGCTACAAGTATTCCTCGCTTTCTTTACGGATACAGACTAACACGGCTGCTATTCTTGAACCTATATATTTCCTGATTCAAGCTTCAGTATTCAATACTAAATAAATACTGAACACTTAGATAAAGTATGGCTGGCTTGGTCTGGCCCCCAATCCAGTATATCGCCCTGGGATAATCACCTTAGTGCAAGAGGGGGTTCTGCTACCACTACCTTTGCCTGCAGCTATGTTAGATGGGGAAAGAGAGTGTGTCCAGAGGAAGAAGGCATGGCTTGGACACTTCTATGCCAAATCAATCCCTGGCTACAGTTTTTTACCTCTTTGGATTGTTAACAGCCAGTGTAAATTAGCGCAGTCATAACAGAAATTCTGGCCCAATAATTTTGGGACTGGTTCCAAGTTTGCAACTGGGGGTGCAGGCTCTGGGGTGGGGCTGGGGGTGAGGGGTTCAGGGTACAAGAGGGTGCTCTGGGCTGGGACCTAGGGGTTGGGATGGCAGGAGGAGGATCAGGGCTGGGGAGGATTGGAGTACAGGGGGTGAGAGCTCTGGCAGCAGGTGTGGGCTCTGGGGTGGGGCTGGGGATGAGAGGTTTGGGATACAGGAGGGTGCTTGGGATGGGTTTGAGGGGTTCAGAGAGTGGCAGGGGGATCAGGACTGGGCAGGGGGTGGGGGGCAAGAGAGGGAGTCGGCGTGCAGGCTCTGGATGGTGCTTACCTCAAGTAGTTCCCAGAAGCAGCGTCACGTTCCCCCCTCTGACTTCTATGTGGAAGCGTGGCCAGGCGGCTCTGTGTGCTGTCTGCCTGCAGGCACAGCTCCCATTGGCTGCCGTTCCCGGCCAATGGGATCTGTAGAGCCATTACTTGGGATGGGGGTGGATTGAGTCGCCCCATGGCTTCCCTACATGTAGGATCCAGAGGGGGGACATGCTGCTGCTTCTGGGAGCCATGGCAGGCAGGGGGCCTGCATTAGCCCGCTGTGCCAATGACCGGACTTTTAACGGACCAGTCAGCAGTGTTGACTGGAGCCTCCGGGGTCCCTTTTCAAAAACCAGACACCTGGCAACCCTACTGAAGTCATTGGGACTTTTGTGGTTCACTTTAATAGGAGCAGTGTGGGCTCATTTTAAAAAAACTAATCAGAAAATCTTAAAAACTGAACAGGTAGGAATGAGATCCTACATCATTGCTGAAAATGGAATTTAGACTCCTAAACCATAAAAATATTTTTCCTATTCTGTTCCTGGTAGGCATGTATTGTGGTTAATGCTGTGCTGAGAATGAGATAGGATGGAGCCAGGTGCTTATCACTCAGCAGAAGTGAACCCAGGGGCCATGCAGCAGAGTAGGATATTGCTGGCTGGTGACCTGAGAGAATACAGGACCAGGCTTAAAAGTATGCTGAAGTACTTGTCCATGAAATAACTTGAAACCTGTGGGATGAGTTACATATTTTATATAAGAAACTAAACTCCGCTGAGTATCCTTTGCAAGCCACACGACGTCCTGTGTGAAGCATTTTTACAAATATATTTGCTAATGTTAATAGGCTAATATAAAAACACCCTGAAAGCTGATACCCTATTGGGTCTGTATCAGAGGAAGGTGGCTAAGTAGTTACCTGAAGGTCACAGTAACTTCCACGTGGCAATAGACCTCACTTTAGTATTTTTTTAAAGATAAATATGTCTGGGCACTATGCTAAACACACCCTTTTTTGTGTTAATCAAGCCTGATTTTGGCCAGACCATATCATCGCTCAGTGCATAGTAAAAGAAGATAGGAGAATCTGAATTTCAACATACTTTGAACTGCTGTGATATTTTCATCAATATCACCTAAGCGGGTCAACCCTCTACACATTTTGGACTTAAAAGGAATGGCCAGTTATGGCTGAACCATTTTATTTTTTGTATGAATGTGGGTATAGGATAAGCTGTGTACTACTGGTATCAAATACAGCTGATGATTTTATAATGAAATGAAATCTAGGCCCATCTAAATGATGAGTATCATTATTGTGCTGTATTAAAAACCCAGAAAAACCCAGCACCGCTATGCAGTAGTAAGAACATGCACGTCAAAGAAATTCTGAATGGAACATTAAACCAGTACAAGGCACAGTTCTCAAAAGAAGGTTATCTGCAGCAATTCATTACTGCTCATATGTTCTGTAATTCCATTAGCAAATGCTGTCTGAAAAGTCCGTTAACCGCAAATGAAAATAGAGCCCTTTGTGGAGTTCAATAATGCAAGTGACATTCATATGCAGATATGCTGCATTCACTAGTAAGTGTTCAGACTGCTTTGTTACTTAGCTTCTTTCAGCTCCTTACCTAAGCATGAACATGGCAGGATGAATATCTCTTTTCTGAACAAACCCTTGCTTTGCAATTAAATGAATCCTTATCAGTTAGATAAAGTCATCTCTCTAATGTTGCTAATGCTTGGCTGTGGTTGATAGCCTGACTCATCAACTTTTGTTTCAAAGGTTGGTCTGACAAAGAATTCTTTATTACTCAAAAAGATGACGAGAAGAGAAAAATCTTACAGGTGCATCTTCTGGGGTTTCTAGCTGAGTTTTTGAGATGGTATTTCTCACAGTACTTTCTCTGCGGAAATGTTGTATTTGAGTAAGCCAGTAGTATTATAATCATTTAGCACACCTGGGAGACGACTGAAAAGGGTGCTGGAGATTTCTCTTGGGCTTTGGGACAGGAGAGATACAATTACTAAGGCAGGGGTCAGCAACCTTTCAGAAGTGGTGTGCCGAGTCTTCATTTATTTAAGGTTCCGTATGCCAGTAACTTTAATATATTTTAAAGTTTTTAGAAGGTCTCTCTCTACAAGTCTATAATATGTAACTAAACTATTGTTGAAGTGACAAAGAGTCCTGTGGCACCTTAAAGACTAACTAAAGTATTGGAGCATGCATCTGACAAAGTGGGTATTAGCCCATGAAAGCTTATGCTCCAATACTTCCGTTAATCTCTAAGGTGCCACAGAACTCTGACACTTCTGCAATTCCAGACTAACACGGCTACCTCTCTGATTCTAAACTATTGTTGTATGTAAAATAAATAAGGTTTTTAAAATGTTTAAGAAGCTTCATTTAAAATTAAATTTAAATGCAGAGCCCCTCAGACTGGTGGCCAGGACCCAGGCAGTGTGAGTGCCTTCGCATGCCGCCTTCAGCATGTGTGCCATAGATTGTCTACCTGACCTAACGAGTCACACTTTTCTTGGAGTGCTGGGCCTTTTTGCACTCTTAGGGCTGGGCTACACTATAGGGAGGGAAGGGGGAGTGTCAACCTAGATATGCAACTTCAGCTACACGAATAGCGTAACTGAAGTCGCAGTACCTTAGGTCGACTTACCTGGCCACCCCCACTGCGACGGGTTGACTGTGGCCGCTCCCCCGCCGACTCTGCTTACTCCTCCTGCTGAGGTGGAGTACAGGCGTCGATTCGGGGATCGATTTATCGCATTTAAATGAGACGCAATAAATCGATCTCTGATACACTGAGCGCAACCCGCTGATCTGGCGGGTAGTGTCGCCGTACCCTTTTAGCAAACAGAGTGTGGTGTGGGTGTGTAAGGATTTTACTCCTGTGCGCATACACTACTATTGATTTCCCAAGTAATTTCTTAGCTAATAAGACTCTTTGGGGGCTGAGCTTGTATCTTCATATGTGCATGTACAGTGCCTAGCACAGTACAATGGGGTCCTGGTCCTGATAATGGATCTTGGGAAACTGCTGTAATATTTTAAATATCAAAACTAATACATATGTAAAACAGTATTAATGTATAAAACCTGGGGCCCACTACCTTGCTAGTCTGATGAGTATTCCTGCTTATTTTTTACAATATTTACAGATCAGAGAAAAGGAACCCTCCACTGATATATTTCAGCAACTACACTTTGTTGTCAAGCAATTAAAAAAATTAATCTTGATTAATTGTGCTGTTAAACAGTAATAGAATAACATTTATTTACATATTTTGGATGTTTTCTACATTTTCAAATATACTGATTTCAATTACAAAACAGAATACAAGGTATACAGTGATCACTTTATATTTATTTTTGATTACAAATATTTGCACTGTAATAAACAAAAGAAATAGTATTTTTCAATTCACCTAATAAAGTACTGTAGTGCAATCTCTTTATTATGAAAGTTGAAGTTACAAGTCTAGAATTATGTACAAAAAAAACTGCATTCAAAAATAAAACCGTGTAAAACTTTAGAGCCTACAGATCCACTCAGTCCTACTTCTTGTTTAGCCAAACACTAAGACAAACAAGTTTGGTTACAATTTTCAGGAGATAATGCTGCCTGTTTCTTGTTTCTAATGTCACCTGAAAGTGAGGACATGTGCTCATATGACACTGTTGTAGCCGGTGTTGCAAGATATTTATGTGCCACATGCACTAAAGATTCATATGTCCCTTCATGCTTCAATCACCATTCCAGAGGACATGCATCCATGCTAATGATGGGTTCTGCTCGAAAATGATCCAAAGCAGAGTGGACCGACACGTTTATTTTCGTCATCTGAGTAAGATGCCAGCAGCATCTTTTGATTTTCTTTTTGGGTGGTTTGGGTTCTGTAGTGTCCTTATCTGAGTGTTGCTCTTTTAAGACTTCTGAAAGCATGCTCCACACCTCATACTTCTCAGATTTTGGATGGCACTTTAGATTGTTAAACTTTGAGTCGAGTGCTGTAGCTTTTTTTAGAAATCTCACACTGGTACCTTCTTTGCATTTTGTCAAATCTTCTGTGAAAGTGTCCTTAAAATGTACTGGGTCATCATCTGAGACCACTATAACATGAAATATATCGCAGAATTTGGTAAAACAGAACAGAAGACATACAATTCTCCCCTAAGGAGTTCAGTCACAAATGTAATTAACACATTTTTTAAACAAGCTTCATCAGCACGGAAGCATGTCCTCTGGAATGGTGGCCAAAGCATGAAGGGGCATATGAATGTTTAGCATATCTGGCACGTAAATACCTTGCAACACTGGCTACAAACGTGACATGCGAATGTCTGTTCTCACTTTCAGGTGATGTCTATAAAAAGCAGGCAGCATTATCTCCTGTAAATGAAAAAAAAAAACTTGTTTGTCTTTGCAACTGGCTGAATAAGAAGTAGGACTTGTCGGCTCTAAAGTTTTACATTGTTTTGTTTTTGAGTGCAGTTATGTAAAAAAAAAATCTACAATTGTAAGTTACACTTTCACAATAAAGAGATTGCACTATAGTACCTGTATGACGTGAATTTAAAAATACTATTTCTTTTATCATTTTTCCAGTGCAAAAATTTGTAATAAAAAATAATGATATAATGTGAGCAGTATACACTTTGTATTCTGTGTTGTAACAGAAATCAATATATTTGAAATTGTAGAAAAACATCCAAAAATATGAAATAATATAATAGTAATTGAAATTTATTAAACAATGCAATTAATCATGATTATTTTTTTTAATCAAGATTCATTGTTTTGAGTTAATTGCGTGAGTTAACTACAAGTAATCAACATAGGCTTGCATAGTTCTTTACAATAAATAAGGACAAGGTCCATGCCCCAAGCAAAGTTAAATAGAAAACACAAAATGTATAGATGCTTTGGTTTATCCAGAGATCTAGATGGGTGCTTTTGGTAAGTTTACCATAAACTTATCATAAAGCCATTAAGATAGTAAGGAACCTGGAAAACTGAATGTGGGAAGGCAGTAGGAGAAGGATACGGATCTTGGAAGGGTATAATTGTTTTTGTGGAAAGTCAATCAGTGTCATGTGCGTCTTGCAGGAGATGGTCTCCCTCTCTGTAGAACTGGAATTCAGGAGCAGAGCACAGTAATGAACAACGTATACATCTATCTGCACTAGGGTTGCCAGGTGTCTGTTTTTTGACCGGAAAGTCCAGTTATAAAGAGGGGGCTTGGAAGTGTCCAGTCAGATGTACTGGCCAGACACCAAAAGTCCAGTTACTGTGGGTGGGGGAAGGGATCAGGTTCTAGGTCATCAGCTTGTACCAGCGCCTGGTCACCCGGGGCTGTGTCCTACCTGCATCTTGTGGGCAGGCAGGTAGCAGGCCCTGCCTCAGGTTGAAGCTCCTGTCCCAACTGCTGAGCACAGGGAGCCCAGCTGGGAAGGGGGTGAAGGTGGGGAGGGTTGGGACTATTAAGTGACTAGGAAGGAGGCTGGGGGGAACAACAAACAACTGGGTAGAGGAGAAACTGTGCAGGGGGGGATTGAAGGGGTGAAAAGAGGCAGGACCATGAGGTAATATTTGTCTTACAATGGGGAAAGGGGAAAAACCAGCAATTTTAATCTGAAATGTTTGCTCTTCTCTTTTCCTGTAGTTTATTCTCCTTTCATTCTCCTCAGATTTCTGGGTTTTGTTTTGTTTTTTGTTTTTTTGTGGGGGATTTGTTTTATTTTTTGCACAGATGCTTTTTATGGCACTCTTCACAGAGAGCACAATGGATGTACAGCAAATGCATAAAGCACACACTGCTCCTTCCTACTGACCAGAGTGTAGGCTAATTAGAAGTGTAGGCTAATGTGCCAAACTCAGTTCGATTAATTTTTTTCCCTCCAAAGATCACCATGGACAGACAGAAGTCTTCTGGATCCTTTCCCACTCATGATCCTCTCTCATCTTCTGTGAGAAGAATGATAACAACAAACAAGTAGTTTAAAAATAAGTTTGAAATGAAAATTATTTCAAGCAGCGATTCAGTATTTTTGGGGGACTGGTTTTGGGAAGATCCCGGAGAAAAATCTATTGTATCCCCTCTCAAAGTTTCCAAGTATGCTAAGAGTAAAAAAAGCCATGGAAGATAACATTTCCAGGTGCATTCTTATACCTTTACTCTATGATGACGTTTTCAGAGTTGCATGAGGGAATAAAGGAGGTGACATAGTGAGTGGAAAACTCTGCTTCCTGCCTTGGTAGAAACTTGGAACACTTTCTTTCCTGGAGATCTAAACCAATTCTTGGATCATTAAAATCACAACTATGAAAATAATAGTACCTCTGGAACATCTTGATAATCTTTTATTTCTGCAATGTTCTTAGAGAGCCACAGCAATGAGTAGACTTAAAACTCGTGAACTGGACCTGAGTAATCTTAGCTTCAAAGCAGGAGAATCAGGGCGACTGAACCAGCTTTTTAATGGTCTCTATCCATGCCTGCACTGAACAGAACTCTGGCATAGGAAAGAATATAGCCTGCCTAGCTTTAGGCACTTGAGCAGTCCTACTGGTGTCTCAAGGGCTTAAAGTTAAGGACATTCTTAAGTGCTTGCAGGAAAAGGACCTTAGATTGTAACCGCTTCAGGTCAGGGACTCTGGTCTTTATATGTTTCTGTCAAGTGCTATGCATGCCTATAGCATTATGTACACAGTATTATTTCTACTTATTACCCCTTTTAAACAAACACGTATTTTATCTTGCCCCATATCACCATAATCAAGTATATTAACTAACTTGTCTTAATAGCACATTTAAACTAATGCATTTATGGAAAGAAAAGATCAGAGAACTTTTATTTCTCTTACTACTTTTGGCTATTTATTGCTTCTCTCCTGAATAATAGATAAACACCCCTCATTTATAAATTTTGTTTAACCTCATTAGTTGTCTTTTGAAGTTAGGCTGGATATGAGCTTTGATTAAACTAAAGGAACAGACACACCTGCGACAAAATCAATTTTTTGTGGAATGGAGCTGGCAAGGCTAGGACAAGCGAGGTTGCCCTTTGGGAAGTGCTGATGTCTGTAATTCTAAACACACAGTTTCTTGCTGTCATATGATATTTCAAGAACAATGCCATGGGGGGAAAAATTAACAAAAGTGATTCTGCCAAACATACTCACCACAACTTAAGTTGTTTTCTGCTTTCAATGCTGAAGTTGGGATACTCCAGAAGTCATTTTCCCAGTCTATAATGTTTCCTTTCACATCACAGCTGAGGTTGGACAGCTTTTGGGAACTCATGGTGAAGTTCCAAAGACGAAAGTTGTATATGTCCCCATTTAAAGAGCTTATTTCATTGCGGTTAGAGCCCAACATCAATTTTCCATTGCCCGGGATAACCTGGTCAAAGGTACCTGAGCAGCGAACCATGTGATAGATGCTCTTGATATTTACACCTATAGTGCCAGATAAGCCATCCCATACTATGCACAATTGTTCAAAAGTTTCTGTGAAAAAATCTCCATCTGAATTGGTGATGAGGAGACTGTCTAGTATGCACTCTATGCCTGAGATTGATAAGAAGTGGCCTTTTGTGGTCTTTCCAAAACTGAGGAGTTCTGTTGACGAGGGATCACTGTACGAGAAAGCCTTCCAGTCACTGGCATCATTGCTGGCTTTGGTTGCTTCAAAGCAGAGTGTGAACTGGCTAAGCTCTGGCACTGAGACATTTTTTGCCACAGACACACGGTCAGCATCTGGAGTTTGGGGGATGATGACTTTCTGATTCCTCAGAGACACAGCAACTAGTACACACACACAAAAATCCATATATAAATAAATCTCAAAGGGAAATACAAATTGGTTTAAAGACAAAGATCCAAGTAATATTCATTAAGCCAAACATTTAGAAGAATGCTTTTATCATTGAACTGGCCCAGTAGTGCACGTTACGGTGCATTTAGCTTAGCAATACATCCAACCAAAAATGGGAAAAGATCATTTTAGGCTGCATTCAAAATTCACAGCATACAAGAAGTCATTTTTACAATTACTTTGCATTCATCTGGTAACTTGTAAGAACCCATTAGGCAATACACTACAGCAGTAATTTGAAAACAGTTCATTTGTTTCATGATTTTTATTGACTTGTTTTTCATGAGTGCATTACACATCTGAAGCCCAGGCCACGTCTTTGTAACACTGTAGCAGAGACTGCCTCAGCGACATTCCTTGGAAAATCAAAGCCTCAGAACTCAACTAATTGGGTGCGAGGAGTCTGTTCAATTTTTCTCAAAGGCAGTCTGGTTGAATTCTGCAAGCTTGTGTTCACAAATATTTATGCCCTAGTCATTCACTATTTGTAAAAATCTGTGTGAATGGGGTTTGCACTAATGTCTACGAAAAGCTGGGCATGTAATACTTTTTATTAGACCATCTTCAGCTGGTGAGAGAGATAAGCTTTCAAGCCCAGGGACGGCGACAGAAATTTTGGGGCCCCCTACTCTGAGCGTTTGGGCCCCCCTCCCCCCCCGCCAAGGGCTGGCCCGGCTCTTGCAGGTGGGTGGGGGAAGCGCTGCAGCCGGGGGTGCCTCGGGAGCGGCGTGCCCGGCCAGACGGAGGGGACGGGGGGCCTCCTCCCCATCCTCCCGCCCCTCCCCCCCGCCAAGGGCTGGCCCGGCTCTTGATGTGGGTGGGCGGGGGAAGCGCTGCAGCCGGGGGTGCCTCGGGGCGGCTCCTGGGGCGCGGGACGAGCAGCGGCTGACACAGCGGGGGACGAGCAGCGGGACGAGCGCGGCTCCTGGGGCGCGGAACGAGCAGCAGTTGACACAGCGGGGGACGAGCAGCGGGACGAGCGCAGCTCCTGGGGCGCGGGACGAGCAGCGGCTGACACAGCGGGGGACGAGCGCGGGACGAGCGGCTGACACAGCCGGGGAAATGCGGTGCGGTGCCCAGGGGGGACGACTACGAGTAGAGCTGTGTACCGGTCCCCGGACTTCAGGAGGCCCCCTGAAGTCCGGGGCCCGGTACAGCTCTACCCGTTGTACCCCCCTGTCACCGGCCCTGTTCAAGCCACACAGAGCTCTTCTTCAGCTCACTACATATAGGAAAGGCCAATCATTTTACAAATATGCATATGAATAAGTTATACCAAAGTAAGTACATAGTGTACACCTGGCCTTAACTTCTAATTGGCCTTGCTATATGGCTTATATCCTAGGGTGGTGACTCCCTATTGTTTCTAGCTTTTATAACATAAAGGAGCATTTAATTGCTTCTTCTATTTAGACTGAAGAAAGGGTGCCTAGTCCACACATCAACTTTACAGAGGTGGCAGTTATTAACATCCTCCAGCATAACAAATATATAACTATGCTGCACCAAAACCATGCTTTATACCTTGATATAACTGTACTGCCCTAACTGTCTCTGTACTAAACTGCATGAGCTACAGGGTCCCAAACTTTTATACAGTGCGAACTACACTTTTCTAGAAAGATTGCCTGGGGGACACACCTCCTCTCTCACTGGTGGCTGAATAGAATCCCTGTACAGTAACAATGACAGTGATTGCTTACATGGGTAAGTAATACGAGGAAAACATTTAATGAGCCACATCCTCAACATGTATAAATTGAGGTAGCTCTATTGAAATCAGCTGATGGTTCCCACCAGCCGAGCATCTGGCCCAGTTATCTGTACAATGTTGCAACTGGAAACAAGGAGAACCAGCACCCGTATGCTCATCCAAGTCTCTGTGGATGACGAGGAAATGCTTTGTGGAGCTCAGGTTGAAGCCAGTATTTTATAATATACCAAACCTCACCAAACTCTCCTGCCTTCTGAGGGGACGGGCACCTGGCATCCCTGTGGCAGGCTCCATTAAGGAGAATAAGCCAACCTAGATCCATCTGTGGCTGGTTAATTGAATAAATATCTGGTTGGTAGTTGAATAGATAAAGAACATCTGGGCTTTATGAAAGGTTAGAATGCTCAAGCAGGTTTATTCTTATTGGAAGGTTCTAGTGGGACAGAGGTGCTAACTAGTGCTAACTTCCCTTTTGCTCTCCACAGGACTGGGAGTCAGATTATGGCTCCCTTTCCCTACGTGGATGCACTGGTCTGTGGGAGATATATATCCCTCTTGTACTCTGTAACACACATGTGCAGAAAGAGGCATAACTAAACCAAAAATTCTCACAAGCACTGTAGGTGGTTTTTCAATATACTGGAGCAACCCATATGCCAGGTCAGAATCAAGCCCTGTATTTTCATTCACACACACACACACAAATAAATTGTTAAAAACTATGTATAAATAACTTCTTATGGCTACATTTTGCCCCCAGATATATCTGGCAGAACTGGATCTCCAGAGTCTCATCTCAAAGATTCACCTTACCACATACAGCGAGTCTGCTTGAATTAGGACATGCTAGAGAAAAGAGGAAAGAAATAATTACCTACCTTGGGTATAGCTGGCATTGAAGCCTCTCTTTTGGATACTAAAGTCACTTGTAAAAGATACAATCATTTCATTTCCAGTGGAGTTAAATGATAATCCTTTGGCAGTGACACCGCAAAACTTAACCTGATTCTCTCCAGTATCTAGAGTTAATGAATCGTAAATGCAGTTTGGAGCTTCTTCAATGTCAAACTCAATAAATGTTATCTGAATGATGAATCCAGGAGGAGCTCGGAGGGTCCACTTGCATGTTTGGCTGTTAGGGTAATCACTGGGAAAGCAGGGAGAGGTGAAGATTCCTGTGGGCTTGGACAGCGATATCTTGCAGTTAGAGCATCCAAAAACTGTGGGACCGAAAAAGAAAAAGAGGCGGGGAGGAATGAGAGATACTGTAACACGAAATAAAACATCAAGAAATTGGTATAACCATTAAGGTTTAGGTAAAAGGAGGCGAAAGGAAAGTGTTCCTTTAAAGAAGAAGAATATTGGGGTTAAACGATCACTAAAAAGGAACACATATATAAGAAATACTCTGGGAAAGAAATACATAATACAGTTCTTAATGCACAGTGGTATGTCATGCAGTATCTTTTTATATTTGCCTGATATACTAATGCAGACATTGTAAAAGCAACTCTTTCTTGCTCTCAAGCATACCCTTTAACTGAAAGAGTCTAAAAAGTCTACAGTAGCTACTTTTTAAATTCTATCAGCAACTTTCCAACAAGTACATCTACAGTTCTATCCCTGCTTTCCCCTTTCTGCAGAAGGGTAAGAATTTGGAGCTGGCTTAAATCAACAGCAAGTTTTGCACCGTTTCCTTGCTGACTCAGCTCCACTGGCTGGCATTAGCGGACAGGAGGAAGGGAATTGCAAGTGGGTTTTTATTCCCTCTTATGCCCTGCATGCAGACCAAAGGATGATCTAGCCCTTACTGATTCCTGTGAACACCTTGATATTCTCAAATGAAGAGGTATGTATGAAAATATTTTTCTCCTGCCATTCAAATCTCTAAGACAGTTCAACTACCTCTTGTCAAAAGAAGACTGAGCAATTTAGGCAAAAACTTAAAAGGGCCAGATCCTGCCACCTGGATTCAAGCTGAGTTTCTTGCTCAGCAGTCCTCCTGATTTCATGGGGACTTGCTCCTGGAGTAAGGTATTACTCGGAATGGGTGAAGTTGAACCTTTGTTATTATATAAATTGAGTTAAACAACGAAAAATGAAGAATTAAAACTGAAAAGGGGGTCAAACCTTGTTGCATCTTATGCAACATCAAATGTAAATAAAGTATTAAATGTGTTGTTCCAAAACAAAAAGGTACTATTCTTTCAGTCCCACTTGCTCTGTTGGATTTAAAGACTATTATCTTCAATGCAATAACAAAGAAAAGTTACATAACTTTTGTCGATAACAACTTCCTTGAATTTTAGTAACTCACTAAAAGAAAAACAGAAAGGTAATTAATTAATCTCCCCCACCCCTTTTGATGATACTGCATCATCAGCGGACATTGCTACTAAACTGCTCCTAAAATGCTTGATTAAAACTTCATTAAAGTTAGTGGAAAGACTCACAAAGTGTAGGTAAAATACAGGATTTAAGAAAAAAAATAATAGCACTAGAAAAAATATATGCTACCACTAAAATACAATACATAGATACTACAGTAAGTGCAAAGGTAGCATATAGGGACATTTTAAATAATTAAAATTATAGTATTATTTATATCACAGTCATTCCTAGGAGCCTGAGCCATTGAGTAAGACCCCATTATGCTAGACACTGTACAAACAGAGAACAGTAAGATGGTGCCTGCTTCAAAAGAAGTATTCAGAATATTCTTAGGCAAACAATATCTGGATACTTTACAGGAAACAAGTCAATTGATTAACATTTAGATCTGCCAATTAACAAATGGAAGAAGTGTTTGCTCTATGCATCATGACTGTTGTAAATGAAATAAAGGTGGCTTTTTAGTGTATTGAATTTCTCAATGTTTCCAGTTCAAGTCCTCTTCAGGAGCATAAATTGATGATGGGATATGGCAGGTTTCCCAGCTTTTGTTTGCAGTACATTTGAGGTGGGGGTGGGGGGGCATTACAGGTGAGCCGTCCCATTGGCACCAAGGATTAGGTAAGCAAAGCTTGATTTGGCACCATCCTAGTATCCTACTAATTGTTCTGTACACAATGTTGGTCAGGGGGAGCCATTTACAGCCTGATATGTATCCAATGTCTTCTGTCTCAGAACAGGGGCTAGGGGAATCACAGGAAAAATTGGTTGAAAAAAATTAAACCTTAATTACAAAAAAAAGAAAAGAAAAAAGGGAGGACTTAAGTGCAACAAAACCCTGGTTATCTTCTATTCCCTTTCACTCACAGAAAAAAGACCAAAAACTAAAAGCCAGCTTAGTAAAAGCAAATGGGCCAGTGAACCCCACTCCACTCTCCAGAACTGGCCACGTGAAGGCTGTGCTCGCTGAACAATCAAGGAAGCACTGCAGGCAATGCTGCCTGAAGCTCTCACTGGTATGGATAGTATGCAGCACACGTTTTGAAGTCCCCTGGCATGAGACAAACCCGGTTCATCAGATGAATGGAGTGGAAAATACAGTAGGAAGATGGCAACCCCCATCTTTTCATGTTATTTGTATATATAGAGAGGTCTATCTCTATATCTTCCGACTGTATTTTCCACTCAATGCATCTGATGAAGTGAGTTTTAGCCAAAAAAAACTAAGGCCCAAATACATTTGTTAGTCTCTAAGGTGCCACAAGTACTCCTCATTCTTTTTACAGTAAAAATGTTTCTTTCTAGCTGTTAGTGCAGAAAACTCAATCTGGGATCTGAAGGTCAAATGTGTGCACTGTACAGATTACAAAAATCTGGCAATGAGAACTTGGTTAACAATTCTGCTGATTATACATCAGCCAGAATAGAATCCAGCTCACTCCGTCTGCCTGTCGGTGTGAGGTAAGGTACTTATCATGATTTCTAGCACCATACAAAAATATTCGTCAGAGTCCACAACAAAGATGCTGTTATTTCTCTCTGTTTTCTCAGTGAATGGGGTAGTGAGAATTTAACAGTCTGATTGTTATTGTCAATTGTTTTACTGAGATTTCGGTTTTCCCATAGCTGCATTGGTGCTAAACAAAGTAAAACGGTTAAAGCTTACTTTTGATGGAAAAATAAGAAGATATATCACCAAATACACACCAGAATCAGATCTCCTGAGCAGAATAGCTTACTTTTATTGAAGTAGGAAGGTTCCTTTTAACCTAATCACTTTTCTGACTATAACTGCACTGTAAGGGACAAGGATCCTGTTTTCATGCAGGTGTCCCCAGTAATGAGCAAAACGGAAACAAACAAACAAACAAACAAAAAACCTGTGTGTAAACAGAACTGGTTTTGAATGGAACTTTTCACAGCACATCCCAGCAGACATAAACGTCTCCTATTTTACGTGGTCATTAACGATCAAAATTGCTGTGACAATCTCAGGCTGAGAAATATTGTGTAATCCCATTGGCCCAGAGCAGCATTAGATTGTGGATACTGAGTTCTTGCAGCAGTGCATGCAGCAAACAGTTTGCAAGCAAGCTGAAATATTTATTGATTCAATGAGAACAATAAACAAATTCATGATTGGCATGGTCAGGGACTCCATGGGCACAAAGTTAAAAAACTTGCTTGTCACTTAACTTGTTGTTTCCCTTGACTGGTGGATGATACAAGTTGAAAATAAATATATCACAAGCAAAAACTATGTTTAAAAGACATTAAGGTTTCAAAGTCAAGTACTCAATGCAAGAGTTAAGGTTGCCTGTGCAATCTTAATTCAGACCCTTTGTGTATATGCATTATGATACTGTCTTTAATTACATGCTCACATACTATTTTTTTCCATGGGATCCCTGCCTTATTCACTGAATTGATAGTTAGTTGTTCAATATTTCTTCAATGCTCCTAATGGAATGTGTTGCTCAAGGTCTTATTTTCCTCAACACATGTAAACCTGTTAAACAACCAGTGGGCCCACTGGATGATCTAGATGCTAAAGGAGCACTCAAGGACAATAAGGCCATTGTGGAGAAACTAAATGAATTCTTTGCCTCGGTCTTTACAGCTGAGGACGTGAGGGAGATTCCCAAACCTGAGCCACTCCTTTTAGGTGACAAATCTGAGGAACTGTCCCAGATTGAGGTGTCATTAGAGGAGATTTGGGAACAAATTGATAAACTAAATAGTTATAAGTCACCAAGACCAGATGGTATTCACCCAAAGAGTTCTGAAGGAACTCAAATGTGAAACTGCAGAACTACTAACCATGGTCTGTAACCTATCATTTAAATCAGCTTCTGTAACAAATGACTGGGAGATCGCTAAGGTGACGCTAATTTTTAAAAAGGACTCCAGGGGTAATCCTGGCAATTACAGGCCTGTAAACCTGACTTCAGTACCGGGCAAACTAGTTGAAACTATAGTAAAGAACAAAATTGTCAGACATATACGGTACATGAACATAATTTGTTGTGGAAGAGTCAACATGGTATTTGTAAAGGGAAATAATGCCTCACCAATCTACTAGAATTCTTTGAGGGGGCCAAGAAGCATGTGGACAAGGGGGATCAAGTGGGTATAGTATACTTAGATTTTCAAAAAGCCTTTGACAAGGTCCCTCACCAAAAGCTCTCAAGCAAGGTAAGCTTCTCATGGGATAACAGGGAAGGTCCTCTTATGGATTGGTAAACTGGTTAAAAAGAGGAAACAAAGGTTAGGAATAAATGGTCAGTTTTTAGAATGAAGAGAGATAAATAGTGGTGTCCCCAAGGGGTCTGTACTGGGTCCAGTCCTATCAACATATTCATAAATGATCTGGAAAAAGGGGTAAACAGTGAGGTGGCAAAATTAGCAGAGGATACAAAACTACTCAAGATAGTTAAGTCCCAGGCAAACTGCGAAGAGCTACAAAAGGATCTTTCAAAACTGGGTGATTGGGCAACAAAATGGCAGATGAAATTCAATATTGATAAATGCAAAGGTAAAGCACACTGGAAAACATAATCCCAACTATACATATAAAATGATGAGGCCTAAATTAGCTGTTTCCACCCAAGAAAGATCTTTGAGTCATTGTGGATAGTTCTCTGACAATATTCACTCAATGTGCAGCAGCAGTATTCAAAAAAGCGAACAGAATGTTGGGAATCATTAAGAAAGGGATAGATAATAAAACAGAAAATATGATATTGCTTCTATATAGATCCATGGTACGCCCACATCTTGAATACTGTGTGCAGATATGGTCCCCCATCTTGAAAAAGATATATTGGACATGGAAAAGATTCAGAAAAGGGCACCAAAATGATTAGAGAAATAGAACGGCTGTCATATGAGGAGAGATTAATAAGACTGGGACTGACTTTTCATCTAGGAAAAGAGATGACTAAGAGGGGATATGATAGAGGATTATAAAATCATGACTGGTGTGGAAAAAGTAAATAAGGAAGTGTTATTTATTCCTTCTCATACCACAAGAACTAAGGGTCACCAAATGAAATTAATAGGCAGCAGATTTAAAACAAAATGAAGTATTTTTTTCACACAATGCAGTCAACCTGTGGAACTTCTTGCCAGAGGATGTTGTGAAGGCCAAGACTATAACAGGCTTCAAAAAAGAACTAGATAAGTTCATGCAGAATAGGTCCATCCATGGCTATTAGCCAGGATGGGCAGGGATGGTGTCCCTAGCCTCTGTTTGCCAGAAGCTGGGAATTGGTGACAGGGGTGAATCACTTGATGGTTGTGTGTTCTGTTCATTCCCTCTGACGCACCTGGCATTGGCCACTGTTGGAAGACAGGATACCGGGCAAGATGGACCTTTGGTCTGACCCACTATGGCCATTCTTATGTTCTCTTATATAGCACCTTCTATCTGAGGACTGCCTAAGCACTTCACATGCATTAATGACTTTAGATTTTAAAGGTAGGTAAATATTGTCATCTTGGTTTGCGTAACTGAAGTCAGATGACTTGGCTGCTCCCATATACAGGAAGTGGGTGGCTGAGCTCAGAATAGAAGCCAGTCCTGCCAACCACAAGACCATCACACGGCACTTTCAAAGATACAGGAAAAGTTTATAACAATTGCTTATGGTTTTATAGTGTCTTGCTGAATTTAATGAAAACAAAAATAACTTTCCCTTTTTTACAAATAATTGTTCATCACATTTCATGTTTTAAACGGAAGCCATGAGATAGCAGCTTTACAGAGAAGTCTCAAGGCAATAGTTGAGATGTATTTATGACTCCAAACAGGCGTGTGAGTGAGGGCAGTGATGGACACACCTGCAGACAAGCAGGAGAAAGCACCAAACCACCATGATGTGTGTGGTCTGAAAGGTCTACAGGAAAAATAACTCCCTTATTTTTCAATATGGGGCACAAACACTGAACACAGGACAGTTATACTATTCCAGAGGTTTGAACCATGGCAAACCTCACCCATGCTGCACTTTCTTCCCTTTCAGAAATCATTCCAGAGGTGAAGGGGGTGAGAGAAAGAGTGGCTGTAATGGGCTCTCACACACATTCCTTTTTGGGGGAGGACTGAGAGCAGTGTTTGCTCAGTGTCAGCTGTAAGACTAGCTCTATGTGGTTCATTCATAAACATTTCACATGGGACTTCTTGAGGCCTCAGTGCACTTTATTTGAAAACATATTTTCAGCCCACTATTTCTGAGAGCGTTGTGGAGCTGTGGCTGAGTCGGTGCAGCGAGGTTTTGTTTTTTGTTTATTTTTTTAATTTGTAGAACCTCTTTGACCTCCTCTGAAAAAAGTCACACTGCATTGGCACTGCCTACATATAATTGATACATTGAATTTTAGCCAGATTTTCTTTTCCAGTTGAAGGGACACTGACAAACATGTTTAAGATCCCAAATTTTCCTACCATAGTCCCCGATGAATGTTTTCGGTATGCAGTACTGTTGTAGCTGTGTTGAACCCAGGATACTGGGGATACAAGGTGGGTGAGGTAATATCTTTTGTTGGACCAACTTCTGCTGGTGCCAGAGACAAGCTTTTGAGTTTACACAGAGCTCTTCGTCAGATATGGGAAATTTACTCAGATTATTAGACAGACAACGTGGATGTTTTCCGTGTAATACTGTACACTGCATGGCTTTAACTCAGGAAAGAACCTGAGCATGTGCTTAACTGCTAGTCTGTACTTAAATCCTATTGACTTCAATGGGACTTAAACACAGGGTTAAAGTTAAGCAAGTGCTAAACTGCTTTCCAGGTCAGGGATGCTTTCTTGAATCAAAGCCTATATTTGAAGGCCTACTGTCATGTGTGGCCCATTATGCTTCGCTTCCATGAGGACTGACAAACACAGAGTGGGAACCAATGGGACTTAATGCCATTGCCCTGCCACATACCCCTTAGCATATATAATCTCAAATGTATGAAACAGGCAGAGAAGCCTGTGCACAGGACTAGATAACAGTGGGAGGGATGCCAAGTAAGCTCATCTCTTCCATTTCTGACCATTTTCACTATCAGGTAAGTCACTAATAAATAGGTCATATTATATACAGTTTTATACACACACACACACTTGTGCGTTCTCTCTCTCTCTCCCTCCCTCTCTCTCATATATACATACACATGCCCATATAAGTGGAGTTGGTAACTCTCTGCTCAAATAGACACCATGTGATAAAATAATGTTCAAAGGTTCAGGTTATGTCTGCCCCACTGTGTTCACAGAAATCAATTCCTCTCCTTCCTGTTTTTTCCTCCCAAAAATGCATATTCTAACATTCTCAGTCCACTAAACAATTTCAAAAGGCCACTGTGGTTGGGTGTCTTTTTTTCAAATCAAACTGCCACAGAAATATTCATCGCCCCCCAAATCTGGATTTCCTTCACAAATTACCTCTGCTCAAAGCCCAGGAGAAGCAAGGTCTAGTTCTGATTCAGATGGGATTTTCTCTAGCATTTTTATGAATCCTATGTGTGCCTCCATATCCCCTCCTCTGCATTTTGTATTATTAAAAGGTTTAAGTCTGCTCCTAAACCAGTGCAGGAGGCATGAGGAATGCATGTCACCTCGCTGTCTGAGAGACTGAATAGGTTCCTTAAAGTATTAGCTGAAACTGACCAAATCAAAGAGGGTCCAGAATAACAGATGCCTCACTGACTGAAAAATCAACACCTAACAGCAGGAAATGCTGGCATGTGGGGTGTGAACTGCAGTGGAGGACAAAGGGGTGGAAAGGTGTCAGGTGACTGGAGGAGGGCCCTTCAGAGGGACACAGGAGCTCTCACCTGGGGAAACAAAGGAGGGAAGGAGCCAGGAATGGAGACCATTGCAGCCTGGCTGATGGCACTGGCTTGGCCAGGATAGACTGAGTAACTTCTGCTTTGCAGTGTTTATCTATGGACTTTCAAATTCTTTGTTCCAGATGACCAACAAATGGCTCCCTTGTTTTGAAAAGGCTGCCTGTGTCACTGTCAATACTTTCTGAGAGCATTGTGCCCTGAAAAGTTACAATACAAGTCTCCTGCAGAAGCCTAGCTTAGGTAGAGAAACAGGGATCACTAGTGCTGAAGGTCTTGGAGGCCAGGGGCCTGTCCCAGTGGAATTGTGAGAATCCATGGGGTCCAGCCCACGAAATGGGTCATGCCCAAGAGAATGGAACACCAGATCCTGTGAATCTGTGACAAATAGGTTTTCTAAAAGTGTCACAATGTTATCCTGTGCTCTTCCTGAGCTAGAAATAGGAGCTTTATCTTTATGGAAAGGGTTAGATCCTCCCCTCATCAACCCTTCTCAATGGGTTGCTAGCATTCACTTCCAGCCTCTTAAGGACCACAGACAATAGACTGTAGCATGTAAAACTGTAGCATTTCTGAATACAGAAAGACATTATTGGTCATTTTTATAGCGAGCAGCTGGCCTCATGAATATGAAAGCTCCTTGCTTTGCAGGCTGATGAATATAAAAACAGTCCCAATACAATTTTTAAAAATTCTCTAAAAGGTTATTAAAATTGTTTTTCTATAACATATGTGGCAAACACAGAATCCATGATGGAGTGCTATAGCATGAAAGTTTTGTCAGAACTCATGAGACAAAACTCACATAATCTCCTGAGTAATATGCCCAACCCAAACCAAACTTATACTACCTTAACCCATCATTTATTATACAAACAAACACATACATGCCACAATATTTTTTTCATAATAGGCCATATGTTACAAGAATCTCCCCTCTTTGTACTATACTTGGTTTGAACTTTAGGAAAAGTGTTTTTTTCAATTAACTTGCAAGACAAAACGCTATTTTAAGCATTAAAACCTAAACCTCATTTCAGACTCACATTCTGGGTCAACCCCATAGCATCATCTGTATAGCAGTATTCCTTGTACACAGCAAGAATTTAAAGCCTCCATTTCTTGACTAGAAATAGCACATAACCCTGACGGAGACTTTTATAATTCAATGAAAGACAAGATTGTGCTCTCACAGAAATTATTCAACAATTGGGTTTTGGCCACTGAAGCCAGGAGACAAAGAAAGTACTATGCACTGGCTAGTCATGTCCGCTTGCCTCACGTCTCCATTTGCTGATACAGTATGTCTTGCTCTAAGCTCTTTATATGGCTGAACCAGTTGGTGCACATAACAGTGAGCAATAGAGAACATCTCAGAGTCTAGCATTTATTGTCTTATACATGAAAGTGAAATTGTAGTCAGCAAAGTGACTTCTTATTCAGTATATCTGCTCCTGGTAGCTTTGACCTTTACTGCTTACTTTACAGTGTGAACAAATTTCTACTACTATAAAAGATAGCTGAGGACCTTTCTCTTCTCTTTGTCTTGTTTCAGAGTGGTAGCTCTGTTAGTCTGTATCAGCAAAATTGAGGAGACTTTGTGGCACCTTAGAGAGTAACAAATGTATTTGGGCATAAGCTTTCATGGGCTAAAACCCACTTTGTCAGATACATGGAGTGGAAAATACAGTAGGCAGGTATATATACACAGTACATGAAAATATGGGGGTTGCCTTACCAAGTAGGGGGGTCAGTGCTAACGGCAATTCAATTAAAGTGGAAGTGGGCTATTTTCTTTGTATTGTAACACAAGTACAATGGGACATTCAATGAAAGTAAAAGGAGGGAAATTCAAAACTGAAAAAAGGAAATACTTTTTCACACAGTGTGTAATTAGACTGTAACTCCTTGCCACAGAAAGTTGTTGAATCCAAGAACATAGCAAGACTGAAAAGGGAGAAAGGGACATTATTATGGATATCAAGAATATCAAGAGATACCTCTGGATATATTGTAATTAATGGGAATAAAGATTTTGGAAGGGATACTAAACGTCAGGCATTTAGGATTTAAGCCAATTTATACCGATTACAGATGAGGGGAGTCCTCATGTGGGCGTCCTCCTGCAGGGTTCTTATACCTTCCTGTGAAGCATGGTTCTGGTCACAGCATACTGGACTAGCTGGACCTTAGGATTGATTCCTATGTACTAATATTAGTAGTGCAATCATTACAAACATGGCAAAGGGAAGTAGCTTCTAACCTGTTCTGCTTTACATAATCAACAACATTGAAAGCTAAAAGCTAATGGCAGAATCACCACTACAAGTGACAATCCTATATAATAAAAGGCCAGAGGATGTTTGTCCGAAGCCGTCATGCGCAGTAGAGATGGCCTGGATGAACAACATGCTGGGAGTGGTAGTTTGGCGGCACAAAATGGCCACTGCGTGTGCGCCGCTGTGAGCTGCAGAGATGACCCGGACAAACAGCGGTAAGCACTTTGGCCCGTCCCCAGTGAGGTAACAGGGCACAGTGCTGAGAGGCAGTGGTAGAGTGTGTGTGTGGGGGGGGAATCCCAGTGAGGTAACAGGGCATAGTGCTGAGAGGCAGTGGTAGAAAAGAAGGGGGACCCCAGTGAGGTAACAGGGCATAGTGCTGAGGGGCAGTGGTAGAGAAGGAGGGGGACCCCACTGAGGTAACAGGGCACAGTGCAGCAGCACTGAGGGGCAGTGGTAGAGCAGGGGGGGCCACAGCGAGGTAACAGGGCACAGTGCAGTGGGACTGAGGGACAGTGGTAGAGAAGGAGGGGGACCCCGGTAAGGTAACAGGGCATAGTGCTGAGGGGCAGTGGTAGAGCAGGGGGGACCCCAGTGAGGTCACAGGGCACGGTACAGTGGGACTGAGAGGCAATGGCAGAGCGGGGGGAGGGACTCAGTGAGGTAACAGGGCACGGTGCAGGGGGACTGAGGGCAAACACCATTAAGCACTTTGGCCCGTGTACACGGGCTGTTACACTAGTATATTATAAGAAGCAGAAAGAACAAGGCTTAATTTTTCAAATACAAAGCTGAGTTTAGAGTACCTTGGACATGAGAATAGCCAGTTATTGACTGAGCAAATTTAAAATGGAAATATTGACAGCAAAGAAAGGGGCCTATCCTTTTCTCTCTCAAATCAATGGCAGACTCCAACTGATGACAATGGAAGTGAAATTGGATTCGATGGGTCAATTCCTCAATTTGGATACATCAGTATAGTCCCACTTGATGGTCACTTGCTGAGAATGAATCAGTATGTAATATAAAAGATTTACATACGATTGTCATTATGTGTGCACATAAAATTCTGTCTCTGAAGAGTGGCGGTTCAATGAAGCAGTAACACTATTAGTTTCCTGACTCATTGGGGTAATCGAGGGAACAAACTACAATAGAAGAAAAACTGTTCAAAGCTAGGGTGGGGGCCCTGTACCACCTGTTTCCCCTTGGTTCTTTGGTTTTGTGCCAATGTAAAGGGAAGTGGAAACAAACACATCAGCTAGGTAAATCTGCAATGACCTGTTTGCACAGAGTTCACATGTTAGACAAAGTTAAGGATTTCCCCCAGTGGGAGAGGGCAATGTGAAAATCCTGTGTTACACCCATTGTAAATTTGGAATATTTTCATTGGCATCTCCACAATAAATAACAGAACTGACTTGCTAGCTTTGGCTTTAGTTAGATTTTTACAAAGTAACAAAAATTCAGGACATGGAGGGATTTTTTATAACACTGAACAGTTTCTTACCTAGAAATACTGTACACAGGCCAATGTACATGGTGGTAGAAGGGAAATATAAGTGAGTAAATGAGTTTAGGGGCAGAGATTGGTGGGAATAGGGGAGTTTTTGTGGGATTTTGATACATTATATAACATTAGTTTCAAAGTGCTATCCACGGAGTCATACCTGGTGGTTTATAGAGAGTTGGCTAATCGCACAGGAGCTGGCTTGCCTTGTTTTCAGCTGCCATACAGCACTAAGCCCTGGTCTACACTAGGGGAGGAGAGATCAACCTAATGTGCAACTTCAGCTACGTGAATATTCAGGTCAACTTACCTCGGTGGCCTCACGGTGCTGAGTGGCTCCCCTGTCAACTCCGCCTGCGCCTCTCGGCATGGTGGAGTTCCAGAATTGACAGGAGAGTGCTCGGGGATCGATTTATTGCGTCTAGACAAGACACGTTAAATTGATCCCCAAAAGATCGATCTCTATCTGCCGATCCGGCGGGTAGTGTGGACCTGGTCTGAGACAGCTAAATGGGCTGGGCAGCTGGTGTAAAGCCATGTAACTCCACCGACTTTAGTGCAGCTATGCCAAGTTACACCAGCTGAGGATCTGGCCCATTTGAATCAGCTGCAATTTTTGCTCTTATGGAATCCATCAGAACAGAAGAAGTTGGGATTTTTACCAAACTGTGTGCCAAAGATATTCTTTAAGCTTTGTGTGTTTGTTAGCAGAATGTTTGGGCCTTTGAGTTGTCCCAGAAAATGTGAGAGTGGTGGGTGACTTGCCTGAATCCTCTCCAGCAGATGTTGGGACTAGGGTGATCAGATAGCAACTGTGAAAAATTGGGATGGAGGGTGAGGTGGGGGGTAATAGGCCCCCATATAAAACAAAGCTCCAAATATCGGGACTGTCCCTATAAAATAGACATCTGGTCACTCTAGTTGGGACTGCTTGCATTCAGTTTATTGGAGATTAACAGCGTGTAGAAACAGGCTGAAATTACTTTTCATTGGAATTCTCTGCGATAGTGATGACATGCCAGTGTAGGCATTTTGGCGGATCTCTGCCCAGCAACCATTCTCTTTGATATTTTTTCCCTTTGATACCCTGGAATTCTGTTTCTCATTTTTCCATGGGATGCAGCAATCTGTTTCAGCAATTATTTGGGGTTGCACAGAGTTCAGCAATTAGTCCTTTTGTATTTGTTGGGTCAAAGCGAGCCATTGGTTGCAATATGTCTGTTCAATCTAATCTGTGAGGGGCAGTTTCATCATTTCAGATTTACTTTGCAGAAAAATCATTTGAACACACATGTGATACACAAAGATAATTCTCCTTCATCTACCATCTACCAATGCAAGTCAAAATGCTTCTTCGTATCCCAAGGTCCAGTCCCTGTGTGGATTAGTAAATCAACCCTAACTACAGCTGGTTTAAAAATAAGGGGTGGCAGCAGGAGAGTTTTGAAAATTTTCAGAAGTTTTAAAGTCATATTTATTTAATGGGTTTTAAAAAGGAAGGATTTTTCATTTTTCATTTTCAACAAAAAACTAGTTTTTGAAATTTCTCATTGTCTCTATTTATCTCTCTCTCTCTCTCCTTTGCACCCTCCCCTTCCATTTTTATTTAGTTTTTCTATTTTACTACTGAAAAAAGGGGGATAATGGGGATAACCAGGGGGAAGGAGGGAGAAGATGGATTACAAAGGAAATAATAATAAACCGGTAGACTAAAAATTGGGGAGAACACTGAAAAAAATTGCTAATTTTGTTTCCAATTTTGTTAAAAATACCCAGACTTTTTTTCACTAAAGTTTTCCAGTTTAGAAAAGAGGTAATTTTTAAATGAAAAAAAATCAAATAATCCAAAATATTTCTACCAGCTCTGACCCTGACCAGATATTTAAACCTAGTGCTCTAGATATTTTTAATATGCTCTCCAGCTTTGTTCTACTTAATGTGATTTTCTAAAGGCTACACAACACCTGTTAAAATCTACATAAGAAACATTTGCACAAGGAACTTCACCTTGGAATTAGAAAGGTCTATTTGCAAATTATGAATAAAATCAGTAAGTAGGAACCTAGTCACAGAATAAAGCATGACTGGTGCACAATATTTCAGCTTCTCTTTTCAGAGGGGTATTATGAGCATCTGATGATGAAAAATCTGGCCGGTGCACATAAAGCCTTGACTGGAGGAGGGGAGGGACGAAGGAGGCAGGATGGTTTTGGCATGAAGGCACTGAACTGGGATTTCAGATGATCTGTTTTCAATACCTACCTTTGCACAGACTCCCTGTGTAACCCTGAGTAAGGCATTTAATAATATTTCCTTTGTCTTGTCTAACTAGACTATATCTTCAGGACAGGGGCATTCTCTCACTATGTGTATGTACGACACTTAGTACAACGGGGCCCAGATCTCCAATGAAGCTCTGGGTGCTACTGTAATAGAAATGACAAACAGAAAATCCATTGTGGTCATATGACACGTAATTATAATTAATACCCAGCATTTAATACCAGTAGATCTCAAAGTGCTTTACAAAGCAGTCTAGTATAATTACACCTGTTTTACAGATGAGGAAACTGAGGCACAGAGAGTTGACCTGGCTTGCCTAAGATCACCCAGCAAACCTGTGGCAGAGCCAACAATAGAACTCAAATCTCCTGAGTCACAATCCAATCCTTGACCCACTTTGCTACAAAGTGGACACGGTTATCATTAGTTGTTGTAAAGTGCACAGATTAATCTGCATACTCTGAACTAGATCTTTGGCCCAGCCTCTGTTCCCTTCACACTGCTCCTGTGATGCAAAGAGGGCTTCAAGCTATCTCAAATATATTCTTAAAGATTCCCCCAGTCCTGGGGAAGCCTCTGCTGGTGTAAAGCTGGAGTAACTAGATTTACAGCATCTACTCTCCCTCCTTTGGCAAAGGAGACATGAGGAGGGAGTCTGCAATGCACAGCACTCTGGCTGATCCTCAAGCTTGGGACTGCTCCAGCTAGTGTAATTTAGAATAGTTATTATGCTACTCTGAATTATGCTGGCATTTCCCCCCAGCACCCTGAGAATGAGGAGAACGGAAAAGTGGTTTAAAAAGCCATCTTCCCTACACATACCCACCAACTCCTCCCCCAGCTGTTTCAAAGTGAGGCTCTAGCCCTCTCTGTTGAACATTCTAACAAATGTCATTCAATGTAGTTATAAATAACTTAAACGAGGGAACAATCAAAAACTGCTTTTCAACGCAGGTGATTCCAATCAAGCCTAAAGTAAGACAAACTGAAGGAGCTAAAATGAGCTAAAATGAGAATCCCTTCACCTTGTCGTTGCTGATCAAGCAATATTAGCAATCTTTGAATTCCTTTTCCTTCTCCATTTCTTCTCACTCCAACAAAAATGCAAAGATCAGGCATACAAGATTAAATATGAAAGTCTTAATTAAGCGTGCTACTTGCATTAAACCTGGAATAACTGATTTTTTTTCTTCATCCATGCGTGATGCCTTTACTTTTGCTGGTTTGGGTTATATGACTTATTCTTCTTATTTTACTCCCATCTGAAGTAGTTCTGCTTCAGAGAACAGGTGTCCACTGAAGTCAATAGTAATTACAAATGCAGACGAATTATAGGATCAATGTATTCATTGTTTCTGTTTCCAAGTACCCCTTGACTATCCCTCCAACTAAACACATACTATTGCATTTTTTCTTCCATGTGTTATTTCTTCTCTCTCAGCATTCCCTCAGATTCTCTTTCCATTCACCTTCTCCCTCTAGTTACTTTTGACTTTTATCCTTTTTCAATACAGTAAACCCTCGATTTTACGGACCCCGATTTAACGGACTTCGGATGCAACGGACAAAATTTCCGATGCATCCGAAATCCGTTTTGGGGGCTGCCGGCTCCCGCCCCAGGGAGCCGGCTGGGTTGACAGCTCCCACCTGGCTCCCCGCAGCGGGAACCCCTGCGGGAGCTGTCAAACCCCCCCCACCACCACCGGCTCCCCGCAACGGGGAGCCGGGCGGGGGGGGCGTTTGAGAGCCCCCGCTCGGCTCCCCACAGCGGGAAGCCGGGCGGGGGGGTTTGACAGCTCCCGCCGGGCTTCCCGCTGGGGGGAGCCGAGTGGGAGCTGTCAACCCCCCCACCTGGCTCCTCGCAGCGGGGAGCCGGGCGGGGGGGGGGGCGTTTGAGAGCCCCCGCTCGACTCCCCGCAGCGGGAAGCCGGGCGGGGGGGTTTGACAGCTCCCGCTCGGCTCCTCCCAGCTGGAAGCCGGGCGGGAGCTGTCAACCCCCCCGCCCGGCTCCCCGCAACGGGGAGCCGGGCGGGGGGGGGGGCGTTTGAGAGCCCCCGCTCGGCTCCCCGCAGCGGGAAGCTGGGCGGGGGGGTTGACAGCTCCCGCCCGGCTTCCAGCTGGGGGGAGCCGAGCGGGAGCTGTCAAACCCCCCCGCCGGGCTTCCCGCTGGGGGGAGCCGGGCGGGAGCTGTCAACCCCCCCGCCCGGCTCCCCGGAACGGGGAGCCAGGCGGGGGGGGGGGGGTGTTGAGAGCCTCCGCTCGGCTCCCCGCAGCGGGAAGCCGGGCGGGGGGGTTTGACAGCTCCCGCTCGGCTCCCCCCAGCTGGAAGCCGGGCGGGAGCTGTCAACCCCCCGCCCGGCTCCCCGCAGCGGGGAGCCGGGCGGGGGGAGGGGGTGGGGTGGGCTGACTCACGGCTGGCTCCATATAACGGACTAATTCGGGCGGGGGGGTGTCCATTGTCACCCGAAAGTCCGTTATTTAATGATTTAAAAAAATTATTAAATAACGGACTTTCGGTTTTAATGGACACCCCCTCGCCCGAATTAGTCCGTTATATCGAGGTTTCACTGTATTTCTTATTTCCTTCTGGGACATACCAGGTACAGTCCAGACTAATGAGTAACTGTGTCACCTCTGCCCTCTAACCTGTGGTGTCCTTTCCAATGCTTTACTGCTGTAGCCTCCAGCCTGGACTGCTCACAGCCAGCCTCCAGCATGCAAGTCACTCCCAGGTATCTCTGTGTGTGCAGTAGCCAGCCAGCCACACACCTCCAGTCTTAGATTTTCCCACAGATATGTATCTTCTGTACTGTGCAGCCCTCCTCTGGACAATACAAGTTTATATAAAGTCCATTACCTCTTTCATAGAAATAATATGCACATAACTTGCCATTCCAAATGGAGTTTCCAAAACACTTCAATTTAACACTTTCAATCTAACACCCTGGATTAGAAAAAATAATAAAACAAGTTTATTAACTACAAAGAGATAGATTTTAAGGGAGCACAAGTAATGTGGCATAAAAGTCAAAAATGAGGCAGTCGCCCCACCACACACCTGTTTGAATTTCCTTTGTCTCCCCTTCCTGCTTGATGACTTTGTTTATGCTTAAATGCAACGTAAGGAGAGCGCACATTCCATTGGAGACAGACCAGCTTGCCAACCTCAATTTGCCATATATGTTAATAACACCATAGAGTGGAATTGTATAACTTCACATACAATGTTGCCACACATATTTTATCAAAACAATATTGATCTGAAAATGCTGAGTTTTCAAAGGATATCTTACAAGATATACTTTGTTCAAAGATTATTACAAAGTATGTAGGGTGTGGACACGGGAGTACATTCCGTCACGACTTCATTTTTGTTAATTAATTTACTGTGTCTGGATATTGACAGTCTTTTCTGAGGAACTGATCTAAAGTTCACTGAAGTAAATGAGATTCTTTCTATTGGCTTCAATGAACCTTGGATTAGAGCCTTAGTTCCTTTTCTACAGTGATAAAAGATACACATGGAAGAAATGTATTAAAACTATCTTATCCATCCCTCTGCCAATGCAAGAATTTTCCCTCTGTAATCCAGTGCTTTTTTCCAGTCCAGTTTTAAATGACTCAAGAAATGGGGTTTCCAACACTTCATTTTGGAAGAAGATCCCACAGGCTAAATGATCTCAGTTTTGAATTGTTTTCTGATATTCACCTTAAATCGTTATTTGAATTCACTTCAACTTCTCAATGTCCTTCTGGAATTGAGTTTATATAACTGACTTTCATAACTTCTTTTTTAAAAAAAATATTTCCCCATGATCTTGCCAACCCATAATTCTTGGGAACAAAGTTCTTGATCAATCCATTCACTCATCTTTCACTATTATCTAGAAATCACAGTGAAGGAACTCTTGGGGGATGGGAAGAAAAAGACTCTTCCTCATTCTTTTAGTCACCGGAACTGTTATTTATATTAATGTTTTACACAATGACATTTTTTGTTAAGGTTCAGATAACAGGAATTTTTTTCACCTTTGAACATAGAAGGTATGACCCATACTGGGTCAGACCAATGGTCCATCTAGCCCAGTATCCTGTCTTCTGCCACTGGCCAGTGCCAGAAGCTTCAGAGAGAATGAACAGAACAGAGCACATATTGAGTCATCCATCACCTGTTGTCTAGTCCCAGCTTCTGACAATCAGAGGTTTAGGGCTACCCAGAACATGGAGTTGTATCCCTAGCCATCTTAGTTAATGGCCATTGATAGACCTATCCTCCATGAACTTATCTATTTTTTTTAAAATATAGTTATACTTATAGCCTTCACTACATCCCCTGTCAATGGGTTCCACAGGTTGACTATGTGCTGTGTGAAAAAGTACCTCCTTATATTTGTTTTAAACCTGCTGCCAGTTAATTTCATTGAGTGATCCCTGGTTCTTGTGTCTTTCTTCAAACCATTCATAATTTTATAGACCTCTCTCTCTTAGTCATCTGTTTTCTAAATTGAACAATTCCTGTCTTGTTAATCTCTTCTCATATGGAAGCTCTTCCATACCCCTAATTTGTGTTGCTGTGTTCTGAACCTTTTGCAATCCCAATATATCTTTTTTGAGATGTGGTGACACGAACTACATGAAGTTTTCAAGGTTTGGGTATACCTTGGACTTATATAGTGGCTTTATGATATTTTCTGTACCATTATCTATCCCTTTTCAAATAGTTCCTAACAGTCACTGCACATTGAGTGGATGTTTTCAGAGAACTATCCACAGTGACTGCAAGATCTCTCTCTTTACTGGTAACAGCTTATTTAGACCCCATCATTTTGTATGTATAGTTGGGATTATGTTTCCAATGTGCATTACTTTGCATTTATCAATACTTAATTTCATCTGCCCTTTTGCTGTCCAGTCATACAGTTTTGTGTGATCTCTTTGTAACTCTTTGCAGTCAGCTTTGGACTTAACTATCTTGAGAAAATTTGAATCATCTGCAAACTCTGCCACCTCACTGTTTATCCCTTTTTCCAGATCATTTATGAATATGTTGAACAGCACTACAAATAGTTGGGAGACCCCAATATAAACCTTTTTCCACTGTGAAAACTGACCATTTATTTCTACCCTTTGTTTCCTGTCTTTTAGCCAATCACTGACCCATGAGAGGTCCTTTCCCCTTGTCCCAGGATTGCTCACACTGTTTAAGAGCCTTTGTTGAGGGACCTAGTAAAAAGGCTTTTTGAGAGCCCAAGTACACTATAACCACTGGATCACCCTTGCCCACATGTTTGTTGACACTCTGGAAAAATTCTAATAGATTGGCGAGGCATAATTTCCCTTTACAAAAACTGTGTTGACTCTTTCCCAACAGATTATATTTATTTCTGTGTCTGATATTTCTGTTCTTTGCTACAGTTTCCAGCACTTTGTCCTGTAGTTGCCAGGATTGCCTCTGGATCCTTTTTTAAAAAATCGGCAGTATATTAGCTATCCTCCAGTCATCTGGTACACATGACTGGAGGATTTTCATATCTGAGTTCCTTCAGAACTCTTGGGTGAATACCATCTGATCCTTGTGACTGTTACATTTTTTCTGAAAAAGCATTCGTGATTTCCTATTTCCAAAACTCCCAAAAAACAAATTATGTAATTTTTGGCTTATAAAGATAAGTGCACTTAAGTGTGACAAAACATGCTGCTCCTAAATGGACTTATCTTCATTTCTGACCTGATCCTGAACTCACCACTGAGTTCTGGAAACCACATTTTAAAACTCTAGTCTTTCATTGGAAAGTTCAGAGGTTTACAGTTGCCTTGTTTTGTAATCTCTGAAACCAAACCAAGCAAATTAGTCAAAGGAAATCTCTTTCACGATGTATTATTTAAAAGTAATGCAGACAGGAAAAGGGAATTTTGTTAACTCTAGAGACTGAGTTTAAGGGGTTTTAAAAAGATTTAGGAACTATAATGACAGGTGCACTGTGCTCCTTGAAATAAGACAGGAAGTGAATAAAAGGCAAAATTTTATGGACCATTTTTCTCTAAAACTAAATGTACAAATTGTTCTTTAAAGATGACTGTGCCCTGACATTTACAATCAAGTACTGTGCCTTAGCTTGACGCAAAACACACTGTACTGGATCACACTGTATTAATGCTTCAGTTAATGAAAGCTGGGCTCTAGCTGGATTCCATCTTTCTTTTGCCTGAGGTTATGGAGCTGCCAATTAATATTACATTTAAAAAATATTTTCACAGAAAATTAAATTTTATACTGGGTTGTTTTTCATTTGACAGAGCTTTGAACTTGAACTAAGCCCACATGTGTCTTCATCTCAAAAAATGTATTTCATCATTTTGCAACTTTGAAGCTAATGGGTCCGGCAAAAGCCAACCACAGAGAAAACACAATTATAATAGTGCTCTCTCTGAAAGTGCTTCCAACACCATTAATTACTACACTTAAAATGTTCCATAGGAAAGTTATTTTCAAAACAACAATTATGAAAACTAAACTTTGATGTTTAGAGTTGGAATCCATTTGCCAGCTCAAACAAAGTAGCTCTCTACCTTTGCACCTGAAATATAAACTCATGATGATATTAGATTATCTGCCTATCATCTCCAGTAAGTTCATCAGTACAGGAATCCTGGATAGAAATCGGCTCTGAGGATCATTCCCAAACCTGACTGAAGACTACCGTGGAAATGTTCAGAAACTAAGGAACAGGATCCTCGACTACATGGTGTTAAGTCCTCCTGCAAGATGCTCAGTGCCCTCAACTTTCACCAGCATCCTGTCATTTATGTCTAGCATATGATATACTTAATAAAAAAAGCTAAAATAAAAACCACACTAGTCCAAATTTAACATTTAGGGCAGGGGTGGGCAAACTACAGCCCAGGGGCCGCATCAGCCCTTCAGATGTTTTAATCTTGCCCTCAAGCTCCTGCTGGGGAGCAGTGTTTGGGGCTTTCTCCGCTCTGGCATTCCAGCTGGGGAGTGGGGCTGGGGGCTTGCCCCATTCCACATGTGCCATGGCTCTGCATGGCTCTCAGAAGCAGTGACATGTCCCGCCTATGCGTAGGGACAGATGGGGGCACCGTACACTGCACCTGTGCCAAGCGCCACCACTGCAGCTCCCATTGGCCAGGAACCACCTGCCCGCACCTCTGTGTAGGAGCTGGAAGGGGGACATACCGCTGCTTCTAGGAGCTGCTTGAGGTAAGCGCCGTCTTGAGCCTAAATCCCTGGTCTTCTCTGGTGCCCCAACCTCCTGTTCAATTCCTGATTCCACTCCCACCTTCTGAACCCCTCGGTCCCAGCCCAGAGCACCCTCCTGCACCCCAACCCTCATCCCCAGCCCCACCCCAGATCCCCCACCCCAAACTGGAGCTCTCACACCCTTCCATACCCCAAAACCCAATTTTGTGAGCATTCATGGCCCGCCATACAATTTCCCAACTCAGATGTGGCCCTCGGGCCAAAAAGTTTGCCCATCCCCAATTTAGGGCCTCATCTTTGAGGTGCTGAGTGCCATTGGTTTTCATTACCTTCAGATTACTTACATTTTGACTATAATATGTTTTAATCACAAATTGCCCTGATTCTGAAAATTTTCAGGATGGTTTGATTGCAAACTCTGGCCTTGGATTAAACAACAATAAAAACAGAAACACAAAGAATTAAATACCTGTCTTTGGAGAGTGTGAGATGGCGTCCCAGAAACAGAGAGATGCATGTTCTCTCTGTACATACATATATTCTTCATCGACAATCCACCCCACAATAAGAGCTGGTAGTAAAAGAGTGACACACTTGTAGTTTTAGTTGCAAAATTTTGAGAGGAGGAGGTGAGAAAGGTGTCCTAGCATTTGGAGAAATGCATGGCACTGGAGAATAACTGTTAAACTAAAATAAAAAAGACAGGGGAGAAAACCCTGCAATGTAGACTACTATACCACCTGCTGTGTCCCACCTCTGGAAATATGTACTGATTTGTCTTTAAATGTGATTATACTTGTAACATTTTCTCACTGAAATTTAATTATTTTTATGGCTGTAATGTCTCTCTCTTTTTGCTGATATTTGCAAAGTAACCTGAACTAAATGAACCCATTAATGACACTTTATCTTGGTTTTTGAAGGTCTAATCTCTGCAATCATTTCCCTGTATTGAAAATTCACTCCAGAGGCCAACAAAGTACATCAGTTAAGTGAATGAAGGCAAAGTGAGGAGGACTGGTCTGAACAGTTTCTCAGCCCCCAACTCACATCCCTATCATACAGTGAAACAAAAACTTAGTGTGAACTTTTCCAGTTGTTGTTCAGCCTAGATATGGTTCAGATATTTTATCAGGAGTCCAGATAAGCTTTAGAAACAGGAATTCAGTGCCATAAATTTCAAGTATTGGAGAAGTAGGTATGTTAAGAAAAAAGGCAGAGACTACTATTGGTGTTATGTTTTAGTTTGGGATTATATATTTACTGGAGATCTTCTCTTTTCCTTATTTATTTGTTCAGGTAGTTTACAAGAAACATGCAGTACAGCTTTTGAATTACACTAGCATAAATACTATGGCAACAAGATCTCTGCTGATTTTCATTAGCTCAGAAGCAAGAGAACCATTCTCATTTGTCTCAGATAGAAATGTGAGTTTATAGTTTTAACCCCCACTTCTTACATACCTATTGAGATATTTACAATCCTGTTATCTATTTCTCATAGAGTCAAAAAACAATCTAAAATCCAAAACACAGTGACCTTTGCAAAAGATGTAGGTTGCGTGCATTCAATGAAATATTTTCCTTAGTTACATTGTTGACTCATTCTCTGTTTTTGAGACTAAAGGCTGCACTAACCTTGATCATGAGAAAACAACCTAGTTTCTAAATAGAGAAGTCCTGTATAAGTTTTTCAGAATAACACTGCCCTCTATTAAAGATACATTTACCTTTCCACTGTTTATTCCCCCAGATATAGATGACAGGGGCATGAAATATTCTCAAAATGCTACATACAGAAATTCCTTTTTTGCAACTTGAACAATTTTCTAAATGATTCTTTAAGTTTCGTCAACAAAAAGTGAGCTTTTTACAGCCCCTTTTTGTCTAGAGCAGATCTTTTAGAAAAACATCCAGTTTGATTTAAAAATTGTCAGTGATGGAGAATGTACCACAATCCTTGGTCATTGTTACCCTCATTATAAAAAATGTACATGTTATTTCTGGTCTGAATTTGTCGAGCTTCAACTTCCAGCCATTGGATCATGTTATACCTTTTTCTGCTACACTGAGACACCATTTAAAAATAGTTGTTCCCCACATAGATACTTACAGACTATGATCAAGTAATCCTTTTATCTTCCCTTTCTTAAACTAAATAGATTGAGCTCCTTGAGTCTATAACTATAAGGCGTGTTTTCTAATTCTTTAATCATTCTCATGGCCCTTATCTGAACTGAATTGTGGGCACCAGAATGGGATACAATGTTCCATCAGAGGTAGCACCAGTGTCAAATACTGAGGTAAAATAACCTCTCTGCTCCTACTCAAGATTCCCTATTTATGCATCCCAGGATCACATTGGCTCATTTAGAGAGACTCAATAGCAGGATGCAACAACAATGCCACCACACTTATAACTTGTTTGATTGTTCTGATAATAAAATAATAGGGAAAAAGAGAGCTCCCCCAACTCAGAGATTCACCACTGTCTACCTTTAGTTTAAAATCCCATCTAGATTAAATGTATGCATTTTCAATGCCTAAAATTGTTACATTTTCTTTGGTCTGTTCATGATGACTAACCCTTTTTATTTATGTGAAACCTTGTGTGTTAAGATTGCAGTGACTATGCTGTGTTAGTTTCAAAATTTTAAATAGGCTGACCATATTTCCTTGAGACAAAAATGGGACATTGGGATGGCAAAAACAGGACGGGGTTGGGGGGGGTCTCACCAGATGAAATTGGTGCAGTGGGTGCAGAACCTGGGCTGAGGGGCGCTGGGGTGGTGGTTGGGAGCTCCGGGGGGACTCTAGGGTGGCTCTGGGCAGTCTGGGGGGGCTCTAGGTCCCAGGGGGTCTCACCGGATGAAGTCAGTGCAGTGGCTGCATAACGTGGGCTGCTTGCACAAGCATGTGGTGACTCTGTGGCTCTTGACCACGTGGATCACCTTCTGGTGCAGCGGCTTGGCCAGGCACTCCAGCTCGGTGGGCGAGGTGATCAGTGCCATGGCCCCTCCTGGGCCCCCCAGCGCTGGGCGAGGGGGGAGGCAGAGGGGGGACTGGGAGGGGATGGGTGGAGGAATAAGCAGAACGGGGATGGGGATGAAGAGGATGGAGGGAGAGAGAGAAGGGGGGATGAGGGATGAAGAGGATGGAGGGGACGGAGGGAGAGAAGGCACGAAGGTGAGAAGGGAGAGGATGGATGGATGAGAGAAGAGATGGGGGTAGGGAGCAGAGGGGATGGGGGAGGCAAGGGACAGCGAGAAGGAGGGATGGAGAGAAGGGAGATGGAAGAGGAGGCAGTGGACGGAGGGAGAGAGAGAAGGGAGGAAGGGAGGGATGGAGAAGGGAGATAGAGAGAAGGAAGAGAGGGATGGAGGGATAGAGAGAAGGGAGGAAGGAAGGGATGGAGGGATGGAGAAGGGGATAGAGAGAAGGGATCGAGGGAGCGAGAGGAGGCAGCGGACGGAGGGAAAGAGCAGGGAGGAAGGGAGGGATGAAGAAGGGGGATGGAGAGAAGGGAGGGATGGAGAGAAGGAGGGAAGAAGGAGGAATACTGAGAAGAGGAGGCAGCGGGCGGCGGGCTGACGCCGACGGCGGAGTGGAGCTGTCCGGAGCTGCAGCCGGGGGCTGAGCGCGCTGGCGGGGGGGCTGCCGGCCAGGTTTTATGACCAGGGACAGCGGCTGGGCCTGCAGCATGGCCAGGGCAGCCTGTGGGGAAGGAATGGTGGCCGGAAAGGAAGGCGGCGAGGTCAGGAGAGCCGTGTGGGTCATTGTGGCAAATGGGATGGGTCTGGAGAGAAGAGGCGATGGGCTGCTAAGGCTGGAGGAGGAGGCGGCGGCAGCCTTACTCGACAGAAAAGCAGCTGAATGGAGAGACAGCTGGGCCCTGGCTTCCGGTTTGGTGGTGAGTGAGAGGGGCTGAGCTTGTTCCGAGTGGGTGGCAGCTCATAAAACCCGGCCGGCAGCCCCCCCGCCGGCGCACTCGGCCCCCGGCTGTGGCTCCGGACAGCTCCGCTCCACCATCAGCTTCAGCCCGCCGCCCGCTGCCTCCTCTTCTCACTATTCCTCCTTCTTCCCTCCTTCTCTCCATCCCTCCCTTCTCTCCATCCCCCTTCTCCATCCCTCCCTTCCTCCCTGCTCTCTCCCTCCATCCGCTGCCTCCTCTCGCTATCTAAGGACTAGTATCACATGTCAAAATCTCCGATGAGCGCAGTTTGCTCATCGGAGATTTTGACATCTGATACTTGTCCTTAGGTAGCAAGATTCTTCACCTGAGCTCTTGGGAGTCCTGCAAAGAAAGAACCTCCCCCTAGAAAGCAGCTTGGGACCTGCCCCAAAAACGGGACAAAATTGATATTTTTGTCAAAAAGACGGGACGGTCCAAAAATATGTTAAAAACGGGACTGTCCCATTGAAAACGGGACGTATGGTCAGCCTATATTTAAATAAGGTTAGTGCTGACTGTTCTGCAGCTGACTGGCAGGTCTTCTAATATAGCTGGATTTGGTGGGCAGATGCATTTTACTCTTATTGTCACTCCTTTGCCTTATGAGTGTTCCGCTCTTTTAACACTGGGTCTTTGGTTAAGTGTTTAGTGAGTCCGCCTCAATAGCCTGAATCTTTTTGTTCTCTGTTATCTCATCCAGGCCTCTCTATTGCAGTTTACGTTGTACAAAGCTACTAAGAGCTTCTTCACGTAGGAAATCATTCTTTCCCGCTATAACCACACCAAAGTGTCCTGCCCTTACTGCCAAGATCTGCAGAATGGCTGTCACTCGAGGCAATCTTATCTAATAGGCTTTTAGCCTGCCAGGAAGCTAAATAAATGTTCAAAAGATAATCCCAGGTTCTCCAGTTTCACTGATGTCAAACCTATTTCAGTGTTGTGTATCTGGCACTAGATGTGAAATGCCACAGTACAGGATCAAGCATGTTTTTCAGTGGAAGTTACTGGGAAATCTGGGAAAATCAACATGGATACTTTCAGTATAGCCCCAGTCCATCCTGAAGCTGATTTCATTTTAGAGCCCCAAAACACTAGGGCCAAGACTTTCAAAAAACAACATGTTTTGGGGTGCCTAACTTGAAATACGTTTAAGGGGCCTGATTTCCAGAGGCCATCAGTACACAGGCTCTGAAAATAAGGCCTATTTAAGGGGTTAATGCCAAAACTTAAGCAGCTAAAATCACCAGTTACTTTTTTTTAGAATCCTGACCTAGATAAATTAATAATGCCTTGGACAACACGTTCTGTTAGAATAAATAATTGTACATTGTAAAAAATGGTGTACATTTGTTACAAACAATCTTGAATCCATAAATACAGGGAGGATGAGAACATAATTGAACAGCAACATTTCAGTAATGTTAGATTGGCAAGATAAAATGGCAAAATATGAAAATCTACAGTTAATGCTAATATCCCATCTTTATCTTATCCTATTGTACTTGTTCTGAAATACATGCAGTACTTAGACAGAAAGGGAGAATTTAAAGACAATGGGCCCAAGCTAAGCTCATTGTAAACTGCAATAAGCCTTGTGTGTGTGTCAGGCCCTATCACTGTGTGTGTGCCAGCTCAATACCTGTCCATTGATCCTCAACATACAGGAACTACTCACTTAAAGTCGTCCCAGTTAATTTTTCCTTGTTACGTTGCTGATCAATTAAGGACCATGCTCATTTAAAGTTCTGCAATGCTCGCTTATAAATTGTTTGGCAGCCGCCTGCTTTGTCCACTGCTTGCAGGAAGAGCAGCCCGTTGGAGCTAGCTGGTGGGGGGGTTGGAACCAGGGTGGACTGGCAGCCCCCTTATCGGCTCCCCCCATCAGCTTCCCGCTCCCCTAAGTTCCCTGTGCAGGCGCTGCCCAGCAGGCTATCAATTGCTGGCTGTTCAGCTGACCCCCCACCCCACTGCCATGTGCTGCTCCTGCCCTCAGCCTTGGAGCTGCTCCCCAAGCCTCCTGCTTGCTGTGCAGGATGGGGTGGGGAGAGGAACAGAAAGAGGGCTAATGTTAGCATGTCCCCCTCTCCCCTACCCCTCCACCCTGCTTCCCCTTCCATAGAGCAGGGGGGATGCATGACAGGGCTCAGGGGGGAGGAAGCTTTCTGGCAGCAGCTGCCAGTCTCACCAAGCTGAACTACTTAACAAGGCAGTGTACTCAAGAGTGGGGTCAGTTTACATAAAGGGAAAATGTGTATCTCTCTTTTCCGCAAACACAGGGTATGTATCTCTGTTTCTGTCTCTCCTCCCTCCATTCATGCTTCCTTGTAGAGTGTGAGGCTGGCTACATTAACAATGAGTTAACCCTTGAGGGCTCAGCCAATTGCTGGTTCATCATTTGGCAGTAAGGATTCCCTGGAAAATATCCCACCCTCGGACTTCACCACCTCAATCAAACTTCACAATCATCATTGCTGTGTACCAGTATTGAATTGTTTGTTTAAAACGTATACTGTGTGTGTGTGTGTGTGTGTGTGTGTGTGTGTGTGTGTGTGTGTGTGTGTGTGTGTGTGTGTGTGTGTGTGTTTTCACCAGACAAAAACACTATCTATATATATAAAAGTCAAATGGTGTATGCGTGCGTGTATGTATGTTCCCTTACTCCTTCCACACCGTTTGAGCTAGAGACTTGAAATTTGGTACAGTTATAGGCTTTAGGGTCCTAATCAGGGTAAGAATCGAAAATTTTTCAAATATCACCTCTGACGCCCCCTAGGGGTTAAATTCTTTAAAGCACATTAACATCAGCTGGGCAGCTGCTGTTCTCTGTGACATAGTTATGATGTAATAATACCCAGGGCCGGCGACAGGGGGGTACTACGGGTACAGCTGTACCGGGCCCCGGACTTTAGGGGGGACCCCTTAAGTCCGGGGCCCGGTACACAGCAGTACCCGTAGTCATCCCCCCTTGTCGCCGGGCCTGGAGAGCGGGGAAGGGGCGGGGAGGTGGCGTGGCTCTCCTCCGGACGAGCGTGCGTGTCCCCGGCAGGAGCTGTGAGCCCGGCCAATGGCAGCGGCGCACCACCGCCTGCAAAAAGGGCGAGGGCAGGGAGGCTCCGCAGCACGGGAGGGCTTCCCCCGCCGGGTCCGGGGGAGAAAGGGCGCGCAGGGGGGGAGGGGGGAGAGAAAGAAAGGGCGCGGGGGGGAGAGAAAGAAAGGGCACGGGGGGGGAGAGAAAGAAAGGGCGCGGAGGGGGGAGAGAAAGAAAGGGCGCGGAGGGGGGAGAGAAAGAAAGGGCGCGGAGGGGGGAGAGAAAGAAAGGGCGCGGAGGGGGGAGAGAAAGAAAGGGCGCGGAGGGGGGAGAGAAAGAAAGGGCGCGGGGGGGAGAGAAAGAAAGGGCGGGGGGGGGGAGAAAGGGCGGCTCGTGCTGCTCCCGGGCTCGCGCTGCCGCCAGCCACTGTCAGCTGGGGGGGGGGGGGGTGTGGAGCGCCGGCTGGGCTGGGCTGGGGGCCCCCCCGGATGGGCTTCCCCCCCCAGCCGCTGTCAGCTGGGGGGGAGCACTGGCTGGGCTGGGGGGGGGCCCGGCTGGCCTTACCCCCCCAGCCGCTGTCAGCTGGGGGGGGCACTGGCTGGGCTGGGGGGGCCCCAAACAATCAGAGTAGGGGGCCCCCAAATTTCTGTCGCCGGCCCTGATAATACCCCCCTCCAATGGCCCCCGCAATCGCTCAGCTCTCTCCCCCCTCAGGTAAGAATCAAAAAATTTTAAATCTCCCCCCCTCCAATGGCCCCCGTACTCGCTCAGCTCTCTCCCCCCTTCCCCCTCCAATGGACCCCGCACTCGCTCAGCTCTTTCCTCCCTCCCCCTCCAACTGCCCCCACACTTGCTCAGCTCTCTCCCCCCTCCCCCAAGCAACGCCAGGTACTTTTGCTAGGATATATATATAATATAGTCTTTTTGTCTGGTGAAGAAAGTTTCCCTGGAACCTAAGCCTCCCTATTTACATTCATTCTTATGGGGAAATTGAATTCCCTTAACATCGTTTTGCTTCAAGTCACATTTTTCAGGAACATAACTAAAATGTTAAGGGAGGAGTTACTGTATGTGATGTCACTGTAGTGGGAAGAGAATGGAAAGCAGAGGGACTCTGGACTTGCTAATGGGGACCTTTGGCTCATAACTTCCTTGCTCACCTGAGCAGTTCCCCAAGAACCCTGATTCTCTCTTTCTGCATGCTTGGGCTGTGGTGGCTTCTTAAGTCCTGTTGTATCTTCTATGGCAGAAATGATTCCTGGGCTTGAGATATCCTGGGCAGCTCTCTCCCACCCCTAGTTACTGAGGAGGTTTCTTCACACAAAAGAGCCCACCTTCTCCTGGCTGACTACTCTGAAACTGAGTACGGAGCAGCCAACAGATTTTGACAGTGCTTGATACTGCGTTTATGTCCTTTTATGTATGATAATTAAGACCTTTTTCATTCAAGCAGCAACAGTTAGAAAAAGAAAGATTCAATTCTCATAATTACTTAAATTATAATCATGGCATAATTTTCTTTAGTGTAGAACACATCTGATCAGGTTTCAGACCTGAATAGGGCATGAAAATGACACTTACAGCACTGATGGACGATCTGGTTGGGACAGAGATCAAATGCCCAGGCTGATGTTACTGAACCTGTCTTTAACCTTCAACACCACTGGACAAGAGCTGTTGTTCCCTAATTTCAGGACTTGGCTGGTATGAATTGCCAGCAGCAACTTTAATCTGTTTCTACTCATCTAAATGCCGAGGATTGTGTGTGTAAACTGATGGACCTATTGGATTCATCGCAGTGCACCAAATAGCAACATCAGCTAGAAAGAGGGGAAGAGGAAAGTTCCGTTCATCCCCAGCCCGGTGGACTGGCAGCTGGAGCCTGGTGAACAGTAGGAACTCCTGGTTGGGGCACCCCCAGCCCTGCCCTTCTCCCTTCCCTCCAATAGCTAGATTTCAAAGGGGAGGTTTAATTTCATGGTTGTGAATTTGGTTGGGCCCTACTTATAGGAGACAGAGGCAGGGCATTTTTGAGAGGACCCTACAGTTACAGGATTTATTGCTATGGAGTCGAAGCCCAAGCCTTACTATATTTAGTGAGGTGCAAGAAGCACTGATTTCTCTAGCACTTCTCATTCCATGACTCCCCGACAAATCACAGTGCCAAGATTTGACAAGAGTAAGATAACATATGTAGTGAACAGTGGAAAGTTCTTCCTTTCAGATGGGTTAATGCATTTCTAAATGTTGTAGGTCACCTAGCTATTATGGAACATGGGCATATTAGAAATGTGTAATAACAATCAGAAGCATATGATTTTCCACTTTTACTTTTGGCACTTATATTTGGTAAAAGAACATAATTCCAGAGATGATATTAATAGCCTTGTCCTAAAATATACAGCATCAGATTTTGAGCTGGTGTAAATCGACATAGCTCCATTGACTTCAAGGAAGCCATATCAATTTTCACCCATAGTTCCATTAATATTAATTGAGCTCTGCCAATGTACATCAGCTCAATAACATGCTCATTAGCTTCACAAATACCTATTTTATCTGAGAGGTGGAGTGGGTACAAATATTACATGCTAGTTATAATGCTGATAACCAACAAGACCACAGATAAGTGAAAAATACGTGCAGGTGTAATAGTGCATGTTTAGATAGGATTTTAGAGGGATCATTCATACTCAGGTTGGTTTATACTTGTGTGTATATCTGTAGATAGACAGAATCATAGAAATGTAAGACTGGAAGGGACCTTAACTGGTTATCAAGTCTATCTTCCTGTGCTGAGACAGGACCAAGGAAACCTAGACAATCCCCATTTGCCCTACCTGGACTTAAAAATCTCCAGTGATAGGGTTCTACAACATCCTTGGGAAGCTTATTCCAGAGCTTAATTACCCTTATAATTAGAAAGTTTTTCCTAATAATATAACCTAAATCTCCTTTGCTGCAAATTAACCATTACTTCTTCAGTGGACATAGAGAACAATTAATTAACTTTATAACAGCATTTAGTATATTTGAAGGCTATTATCTTCTTTTCTCAAGACTACACATGGAATTTTTTTTTAACTTTTCCTCAGAATTCAGATTTTCTAAACCTTTTATCATTATGTTACTCTCCTCTGGACATTCTCCAAATTTTCCACATCTTTCCTAACGTGTAGCACCCAGAACTGGACACAGTACTCCAGCTGAGGCCTTACCAGTGCTGAGTAGAGTAGGACAATTATCTCCCGTGCCTTACATACAACACCCCTGATAATTCACCTCAGAATGATATTAGCTGTTTTTGCACCGCACAATATTGACTCATATTCAATTTGTAATATGCATATTGGTTTTTTAAATTGATATACATACTTGTGTGGTGAAGGGGGCATAAACTACTTCAGACACAAAGAAGAGGGGCACAATTAAATACATTAGAGAACCATGGATTTAGAAAAACAAATTAGTAAAATTAACAGCTGTGAATGGTGTCTGTAACTGGGAAGCAGGTCAATCTGTTGTACTCTATTTTTATTTTCTCATTTTCCTGAGTCCTCCAGCTATCATGAGGGTAGAACAAGTGCTAGATCTCAATCTATACTTAGTTGATGGACAATAATCTCAGACTGCAACAGCCCTTGATTCTTGCAGAACTGAAGAATCAGTTCTTGTGTTTTTTGTTCTGTCTGCAACTAATTGCCTGGAAAAAATTCTTAGACTTACTGATCTCCTTTATAAAGCATTTTGAGATGTACTGATGAAAAGTGCTATATAAGAACTATTATTAGTTCTAATAATAATAATAAAGAAATCCATTTTCAAATCTGATGTGTTAGGGTTTATGAACCTGCTCTTTTTGAAGATGCTGGCACTAAAGGTGTTAGGGAAGTAGAGGAGTTTGGCATTGCACATCAGCTTTGAAATTGAACTCTTTCATCTGTTAGAAGATCAATGATACCCTACTCTTGACAGAAGGTATTTATTTATTTTTATTTTTGGACTTATAATACAAGAAGAAGGTGCCCTTCCACAAGCTCTGGGCACCCTGCCACTACTTAGATACACAAAAAGATTGTACAGACTTCAAAGAACCTCAATCCCTAATAAAATACAGCCATAATCCAATCAAATAGTAAACTAATACCTCACTCCACCTCAGACCCTACTCCTTTATACTGCCACTTTCTTCAAATGCCCTCCCAAAGGATTAGCCTTGCAGAAGTGATGCTATGTAGTTTATTTTCTGAGCTGCATGTTTTAAGTGTTTATTATTTTATATCTCAATTCAGCAAGGTATTTAAGTATGGGCCTACATTCAAGAACTACTGAAGCCAATGGGACTACTCACGTAGATACACATGCTTAGGTACCGTGCAGAACTGGGGCCTTACATATTTTTTCTTTACACATATTCCCCCCTCCCATGGATATTACTAACCATTTTATTCCAAGTGTAAAGCGTGCTTTTTCTACCACGTCTGACAGATGGTGGCCATGTCACTTAATGTGTCAACTAGAAGGCTCTCAGATATCACAGATCATAAGAAATAATATAGTTTTATAATTGTAAATAACATACAGGTCAATATAATAACTACATACATCTCTCAGACTTTTTTTCTCACTGTGAAACAATTTCTGCTGCTGCTACTCATATCATATAGTACCAGTTTGCTATTGTTTTAAGATTTAGGTCATTAAGAGGCCACAATATATACGTAAGTAATGCATTAAAAAGGAAAAATCTTTAACTCCCAGAGCATGTGCTTCACAGTGAAGTAGCTATATTATCTCAAGCAAGAGAAGTGTCAGCCTAGTTACCCCAGACTTCCTTAAACTGTCTCAAAAATGCCATGGAAAACATCCTGGTTAATGCAGTAGAGAATACAACAAAAAGTCAGTGTCAGCAGGGAAATTTTTTAAACTAATGTTTTGTTAACAGTGCTTTGTGATCTCTACATAGGTAAAGCTGCATTTTTAAACAAACAAACATTTCTAGTGTGTGTTATATACACTATATATATAATATATATATATAAACATTAAAATTACACACAGAAAACTAGGTTAAAATAATATTATTATGATTATAAATTGAAGTACTCAAAAGGTAGGAAGTGTCCCCCTTGTGAGTATACATTATGATACAGTCTTTAATTACATGATCACATACTTTTTTCCATAGCCAACCCTGCCTCATTCAGTGCATGGGGTTGATGGTGCTCACTTAATGAAAAGTTATTCAATATTTTGTTTTCTCCTTGTTATTCAATGCAGGCCCCATGTGTTATTCACTGAACACTCTTCAAACCCTACTCTAAATATGGAATTACTAATTTCCTCATTAGCTTTCCTATGGCTCTCATCACTAGAGTATCTGGGTGCTTCATAAATACCAATTTTTCTTTACAACACCCTTGTAAAATGAGTGGATGAATTAGCCTCATTTTACAGATATAGAACTGAGACAGAAAAATTAAGGTCAAGAATATCCACAAATTTTGGGTGTCTGATCTGAGATGCCTAACACCTGATTTTTCAGTTTAGCATTACATTACCCTTTATATGTTCAAAGCACAGTTCCCATTGACCTCAGTTGCACCTGTGAGTTCTCAGCTTATCGGTAATTCGGACCCCAGGATCTCAAGTCAGGAACCCAGAAAGTGAATAACACACAAAATAGTGACCACCGTAAAAAGTTTGGTTTAAGAGACCTACTCAGCATCATGTTGTAGGAACTCTGTGGCAGAGGGAGGGACAGAATCTGATCCTCCAGGGCAGCAGTCAACTGTCTTAACCATGAGAATCTCCAGTCTCTTTTTACAATTCCTTGCTATATACAAAGGCCTGGAAGGACTAAATTTTTATCAGTAAATGTTGGTAAATGCTGATTTCACCACACACACACAAAAATGAAAAAAATATTTCCATCAATAATAATGGAAATTTATGGACAGGCAAAGTAAGAAAAATGCTGTTTGAAAATGTATTAGAATTTAATTTCAGGCTACCGTATTTTCCGGCGTATAAGACGACTTTTTAACCCCGGAAAATCGTCTCAAAAGTCGGGGGTCGTCTTATAGGCCCGGTATAGTCTTATAGGGCGGGTGCTCCGCTCGCCCGGTGGCACGGGATTGCCCCCCCCCCCCCGGGACTCAGCGCGGGGGTGGGGCGAGGCGAATGACACCAGGGACACGGACGGGAGCGCCTGGCTCCGGCTAGTCCCGGCTGTATGTGAGGCGCCCGCAGCCCGGGCGGGGCGCGGCGCAGCGACCCACGCGGCTGCGCCAATTTTCCGTGGAGTTTGAGTCTCGTGAGTCCGGTAACTGCCCCTGCCCCCCACGGCGCCCCCCTCACCCGGCCGCCCCGACGCCTCTCGTCACCAAATGTCCCTGGGCCCGCGGCTCCCCCGCGCTGCCTTTCACCGGCTCCCCTCGCTTCCCTGTCACCAGACCTCGCCGTGTGCCGCCCCCCCCCCCCCGTCAGCACCGCTCCCCCCGTCCCCCCTCACCGGCTCTCTGGTCCGTCCCCCCCGGTCCTCCCCCCTCTGTTCCTCCCCCCTCCGCTCCCACTCAGCAAATCTCCCTCCCCCGGGCTTCACCTCGCCAGGTCCCACCCTCCGGCTCCCTCCCTCTGCTCCAGAGCCCCTACTCCTCATTTTCCTTCTTCAGAACCTGAGCTCCCCCGTCACCAGACCCAACCCCCTCAGTTCCCCAGCCCACGCTCACCAGAGCCCATCACTCGAGTGCCGCCCGGGGCTTCCCCTTCTTCACTCCACAGTCTGTAGTTCCCCCATCCTCTGCCCCCCCCCCCGGGGTGCTCTCCCCTCCCCCAATACTCTGTGTCCTCCCATGGGATTCCCCCCCCCCCACTCACCACAGCCTCTGTGTTTCCCCCAGGACTCTGTCGCTCCTCCCCAACAGACCCTCTGTGTCCTCCCCTCCACCCAACCCTCTGTGCCCCTTCTTGGGGCTTCCCCCTCCACTTGACCCTCTGTGCCTACCCCCCCCCCCCCCCCCCGTCCTCCCAACCTGATCCTCTGTGACTCCCCTAGGGCACTGTCCCCTCCCCCATACCCAATCCTCTGTGCATCTGTGCCTTCCCCTGGGACTCTTTGCTCCTCCCACCAGACCCTCTGCACCCCTCTTGGGGTGCTCTTCCCCCCCCCCCCCCGACTCTCCTTCCCACCCGAATCCTCTTCCCACCCCCCAGGCTCTCCTGTTCCCCTCACCAATCCTCTCTGCCAACCCCCTCCACTCCACCCGGACTCTCCCTTCCCCCTCATCCGATTCTCTGTGTCATCCCCCTTCGCCCCACTCTGTGACTTCCTTGCGCTCTGCCCCCCAACCCTTTGTGCCCCCCAGTGCACTTTCTCCCCCATCACCCAATCCTCTGTGCTCCCTCCATACCAGATCCTCTCCCCTCCTTACCAGATCCTCTCCCCCCATGTTGCCCATCACCAGGACCCCTTTCTCTAACTCCCCATGGCAGCTCTCCTGGTTCAAGTAGGCTTTCTGATCTGACATTGGTGTTACTGGTACTAGGGGAGTTTCAGGTGGCTGCTTAGCCTGTCCAGTATGTGTGGTGTGTGCAGCTCTGCAGAGTTACATACACTGGCACCTATGTACTCAGCACTATTTGGTCTTCTCCTGTAATTAAGGGCACCAGTCTGGGCTCAGAGAAATACAAGGTGTGCGTGTGCCATGTGTTTGCTAGACAGTGTGCGTGTGTGTTTGTACTCACTGCAGCAGCCTGTTGCTGCCTCTTTCTAAATACATCTACATGTCAGCCCCAGATTGGCTGTTTCTGCATCTGGACCCAATGATGTTTATCACTTAGTAACTATGGCTCTTAGGCACTGAGTTGGAGGCGGCGGCGGCCGGGGGGCGAGTTAGGGGAGGGGCACCCCCAGAGTGACTCCCTCATAGCCCTGGGGCACCCCCCAGTGCGACCTCCCTTGGGTGAGTTGGGGGGAGGTTTGAGTGGAGTGAGTGGGGTTGGGGCAGGGGATTTGAGATGTGGGGTGAGTTAGAGGGTTGCGGGGGTGGAGACTGGAGGTGGGGTGGGGCAGGGGATTTGGGGCCGTGGACTGGAGTGAGTTAGGGGGTGGGGTGGGTGGAGACTTGAGGTGGGGTGATTTAGGAAGTGGAGGCTGGAGTGAGTTGGGGTTGGTGGGGGTTGATTTGGGAGTGGGGTGGCTTTTCCCCAGGGGCATTGTCTGTAACTGGTTTTGAGTCTGTTCACTGGGTATGTGAGGGTTTCTTTGCTGAAAAGGGTGAGCATTGCAGACACCCTGAGACCATCCTGACCCCCTTCAAATCTGATGTTTTTTTAATTTTTATTTGGTGTGCGTTGGAAGAGGGGTAGTCTTATACGGCGAGTATATCCCAAACTCTATATTTTAACTGGAAAAGTTGGGGGTCGTCTTATACGCCCAGTCGTCTTATACGCCGGAAAATATGGTATTTACTTTGTATATTTTGACATTTGATGTTGACAATTTGTGTCTTAATGGCTATAAAGCTTTAACTTCTTGAATCTCGGTGCCTACTGTCATTAAAAAATGGACACCCCCCATAATGTCCTACAACTGTGAAAATTTAAATTGATTAAAAAAAATGTAAAACCCACAATTCTGTGCAACTGCGAACATTTACACAGCTAAAAATTATTTTGAAATGCTTAAAAATAGAGATTACCTGTTGGAATTATAAAACAAAAAGAAATTAAATTCTACCAAACCTACTCATGTACTACACACTTTCCAGCTTCTGTGACAAATGACGCAAGGATTCTAGTATAGACAAAGCCCCGTTCACTGGACAATCCAGATTAATCACCAGAGCAGACTTACTCAGTGCACTGGGCAGAGGGGATATGATAGAGGTATATAAAATCATGAATGGTGTGGAGAAAGTAAATAAAGAAGTGTTATTTACTCCTTTTCATAACACACAAACTAGGGGGATCACCAAATGAAATGAATAGGCAGCAGGTTTAAACCAAACAAAAGGAAGTATTTTTTCATACAACGCGCAGACAATCTGTGAAACTCTTTGCCAGAGAATGTTTTGAAGGCCAAGGCTATAACAGGGTTCAAAAAAAGAACTAGATACCGTGTTTCCCTGAAAATAAGACAGTGTCTTATATTAATTTTTGCTCCCAAAATTACATTACATTATATTACAGCGAGAGGCAAAACTGGAAGTACGTCTTATTTTCGGGGGATGTCTTACTTTCGGGGAAACAGGGTAAATGAATGGAGGATAGTCCATCAATGGCTATTAGCCAGGATGGACAGGGATGGTGTCCCTAGCCTGTTTGCCAGAAGCTGGGAATGGATCACTTGATGATTACCTGTTCTGATGATTACCTGTACCTATTCTGTTAATTCCCTCTGGTGCACCTGGCATTGGCCACTGTCGGAACACAGGATACTGGGCTAGATAGACATTTGGTTTGATCCTATATGGCTATTCTTATGTTCTATGAATGAGGCAAAGGTCCTATTTAAAAAATAGTGTGTGATTGTGTAATTAAAGTCTGTTTTATAATGTATATGCAGAAAGCATGTGGGGGGAGGAAGGGGAAGAGAGAGAGAGAGTGTGAGAGAGAATGATAGAAAACCTTAATTATGGCATTCCCTAATTTCTGAGTGCTTGATTTTGAAATCTTAATAATTTTCTATTAATATTGTTTTTGGGTATGTGTGGAACTTCCTAGGTTTTAAAAGAGCAAACCAAAAAACCAAATTCCATCATGTGGTGGCATACTGACACTCACATTGTTCATCAAAATTTCTCTTTATTGAAGTCTAAGCTATCATCATAAACTTGTGTTTCATTAGACTTTGTTTTTCCCCACTGAGGTTGCTTATGGAAATGTTTGCACTAGCCAGATATTAATTATTAATCATGTTTATTATTTGAGTACCTAGGGGGCCAAGCAAGTATGGAACCCCATTGTGCTAGGCACTGTACAAACACAGCGTAATAGAAGGTCCCTGCCTTGAAGAGCATGGTTGTGATAGCCGCTAATAGTGCATTCCAGGTTTTGAACTCAGTTGTTTGAGACTGGTCACATTATGGTATGAAAGTAATATAGACTATTATTATTTTATTAATTATAAGAACAACAAACAATATTATGGTAGCTCCAAAAGGCCAAGCAAGTTGGGGCCTCATAGTACTAAATGCTTCATAAACAAATAGGTTGAAATCCCATTGACTTTTGGGTATGTATCTATTCATTTACAAGGGACAAACTCTCACCTACAAATATATCATTAATTAAAATTAATAAAGAATATTACATCAATATGATGAATTGGACTGCAAACAGGAACTATATTTAAAATAGAGAAATAAAAATATCAAATGATATAGGGCAAACTGTCAAAGAAGAATGAAACATTCCATTTGTCATTTACTTTAACTTCCCCCGTCTGCTACAAACTAATTTATGTTTCCTTTGTCTCCTAGAAGGCAGGCTAAAATATTATCCAAAATAAAAATATGGCTTACTATTTTTTAATTTAGTTGGCCTGATTCTGATTTCAACCCATGTTTGCTTTTAAATTGTGGCAGATTTATTTCCTATTATGGTTATAGGATTCCTTAAACTAAATGGGAAATTTTTAAATGGGACACTAAGCACATGTCTATATAAATAAATAAATAAATAAATGGAGATATACCAATCTCCTAGAATTGGAAAGACCTTGAAGGTCATCGAGTCCAGTCCCCTGCCTACACTAGCAGGATCAAGTACTGTCCCCTGACAGATTTTTTTTTTTTTGCCCCAGATCCCTAAATGGCCCCCTCAAGGATTGAACTCACAACCCTGGGTTTAGCAGGCCAATGCTCAAACCACTGAGCTATCCCTCCCCCATGTCTAATGAGAAATAGTATAAATTGTCAAAAGATTAGATTTTTATTTTCTTTGGAACTATGCCTTGCTCCCTGCTGATGCAAGATGTTTGTGCAGTACTTTATGTATCTCAAGAGAAGAAAAGCAGTATCTGATTATTTAAGATAAGGAGCGCTGCACACCACACACAGATTAGAATTTGGCCCGGACTGTACGGTCCTACAATCAGGAGCCAACACAGCATAGTGAAATTATTGTAAAACCACAACAAATCTTTCATCCCAATGTGATCAAAACTAATTTGTTCACAGGGGTGAAGAAAGCTTTTCTCTGTGAGTTAGGATTAAAAACAACCAGATTATACATGGATGAATAGGTAGAAAGATGGATGGATGCTCAGATTCAATTGACTGCTTTATTGGCTCTACCAATTACTGAACAGTGACCAGTAAGGTTCTTTAAAGCGTATTTAAAAGAGGATTATTGGAATCTGAACACAGATAATTAACACAATGCCGAGATCTAATTAAATGAAAATCTGTATTATACAATTATGAAAACAGTTCTGTATTCTTAGTATTGGTCTGATTTTCAGAAGGGCTGAGCACCCATAGCTCCAAGTGAAAATCAGCACAATATTGTGCAAGTATTTATAGGAAAGCCTGCATTAAGTCTGAGTGAAGGTGATTAAAAGTCATTTAATGCCTCCAATGGGATTGGTGCATTAGGGTATTGAGCAGGGGGATCAAATCATTCCTTAAGCATCAGTTTATTGTCATTATATGACATGATGATTATAGAGGCGAAAAGCAGAACACAAAATCCCCTTCCATTACAGGCATTAGCGGGTGAGATCATAGTAAGGTCTATACAAAACCACATGCTAAAACAGGTCATCACTGCCAAGTGTACACAGCAATTCTTTCTTCCTCTAAGCTTTTTCCATCCTGAACACTGAATGGCATTACTGTAGCAGCAGACAAACGGGGGAATATAGGTTTGGTTTCTTCTGACATAACTTCGCTAGGCTAAGATGTAAACTAGACATAGTTTTTAATTGGATCATTGGGAGTGGGATTTTCAAAAAGCATTCATTGGTCTAACTCCTCCTACTGAAGTCAGTGGTAAAGCTTCCATTTACTTCAGTGAGAACAGAATGTTGAATGGTAACCACTTTTGAAACTCCCATTTGATCTCTAAGGGGCATATTCTTTTATTGGAGCCTGAGGGCAGGCCTACACTTAGAACGGTGCAGCATGGCTACTGTAGAGCTTCAGTGAAGATGCTACAATGCCGGCAGAAGACCTCTGATCAGCACAGTTAACTCACCTCTGTGAGAAGCAGTAACTATGTTAAGGGGAGAAGCCCTCCCATCGACATAGCACTGTACACACTAGGGGCTACGTTGGTCTAATGGCGCCTCTCAAGGATATGGATTTTTCACACCCCTGAATGACATAGTTATACTGATGTACATTTTTAGTGTACACCTGGCCTAAGCCTCTGAGGTGCCAAGCACCTTCAAGCCCCCTGAACTTAGTGGTGTAAGGCACCTAGCAAAATCAGGGCTTCAGAGTTTTCTAAAATTAAAAATACACTATTCCTAAAATTAATTTTTCTGATACTCCACATTCAGAAAAAATACCCAGTCCAAGACTGATAATTTTAATAGCATCCCATAATTGTCTATTGTTTGCAGTGTTGTTGTAGCTGTGTTGGTCCCAGGATATTAGAGAGACAAAGTGGATGAAGTAATATCTTCTATTGAATCAGCATCTGCTGGTGAAAGAGACAAGCTTTCACGCTTGCACAGAGCTCTTCTTCAGATCCGGGAGAGGTACTCAGTGTCACAGTGAAATACAAGGTGGACCAGATTGTTTAGTATTAGTTAACACATTCTAAGATATGGAGTGTAGTTGTAGTCGTGTTGGTCCCAGGATATTAGAGACAAGATGAGTGAGGTAATATCTAGGGTTACCATACATCTGAGATTTCCCAGACATTGCCTCTTTTTCTGAGTCTCCGTCCTCTGTCCAGGCAGATTTTTCAAACAACAGGCAATGTCCGGGATTTTTTCAGAGCAGATACTGTTGCTCAGAAAGAGCCCTGATTGGTCGCTCTCTTGCATAGATAGCTGATTGGTCCATTCCCCTGCATTCCACAGTTGTCAGATTCCACCCACTCTGGCCCCACTGACAGATGTGGGGAGGGGGTCCCACACAGGCGCTGACTGACAGATATCGCTGCGTCCTGGGCTTGCACCAGCTGCCCTGCCAACATGACAGAAAGTGACACTGCCCCCCACTTCCAGTGAGTATCCCCTCCAGTACCCTAACTATACCCTACCTCCAACTCCCCCTTTCTGGGGGACATTTGTCATCTACTGACTAGGAAAAAAATGGTAAGAACCCTCATAATATGTATTGATGAATATCAGTCATACAGCTTCTTATTTCCTACTTCACAAAATTCTGTTCAAACCTATTGTTTAAAGCAGGTCTGTCTGAACTGGATTATTCCTGATGTCAAGCAACAAAAAGACCATTTGCTATTATCCTGTTTTATGGTGCATTTCCCCCATTTGTTCTAGACAAATCAACTTCCCCTTTGCCCTCCCAAGAAATCACAAAAATTAAATTAACATTAAAACTAATTGAAAATTGGGGGAGAGGGGAATTGCAAAAGTTTTCAGAGATGTCCTGCTTTTCATCAAAAAATGTGGAAATTTGAAAAAAAATTAACACACACTCTAACAAGGAATAGTCCTTCATTAGTATTCAGAGTAGTGACTACAAATCCCTGGGTGACATATACCTGCCACTCCACTCCCTATCCTGGCCATTGGCAGAGGAAGGTGGCGATGGCAGGGATGTCTTTACGCACTGGTGATCCCTGGCTACTGGAACAGCCCTTTGAAGGGCAGAGGCAGCTGGGTGTAAGCTTGAGCTACACTGTTGAGGCTGCTCTAACTTGTGATGCCAGAGACCATGTGGTGGCTAGGCAGCTCAAGGATCAGGTGACTTAAAACCACTTTTGTCTTATTTACTTTCCCACTTCCTGAGGTGTGCTGAGAATATCTGAATACTTGATTACAACCCAGGATTGGAGCCCTCCATCTCCACAAAGAATTACAAAAATAATAATTATTAGTACAATGCACAAACATCTCATCTATCCAACAAAGACAAAATTTAAAGAGGTGCTTATGATCCATAATAAGGCTAACCAAGCTTTCCTCTAAGAAGCAAGTATCATATCATGCCAGGCTTTAACAGCTCAAAGAAAAAAAGTCTATATTTTATAGTACAGAAAACCACATATTTACATAAATAGATCTGTTTGTAGCATCCAATTTTGCTTGCTTATTTATAGGGGGGAAAATCCCATTGCAGCAGTTCCAGTTCCTCAATTACTCATATCACTAACACATAATTAAGAAGCAAAAAACTTCTAATTTTTCTTTCTAACCAATTCTGCTTTCAGTTAGTTAACACTATCATTTTTTTATGCCTTTATTTTTTCAAGTGTATATTATAGGGTTGATTTCTTAAGTATTAACAATATTTTACCAAGTCAAAAACACAGACACTAAAATCAATGATTTGAGAATATTGCTCAATGTCTACAGAACACATGAATACACACTTTATTCCAACATGGGAAGTAGAGATTTTAGACTTCATTCCATAAAATCATATCTATCTTCTTTGGGGTATTGTAGTGACTGCAGCATTTAGCTGATGTGATTACGGTATGGTTCCTGGGTATCAGCTTCTGTCACATATCTAGTATGAAATATGCTAATACGCTGGAGAATTGGAAAAAGTAGACACTGAAGAAAAATTATTAAAAGATTTTAAATTCAGATGCGGTTACTAATAGTTTCCTGTAAATCCCAGGCAGGCAATGAGAAACACACACAGAGGCTATGTCTACACTATCACTTATGTTGGTATACTTTCTGTTGCTCCAGAGTGTTAATAAGGACTGGTCTTCACTAGAGGGAGGGATCAACTGAAGATACGCAACTTCCGCTACGTTAATAACATAGCTGAAGTTGGTGTATCTTCAGCCGACTTACCTGCCATCCTCATGGTGGTTGCGGTCGGCGGCGTGCTCCCCTGTCGACTCCAGCTTGTGCCTTCCGACAAGCTGGAGTTACATGAGTCGACGGGGCGCCACTGGCAATCGATTTCTCGCGTCATAATGAGATGCGAGAAATCGATTGCTAAAAGAGTGATCGCTACCCACCAATCTGGCAGGTAGTGAGGACCTACCCTAAGGTCTTATGAAGACGCGAGAAATCGATCATGCGCGGCACCCCCGTCGACTGCGGAACTCCAGCTTGCCGGGAGGCACAAGCTGGAGTCGACGGGGGAGCGTGCCGCCGACCACCGCCGCCATGAGGACGAGCGGTAAGTCGGCTGCAGATACGCAAACTTCAGCTACATGATTCACGTAGCTGAAGTTGCATATCTGCAGTCAATCCCCATCCCCCCCCCCCCCCCCCCGTAGTGGAGACCAGCCCTAAGTCACCTCCCCTAAGTGACATAAGTTACACCAATCTAAGTGCCAGTGTGGACAGCACTATGTCAATGGGAGAGCTTCTCCCATTGAGATAGTTGCTATTGCTCATTGAGGGTGGATTAATTAAATTGACAGCAAAGCTCTCTAGTGTAGCCATAACCTCACTCCTCCATTCCACCCTCTCCACCTAAAAATCACACACTCAGGACTGTCTCTTGCCACAAATGCCTTTGTGATAACTTCAGACATGAAGTCTTTTCCTCCAACTCATAATCAAGTTTCTGATAAAGATGACCTCAGCTTGATAGAATGGGTTTGTTACTGTACCATTAATTAGAACAGTGAGTAGCCAGAGCATGTATCTGAACAAAACAAACTCTGTTTAAGATGGGGAGTTGCAGTATCCTAACACCAATCTTGAACTGTATTCATAATGGAAAAAAGCTGGAACTTGGAAAAAACTACAATCATATTACACCCTGCAAATAATCAGGCCAGTTATATTAATCTCTTTCCAAATTTCTACTTTTCTTGCTGTATAAGGACCCAATCATGCACATATTTACAACTCGGTGTAGCACTTACGTCCATGAGTTGGCCCTCTGAAGACAATGGGATTACACCTGAATACCCAGAATAAGTACCTTCAGGACTGAAACCTAAATTTTGATGGGACCTAAAAAATCATGCAAAATGGTGTACAAACATCTGAAATAAATTTTTAACTGTACAGCAGTTTTAGGAATATGCTTATTAGTAAGCAAAATAAATGTATAGTACTCATGAAATAGTAAACATTTTACATTTTAACTATAAAATATAATTCCAGTAGTTTCAGAATATTAAACAAACAACTGAGTTACAACGGTGAGGGGTTCTATTGCCTCAAATGACTTTTTTTTTAATGCCCTACAATTTTGAGTGCCATACAGTCAAAAATCCAACACATAATTAAGAAGCTACTGGAGCTGTATATGACTTGCGTAACAGGAAGCTTACGGAATAGAAAGTGATGACAGGAAGACCATAGAGGGGGAAACCTTGAGAATAATTAGCATCAAGTAAAAGAACATTGTTTCCTAATAACAAAGCAATTCTGGATGTTCTTCTCAAACTGCGAAGGTCCAAATATGAAAGACAGTGGAACAAGATCCAAAATGAAAGATGAGGGAAAATACTAAAAGAAAGGATAAATTCTGTTAGTGCTATAAATGATCTGGTCTATTACTAAAGTTATCACAAATTCATAACTGTTTTTTTTTTGAGAAGGAGAGAGAGAGAGAGAAAGAAGTTTGATTAGTTAGATGCTCAATTTCTGTCCTTAAGTGTTATCAGACACTGACTGCAAATTGGGGTGCATAGTTTGTACCAACAGCCGGTGCAAGTATTGTCTTCAGAATGAGTCTAATGCTATAAAAGAACAAAGATGCAGTGGAGACTCCCACTCTGTAATGGCATGATGCAGGGTGTGGCCCAGCAAGGGACACCAGCCTTGACTGAGGTCTCTGAAGAGCCTAGCTTGCTTAGCAGTAGTTGAGTTCTAAACAAAAAAGTGTCAGAACTTCCTGTAGTAGTACCCTAAGTACTAGAACACCATTCTGTCTCCACACACACACACACACACACACACACACACACACAAAAAGGGCTGGACAGTCATTTTGTAGATTTCCAGTATGACTTGAACCCTATTGCTTGAGTATTATTGTGGGCCTGATCTGATTTTGACCTACTATCATTATACATTTTACTGGGTTGTCATTGCTAGATACCATTTTTTGTTCCCTTAGGAGACTTGAATTCTCATGGCAAGAACCTACCAGGTCCGAATGCTTGAAGTGGGGGGTAGCCACTTCTCCCGAATCCCTCCCCATTGATGCTTTTTTTGCAGCTGATCTTAGGGCAATGGGGTAGTTCACAAGCAGCAGAGATGGGAGGTTGGGGATATTATTCACCATGTCATGTTAAAGGCATATTGTTTTCCCTTGTAATTTATTTTTGTGCTACATAGATATTTCTAGTTAACTGTGTGGAAAAATTTTTACAGCCCATGCTTAGCCAACTTTATTTTTTCTTTCAGATGTGATGAATGGAGGAAATACTAATGGTGCAGCAGCCAGAGGAATAGCAAGTGTGACTTTTTATTTATTCAGGTGTATTTATACAAAATCTTAAAATCTGAATGAGTAATTTGATGTATTTTCTATTTTTTCCAGCAGTGACTAAACTTCTTTCACTCTCCATGTTTCAATTTTTTGTAAAATAAAAGCCTTTTATTTTTAGCAAAGTCCATGTAGTTTGTATAAAGGAAAATTTGTGCTGTCTCAACTGTCTCAATATGGTAGCTGTGATTAAATGCTGACATTATAAATCCAGCATTTACCCAATTACTAGATAGTGATGAATGAGGCCCTGAACCAGTGAACATGAACAGGTGTATGTTTAATCACCTGAGCAATCCCATTATGTAACGAGATTCAACATCCTATAGAACTACTCTTGTGAATAATGTAAGGCAAGATTGGGGCCTGGCATTTATTGACAAATATTGATTCTTTAGTGGTATTAAAGTTAATAAAACGGCGGCAGACACATGAAATCAGCTATTTTAGTTATCCATCCACTACTCATTTTATTTTAAGATATTTGTATGAATATGAATTTGACAAACTTGCTAGATTTATGTACATATGAGTTCTTACTTGGGGGATTGTCCAATTCTCAACTAAAATGTCTGCTTTATGGTCCAGTATGTCTGATGTCAATAGTTCATAGTAGAGGAAAGTAGAAGTCTAAAAGATCGATGAATAAAAGATACTGAAGTGAAAGCCATTCATCCTGTAAGGGAATATGAGTCAGCAGTATACCCTTGTTGCCAAGAAGGCCAATGGCATATTTGGCTGTGTTAGTAGGAGCACTGCCAGCAGATCGAGGGAAGTGATTATTCCCCTCTATTTAGCACTGGTGAGGTCACACGTGGAGTATTGCATCCAGTTTTGGTCCCCCCCACAAACTTCGGACGGGATGTGGACAAACTGGAGAGTCCAGTGGAGGGTAATGAAAATGATTAGGCGGTTGGGGCACATGACTTATGAGGAGAGGCTGAAGGAATTGGGGTTATTTAGTCTGCAGAAGAGAAGAGTGAGGGAGGATTTGATAGCAGCCTTCAATTACCTGAAGGGGGTTCCAAAGAGGATGGAGCAAGGCTGTTCTCAGTGGTGGCAGATGACAGAATAAGAAGCAATGGTCTCAAGTTGCATTGGAGGAGGTCTAGATTGGATATTAGGAAACACTATTTCAGTAGGAGGGTGGTGAAGCACTGGAATGGGTTACCTAGGGAGGTGGTGGAATCTCCATCCTTAGAGGTTTTTAAGGCCTGGCTTGACAAAGCCATGGCTGGGATGATTTAGTTGGTGTTGGCCCTGCTTTGAGCAGTGGATTGGATTTGATAACCTCCTGAGATCTCTTCCAACCCTAATATTCTATGATATGAGGACTATAGCAACTTGTGAACCTTTTTACAACATAACTTTTATGAGAGGCAATGTGACCTATTGGACTGGACTGTGAGTCAGGGGACTTGAGCTCTATTCTTGGCTCTGCTACTGGGAGCAAACACAATATCATATGTAAATTACAGTTTCCACAAACCATATTTGATGGGATAAGCAGATGATCTTTATTCAAGATATACTCTTCAACAGGTGCTTTAAAAATATTACTACCCTTCATGACTAATGCTTTCATCCCTTGGTTTATTTATATAAAGTTCATTTTTGTAACTACTGTGGAACAAAAAATTAGCAGAAAGCATAGACCAGGCGTTGCCAATTCTTCTTCAGCTCAGATTTTTCAGTGGTGTTTGCCTGCATTCTACTTTCTGGCTACAGTTCCACATGGGGCGGGGAGGGAGAGAAACCCAGCAAGTTTTTAAGGTAATATTTTCATATTTAATAGAATAAGTTCAAAACACTCCAAGGGAGATAATAATCAGTTCAATCAAAAATGTACTGTTAAAAATAAAATAAACAAAGATAATAAGAGGCTGCATCCTGCACAAATCATCCCAGCTGTGATTTATTTTCACATTAATTAGCTGGTCAAGGCAGGGGTGTATAAAAGAGGCAACTCAGAGATTTCAACTGAAGATGTAAAGCCATAAATGGTCTCAATACATACCCCATCAGAGCATAAATCTGGACATTAAACAAATACAGCATAAAGTGCTTATTTTTATATTGCTTTGGACTATGTTAAAATGTGAAGGGAAATTAACAGGTAAAGGGAATAAATTAAAGTGTTACAGGACAACCGGAGAGAATCTCGGTATTATACTACCCAACCTGTCAAGTTCCATATACACATGCACATCTATTATATTGCGCGGACACTGTGTAGAAAGTTAGGAAACCTATAGAAGTTTCAGTTAAAAGGGATCTTTTGAGAGAGAGTTGAGAAATTAAATATTCATTCTCTAGCCAGCAGGAAAGCAGATACCTTTTTAAGTGAAACTTCTTTAGGTTTCCTAACTTTCTAAGTACTCATTGTGTGTATGAGTCAGAAGTGTCACTTCCACTTACACACAACATCCACCCAATACATACACACTTATCCCCACCCCAGTGATGACAGGAGAGAATTTTCGCTAAGTATTAGTAATAAAGTTATCAAATCATTCCCTGCCTCTCAGTTGTATATGTACAATTACACTAACAGTTTTGGATAGTATCTTGGCACTTCAATCCTTACTGCACACATAGCAGGAGGGAGAAAGATAAGCAACTCTGCTTTTAGTTATTTCAGCACTCACTCGGAGATAAGATCTTTGGCCCTAGTTTAGGGTAGGCTGGTTCAGAACAGTTTCAAATACACACTTCCTGAGTTGTGTAGACAAGAAAGGCATGTTACAGATAAAGGTGAATCAATTCTCACAGTAGGGGCACAGTACTAACTTTCCCTGCTAATACACACTATCCTTATTTTAGTATGCTTTCTGCCTTGTTCCCTCTTCTCCAAACTTGCTCTCACCAGGCTTCTAGGAGGGAGACATTGAACTCCAAACCTGCCTCACACCCTTATATAAGTCGTACCCTAATCCCACTTTTAGCTGCATTTGCCTTCCACAGAGACCCCAGATTTGGCTCCTGTATTCCTTACATGAGGATAGGGTCACACCCCCAACTAGCACCTGGCTCTTTTACATGTGGATGACCTCTCCAGTCTCCTGACCTGGCTCCCAGTTTGTGTATATCCAGACCCCTCACTGATTTCTATTCAAGTTATAGGGAAGCAAAAACCTTCCGGGCACCCTCTCTTCTCTAATCCTTTCCCTTGAAGAATACAAACAAACAAAAGGAAAATCATGCTCACCAATCTACTAGAATTCTTTGAGGGGGTCAACAAGCATGTAGATAAGGGGGATCCAGTGGATATAGTGTACAGTGAAACCTCCATTTAATGGACTAATTCGGGCGAGGGGGTGTCCGTTAAATCAAAAAGTCCGTTATTTAATAATAATAAAAAAAGAGCGGTCGGAGCAGCAGCCCGCCCGCCACAGGGTCAGGGCGACAGCTCCGCAGCCCGCCCGCTGCCTGGACCCGGGCGGGAGCCGGCAGCCAGCCCGCCCGCTGCCTGGACCCGGGCAGCAGCCGGGAGCCGGCAGCCAGCCCGCCAGAAATGGATCAGGAATGCATCAGACTTGCTCAGAAATTTTGTCCGTTGCATCCGAAGTCCGTTAAATCGAGGTCCGTTAAATCGAGGGTTTACTGTACTTAAATTTTCAGAAAGCCTTTGACAAGGTCCCTCACCAAAAGCTCTTAAGCAAAGTAAGCTGCCACAGAATAAGAGGGAAGGTGCTGTCATGGATTGGTAACTGGTTAAAAGATAGGAAACAAAGGGTAGATATAAATGGTTAGTTTTCAGAATGGAGAGGCTGGCTGGGATGAGTTAGTTGGGGATTGTTCCTGCTTTGAGCAGGCGGTTGGACTAGATGACTACCTGAAGTCCCGTCCAACCCTGATATTCTGTTATTCTATGATTCTGTGATCCAGGTAGACTGCAAAGAGCAATACAAGGATCTCTCAAAACTGGGTGACTAGGCAAGAAAATGTTGATAAATGCAAAGTAATGCACATTGGAAAGCATAATTCAAACTATACATATAAAATGATGAGATTCAAATTAGCTGTTACCACTCAAGAAAGAGATCTTGGAGTCATTGTGGATAGTTCTAGGAAAACATCCACTCAATGTGCAGCGGCAGTCAAAAAAGTGAACAGAATGCTGGGAATAATTAAGGAAGGGACAGATAGTATAACAGAAAATATCATGTTGCCTCTATATAAATCCTTGGTAGGCCCACATCTTGAATACTGAGTGTAGACATGGTCACCTCATCTCAAAAAAGATATACTGGACTTGGAAAAGGTTCAGAAAAGGGAAACAAAAATAATTAGGGGTATGGAACAGCTTCTGTATGAGAGATTAATAAAACTGGTACTTTTCAGCTGGAAAAGAGACAGCTAAAGGGAGATATGATTGAGGTCTATAAAATCATCACTGGTATGAAGAAAGTAAATAAGGAACTGTTATTTATTCCTTCTCATAACACAAGAACTAGAGGTCACCAAATGAAATTAATAGGCAGCAGATTTAAATCAAAAGTATTAAAACAGAAGTATTTTTTCACACAATGCACAGTCAACTTGTGGAACTCCTTGCCAGAGGATGTTGTGAAGGCCAAGCCTATAACAGGCTTCAAAAAAGGACTAGATAAGTTCATGGACGATATATCTATCAACGGCTATTAGCCAGGGTGGGCAGGGATAGTGTCCCTAGCCTCTGTAACTATAGTTTCATTCTACATATGTTTATTTTTAAAATATCTTTTTCACATCCTGCATAACATTAAAATTGATTAAGCTGTAGTTAAGGTTGTAGATTTATAGCATTTACTTAAAGGTATAGAAAATCTTAAGAGAATGTTGCAAGTCCCTCAAAAAACATAAACATTAGAAAAGGTGGAAACTCAATAAAGAAATTATATTTTTAAAAAATCAATTGGAAAGCAAATATGCAGTTAGAAACATACATTTAAGGTCACCTAAAGAACCCTGGTTCTGCTCCTGTACTACAGTCAACAGAGGAACCAAAATCAGGAAACAATCCTATCCTAAACACCAGACATCTTCCTATGCAACTACAACAACTGAGAAGTGATCTAACTGAACTCTTGTTGAAAGTTTAATTATATATTTCAGAGGAAATTAACCCCCAATGTTTTTACTTCACTATATCAAACTACTTCGGCCTTATTTAAGATTGTATGAGGTTACTGTAAAAAGACAGACTTTTACATCTCTTCACTCAAAATATCCTTATTTAAGCCAACCATTCAGTACAATTTCCCAAATACATGTAGGGTTCCTATGACAAAGAACATTGTCATACTGTGAAATATAATGTATCTAAATCTCACAATTTCTGAAACGCCGAACCAAAAATCAGGCTGATTTTATGTCAATGTTCAGGGAACCAATTTGTTGATATATTTTACAAAAACAAAGCCAGGGAATCCAGAGTCCCTCAGCTACATAAATGGGATTGATTTACGCTACCCTTATTAAAAACTCTGTTATAATTATCACCACAATAACAGCTCTTTCATAGTATTTTTCATCAGTAGATCTCAGAGCACTTTATAAGAGAGCTAATGATCATTAGTCTCATTTTTACAGATGTGGAAAGTAAGGCACAGAGTGGGGAGGTGATTTCCCCACAGCCACCCGGCAGTCTAGTGGCAGAGCCATGAACAGAAACCAGATCTTCTGAGTCCCCAGCCACTGCCTTATCTACTAGGCCACACGCCTCATAACATCGTTCTCTTACGTGCACGATGCAACAGGTGCATAGGGTAGAACAGAACACAGTTCAGGTTATTGGGGAGGACATATTATGAACATTTCTATACCTTAAGAGTAGTGGAAAGTGCACTTCCTTAACTTTGAATGAGGTGTTTTTTATACTGATTATTAAGAGCACCATATGTTAACCAATGATCCAGTTGCCCAAATTACAGAAGAAATATTGACCTATTTGTAGATCTCACTGGCCGGGCCAGCTCTAAGTTTTTTGCCGTCCCTTGTGAAAAAAAGGGCAGCCAGAGGAGAGTCACCAAAGCTGGTGCCTGAAGCTGGCCCTGCTCACTGGGAAAAAATACATTTCTCACCCTGCTGGTAAATACAGATCCTCAGTGGGTGTAAATTGCCATAGCTCCATTAAAAGTCAATGATCTATGACAATTACAGCAGCTGAGGATTTGTCCCATGATCTTCCAGGACCTGATAAAAAGAACATCGTATATCAAGATTGCAAGTTTTTGCAAAAGACATGCTTTAATTCAAACAGGAATTAATTCAGGAAAGTCCTCATGGCCTATGTTAGGCTGAAGATTAGACTAGATGATCAGAAATCCCTTCTGGCCTTAAAATCTATTAATCTTTGGGGGTGTTTCCATGACTTCAGTGTGTTTTTGAGCATATCTATATCAGGGTAATTCACTGAGCTATTGCACTTGTCTTTTAGCACATTTGCATTTAACTAGGCAATTCAGAAAAAAGGAGCTGTTCACCTTAAATAACTGCTGACACATCATAGAAAACTCTGAACAAACATTCTATGAAAAGACAATTCTTCTACTATTATAGGCTTTCTGATGTGTTTATTCCTCCCTTGAGTTTTCTTTCTGAAAACAGGCCTGATCCTGCATCCTTACGCAAGCAAAGCTCTCACTGTAAAATTATTACTTTTGCATTTGTGCCTCAACAAAGGCATGACTGACTTTTTTTGCGTTGACTACCAGCTCTATACTTAATCCATGAGAAAGGCATCTGATTATCATCCTTCCACATATCTAACCTTCGCTAGTCAAAGTGCAAAACAATCAATAGCTTTCTGAGATCACAGATCACTAGTGAAGCTGGCTGAATGTCAGATTTTATGGTATATCTTCTATTGCATTCACTTCAGTAGTAATTAAGCTAACATTCACATTCTGGATACCATGTGTGTCCAAAGCCAAACTGACATAAATCTTTAATAAAAAGAAAAAAACATGTCAAAGAATCTGTAATGCATTAAAAGGGCTGCTGTCATCTGCTTAGTACACCTCAAATAGCAAAACTTCTATTAAAAAGTACAAAGAAATGGCTGGGGGGAGAGGGAGAGGAAGGGGGGCGGTTAATATATTGCAGCTCTAGTTTATGGCCTAGCAAAGAAGAAACATACACCGGTGAGTTGCAAGGACATAATTAACAATGAAAACCCAAGGGTCTGAAGATAGGCCCACTGAAATAACATCAGAGGTGATGTAAATGTCTCATTTTCTTTTCAACAGAGTGCTAACAACAAATTTTGCTTGTTAGCTGCTTCATTGCTGAACAGCAAACAAATTTGCTATCTATTGAAATTGTTTATTCTTTGCTATGCTAGCTAAAATGTCTGATGATCTGATGTTCCATTAATTGAAAAATAATGTACAATAGAAAATTCCTGCCTTCCTGCCACAATCACATTCGAATAGCAATAAAGGGATTAACACATAAAACACAGGTTTTCTTTTTAGCCACAGGAGAAACAAAACAAAACAGAAACAGAAAAATTGACAAGTATCAGATCAGTGAAATTCAAAACAATGTCTGATTAACAAGTATGCAGTGTTGTAGCTGTGTTGGTCCCAGGATATGTGAGAGACAAGGTTGGTGAGGTACTATCTTTTATTGGACCAATTTCTGATGGTGACACAAAGAAGAGCTCTGTGTAAGCTCGAAAGCTTTTCTCTCTCAACCTTCAAGTTGGTGTAGCCAGCCGCTGACAGATATGCCCCTGCAAACAAGGGATCCTGCAATGGTACAGAGCCATTGTAGTAGCTCTGGACCCTTCTAGTGACCAGCTAAGAGGGGTTGGCTGAGGCATCCTTGTGCCCCAGCATTCCACAACTGCCAGACACAGGGCCCACTAAACAGCTGATAAAAATTAGAGCCGTCCCACAGTTGGTTTATTTTACACTAAGGACAAGACTGGCAGCTGGAGAGCTCAAGATCAAGGGGATTCACATTGGACCTTGGCACATCCCAGTTGTGCTGAGCACAACTCAGCTACAGAAGACTGGCCCGAAATGTAGACTTCCATCTATAATATTTTATCTAGGTTTAAAAACTACATCACTTAAACTGTTGTGCAGTTGGAATTATGAATGGGCAGCTTGGACAGTTTAACAAATACATAATCTCTGATGAAATTTCAAAGCTTTTTACTTGTTTGTTTTTTTAAAAAAAAACAGAACATCTCTATATATTCCACCCTGTTTTTCAGATTTAGCATGGTCTTTCCAATGGGAAATTAGCAACTGAAAAATTTCCCATTTGATATGGAATTAGCATGCCACAATCTGCTCCAAGGTTTTCTTATGCTCAAGAGCTGTCCAGTAAACTGCAGAGGTTTTTCCAACAAAGCAGCTGTACCTCCTAAAATACTTTCTGCACAGATGGTCAGGAAAAGGCATTTGGTAAATCAAATGTCTAGGTCTTCAGTTAACAGGCAATAATTTGAAGATATTACTAAAGTCTGCACTCATCATTTTCTACAGACTGACAAAGGCTGAGTTTTTAATTAAATGCCCTGTCCAGTATATGATTGTTCTATATTCAGATGGATTTTTGCAGTAATTTTTATATCATTCTAATTGCATGTGAACAAACTATTTTAAGATTAATCATCATCATCTTTCATTTACAGTTTTTAAGATCAGCTTATTTGTGATGTGAAGAGTTGCTACATTACACACACACACACACATTTGGAAAAATATTTAAGTATAACACCTTATTCTTTCACTAGAGGAAGAAGAAATGAATGAGAAAATTGGAAGAGATGCAAGAACTTACAAAGAAAAATCAGAAGAAAGAGTCAAGCAAATAACTTAAAGTCAAAGTGCACAATTAGCTGGGGGAAAAAAGAAATAGCAAGGATGAATGAGTGAAATACTATTTCAAAAACAGCTAAACTGAACCATGGCAATAGCATAAATCAAACTCTCAAATTACAATGTAATCAAAATATTAAATTGTGAAAGTAACAGAAGTACATAATATATCCATACATAAGAATAGCTCTTATTCATCAAAATTGGGCCCATGATCCTTTTTTTGGAAAGAGATGATAGTTTGCTCACTTACCCAAATCCTGCACACATATCATGTAGATAGTACATAAATACAGAAAGTTATGCAGCTTCCGTTTCCAGTGATAGCACCACATATCACTCACAGGTGACATCCTGTGAAGCAAGAAAGCAACAGCTTAGGAAACCTTTAAACAATCCAAAACTTGATTTTTTCAGTAATAATTAAGATAATGGTATTATTACACCAGCAGCTGAAAAATATGGAGTTCTATTTAGGGTGGATGATGTAAGAGGAATATGGTCTATATGTTGAGACTGGGCAGGAATATGGGTGGAGTTAAAGTTCTTTTTGGAATTTTCAACTCACTGACATGTATTATAGACAACATGAAGAGTGCATTTGAATATTTACCTTTCTTCCCATAACGGTTCTTTCCTAGTTTTCAGTCTTAAGGTTTTTATAGCTGTAACATTCCGTGGTTTACATATTGTACAGTAAATAGGAACCTTAACTTAAAAGGTAGTATTTTCTGTCTGTCAGTGTCCAGAGGCCCAATCCTACTCTCACTGAAATAAATTGGATTCTTAATATTTAATACAATAAATACAAAAATAGTTTGGCCAATTCTCTTTTCATTCTTTTGCCTTTAAAGCATACATGACAATTTTTAGGCCAAATCAAAATGTTCCTAGCTAAAATTATGGTGTGTGGAAGCTGGACAAGCATGAAATAAGGCTTATAATGGAACTTAGTCCCAACCTTTATTATGGAGATATAATCATGGATCCAAAAGTAATTGTTACCTATTATATTGCTTTCGCTTTTTATGCAATAACTCAGCAACAAGTAACAGCAAAAAAGAAAAAGTGAAACACAGCTCACATATTGTACTGACCAACGCCATTCCCATCCTATTTTTACTGACAGCCTATAACTGACCTTTTTCCAATAAGACATTATTCAGTTGTATTGAGGGGACAGAGGGAGGGAGGAAACAAGATGGACTGGCAAGAAAACTGAACTAACAGTAACGAAAAAACATCATTACTCACAAATGTCTGTCAGGGTAGTGAAATATTAAATAAATTGACCCAAAAGACATTTTGGGCAAATTTTAATGTCATTTGTCAGGCTGTGAATGTGAGGGAGGTGAGAGAGAAAGAAAACAGGCAGTTAAACCACATATCATAAAAACCTGACATTTTTAAACACATGGAAATCTTTTTTCTTTCTCCATTCCACATAGATTGCTTTAAAACTGATAGTGAAAGCTGGAGGTAAATTTAAAATCTTATCCCCTAATGGCTCTTCTAGCTTTTGAACAAAAAAAAATTAAACAGCAACCAGTCTAGAGGATTAAGCATCCTAAAATAATCGACTGTGATGAAATAACTAATGTTGCAAGTTTAAAAGTAATAGTTCTTCAAATCAGTCCTTGGAACCATACGTTATAGACCTAGATAAATAACATTTCACGAGATCAATGGCTGTGAATGGATTGTAGGAAAACCTAGTTGGTGTTCTCTACTATAAGTATCTGACTACAAAAAAGTCCAATTCTTTATTGAAAGTTTTGTTAAATTATTAACTTAAAGCTGAGTTATTTTTCTGAGAGATGGTAAAATTAAACTTTAAAAGTTTTAAAGACAAGCACAGAACATTAAGGGCTCTGAAATACAAGAATCTCTTTGATGAAGCCAGACACAGCAGAATAAGCAGATTACTACACAATAGAAATATTGTCCTCCAACTCTGTGGTCCATAAATTCTTGTTAGCATCTCAGACAACAGAATGCAAAGACTTTGGGAGCTGTACAGTATGCAAAAAATAATTTTCATACATATACAGATACCCTAAATATTCCCCTAGAAAGTTGTTATTGATGAGAAGCTATCCTGTTGCGACAGCAAAAGAAATCATTATATACAGTGATGCAATTAAAACCTCAACAGTTGTCAGTTGGGGTGGTGACAGTAACAGGATATCTTCTATTTCAAATACAGGAAGATGCTGCTGTTTCTACAAAAACACAAAAGTGTTGAATATTTAATGGCAGGCACTGACTGAGTAAAATTTTAGCATGATGCACAGGACTTTCACTAATACCAGTAGAATTCACAGAGCCATCAGGCTGAATTTCTAAGCAGCGGTAGCATTACCAGTCTGCCAAACAATCAGAACAATTCTGTTGGATCTGAAAGAAACCTGGTTTTGTCTCCATCATATCTGTATATCTTCAAAGTGCTGTATATACATTAACACTCTTAGACCTCTGTGCACACACAATTCAAATGACTCTAGCATTAGCATACTTGACCACTGAATATTGTACACCTGTCTGGACAGATAGCTCAGACACCAAATCTCTGGTTGTGCAGCTTAATGTTGCCACAAGAACCATAACTGGAACATTAAAATCAACACTTATTCAATGGTTGCCCACACTGGTACATATATCCACACCTAAAATTTAGAGAAACACATCAATTTTGGGATTACAGTCAAACCATGGCCAACCTGAATTTACCTATTCATGAGAACCTTCCAAAAACATGCCTGGAATCTAGCAAGCCATTTGGGGATAGCTTTTAAAGCATTTTCATTCAATCCTGAAGCACATTGGAAAGAATTCTGGGATAATCTAATGTCTCATACAAACACCTCATTGCGGGCCCCCACAAAAAATCTTCACAGCTTCAACCTACACTGAAAAGAATGGCCCACATTGAACCATTTTAGAACATTGCATGGCAGATGCTTCCATCTCTTGCACCTTTGGAAGATGAGCGAAAACTCACAATGTAGCTGTGGACACAATTATGGACCACACTGTAAATCAGTGCCTGCTTCGATCGTTTACTAGTGGCATTTCAGATTTACATCAAGTCACTCCCAAAGCACAATGGCTCACTAATTTGGACTTCCTCTCTTGCAATATGAAAGCAGCAGCAGCAGCAGTACAGATTAAGTACAGAAGAAACTAATGTCTCAGATACTTTCACAATATGACTTCTCCAATTACCAGGCTATTCTGAAATGGAATAATGCCACTAAAGGCAAATATTAACATTAAGCACTGAATATTTATAAAGAGCATTAAAAATTCAAAGTTCTATAAAAGTGCTAACTATGCTAAAATACTAACATGTTACTTTAATGCAAATAATATATATTTATTAATAATAATTCTATTGATTGTTAATGGTTATTAAAAACTAAAACATTAACCTAAACAGCAAATGAATAATTCAACAAGCAAATTAGTAAATAATTAGTGAAAATAATATCTTCCAGGTTGGAAACATCTTAGAGAGCAAGAAGACCTGCATTTTGCTCTTAAACATTCTTAACTAGGGCCCTACCAAATTCACATCCATCTTGGTCAATTTTATGGTTGTAGGATTTTAAAAATAGTAAATTTCATTATTTCAGATATTTAAATCTGAAATTTCAGTGCTGTAATTCTGAGGGCCTGACCTAAAAAGGAGTGTGGGGGAGGGGGGGAGGGTGTCACAAGGTTATTGTAGGGGGGCGGGTTGTGGTATTGCTACCCTTATTTTTGCACTGCTGCTGGCGGTGGCGCTACCTTCAGAGCTGGGGCGGTAGGGGGTGTGGGTGGAGGAGGGCACTGGTAAGAGCCCAGGGCTGGGGTGGGAGCAGCCAAAATTGTTTTTGCTTGGGGCGGCAAAAAACCTAGAGCCAGCCCTGCTCTAAAGACAGTGCCAAAGTAAGGATGGCAATACCACCAACCCTCTACAATAACCTTGTGACTCCCCTGCAACTTCCTTTTGGATCAGGACCCCTGATTTGAGAAATGCTGGTCTCCCCCACAAAATCTGCATAGTATTGGGTAAAAGCACATAAAAGACCAGATTTCATGGGGGAGAAGGACCAGAGTTCACAGTCCATGATGCGTTTTTTATTGGCTGTGAATTTGGCAGGGCCCTATTCATAACTAACGGAGAGAAAAGAATATGAGGATAGTAACGTAATAAAACCCTCCAAGGGATTAAGTAAATACTGTAAATTGTAACAAAAATGATGAGTCTGTTACAGAGGAGTAAAACTGCAGATAATTTCTACCTCTAACAACCAGATTCACTTCAACTGTGAACATGGTTCAAGGTGATATCTCTCTCTTGCTCGCTTTAAAATTTAGACAAAATTCAGAACAGTGAGTCCGATTCGGTCTTCACCTACTTACATGCATGTGACCCCAGAGAAATAGCTCACGTAGTTAAAGCAGAATTTGGCTCAATATACTGTAGTTGGCAACTATCCCATTACAGCTGAATGTAATCCCACTATAGTTATCCTTTTATACATGTTTTTAACAACTATCAGTTATCCCTCTGCAGATGTAAATGTGCAGAATAATAAATGCAGTCTACAATGGCTAACAAAACCATTACCAGATTTTTCAGTGAAAAGACAATTTTAGATACTGCTGTGACATAGCCAGTTGAGCACTCTCGCTACCGACTTTATGCAAGCCCTAGTCACTGTACTTCTGTTTCCTATGATGCAGGAGACAATGGGTGTATTCACAATTCATTCTGGAGGAGCAAAATCGTAATGTAATTTATCAAAACCATAAATGGGATGGTAATTTGACATGGTTCAAGACCAAGTTAGTGCTTGTCCTGATAAATCTAACTACCAAAAATCCCACATTGTATATACAATATTCAGCTAAAGCAACACCAGCATATATTTGGAAGTACACAACGTTGGAGAAAAATACATATTACTCCTAAATAGTCCAATAACTTTGGTTCATGAACCAGTACCCCATCTACAGAACATGCTGAACATATCTGCATACATCATAGACCTTGTTCAAAACCTGGGCAGAGTTCTCCAGAGTGGGATGTGAATTCTGCCCTAGGCAGATTGACTGGATTTTCTTTGATCTTTGACATGGGTGAAACCATTAAGAAAAAAACAAAAGGCTGCTGACAGTTTGAAATTTAAAAAGAGATACCATCAATTTCAAAACATCTCATTTAAATTATGAAACAAAAGTATTTTATGATGTAATCACTATGGAGTTATAATGCAACAAGTGGGAGACTACTTGGCGTTTTAGTTCCTGCAAACTAACAAAAGTGCATTTCAATTCTACCTCATTTTTTATTGTAAATTGCTAACTTCAGAGAAGCCATTTAAAACGTTCGTTTTGTAAAGTGCTACTTACTCTCCCGGTATACAACCGTTCTCAGAGCCAGAAAAACATCTGACTTGAAAATACCTTCATCTTCCTCCTTTAAGGGATATATATTTTAATTTAAAACATGTTGTTTGTGTGTGTCCGATATTTTCTTGGTCCTTGGATTTCCCTCCAAAATTAATTTTCTAGCGTTCTAAATTACCAAAATGCCCCACATTACTAACCCGGTAGCACTGTATTAGTGCAACGTTTGTTCTTTAGGCATAAATTCTTCTTTCTTTACTTTACATTTTGCTGTAAAAGAAATCTACCCTTTGCGCCTATATCATCATCGCTTTCATTCATTCCCAATCATGGGCTCTGTATCACCAGGTGTGAATGTGTTGGAGAAGCACCGATTCCAACAGCTCCTTTGTCTGTGTCAGCAAAGGAAAAGAGCCTACTTGGGAATCTGCCCAAAATTCAGTACAATTCCCAAGAGCTAATCCCTGGACCGGATAGATTATCAAAGATAGCGTCTACGAACCCTTTGAGAAGGTGCCCTCTCTCTCCCTCCGAAAGGCTGCCGGAATCGAGCACTCTCTCTCCAGCAGGAGACTGTGGGGAACAGCGAGGAGTGGGACTTAATTTTTTATTCCGCCTGACCCCTCCTTCTCCCTTCTGTTCCTTCCTATTTTTGGCACAGTACCTTGTTGGCTAGAAAGAGTACCTCGCGCTCTCTCGATCTGCTTCTTGAATCTGAACTCCACTTTGAAAGAGTTGAACTTTTAGCTGCAGATAACGTGTGCACGCACACACACACACACTGCACCACACGCAAAGGACACACAGTGCACCACACGCAAAGCACATGAAGGATGGCATGGGCTTTGTTTCCTTTTGCAGTGCTCCCTTGGAAACATCGAAAGTAACGAGTAACTTCTGCCTTCAAACTGACTGTAAAAATCGGTCTTCTCTGGATCTTATAGGACATTCCCTTGGCAGATCCAGATCTTGGCCAAGCAAGCTCTGATGGCCAGTGCACACAGACAGACAACACGGGCTGCCCATTCTTCTAGCCCTACCTTTCCGCACAGAAGAAACCAGAGATTAATCCCTGGCTCAGGGAAATGCGGCTTCTCTGGCCCGGATCTGGTGGATCGAGGACAACCCGACCTGGAGAGCGAGAGTCCGTCCCGACCAAACTGATCCGAAGGTGAAAAACACTCCCGGCCCCAGTGTGGAAAGCGCGGGGAGACGAAACTTACATGTTGGCATTACTGGGCTGCTGTCCTCCGGCGGGTGCCAACCACCGTCCCCTTCTGCTGCGGGCGGCCGCCGCCTCCGTCTCCCGCTGGCTCGCTCGCTCTTCCCCGGGGCGTTCCGCAGCCGCTGCCCACCTGAGGCTCACACCCGTCCCGCGCGGGCTGGCAATGCGGGGCGCGGCCCCTGCTCAGCCCGGCCCCTCCCGCTCGCACCCGGCGGGAGAAAGCGGGGGCTGAACTGGCCAAGCAGCTGCCGCTGTTCGGGGCGGGTGCTGAGCGCGGGGAGGCTGGGGCTGGTTGTTGGGAGGGTGGGTCCCTGGGCCGCCCTCCCCTCCCCTCCCCCTCCCCCTCCCCCTCCCCCTGGCCGGCCCCGGGCAGCTGCGGAGCCTCCCGCCTTCCCGCGGGCCGGGGATTCTTCAGGTGGCGGCGCCGCTGCTGCCGCTGGCTGCGATTCGGGACAATGCGGCTGGCGGGCCGCCCCCGCCCGCGGGCTCTCCCCTCCGAGGCCGGGCTGGAGGCGCCGCGCCACCCGCCGCACTGGCCTCGGCCCCAAAACACCAGCGAGCGAGCGAGCGAGAGAGCACAGGCAGCAAGGGGCACTTCCTGCCCCCTGCCCGGGACACTCCACCCTCAGAGACACCGCCCCCCCCCTCACCACCACACACTGCCCCCCGCCGCCCCATGAGTGCACACCCCAGGGACACCCGCTCTCCACACACTGTCCTGGGGGAGTACAATACAGTGGGGACACAACTCCGAGATACAGAGTGCTCCAGAGACCCCCCATTCCTCCAGGAGGTCACACTGCAGCGGGGACACAACACTGGGGGGTTTGTGCCCCACTGCTTCAGAGGCAAACCCCAGAGATCCCCACTCCTCCAGGAGGGCACATTACAGCAGGGACACAACCCCTAGAGAGACTCCTCCCCCCTCTTCCCCCAGACACACTGCTCTGGGGGCACACAACAACCCTAGGACACATACACACACACCACTCCCAGAGAAACCCTCCACACTGCTCCAGGGTCACACACCACATTGTGCTTCCCTCCCTGCTGCTCTGGACACACCACACCCGCCTCTCCACACATGACCCAGTAATACACACCCGAACCCAGGGATGCACATACTACCTTGAGGACATACACATTAGATGCAGTGACTCTGAACTGGGGTGACAGGTAAAAGAACACTACCAAATTTCAGTTCCATGCAGAACCTAGCACCTAGCAAAGTCCCACCAGCTCAGCAACAAAGAGGTTAATTGAACATGCCATTGCTCCTGGTGCCAATTGACTGGATTCCTTCCATTACCTATACTTTTTGAATTTTTAAATAATTTCCATAAGTGATGGATAGACCAGTTTGGTTCACCTATTTTTAAAACCAAACTTTTTTGTGGCACTGCAATATTCAGATAATGCTATTTCTACACAGAATCTCTCCCTTCCAGTTTCTATCCAGTTGTCAAAGATTTGAAATACTGGAAGAAAGACTGACCTCATGGTATTTCCATCCTGTTCCAGTAATGGAAGCTCTGGAAACCTCATGAGGAAATCTTTTCTTAGTCCTAAATTTTCAGTCTAGTTTTATAGAGATTAGGAAACTGTGGATAAGCTTTGAATGAGCATTCAAATGTTTGGATGCTTATCTGAACCACAACCTAAACCTGAACCTTTTAAAGTTCAGTAATATATTTTGTTTCACACACACATGGTGTGAAAGACAAAGGATCACAGAGACGAAATAAATAATTCCAAATTAGTCACATTCAATTAGCTTTTAGCCATGTCAGAAAAATGATCTACTTTTCTGTTGTAAAAGGAAAATTAAATGCCAAACACAATTGCAAACATTGAAAATATCAAAGAGCATAAAACCCCGTGACTCCTAGTGTTGTACTTTGAAGGAAAGGGAGGTGGACAGTTTTGCATCATGTATACCCAAGTAAATTCCTTTCAATTTTACTGGAAAGTGAAAAATATCTCTTTGTATGTACTACAGATTTTCTGTTTAAATGCCTATTGCATCTCTCATAAAACCCCTTCATGGTATTCTACAGCAATTGGCAAGAACACTAATGCTTGCAAGGGTGATATTTCAATGTTTTGGGTCATTATAGTAGAGGACATAATGTTATAGGCAAACTAGGGAAATATGGTCTAGATGAAGTGGTCTAGATAGATGAAATCTTTATAAGGTGTGTGTGTATGAAGTGGTATTGTAGCCGTGTTAGTCCCGGGATATAAGCACAAAAGCTTGTTTCTCACCAACAGAAGCTGATCCAACAAAAGATATTCCTTCACCCACTTTGTCTCTCTTATAAGGTGGGTGCACATCTAGTTGAAATAATAGGTAGCAGTGGTTCACTGTCAAACTGGGGGGGATATATGAAGTGGAGTCCTGCAGGGCTCAGGCCTGGGTCAGTACTACTCAATATTTTCATTAACAACCTGGACGAGTGAGTAGAGAGTAAACGTACAAAATCTGCAGGCGACAGCAAGATGAGAGGGAGTGCAAACACTTGGGAAACAGGATTAGAATTTAAAATGATCTTGAAAACTGGAGAATTGGTCTGAAATCAATTAGATGAAATTCAATAAAGACCAGTGCAAAGTATTGTGAAGAGGATCTTCAAATAGTGGATTCCTGGTATTGTCCTTGTGAGCCGTGACAATTAGAGGAGTTTATGGTCAGTTGTTAACTGGATTCCTGCTAATTAGGACTGATTTTAACCATTAATAAGCCACCTAGTCCATCAAACCCACTGATGTTATATAAAACAAAAATTGATTAAGATAATTTCCACATTTTTCATATGTACACACAAGGGGATTGCTCAGGCAACCATAATTCTGACATTTCCTAAGCTTTGAATGCTAAAATGTACAGCCTTAACTGTTTTTTAGCATAGGGTTTTTTTTTTAATGTAGTTTTTAACATAGAAAAATCAGAATCATGTGGAATCATACTGAACCCCAGCTTGGGTCATCATTAGGGTTTCACTGCACAGACCTCTACCACTTGAACTAACGGAGTAATTAGTAGCAGTAGCAGTCTATTATCCTCTATGTGGATGAGGACTAGAGACATGCCAGTGTGTTTTACAGGTATTTGCTGACAGCGAAGAAATGGTTAAACTCATAACTCCTAAGTTCTAGAGGAGACTGTTCTCTAGTAGTCACAGACACTTTAGCCCATTCCCCCACAAAGCTGCCCTGTTCGGTTCTCCTCCTATCTAACCCCCACCGCTTCTGCCTCCCTTCGTCCGTTTCTCTCTATGCCTTGCGTCCTTCCCTCTATACCTATCCTTCCCCCGGACCTCCTTTTCCTATCCAACCCCTGGGTCCTGCCCCCTCCACTCTCCTTCTATCTACTTCCAGCTCCCTTTAAGTTCAGTTCCTATTTCCCTCACCCTCTGCTCCTATCCAGTCCTCCCCCTTCCATACTCTGGCTCATGCCCCCTACCTCTTCTGTACCTATGCACTCCTCTTCCCCTCTCTCTGCCACTAACCTCCGCTTCTGCTCCTTCCTGACCCTCCGGTTCCTGCCAGCCCGCACTCCTCAACCTTCCGCACTCCAGTCAGTTCAAGTGTTACCAACCCCAAGTGTTAAAAACCCATGCCATGCATCTAGCCCCCAAAATAAATGAAACTGGCTTAAAAATCATGGATTTTTTTGTTTTAAAAACCTGCATGCTATTTTCTTGGCCTTTTTGTTTCAGAGCAATAATGTGATTCCTGGAGATAGGGCTGTAAGAAAAACACCATACGTCATGAGAATCATAATAAAATGACAAGATTTGGCAAGACTACAACCTCCTCCTCCTCCTCCATGCTGCTTGGGCCCTGCAGGAGATGCATTAAGGACAGTGGGGGCAGAGGCTCCCTGTTCTGAGTTCCAGTACCTGACACTATAGCAGCACAGAGGAGCGATTGACAGGAAAGTCCGGCTGAGCCCCTAGGAGCCTGGTCTAAAGCTTGCCCAATACAGATGGGATCTTCAGAGAATTTAGCTGTGACGTGCCAACAGGTCTTACTGAGCATGTGCAAACTGAGTTCATTCAGAGGCAAATTTTGGAAGATTTTCAGAGGGACAGCAAAAGGCATGTCTCTGACACCAGATTTCCTTGCCAAATTTAAGGTCCTGCTCCAACAAAGTATTTGTGACATTAAAAAAAAAAAATGGGTAAAACAGCATATTTTCCTAACTCTTGTTCTCAGAAATGGCTGAATCAGTTTCACTGAAACTTGAAAATAAAAATTCAGCCTGAGACAGATATGCAGCTTGGAAAATTTCATCCCCAAAAGTTAAAGTATGGCAAAGTTATGAACCACTGAAAACAGGTCCATATTATGGGAAGTGTCTGGCAACCTTAGCTATTGGCAGTGCTACCTACCTGCATTGCATATGCCAGGCTCCCTTAAAAATATGAAAGGCCTAAAATTAGAGGCTTACCAAAAATAGGATTCTTTTAAAAATATATCCACATACTGAGCCCTCAACAGTAGGCATGGAACATGTTTCTACAGCATAAAAAGATTCAGCTATTTTCAATATTTCTATATTTCATACTTTAGAGGCACCGATATGTAGAAAATCCATATTCAGCAGGGACAATGAAGGCCTGAGAAAATATACTAATTGTACTGAATTCTATTAAAGGTTGTTCAATGTGGTAAAAATCATTTTAATTCTATGTTTAGCAGCTGCTCTGGATTCTGCATTTTTACACAATGGGAATAAAGTAATAATGATAATAATATAATACTAATAATAGTTAAGTTAATAAATTCCTAGAGATAGAATATCTTTTTGCTAAAGCATATTTTCTTAAGAGGCCTGGGTGTTTATAATTTTGTAACTACCACATTGAGGAATAGATTAATAATAAGCAACATATGGACAAGCCAACAAGAGAATAAGAGGCACAATAAGTATTTAAACACTTTTTACTATTGTTGTGTCTTTTATGGTTGTATGTTCCTAGTTTGATGAAAGAATCTCAATTGAATTAACGTTGAGTGATAAGGACACAGTTAATGAATTATACTACTAACAACAGCTTAGAATACTAAAAAGAAAATTGCTTTCCGAGTTTATGCAGATTTCTACAGATTTTTGACAATTTTTTTTTCATGTGATTACAAACCTCTGGGGGGGACTGTGCTTCCTATGTGTTTGTGGAGCAGCTAGCACAAGGGAGAACTGATCCTGACTGGAACAGTATAGGGATGAAGATCATGAATACTGAAATAAATAAGTGAAGAGCTGGTGAAATCAATATTTTAATACCGTGAATGTGAATAAAGGTGTTAGGGTGTCATTTCATGATATCATGGTTAATTTTTTAACAAGTGTATATGCTTCCTGGTTTTATTTAGTTTTATAAACTGTACCACACTATAATGTCTTTGATCCACCTCACCTTCACAAGATACCAGATTCCTGCCCCCACCTAGTCCTCCTGCATTTCTTTAGTACTTTCCACCCAACTGAATCAAACTTTGTTTAAACTACCCAAATCCAGTCCCCTCCCAAACATAACCTGCTTCACATACACACTCATATAGTTCCCTACACACCACACAACCACAATATACCTTCTATGTACATACACACAAAAAACAGGTGTTGTTGAATTTACTAGGTGGGGGAAAAATTGAAAATGACTAAATTGGAAACACTGCATGTAACCATGGGGTGGGGGGCATGAGGGAGTATGGAAATCCCATCACGTATGTTTCAGTTTAAATTAATTCAGTCTATTTATTCATAAACTTCGGTAGGACACTCACTACTGAAGTAAGTGAACACCCTATCAAGCTGGAATATGAATGTGCATGATCCCATGAATTTCCCATTTATTGTCAGATAATGAAGAACATATCTATACAGATGAGCTTACATCTCATTGTAGTAGCCAAACACAGCCCAAGCTACATTTTATTTTCTATTTCAAAGTGGTATAGTTTCACAAAAGTTTTAGTCTTATACAGAGCATACTTAACACAAAGCCCTGCAGCACAGAAATCGAAACCCATCAATCTCTTTTGGTGTCTAGTCTAGCTTCATGTTGGAGTTTACACTACCATCGCCGCCTCTCTACTGCCCCTTATTTTAAAGGTGATACTACAAAGGAAAAACAATTGGACTTGTATTTATTTATGATGAACTAGCATAAGTGCCCGGCGTTGCTCGGGTCAGTCGGAGGTGGGGAGGGGGCAGACAGTTGACACCCCCTGACCAACCCCAACACCCACCCTTCACCCACCCTGACACCTTCCCACCCCCCTGACCAACCCCAAGACCCCCCGGCTCACTTACCCCCGACCAAACCCGACAACCCCACCTGACCCCCCAAAACAAACCCAACACCCCCACCTCACCCCCGACCAAACCCGACACCCCCACCTCACCCCCTGAGCAAACCCGACACCCCCACCTCACCCCCCGACCGAACAGTGTATTTAATAATCTGTGTGCTACACAGTGCACCGTGAGCCGGGGGGGGGGGGTGTCGGGTTTGGTCGGGGGGTCAGGTGGGGGTGTTGGGTTTGCTTGGGGGGGTCAGGTGGGGTTGTCGGGTTTGGTCGGGGGGTAAGTGAGCCGGGGGGTGTAGGGTTTGGTCTGGGGGGCTGGGAAGGTGTTGGGGTGGGTGAGGGGTGAGTGTTGCGGTTGGTCAGGGGGTGTTGCGGTTGGTGGGGGGTTGAGGTGGGGGTGTCAGGTTTGCTTGGGGGGATGAGGTAGGGGTGTCGGGTTCGGTCGGGGGTAAGTGAGCCGGGGGGGTGTCGGGTTTGGTCTGGGGGGGTGGGAAGGTGTCGTGGTGGGTGAGGGGTGAGGTGTGGGTGTTGGGGTTGGTCAGGGGGTGTTGCGGTTGGTGGGGGGTGAGATGGGGGTGTCGGGTTTGCTTGGGGGGGTGAGGTGGGAGTGTCGGGTTCAGTCGGGGGGTAAGTGAGCCGGGGGGTGTCATGTTTGGTCTGGGGGTGTTGCGATTGGTGTGGGAGGGGGGGTGAGGTGGGGGTGTCAGGTTCGGTTGGGGGGTAAGTGAGCCAGGGGGTGTCGGGTTTGGTCTGGGGGGGTGGGAAGGTGTTGGGGTGGGTGAGGGGTGAGGGGTGGGTGTTGTGGTTGGTCAGGGGGTGTTGCGGTTGGTGGGGGGGTGAGGTGGCGGTGTCGGGTTTGGTCGGGGGGGTAAGTGAGCCGGGGGGGGGTGTCGGGTTTGGTCTGGGCACCCACCCCAACACCTTCCCCCCCCAGACCAAACCCAACACCCACACCACACCCCTCACCCCCCCACCTTCCCACCCCCCCAGACCAACCCCGACACCCCCCCGGCTCACTTACCCCCCGACCAAACCCGACACCCCCACCTCACCCCCCCGACCAAACCCGACACCCCCACCTCACCCCCCGACCGAACCCGACACCCCCACCTCACTTACCGTCCCACCAAACCCAACTCAGATCCGTCGCAGGGGGGGAGGGGGCCCAGAGCCGAGGGATTCCGGGGACCTTCGCAGGTGGGGGGGGGGCACAGAGCTGATGGAGTCCGGGGTTGAGGTAGGAGGGGCAGAGAACTGAGGGCTCTCCGGGGTTCCATTGGGAGGGGAGAGGGGCAGAGAACGGAGGGATCTCTGGGGTTCCGTGGGGAGGGGGGAGGGGCAGAGAACTGAGGGATCTCTGGGGTTCTGTTGGGAGGGGGGAGGGGCAGAGAACTGAGGGATCTCCGGGGTTCCGTTGGGAGGGGGGAGGGGCAGAGAACTGAGGGATCTCCGGGGTTCCGTTGGGAGGGGGGAGGGGCAGAGAATGGAGGGATCTCCGGGGTTCCATTGGGAGGGGGGAGGGGCAGAGAACGGAGGGATCTCCGGGGTTCCGTTGGAGGAGGGAGGGGTGAGCTGAGCGAGTGAGGTGTCTGTTGGAGGGGGGTATTATGACATCATCACCACCTAACCGCCCAGCCGATGTGATTGGCCCTGAAAGACTTTCACCCCTGGGGGGCGTCAGAGGTGAGATCCGAAAATTTTTCGACCCTTACCAGCATCTAGACCCCAAGACCCCTCACTGTACCAAAATTCAAGTCTCTGGCTCAAACGGTGCGGGAGGACTTCGCAGTCATACGTACATACATACACTCATACATACACCACTTGACTTTTATATATATAGATAAATAAGGCCTGGTAAAAAGATTTTGGCAAAAGGGTGTGGGGAGAAGAGATGGGAGATGTCATCTTTTTTATTTTGGAAATGTAGGTCCTGTCTTTCCTGGAAAATTTTATAGTGGTTGGAGAGCTAGCAAATTTATGACATTACAAAAGGCAAGGAACTGAAAGCTAAGCAAATAAAAGAAGAAACGATTTTCACTCAGACTTAATGTTTTGTTTGTATTATTTTTAAATGTTCCTAAAGTTTATCTATCTTCCATGCACCTAATGAACACTTGATGGTTAATTGTCAGTGTAGCCTAGCCCTAACAAAGACAATGGAGCAGCGGTTCAGCCCTAACATTGCAGCTGTGCTGCTGTAGTACTTTAGTGAAGACACTACTGACATCGATGGGAGGAATTCTCCCATTGACGTAGCCTTCCTGTACACCAGGGTTAGGTCAGCTTAGCTATGATGCTCTGGGTGTGGATTTTTCGCACCCCTGAGCAACATAGTTATACCAAACTAATTTCTTAGTGTAGACCAGGCCTTAGAGACTCAACATCTAAAATGGTTTTGTTTGATTGAAAAATGAAAATTAATTTCAGTGAAAAGTTTTGAAGTTATTTTCATTTCAAAGTGTGCAGAAGGAACTGAGAGTTTTCACAACAAAAATGAATATACTATTTTGTGAAAAATATTTTTGTTTTTGTTAAATGAAAAAATTCTATCCCTATTTTGATGTTTTTTATTTTTAAAATGGAAACAAAAGGAATAGATTATTTTTTTTAAAAAAAAAGAATTTCAAACATGTTTTCATATTGTGTTTAAATAGGCTCTATTTTGATAATAAAACTTTGCTTGGAAAATTTGGATCAGCTCTACTCTCACTGAAGCTGGAGCCTTTGGTCTCCTGCTGGGACCAGGGGGTTCAAGTTCTTAGCCATTTATTCTTTACCCTCAACCAAGTTCCACATTTTCCTGATTTGGAGAGCTAGGTGCTCTAGGGAGTCTAGGCTGTATCCCTATGGTTATGTGTATTGTAGGTGGGATCTCTCTGTTTAGAATCCTCCAGAATTCTTTGACATCACCACTCACCTCCCAGGACTGCCTTCTATCAGGTATGCATGTGCCTGCTCTCTCTTTTTCTAGCTCTGGTTGCTCTACTTGCAGTTTGCTGGCAGTTTCTCTTTTCAGGTGGGTTTTCAGTGACTCAACCCTCCACACAGTCCATGTACAAAGCACAAAAAGACCCCTCCTGGGCTAGCTTTCAAATTGTCCCTGGTCTGGAATGGAGCAGTGCCCCCAGGGCTTCCTCCCTGGAGACTCTTTGCTTTATAACAAGCCTTGACTGACCCCAGCTCTGTTGCGCTTTCAGTTCAGCCCCCTTCCGGGGTGTTAAAGTTCAGTACATACTGACCCTCTTCTGGGTCTTCAGCTCCTTCCTGGGGCCTATGAAAGCTCCCTCCTCAGGGCATGCAGCCAGTTCCCCACTGGCTGGAGGAGCTGGTTGGCTGGGGGGGAGCAGGGGACAGGGTCAGGGGACACCCCCACCCACTACTCCAGGTCCCAACTCAGGGACCCTACAAATAGCAGCCAACTACTACATCTCTTTTAACTCTCTTGCTCCTGTTCTCTGGTCCACTTTCCTGTGGCCCCAGCATCTTCACTTTCCTCAGGGCTGAAGTTTTACTTGCTCCCTCAGTCCTTGCTCCCTCAGTCCTTGCCAGTAACTGAATGTGCTCAGGGCCAGCAGATTCTTTTATATGAGCCCGCTGGGCTCTGAGTGGTCGCTTCCCTGCAGCCTCTCTCTTCTAGTTGGCTGCTTCCCACACAGCTTCTCTAAGCAGCTTGGAGGACTCACCTCTTCTCCACTTTTCTGGGGCAGGTTATGGTAGATTTTTTTGAAAACCCAGCAGGGAACCTCAGGGTCTGTTACACCCTGTCTCACTAACCATAAGGACCCAGACTCTAATAGCCTGCAGATAGCCTAGAAAGAACTCTAACCCCCAAATCCACCTATGGCTGTAGACTCAGAGCTATTGCTAGAGTGACACTGTGCAGAGCTTCCTAGCCACTAAGCAATGGGGAATTAGCAGTCAGAGCCAGGACTCAGCTGGAGGCCAGCAGCCCAGTGACAGAATCTCCTAGCTTTTTGTAGAAGGTAGCCAGCTCCTCCCTTTAATCCCAGGCAAGCTGTGGCTGGAAAGAGCCAGAGTTATTAGAACACCAAGACATGCCAGAGTCAGCAAGAATTATAGCAATTCCCATGTTCCTGAAGCTCATTTCATGCTGCAGCCTTAAGTTCTGGCTAATCAGGACATTTGCTGTTATTTATGTAGATTCAGTAATGCATAATAATCAAATATGTGAAGTAACTTGCATAACTTCACAAGATTTCTGGATCTTTAGCCTCAACCGCTTTGACTGAACTTGAGTGCTCACAGTGCACATGCTCTAATACCCTACAAGAGGCCCTTCAACTAGGGAAGACCAAATTTGACATTCCTATTATTTCACAGGTAAAAACAAAACACAAACAACTGCTCAGTTCTTTATCATAAAGAAGCAATAACGGTTAAAAGTACCATTAAAAAAATCCTTTAAAACAATTTTACATCTTCCCTGAGTAACTAAAGATCAGCTGGACCAGGATGAAAATTCTGAGGTTTTCAAAAGTTGTGTTTTGATGTCAACTATTATGACAGAGGACATTGTCTGTAATTCAGATAGAGATTGCAAAGACCAGGCATGGACAGTCAGGTCTAGTGGTCAACATTGGAAGCCTGGAACCAGAGCCAGGGTTGTAGCTGGAGTCAGTCAGGGGATGAACCAGGGGTCGAAGCCAAAGCTAAGGTGGAGAGACAGGAATGCAAGAACCAGAAACAGAGGAGAATCTGGGACAAGGAGGGCAGGAACCAGGAACAGGTAGGAAGACAGGGCTCAAGAGTCAGGATCCAAAGTGTGTGCCTGCCTGCCAGGGATCTACCTTGTTGCTCAGGCAACGTCCTGTGCCTCTTTCTGACTTAAACAATGCATCCAAGCTAATCAGGAACTTTGCAGGCTGAACCCATGGTGAGCTAGAGCTCTGCTAGTCTCATTCTCCACTAGACTGGTGGGCTGCTGGTGGCAGCCACAGCCTGCCCACGGCCTGTGGGCCCGGATTAAAGACCTGGGTTCAGGTTTCCAACATTTGAATGTTTGGAGATCATGTTTTCATTTGCCTCTCTATCAGAAACCTGCTGTAACTTGGTTTTATTATTTGAAATTAGTTTAATTAGAAATTAATCATGAAAGTGAAGAGAGTTGAAATAAATACATGCCTAATACATTCCTTACGACACTCAGCTGAAATTAATTTATTGTCCCTTTGACAACCCACAAAGATTAATTTAAAGTTTGCAGCCATTGCTTTGAAGTTTTACCATCTTCATTATGATGTTGAAATATTTTCTGTGGTTGTTCTTTGTCTAATTTTTTTCTGAGCACATTTTATTTTTCGCATTGGCAAAAGGAAATTTTCTGTTGTGGAAATGTTCATGCTTCTTATTAGTTTGACAATATTAATACGGTCAATAATTTATTAAGCTAGAGGTATTTGGAAAACTAGATGGTTAGTAGGTCAAATGAGGCCCCAAAGTAATGGTATGATTTATAGGCTTTTCTGTGTATTATGTGAACGGGAATTTGAATCCAGTTCCCATTGGATTGATTTTACCACCATAAATGCCGCCATCCCAATTGGTGTGTCTCTTGAAATTCTCAACCGACAGGCTTAAAATGTAACAAAGAAGGGGGTCTGACTTAGATGAGGCACATGAGGAGGAGACTGAGGTGGCAAATCTGTCAACATTTAAAAATAAGAGATCCTGGTATTTTTTTAAGCCACGTGTTTCTGCACTGCAGTAAAAAGACCCACAGCATGGCTGCAGCTGGCCCAGCTCAGCTGATTCAGGTTCAAGGGACTATCAAACTACAGCATAGACCTGCAGGCTGAAGCCTGAACTTTGAGATCCTGTGACGGGGGAGGTTTCAGAGCCCAGGCTCCAACTTGAGCCCGGACACCTACACTGCAATTTTATAGCCTCAAAGTCTGAGCCCTGAGAGCGTGAGTCAGCTGACTCAGGCACTGGAACTTGGTGCCACAGCTTTTTTATTTCAGTGTAGACTGACCCTTCCCTTAAAAGGCCTGCCACCTGATTGGTTACTTCATACACCATTCAGCTAATGTAGGTGTCAATTTAGGCCACCACTTTCCACTGGGAACAAAATGACCTCCTTTCTCAATCCATCACCATGACCTTGCACCTCCTTGGACCATGATGCAGAAGCAGGGGCGGCTCTACGTTTTCTGCATGGGCGGACCCTCCTGGTGTCTGGAGCCTCCCCTGTGCAGAAGGAGGCTGTACTGGGTCGAGGCAGCACAAAATTGCTACCCCTTATCCTCCCTTTGTTCCCCATACATATAGTCACCACTTTACTCCTCTTTCCTGCTCAATAGCTTCCTGTCCGCTGGGTTTAGCACTTCCCTGGAATGGAAGTTGCAGCTCTTCTTACTAAATCAGAGGCAAACAGGCGATGGCTGAGCAAGAGTGGAAAATCCAATGCATCAGGCAAAAATAAATAAATAAATAAATAAATAAATAAAGAGGGTGGGAGGAGGTATGAGGCAACTGAGGAAAGAATGAGACTTTGTACATGCTGAGAAAGACATAGGGAGAACATTTCAGAAGACTGATGGGTCAGGAGAAAACTGCTGGAAGTGAAGAAAGGTAGGGGTCTGAAGAAGTGCTGAAAGGAGGGAGGGTGCTGGATAGAGAAAGGTGAGGTGAAGGGGATAGAGAAGAAGCAGTGGACACAGCAGCAGAAGCAGACAATAAGCAAAGACTGAGAGGGAAAGAGAGCTGGAAAGAATGTTACAGAAGGAAAGAAAAGTCAGAACAAGTGGTAGTAATGAGAAAAGGAGAGAAAGAATGCGCTATAGAAGGGAAAGAAGGGAACATGGCAGAAGGAGGTAGAGAAGGAGAACAAGACACTGAGATGTAGATTTGGAATAAAATTTTGGGGCAAAAAGGAGAAAAGAATTAATAAAACAAATAGAAAAGATGGACTGAAGGGGAAACAGACATTGAAAAAGGTCGTGGAAAAGATAGACCAAGAATGTATATAGTTGAGACAAAGATTTATTTTGAATTGATTTTAGTTAAAATGAAAGATACTTTTCATGTAAAGTTTATATTACTGCGCGCACACACACACACATATATATATATATATAGAGAGAGAGCGAGAGAGAGCGAGAGAGAACACACACACAAATACAATTCACATACAAAAAGTGATAGGTTTGAGAAAGCATACCACTAAGTTAGGGGTAAAGAACCCTACAGGAATATTAAACCCCAGCAAACCCCCTAGCCATTAAAAAGCCAAGACATTTAGAGTTAAGGATGATCGATGTTTTTCATTCTCTACTTTTCATGAACCTAAATGCATCCATCCATTAAGCTATAAGGAGAAAATGGAGCTGAAAACAGACCCCATATACACACACATTTTTCTTCATTTGGTTTAATTTATTTAGAGTTGCTTGATCTGTGTACAACTAGAATGGCACCAGCGTTGCTTGATTTAATAGAGGGATTTAATTTTGACATTCTTCAGAGCAGTCATAACATCTGGCCCAAATTCTGAGTAGTGTGAACACCCACAATTCCTACTGAACTCAGTGGGAACTGGGGTCATTCAGCTCCTCTCAGGATTTGGTCCTTTCATTTTATATCCAAACCAGTTCCTGCAATATTTGAAAAATCTCTCCACATGAAAGCCATCTCTGCAATATAATGAATAAATTACCTTGTATTATGAGCATGGGATTTAAAGAAGACAAGGCAGACAAAAAGGATCATTAAGATGTCTCTAATGATGCTCCGTGATGAAAAACTCCTTTGAAGTTGTACATTTGTTGTCCCTAATTTCTTCAGTCTCAATGGACAGGAAAAAATCTTCTCTCTGTTGTCTCCCAGACAGCTGTTAACACTTATATTTATTGAAACGCAGGCTAAGAGAGAATAATAGTAACTTCATTATATTATAAACTCAGCTGTACCTCAGGAGCCTACGACAGCTTGGTCATTTAGGGCCCACTTTACTCACACTGAGTAGTACCTTACACCATGAACAGTTCAATTGAAATCAATGGGAGAAATATTTGTTTGAAATTTATCTGACCACTCATGTGGGGCCTGATCCAAAGCCCATTGACATCAAGAGAAACTCTCCCACTGACTTCGGATTAGGCCCAGAGTTTGGAGTTCCTCAGTGGAAGTAAGGGTGCCAGAATCTAGCCCCCGGTCAATGAAACAAAGAAACAAGAGTTCGTGAGAGTCTGAAAATGCTTCACTATGATCTAGTAAGAAGCAGGAGATCTTTTCTAGTTGATGACTACAATCCAAGTACTTCAACGTTATAGTCTCCCTACTGCCCTCCAAAAAACCCCAAACTGATAAGATCTTTAATTAGGTATGAATAAGGTTAAATCTTAAATACGGATCACTGGAAACAGTGCTGTCATATATTTCCTGATCAGTTCAAAAGAAACACTAAGGTGAAATAGAATCTAGAATAGGGGAGAGCAAACTATGACCCGTGGGCTGGATCTGACCATCAGGGCTTTTAATCGGCCCACAGGACTGGCAGCCCCATGGCGCAGCGGGGCTAAGGCAGGCTCCCTGCTTGTCCTGGCCCTGCACTGCTCCTGAAGAGGCTGGCACCATGTTCCTGAGGCCCCTGAGGGGTGAGATTGGGACAGACGGCTCTGTGCACTGCTTTCACCTGCAGGCACTGCAGCTTCCACTGACTGGGAATGGGGAACCACGGCCAATGGGAGCGGTGCCCTCAGGTGAGGACAGTGCACAGCAGCGCTACCTGCCCCACCCCACCCCCAGGAACCACTGCCAGGCTTGCTGGCCACTTCCGGGAGGGGCGTGGGGCCAGGGCAGGCAGGGATCCTGCCTTAAAACCACTGAGTACCACTGCTAACCAAGAGCTGCTCGAGGTAAGCAGCACCTGGCCGGAGCCAGCACCCCAACCCCCTGCCCTGAGCCCCTCCCACGCTCTGCACATCCCCCCTGCACCCCAATCCCTGCCACACCCCTCCTGCACCCCAACCGCCTACCCTGAGACCCCTCATAAACCCCACACCTCTCCTGCACCCAAGCCCTTGACTTGAGCCCCTTCCCGCACACAGCACCCTCTCCTTCCCTCCCTCCTGCACCCTGACCCCCTGCCCCAGACCTACATTCATGGCCCAGCATATAATTTCCCCACCCAGATGTGGCCCTCAGGCCAAAACGTTTGCCTATCCCGATCTAGAACTATTATGAACATTTTTAGGATTCAGAAGTCAATTGTATTCAAAAGGAGACTCCACCAACATTTTGGGCAAGAGGTAAATTGTGTTATTCATTTCCCAATGGTCATGAGCATTTACCAGTTGCTTGCTTATAAGCAGCATGAAAATTAACATTCAAATATCCCTGAGTGTAGAGTAGATCACCAAAATTGTCTGATTGTATCAAATATTGGGATGTCTATGACCAGTCATCCGATCTTTCCATTGGTGACAAAATATGATATGCCTCTTATAACAAGAAAATGCACATTTATATGTCTTTATATCTTATTAGAGGTGCTGGCTAATAATTGGTTTACATAGATGCAATCCTAAGGAAAATTCAAATTTGTATTTTTATAATGTATGAGTATGCAGTACTTGAGCATCCATTACTTTCCTTAACTTTAGTTAAGTATTTTATGTAAGAAGACAAATGCCTTCTGAATCAAAATAGAATGAAAGTAGGATTATTACAACGGTTAGAACTTAAAACATATCACATTTATATTCTAGAACACGTATGAACATACTGCTTTTAATTTTCTGACACTGGATAAGCATTGTCACATGGGGCAGCACAAATATTTTTTTCCTTGTTTTCTTTTGATGAATATGGATGAATACAAACTAATGGTGACAAAAGCAAAATTAAAGTGGACATAGAGTCAAGACTGACAGATATCAAAACAAGCATATAGTACTTTGACTATTGTCTCACACTGAAGTTCTTAATTTCAAGGGTTTTTTAGTACTTACATATTTTTTGCCACTCATCTCATGAAGATTGAGTCATAAGGGGGCAAACTCAACAGGAAAGCAGAGTGCCTCTTTACAGAGAGGATAATGCTGTTTGTCATTTTCTGAACTGCAAAACAACTCATCCGACCTGGTGTCAGTGGTGCAAATATCTGCAACATAATCATTATGGTCTAAACATTTCCATAAATGTAGCCCCTGAGGCTTCCCTGATTTGCAGAAATGAGGAGTAACAGTTCATTTAGTTGTACAAACATATTGCGTGTTTACAGAATTTAAGCTCCCCATTAACTTTTCCTTTGTATCATTCAAAGGCAGGCTGGAAAGAGAACTACAAGAAAACTTTTCAGGGAAACAATGCAATAAAATACTTAGCCTTATTTTGCTCATGGAATGACTAGGGAGGCCTGACCAAGGGTTATGAAACTTATAATACAAGACAGAGCATGCTGGGTACCTGGTCTCCTAAACCAATGTGCCCCTAGTTAATTGGACAAGCATTCTTGCGTTGGGCAAACTGGAAGCAACATTTCTCATGTTTTATGTTTGTGTCCTACTCTGGTTAGGCAATGGGAACAGATTTGGTAACAATTGACACTGTTGTGGAATGCTGGGGCCTCTGTATTGAGTTTCTGTGAGCCTGTATTATTTTTGTAATTAAACTAGCCCTAGATGTCTGAGATTTTATTTTCCCCTGAGGGAAAGAATTGGCTAAACTCCATGACTTTTCTACTTTCTTTGCAAAAGGAACAACAGGTCTGGAGGGGTGGTCAGCACAAAAGACTCCTCACCATGGAAACAACAGTATGTGTAAAACATCTTTGCGGAAAATGTCATGTGGCAATATCTAGGACATATATAAAATCCTGACCAACAGTGAAAATGTAACCTTTTGTCTAAGCTGGAATAAAAAGAGATGGAGAACTTGTAGACATGTAACTTGTGTACTGAAAAAGAACAGTTGTGTGTTTGGGAGTCAACATAGTGATACACTCAGTTTACGAATGTGTGTAGAAGACAAGCAACTCAAGTAAAGAACTATCTTAATAAAGTCACCAAGAATCTTATACACTTCTTGTGTCTTTTCAGATATAAATGTCATATAGAGGTCTAATATTCTAGCTCTCAATATACTTGCTTAGATTCTTTAATCACTGATTTATCAAAACAAATCTCGTACAGTGCAATGAGGCAAATCACTAAGCCAGTGGCTTAGGGCCGGTGGAAGGATATTTCGTGACCTAGGCGAAACTTCCACCTGGCACCTGTCCCAACACCACCCAGGGAGCCTCCACCCCCCATGGCAGCTTCCCACCCCAGCTACCCTTGTCTCCGCCTCCTCCTCTGATCACGCTGCTGCTGCTCCACTTCTCCCGCCTCCCAGGCTTGCGGCACCAACCAGCTGTTTGGCGCGGTGAGCTTGGGAGGGGAGGAGAATTTGAGTGGGGCGGCATGCTTAGGGAAGGAGGTGGAGCACAGGTGAGCTGGGGCTGGGAGTGGTTCCCCTGCGTCCCCCTCTGTTACTTGCTGCAAGTGCCCTCCCCGTGCCCTCTTGCCCCAGTTCACCACCACACCACCGCCTCCCCTGAGCGTGCTTTTTGGCACCCTAACGACTAGGTGCCTAGGCGGTCACCTAGTTCGCCTAGTGGTTGCACCTGCCCTGCAGTGGCACCGTTCCAGACTACTGTCCTCCTTTCAGGAGTCTGATTTGTCTCGCGTACCCCCAAGTTTCACCTCATTTAAAAATGACTTGCTTACAAAATCACACATAAAACTACAAAGTGTCATATCATGCTATTACTGAAAATTTGCTTACTTTCTCATTTTATCATATAATTATTGATTGGAGTATAAACATTGTACTTACATTTCTGTGTATAGTATATAGAGCAGTAAAAAGAAGTCATTGTTTATATGAAATTTTAGTTTGTACTGACTTGGCTAGTGCTTTTTATGTAGCCTCTTGTAAAACAAGGCAAATATCGAGATGAGTTGATGTACCCCCTGGCAGACCTCAGTGTACCCCCAGGAGTACATATACCCCTGGTTGAGAACCACTGAACTAAGACAACAATTCAATTGCAATACCCAGATGAAGGAAATAATAGCAAGTCCCAAATAAATTTGGTCAGTCATATTATACTTAGATTCTCTCAACAACGTTTGGGTTTGTATTCCGACTGCTTATACCATGGCTAATAAAGGTATTTCATGTTTGCTCTCAAAAAGCCAGCATCATGTTGCCTACAGTTTACTTTCATAGTAACATTCCCCTTGTGCAGACTCAGCTGACTTCCCATGGAGCCACTGCCTCAGGTCCTTCACGTCCCAGACAGCAGCTCCATGAGGACCACTTGGTAGAGGCTGAGAATCTAGGCTTCCTTCCAGTTCCCTGCCCTGCCCTGCATTCCCCACCCAACCTTACCCCATGCAGACCTTCTCCAACTCCTGTCCATTCACAGCTCACCTTATTTAGCCTCATACCCCACGTTTTACTATCAGCCTCCCTGAATCCCAGGCTCTCAGTGAGGAAGCTGTTAAGTCAGAGGAGCAGGCTGGCAGCGGCAGAGAACAGAAGTAGCTGGTGAAATTTGAGACCTGTTCTTTGTGGAGCTCAAATATGTTTTATGGAACTACTGGGACCAAGTCTGAGCTGTTATGAAAATGTCTATGTGGCAGCTAGGAGTCTTCAAAACATGAGAATCTGAGGATTTTTTTTACAGTCTCTTTATTTTAAGTCTTTCACCTCAGAATCAGTGAATATTTGATTGAGAACGTATATGGACAATTCAATTGATCCACGAAGATTTAATGTATTTAATTAGTGTGCTGGGACAATGAGAACCCAGCTGCTCTGGTCATTAAACCGTGGTCCATTGCTGGGTGAGATGAGTGTAATGATTTTTGGATAGATCCCCATTAGACATTCAAGATGGGCCTATTCAGACACAGTCTTACCTTCCATCAGTTTGCCTCCCCACTTTCCCCAACAAATTTATCACATTCACATTTCCCTCCCCTTTTCTCCACACTCTTAAACCCATCAAATCCCTCATCCCTGCTCCCCCTCCACAAATCCACCAATCAGTTCATTTTCCTGCACAATATCTCTCTGTAATGGCCCTTCAAAGCCATGGTGGCTACCTGAGGGCCCCGCAGATATTTGTGGCTACCGTAATCATCTGCATCCCCTGTCACTCTGATGGTGCCTTCAACTTTTCCCACGGCTTCTTTACTTCAGGTAGCACTGTTTGGGAGACTACCCCATATTATAGTTAAGGTTTAGGGTGACCAGACAGCAAGAGTGAAATATCAGGTCAGGTAGTGTGTGGGTGGGGTGGTGGTAAATAGGAGCCTATATAAGAAAAAGACCCAAAAATCGGGACCGTCCCTATAAAATCAGGACATCTGGTCACCATATTATGGTTGCCTCACAATATCTGTTTAAAGATTGGCCTTTCTAAGTCCTCTAAAATTGACATACTTAATTAGGTTTCTTTGAAATCTGGTGTTCCTCTAGACTCTAGAGGGTGCAGGGTAGGATTAGTGATCCACATTTGGACTAATCTGAGTCAGGGGTTCTGAAAATATAAACTCTAAAAAATAATAACCATTTCGAAACAAAACTTTCTAGGTGAGTATATTTTGTCCAGAGCTATAGATCAAACTATTGAGACGATGAAGGTCAAAATGCTCTCTATCAGTCAAATGTTACCCAAGATAGCGGAGGGCACCCAGTAAATCATTGGGAGACCCGAGCTGAGACCAGTGTTGCAGAAAGTATATACTTTTACTGTGCATACGCAACAGCAGAGAAAAATGGTTAAAGGATTTCCACTCCTGCCTGTTGATATGGTTTAAAGCTCCTCTCTTGTATGTGCTCTAATATCTGAATGGCTCCTTGGGTTGTTTTGAAACATGGTGGGCCTTATAGGGATGGGGCATGGGGCATGTCTGGGGAGGTGTGCCAAAGCAGGCTGCTGGGACGCAGAGGGTGCATGGGTGGGGTGGTGGACTCAGTATGCTAATTTCATGGCAGGATACGTACAACCACTGTATTGACTACTGACGCCTGCCAGCAACGTATCTTTCCCTGGTCAGAAAATTGGAAATTCAGAGGCAAAAACCAATATTAATGCCGATTTAAGGTGGCATGGCAATACATCATCCCCTTGCAGAACATTGAGTTGAGCTAGCCTCAAACTTCTGAAAACCAAGCAATGCAGAGTATAGCCCATGTATTCTAACTCTGCCCTCTCTGTTTGCCCCATTAACACACATATCTTTACTCTGCCAACCCCACAATTGCTTCATCTCATTTTACAACCCATTCTTTCACACCCGCAGGATTCTAGCTAGCACCTTCCCTCTGTTCCCATGGAGCTGGCAGTAACCAAGAGGCATTATCGGCATATGATCCAGGTGCGGTCAGGGTGTTTGGTGTACCTATACTAGGTGGTCGAGGCAGTAGTTGGGCCTGCTCAGCAAAGGTGTGTTTGGGATATGAGGCCATCTGTGGATTATTTTGAGGCGTGTGACGGAGCTGGGATTATGACATGAGATCTATGTTTGTATCCTTCAATGTGTGTGAGCAAAGGGAAGAGCTGCATGTGTACCTTCAAAGAGTCAATGTGCATCACTGCAGTGCAGAATAGTGTATGTTATACCACTAGGCAGGCACAGGGGTTTTATTACAAAGGTTATTCTCAGTAGCAAGCTGGGATGTGCAAGGAATTTAAGCATATGTAATGTGCATGCACTCCAGGTAAAGTGAGCGTGGTTAGTGTCAGGCCTAGCTGTGCTGAATGGTGGAGGCATAGTTAGCACAACTTGATAGACGTATGTTTGTGAGATCTGGCAGGTTACCGTGAGGTGTGTGCCAGAGCTATGTTTGTGATATGAAGACTCCTATGTTTTGCACCCTCTGATGTGGGTCAGGAATGGGAAAAGGTGCATGTATCCCTTCAGGATGCAGTATGCCTAGACTTAGCAGAATTCAGTTGTCAGGTTTTTATAATGTTGACAGATAATACCAATGTTTGTTTTTAAGCATCATTTTATATCGTTATCAATTCAAATTTTCACAGTTGTGCAACATAATGGGGGAGGAAGGTCAACATGATACATCAAAATACATACCCTTAAATAAACGCTAATGGTTCTCAAGCAGCGTTTTTCTTTTTTTGCCTATCTGCAAATTTAGATGATTATTGATAGAAAAATGTGTTCATTTGCTTTGTGCATGTACGGTGAAATCATGTATGGCACAAATCTAATCGTGATGCATAATCCTAACCTCTATGCATAACTGTATAGGTTAAGTCAGTAGCAGAGGATAGGGCTTTTATTGCAAAGGCTATTGTCAGCAACGAGGTGGTATTGAGTGGAAATGTGTAAGGGAGTTTTTCATATCAGACAGCAGGTAAGAACACTTCCTTTGTCTTTTATATAGTAACAAAATATATGATGAGATTTTAGATTCAAAATGGTATTGAATGCCACCAACCTACATTTTAAAAGAAAAGAGAACAATTAAATTCACTAGCAACAACTGCATGAATAACTTGCCATTTTTGGTTACACTCTCAAGAGCATTCTGGTGTATCTTCCTAGTGTGCAAAGATTTACTTTCATCTTAATCTAATCAGGGGCATATGCAAATCAAGTGCACACTGGTTTTGTGTGTGCATATTCTGTCATACTATATGAACAAGTGATAATGTGCAAAGACAGGGAGTGCAAAGTTGAGATAAGCCTACTGAAAATTTGACCCCAGAGTTCAAAGGCCACACAATTCTCTTTACTCCAAACCTAAGTTTTCAGTAGTGACTAGTGGTTTTGAGTGCCCGGCACTTTCTGAGGTCCCTTTAAGGTGTCTCAAGTAGAACAAAACTCGAGGCTTCCAAAATTACTAGTCACTTTCTGAAAACTTAAGCTTAATATTTTATCCTAGCCTTTTTCAGTAGTTGCCCACAACACAACACAGCAATTGTAAAAAGATTTTTCCTCAGGCCGTGTAACTGCTTTCCCTGTTTTACTTTTGCCTCTATTGATTTGAACAAAGGTTTTCTTTCCCCTTCTCTACTGTTGCTCACTGAGCCTCTGTGTGTTTTCAATGATTTTCTACCCCTCTGGCTCCTCTCTTCAACAAAATGGTTCACAGCGACACAGCAGCCAGCTTGTATAGGCAGGTCATCGTAGGGGACAACACTTCTTACTTTATCTCCAACCCATGAAGGAAGGAAGTGTCTTTTGCCCCCCCAGGAGATAGTTACATTTTGGTACAGGAGCAACTGTAAGTTTTGTTTGTCAAGTCTAGAAGCTCAAGTCCACCACGTTTGAACTCTCAAATTAATTCAGACTTTGTAATTAGGAGAAATGCATTCATCCAGTTCTAATAAGAACAGATGAGTTTGAACCGCAACGTTCGGCTCCAAATTTAGAGCCGAATATCAGCGGTTTAGGCTTTTAATTCATGTCCAGCTGTAACAAAAATCAATCCCCCTTTTTTCTTGTGAATTCCTATACACCTGCTGCATATGTTATAAACACTAGTGAGTCCTTGACCCCAACTCTTCTGATCTGATTTAGTAAAAATGTCTAAACCACTTACTTAACACGGTGCTGGGCATCTCACTCGGAGGTTCATTAATAGTTAGCAGAATGTGAATCCTTTCCTTAAAGGTAATCAGCACAGCCTAGGGTAATTGTGTGCAGTGCACGGTGAGATAAAAATGAATATAACCTCTTTGAAGGGCCACTAGCTGAATGACAATGCTCAAAAGAAAACCTATTCTGCTACTATAATGAGTCATATAAAATAGTTGATTGTTTGTAATTAGGTTCCCATTCTTGCCCTTAGAGAATTAATCAGACTGTGGGAGTAAGAATTTGGTGAACTACTGAGAACACAAGTTCGTTCAGATGCACAGAAAGAAAAACTAAAACAGGCCTTATAATCCTGTAAATTTAGAGAAGGCTAAATTTCTTTCAGCTCGTGATGACTGCCAGGCAGTTTTGCACAATAAACCAAATACATCTTTCAGATCTCCCCAGAAATGCCCAATTGTCCTCTTTTTGTGTGTGTGTGTGCTCTTGAGCTGATGTGATGTTGAGTGAGGAGCTCACCATTTCATTTTAGAACTGCCCTTATTTCTGCATCTTTGTAACAGAAAAATAATGTAGATGATTAATGCAGCGGGCCTAAGTCAAAACAGCGTGTATATCTGCGGAAAGGAGGTTTCATTGGAGAGGCCCATAAAAAAGGCACGTGTGTCAGCCCCAAGTGTTAAAAAATCAGGAGTCAGGCCCCCCCAAAACCATGGGATTGGCTTGAAAATCATGAGATATATTTTTAAAAAATAATGATTTGGAGGTTCTTTTGTGTTGGAAGGCGTAGGGCTCACACGTTAAAGCTTTTCTCCCCAACTACAAGAGTTAGCAACATTCTCAGCCAACAACCTGATTCCAGCTACTGGGGCTCTAAGAAAACACAAAATATCATGAGAACTGCAACAAAACCGCAAGAGCTGACAACTCTGCTCTGGGGCTATGGAGAGGGGTCCAGTAAAGAGAACGGATCAGCATGAACAATAAGCACTGTAACTCAGACAGAGAGCCCTCTAAAGTTGTGCTCATTCCTGCACTGCTCTTTGTTATACACTATTTCTCTTTTTCCAAGCAGCACTCAGTGCAGGAGTAGAGTCAATTTGTTAAATATTTGCTCTCCAGTGTTTTTCCAAAAGACAGGTTATTACTCATTACTGATCATTAATGATGAGTTTGTAGCCAGGAGACAGGGAGGTTCTGGCAGTGCATGGCGTTTCCCAGCTCATTAAAGGCAGATTTTTGGCCACGAGGCAGTAGGCATTTTGGAAGCCAATTTATACTAGAGATTACTGTTATTTCATAACTTAAGCAACAAGTCCTTAAAACAGACAATTTAACTTTGATAGGTTATTACACCATATATCATTTATCCACTGCAAGCTTCTGCTAGTTCTATGCCCATTTTCTTTGGCTTTTATACTTTAGTGTGTTTGTCATCTGCATTCCTCTTCCATTCTGAAATATTTTGTACATGTGACTTTGTTTTACACCTTTGGGGACTGATTTAGGTCATGGGATCTGACATGATTGACAATCACGTATGTAAGGAATGAGGAAGAGGGGCAGAGCACGGGGATCTCTCTCAGTAACGCATCAGGAGGCTTACCACCGGATCCTCCCTGTTGCTGGCATTCCTTTTAATACTTGAAATTTCCTTTGGAAAGGCTTGTTTTATTATAGGTATTTGTACTGCACACCAGTTTACTATGCTATTCTTAGAACTCATTTGTTTATTGTAGCTTCTTGCCAGCTTGCAGGGGATTCGCAATTTTCCCCACTATCAAGTATGCCTAATTTTACTTTATTTTTAATGGACTCATATTGCCTGACCTTCACTGGAAAATCTTTTATGAGGGAACTTTTAGCTCCTTAATTATTTTTTGATTTCATGGAAAGACAGGATTGCTATGTACCTTTTAGCGGATTTTTATGTCTACTTGATTCTCATTAAGGGTTTCCTTCTCAGTGGCGGGGCCCTAAGCAGGAATATTTTTGCTCCCCTTTCCCCCACAACAAATAATAATTAAAAGGTGAATGGGTACCCTTTGAGATGCTTGAGGCCCTAGGCAATTGCTTTGTCTGTTTATGCCTAGCACCAGCTCTGCTTGATTCGTTTAAAGATGACTACCCCCCTGAACCTGTTCATTGATTTCACTGCTTAAGAATCAGCAAGCTAAGGTAAAATAAATAAGCACTTTTTATTTAGCTTTGGCTGGATAACACAGAGAAGGACTTCAAGGATGATTCAAGGCCTGAAAAGGTCATTGAGACTTGGATTCTTAAGTCACTTTTAAAATAGGACTTAGGCCCTGTCTACACAGAAATGTTGTGGTGCTTTAACTTTACCAGTGTTGTTAAAATAGTATGACACACCCCTGCATGCATATAGTTATACCAGTATAGCTTATAAACACAGGGATAAACTGGACTGCTATAACTACCTGGATCCTGACATCACTGTACCGATTCTAGATGTTGTACTGGTATAACTATACAGTAAACCCTCGATTTAACGGACCTCGATTTAACGGACTTCGGATGCAACGGACAAAATTTCTAAGCAAGTCTGATGCATCCGAAATCCATTTGTCGAGGGCTGGCTGCTGGTTCCCGGCTGCCGCCCGGGTCCAGACAGCGGGCGGGCTGGCTCCCGGCTGCCGCCCGGGTCCAGGCAGCGGGCGGGCTGGCTCCCGGCTGCCGCCCGGGTCCAGGCAGCGGGCGGGCTGGCTCCCGGCTGCCGCCCGGGTCCAGGCAGCGGGCGGGCTGGCTGCCGGCTGCCGCCCGGGTCCCGCCAGCAGGCGGGCTGGCTGACGGCTCCCGGCTGCCGCCTGGGTCCCGCCAGCAGGCGGGCTGGCTGACGGCTCCCGCCCGGGTCCCGCCAGCGGGCGGGCTGGCTGACGGCTCCCGCCCGGGTCCCGCCAGCGGACGGGCTGGCTGATGGCTCCTGCCCAGGTCCTGGCAGTGGGCAGACTGCGGAGCTGCCGCCTCGGCCCTGTGGCGGGCGGGCTGCTGCTCCGACAGCTCGTTTTTTTTTTTATTATTAAATAACGGACTTTCTGATTTAACGGACACCCCCTCGCCCGAATTAGTCCGTTAAATCGAGGTTTTACTGTACTGATAAAAGTCTCACCTCCTAACTGACATAGTTATAGTAGTACAAAAACAGTGTGTAGACCAGGCCCAAAGCTTCTAAGTCACGTGCTTTTGCAAATTTTACCCAGTTCAACTAGAAGATAATAGGCTTGATGTAGGAATAACTGGGTAATAGTCTATGGCCTGTGTTATGCAAGGGATCAGACTAAGTGATCATAATAGTCCTTCCTCACTTTACAGTCTATGCATCTCTATATGTAATGAATGTTTCAAAAGAGAACTTCACTATTGCCCATCATTAATAGTAGTGTAATGTTATCATAATTAGCACTGGAAATAAAATCAATTAAAAGGCAGATATTGGACCACAATAGGGTCAGCCTTTAGTTCTTTTTAGAGTGAAATCTGGTAAACTTTATAAGATGACTTGTTATGGATATTATAAAATTGCAAAACTCTCACCTGACTGTAATTCTTTCTTTCATAGAGCAGCACTAGAGATTCAACTATTTGTAGTTAGCAGCTTTTCAGAGGTTCCTTACAGCGACTGGTATTATGATGCTGTCCCATGGGGAAGAATTTGCTCATCAGCCTGGTACTCCATATTCTCCTTTCAAGACTGAGAATTTTTATTTTTGTATCGTCATAGCTGAGAGTTACTTGGAGGGACATTTAAACAAATCATTTCTATTTTCATACTGTTACTCAGGTCTTATATCACACTTTTCAATCCATAAATCTTAAAGGGCTTTACCAAGGAGGTTAGTAGCATTTCCCCCATTTTACAGATGGGAAAACTGGGCACTGAAAGGGACTTGCCCAAGAAAACCCAGGTTTCTGGAGTCCCAATCCAATGCCACACTGAGCTGGGATGAAATGAGAAAAAATACCCCTCCCCCCATGTAATAAAGATGAAATATGTCCTTCCCCCAGTCTATTGAGCTGGCTGGGAGGCTCACTGTTTCAGGCTCTTTAGATGTACCCTAAAGGAATTAAGCACTTAAATCACGTTAAAAAAAATGGGAGTTGTGTGCCTAACTTCCTTAGGCTTTTTCGGAAATCCAGCCTCAGGAAATATTAATTATGTGCACAGATTGGTTCTTCAGTGTCAATAAAATGCCCCATCTATTATAGTTTGACTTTCAAATAGGCCCTGACAGCCTTATGATCCGATTTTTTGGATCACACATGACTTTGTTCCAAATGAGTTTATGTAGTGCTTGGCGAGCACTGCAATCTTGTTATTTTCAGCTTGGCTCCTTCAGACTTCAAGGATCCCAAATCCCATCTTTCCACTGTACAATATAAATGTTTTGCTTCAGCACACAAATGCCCAGAAGAATCTTTAGGCCAAATTCACTCCTGGTATGCGAAGATGTCATTCCGCTGCTATCTACAGAGCTGTCCCGCTTACACCAGCTTTGAATTTGGCCCATTAAACAAAGACATTTATGGCATCAAAGTAGCTCTTCTATCACATTGGATGAGCATCTTGTGGAAGTGATTGCTCCTGCCATGTTAGGCAGACATCTAGTTAAATCCATCATTGTTCGCTCTCTCAGAACTTAATCAGAAAAGCTTTCTTACAAGTGGCCAATTTTCTGCCAAATAGATTAAAAGTGAATTCAGCAAAGAACTTTCAAATGTTAAGTGTCAATGGAATACAGTAGAGAATGCTAAATGTATGTATGTTTTAAAATGCACTGGAGACTATGGTATAGAATGTGATTTGTTATTTTATCTGTACTTTATCTGTTATGCACATTTTTCATTGAACTGTTAGATATGGAACAGGAGTGCTATAACACAGGAAAAATCACAAAGACAAGCTTAACAAATTGTTTGTATCTTAAAAAATGTAAAGTAAGTCTGATTGCTATAATATGAAGGAATACAAATTCAATAAAGGTGACATTAATAGCAATACTTGAGAGGATTTATGAGTGTTATTCAAATAAAAATCACCGAAGCTGTGAGTAGCCTTCCAGCTCTTACTTGATAAAGGGGAAAATGTTCCATTGGTTGTAAAAAAGTAAACCAAACAAAAAATAATGCAAAACGCTTCAGTAGCTGAAAATGGAGACACTAATGAAATGCAATTGCTCATACTCAAAATCATTAAGAGCTGTGGAAAACTACACATTACCTTCTGCTGTATTCCTTTTTACAGAACAATTCATTCTTTGCCATTACAAATTATCCCTTTGCTGAACACACAGACCTCAGGAAGCAAGACTTGACCCGAAAAGAAACAGAAATGATTAATTCCTATTTCTCCTGACAATTGTAATGTCTAACCTATTTTATATCATCCAGATAATTGCACTAGTTACTTTCCCTAGGGAAGACTGGAATCATGAAAGGGACAGTTTAACTGTTCTAGAGCTATCCGATTACACACTGTGGTTTAAGATAAAAGCTATATTACCTCTTTTCACTACTATGCATTTGTCTTAGCTTAAACCTCAGAGCTTTATGTACAGAATGTGTATACAGAGAGCAAGTGTTGAACGAACTACTGTGATTTTGACAAATTATAAGATAGCATTGGAATTTACAACCTGAAGAGCTTTTTATTTCATGTAAATAATGTCACTATCAACACTGCACCCATTGTTCAGTTTGTTTATACAACACTACTTTGTTTTTCATTAAGATAAATTCCATAGAGGATGATGGGTCTAAACCTCAGGTTTATAATACCTAGGATTACTGACAACTCCTGGAGGGTTTTATTTGATCTTTCTGAGGTAGATAAATTGAATACTACATAGGAGTCTTTTGTATGAACCCTTAAAAAAGGTGCCGAGGCCTTGTATTCTCTCGATGAGACTAAGGATCCTATGGCAGGTTTTGAAAAGTGGGCTTTGCCCAGATATCCTTGGAAAAATTTTCCACTCACATCAGTGTTATGCAGTCTACCTGGTTCCCTCTCCACAGCACTGGTGTTGTTCGTATAAAGTGCCCCAGGAACAAAAGTGTTGTATATGTGAAATATTGTCATTTAAATGCCTTTACAGGTGTGACAGGTTTTTTTCTCAAGCAAAAATGGCAGCAGAACACTTGGTGAGAGGAGCAAATGACAGAAGGCAGCTTAGATCATTATTCATAATAATAATAATATATTATGGCACTTCCCCAAAGCCCCAGTCAACACAGCTGAAGACAGTCCCTGTCCCAGAGAGCTTGCTTATTTTTGCTGAAGAAGAGACTTTTGTAGACATTACTGCTTGTAATATTAAGTAGACAATTTGTATATTTCAAACTTGGTGTTTCAACACTTGGTACCCTATTAATATTGTAACAAGATCATGCTCAGTCACTAAAAAGAGAGGCTCAATCTTGATATTAAAACCTCACCCATCATAATCAGTACCACTTATTACCTTGTCAACAGTCTCCGCAGAGAAGCCAAGAGTTCAATGATTATGAAGAGTGAACATCACTACTACATGAATTTCTTCTGTTCCAGACTGGAGCCCACTGGTCCACTCACTTGGTGATTCCTGAATTGCTGCTGCCTGTCCTGTATCTTTTCTTATGGCACAGGAATTTCATCTCCGGAGTGGCAATTTGGCCATTTCTAGTTCCACCAATGCTAAATTCCCTTGGGAAAAAATAGTAAAAATGTTTTTGAATTTAGCAGTGAATCCATGGCACTGTGAGTGAAGGAGAATCGTTTGACCGATGAACCTTTTGCAAATTTAATTCTTCTATCTAGTGAATTTCTGGTTGTTTTTTTTAAATAAGAGAAGAGAGTTTTATTGAGCTTGTATTAATAAGAAAATAGAGAACAACATCACATAATATGGATGCGTGCATGGTGAAAATACTATTACATAGAACAGTCACTAACTAAATAAAATAACGTTATTAACAAACTATAAAAAGCACAAACGTTTTTAAAAGGGTCATTGTTCTCAAACTAACAGCTAGATTGTGACTTTGGATACAGCCTTCAGCTAGGAAAGGTGCATAAACTGCGTTGCCTCAGAAGAAGCCCTGGAAAGCAAGAGAGAGGATTTGAGTAATCTGTTGTTGGTCTATACCAGCAGCAATTACAACTCTCCTCACTCCAGCTCCAGTACACTGGCCAAACAAGAAGGGGTGACGCCAAGACTGTCCATTCCCTATCTGTATTGGGGAGGAGTAAGTGTCATGCAATGCCTGCTTACACCCACATCCCCAGGATTAAGGTCTGGATGGCCTGTGAAAGGGCATAGGGTGAGTTCTTACTGCCTTGTTTAGGCATATAGTCAGAGTCATAATGAAAACATTTCAAAGCACTTAAGGAAACTAAACATTAAACCTCTGAATTCCAAAATGAGAGGTTTTCTGTACAGACATCTGTGTGGTCTACATCTCATTTCCTCCCTGTGCAATACATTCCAGCAATCAGTATTGTTCTCAGATTGCATTTAGTAAAGCAACTTCCAAGACCAAAGTAATGTATCTAAAATCTTCCATTTTTTTGAAGGGAAATAGAATTCCCTGTTGCAAGAGAAGAATAGCAGAATGTGGAGAAAGAAGTGGACAAAGCAAAAAACCCACTTATCGAATAGGTAGACATCATATAAGAAAAACTGGCCAGTACCACAATCTTTGGTACAATACTTGCAGATAGAGTTATGTGATACTCAGCTGTTTCGTTTTGCAGAGATTTTTACAAATCAATTCATCTAGGAACTAAGAATGTAGCTCATCCTTACATGTTAGGGAAACTATCTAGGGAAGCAGTGAGTCTGAAAAATATTTGAGGATCATGGTGGATAATCAGTTGAACCTGAAAACTCAGTGCGACTCTGTGGCCATACCAGCTAATGTCATCCGTGGATGTATAAAGAGGGGGATCTTGAGTAGAAGTAGAGAGGTTACTTTGCCTCTGTATTTGGCACTGGTTTGAGTGTTGCTGGAATACTGGTGTCCACAATTCAAAAAGATGTTGATAAATTGGAGAGGGTTCAGAGAGGATTAGAAAACATGCCTTATAGTGATAGACTCAAGGTGCTCAATCTATTTAGTTCTAGCAAAGAGAAGTTTGAAATCTATGAATCTTGGATGAATCTATGGAATCTATGAATCTCTTTTCCTGCCTCAGTTCACTTGAGTTTGCGTCCCGAGTGTTCTTATTCAGACAAACCCAAAGTATGAAAAGCAAATTTATTCAAAACCTACTCTCCATTTGAAACCATAAATCAGCCCAGATTTTTTCCTCAAAGCTCAGTTTAGGTTCATTGGGTTGCCAGTCTTGGAAAATGTAGTCCAAATTTCAGATACAAAGATTCTGTTAAAGAAAATAACTATGAAAATATCAAGAAATTAACCGTGGCATTATAATGGAAGGAACGTTGAGGTACGAAAGTTAAATGAACATGGTATACGAAGATATGGAAAAAATTAAAACCAAATACTATTGCAAGAACAAATTAATCAATGGTGAAAGTCCTGCCAAAGGAGCCAAACAAACAATTTGTCTGTAATGTTGCTAAAGAACAATAAATCAATACTTAGCCTCTATGGAGAGGGCGTTTCTTCCATCTTCTTCAGACACTCTGTTGGCTGGTTTGAGGAGCAGTGCTGATGGGGTACAGTGAGAATTCAGCCACCCTCAGCCAGGATATGGGTCGTTTGACTACAGCAGTGGGAGTAATGGGAAAAAAGGGACGAGGAGAGAGGAAAGTTGTATTCCAGGATAAAATTTCAACAGAGAAGGTCTAAAGCATACAAGATACAGCCTGGGATAGGCAGATGAGATTGCTTCAGCCTGAAACTGTGTAAGCTCAGCTCCTAAGCAAATCCTGATAGCAATAACTAAAGGGATTAATATAAAATATGAGTAAGAGACACAAAAGCCTCTCCCCTAATTTATATGCACACTCAGAGTGTACATTACACTCTGTGTGTGCTCATGTATATAACATCACACAAACACAGACATGCCCCACACCCATCATGGTGCTATCCAGGTAATGAATTGCAATTACCACTCATTTTTGACCTTCTCACCTCACCTCTGCCCAACAATCCGTCTCCCCCAAGACTATTTCTAATTTTCCAGCCTCTGAGAATCTTAAGGCACCTGTCTTTTAGAAAAGAAAATCAATCTGGAATCAAATTCATTTCCTTCCTTCCTCTCAACTACCCCAGGTTACATTATTCCGTAGCCCAGACAAACAATATTTAATTTTGTGATGTATATATGGGCTTAGCTTCTAGTCCAAAGTAGCTAGAAACTGGTATACCATTGGAGAGAGGAGATTCCAAACTTTCCACTTAGCTCCACAGCATTAGCTTCTAGTCCTGCCTTGTTTAAGATACTGATGAATGGACACAGCTCACACATATCAGAGGCATTGTTCTGATTATCCACAGTCTCATTGCAACAGCAGTGCACCGCTATCTTTTCAACCACTTAGGCTAGAAACTTCTCATTTTATTATTATTTTTTAAATAGGAAAGCTTAAATTTAGCAGAAAATGACAGGGCCAGAGGAGATTTTTCTGGTACAGCATTACCACCATCTACCAGCACCACCAGAGCACTCATTATTGGAATCAACCCAAGAGAAATGCAAGAAGAAATGTCTTTGCAATATGGAAACATGTCTGCACTTTTCCATCCCAGTACCTAAATAGTTTTATATGCAATCCCAGGCCCTGGTAACAGCCACTGGTGGCTCAAAGCAGACCAACAAATCTGGAATATGCACTGGCACAGTTTTGTTCATCTTCACGGACAAAAGTTTACACCAGTGTGGCCTTCAAGTAGCTGATCCCAGTGACTAAACGCTTCAGTGTAGATTGACCTGAATCTTAAGACTATTTCCCCCATCAACACTCACTTTCAAACATTTCGAGTTCACCTCCAGAAACATCACTTTCCTTTCCATTTCAGAGAGGTCTGGTAGTTTTCTCTAAATCCCTCCTCTTCCAAGACTTTATAGGTGGGTTTCCCCATTATTTCCCCTCTGAATGCCTCCATGTCCACCTTCAAAACCTACAGTCCCTTTCCAAGAAGCTGACCCTGCTGCCTTAGTAGCAATCCCAGGATTGAAAGAGTTGCAAGCATATACCTGGAGGCAGAATTTGGCCATAGAAGCATACATGCACATAGGTATGTAGCATCTCTTTGGATAACCAAAGCAAGATCTTGACCAGTTTCTTACATGATCTATCCAATCAGATCTCAATAACAAGCTATTTGGTTTTGTTTAATGTTCACCAGTTCTAACATACCTGCCATTATTATTGTCCATATCAGAGGAGCTTTTAAACAGCTTATGTAAGTTGTTCATCACGCGTGACTCAGTGATAGGGATGAATATGCAGGCTGCGTGCAGGCATCAATAACTGTAAGCCATAATGGAGGGGTAAACACCGGGTGGGGTGGGGGGAGAATGATCTGCCTAACACATAAATGTCTGCACAGCTTGGCCTTACCTACTCTGAATCCTATATGGTCATCACTGCAGTCTAATTTTGCTCCGGATAGTTCAAATCCCTGTTCTTGCATTTTCATTTAATTGTTAACAAAAGATTTTCTTGTCCTAACCTCTTCTTACCTGAAGCAAAAGGCTGACAAATGAAACTGCTGAAGGTCTGATATAATCACACACACTGATAAGCTGGAAGCCAACATTCATGTATTAGACTCTAAACCAGAAGAATTCTGACCAAGTTTGTTACTTCCTCTCTTGTTGGGTGACAAACATGCTGTGGTCAGAGATTAAGGGGCAGGGAGAATAATCACTTAAAAGCTGGATTTATGCAAATCTATAGAACTCTTACAGCGATAGCTGTGCATTTTAGGTTAAATGAGTTATTGAAATGTGTACATTCTTTATGCATACCATTACACAAATTACTACCAGACACATAGTGTAATGTGGTGTAATTAAACAAAGTTCAATATCAGACAAAAAGTCATGCATATACTGCACTAATTCTTTTGAAGCCACTACGTAAAGGTTTGCCATATGTTTAAATGCCTGTGGAGTCAACTACGTCACACATAAATCACTTGCCATCCCTCACTGCCAAGTTAAATCAGCTTCTAAAATCTTTAGTTTTCCTATGTCTCCACTGTGAAACAAGATTTAAAAAGCAGCAGCTGAAATGGCTGAGTCTTCCACCTTTGTAGAAGTTGTTCAGCATATAAATGTATCTGTGGAGTTCTCTCTGATTCTGGCTATGCTTGCAAAGACAAATTAATCCCTGGTGTTAATCCGTTGTGTTCAATAGAATTACATCACACATGGGTTTTGCTCAGGCAGCTTTTCCCTCCCTATATTTCATTATTTTGAAATTTCAAAACATACAGAACATCTGTTTTCTGTTATTTCTAGCAGGAGACAAACATATCCATTACACTGAAAAATACCAATTCTGTTGACACATAAAAATAGTGCATCTTCTTCTTATTAAAATGTCCACATGGCAGAAAAATAAATGAAACATCTAGTAATAAAACTAACAGAGAGCATACAAAAAAAGGAAGCAAGGAAAGAGGGAGGGAAGTCTAATATTTAACAGAGGAGGAATTAGAAAGACAGGTGAGGGAAAACATACATTTCAATTATAATGAGCGTAAATGAAGATCTACTAGAAGTACATTTCCTAGACACAGATCAGGATATAGGTTATGAAAGATGAAACTGGCTGTACTTTCATACATGGCTCAACTTTAGAATCTGGATTTAGTTTCTTTTTTTTTCCATTCATGTTCCTTCAGAAATTCCTGTGCAGAGCAAACATTCCAAAATAAAATCTTGTTATTGTACATTCCCCAGAGTTTGGCTGGAAAGGAGACCCACTTCATCAATAAAGGCATTTTAGTGCCAGTACATTCAGTATATGTTCTTTTGCTGAACTACAGGACTCCCCTACCAGCAAAAATGAATAGCACTGTCCTCTATTTTCATTGAGTTTTGCTCTCTGCTCTTTTAATTAAATCTTATCCTAGGAATCAGTAAGAGTGAAATGACAGCACCTTTGGCAGCAGAACTAACATATTGTATAAAATCATCCTATCCTATGTTGCATGGTCCTTGACAGCAAAAATTGGCACAGTCAGATTATCCAGGAAAAGGTATCTTGATGCATCCATGCAACTTCAGAAACATTTAAGGCAGAGAGATCTTGGATTTCTTCGGAAAATCTAGTGGAGTTTTAGATAAATTGGGGGGGAAAAAGGATTATCTTGATTATTTATTACCAAGTGTCAGAAGTACACAATGATTTCTAGTAGGAAATAGTCACAAATGAAAGAAAAGTGAAGGCCTTGGCCTCAGTGTTATGGTGGTCTAAAGATAGGTATTAAATGAGGGCTCGTCTTCATTACGGCAGGGAAGGATTGATCTTTTGGCAATCGATTTATCGCGTCTCGTCAAGACGCGATAAATCGATCGCCAGTGGCTCCCCTGTCGACTCCGGAAGTCCAGCTCACCAAAAGGCGCAAGCTGCAGACAACGGGGGACCGCGCCACCGACCGCTGCTGCCGTGAGGACGGCAGTTAAGTCAGCTGTAGAGACGCTGATTTCAGCTACGTTATTAATGTAGTCTCCCCTAGTGGAGACCAGCCCTGAGAGCCTACACAGTGGAAGGATTGGCAACATAATGGATCTGGGACCAAAAAGCCCATTGTCATTAGTCCAGATATATTTCATTACACAAACTTAATCTCTTGTAAACGTGTTAGGTCCTCATCCTGCGAACATTTATGCAACACAAGCAGTCCCATTTAGTTCAATAGGACTATTCACCTGGCCAAAGTTACTTCTAGGATAGTCTGACCATATGTACCGTTTTGAACGGGACAGTCCCGTTGTTTTCATATTTCTGGACCGTCCCGTCTTTTTAACATAAATATCAATTTTGTCTCGTTTTTTGGACAGGTCCCTCTTTGCAAGCTGCTTTCTCGGGCAGGGGTTCTCAAAGTGGGGGTCGCGACCCCTGGAGGGGTCACGGGCCACTTTTGTGGGGGTCGCAAGCCCCCACCACAGCAACTCCCTGCTGCGGGATCCCCGGGGACAGCTCGAGCCCCAAGCCCCGGGGAGCGCGGCGGCTGGAGCCCCGGGCGGGGGTTGGTGCCCCGAGCCTCGAGGACCACAGCAGCTGGATCCCCGGGCGGTGGCTCCAGTCGTGCTCCCCGGGCAGTGGCTGGAGCCCCGGGCGGGGGCTGGAGCCCTGAGCCCCGGGGAGTACGGCGGCTGGATCCCCGGGCGGTGGCTTGAGCCGCGCTCCCCGGGCGGCGGCTGGATCCCCAGGCGGCGGCTCAAGCCCTGAGCCCCGGCTGCCAGCGAGGCCCGAGGCCGGGGCTCAGCCGGCAGCCCGCCTGCAGCGTGGACTGTCTCATAAAACTTCCGGCCGGCAGCCCCCCCGCCAGCGCGCTCGGCCCCCGGCTGCGGCTCCGGACAGCTCCGCTCCACCGTCGGCTTCAGCCCGCCACCTCCTCTTCTCTCTATTCCTCCTTCTTCCCTCCTTCTCTCCATCCCTTCTCCATCCCTCCCTTCTCTCCATCCCTTCGCCATCCCTCCCTTCTCTCCATCCCCCTTCTCCATCCCTCCCTGCTCTCTCCCTCCGTCCACTGCTTCCTCTCACTCCCTCCATCCCTTCTCTCTATCCCCTTCTCCATCCCTTCCTTCCTCCCTTCTCTCTATCCCTCCATCCCTCTCTTCCTTCTATCTCCTTTCTCCATCCCTCCCTTCCTCCCTTCTCTCTCTCCCTCCATCCACTGCCTCCTCTTCCATCTCCCTTCTCTCCATCCCTCCTTCTCTCTGTCCCTTGCCTCCTCCATCCCCCCTGCTCCCTACCCCCATCTCTTCTCTCATCCATCCATCCTCTCCCTTCTCACCTTCCTGCCTTCTCTCCCTCCGTCCCCTCCATCCTCTTCATCCCTCATCCCCACTTCTCTCCCTCCCTCCATCCTCTTCATCTCCCATCCCCCCATCTCTGTTCTGTTTATTCCTCCATCCATTCCCCCCCCCCCGGTCCTCCCTCTGCCTCCCCCCCCGCCTGGCGCTGGGGGGCCCAGGTGGGGCCATGGTGCTGGTCACCTCACCCACCGAGCTGGAGTGCCTGGCCAAGCCGCTGTTCTGCCGCAAGGGGGCGCTGCGCCAGAAGGTGATCCACGTGGTCAAGAGCCATAAAGTCACGGCACGCTTCTTCAAGCAGCCCACGTTCTTCAGCCATTGCACCGAACTCATCCGGTGAGACCCCCCCTAGAGCCCCCCGACCCCCCCCCCCAGCGCTCCTCAGCCCATGTTCTGCAGCCACTGCACTGACTTCATCTGGTGAGATCCCCTGGGCCCTAGAGCCCCCCCAGACTGCCCAGAGCCCCCCTAGAGCCCCCCCAGACCCCCGCAACCACCCCCCAGCGCCCCTCATCCCAGGTTCTGCAGCCACTGCACCGACTTCATCTGGTGAGACCCCCCCCAACCCCGTCCCGTTTTTGCCATCCCAATGTCCCGTTTTTGTCTCAAGGAAATATGGTCAGCCTATTCTAGGAGTGTTCACAGGATGGGGGCCTATTGCGTGTAGAGTAGAGCTTCTATTATCAAAGGGCCAGTGAGTTAAAACGCAGTGACCGCGAATAGTTGCATGAATGTTTTGCAAATACAAATTTGTTGTTAATATCTACATTAAAATAAGGGACTTTACCCAAGACTTCAATACACTTTCTGGCTATGAGAAGTCTGAAATAATCTATTGTATGCGACCTGCCAAATGGTTAAGATGAACCGAAAATGCTTGTGGTTAGTTACTTTACTTTGGGTGGCTAAATATATACTAAATATGGGCCAAGTCCTGCAAACCTTTACTCACATGCATGGATAGATAGTCCCTACATTTTGATCCACGTTGTGCCTCAGAAATGAACTGTTAATAAATTGCCATACGAGCAGTAAAATCTGCAGGATTGGGCATGAATGAGGGCTGTGGATTAACGGCAGTTAACTCATGAGACTAACTCAAAAAATTAATTGCAATTAATCACAATGTTAAACAATAGAATATCAATTTATATTTATTAAATATTTTTGATCTTTTCTACATTATCTGATATATTTATTTGTATACACAGAGTACAAAATGTAGAGTGCTCACTCAATATTATTAAATATTTGCACTGTAAAAATGATAAAGAAATTGTATTTTTCAATTCACCTCATACAAGTATTGTAGTGCAATCTCTATATGAAAGTGTAATTTACAAACGTAGATTTTTTGTTACATAACTGCACTCAAAAACAAAACAGTGTAAAACTTCCGTCCTACTTCTTGTTCAGCCAATCATCAAGACAAACAAGGTTTCAGAGAAGCAGCTGCTGACAATAGCGCATCCTAATTAATTAACCTCTTAGAGTTGGTATGACAACTTCCAACTTTTCATGTTCTCTTCCTACTATATGTTCCATTCTATTCATCGGATGAACTGGGCTGAAAGTGAGAAAAAACATTTGCATGGCACTTTTGTAGCTGGCATTGCAAGGTATTTATGTGCCAGATATGCTAAACATTCATATGCCCCTTCATGCATTCCAGAGGACATGCTTCCATGCTGATGATGCTCATTAAAAAAAGAATGTGTTAATTACATTTGTGACTGAACTCCTTGGGTGGCGGGAGGGGATTGTAGGTCTTCTGTTCTGTGTTACCCCCATTCTTCCATATATTTCATATTATAGCAATCTCGAATGATGATCCAGCACATGTTGATTGATTTCCAAACACCATCACTGCAGATTTTACAAAATGCAAATAAGGTACCAATGTGAGATTTCTAAAAATAGCTACAGCACTTGACCTATGGTTTAAGAATCTGAAGTGCCTTCCCAAATCTGAGAGGGACAAGGTGTGGAGCATGCTTTCAGAAATCTTAAAAGAGCAACATTTTGATATGGAAACTACAGAACCCAAACCATCAAAAAAGAAAATCAACCTTCTGCTGGTGACATCCGAATCAGATGATAAAAATGAACATGCATCAGTCCGCTCTGCTTTAGATTGCTATCAAGCAGAAGCCATCATCAGCATGGATGCGTGTCCTCTGGAATGATGGTTGAAGCATGAAGGGACATTTAAATCTTTAGCACATCTGGTAGGTAAATATCTTGCGATACTGGTTACAACAGTGCCATGCGAACACCTGTTCTCACTTTCAGGTAATGTTGTAAACAAGAAGTGTGAAGCATGATCTCCTGAAAATGTAACCTAACTTATTTGTCTGAGCGACTGGCTGAACAATAAGTAGGATTGAGTGGACTTGTAGGCTTTAAAATGTTATAGGTTTATTTTTACAGTTTTTTAGTACATAATTCTACATTTGTAAATTCATCTTTCATGATAAAGAGATCACACTACAATACTTGTATTAGGTGAATTGAAAAATACTATTTTTTTGGTTTTTACAGTGCAAATACTTGTCATCAAAAATAAATATGAAGTGAGCACTGTACACTTTGTATTCTGTGTTGTAATTGAAATCAATATATTTGAAAATGTAGAAAACTATGTGTAAATAAATGGTATTCTACTATTCTTTATAATGTGATTAATCACAAATAATTTTTTTAATTGCTTTACAGCCCTAGCACGAATGTGTACATTGTACAGGCACTTTTTTAGGTATTCCTGACCCCATATGCAATGCAGATCGCATGGCACTCGTGTCTCAGGGTTACTCCACACTGCAGCTGTGAATTCTGATTTCCAGCATGAGTTGAGACTCATGCTAGCTTCACTCAAGCTAGTGCTATAAAAATAGCATCCTCCTGTGGCCAGGAGGACGGTGTGGGCTAACCATCTAAGCTTGGACCCAGGGGAGTCAGGTGGGATTTGACTCATGCAGCTAGCCCCCACCTCCCAGATGCATTGTAGACATACCCTGAGTGCGGGGTATCATTTTAACCATCCTTCTCAGAGGGGACTGTTTATTTTGCATAATCAAAACTCAAATAATCGACTTCATGTTTTTCTAAAAGCTTATGCTCCAGGAATTATTCTGGGGAAGTTCTATGGCCTGTGGCGGTCAAACAAGATCACAATGGTTCCTTCTGGCCTTGGAATCTATGAGTGTTGCAGATCAAAAGCACAGGAAACCAGCATGTTTCCATGGTGTTGTAGGTTATTTTTTATTATTTACTTTTGCTAGCTAACAGTTTAATGATTTACAACTACTGACTAATTTCTTAAAATGTTTTCCAGTGGTTTTGGGGGAGAATATTTTTTTTAATTTTGGGAAGACATTCTTTCCACCGTACTTTCCATCATCTGTCAAAATGGTATTTTCCAATTTACTCGCTCGTTTTTGTTATACTGAAGGTATAATTTGGTGTGATTTACCCTCCTTTACATTTGTGTGTGGAGATCAAAATGTCTTTATGGACCAGAAAGGTGAGCCCAAACTTGAACCTCAAAATACTCTCTAAGCTTCCCACCTGTGCGTGTTAGAGGGAAGCTGGGGGGGGGGGGGGCATGGCCAGACCACTTTTAAGCCGTGGTCCAATACTAAATCAGTGCAGCTGGCAGTTGGGAGCATTGCTCCAGCTGCGGGGTTGCAATACCACGGATGTTTAACTCAGTTGCCCACTGCGGAGGAGGAACTGGGTCAAACTTCAGTGAGTGGTGTTCAACTTGGTGCAAGGGGTCACAGCGCCACTCAAATTTGTTGTGATCGGATGCACAGGAAGTCTGTTCCTATGTGGCAGAGCACAGAGAAGTCTGCTGAAAACTCCACTTCCTGGCAGCACTGACTAATGCATTCTGTGGTAAGAGAGACTCCCTGGCTGAGGGAGATAGCAATCGCCATTGGAGGAAGATGGGGACCTGAGGGGGAGGACAAGCAAGGACAAGAATGGTGTCCCTACTGGGGGAAGGGGGGGAGAAGAGGGTGACTGGAATTTGCCTCTATGACAAGATTGTTACCCCGGCTGCTGTTCCTTACACCGAGAATGGTCATTTCTTGTCTGTCACTTCTCTCTCCCTCACCTCTTCAAATCCCTTCCTTAAAATCCACATCTTCTGTAGATGTTGATACAATTGTTGCAAAAATAAAACCTTCATAGTACCCTCCTTCACTTAATTCATCCCATCCTATTTTTTTCTTGCTGCGTGCAGTAGCTTGTAAATTCTTCATGTGGACCTCCTCTGTATTCTGTAATGAGTCTGTCTATATTATTGGGGGAAGGGAGGAAAAGGGGTTTAGGAAAGAAAATCTAGCAGCTTTTTCTGCTTCCAGCCTTTACCTTTTTACAAACTTTCCATCAGTTGTTGAGCCTGCTATCTCACCTCTGATCTTTTGATATTAAGACTCTCGCGCACACCTTCGTGGAAAGCATGAGGTAATAAAACCAAAGGCTTTGGCATTTGATTTGAAAATAAATTAAACCCTCAGCAGTTGTTACATCTTGTGTTGTGCGTAGGCCGTGGGAAGGAACAATCCAAACAGTAAACAGTGAGGGGAAGTGATGATGTATTTAGAATACATGCTGCTGAAATCAGTAAGATTAGTGATGATTAAGCGATGTAGTAACAATGCCCAGTAGTGTTCTTACATTAAAAGTTGTTTTTAGATTGTTAACCAAGCTTAGGCATTTACTCTGAAAGACTCATGCTAAAAGTCTTCGTAAAGACATTTTATATTGTCAAAGAGCACAGCCTTTTATAGTGCTGGACTCAAGTGTACTCAATTTAATTCTTATACAGTGCTTTATATTTTCAAAGCACTGTGCCACTGTTAAACTACAGTAAATAATTTGCAAAGGTTTTGTGATGTGGTAAACATACATATCCCCATTTTACAGATGAGATAATTGAGGCAAGGAAAAATTAAGTGATTTGCCCCAAATCACTCAAATTAGTGTCAGGTTTAGGATTGGAAACCGAAGTGTTGATGGCCACACCTTTTTCTCATCCTCGAGAGTGAAATTCTTCACTCTCTTTAATAAACCTATATTTAATCAGCAATGATCTATGAATTACAAGCTTTCCTAGTGGAGTTTACAATTCCACTAGTTTTAAGCATATTTCTCAGGGAAGGCTGTAAGAAGAATGTATTTGTAAAAAGGATGTATTTGGTGTGAGCAGAAAGAATCATATAGAGCCTCATGGAACTAATTCAATTCAGAAATGTCTTATAGAGCTGGCAAGCTCCCAGAATCAAGTTTTAGACCTCACTCAAAAGCTCTATCATGAGAGAATTGCCTGTCTGTTCAGATTAAGCTCCTTGATACAGAGACCATCCCTCCAAATATTTTTGAATCTCTCCAAGAACGCTGCTGATTTCAAATGAGAATGACCCTTTCACTGCTGGCAATGAAACTGTCATGATTCTAAGGCATACTTTCATGGTTTGAGTCCTGTGTGACATTTCCTTTTGTCTTTAACTCTGTGTGTGTTTGGGATGTGGTGAGAAAATAAAGCAAGATAAGGGATACATCACCTGTGCCTCCCACAAGGAGCTGGGTTAGGCATCAAATACTGGAGACCATAAGAACTTCGGTGACCATCAGAACGCTGCTGGAATCACGTGGTTCAAGACTTGGTGTCAAACCCAGAGGAGGATTTTTCCCATGACCCAAATCTGTTGCTTTAACCATTGGCCATGCTGTAATTTCAGAAGCTGCATAGAGAGGAGCTTGTTAAAAGGAAGTTGATAGTCAGAATCACATTTTCATCAGAAAGCATCTTAACCTTAACTACAGTGTCATTATGAAGATTTAGAATAGAAAGGAAATGCCCTTCAACCTCGGCAAGCCTAAACCTTTTTCTTAGTTTATATGCATATTTTCCAGTCATGAAACCCAGCTCCTATTTTTTGTCTTCACAAAAGGGAGAGTGTTAATATTATTTGAGATACCATACGATTAAAATCTCATTTTTGGTACTGTATTAACTGGTTCCTTGCTTTTATTTATTAATAGCATTCAGTGTTTAACACATTTGCCAACACTATCCACCTATTTGTACCTGACTTTACCTCAGATTTTATCTATACTTGGGATAGGAGATGACTGTGAAGACTTTTGGTTGGCATTTTTAATTACAACCACTATATTTACATTATAATATTTTATATACATATCAATCCATCACAATATAATAACCTTCTGTGTATATAGTTTCTATAGGTGAAAATCAAGATGGGAATGCTTTCTCAGACTGAATCTTGTGATAAGTTTACAGAACAGTCTTGTGTAGCCTATAGGATGGTTTCATTTAAGCAATAAGTAGAACTTAGGTTTTGGGCTTAAATTAGTTTAAGTATAGAGGAGTATGGGAATTTGAAGTAGCTAGTATGAGAAAGAGTTACGCTGGGGGTGATATGATGCAAAAGCTGAAGTTAGCAAGGACGTGACCCAAAGTTATATTATAGTTATATTTTGGTTATAAGTGACTTGAGCAAGGTTTTAATCCCTAGCATTCTTTGAAAATTCTGGAATGTTTTATTAAAATGCTATTTATCTTGATACTATGGGAAGGACATTGGTGCTGTTGTTAATTCAAATAATGAGTAATGTAAAAAGCCAAAAAGAGATGGTAGAACTGTAATTATAATAAGGGAGAGTTTAATGTTAATTAGTATTACAATGGATTACAAAAGAAGTGGTTTTGTTAATTTGGAGAGAGCTCCAATTAACAGCAAAAGGGAACAGAATTAGAAGACTGTACTTCATTCTATTGTCAGTGGTACACTTTCACCTTTGAGTGTATTATTGTAGAATTGTGCAAGTAGTAATTGCATACCTGTTTGCTTAACTAATCATTTTTCTTTACTAGAGTTTGGTATTATCAGAGTTCTGTCTAGTTGTCCTTTACTACATACATTTTCTGTAACTGACCTAGCGGCACAAACCTGAAAACTAAATTGGGTGTTACTGCAACTTTATCTTTAACAACTTAATATTAACAGGAACATTTCAATATAAAGGTTAGGCGACCCTATAAAATTTCACCTACACTGGTCATCTTTGAAACACTCCAATTGGAATGACTGCAGCAATTCTAATGGACTATCCCAAGAATTGGTAGGTGGCACTTAAGGATTCCCACTGTGTCATGCATAGGATTTCTTGCCTTGCAGGGTGCATTCCACAGAACACTTGAGTTCCTTAAATACAACTACTGCAAGACACTTTTCCTACCTACAGGACAGGTGGAAGTTTAAACCCTAGAACTCTACCTATACATAAAATTAATACTAATTAAAACCTTTTAATACATGTACTATTCTGAATGTTAATAGCAAAAATTAACATAGGACAAGCAAGGCATTATTTAAGTTTTCTACACTCAGACTGTGGGTTCAGTTTGCACAAGCTAAGCAGGGTAAGGCTTGACTGGTACATGGATGGAGTCCCCAGATTTATACATGCAGACAATGGTGTATGACTCCACAAGTGACACGCCAGGTTGAGTCAGTATTAAACTAATTCCCAGCATAGTATTCAAGGGAGCTGTGGGTGGAGGTATCACCTTTCAGAGGGAATGTAAAATGAGTTCATGAACACTTATTAAAAGCTCCCATGCCACTTAAGATCAAGGCTGCTCATTTCAGTGCCTGTGCCAAACTCCAATTAGGTTAATTACTTTCTACTTACCTAAATCCTCCCAGCATCAGCTGGATACAGCAACTTCACTGCTCCAAAACTGTTGCATAATATTAATGTAAACTTTTTTTGAGATAGCGACCATATTAAGCTAATCCCAGAAATGGTTTTATGTCAGTGGAATATTCATAAATTGCAAAGTTCATCTGTTTGGACGAGAAGCACTAAGTAGAAAATTATTTATTCATAGAGCCAGATGCTTATTACAAATATCTATTTTTAAATATCTTTTTTCTTTTAGCTGAACATAGTTGGGCCAAATTCTGTCATCAATTACATGGATGAAACACAAACTCTGAGGAAGTCAATGGGAATGGCACACAGAATTTGGTTGTGTAGATGAGAAAAGATAGTGCTAGCAGCACATTGAAGTATCAGTAGTAGCTGTGTTGTCAGCAATAGCTACTTGAAAATAAGTCCTTGAAAGGGGAAGACCTTGATTGTACCATAAAATGCCTTGATATGTTTAAAAATATAAAAAGATTGTGTTTTGGAGTTCAGTGTTAGACTACTTTTGAATTTACAGGCAACAGAATACTAGAGGATTTCCTAAGGGGTGGGGTGGGGGAAATCCACACAAGCAGTTTTATTTAAGAAAAAATGCTACTGAGATTCTTGCAAACAGCTTTTTGGAAACAGATTCTTTGGAAACCTTTTAGTTCAACTCATTTTAAATTTCCATCCCATTCACAGACATCACCCTGACATTTTCATCTGGTTGGAAAAGCTAGATGCTGCAACTGCTGCCCCTATGGAACTGCTCAGGGCTGCTGCACTGATGATGCTCCTTGACATATTACTTGTAACCTGCAACCAGTCCTTCTCCTTCTTGAGCAACCTATAAATTCAGTGTATAGTTCTACTCAATTATTTCCTTCTAATCCATTGCACTGGCTCACTAAATTTTTCCAAGAAAAAAATTATTTTTAATTTAAAAAGCCCCAATTAACACTGTACTCGTTTGAGAAACATTATTAGAACAAAGTGTAACATTTACTTAATTTGTAAGTCAGACTGGCAGTAAAACTTAGCTTCTTCCCTGGGGTGCTCTGGGGCGTTATTCTTTTAATATTTATAAGTAGCTGTGTGATCCTAAAATGAGAAATGCTATACCAAATTGTATACTTTTACACTCATTTCTAGATTGCAACGTTTCTCTAGGTTGATAATTCAACATATCATTTTTCTTAAAATGCAGCTTTTCTAGTGACAATAAAACCCCTTTATGACATATATATGGAAGAATTTACCAGTAGTTTAGTTTGATGGCGAGAAGGGTTTATTCAGCAAACTGAAGTATCTCTGAGCTGCTTGAAGCACTATAATGAACCATGAGCTCATTGCCAAAAGCTACAGAAAGTTATTGTCAGTAATGTTTCAGAATTGTTTGTTCTAAACCTGCAACAATGTTCCTTACACAGACAAACATTGTTTAAGTTGAGATTCTATCCCATAGTGGGAAAATGTAAGAATGAACTGGTTTTATGTATTAATTCATACTCAGTTAAAATGCTTAAGAATACATTACAAAGGATCACAACCTGCTGTTGCACAGAGTTTGCAGTCTTAACTGTATGTGCTTTGCACACTGGATTTTACGTACCATTGGGCTGCTTTTACGTACTTTAAATACCAGCTACATTTTCATCACTGGAAAATAGTGTAGGCATGAATAAGTGTGCACATCTGATTTGGAATTTGGTAAAGAAAGCCGTCTAACAGGTTTCACTGGTATTCAAAGATGTATTATACAAATAGACTCTATAGTGTACTCATTTAAGGCTGTCATACTAATTTAAGAATCTTTTATTCATTTGTTTTTATACAGCATGGATGCAGCTTTAACAATCAAATAGCAATTCCCCAGGACAAAGCTTATAAAATGGTTCAGAGTTGAAATTCCAAAATATTTTAATCAATTGTAGAATCTCCCAAGTCTCCTCAAGAAAGTAAGCAGGGGAGGATATTAGCTCTGTCGCACTAACACTAGAGATAAAACTGAGCTACAAAGTTTGGATCTAAACAGAGATTCTGAAGGTGTCAAAGTCCAGGCATTTGGTTGAGGGGTCATTCGGCTGGTGAAAGAAATGGGCAGTTGGTGTTAGAATCTGGGCTTTGGACTCATCTCTGGTTAACACTAGTACCACTGTCTTTTAGCCACCCTTAATATATAAAATTTAAATTGTCCATGCAAAATGAGTAAGAATCAGTTACCGAAACCAATATGTAGCAGCTCACACACACGTGTGTGTGGGGGTGGGCGGAAGCAGCTACATGTTTTTGCCCAAAGCTTCGAGAAATGGACGTTCCACTACAATAAATTATCAATTAAATGTCAGTATTCTTCTTTTCAAGCCTCCCACACCTTTAATTTGGTCCTAGATAATACCAAAACAATGTAGCTGTATTTAAGTTGTTTTTTTAAAAAAAGGACGGTTCTGGATCCATCCGGCCCCACACTCCTCCTATCTAAATTTCAGTAGAAAAGCCTTCATTTTTATGTCCAGTCCCAAAGCCATTTTTCATTTTATTAATAGTGATAACTTCAGTCTCAATGCTAGTAGAGAACATTACTTTGCTTTTCCAAAATGGTAAAGAGAGATTCCATGTTTTTCCTTAAACATTCTAAATATTGTAGCATTGATTCTAACTCTTAAGCAATGCTCAGAGTGCATTCTCTGGTATCTTGATCACATCACTGCCTCCATATGTTTCCAGTTCCACTGTGTGGAAAATGAAAACTGGTTGAGCTTGCTGATTAGTGCTACACCAGGAGTCTGAAACTGAGACACAGATTTCATTGTCGGGGTCAGTGGAATTGAGAGCTTTCATGTAACTGTGTCCCCCTGATAGGCAGAAGGTAAAGAAATGGATTGTTACTTCTTTAGGCAAAAGACATGAATCTGTTGGACAAAGGCATCATTCTCTGCCTGTAGTCAGTAACTTGAGGGCCTTCTGTAGATTCTGCACAGCAGTGCTCACATCTTCATACTGCAAAGCACTGCCAGCATATTTGCAATATTTCTGCGCTCTGGCAAAGTCCTCTGGTGTCAAACGGACTTCCCCTGCAAAAATAAGATAATTAAAAAGTTAAAATATAAGAAAATTCAGGGCTTTATCTCAAATCAAGCAAAATGTTTTACTTAAAATGTCTGAAGTAGTCTGTTTTTATTAACAAAGAGCATGAGAAGAAGTGTTAGTCCTATTCTGTTTTTTTTAAGTTCATTTTTATGTATAATTCTCAGTTTCTTTGGTGTCATTCTAACATTATATGGGGACCTTCAAAACCTAGACATTTTTGTGATCCAGTGCCTTTTATGAGTAAACCAATACCTTTGAGAAAGATCTGCCCTTTATCTGAGGTAACTCAGAAGAGCATTCAAACTATAGTAAGTTAACTGTAATCATGTTACAACCTGCATGAAACAAGGACAGTGGCTTATGTGTTTATTGTGTAACTGCTTTACTCTCAGCATGGAATAATACACTCACAGTTGAAGCCACCCTCTCCCTGTCTGTATAATCTTCCAGATAAAGAAACATCCCCTATTGAGATATTTGCACAAATACTACATTTCTATTTTTAACTATTGAGAAACAGACTAAAGCATTTGTCCCAATATTATCAACATAGCTGCAATATTTTCTGATTATGTAATCAGAGAAAGGAAGCTTGCGCTATTAGTTCACCCATTTTTGTAATTCTGACAAACACCAACCAAAAGCTTTTTTTTTTTGCAACAAACCCAAACATTGATCTGTACAAACTTCTCAAACACACACACACACTCCTACTTTTCAAAAAAAATGTTGGAGACATAAACCCTGATTCAGTAGACCAGCATGTGAATAGTCCCACTGATGTGCTTAAAGTTAAGCATATACTTAAATGCATTGGATTGAGGGCTTAACCAATCCAATGCAAGTTAAGGCTAAAGCCTTATATATATAACCAATATGTTTTAGGGCCAGATTCTGAAACTTGTACTCATAATGAATAGTAGATTTTTACCCCGTAAATAATCCCACTTCTATCAATGCTACTCAAGGTGAAAAATGATGATCCTTAGGGATCTACTTTGGCATATTCATCAGAATTTTTTTTGTTTAAAAACCATTTGTTATATTGGACGTTAATATGAATTTATTTAAACAACGGCTCCCATAACCACCTATTATAACAGGTCATAATATTGTATTATTTAGCATTCATTTCTTATACAATGGGGGTTTTAATAACAGAAAAACTGTTTAAACTCAGACATTGTAAACTTAATTCTTGAATGTTTAAACATGACTATAAACATATTTTTGAGTTTTATCATGTACAGTTCTGTTCAGCTGGATCTCCTTTTCTGAAACTCATGAACTGTGTAGTTGCTGATATGCGAATATTTACTTCATAATCTCAGTTATTTACTTATCAAGTAATGTTTCTAAGTACTGTGATAGAGGAAGGTCAGGGAGCTGTGGCAGAGTGTTTGAAGGGAGATATATCAGATCCAGGTTCATTAGGGCGTGGCTCCCTGTAGACTAGGGAAGCAGGCAGCAGGTTAATTAGGAGCACCTGCTGTCAATTAAGGCCTTAATAAAACGCCTGCCTCAGGCAGACAGGTGTGGGTGTTTGGAAGGAGTTTGGAGGTGTTGGAGCAGAGAGCAGTTTGGAGAAGTGCTGCGAGGAGCTAAGAAAGACCCAGACCCTAAGTAAAGGAACACCTGGCTTGTGTAGAGAGAGGGCAGGAAGCCCCCCACAAGCTGAAGAGTAGGAGAGGGAAGTAGTCCAGGGGAAGGAATAGCTAATCCCAGTGGTTTACTGCTATCTTCAGGGCCCCTGGGCTGGGACCCGGAGTAGAGGGCGGGCCCGGATCCCTCCCTCTCCCCTCTAGGATACTAGTGGTACAGTTAATACCCCGTTCAGAGGCAAGAAAAAGGCTCCCTGAATTCCCCCACAAGAAGAGAAAGTGCAGGACCCATCAATATCGTGGGAGTAATTTGCCACAGTACCAATTCTATTTCCTCATCCATTTTTCCAATTTTAGGCAGCCAATTTTGGGCAAATAAATAAAAGGAAAGATAGTAAATATTAAAGACTAAATAGCTTTGTTAATTTTCTAATAAGAGCTGGGTATTATTGATTTTTATTATTCCATTTTCCAAGGAAAATACATTTTATGGTTGCTGTATTCTGTATAAAGAAGTTAAATCTACAGAACACACTCTGTTTTTCAACTGATAGAAATAGTTTAGTGGACAAAATCCGTATACAATTTTAAAAGCTTGTTTTAATATTTCCAACTCCAGTTTAACCTTATCTGGATCTGATTCAAATGTCTTGGATGAATTACCAATGATTTTTCAGATGATTAAGTTAAACAATGATTTAAGTATTGTGGCAAAGTGGCTTCCCAGACTCACCAGGCTCAGGTCCTTTGTGCTCTGGTGAGGCAAGTGCTGTGCGGGCAAACCGCCTAGAAAGCCCAAGGGCAGGCTTTCCCTTCCCCTATGCACTTATTTCCGGCTGGGTTTTTTTTCCCCTCTCTGGCTAAGGAAAGCTATCTCCCTTCTGGGAGAGGCTCCCTGTCCTGCTGCCCCCAACCTGCTGGCAGCCTCACTCCATCTATCTCTTCCCCCCCCCCTCCGCCCCCTTCCTAGCTGGGGAGGAGGGTTTAAAAAGGTCTCTGTCCGCTTTTTAATTGGGCTCAGCTGATCCTGCTTTGGCCAGTGGCAGCCTTGCTCAGCTGAACCCAATTAACCTGTAGTTACCTCTCTCACCAAAAACCCCTCTGGCAGTAGCCTGCCCTGGGTTTACCACAGTATCCATATTACTATAGATAGACAACATATATCAGCCAATCAAATCAAATTATAAATGAGATTCTTTTGGGTTCAACTTTGTTACATGGCAAGAAGTTAGCATACACAAAGCAGAAAAATCCAGATGATAATTATTACTGTTGTACAATGCGGAAACATTTAGTATCATTGAGATTCACCAGTAAAAACATGTCAGTAAAACAACCAGCTCTCCAAAACAAACAGAATATGACCAGGAAAAACTCTTGAGGTTTAATTTTATCCAAAATGAAAATACACTCCATACCTGCACCTACTTTCATCTTCAAAATATAAAGCCCGAGACAGAATAGCTATTGAATATTCTGGCATCTGGCACCAGTCAAACCTGTATGATTACTGTATGATGGCAGTGTACTTTAGTGAATCAGATGAGCCAGTTTATGCCTTTTTAAGAAGTATACTCATACATACATGGTATGTATACATTTGTCCATATTTCATCGCTTAAGTGACATTTAACTGAGTCAAACCAGTTGGGCTGAATTCCACCACCACACTGGGTTATACGTTTGAAAAGAAAAAGAACAAGTTCCCCTTAGACATTTTTTCCTTCATATTAGGATGCCAAAAGAAACTAGAAAATCATTCTTTAGAAAACAGACAAGGCATCATTCCAGTATTCAACTAATTTACTGGAACAAAGCCTAAATTAATCTACCTAATCTTATTTTTACAGCACCAGCTCTATTCATGTTTTGTTGGCATAAAGTTTTATATTTTTTATGACGCCCCCTTCGATACCACCATATCAACACTTTAGAAAAGGGTTCTAGCAATTTTAATTTATAAACCAGTAAGGGCCTCATCCTATAAAGTGCCGAGCCGCCTCAGCTCCTGTTAAAGTCAGTATCTCACAATGGAGAAAGAGAATAGAAAAACGTCAACTGTAATTTTCCTGAAATACTTTATTAAAGTATTTACTTGCAAATGATGTGGAGAAAAACTACAATATTTGTAGTTATTTTAAAGCTGACATTTAGATAGCCAGTCCATTTAGTAACTAATTAATTTCAACCTATATAATTTAAAGGCAAGAAAAATATTGACACATGCGAAAAAGCTATGTTGTACCAACCCTGAAACAAACTGGGCTCTGTATTAATTCAAAAATAATATTAGTATAGTAGTTATATTCATTACTGAAATTTGATAGTCCTTTGCAATCCAAAGCTAACTTCCACCAGCCATGATTCTTTCAGCTGAGCAATTAGGAACATGATGCAGAAATTGAAGGGCATTTTGAGGAGGGATAAGAAAATCATGTAGTGAGAAAGGAAAGCAGTTTTTAAAAGAAAAACAATTGATATTTTACACAAAATCCAGTTATTTAATTTAAATAGCTACTCAACTTGGACAAGTTTAAATAAATTGGTTTAAATCCACAGTTATATTGAAACCAGTGTGCTGTGTGTGTAGGCAAGGCCTTAGATATAGTCTACAGAAAACCAAAGCAGTGATGGTAATTCAAATTATTACTGTGTTAGCAGTACTCTAACCATACTTTAAATATACGAACAATGCAGTACAGTAAACCCTCGATTTAACGGACCTTGATTTAACGGACTTCGGATGCAATGGACAAAATTTCTGAGCAAGTCTGATGTATTCCTGATTCATTTCTGGCGGGCTGGCTGCCAGCTCCCGGCTGCCGTCCGGGTCCCAGCAGCGGGCGGGCTGCGGAGCTGTCGCCCCGACCCTGTGGTGGGCGGGCTGCTGCGCCGACAGCTCTTTTTTTTTATTATTAAATAACGGACTTTTTGATTTAACGGACACCCCCTTGCCCGAATTAGTCCGTTAAATGGAGGTTTTACTGTAATTGGAACCATAATTATTTAAAGGAGTGAAAGTTTTTTCCTATTACAGAGAAAAAGTTAAGATATTCAAAATGTAACTAAGCTGATTTTTTACTATATCATTTAAATAAATAGATTCTTCTCTCCTGTATAATAAAGACCATTGAACTTCCCCAAAATAATTCCTCCTAGAACATATCTTTTTTTAAAAACAAGAAAAAACTGTTACCTCCCTTTCATAACTGTTGTTCTTGGAGATGTGTTGCTCATATCCATTCCATTGTAGGTGTGCGTGTGCCCGTGTGCACGGCTGTCAGAGATTTTTGCCTTAGTGGTACCCGTCGAGCCGGCTGTGGCACACTCTAGAGCAGCGGTTGCCAACCAGTGGTCCGTGGACCACTGGTGGTCCGCGAGAAAATTTTGGTGGTCCCTGGAGAAATTTGGACATTATTTGCAATTTTTAGGAAGATAAGTCCCTAGTAAAGGCTTCTTATTTGATAGCACTTCAAATCGCGAAACGTAGAAAGCCGTATACGATTGGAGAAGAATTAATTAAGCCTTGCTTGTTAGAAGCCTGTGAAGAGGTTTTGGGGAAACAGGCTGTCCAGAAACTGAAAGTAATTCCTATGTCCGCTAACACTGTGAAGCGCAGAATTGAAGACATGGCCGAAGATATTGAAAATCAAGTGATTGAAATGGTGAAAAATTCAACGTTTTATTCAATTCAACTCAACGAATCAACAGACATAACTAACAAGGCAGTTCTCCTTTGTTTTGTGAGGTTTGAGTGTCAAGGAGAGCTCAAGGAAGAATTCCTCTGTTTGCTCAACTTGCTGGGTAGAACAACTGGCTCTGAGATTTTCGATGCACTTAATGGTTATTTCCTGAGACACGTTATTGAATGGAAGAAATGTGTTGGGATATGCGCAGACGGTGCCGCAAGCATGACCAGGCATCGTTTAGGAGTTGTTACAGAAGTGAAAGATGTTGGACACCCAGACATCTTGTTTACTCATTGTATTATACATTGTGAGCAACTTGCGGCGAAAAGAATGTCTCCAGAACTGCACGAAGTACTCTCTGATGTAATTAAAATTGTAAATAAAATTCGGCACAAAGTGCTCAATTCTTGAATATTTGAGGCACTTTGTGAAGAAATGGGCTCTCAATATACTCATCTTCTTCATTCTGAGATGAGATGGCTATCAAGGGGCAAAATACTAACCCGATTGTTCGACCTGCGCCAAGAAGTCAAGTTATTCTTCCAGCAGCAAAATAATTCGAAATTCCAAGAACTCTTGTCCAACGATGATTGGCTAGCCAAGCTTGCATACCTGGCAGATATTTTTTCACTGTTAAACGAGCTAAACACGTCCTTGCAAGGACAGCTTACGGACGTGTTCACACTGCGAGGTAAAATGGATGCATTTCAAAAGAAAATATTGCTGTGGCAAATGCGGTTGGCTGAAGAAGATCTGCAAATGTTCCCGAATCTTGATGAGTATATGAAAGAGGAGGATGTCAACCGACAGGTAATAACCATTGTTCGACAGCACTTATGGTCGCTCACAGAATTTTTTGGCCATTATTACCCAAAGGAAGAGGACCCCAGACATGACAATATGTGGGTCATGGATCCATTTTCGACGAAAATTGAAGATAGCAATTTGAGCATGAAAGAAAAAGAAAGCCTAATCGATCTATCATCTGACGACAGTCTCAAAGCTAAATTCCACTTGTCCTCATCAAGACATCATTTTTGGCCCTCCGTAAAAAGTGAGTACCCAGTGCTGAGTGAAAAAGCCATCAAAATTTTGATTCCATTTTCAACAACCTATCTGTGTGTGAAGACATTCTCATCTGTTACGGCAATCAAAAACAAGTACCGCTGTTGGCTTGAAATACAAATGGCTCTCCGTGTTGCAGTGACGTCATTGGAGCCAAGAATCCATAAACTTATTTCAAACAAGCAGCAACAAATATCACACTAATAATTTTGTTATAATTAAACAAGCTTTAATAATTTTGTTATAATTGAACAAGTGCATTTCATATTAATGAAATGGAACTTTTATGATCATTATTTTATAGATGTTTGTACCTTTTTAAAAAAATTCATGTTAGTGGTCCGTGGGATTCAAAATTGTGAGTTTAGTGGTCCGTGAGGTCCGAAAGGTTGGCGACCACTGCTCTAGAGTGCTGCACTCATGCCGCAGTATATAGGGCACCACTCACCCATGCCCTCTCAGTTCCTTCTTGCCAATAACTCCGAAAGAGGGGCAGGGGGAAGGTAATGGAATGGACATGAGCAACATCTCCAAGAACAGTTATGAAACGTAGGTAACTTTTTTCTTTAATAAAACGAGGAAGACTTTGTAGCACCTTAGAGATTAAGCAGTCTATTTCAGCATAAGCTTTTGTGGGCTATCGCCCACTTCATCAGATGCATAGTGGGCTATAGCCCACGAAAGCTTATGCTGAAATAAACTGGTTAGTCTCAAAGGTGCTACAAAGTCTTCCTCGCTTTATTTAAGGATACAGACTAACACAGCTGCTAATCTTAAACCTGCTTTTTCTTTGAGTGCTTGCTCACGCTGATTCCATTCTAGATGACTCGCAAGCAGTATCAATGGAGGTGGGCTCGGAGTTCACTGTTGTGCACTTTGTAGCAGTCTGCCAATGCCAGTGTCGTCTCATGCCTGCTGAGTCAGTGAGTAATGCCACGCAAATGTATGAATGGATGACCAGGTGGCGGCCAGACAAATGTCTTGAATCGAGACCTGTGCCAGAAAGACCGCAGAAGATGCTTGCGCTCTAGTGGAATGAGCCGTAACGATTGCCGGCAGAGGCACCTTTGCCAGCTTGTAGCAGCAGTGGATGCAGGCTGTGATCCAAAACGAGATTCTCTGCCTGACATTGGGCAACCCTTCATCCTCTCTGCGACAGCAATGAATAATTGCGTTGACTTATGGAACGGCTATCAATGAGAAGGCCAGAGCCAGTCTGTCATCTAGAGTATGCAACCTGCGCTCCTCATCTGATGCATGAGGGTTTGGACGAGGATCGGTGAGTAAATGTCTTGCCCAGTGTGGAACTGGGAAATTACCGTGGGCAGAAAAGCCTGGTGCAGACGCAGCTGGACTTTGTCCTTATACAAGACCATATAAGGCGGCTACAATGCATGTGCCTTGATCTCGGACACCCGGGCCAAAGTTATATCGACCAAGGAGGAGACCTTCCAGCAGAGAAGCAGAATGGAGCAAGAAGCTTGAGACCTGCCCTTGATGAGCCAGTCATTGAGATATGGAAAGATCTGGATCCCCCAACGTCTGAGGTAAGCTGCTACTGGCACCACGCATTTCACGAACACCCTGGGGACAGAGGACAGGCCCAAGGTAGCGCCGTGAACTGGAAGTTACCCCTGTCCATTTTGAAATGCAGGAAACACCTGTGTCCCGGAAATATGGAGACATGGAAATAAGTGTCCTTTTAAATTGAGAGCAGTGTACTTACTAGTCCCTGGATCCAGAGAGGGAATAATGGAGGCCAGGGAGACCGTACAGAACCTTCAATTCCTTGAGGTCACACAGGGTCCAGGGTGGGTCTGAGCCCACTGCCGCCCCCAGCCTTTGGGATTAGAAAGTATTAGGACTAGAAACCTCTTCCTTCCATTTCCCGAGGAACCACAGTCCCCAACTGCAGGAGCCTCTTGACCCCCTGAACCAGGAGCTGCTCGTGAAAGGGGTCCCTGAAGAGGGATGGAGAAGTAGGGGGGCAGGAAGGAGGGGTATCCAAAAACTGCAGGGTATAGCTTTTTGGCTGGGGGAGTGTTTAGCAGGGTCTGGGCTGGTGAGCGGGAGGAAGAAGGGCAGCGACAGCTAAACCCTGTCGGATTTGTCAAGGCCTTGATGGCGGTGGAGGCTGGATGTCTTTCTGACAAAGTGCCCAATGAGCAAAGGGTAGCCTTGGTGTTTTTCAATCCGAGTATGCTGGCGTCTATCTGATCGGAGAACAGTCCAACTCAGTCAAAGGGCAGGTCCTGAATTGAGGCCTGCATCTCCTGGGAGAGGCCCACTATTTTGAGCCAGAAGCTGCATTGCATCACCACAGACAATGCCACCACCCTCACCACCGAGTCCCAGGCCATTTGCAGGGAACATCTGGCTGCTGCAGTCCCGTCCTCTACCAGGGTGCCAAACTCTTGAGCCTGACCCTGAGGAACAGAATCCTGGAACTTTTTAAGACTGTCTCAAAGAAAAATTATATTGGCCCACCAGGACCTGATAGTTTGCCTCCCAGAATTGTAGGCTGGCTGTTGAATAATTTTTTTCTGCAAAATAAATTGATATTTTGGGCGTCCTTATTTTTGGGAGTAGAGGTTGTGGGAACCTGCTTGTCCTTTTCGTTGGCTGCAGATACAACCGGCGAGCCTGAGGATGGGTGAGTATAAAGGTATGGCACTTGAAACCTTTGGCTGGTACAAAGTATTTTTTTCTTGGCCCATTTTGAGGTGGCAGGATGGAGGATGGGGTCTGCCACAGTGACTTGGCAATCGAAGACCCAGTCGTATACGGGCAGGGCGACCCGGGCGCACGTAGAGGCCGAGAGGACATTGAAAAGGGTGTCCTCCTGCTCCATCATCTCCTGCACCTCGAGCCCCAAGTTTTTGGCCACCCGGGCTTGATGGTCCCTAAAGTCATCTGGGGGGATAGCCCTGGAAGGTCCTGCAACTGCCTCGTCCGGGGAAGATGAATAAGACTTGGTTTCCGGTGGAGATGCGGAGGGCTCGGCTGCCGCTGGAGAGGGAGGTTTAGGGGTGGATACGGGATCCTCTACCCCAACCACAGAATGGGCTTCCAATACTGGGCCTGTGCTGGTGGGGCTGCAATCCGTTGCTCCAACGTGGCCACCGAGGAGTGATGTGAAGGGGGCACTGTCATCACCGGAACACCCCATGATCCCCAATACAGCCATTGCGTTGGCCACTGACCTTGCTGTCACTGCGGTGCTGTGGACGACGAAGCAGGCGCCCAATCCTGTCAAGACTGGGTCGATAGCCTAAACTGTGCTTCCATGCCTGAGGAACTGCCTTCTGGTAACCCGAGAGGAGCTGTCAATGCCTGAGTGTTTACTGGTCATGGCTACCGGTGATTGCTTGCCAGATGTAACTGACTAGATACTGTACCTGGGAGATCAGTCCTGGTGCAGCGGGAGACCAGCAATAAGATGGGGAGTGTTCCCATGGTGCTGGTGATTGGGATGGATGTCTAGAGGTAGATCGGCGAGAGGGTGATCCCCATACTATGCCGGTCATTGTACGGGGAACGTCAACCCCGTGCTGCAGAGTATTGCCGAGGAGACCGGGAGGAGAGTCTGTGCGACCGATAACAAGATTGGGACCTGCCTCGGGATCCTCTACGACAGTGTTCTTCACTGCAAGGCCTGCAAAACAGTAGTGGATCCCATGGACCCTAAGTATGGCTCCCTCTCGATTGCGCTCTTTGGTGGTGCAGTGGGGCTATGGCTAAGGCAGGCTCCCTGAGTTCCCTGGCCCCACACTGCTCCTGGGATTAGCCAGCCCACCCCATGTCCCTGACAGATAGCGGGGGAGCAGAAGTTTCAGCACGCTGCTCTTGCCTGAGAGACCACCCCCGCAGCTGCCATTGTCTGGGAACAGGGAACTGTGGACAATGTGAGTTGCAGAGGATGTGCCTAAAGAGAAGGGCAGCACGCAGAGCTACATGCCCCCCCAGGGGCTGCAGGGGAAACTGGGGGGTGCAAACTCTGGGAGGGAATATGGGAATTTTTGTGAGATTATTATAAGAAGGAATTGAATAATAACTTAAATTGATCCTGTGAGGGCCATTTTAGGTAGGTGGAATGTTCAGTGATTACTCGACATGGAATTTTAGCCACACCACCAGAATCATCATTTTTACTGAACCGGATTGTTCTAAATCCCATTTGAAAAATAGCAGCAGAGAGTCCCTATCAGAATAACGGTTCATTAGTTCAATACCAATTCAGAGGAGGAGTATTACTTACCTAATCGCCCAACTCTACTTTTTGCAGCACCTGGAATTTTCAGAAACGTGGTTCTAAGTACAGACCATGCTTTGGTTAGCCAGGGGATTTAATGAGGTAATAGCCAAAAGTTATATATCAGGGTATTCATAAAAGTTTTAAAACGGTTTGCATTTCATCAGCACTCAGACTGTGCTAGGTGACTTCATCAAGCACAAAAAGACAGTTTCTACTCCCAAAGAGCAATACTCTTTATTTGTGAATTGTCAACATTACCAAAATTTTATTTGGTTTCTCCTCAAACAATTTTGTGTGCAAAGTAAGTCATAAGCAAAAAGATAAATGCCATTGCCTTACCTGCAGACTGAGCATTGTAAAGAGAAGGATCTACAGCTGGGATATTCTGTGGAGTGGGTTGGATGGTATTACTTGTTACACCTGCAAATAAGCAAAATAACAGTGGAATTACACTATGTTACTCTTAATTAGACTTAAAAAGCAAGTTGCTAACAGGAGGTTTAACTATGTTACTTACAGTGTAAACAATTCCGAACAGGCTTTTATTTAAAATAATTGAGACTGAAGGAAACTTTAGGAGAACTTCCAAAACATTTATTAAGTACTTTTAAAAAAATGTGTTGGCTACGAACATTTAAATATTTTTACATAGCACCTTTCATTAAGACATAATCAAGATGTATTCAAGAACATCTATTTAGTGCAATATTTCATAGAAGTAACATCAACAGGTACAGAAAAATTGGTGTGGAAAAAAGGTCCAATGAGAACAGGTGGTCACCAGATTTAGAGTTTTAGGGAAAATTGGTACAAGGAACTAAGAGAAAGCAAAAGGTTTAGGGGAGGAGAGAACAGAAGTAGCATTTGTTTATTCTCAAAGAGGGTTAAGAACTTCAGGTCAAGAAGAGTTTTGAGACATGATGAGATACAGAAAGGTTGTTCCACATGATGGTTGCATCACAAAAGGGAATATTTTTTATCTGGGATTGTGCTCCTTTGAAAATACAATTCTCACTAAGTCTTATGCTTTCAGTGAGAGACATAGCACTTCTCTATCTCAAATCTTTCTCTGACCCCTGAGATAAAGGTAGTTCTGTGTGAGACCAACTCACTCCCCACACATGCAATCTCTTATGACCCTACAACCATGCCATTATTGCGGGGCATCCTAAACTACCAGTTGTGTCCCTCAGCTGGTGGATGAAGGAACCCCATATATAGTATAGGCTGCACTGAATATATTGTATAAGGAGTCATGGACCTATGGTTGTGAGTCAGACTAACTACCAGTGTATGTAAAAAAGCTGTAGTCATGGAAAAACCCAGATACAAGAGTGTCTCAGTTAGCCAGCTTGAAGGAGACCACAGTCTTTTGGAATCACTGAGTTCAATGGAGGTATGACGACGGTAGACGAAACCTGTTAAGGAGTTCATCACCTGAAACAAGAAAGCCTAACAGCTAAAATCAGGTGTTGGAATGTGAAAACCATGTGGGTTCACTGGGAAACAGTCAAGTAGTTCAAGTGAGACTCAGTTCAATAACACTGTTCCCAGAGGCAGAAAATTAGATGGACTGAATGCAGAATACTCCATTCAGCTGGAATCAGGGTACTCTACTCCTGAAGAGAGAGTTGGAATACCCCCTGACCAAAAGGCAACACATAACCTCTACAGGAATGGGAACCAGTCAACTCATGAATTATAAGAGCACATTTTGTTACGAATCATGCTATGTAACTACCACACAGTGTTACACACTTACCAATGATCATGATGAACACGCAAAGGGTGAATTCTACAACAAGTTGCAAGATGTACTAAACCAAGTCTATGCTTATGATGTAGTTCTGGTTATGGGTGATATGAATGCCCAGGTTGGTAATGGCAGCCTCAGATGTGAGCATTTTATAGACATGGAATTGAGGGGCAGATAGAAAATAGTAAAACATTTGTTGAAATGTGCAGCATGTATAACTTGTGCCATTGGTGGGGATCCTTTTCCCTCATCTCAGGAAACACAAACTACCAGGCAAGTCAAATGATGGAATTGCTGAGAAACAATTGGATTATGTTGCCTAAACAGATGGTACAGAAGATCACTGCAGGATACAAGATATTTTACAAATTCTGATGCAGGAAGTAATCACTGCTCTGTCATTGGAAAAGTTAGAATAAAGCTAAAAGACAAGTTAACAAGAAAAGAGATATTTGATTGAAGGAGGGAGTTTAAAATGCAGCAGACTGATGAATCTGAAGAATTGCAGGTAACAAATTATGAGAGGAACAATGGACTTGCTTTAGAGATGTCTGCTGGGAAGCTGCAATAACTTAAGATGATCAGGGACAGAAGAGTGGATACAGCCAGACACATGAAAACTGAGTGAAGAAAAGTAAAGTCTTAAAAAAGAGCCAATCACAGGTGACAACCAGAAGAACAATGCATGCTGCAATGGGAGTATGTAGAGAGAGACAAAGAAGTTATACTGGAAAGATAAGGGAGAACCTTGGTTGCAATGGCTGGAGCCAGGACTCTTGGTGCTGCTAGGCTCTGTGCCAGTGAGCCTTCCAATCCCTGCAGACCTTACAGGCTCCTCTCACCACAAAAGGTAGCTTGCCTGCCAGTAGACTCCCCAGCTGGAGCAGGGAGCCCAGCAACCCTGAGAATCTTGACTTCAGCTGGGGCTCCCAAGGCTGGCAGGCTCCTTGCTGTGGAGCAGCTAAGTAAAATTGACACTTGTCAGTTTCATAGCTGCTATTCAGTGAACAGGGCAGCAAGCATAGCTGGAAGCGCAGAAGGGCTAAAACACTCCATTGGATACAGTCCCAAATGTAGGGAAATGATATATCTGAGTGGAGGGATTTTAAGATGAGATCAAGTAAATAAACCAGGCATCAATGGAGGTATTCAAACAGAGTTGCAAAGCTCCAAAGATGCATTAGAATAACTCACTTTCCTGCTTGCATCCGACGAAGTGGGTATTAGCCCACGAAAGCTTATGCTTCAAAACTTTATAGTTAGTCTTTAAGGTGCCACAGGACTCTTTGTTACCTCACTTTCCTGTGCACTTTTACCAATTTGAACAGATTTAATTGCCCACACGAGAACTTTCATTAGCTTTGTCAGCGAATGGATATGCTATGTCCACACTATGTTAACCTTAAAAGATATAAAACCCGCAATTTTGCTTACTCTGTTTTAACTGAGTGTACCCTTTACCCATATAAATATCTTTTTCACATCTTGTGGCAATGTGTTGCCAAAGGCTAATTATGTACAATATCAACAGTATTTCCTTTTATCAGTTATACATGTATTTATTGCCTTTTAATTCTATTTATGGTCTTTTTGATCTTGTATAATGAGAAATTGCAAGTGGGAGTGTCCAATTCACCTGTACAGATGCTCCCCGGGTTATGCAAGACTCCACTTACGCAAATTTGCACTTATGGAAAAAGTTCCAAAGCCAGAAATAGGATTTTCGAGTTGAGGAAATTTTTGCGTAACATACACATATACATTTCTGACTTATGCAAAATTTGAATTACGCAAGGCTTTCCGGAACAGAACGATTGCATAAGTCGGAGGGTATCTGTATCACATTCATTAGTTGGTATATACCTCTATCCTATCCCCTTATTCCTCTGCTCGCTAAACTAAATTTCTTTTAAATCTTTTACATTTTTCCTCATATGGGAGCCTATGCCTCTTCTATTTCTTTTACATCTCTTTGAAATGGGTCATGAGAACTAAGCACCATATTCCAACTGAGGATTTACAGTGATTTAAGTCATTATATTTTAATATTTCAGTCATATATTTTCCAGACTTGACTTTACACTCAGCATTTTGGTAAGATTTTTTGACTGCCATTTGCCCACAGAGTAGATACTTTCATCGACTTGTCCACAAATATTTGTTAATACCGGGAAAAGTAAATTCTTGTCACTATCCCTGGTAGTTAAAGGCCAAAACTATTTTGCCAAACTTTTAACAAAATCACTTTCAGGCAGAGACAAGTCATAGAAAGTTTCAGCCCAACAAGTGAAAGTTCTAGAAAGTCACAAGTGTCCAAAAACATGGGGATTAGCATGGTAATTTATGAAGCATTAACTATAAAAGTTTCCTCTGTTCTAACACACATACAATGTTGCAGCCTTATTATATTTCAAATATAACTGGAAAGGAGGCTACAGTGGAATAGAAAACCACCTCACAGTAAATGTAAATCTGAGTTCTTGGCTAGAAATGCAACATACCTGTGCTATGAGGTACTTCAGCTGGAGTGTTGGCTGGAGCATGGGCACCAGGTGGGATATGTATGCCAGTATAATTACTAGTTGGCATGTTTGGATCATATGTAGATGATGATGGCTCAGATACTTGGGTAGGTAGAGCAGATGAGCTAGCATCTTCACTTTCAGCATCTGTTAAGATACAGAAAAGGAGCTCTATTAATTCTTCTTTTGTGCAAGCATATAAACTGCCATTTATTTCTGCAACAATAATCCACCTTGTCTTCTCTATCTGGCTAACATTTTATGCAGTTAATAAATGAATGGTTTAACAACAACAAAAAATCAAATAATGATCTATAGAAGTATAAGTGCATCATGGTATAAATTCTGGGAGTTCACATATTTAAAATGTATAGAGCTGTAGATAAGATGTTTGAAAGAGAACGCAGGTCATCACTGGGCTGAATATGTACAACCTCATGATTTTAATTTTTCTGAATCCTCAAGTTTTCACATCTAAATTATACAGCATTAAAAACAGTTTGACAGAGTATAAACAGTGTGAACTAATGCATATATTTGAATGAACACACAATATTGTATAAGGCAATCTCTGTTTTATATGGCATGTATATTCAGGAAGAAAATGTTAACAAGATTAAAATGAGAAATGAAAAGAAAGCAAAAAGAAAAACACAAGAGAAAATATGGGAAGGAAGTATATTAAAAAAGGGCTTATGAAGCATTTGGCCAGTTGATCCATGGCCATGCCTGCAGAACTTCCTATTTTGGAATATAAATGGCTGGTCTATCTTAGTGTAAAGCGAATAGTTGCCTCTTGAAAAAAAATCCTGGCTTCTAATTGGCATATAACTTTAAAGAACCAGTCTAGTCTGCTAAGTATGGCCATATCTGCACCAAGCATAAGTTATCCTACCTGTCCAGTGTTATTAAGAATTTGTTTCTGTTCTTAGATTTTTAGTGGTGTTCAAGCCAACAGAGCTCTGTTTCATTTGTTGGAGGTGTGCATCTGCATGAGTAGAAAGGTCAGCTGGAACAAGCACAGTTCTGGGAACAGTGTTTAACTGCTGATGCTTCTAAAACAGCAGAAAGAATGCAAGACTTGCATCTAGCTCTTGTAAAAACTGGTTATTATATTATGTGCATTCCGGTCTCTGGCTATAGAAGATCTAATAGAGTATGTAAATATTAGTGTCTAGTCATGAAAACTGGAAAGTCAACTGAGGGAACTTAGATTTTGCCCCACATAAGGCTTTTGAAATAAAAAGGGGAAAAGGTATAATTTGAGCATAAAGTCACATATAACAAAAATGTTAAATGAATCAACAGTAACACTGACTCCCTATGGAAAGGGATGCCACGCTTGAACAACAAGGGTATAGCAGAAGGAATATACTACCACCCTCCTGACGAGCTAATAGTGATTGTGAAATGCTCAGGGAGATTAGAGAGGTTCCAAAAACAGAAAACACAGTAATCCCCATATTGACTGGTTACATGTCACCTCAGGCTGGAATGCAAAGATAACTTTTCTAGACAATTAATGACTGCTTCTTGGAGCAACTAGTCCTAGCACCAAAACAGGGAGAGGCAATACTTGATTTAGTCTTAAGCGGAGCACAGGATCTGGACCCAGAGGTGAATATAGTCAAATCAATCATAATGGAATTAAAGTTAACATCCTTGTAGGGGGGGAAATACTGAATAAATCCATCACAGTAGCATTTAATTTCAAAAAAAGAGACCAACACAAAAACGAGGAAGCTAGCTAAATGGAAATGTAAAGGAACAATCATAAGAGTGAAATGCCTGCAAGCTGCATAGAAACTTTTTAAAAACACCATAACAGAGGCTTAAACTATATGTATATCCCCCCCAAATTCAAATAAAATAAATAATATACCACCACCACTATAAGAGGGCCAAAAATGCCATCATGGCTAAACAACTGGCAAAAGGTATCTTTCAAAAAAATGGAAGTCAAATCTTCTGGCAGGTCAAGTGTAAAAGTATAATTAGGCAAGCCAAAAAAGAATTCAACGAGTGACTAGCAAAAGACACAAAAACATTTCATTTTCTTATCCTGGTGTACCATTTCACTCTAATTTACTAAAAACTATGCTTCTAAAAACATTTAGAACCCATAGTTTCCTCAAGTCAGGTAAGAAGGGTGCTTCACTACCTCCCCTTCTGGAGAGTTAAAGTTTATTGCTTCTACAAATTGCTTCTTATTCTTATGAGGACTACAAAGGCTCCTTGGCACTAATATCAATGTCAGTAGTTCATGTATTTTAGTGTCTTTATACTTTGACGATTTAGGAGGGGTTTTTTTTTTTATTTTTTTTTTTTTTATATAAATATACAGCTTATAACTATGTTTTTCTTGACTGATATAAAAGTTTAGTAACTGACCCAAGGGTATTCATGAGTGACCTTCATGTGTACTCTATGACTCGTATTCCAACCACATTAATAAATCAAGTGTGTCATTTTAAGTTTCCATGGTCTTGTAGCATTCTGACAAAAGCCTCCACTAAATCCAAGAGCAGAATTACATAGAGAACGCCTATATTACTGGATAAACATCTCCAAGAGTTACAGTATGGTTTTCAAGAATCACAGGGAGCTCAACACTTTTGGAAAATATGGTAATTTGTCACGCTGGAGATGGCCAGTTTCATTCTATTTAAACATGTACTTTTTCATACGCAAGAGGAGGAAGAAAGTGAGCAAGCCGAAAGGAATGGGGGAACATCCAGCAATATGTTTAAACAATGCTGCTTTTCTTTCTGAGATGAACAAAGCAAGAATTATGACCAGTTCCTTTTCCAGAATATTCTACTGAAATTTTTTTTTGCATATGATCTTTGGCTCTACAATGCTCAAAATGTTATGGCACGTATACCACATCTGGTACAATGTTGTTAATCCCCTGAAAAAAGTATTTTGTCATTTTATTGCCCATACATAAAAATACAAAATGGCGTTAATGCCTAAACAAGTAATGACTTATTGAACAAAAAAAAATTGTCAAACAAGAAATATATCCTGTTGATTATGAAAAATACATACTGCAGGCTCACTCTGAATAACAATAGTTTAATTTTTATATCACCACCAAAAATACTGTCCGTTAGTTTACTTTTACTTATAACCTTGGCAACGGGAGTTGCAATTTACATTTTTTCCTATAGCCCCTGGTAATGATATGTAGTGAAAAATAGCAGTTTTAGCACAGTAGTATGAGTGAAAAACTACTGAATTCTAATCTCTGCTCTGACAGGTCCTGTGGCCTTGGGCAAGTCACTTATCTTTGCTTGTTTTCCAGTCTGTAAAATGAAGAGGCATAATACTACTTACACTCATTCTAAGCATAAGTTAATATTTGTACAAGGCTTTGAAGATTAGAAGTGGTATTATGTAAACTTTAATAGTAGTACTCATTTTGCTTACCGTTCATACAATTTTACAAGAATCAAACAAGTTCGTGGGCTATCACTACAGTTATGAATTTGAACAATAAAAACAAATTATTTAATTTACAGACATCTATATTTACACATTCATAATATATTGATGATAAAAACACACTCATTTCACAACACTTTAACAACATTTTTCAGTTAAGTGCATGTCAAACTGGGGTAAGTTGCACTGATTGAAAGTTAGAGTTTACCAAGGGGCACAACATCTGCACTAGGAGTTTACATTGGTACAACTACATGAGCATAGCTGTACCAGTGGCTAAAAACCTCAGTTTTAGACAAGGCCTAACTCTACAGAACTATGTAAGAATACAGCTTCAATTTAATATAGCATTATTCTTGACTGTTTAAACTTGCGCATCATAGCAAAAAGGCTGCTGTGCTCCAGCTCAGAGGCAACTGCATTTTAGTGGTGAGTGTGGTGATTCCAGTGTTTGTAAAGTGCTTTGGGTTCCTTTGGTAGAAAAAAATATACTGCTACAAAATATTTATAATAATTAGGATAAACTAATAATTGGGTAAACACAATGAAATATGATTAAAAATCAATTCACAAATATGTATGAATTTCACTTACATGTGTTCTCAGGAGTATATTTCTATGGTATAAAAATTATAATTTGCAACTACAGTCCTTTAGGTGGCCCTCCATGTCTACTTTTAAAAGTATAAAGGCTAATATGTAGACTGCATAATAAAGTAAAATGAAGTCACAATCATTTTAGAGAGTAGTTTAAAAATAATTAAAAAAGAGAAATCTCATATATCATTCAAAAAAGGGTGACAGTAAAATATAGGTAGCCAAATGGAGAAAGAATGTATTAGCAGTGATACTGTTTGTTTTTTTAAAATAGAATGCCTGCAAACACTATAAACAGTGCCAAGAAGGTGTAAAGTACAACAGATTATTTAAAAAAATGGATAGCCAAAGTATCAGTCTAATAAACTGAAATAGGATATCTGCTGATTGCTATATGTATCACTCATCTCATTTTCCTTGTACAACTCTGGCACCTGGGTATTTTTGGAAGAGATATAAACTCTGATATTTCAGGGCATAAGCCAATTTGTTATTCAAAAGAGTTTGGAAGATGTTCCCTAAGATTATTCTAGGACTACTACTACAGCATTTCTTGCACCTTTCTGTGAAGCATCCAGTACTGTTCACAATAGGAAACTTGACTAAACAAACCACTGATCTCATCTGGTATGGCAGTTCTTATGTTCCTATTTTCTGTTTTGATCCATGACATCAGCTAGCTGCCACTGCCACAAGCAGCATAGTGTATTTGAAGGACCAATAGTCTGATCTCTTCTCAAAATGGAAGTCATGCCCATAGTTCCTTTTCTTTGATTAGATGGGAAGGGGATCTCCAAAGAATGAGATCATGGTTCAGAAAGGTTAAGAATCAGATTCACAATAGTATATATGTCTATCTCCTAATGATTACCACATTTTAAAATAAATTGAAGCACAGATGTCTCGAGATAATATTTTTAGAATAACTTTTCATAAAAGAACTATATTGTCTATGGAAGAGCCAGGTATAGAGCCCAAAAGGTCAGTACACATCCTGAAACAACAGATTCAGAACTTTACATTGTTACTTGACTACCTTCCAGCTGCAGATCTGTCTTAGAGTTAGAGAGGGTATGTGGTAAAGTGGATTAATTTACCAGGCCTTTTGCTTCTGAAAACTATTAAATTCCATCTTGAGACATTTATGAAATGAGTTTCTTTATCCTTATTTAGTTTCTAGTTGACACTTATCTAAAATCATAACATTCCATATACAAGCAAGATTTTTTTTTTTAAGTGTTGCCACTCCAGAGAAAAGGCCAATGAAAATCGCAAAGGTATCTGGCATAGAAAAGTAAAACAGAAAATTGCTGTGAAACATTCACCTAAGTAGGTAAGTGATGCTAAGAAGTTCACTTTGGAGAAACATATAGAACAATATTCACTTTAATTCACTAGCCCATCCAATCTGTTAATATTACTTTATTTGAATTAGCAATGTCCATACCTTCTTCTTCCTCTTCCATTCCAATAGGTCCAGGTTGAGGAGTCTCTCCATTCTTTAGACAGTTATGAATATATGCTGCCTTCCATCTGGCATATTTTCTGTGTTGAACATTCTTGGGGAGGTAAAAAAAAAAAAAAGTCAAAATGTACTCTAAATTAACTTTTTGTGACTTCACAGATTAAGAAAAAATAATGGTCTTCAACCTTCTATTTCCACTCCTCCCTTAAAATGCAAAAAAAAAAAAAAAAAAAAAAAAGTTACATTAACCTTCTCTGCAATTACCTGATACCACTATAAACAACTACTGAGCTAAGTAAATCAGGGAACTAATGAAGACAAGCTCTTAAATGGGAGTTCAGCAAAAGGTGGAAATGTGGGAGGTCTTCAATTAAAGAAACACTTCAAGATAAGGGATAAAACAGACACCCTAGTCATCTAGTATATTGGACAGCTCTCTGAGTTCTAAAAATTGATAGGCGTTTTGTAAGTGTCCACACAGTGAAGAAATAAAGAACATTTTACACTTTGATAATTTCAGACCTTTTGATCAAATCACTACTAAATTCAAATAACTCTCATAAAAATCCCAATATTATTGGTTAGAGAAGATATAAAATTAAAAATTCCAAATAGAGCTTTTAAAATCAGGTCTGTAAAGAAGAGGTTATAGTTTCATCGAGAAGTTCTGGAGACATTAGAAAGACACTGTAAAGTTTACCGTAGCATCTTATAATGGAACTAAAATCAAAACAGGTGGAACAGCAGCTTTGTTATATATAGTTGATTATCTTTTATAATCTCTGTACATAAGAACACATGACAAAATCAACTTTTAGTATATTGTATGTTACAAGGTCAATGATAAAATACCTTCAATCACCAGAGAAATAAGAGTACCAGGTGTTTAACAAATATTAATATCTTCAAAAAGAGTTTAAAATAACTCTTCTGAAGAGAGTCTGTAGCTAGTTTTGGCAAACTGACATTTTTCTGAAGCTGGATGACTGCTGAGCAATGAAAGTGACAAGTAAAAGTTCGTACTCAGCTGCTGGCAGGCTTTTCAGTTCCATCTTCATAAAACCAGTTTGGAATTGAGAAAATAAGGTAAGAAAAATTTAGAATGTCAATATTTTAAAATCCTTACCTTATTTTTGGCTACCTTCTGTTTCTGGGAAACAGGAACCACTAGAAAAACCTCTCAAAGGCCTTTACAGATCCCTATTTTTCCCCCAAATGAACTTTGGAGTGATTAAGGTAATTAAAGGGTTTTACAAACTTCAACTATTGCAAAAATGGGATCAGAGTGACCTACAGAAAGAGACAGTGAGCATTCTCACGTGTCACTTTTACAGATCAGTAACTGAATTGTACATATGGCCAAAATAGAGAAGCTAAAAGATCTTCAAATTTAAATGACAAATTCAAAACTGGTGCAAAAGGGCGCAATTTCACAGAATTAAGTGGAGGTTAGAACTGGTCTAAGAGATCTATTTACATTTCAGGCAAATTTTAGAACTGAGTGTAATATGATAAAATGAAAAATATCTGGGCCATTTTATTTCCCCTTGGATGGATGCAATAGATTTCTTTTTTAATTACAAAAAAGATTTCCAATTTACCAGAGAAGTCTTGGTGGGTTAGGAAAGAAGATCAGTTATAGATATTCACTATAGGTGGGTAGAATTTTGTTAGGAATGGCCCAACCACAGGTTTAGTCAGATGTGAGGTTACCTATTTTAGTGGATTGGGAGGGTGGGGGTGGAAGGGAGGGATAGGAAGAGGGATTGCGTGTCTGTGTGGAGTGCGGAGATTACTGGACTAACTCTGACAACACAATAAATCAAAATTAGGTTTGGCAACATCCATTTCATTTTGCTCTATAATTAATCCCAGCTTTGGAGCGTGCTTTCTACTGAAGACCATATCATATAGACAAGTGTTGCTGGTCAGTATATTTGGAGACAATCATGGGTCTATACATGTCTGGGAAAGACAAGTAATTTGGCACTGAGTAGACTACACATCTTTTAAGCCTTATGGTCCTTCCAGAGGCTTTCATTCATGATTCTGGGGGCATGATAAACAGAGATCCAAAGCTATATTTTATTGAATTCAAAGCATTATCAGTTGTGAATCAGTCAGACATCATCAGGGACATAAAATTAGATAATGCTTTTCACATTTTAGCTGTTTTTTGTCCAGTTGCGTGCTTGGCTGGGTCAGGTGAAGGTGATGGCCCTAGTTTTTGCAGCTAGTCTAATCCGCAGGAAATGCCCTATTCTGAAAATAGACTTATTTAAGAATGTATGCAGTGTTGTTGTATCCATGCCAGCCCCAGGATATTAGAGAGACAAGGTGGGTGAGGTAACATCTTTTACAGGACCAACTTCTGTTGGTGAGAGACACAAGCTTTTGAGTTTACACAGAGCTCTTCTTCGGTTCTGGAAAAGGTGTGTTTGGTCTTCTTACTCCAGATAATTATGTCACTCAGGAGTGTAAAAAATCCACACCCCTGAGCAATGTAGTTCTATCGACCTTAACCCCTTGTGCAGATAGTACCATGTTGGTGGGAGAGCTTCTCCTGATGACATAGCTACCACCTCTCATGGAAGTGGAGTTATTTTCAGCTTAGATCATCTTCACCAGATGCTACAGGTGCAACTGCCCCAATGGTAATTTGTAACGTACGCAGTCCATACTAAGAGTGTCACAGCTAAATACAAGATTGAAAAGATAGTTTGGCATAAGTAGTTAGCACATATTTTAAGGGACCATTCAGAGTGAAGCGACCTATTAACACCCTTATAATCATAGGACAAAAAGGAAGGGGGGGTTAGTAGTTGCAAATTGTTGTAATAAGCCATAAGTCCAGTGTCTTTATGAAAACCATGATTTTTAATGTCTAGCAAAGTCATGAACTTATGCTCATCTTTTGAAAGGGTTGTGTAGGTTTCCTTTGCATATGAAGACTAAAAGGTCAGATTTAGGAGTGACTGCTTTTTGAGAAAAACGTTCACCCACAGGTTGTGGTGGAAATCTATGAGGGCATTTAAGTCTTCCGTTATTTAAAAATCATCCGTCATTTAAAAATGTTCACTTGGTATGAGTCTCCAAAGATAAAATTCAAACAGAAATTCATGGTAATGTATAGGATGTTTTTTTCTATGAATCTTTCCTGTCTATTTTGGATGATTAACCGTCTCCTTGATAGAATTTTCCCAGTTGAGTGGTGGGGTTCTATTTTTTACACTCCCCATTCAAAATGTACGAGAAACTGTTTAGGGTGATAGTAAAATATTTTCGGCTAAAACACTGTCTGCATGGGAAAACTGTATTTATTTAACTAAACTGGTTTAGAAATTAGTAGAGACACCTCACCATTACAATTCAGTTAAAAAGAAGAAAACAACTGTGTCCCAACTTCATACTTACGGCATCTTAGGCCTTAACTGCACATACAAGCTGTACCAATTTAAGTAAATCTATTTCTTAGAAGCCTGAAGAGGAAGATCTTGACAGAGTAGAAGGGAAGAGGTTTCCCTCTATTATTCAGAGTTTTTTACATTACAGTAAAACCTCCATTTAACGGACTAATTCGGGCGAGGGGGTGTCCGTTAAATCCAAAAGTCCGTTATTTAATAAAAAAAAAACAAAACCGAGCTGTCGGAGCAGCAGCCCGCCTGCCACAGGGTCAGGGCGGCAGCTCCGCAGCCCGCCCGCTGCCAGGACCCGGGCGGGAGCAGTCAGCCAGCCAGCCCGCCCGGGTCCCGGGTCCCGGGTGCTGGGACCCGGGCGGCAGCCGTCAGCCCGCCCGGGTCCCGGGTCCCGGGTGCTGGGACCCGGGCGGCAGCCGTCAGCCCGCCCGGGTCCCGGGTCCCGGGTGCTGGGACCCGGGCGGCAGCCGTCAGCCCGCCTGGGTCCCGGCTGCTGGGACCCGGGCGGGAGCCGTCAGCCCGCCTGGGTCCCGGCTGCTGGGACCCGGGCGGGAGCCGTCAGCCCGCCAGCCCGCCCGGGTCCAGGCTGCTGGGACCTGCCAGCCAGCCCGCCCGCAGCTGGAACCCCGGCGGCAGCAGGAAGCGGGCAGTCAGCCCTCGACAAACGGATTTCGGATGCATCAGACTTTCTTAAAAATTTTGTCCATTGCATCCGAAGTCCGTTAAATCGAGGTCCGTTAAATCGAGGTTTTATTGTATATTCAAGAGGGCTGCATTTGAGATGCATTTGGATCTTCAACTAGCTCTGGAATCTCAAGTGGCATACCTATATCCAAATGAACTTTTTGAATGTCCCTACATCACATCTAGATTTTGCCATGGTTATCAAAGCCATGCCTTTGATTCTTCTAGAATGGATTACTGCAAAGAACAATCATGGGACTTCCCCTTGCAGACTACTTGGAAGCTTCAGCCAATGAGGCATGAGTCTGTCCAGCTGCTTAGCAATATTAGCTGCAGACAGCATGTTAACATCAGCTGTACTGGTTTCCTATTAAATTTGAACCAGAAAGTAAGATGCTGACTTTGGTCCACAGAGCTTTGTCTGGGTTTTCCTGATTACTTAACAGATTGCAACTCTCCCAGTGTACCAGTATAACAGCTGAAGTCAGCTCACGTGCATCAGCCATCAGCTAATAGTCCCCAGATTTAGTTATCAGGGATCTAGTGACATGGTATTCTCAGTCAGGAAAAGGCCCTTGACTCACTTCTTCCACTTCTCTGACAGTAACAGAATGTGATTACTTTTTAGACAATCCAAAACTCATCTTTTAACAGGCCTTTGCCTGGAGATTGCTGTTAGTGCATTGATGAGTAGATTACCTTATTTAACTTTTTCGGTAAAAAACATTTAATAAATTTTGTGCACTTTCCCAGGAGCTTTGGCAGTGGACACCTTTTATTAACGTTCTCTCAGAAAATAAATGGGAAGCCACATAACTCAAAAGTATAGGTCTGGAGAATGTAATCGTTAGAGAAGAATGTGGCACAATTTTAATAGCCTCTGTCTTCCTTCGCCTTGATTCCAATACCTCAGTTATTTTTTAAGAACAATTTTACAAGAGTCAGTTAAGGGGGATTAGGAGCAAGTGTGATATGCCTAAGGATATAAAACATAATATTTTTCACATGTTAAATCACCATTTCTATTATGTTTTCTCCATAACATGTCATTAGTGGGCTGGAGTAAGAATATATTAAAAAAACCAACCACAACACAAGAAATAAGAAACATGTTAATGGAATAACTAGACAGGTTAATGTAATAACTAGGAACTCAAACACTACTTGCAATTTCTTTTCAAAGTTTACTTAGATCTGGTTCAAAATAGTTCACCCAGAATCCGTATTTTTCACCAATTCTGCTCCCAACTAGGAGCTATGCAAACATCAGTCAATAGCAGCAATGCATACATCCAAGGGCACAAGTCTTTTTAAATTGCCTCTAGTGTTGTTCTGAAACAAGAAACTTTTTAAAACAAGATATAATTGCTCTCAAAGGGCTTAGATTTAATCCAATTTACAGATGATGCTTTTTATTACAAAATCTATGTTTTTGACATTGTTTCCACAGTCCTCACAAAATGAGCAAAAGAAAATGCATCCTTTGTAGAAATGACACTTACTGGAATTTTTGCACAGAGCAGTCTAAACACTGACCAGCAAAATGCATTTATCATTTCTACAGAGAACATTTGGTTCAGGTAAGAGTACTGAAAAATCAGACTCTGAAGACCACTTTTGAGGGGAGTTTCTTTCCTAATATTGATTTACAAGACAATTTTAAGTTACTCTAAAAAGGAACTGTCAACGTTTGCAGGCACAGAGTTAGACACTGTGTGACTGTTGCTCTGGATGCACATGATGCATAAATCAAAGTATTATTGGTCCAGTCCTAACATTTGAAGGCTTTTTTTTCCTTCACAAAAGCCTTGATTTTCCCATTCAAGGGGCCTTCAGAATTGCTTCTCCTTCTGAGGATTCTCAGATTTTAAGGATTGGAGGAATCATTACATCATCTAGTCTGACCTGTACACATCATAGGCCATTAAGTTTCATCCAGTTACACCTGTACTGACCCCAATAACTTGTGTTTGACTACAGCATAACTTCCAGAAAGGTATCCAGTCTTTATCTGAAGACATCAGGATATGGAGAATTCACTCTTACCCTTGGCAATTTGTTCCACTGGTTATTCACACTCACTATTAAAAATGTGTGCCTAATTTCTAATTTGAATTTGTCTGGCTTCTAGCCATTTGTTCTTGTTATGCTTTTTTCTCCACTAGATTAAAGAGCTTCTTTTCTATCCAACAGCTTCTATCTGTGAAGGAACCTACCTATAAGATTGTATTTCAATCTGTTTAGTGTATTAAAAAGACAACTGAGATGTGATTTGATTAATTTTCTCCAGCACCTGCTCCAATTTTTCAACAGCCTTGGACTCCAAAATGTTTAACCAGTTACCAATCCATGAGAGAACCTTCCATCTTACCCAGTGGCAGCTTACTTTGGGTAAGAGCCTTTGGTGGAGGACCTTGTCAAAGGCTTTCTGAAAAGCTAAGTACACTATAGCCACTGGATCCCCTTGGTCCACATGCGTGTTGATCCCGTCAAAGAATTCTAATAGATTGGTGAGGCATGATTTCCCTTTACTAAAACCATGTTGAATCTTCCTTAACAAATTATGTTCATCTAGATGTCTGACAATATTGTTCTTTGTTATAGTTTCAAACAATTTGCCTGATACTGAAGTCAAGCTTACAGGCTTGTAATTGCTAGGATCACCTCTGGAGCCCTTTTTAAAAATTGGCCTCACATTAGCTATCCTCTAATAATCTAGAACAGAATATGATTGAAATGATAAATTACAGACTACAGTTAGTAGTTCTGCAATTCCACATTTGAGTTCCTTCAGAACTCTTCAGGTGAATACCATCTAGTCCTGGTGACTTATTGCTGTTTAATTAATCAATTTGTTCCAAAACCTCCTCTAATGATACCACAATCTGGGACAGTTCCTCAGATCCATCACCTAAAATGAAGGGCTCAGTTTTGGAATCTCCCTCACATCCTCAGCCATGAAGCCCTATGCAAAGAATTCATTAAGTTTTTTCCACAACAGCCTCATCATTCTCGAGTGCTTCTTTAGCACCTTGATCGTCCAGATAGTCTCCAGTGCTCCTTTAGCACCTTGATTGTTCAGCAGGCTTCCTGCTTCTGATGTACTTAAAAACAATTTGCTATTACTTTTTGAGTCTTTGGCTAACTGTTCCTCAAATTCTTCTTTGGCCTTCCTAATTGTATTTTCACACTTCATTTGCCGGTGTTTATGTTCCTTTCTATTTTTCTCACTAGGATTTAACTTCCACTTTTTAAAGGATGCCTTTTTGCCTCTCACTGTTTTTTTTACTTTGGGTACAGTAGTTTGGTAAGGTTGAGAACCGCTGCTGTATTGATATTGTGTAATGCTTATTTTTAAAAATCAGAATACTGTGTGGTACTGAGTCAAACACCCTACAAAAGTTAATTATATTACATCTATGGAAGTCACTTTATCAAACTTGTAATTTCATAGAATCTCAGAGTTGGAAGGGACCTCAGGAGATCATCTAGTCCAGCCTCCTGCTCAAAGCAGGACCAATCCCTATTTTTGCCCCAAATGGCCCCCTCAAGGATTGAATTTACAACCCTGGGTTTAGCAGGCCAAGGCTCAAACCGCTGAGCTCATTAGGAAATAACAGGTTTGTTTGAAATTATGCTAAATTGTATTAATAATATTCATATGTTTTAATAATTTGTCAATTAAATCAGTCTCAGCTCTTCTGTTATTTTGCCCAGGTCTAATTTCAGTTTAACCAGTCTACAGCTACCCAGGTCATCCCGTTTGCACTTTTGAATACTGGAAACATTATCACTCTTCCTACCTTCTGGAATTTCCAGTTTTTCAAAATTTATTAAACATTAACATCAGTAGGCCACAGAACTTTCAGCCAATCCTTTTGGACTGCTGCATGCAAGTTAACAAGGGCTGTTGACTTTAAAATATTTATCCCTAGTACATGTCTAACTTCCTCAGTTTCAAATGGACAGGAAAAGATTTCATTATCCTCATATGATAAGAGTTCAACATCCCATTTCTTTCCAAACACAGAACAGTATTTAACACGTCTGCTTTTTCTGTATCATTAACCCTTTTATCCATCTCCATCTAATAATGGGCCTATGCCATTGCTGGGATTTCTTTTGTTCTTAATATATTTAACTTCTTATTGTCCTTAACTGTTCCAGACACGGATTTTTTCCCTCTGACTTTAGCTGTTGTGTTGGTAATGAGAGTCTGTAGTAGAAGAATCATTATCACTAATCTCCCCCTGCAGCCCCTCTCCTGGAGGTGGCAAAGATGAGATGCTCAAAACTGAGAGTTAGGATTAGTTCTGGCATGAGACTTCCCTGGCAGGAGGTGGTCTTGGCAGCTAGGTTCCTTTTCCTCTTCCTACCACATCTGAAATGTGAGAGGAGAGAAGTCTGCTTGGCTGCTTTCTCCTATAGCCAGCCTGACAACTGAAGTCACAGGAAGGGCTGGGGTGATGCTTGCGCTCTCACTCCAGCCACTGAGCAGATGAAATTGTGTAACCTGAGCCCTCTGGGAGACTTGGGTGTAGGGGGTGGGCTGGAGGGCAATTGGAATTTATGGGGCTAGAGGCTCTGCAGCCCTCCAGACCAGTTACCGTGCATCTGGGTGCTTCTGCTTTCCAGCTTTCCCTGAGTGCTGGGATTCTTCAGATTCTGATACCTCTATTCCTCCTCCTCTTTCCTGTGCTGGGACCCAGGCTAGAAACCTCCGTGTCTGGCTGCATACAAGACTTATCATGTGAGCAACGTGGGTCCGGAATCCTTGTTTTTTGTTGGTTGCCAGCTAAGGATGTACAGTTTACATCGGCTCAAGAGCCCAAAGATTGTCCCTCACATGATTCTTTAGAAAGTGTGTGTTTCGCCTTTTTTATGCCTCAGAGACCTTTGCTATCTATTCTTCTATATGCAGTGTTATGATTGTGTTGATTCGAGGATATTAGAGAGGCAAGGTGGGTGAAGAAATATCTTTTACTGGACCAACTTCTGTTGGTGAGAGACAAGCTTTTGAGTTCACACATACCCCTTTTTCAGGTGACAAGCTTGTAAGGACAACTGAATCCGTCATCCCATTCAGGCAGGTCTTTGCCTGAGTAAGAAAATTGCTGAAAAAAAATGGCTATAACCAAGTCTATTTTAATTACTTGCAATTTTTAGTTTAGAATTGGCTTTCCAGAAACTAGTCCTGGTGGTGCTCAATGTGCTTATAAAGTGGCAATTTGTGATATTAGCAGTACATTTGTGAACTGACCTTCGGTACTTGCGGATATCAAACTTTTAAAAAGATATCTATTATTTGTTGCACCAAAAATGTTTATTGTGCTTTAAACTTTATATAATGCAACCTCAATTATCAATGATGAGAAGCCCTTTTTTTCAAATGGGAGAGGAGGAACAAAACTTAGGCTTTCCAATTTTCCCTCCCCAGTTCCGTTGGTGACCCTCCCCTCTAGCTGGTGCAATATTTCATCCCCATGTAAATGCACAGTATGTTCATTATTAACTGATAAACACTTGTACAGGTATAAAATGTCCATGCATAAAGGACAATAATACATACAACCTGTATATTACACTTATGAAGGAAATAATTGGATGTGATTCCCTCTAGATCCTGTGATCACAGAGTGAGGCTGTAGATGGCAATAAAATCCATCCACGCTGACTTTCACAATTAACAGCTAATATACTGAGAGCCAAACGGTGGAACAAAGCTTTAACAGACTAAAACTGTCTTTGTGTCACGGCTGGACAGAAGCAATCAATGATACACTGTATACCTGTGTAACTTACCTCGTCAGTGAGCTCCCCAAATACCGTCAAAACATCTATCAGGAGACTTGCAGTATAAAAGGACTTTATCATGTTTCTAAGAGAAACAAACATTGTGCTAACTTTAGTTTCTTATGCTGAATATCATTAGTATCTGGTTTTAAAGGCAAGCATGTTTAGGCCTAAAAATCTCTAAAAGTAGATTTGTCAATTCATATCTTAATTTTTATACTTTTTCATGCTCACATTCTTTTTTCAACAAGTTATGTGGATAGTCCTATGTAAGTATTATTTTAATAATAAAGTCTTAAAACAATAACAGAAACTAAATAAGGAATTATTTGATATCTAGTATTATAGCAATATTAAGAATTTTGCTTATTATTGGTGATCTGTTATATGATGTAATCCCTCCATTCAAAATTTCTTATCTTTGCACTACACCACATTATTAAAAGGAAAAGAATTTTAAAATCTCATTAAATTTCTCACTATTTAAGCTTTGATGTTTCTTTCAGATTGGACAATGAAAAATAATTAAAATCAGTTTCACTTTTGTTTATAGCCAAAGTCACTAACCTTAATATTGACATAACACTGTATTACCAAAAATCACAGGGAAATGTTTTTGTTTGTTAAAAAAACAATTGTCACTTAAATTTAAAATAAATGAACATAGTTTAAAAAAATATTTCCACAACATTTGGATGTAGGGGTAAATTTAAATTGATAGTGCTCCTTTAATTATAAGGCAAAATACAGTTTTTTCAAAACTGATCTGGAGTTTTGCTCTGTAGATGCCAATTTGTAAGACATTCTAATGTATTTTCATAAAAATAGCCATTTTTATTATTCTCTAGTAATACCATAAATCAAACTACATTACTGTGACCTTAGTGATGTGCCATCATAGATATTTTAGTAGTACAGCAGTAGAAATACTTTTGACATGTTTGATGATGATGATTCAATATTGGCCTCAGGAATCTGTCTTTTTAGGACATCGAAGGCTGTTTTCAAAATGAGGTGCTTAATTTGCCAATAAAATAAGGCATTATATACTGCAAGCCATTCAGAGATGTGAGTAATTTTATAATGGTAGTTTTAAGGGGTAGTGATGAACAGGTTTAAAAAAAAATCACCAAGAGCAATGAGTGGATGACATAAATCAGGAAAGGAGGATAGCATTTGGATATCTGTTGTTTCTGGACTCTAGGATTATTACTTAGGTTAGATAATGAAGACAAAAGATACTTTCAACCATTTGCTTTCATTCTTCACTTACTTGTGAAATCGCCCAGCTCTATCTTCATTGTCTGCATATAGAAACATTTTCAAAGCATAATTCTCCACATGGGCACAGCCAACTATTTCCTGAGTAATAGCTTCATTATCACCCAGCTGCTTTTTCATCTGAAGCAAGTTAAAAATATATATCTGGTTACTGACTAGCTACCAGCAATTGAATTTCAAGGACATAGGATCAATTTACTAATTCAAAACAATCCAGATGCAATTAAACACAGACACACGAATAATAACTTTTCATCAGTTTCTTATAATATGACAGAGCGCAGCCTTTTGAGGAGAAAAAATATGAACTAATAACTCTGAACTGGGTGTATTAAGATAGAAGCATTCTTCACAATGGTCTTTTCAAATATTGAAAGAATTATGCACACTTGTTGCTGGGAAGGAATATTTAAAGTACATCATTTTTTCCACTATCTGAAAGACCATATATTTTGAACTCTGAGTAAGTATTGAACACTACTCAATTCATAATATGTGTTTCATAGTCATACTGTAGATCACACTATATATTTTTTTCTGTCTTACAAAACATTTTTGTGCTGCACATAATAGTATTTAATAAAAACTCAGATCTAATTAAAAGGAAGTCCCAGCTCTAACCTGACTGCTCTAGTGACCTAAATATTTACTGGAATGCTCACTCTAAGCAGTGAACTAAACTGTATTCAAAGACCTCTTTTCAAAGATGTTAGAGTACAAGAAGCCTCAGGTTTCCTAATATAATCTGTAAAGTAAATAACACTGGTACAGTTACAACAGGTGGATGTAGAGTTCCTGAATAGACTTACTGTTTGCATTTAAAGAAATCTCAGTTTATCCTAGGCATGGGCAAATTTTTGGCCCAAGGGCCACATTGGGGTTGCAAAATTGTACAGAGGGCCGGGTGGGAAGGCTGTGCCTTCCCCTATCTGACCCCCACCCACTTCTTGTCCCCCCTCAGAACCCTCAACCCATCCAATCCCCTCTGCTTCTTGTCTCCTGATCGCGCCCTCCAGAGACGCCCCCCTGCCCCAGCCACCCCCTACCCAACCCCCAGTGCTCCCTGTCCCGACTGCCCTGCCCCCATCAACCCCCCCCCCGCCCCCTGTTCCTCATCCCCTGGCGAACCCCCCCAGAACATCAGCCTCATCCAACCGTCCCCTGCTCCCTGTCCCCTGAGCAGCCCCTGGGACACACTGCCGCTTATCCAACTCCCCCGGCACCTGCCCCCTTACCCCATGCTGCTCAGAGCAGCGTGTCTGGAGGCTGTGTGGTCCACCGGAGCTAGACACGCTGCCCTGCAGGAGCTCGCAGCCCCGTCCCCTTACCATGCTGCTCAGAGCGGCAGCTCAGGTCCCACTGGAGCCAGCCACGCCACTGCAGCGGTGCCCAGAAGCTGGGGTCCAGAGCACTGCCCGCACGGCTCACTGAGGATGTGGGGGAGGGCGGACGGAGGGAGAGGGGCCAGGAGTTAGCCTCCCTGGCTGGGAACTCAGGGGCCAGGTAGGACGTACCCCTCGGGATGTAGTTTGCCCAGCCCTGGTTTATCCTAAGCCCTAGCCTACCCCGGGGGGCGGGGGGTGTCGACCTAAGATATGCAACTTTAGCTACGGGAATAGCATAGCTGAAGTAGACGTATTTAGGTCGACTTACCGTGGCTTCTTCACTCCGCTGAGTCGATTGCTGCTGCTCCCCTGTCGACTCTGCCTGTGCCTCTAGTGGCGGAGGAGTGCCAAAGTCGACAGGAGAGCGCTTGGGGATCAATTTATCGCGTCTTGGGCTGCCTCTCTGCTGAGTGGGACAGACCTACTCAACACTCGCTTCTGTGTTCCCTCCATTCCCTACTAGTCCATTTTCATTACATGTTCAAAGATTTGGTATCAGAGATGAGAATAGCCCAGAGAACGACCACTTAAAGGACATTTGCAAGATCCTTCATAACTGGCATGATGGTGATAAAAAATATTTTCCAAACATAGCTTTCCTTCACCAGGGAGGAGGGAAAGGCAGACAAATCCATGAAGGGCAACAGGAATTTTACATTAGAAGTCATTAGGTGGCATTCAGTTTATATAACTTCATTGATGTATTCAACCATGCATTTCCTGTTTTAAATTTACTCCTTTTCAGTTTAAGATATTTTTCTTTTGCACAGTATTGGTCCTTGTGTCTCAGAGGCTCAGATGATTATTTATATAATAAGCGAGTAAGATTAAGGTAGTCACATTATGAATTCTTGACTGACTGAGTTCAGAAATTATGACAGATATCAACATTTTAGATTGTTATGTTAGTTGATCTTACCAGCATGGGAAGAGATTTATTTCTTCCAGTAAGACATTTAGGGTAAGATTTTCAAAAGCAGTCAGCACTGGGTTAATCACATCCACTGATGTTAACGGTAAAACTCTCATTTAACTTCAGCGGGAGAAAAGATAGGTCATGAATGAGCACTTTTGAAAATCCTATTCTTAGGTCATCTAATTTCTCAGTAGAGTTTAAATAAAGTATCATTGTGATATGTGTACTTCACATGGAATTTTATGGTAAACATTTTGTTTGTGTTAGATTTCAGTTAGGTTTGTGTAAATATATGCAGACCCTTTGCCCCTTTTCAATCCTCCTGTCACCTAATTTAAAAACAATACAATTAAACAGTATGCTTATACCTATAGATTTGTTTCATTAATTAAGGAAAAGGCAATTCCAACTGTTTAAAGATGAATTTTTATGAGGTGAGATAGTAGCAGATTCTCTAATATAGTGTTTCCCAAACTTACAACATTTGTGTACCCCTTTTGAGACATTTGTCTTACTGGCATACCCCTTCTCCAGTGAAGATAATTTGCAAGGGGGGGGGGGGAAGGAGACATTTTTATAACACACTAATTCATTTCATTCTCGATTAAATGTTTATTAGAAATAAATACAAAATTAAATTACATACAGTTGAAACTTCTGCGCATGCCACAAAGGCAAGCGTATTGCCCGAGTCACAGTAACGCGCATGCGTGGTTTACTATGCTGCTGTGCTATTAAATGTTACTGAATGAGTTATCATATTAGTTATAAAGTAAACCTGTGTATATTTCTACTGTACAAGTGTACATCATTCTTATACATTAAATTTTAGTCAACTGTTTTCTGCTGTTAACCCTCACATTAACCAAAAATAAACATATGATAAAAAAAAATTCTGCCGCATACCCCTTGAAACCCTTTCGCGTACCACCAGGGGTACATGTACCACATTTTGGGAAACACTAATGGAACAATGAGAAAACCCCAACTACTTACAGTTTCCAACTGATCCATTAGTTTGGATAAAAACTTGCGGCACTCTGGGGTTTTACTGTCAAGCTTCATCCCAGTCTGCATTGCATACAAACGGCCTTAAAAAGAGAGAAAATATTAAAAGATCACTAATGAAGTAAGTGTGCATGTGTGTGCACACACCCCAAACTAGATATTCTTAGGAACAATTTCATTTTCACATTGCAAAATCACAACTCTAACCCTATTGAGTGTTCAAGTACGTTTGTTATTGCAGACTTAGGACAAACTGGATTTTGCAAAGATTTATGCATGTGCCTCACTTTTTGCACTTTGAAATCAATTGATTTCAATCAGTTAATTTTTGCAGATTAAGTCCTAAAATATAACTATAATGAAGCATTTGTAAATAAACACCATCCTTATTTCCTCTCCCTTACATATAAGAGTTTATCTGAAGTAGAGTGATAATTAGGAGTTATATACCCATTTCCCTCATTAAGAGGCTCCTGAAAAAATAGCCTATGTCAAGAGCTGATCACAACAAGCTAATAGGTTTAGAGTTTAAATTTCTATTTTAATAGTTTTTTTTTTTTAAAAAAAATAATCCTGTTAAATCAAGATATTAAACTTTGACAGGTGTAACAAACCTGTCCAATTTTAATATTTTCAGAATTTAAACAAGAATTTTCATTTTGTATTCTCAAAATGCAGTTTCTCTATCCCTGCTGTTGGGATTATTGTTTCACTTGGTTAAGCTTATTTATCTATTTCACAGTAACAGGGTAACAACTCTCAGGTTCTTTTCTCCATATTTTTTTTTTTTAACATGCAATGCAAATCAATAATTCTGTGTTATGTTGGGGGTGGGAGAAAGGAAATTTGGAGACTTTTTTTTCTACAAAGATATGCCCATACAATGGTTAAAACTAAAAAGTAAATGGGTCATTAAAGATATGTGGAGTCATCTAACCATATTTCACTGCAAGAATAGAACATACTGAAATTATTATAAAATAAATACCACCATAAAGTATATTTAATTTTTATTAACTGTACAGTAAATTGGAAACTGTCTTGACAACTCCAGTGAATTAAATGCTGAAGTTATGAGTCTGTCCCCCCTTCACATCATAATATATTAATTCCAGTAAGATTGCCGGGAGAGGGGGGGAGTGTAACAAGCTGGTTTTGCAACTGGAAAAAGGACTTGAGAGTGGTTTTGGTAGGGAACATGCAACCCCCATTCTGAATGTAGATAAATCAGAGGGCACATTGAATTTACTGTGTAAGTAAAAAAGGGCTCCAAACTTCCTCTAATGATTCTGAAGTAGAATCACCTTGGCTATCAGTAATTAGGTTTGAACAGTGAGTCTCACAATTTGGAAAGTCTTTCCAAAGTTAAGGAAATGTACCTCACATGTGCCAAATACCATATTATTTCAAAACCAAATTTCTTCAAAGCAGACAAAGCATGCACTCCTTATTCAGGATCATGCACTGGCCAAGTTTTAAAATGTTAAAATAAATCTGAGTTATTTAACCACAAAAAAGACAAACATTTTTTAGCAGATGAAAAATAAAATACTTTTGCCTTCTGACTCCTCCCTGTACACATTTGGATAATTTAAAAAAATAGCCTAACAACAAAAAACAAAAACAAAGTTTTAATTTTGAGACTAAATAGGAACTTCAGTCCAAAAGATATGTTTTGGATAAAAGCTCTGAGCAACTAAGAGTTTGGTAACTGAGAGAAACTCAGCAAGTTTAGAAGCAGATGGAATTTATCATATGTACCCCTTATCCCTTCCTCCTCCCCCCCCCAGAAAACAACTACAGTAAGACAAAACATAAAACAGCTTAAGAGTGTGTACCAGTAATTTGTTTTTACCATCCAACGTGCTGCAATTATCCTAAAACCAAGAATTACAAATCCACAAAATTTAGAATTAAGGATACACTTAAAAGAAATCCAAACATGTTAAAATAAGCACATGTAAAGCATCCAAACAACTTTAACTTTGCCCTGCAGTAAGGGCTAACCATATTAATATGATTAAGGCATTTTAGTGTTTGAAGTACTAGATACAATTAAATACATTTTTAAAACGCACTCGATTTTTTCCCCACCATGGCTGGGTTACAGCAATACAGAAATTGTCATACTGGATAAGATCCACAAACCATCCAGTCTAGTGATTTCTGATGATGGCCAGCACCAGACGCTTTAAAGGAGCTTGCAAGAAACACTGCATTAGACAGATGCAGAATAACCTACTTCCCACATTCGGCCTCATTCCAATTTTTAATAGTTAGAGTTTGGCACAAAACCTGGAAGCATGAGGTTTAATATCTCCTCTAAAATTTGTTCGGGTTAATTATAAAAACTCTGGATATTCTTGTTATGTACATAAATATCAAAGCTCTTTTTGAATTCTATTAATTTTTTGGACTCAACATCAGAGATTATCTCATTCAGATTTATGCAAAAAATATTTCTTGTTTTTCACTTTTGAATTTGTTGCTTTTCAATGCAATTGACTGTCCCCTTTCTCTTAAGACAGGGAGAAAACAGAGATGTCCAATCTACATCTCCACTATTCCATTCATTGTTTTATATACTTTTTTAGGTCTCCTTTCTAAAAGAAACCTAATCATTTCAATCTCTCTTCATACGAAAGTGTTTCCATGCCTCTAGTCATTCTTGTGACCCTTCCCTAACTCTCCTACCACCTTAGAAAAAACTCTGAAATATCCTTTTAAAGATGGGATGACCAAAGTATTCCTGTTTGGAGAAAGCCATGAGCATTATGTTTTCCTCCATCCTGTTGCTTATGCAAACTAAGGTCCCAATTCTACAAAGGCATACTAAATTTTACTGCAGTGAGCAGTCCAAAAGTGAAGCTGAGCATGTGTGCAGATGTTGGAAGGATAAGGGCTTCCCAAATTTGTTATTCTGACTGCAACTGAACGAGTAGATATCTTCACTGAGCAGTAGGCAGTGATGCCCAAATCTTGTCAAGTGCAGATTGTTCCTTTACTGATTTTTTTAATAGACACCTAATAGTCAGAAGGCAAATCTTATTAGGCCCTAATCACTGCTAAGTAAGATGGGAGTTCTCAATGTTCAGGGGCAACTCCCAAGTGAGAAACCAAATTCCTACCTCCTCCCACCAGTTATGAATAAATAATAAATGATATTTCCTCATTTCTTTTCTTAAAGAAAATAGACTGAATTGTTTACACTCCCTTAAACCCAGAAGTTTTTGTTCCTATGATATTGCAAAAACAATAGAACATATAGCTATGATACTTGCTAAGGTCACAGAAATTCTGTCTGGTCTGACAGCGTTTGATTCCTAATAGCCTCATAAGGAGGCTAAGTTGATTAATACCACATACAGCACAGGATGAGATCCTCTTTCTGCTCTGAATTAGAACTGTATTATTTCAGCCAAAGGTGTCTCCTTTTAAAACAATGAGAACACTTTACACAAGCGCTTAATGGCTCAAGATGTCATTTTACATCAAGATGATTATGAAGCTCATTATTCAATTACAGTGAAACCTCGATTTAACGGACTAATTCGGGCGAGGGGGTGTCCGTTAAAGCCGAAAGTCCGTTATTTAATAATTTTTTTAAATCATTAAATAACATGACTTTTGGCCTTAACGGACACCCCCTCACCCGAATTAGTCCCTTATATAGAGGTTTTACTGATCATGGGCGGGAGCTGTCAACCGCTGTGGGGAGCCCGGCGGGAACTGTCAGCCCGCCCGCCTGGCTCCCCGCTGCAGGGAACCTGGCAGGAACTGTCAAAGCCCCCCCCCCCCCCGCCGGCTCCCTTGCAGCGGGAAGCCAGGCGGGTGCTGTCAACCCCCCTCCTCCCCCGCTCCCGCCCGCCGCCCGCCTGGCTCCCCGCTGCGGGGAGGGGGGGGGTTGACAGCTCCCACCGGGCTCCCCGCTGCAGGGAGCCGGGCAGCCGGGTTGACAGCTCCCGCCCGGCTCCCCGGGGCAGGAGCCGGCAGCCCCCAATAACGGATTTCGGATGCATCAGGAAATTTTGTCCGTTGCATCCGAAGTCCGTTAAATCGAGGGTTTACTGTACTTCTCTTCTGCTGAACTTAAAACAATGTATTTAGTGCTTGTCCCTAAAGGAACCAATAATACTCTGTAAACTAAAGAGCTAAGGCTTAAAATGAAGGCAGCCACTTGATGTCAACCTTTTGATTAAAAATATACTCAGTGAAAAGAACACCAAGCAGTTGTAACTTCTGAAATAAAAGCCATAGTTAGTCATAGTAATAGACTGAAAGAACACACAAATTTCCAAAGTCTTAACTGCACCTGTTAGAAGAGCTTAAATATTCTTTGTCAGAATAAAAGTGACCTACAAATCTTCATTAAATTTGTGATACAGATGTGGGATATCTGAAGATAAATAAAAGATGTCAATTACTTATTTTTAATCTCACCACTGTTTCAAGAAATTTACTTAATATATATATTACCTTTACTCCCATGTTTTTAAAATTAATGAAATATTTTAGCAGCTCAAATTCTGTCTACTCAAACAAAACTAAATCAACATGCAGAGATTAGGGTGCTGAAGAAGTAAAGAAAGGTTTGTGGAGTAAGCTACTGCCACCATCCCTTAATACTGCAAAGAGTACTTAATATACTACTGAAATTGCTTTAAATCTTTTTATCACAAAGATAGAAATACATTTTACTAATCATTAACAGTTTGTTTCCATTTCTTTTCTTGATTTTTTTTTAAAGACATTTATCTTTTTAAGGACATTTATCTTCAAAGTCATAAAGACTTGGCAAGTAATAATTCGCAGAAAAATGTTTTTCCAAACAACTGAATATTTATGTTTCAATTTGTTGCCCTTAATCTTTGTTCAGTAAAGACTAAATGTGGCTGTGCTGGAAGGAATTATACAATGAGCTTTGACACAAACTGTTCCACTTTTACTCATGTCACGCAACACTAGTTTATTCCTTCTTTGCTAATTAATGCACAGCACAATTTCACCATGAGTAGTTTGTTTTGAATTTGTGCATAGCAGTCATTTCTATAAAATAGTATATTATTCCAGATTTCAGCCATGATAAGCTTTTAAAAAAAATTAATTTAGTGCTAAATAAAAATAAAATTGCAGCAAATGATTCTGTGGATGAAACTTAAATATAATTGGTAGCTGCTAGCTTCTAATTCTGTCCCACCAGAACCCACTGCTTCTACTCTGGCCTAAAGCGATGACGCACTGTAATGACAAATAGATAGTTCTCTCTCCAGGAGGGTAGATTTGAAATTTATATATATTGTGTGTGTGTGTGTGTGTGTGTGTGTGTGTGTGTGTGTGTGTGTGTGTGTGTGTGTGTGTGTGTGTGTGTGTGTGTGTGTGTGTAAAAAAATAAAACATGGACATTTTAAAATTTTAATCTGACTTTATATTTTATGTAAAATATCATGAACTTTTATTTTTAAAAATATACCTGTTTAAAATGAAATCTGAATTTAATAAAAAATGTTAAGGTCTGACCTTATTATAATTTCTTAAAATATTTAATAGGTTGAATATGACTTTCACCAAACATTTTGAATTAAAGGATGCTTTTCTAAATAAAGAAAAAAATCAGAGGAAAAACATTTAATTTTTGAGATCAAGCTTTAAGAATATGGCACAAAAGGTCATGAACTGTAGTAAGGGCTCAAGAATCAGAGAGATAGCTGTGTTAGTCTGGATTTGTAGACGTGACAAAGAGTCTTGTGGCACCTTAAAGACTAACAAACGTACTGAAGCATAAACTTTTGTAGGCTAATACCCACTTCATCGGATGCATGCAGTGGAAGTATCCAGAAGCAGGTATAAATAAGAGGCAAGGATCAGGTTAGGGATAACAACGTTAGTTCAATCAGGCTGAACCAGGTTGTTATCTCTAATCAGGGAGGATGAGGTCCTCTTCTAGCAGCTGATCTGGAGGTGTGAACACCGAGAGAGGAGAAACTGCTTACTGTAGTAACTGTTTGATCATATGGGGGACCCAGGGACAGTAATACTGGGTGCAAAAGACTGGCAACGTGATCACAGATACTGGGACCCAGCCTGAGTCCAGGAGACCCCATCATGGATCACGTCAGGATCATCCATTGAGTCCACCTCAGTTTCTTACTCCTATTTTATAGCTTGTCCCTGTCTGACTCAGTTCTCAAAATTATGAATATTGATGAGTCAACTCACCACAGAAGCTTACTCTCCAGTTCATAGAAGAGCACTTACTTGCCCAGTAACTACAAGCCCTTACTTTGGATGGTTCTAGGCACTTCAAGTAAATGGCCTTACTTGGTCTCCTTGCATGTGTACACAGAATGAGATACAAAAGCTAAGAGCCATTAATTTCTCATCTGCTTCCCTCTCTGTCTCTAATTAAATAATATTGCAGGGCAAAAGGCATGCAGGTTACAGGAGCAGAAGTCTTCCATAGTTGTTAGTTTGTTTTTTTCCCCTCAGGGTGAAGAATAGGGGACAGGTGGGTCCAGTTTATGTAGCAAGGGAGAAGAAAAAAAAATGTTCATAAGGAAAGGAACACTATTGGTGTTCAAGCAGGACCCTGTGGGAACAAGGAAGAGTATTCTTCAGAGTGCAGTCTCTAGTGTTGATTTCAACACCTGGGAACTGGAGGCAAACACTGCCTTGGCTACAGGTCATAAAAAGACCCTACTCAGGAATATTTTCAAGGAACTCCTCTACCATTGGGTAAAACAGAAACATGTGTCAAATAGATGCAAGTCCTAACTGACAGAATGAAACACCATCATGAAAAATACTCCCCAGAAATAAATAACCTGAAGATGATGATGTGGACATCCCTGAACAATCTGAATCAACTGGTTAGTAAACTTATTTTTGCATCATTCTTATGAACTGCCTTCCATTCCTAGTATGCTAATAAATAATAATCTCTGACAAGTTATTTTAATAAAATTGTGTTTTGGGTAGATTACTTATGAATTTAAAAATGTTTGAATGCAAATAATTGGCATTTTAATTTGTTGCAGGAATATTTATCAAATACATTATTACTGTTACTGATGGACTTCTGAAATTATTTTTTATTGCTCAATATAATCAAACATCCTAGGTGAAGATTTCCTATTTACAAATAAAGTTCTATTAGACATTTATGAATTTTAACTTTTAGAACCATTTTTTTCAACCTGTTTGGTATGCTGCTACAAATAAGAGTTTAAATAGATTTAGATAATCTATATATTTATTATCTTCCCTATAAAACTTGGTTTAGAATAAATTTTATAATTTAAAATGTGGTACAAACAGTTGTACTAGGAGGAATCTTGCATTCACAACACTTTTTTTAAGCAGCGTACTGAGTAATATTCAGTGAGCGACTTCCTTTACCATTTTGTTTCAGGGTCCTTCTAAGACACAAGGGATTATGAATGTCCA